>BSBN01000441.1:0-1412500 GCA_027924645.1 Cunninghamia lanceolata | reverse complement strand
TTACAGATATACATATTGAAAAACATCCATAACTTTCAACATACTAATCCTTTTTTTAATCCAAAAGATGCATCACATTCTAGGATTTATTGGGTACACATTAAAATTTAAAATTTTTTATTTTCATATATTTTGACCAAGTTAGATTGGCTGAAAAATTAATATTTAATATTTTAAAAATTCATAGTAAAAAATTCATAAATAATTATTTATTTTCTTAAAAAAATAAAAAAAATATGCATCACATCCGCTCAAGTGTCCTTTACTTAAATCCAAATCATGGAGGGAAAAAAAATTATACTTAGGTTGGCTGGAATGACACATACTTTTTATGTTTTTCTAAAAAATTTAGTAGTGCTTCATTGAAATATCCAATTTTCACCTAACTATTTTTAAAAATTTCAAAAAAAAAGTAGTAGCTCATGAACTATATTCAATTTATTACAACTTTTATTACTACCTTATTTCTAGATTGTGTAGATAACTCATTCAATTTTTAACATGATGTTACTAAAGTTTGTTTTTCACAATTACATTGCCACTTAGGGGTAGTGTTTGGCCCATCATGATCCTGCACTCACCCTCCCTGGACTTACCTCTATGAACTTGATATTGCCTTTGTTAATTAAATTCCCAAGAGAATTGTTGTGAAAAGCCTCAAGGTAAACATTGTGCAAGTCACTGCCAATAAAATCCCAAAAAGTTTTATAAAACTCACAGGGGAAGCCATCAAGGCTAGGGGATTTTATATTGGCCATAGAAAATATGGCTTCATTGAGCTCATCTTGAGTGAGAATTTGATCACATAATATGCGTTGAGCATTAGACACTGAACACGTAACAGCAGCAAGGCACTGCTGAAGAGCATCCTCTTAATGTGGGGCTTTTTTAAGATAAAAGTTGACGTCACATTGAAACAATTGTGTTTTCATTATACACAACTTCCAAGATTTATTAATAATATATATTTATCATTTAATGGGGGAAACATTAATGCGTGCACTAAAGTTTTGAGTTATGAATACAAAAAAAAAAAGAAGGAAAATAAATAAAATTTACTATATAAAGTGTGACATCCCATTCTATTGCAAGTATGTGCAGTCGGTGTTGTCATTGATGTCAACAAGCTTGTGTTGTCATTGGTGTCAACTGTGTCAACTATATGAGTAAGAAATGTTGCAAGAGTATGATTAGTTGGTGTTGAGTGGATGCTGTCTATGATGATGAGGAAGTGCTGAAGATGATGATAATATGTTCCTGATGTTTAGTTTCCAAGTGCTTTTGGAAAATTTTGATAAAATAAGAAAACAGTGTGTGGTAGTGACATTCTTTCTTACAGAGTAATGTTCTAGTTTTGCTCCGCATTTCTTTTATTTTGAAGATTTGTTTATGTATTTTGGATATGTTGTTTAGAGGTATATATAGATACTACATTCAGGATTTGGCATGCTATATTGTTGTGTATAGGGAGGTGTGTTCACCAGTATGAAGACAGTGATTTGTAGAGGTTTGCAGAGGTGTCTAGGAGAAATATTTTTGCTCCTCATTTCTCTGCAAAGTAGTTTTTGGTCTTGCAGTTCTCGAAGTGTGCTTATAAGGTTCATATCTTTCTTTTGTTGAAATTGTTCATGGTTTGATGCTCTGGAAGATGATTTCTAAAGATACAGTGCATGACAGAGATAGTTAAGCATATTAGATATACAAGATAAAGCTGTGTGGCAGGTGAAAGTTGTTGTGGAGGAATTTGTTAGATTTCAAGATGTTTTAGGTTGTTCATGAAATAATCTAGATAATGTTAAAGCTTCATATATAGTCCACAAAGTTGTATTTTGTCTTGAGGAAGCATGTACTTAAAATTTCATTATGTTAACACAAGTTTGGCTGACCTTGGGTGTTTACACTAATTGCAGAATTGCTTAGATGATTGTGGAAGCATGGAGTGGCATGCTTGGATGAATTTAGGTCCAAGCTAAGATGTATTGTGGTCCACCTTCATTCCCTTCCACTACAGGAATGTTTTGGGTCCAACCTAATTTGAATTTGTGAAACTAAGGTGCTTTGCCGACCTTAGAGAATGCTTTCAAGGTTGAAGATGGTATAAATAAGTATCAAGGGATCATGAAAGGAAGTGTGCATGATGTATGTGATGTGATTAATAGTGTGGTAGTACGTGTGGTGTAGTACAAGCTTTCATGTGTTAGATTACTGGATGCAGTGAGTAGTAGGTGTCTACAATTATTTAGTATGATTGCGAAGGTGTTGATGGTGGTGCGGTGGAATTCTCTGTTGCATTTCAAGAGATAGTCTTGTCCTTGTAACAATCTTCTTTATCTTCTTCTCTATTCTAGCAGTGAGCATTTCTTTTGGGCAGTGAGCCTTCTGGAAGTGAGCTTATTGTTTTTCGGTGTTGATTTTACTTTATACTGTGAGCTAATCCTCACTGTGGTTTTTTCCTTCTTAGGTTTTCCACGTAAATCTGGGGTTCTCTTGTGTTTGATGTTGATTTGATTCAATTTCTATTATTTGCTTTCATGCTTAATCATCATAATAGTTTAAGGGTTAATTGAATTAATGTGGATCTAAATGTGTTTGAGGGTTTTGGAATTATAATTTACAACTGATTCACCCCCCCCCCCCCTCTTAGTTGTCTTTTGCATTCAACCTTATTTTTTATCATTTTATCAGCAACTAAATTATAGTGTCAATTTTATAAAATACTACATTTAAATAATTTTAAAAAAAATTAAATAAATACACATAAAATACTCTAAAAAATCTACATTTTATTATTTTACATAATTTTAAAATTCAAAATATATAAATCACTTTGTAGTGATCCAAGTTAAAAAGTTAGATCAGTGTTGGTCGTTTCCTTTATAAAAGTGACACAGCTTTGAACTTCCACCCATCAATCTTTGTGTCCTTCTTCTTTCCTTTGTGCTTCAACTACCCATGAATAGTCAAAGCTTTCTTAATATATTTAGAAGCTTTTTGCCTCATCTCTTCTAACTATAAAGCACCCACTACCTCACCAAACACAAGATTTGAAATAATGCTCTTGATAGCCATTACCAAGTTATCAGGCATGAGTCTGGCAAAGAACATAAAAGGATCATGCATCAATCTTTCTCTTCCATATTTACACCAATAGACTATAACTATATCATGATCATGTTGAATGAATTCAAGTGTTCTTCCATTGATCACCATTGCCCATCTTAAGAGGGTATAACTTCTTCCATTAAAAAAAGCTTATTAACTAGGGATTTAGCCTAGTATTGTTTATGCAACTTCTTCGAGAGGGATTTCAAGGTGGATTCTTCACATACATTTAGGAACATTAAATTTACCAAATAAAGATTGATAAGGATTCATGCCTTCTGATTCATCATAGCCCATTCTTCATATTTCATCGAAGCAGATTTAGGTCCAATTATTGCAACCCATAGATCCTAATCTACAAGAAGAATCTCCATCGTAAGCTTCCATGACTTGAAGTTATTACCATTAAATCTCTCCATCTATATTCTAGGTCTACTTGTCATTTTCTTGAAACAAAATCTACTCTATGCATGCTCCCACTTAAAATAATATTAGTCCAAAAAACCTCTTTCCTACAACCTAGGAAGCCAAGTTGATTAGGCTCTAATGCCAAATGAAAGGAAGCTAAGGTGTGGAAATGCTTCCTACATTAATGTATGAGAAGAGGAAATGCATAGAAGATTAAATCTAGCAATTTTGATTGACAAAATCACACATGCATTAGCATATATTAACATGAAAGTGACATCCAAAGACATGCAACTCACAAAACCATTGAATGGAGGTATATGTGGGAAAAAACATTTTAAAAGAAAATCCCCACACTCCAAAACATGGAACTAATTAGATTACAATATAGTTATGTAATACAACTTAAAGAACATGCTCCTACAAAAATATCACCAACATTAAATTCAAGAGTAATTTTGATAGCATAACAACATCCCTAAAACAAATAGGAAACCATCCAATGGTTTTGGAAAACCATGAGCCAACATACAAGAAGTATGGCACCCAAACCCCATGGCCCATACCAAGTTTAAATTTTAGGCTATATTTAAAACATTCCTTACAGCTGCCATAACTTGTCATAATCAATATTCCAACTTAGGTACCCTAATTTGTCATGTTTCTCCATTGAAATATGCTTTATGGCATGTCATAAGAGTGTCATAATGATGTTCAGGATTCTAATATAACTCCCATAATCATGCTTCAATGCATCATAGAATTTGTCATAAGTACCTCCCACATCTTACAATGTCACAAGATGTTCTTACACATTATAATGACATAAGATACTCTTACAACTCCTTAGACACAATCTAAGATAGTTGACACATGAAAAAGAGTGTCACCTCAAAGTGAGATGCCCCACTTCTCATGTGAGGATAAAACTAATAAATAAATACAACAAATAATAAATATGCAACAATATGAATGCAAGGTTGAGATACCTTTCCCAACAACTAACATCATTAAAGAAGATAATTCAAAAAGAAAATAAGCTTCAAAAGAATGCATTAATAGTCAAATGCATGTCAATTTTAAACTAAAAAGTAATATTTAAATATATTACTTGTTTTGTAAAGTTGGATGTTAATATTTTAATGTAAACTCAAAATGTACATGTAATTTGACATATTATTATTTTATTTCTCTTTACATAAGTGTCCAACAGAGGCTATGTATTTGAGAACTTTATCATTGTAAAGGTTTGAACTTTTGGCAAATTTTGTAAAGTTGTATGGGAGAATGAAAGACTATAATTTTAAATTTTGGAAACTAATAAAACTTCAGATCAGAACTTTGGGTTTTATTTGGTGTTTGAAGTTGTATCTTCTAGTGTTGGAGGCAACTATTATTTTTTATAATCTTCTTTACAACCTACAAATCTGGTTATAAGTTCATTTATTTACTTTCAAACTGCATTCTTTGTGTAGAGTTAATTAAACTCTGACTTCTGTTTTATTAAGTCTGCAACCTCATTTCCATTTTTTGTTTTAAAGGCATTTCTAAACATTCTATAGAAATCCATAAAAACCTCCCAAAATACAAATTTTGTAAAGTGTATAGCAGTAGATATAGGATTTTGGTTTTCAATAAAGTAGCATCACCATCTTGAAGAAGGGTTTCTACCAAAATAACGGTTAGGAATTAGAAAGTACCAATTCACTTATCAACACTAATATAATTTTGATCTATAAAAAATTTAAATTCTTCTATTCTAATAATTATGTTGAAAAAAAAATGTTATCCTGACTTTATGATACATCTAATTTTAGTTATATACTTTCATTCATAATCTTAAAAGGAATACTTCACTATTATTTAATTATCAATTCTTTATTAATCTTATTCAATTTCAAATTTTACAACTCAACTCTAAACACAAAATAAATTTTCAGAGCACCTAAACAACTAGAAACAATGCATACCTAGTTTTACAAAGGCCTTATTTGAAAGAATGTAAATATATGCGAGGCATCTAACATAAGCATGATTCTTAGTTTACAAGAGCTATGGGATGGATGCAAAACATATCCATCTAGCATTTGGGTAGATCAAAAGGAGGCGGCGGCAATTTGTCTGAATTTCTTGGCCCATCCTCTGTAATAAATACCATGTCAAAGCCAAGTGCTGAATGAGATTCAAAGTGGCAATGCATCAACCAAGCTCCTGTTACGTAACCATATAAACAAACCGCCAATTAGTTGCAAAGAAGTAAGTCATTTCAAACTAAGGAAACATATATTTACTAGGATAGGTGAGCAAGCAGAATGGCTTATTATTTCAGGTTTAAATACAATAAATGTAAGTCAATTAGTTCTTGGTATGTAAGTGATTCTTATGAAATACTATGAATGAAATAAAATATGGGTCAATCTAAATTAACTCCAAACCAGGATGCTAAATTTTTTAAAAGCATATCACAAATAATTCGATTCAGTGGGAAAACAACGCTTGTAAATGAAAATATATATAGTTGAAACTAGCTTACCTGGGTTGTTGGCTGTAAATCTAATGGCCGACCACCCACCAGGAGGAACTCCATTGGTGTTCACAAACGGAGGATCTACCAAATTAAATTTTGCAGGATCCGTTCGGGGATTATAGTTTCCAAAGCCATGCCCCACAACATAAAAATTATGGCCATGAAGGTGTATAGGATGATCCTGTATTGTAAGAATTGCGGTATTCTGAAACACTATTTGCACATTGCTATTGAATTTCAGATTTTTTACTTTTGTTCCTAATTCAGGTTCCCAAAGACTCAATGGGACAGTTCCTGTGTAATTATATACTATTGGAGGGTTATCAGGAAAATCTGTGGTAAATACTCCATCTATGCCAAAATAATGGGCCTGCAATATAGAGATATCTGGCTCCACGAATGAAATGTTGTTAAAGGCTCCAACTGCTCTTCCGCCATTGATACCTGCACACGAATTGTTTGGACAGCTTACGAGTGCGAAGCCCTCTGTTATTAACATTTCCACGTCAACAGTCTGTGGTACTGAGGAATTCAGACTTCTCAGATTGCTACTGAATTTGATTGCTGTTGCAGTATCATTAAATGCAGGAAGACTAGGTAGCACGGGAACAGACGTATAACTGCAATCTTTGTATTGCAATATTGCTGTTGTTGTGGTATTTAAGAAACCAGTACCTAGAGGCTGGCTGTTATATACGCGGGTAGCAATGTAGAAGAGCCCCGACTGTTGACCAGCTGTAATGAGGACATCCATGGTGTTACCTGGATGTGTGAGCAATACATCGGTTTTATATGGTTTCGTATACTCGGCATCCACTGCCACAACAGTCATCCGGTGGTTAGCAATTTTGAAGAAGTATGAATGGAGCATTACACAGTTCACGATCCTCAGTAGGTAGGTTTTCCCCTTCTCAACCAAAAACTTCGTAGTATCTGCATTCACAATTCGTTAATTAAATCATTATCTCTGCAAAACTAGTATAACTTTTTATTTTTATTTTAAACTAATTGCTCGTTGATGCACAAACCATTTGCAGAGCAAGGGAAGAAGTCTCCTGGTTGGCCATTGATTGTGTATGCATTGGAATCGTTTGGTACAGCTCCTGTTCGAATGGCATCAGCCAGCACATCTTCCACATTCGCATTCCACCATTCTCCTGCATGCCATATCCAAAACAAAAATTAAACAGAAATTCGAAATGAAGAGTCCATATTCTTTTCTTTTTTGTAAGGCATTAAGCTATTCAAACTATATTTATTATTATTAGTACCAGCCTTCAGCAGTACTGTTCCAATGGGTTTTTTAATCTAGTGATTATTTTAATATAGTAACAAGTTTTGGATTATTGATTGTTATTTTTATTTTATTTAAATCCTAATCATTAGGGGCTAAGTTATGATAAATTTAATTTCTATTATTTTTAATTTTTTGGATTTAATTTTTTTTTGTTTTTAATAAAGTTAAAGTGGAATTTTTTTAATATTTTTTATTTTCTTAATTTTAGAATTTTTTTAATAACTATTACAAAATTTCAATTTGTCAAAGAAAATTATTGATCAAATTTTCAAAACATATTTCAACTTTATTATAATATTATATTTTTTTTAATAATTTAATATCTCAATATATTTTTTAAAACTAACACTAAATTTAATAATCACATGTTCAAACTATTCACTTATATATTAGCATAGCACATGCAAAAATTAAATTGACTAGATACCAAATAATTAAAAAATAACATAAACATTACAGTCGTAATTTTTGCAGTTTGTTATCTAGTCAAATATTCTTTCCAAATGTTGTAGATATTAATTATGATATATTTGATTAATTTTTTATATAAGGTTATTCTTAAACATTATTCACTTCAACAGTCAAATGTCAATTTTGATCAATGTTATTCTTAAATATCATCCATTTCTACAGTCAAAGGTCAATAAAAATGGGACAAATATTTACCATTTTTGTTGTAAATGAGATGTAAAATTGCTATTGACTGTTTAACTACTCAAATGGATGATATTTAAATAGAATGATTCACATAAACCTTTCCCTATAAATTTCAAGATGAAGGATTTGAGTCCTACCTAAAATAATAGGAATCTCAGCATCTGGTTTGGGGAAAGGATAAGCCTTTCCAAGCCTGGGTAAAATAAGCAATGCTCCATGCACAGTAGCTCTCAGATATGAGATATGTGCATGCCACCACAGTGTCCCTTCCTGTCCTGTGACTGTAAAATTGTAAGTATATTTATTTCCAGGAGTAATAGGACACTGAGATACGTAAGGCGTTCCGTCTGCCCAGCAAGATTTGAGCTGCTTTACTCCATGCCTGCAAAATCATAAACAGTGAAAAACTCAACCATAATTTTATTATTAAGCCAAAACTTGAATAGATGAAAATTTGAATAGTCTTTGTTACCAGTGTAGGGTAACATTATATGGTGCATTGTTCTCGACTTCAATGACGAGATTATCGCCTTCATGAACGGATATAGTCGGGCCGGGAAGCTTTCCATTGACTGTTACAATCGTCTGAGTGTGACACACTTTAGTCACCTTCTGTGTTCCAACCTGTAACACGGTTAAAAAAAAGAACTTAGACTTCAGGCTTAATATAATGCTTAGATTGGGTGGGGGGTTCGATTGGCTAAAGCATCTTGTTGCAGACAAGAGGTCACGAGATCCAATCCCGATCCCCCAGCCCACGTGGTGGTAACGAAGGCGTGTTGTGCCATCACCAACGATCACATTAAAAAATTTACCAAACACACTAAAAAAATAATGCTTAGATTATAATGGATTATAGAAAACTCCTCACAGTCAATTTGCGATGCACAGTGGCTGCACACGCTGACCATGGTGAAACGAAAATTAAACAGACAAGCAACGCAAAGTTCAGCCTACTTGACAACCATGCCATGATTGATAACTCTTCACTTTTCAGATACAAGGCAATATAGAAAAGCGGCAGCTTATTTATACACGAAAATAGATCACGAGAGCTTTTTTTTGTGTTGTTAGTGGGCTTGTGATTTCCTAACGACTACCGAGTAAGTATAATATTAAAAAATCAACTTGATTGGATTACCCCACGGGGGTACGCATTGTTCGCTAACACCAGCACGCAAACGCTTATATTCTACTAAGTGCAACATTTCATACGCGTTATTTTTATACTAAACACGTCAGAGGCCATTCTTTATTCGTTCTATCCATTTACAGCATCTATATGTTTCTTGCTCCATCGCATTTGCGGACATAAGTTTGTCTTGTGGCAAAATCAATACAATCCAAAATAAACATAGAAGAGCAAAGTCGGGAAGTTTGTTGACTGGTTTGCTGCCAACTATTTTGTCAGATCTTCAACAGTCTACCCAGTCTATGTTTTCACTCGTGTTCGTAATTATTTTTTTATTTTTTTATTTTTTTTAAATTAATTCTTGTCAGTTCAATTAAAAAAAACAAGTCACAGGGTATGATGGGTGTTGTCCAATTAATTTTGCTACTTAGCCGATAGGCTTCTTAGGTGTCATAACGTGTGGATAGAGGGGTTGATTTCGTCCAAAATGCTTCATATTAAAAAACATATACCTATTTCCTTGCGGACAATATCTATGTCTCAAATACTAACGTTAATACCTTCAATATAAGGAAAATGTTTTTTTAAATAGTACCATCACCAAAACATTACCAAATTCTAGGTTCTGATGTGAACCTTCTAATTATATTCATATTAAATTTGTTAATAATGCCATCACCAAAACAGTACAAAAAATTTAGGTTATGATGTGAACATTTTGAATTGAAAAACGTTATTTATATTTGTACGGGTTAAATGGAATGTATAAAATAAATAATTGAAAATAGTAAGTGTGGGATTTAGAATTAGGATTGGAATTATAAATTTAGAATTAAATTTACAAAATTTAAATAGATTAAATGTGATATTTAGATGGATTTTGGATGGAAAATTTTTTTGTTGAAAATGTTAAGAAGTGATTTTTCATTGTGCTAAAAAGGGAGCCTTGTCCAAATGAACACCTCAAAATCTACAAACCAACTATACCTTGCTCTAGTTCAAATCCACACCTACCAAACTAATCTAGAGCACAAAATTGAACGTAGACCTGTAGAAGTGAAATAGCAAGGAATTGATGACAATAATAGATGCATGTCAGCTCACTGTACTTGTGTCTAAATTGGAGAGATATCTAGAGACACCATTTGCTAACTTGCTACACAAGGATTTATTCTCCTTTGAACAAGCCCCCAAGCCAACTAATTCAATGACAAGCATGCAAGGATGCCTAAAGTGATGTATGTTCTAACAACACTGTACTATGAATGTATCATGAATGCTCTATGACAATTCCTTTGTAATTACTTATGTGTAAATGCATTAGGGCATGTCGGTAAATACAACAACATAGCTCATAGATTCATACAAATGTGTACTACATCAACTCACAATGGCTACTAGGAAGAAGTCAACAAGGTTGGATTCAAATTTTGAGATTTAGATTCACAATTAAAGAAATGACCTAGGCTACTTCCACACCTATGGATCTAATACAAGGTTTAATGAATGGGAGATCTAAGGATCAAATCAAGTTCCTAGGGTGAGTGATAATGGTGGATAAGCTAGGATAGTGTCATAAGTTGAATTTCATGCAAGAATATGCCATTTACAAACTCGTTATTGCTTAAAGGACACACTAATTGAAGTGGATCCAAAACATAAGTGAAAAGGCATGGGTATGCAATTTTTACCATTAAACTTTGCACTCACTTTTGGTAGGAATAAAAGGTAAAACCACTATAAATGGAAATCTAAAAAACAAGTCTACAAATTTGAAATTAAGACTTAATGTTCATGAAAACTGGTGCAGGAGCACCTACCTGACAGCTGGCCTCCATGAGGCAGTTAGTTTGTTATAGGTCTAGTTAATGTTTCCAAGAAGGTCTTGTAAGACCAATGCATGTAATAAGGTCATGTTGACCATGCTTTACTATTTTTAGCTAGTTTGTTAAGACAGCTGTTATGTTGTAGGTCCGGTTGGATCTCCCAGCCGCCTGGAGAGATTTCCCAGCCGCTTGGAATCGGGTCAGTAGTACTCGCAAGAGATCCTATTTATGCATGAGGATCGGTTGGTTTTAGATCATCGAGCTAGGTTGCAGAGAGTGAGACAGAGAGGAGAGACTGAATATTGTATTTGCATCTTTTGAAATCAATAAAGAGATCCTGTTGTGTCAATTCTCTATTTTGGATTCCATTGTGTGATCGATTTGCTGTTTTGGTGGTTGCATGGATTCGCTGATCCATTCCACCGGTTGATTCGTCGAATCGGTGGAATGGCTATGTACAGTAGTTTAGGGTTTAGTTTGCTTTTTCTATTTGTTCATGTGCATGTTTGCAGGATCGTAGTCGAGAGGTGTTGAGAACCCTAGCATGGGTATGTGCTAGGTCGTGCTGGTAGTTAGAGTCTGGAAAGTTGTCCAGGAAGCGGATCGAGTCACCTCAGGAGGTTCGGCGGATCAAAAATTCGCTAAGGTTGGAAATTCGTCACAACGGCATCATCAGGATATTTCGGTGTATATCCTGCAGTTACTTCGGGCGTCATCCGAGTAGATGGAGATGAGCATGATGCAGTAGTTTGCATAAAGTGAATGTGCATTGGGGTGATCATCATCAGGTGTTGCCGAGGAGGAGCGTATCGGCATAAGGTAGAAGATCGGGTTGATAAAACCATCGTGGGCTGATAATGTTAAGTTTGGCCGACAGCAGGATATTGAAGGAACTGCATGTGACGTCATCGTCATCAGGATAATCGTCATCAGGATATCGGGGTGACGTAAGCATCGAAGGAAAGGTGCATGAGGTTGTCGTCATCAGGATATATGGGAGGAACCGGATGTTCTATATCCTGCTGATGAACATGATGTTGAACATCATGATGATGAAGAAAGAGGTTGGCGGTAAGATGAACAGTGAACATCAGGAGGATGTTTGCGCTTGCCGAATATGATGATGCTGCCGATAGTCGGATATGATGATGCTGCTGACAGACGAAGAGTCGAAGGTTTGTCTGCAGGAGGATATCGGTCGGCAAGAGAGAATATGATGATGCTGACAGTGTTAAGGGAAAATATGATGATGATGATGAAGGGTTGCGGACATCCATGCTGTATGTTAAGGTCTTAATGTGGATGCCTCTGCATCAAAAACCCATTCATCTAAATACTGCTTAATTGGAGAATGCCATTTAAGGAGATTATGGAATTAAACCAGCAACACAAGAAATTAGTGATGCCATGAAAACATCACATAACATAGTATATAGCGTGGAGAAACCCTTTCAAGAAAAAACTCTGCAAAGGAAAAGAGGCCAAGATTGTAGTATCTTCAAAACAAGAGTACAATGCAACAATATTCCTTCAAACCTTTTGTGTCTTCAATCTGACTACACCTGTGTACCTATACGCACAAAAATCATGTCAAGCCAATTTCCCAGTCCTATGATGAGATGGAGATCATAGATCATGACCCTAGAAGGTGTGTTTTTACCTCTTCCCAAAATTTTCATGACTTAATGACTTTATTTTTCATTTTTACCTTTCCCCCCTCTTGTTTTGCCTTTCTTTCCACCTTTCCTGCCCTTTTGTTTCCTAGCTAACCCCCCTATTTTTCCTATTTAGGGTCACCCTTGATCCCTTCAAGTCACCCCTAGTCCCTTCAAGGTCACCCCCGATCTCTCCAAGGTCACCCCTAGTGATCCAAGATCTCTCAGGAAACCCTAAGTAGAAAAATAGGCAACCCTATCATTTTGAATTTGCTCCAAATTTTATCTTTTTGACTTGATTTTTAGCTCATTTTATCTCACAATTTTTCATTCTAACTCACTCCTTACCTCACTTTCTTTTCATTATGAAATTATGATTCAATTTTATCTCTTTAACTTGTTGAATTATCTCTTTAATTTCTCATTTACCTCTTTGACTATTCATGGATTTTTTCCATTCTCTGAACTTGAGTTGTATTTTCTTTTTTATCTTATCTCTTCTCCCATTCCCTCCCATTTTTACCTATAAATATAACTCACCTCTTTATTATTTCTTAGTCACTTCTCATTCTCACAAGCTTCTTTAAAAGCCTCTTCACAAGCTTATTAGTTTCTTTTTCTTCAAGCATCTTGCAAGCATCTACATAGGCTTCAATCCTTTTGCTTATTGTTCTTAGATTAGATATCTTCAAGCACATATATCTCTAGAAGCATTAGCTCAACCGAGCTTCACATACAGGCCTCAAGCCTTTTCTTGCTTTTTATCCTCACAAGCCCAGAACTTCCTTCATTTTGATTTTTTCCACAAGCCACAAAGCTTCTTGATACTTTGATTTCTTCACATCTTTTTCTTCTTTTTGTCATCAAGTGAAGAACCCCACTATTGTGGAAGAGTACATTTAGATATTAGCTAGACCTATAAGGATTATTTGTCTTGCATTGGCATGATTTGTATATAGCTTCCCTTTTTGTAGTTTAGCAATAGTTAGAAAATATCTTATATGTGTAGAAGTAATTTGCATTTCATTAAGAATCTTCAAAAGCTCTTAGCATAGATTATTTCTTCTTTTTACATTCATAGATCATTTTGCATGTTAGAAATTAGATTTGCATGTCATTGGAAAAGAAAGTTGTTTACAAAAGAAAGTTGTTTACAAAAGAAAATTTCATTTATTCATCCTTATTTTTCCATTAAAAGATTACTTTCTGTTTTGCATCTATAGATTAGAACTTGCATTTGAATAGCATGCATGTAAGAAACTGGTTTGTGTTTCTTCAGAAAGAAAAAGTTGTTTTAGCATAGGGAAAAGATTGCATGTCATTTTTAGATTAAAATTGCTTTTAAATTATTCTAATATCACAAGTGAAAACACCAAAACATAGTAAAACTACATTTAGGAAAAGTCATATAGAATTGCATACATATTTCCCTTTTGTAGTAATTAGATCATCTTTAAAATTGGGAAAAGAAAATCTTGCATTCATTTAGGATTAATTGCATTAGAACTTCATTTTAAACATATCAAACATTTAAACATCAAAGAAGCCCTTGGTTTCATCATGAGGCATATAGATCAGACAACATTTTCAACATTTAAAATAAGTATAAGAAAACATCAAGGAAACCCTCGATCTCATCATGAGGTACACAAACTCAACATTCAAAATTCATACAATAGAACAACTCCACTCACACCTAAGATGCTCTTATTCTAGGCAAAGAGAGTAATCATCCCAATCACCCCCATCTAGATGGCTATCCCAAAAAAGGTAGGAGTGATTTGGCTAATGCCTTTAGCAAGGGTATTGTTACATCTCAAATTTTGGCTTTGATTTTACTATTTACTTTACGTGAATAGAAGTAAATTTATGGATAAATGTTTAGACGTTATGATATAATGTCAGAGTAAATCCTTGATTTCTTAAATATCAGTTCATGTGATTAAGTATAATACATGTGATTAAATGATTTAGAAATTTATGTTATAAGGTTTTGATTTGTTATTCATAAGATTTGTGAATGGACTAACGATGCACTAATCACAATTTGGTAATTCCAAGTTGCATTCAGGAAAATAGGTTTTGACCACTCTCCAAGAAAGAGACAGAATCTTCTAAGGAGAGGAGAATAGACATTTGGTTTTGAACAATTCATTTACCATCTAAGTATAGTGTACCTTCAGTTAGTGAACCCTTGTTGACTAAGGTAAGTCATGCTTAATCAAGTTGGTTTAAGTATTTTTTTCTCTCGACTCGACAAGTTGTCAATGTCATTTAGAGTCTTTTAACGACAGCTTAGTTGTTTATAGTGAAATCGACATTGTCAATGTTGAACGTTAGTCATTTTTTGACTAACGTGACTTTTTGATGAAAATGTCATTCCTTACGTCATAAAAAAAATGTTTATGTCTATAATGACATTGTTGGAAAATAAAATAGAAGTGTGTTTCTTGTTAATAGTTTTTAATGTCAAATTTTGTATTAAGTTAAATCAAAATCGACTTGATTTTCTTTTATTCGTGAAGGGGAGATTTTCTCAACCCAATCACATATTGTGCGTAAGTTTACGTCACATTATTATAGAGCTTATTGATATTAATATCTATGGTTTATTTTAGATTATAATACATGAATATTCTTGAGTAGATAGTATGAGGTTTATAATGGGTTTTAAATGATAACAACCTTTTTAATAAGAGGTTTTCTCTCTCTAAATTATTTCGATGTCATATGTAGGAAAACTTCAAGGGATGTTGTTGAGTCAAAAAGAAAGTGGTCATTATAACCTACTATTCCATCTCCTTGTATGCTATCTTCTGCATGAAATTTGTCTATTTAGTCTATGTTAGGGGAGGAAGTGGTCATTAAGACCAACTATCCCACTAATGTTGCATGATGTAAAGCTTGTTTGTAGGCTTATATAGTGGAGATAAGTGCGCTTGTGGAGAATCTTCAAACAACATAAAAGTGGATTCGAAGCTTATAGAAAAGAGAATAGCATAGATATCAGGAGGAGTCAGATATTCGACTATTGCATGAGTCGATAGAGAGATAGAGCATTGTTATCATATAGGAGAATGGAACTGATATTTGAGGAGCTGAGAGGTGTAAGAGGAGAGGAATCATGGGATAGAAAGATATAGTGAACACAGCATAGAAAATGATGCAAAACGTAGGATAGAGGAAGATAGCGATCATAGTTATAGATAGAGGAGTGGCAGATAAGAGTTAAGCATGGGTCGATGTAAGAATATCAGTTGATTTGTTAGGATACAATCTAAGTCATCACCAAAATTGCATCAGCGCTCGAGTATGAGCTGAGTTGCCTTCTTAGTTATTATGATATCATTTTAATATCAAGTGTAATGAAATTCTTCTTTATCAAGAGTTCTTTCTCTTCAAGAACATAAGAACATCTTTAAGAGAATATGAAATATCTGAGTAAATAGATATAGTCTTCAAAATGAACTTAAAGATGAGTGATATCGTAGCTATGCATTTATAACATAGAACTCATGTTCAATAGTCAATACTATATAACTTACTGTTCCAGTTTGTTGTGAATATGAGTAACAAATCTCTGAAAAACCAAAGATATTTTACTGTGTAAATTGCCTTTACAATATTAGAGGATATAAGTTATTTTTGTATACTTTTTACGTAAAGTTTAAACAGTAAACCTAAATACAGATATGGCCGTAGGATAAGTATAGATTGAGATAAGATAGAATGCTTATGCCATGGAGATACTGTGTAAATAGTAGATTATGTATATATATCCATATTATCGTAAGATAGGGTTTAAACAATTAAAAATATAGATATATTTTTTCCTTGAGTGTTAAACTTTACAAGTAAATTGATATAAAAGTAATGTCGATGGTTAAATATTATCTTATTAAGGAGAATACATTATTTCTAAAGGATGTCACGGTAAGATATTCCCTATGGAAACTTAGTTTATGTTTTATATTTAGAACCTTTGGTTTTTCATATGACTGAGAATATAACTGTATATTATACTAGTCATGATTTAAGAGATTAAAAACACGATCACATAGTTAGAAGAAGACTAGATGTTGTTCTCCTTATTACGATATTATTGATTTTCAAAACAAGTTTATTTGTTTTCCATCGTGTTGGAATAGGGAAGATAAAACCCTAGTTTTGACCCAGAAGGGTTAAGAACAGATGATAACTCCTTTTGATTATAACTTTGATTAGTTATTTTATGACAAGTCATAGACCTCAATTTGTGCAAGTATGCAAAGAGGTACTCTTGAATGGATAGTCAATCCATAAATTCTTACAGTATGAAAGACAAGGTCATGAGAACTAACCTAAGTCAGGTAGACTAGATTTTGAGTTAGACAAGACTCTATTGTTAAACCAAGTTGACCAAGTCAAACTACAGGATGTGATAGTATCCAAGTCGAGTTAGAGGTGGGTGGACATTATGACTATGTTTACTTTAAATATCTATTTATATAGAATCTTTGGCCAAAATAATGCATACGTCTCTGCATGCATTAGTCAGTTCACCATGTCCAAATTTTATAAACTGTCAGTATGATCATACTTAGCTAGAGGATTGTATAGAGTTGTGTGATCGATAGTGTTATGTAGGATACAACACCAGTACTCAAATGGAAAATAACCTTTGGTTACCTTATGTTTATACTCTTCATGAAGGGTAGGACAACTTCCAGTTGGAAGGTGTGTGGGGGACTGTCGATCTGTGGTTGGAGGTAAAGCACTCAGAAGATGCTTTCTCTTTAGAAGAAGACTCATTGAGACTTGTGATATGGATGTAAGAATTCTAGATCTAGCATACATATTTGAGAAGTGACTTGTATTTCATAAACTATGTAAATTTTATCAAATGCAAATTGTTGTAATTGAAAGACAAAATGTCATTTTTGTAAATTTTTACATGTTATATATTTAGAAAGGAAATTATGTTTTTGTGATGTATTTTGGTTCTTTGAGAATATTTTAATTCAAAAAAAAAGTTCAATCTTTTTCACTTAATGTATTTTTATCTCTTGGTAAATATTTGTTTTAAGCCTTGTTTGAGATTTTAGTTTGTTACATATGGTATCAGAGCTACCAGGTTCGTCACTAGGGCTTATGAGTTCACTATGCTAACGTATTATCTGACACTATCAGTTGCTAACATTTAGGCTTCTTGTGCCAGGATGGTGCGACTCAAGATGACTGCCAGGAAGTCAGTTATCAGAAATGAGTGCTACTTGAAAGCCAAGAAAGAACAAGATGCCATAATTAAAACTATAGAAGGAACCAACTATGACAATATAATATGGCTTAGTGATACTAAAACTCTCATTAATATCATGTCTCAGATTAAGCAAGAAAAGAGGAATTTTTTTGAGGCAACTAGGATCGCAACTAAGACCATAGCTTATTCACCCCTAGTTGACACACCTATGATTAGGAGAGACCCTCATATACCCTCATCTTCTGAGATTATTGTACTTGCATCTAATAATGAATTAGAAGGATATACTCCTCTTAACCAAGTATTTGATAGTGAATCAGAGGAATATACTCCACTCAATTATGACAATTGAGTCATGTTATGTATAAATAAGGATGTAGTTACTCCAAAATAAATTATAATAAAGATGAGATTGTTCTATACCAATATGATGTTTACTTTTGAGTTAATTATGTTTTTGATTTAATAAGTCTCATTAAATTCAAAAAACTAATCGATAGCTTAATAAATTCTCAAGTCTGAGAAAAACAACATCACGGTTCGTACAAGAACAAATCAAGGTGGAAGTCAGGAAGAGAGTAACCCTCCAGTTAATCCCATGGAAAAGTTAGATCAAATCCTAGCTATGCTTACAGGAACCAAAGAGAGACTTGGTACTTTCAAGTAGAAAGTAAGAGATCAAGGGAATCCTGAAGGAGGAAATGATATCTCTCATGGATTGAGCAAAGAAAATTATCAAAAGCATAATGCAAATAGTGAGAATCCTGATAACTGTAGACCCACGAGAGAAGTAAGGGATAGACTTGCTTTAGAACTGTCTAAATATATGAAGAAAGTCACACCACCTAAGTTTGATGCAACAGTGACTGGAGATGTAGTGCCCCTCCATTCTCACCTTGGATGAGCAGGTGGTCGGGCTAAGGAGCATGAAGATGAAGGTAAGATACTCGAAATACTTAGGGTATGTTAGACCATGTTATGTTTTTTTATTACCACTTCTAAAGAAAAAATATATATTTTGCCCTTTTTATTGCTTAGTTAAACTTATCTTTAGGGTTGCATGGCGGGGCATTACAGGAGATGCTGTTGAGGCTTGGTTAACAGACATGGAAAAGTATTTTGAGATAAGGAATTATTCTAAGATAACCAAAGTAGTATGGGGAGCCTATCAGTTGGCAAGAGAAGCATCCACTTGGTGGATGAACAAGAATATGGAATTAGGATTAATTTCCTTGAAGGTAACTTGAGATAATTTTGTTAAACTATTCTGTAAAAGGTGCTTGCCGCAACTCTTCTTTATCAAAAGTTGATAGATTTTAAAATCTACGTCAAGGGGATATGTTAATAGTTGAATATGGATATAAGTTTACCCATCTTCTAAAGTACATACCTCAATATTAGAAGGATGAAAGATTCTAAATTAGGAAATTCATCATGGGTCTAAATGCTCAGATTGGTGGTGAAGTGGACGTGTATGGTCCTATGACAATGGATCAAGTTTATGAGAAGGCCATTAAGCAGGAACAAAAGTTGAAGTCCATATTAGCTTATCGCCACAAGAATCGCAAGAGGTTCAATAAGACTCCAACTTCCCAACCTTCCAAGAGGAGGAATGATAAGAATTGTGAGAATAGGAGAAATGGCAATGGAACCCAGAAGTATAAGAGCGGGTCCGAAAATGAAAAGAAAAATGGTATTTTCAAGAGGAATGAGGATAATTCTAGTAAAACAACTAAAAAGAGAGGACCTCTTGGAGGATGCTTTACTTGTGGAGGTGACCATTATGCCAATCAATGCCCAACCAAGAACCAGAGTGGTTAGCAAAGAGGTAATGCTTTACCTACCCAACAAGCAACATTTCAGCAAAGGATTCATGTGGCACTGGATAACTTCCAAGAGGAGTATCAGATCACTCCTATAGACATGATAGGTACCTTTTTAGGAGTCCCTATCTCTATTTTGATTGATACTAGAGCAACTGAAAATTTTATTTCTCCTAGGGTTTTGAATAAGTTTCCTAGAAGAGCTGGTTACATGACTAAACCTTAGTCTATAGAATATACTAACTAATCTAAGGCTCGGGTAGAGAAATGTCTATTTGAAGATAAGATTGATCTCTCAAGTTTTTCAACTGAGGTGAGCTTATACGTAGCTCCCTTAGGTATCTATAGTGTTATCTTAGGAATAAATTAGTTGTGGAAACATAGAGCCAAGGTTGATTGTTTTTCAAAAATAGTTGAGTGTTTAGATAATAAGGGAAATAAGGTCTTTTTGCAAGGCATTCAAAGAGAGGTCAAGATTCAACCATCTTTACTAAGCAATTGAAAAGGCTAGGTGAAAAGGGCGTCAACTCTTTGCAATGAGAATGGAACAAATTGAGGAAAGTCTTGGAAAGACTAGTGTGTCTTTTGAAGAAAGTTATCCTTTTCTTCAAGATTTCTAGGATATTTTTCCAGAGGAACTTCTAGGTCTACCACCCAAAAGAGTCTTTGATTTTGCAATTGACATTAAACCAGGATATGAACCTATATCAAAAGCACCTTACCGTATGACTACTACGGAATTAATGGAATTAAAAGCTCAATTGCAGGAATTGTTGGCTAAAGGATTGATTAGGCCTAGTGTTTCTCCATGGGTGCACCAGTAATCTTTGTTAAAAAGAAATATGAAACTTTGTGTCTGTGTATAGATTATTGCATGCTCAATAAAGCAACGACAAAGAATAAGTATCCATTACCACGTATAGATGATCTTTTTGATCAAATACATGGAGCTTCTACACGTTCTCAAAGATCAATTTACAATTGGGATATCATCAATTGAGATTGAAGGATGAAGATATCCACAAAAATACATTTAGAATAAGATATAGGCACTGTGAGTTTACAATGTTACCATAATTTGGACTTACAAATGCCCCTGCTGCATTCATGAACCTGATGAATAGTTTATTTAGAGATTTCTTGGACAAGTTTGTTCTAGTTTCTCTTGATGATATTCTTATTTATTCTAAGAATGAACAAGAACATTTGCAACATCTGCGAATAGTATTGCAGCAATTGAGAGAGTATAAGTTTATGGAAAGCTTTCTAAGTGTTCATTATTTCAAAAGGAAATACAGTATCTAGGACACATAATTTCTACTGAAGGAATTTCTGTAGATCCAGCAAAGATCAAAGCTATCCTAGATTGTCCTATACCTAAGAATGTGCATGAAGTCCATAGCTTCATGAGATTAGCAGTTTACTACACAAATTTTGTTCTGAATTTCTCCAAAATTGCAAGTCCAATCACTTCATTGAAAATGAAAGGGAAACATTTTTATTGGTTAGAAAAATGTCAAGGGGCATTTGATCAATTAAAAGAGATTGACAATGACACCAATTCTGAAAGCCTCTGATCCCAATGGTCAGTTTGAGGTAATAACTGATGCCTTGGGAGAAGGTTTAGGGGGAGTGCTTATGCAAGATGGGTGAGTGATAGCCTATGAATCTAGAAATCCAAAAGCTTATGAGAAAAATTATGCTCCACATGATTTAGAACTGGTAGCAATTACGCATGCTTTGCAAGTATGGTGTCACTATTTGTTAGGGAAAACCTTTGTGCTAAGGTCAGATCATCAAAGTCTCAAGTATATGTTTTCTCAACCACATCTGAATGCTCAACAAAGGAGATGGTTAGAGTTGATATCCGACTATGACTTTGAGATAAGTTATATCAAAGGTAAAGAGAATAGAGTAGTAGATGCTTTGAGTTGGCAGAGACATATTTCTTCAATTGTCTCTATTCATGCAAACTTTAAGGATTTAGTGTTGCAAAATTTGTCAGGTGATGAATACAATGAGCATGTTAAGCAAGCTCTTATGGTAAATCCTCAAGATTCAAGGTATGATGGGGTTCATTTTGAATCTAATGGACTATTAAGGTATAGAGGAAGAATGTATGTTCCTAATTCTTCTGAACTAAGGAATCTTGTGTGGAAATAAGTTCATTCTGCACCATACTCAGGACATCCAGGAGTAACCAAACTTCTAGCGGATGTAAAACCTCTTTATTTGTAGAAAGGAATGAAGAACGATACTACAAGATTTGTGGCAAGTTGTCTAGAATGCCAGAGAGTTAAGACAGAACATAAGCATCCCACAGGACTTTTGTATCCACATAATTTACCAGAATGGAAGTGGCAAGTCATAAGTATGGATATTGTTCAAGGTCTTCCAATGTCTAGAAACAAATATGATTCAATTTTAGTAGTGGTAGATAAAATCATGAAGGTGGCTCATTTCATACCTAGAAATTTAACTGATGGAGCACTAGTTTTAGCTCACAAATTTGTTCAAGAAGTGTTTAGATTACACGGAGTTCCTAAGAATATTATCTCAGATAGAGATGCACTCATGATGTCAAGGTTTTGGCAAACCTTATTCTTAGCACTAGGAACCAAGCTTAATTTGAGTACAACTTATCATCCTAAAATAGATGGTCAAACTAATAGAGTTAACCAAGTTCTAGAGGATTTGTTAGGAATGTATTGCATGGATCAGCAATATAAGTGGGAGGAATACTTACCACTTGTGGAATTTTCTTATGACAATTCCTATCATTCTACTATCAAAATGGCACCATTTGAAGCATTGTATGGAAGAAGATGTCAAACTCCTATAAGCTGGGATAAGCTAGAAGATAGGATTAGCATTGGTTTGGATATGTAGTCAAAAATGGAAGAAAAAGTTAAATTGATCAAAAAGAGATTGGTAGAAGCCAATGATAGATAGAAAAGTTATGCTGATACCAAGCGAATACCGAGATAATTCTCTATTGGAGATAAAGTCATTTTGAGGGTCAAACCACATAAAAGTTCTATAAAATTTGGAAAGTCTTCCAAATTAGCTCCTCATTATGTAGGACCCTTCAAAGTGCTCAAATTGATCAATCCAGTTGCCTATAGAATTGCTCTACCACCAACCTTATCTAGAATGCATAATGTTTTCATGTTTCTTATTTGAAAAAGTATAATGTAGGAGATAACCATATTCTTAATTAGAATGTATTATAGAAATAGAACCCAAGAGTGGTCACGATCAAGCTTCTCAAGGTTCTTGAAACACGTAAGATTTGCTTGCATAATAGAGAGGTTATCCAGTGCAAGGTCTAGTGAGACCAGTATGCAGAAGATAGTGCTACATGGGAGGATTGCCATGAGTTCTATCAAAGATTTCCTCATTTGTTTCATGTTTTAAGAAGTTAAACAAAAATTTGTTTTAAATTTTGTTTGATACATTGAATCATCGAGGATGATGAATCTTTAGGGTAGAGATATGTTACATCCCAAATTTTGGCTTTGATTTTACTATTTACTTTTACTTGAATAGAAGTGAATTTTATGGATAAATGTTTAGACGTTATGATATAATGTCAGAGTAAATCCTTGATTTCTTAAATATCAGTTCATGTCATTAATAATACATGTGATTAAATGATTCAAAAATTTATGTTATGAGATTTTGATTTGTTATTCATAAGATTTGTGAATGGACTAATGATGAACTAATCATGATTTGGTGATTGCAAGTTATATTCAGGAAAACAAGTTTTGACTACTGTCCAAGAAAGAGAGAGAGTATCTTCTGAAGAGAGGAGAATAGACATTTGGTTTTGAATAGTTCATTCATCATCTGAGTATAGTGTACCTTCAGTTAGTGAACCCTTATCAACTAAGGTAAGTCATGCTTAATCAAGTTGGTTTAAGTATTTTTTCTCTCGACTCAACAAGTTGGCGATGTCATTTAGAGTCTTTTAATGATAACTTAGTCATTTATAATGAAATCAACATTGTCAACATTGAATGTTAGTCATTTTTTGACTAACACGACTTTTCAATGAAAACATCATTCCTTATGTCGTAAACAAAAATACGTTTA
This sequence comes from Cunninghamia lanceolata, assembly GCA_027924645.1. Classification (NCBI taxonomy): domain Eukaryota; kingdom Viridiplantae; phylum Streptophyta; class Pinopsida; order Cupressales; family Cupressaceae; genus Cunninghamia; species Cunninghamia lanceolata. Next base: position 1,388,736 of record BSBN01000441.1, on the reverse strand, counting down.
CATCTGCAATGACATTGTTGGAAAAGAAAATAAAAGTGTGTTTCTTGTTAATAGTTTTTAAGGTTGAATTTTGTATTTAGTTAAATTGAAATTGACTTGATTTTCTTTCATTCATGAAGGGGAGATTTTCTCAACCCAATCACATATTGTGCGTAAGTTTACGTCACATTATTATAGACCCTATTGATATTAATATCTATGTTTTATTTTAGATTATAATATGTGAATATTCTTGAGTAGAGAGTATGAGGTTTATAATGGATTATAAATGATAACAACCTTTTTAATAAGAGGTTTTCTCTCTCTAATTATTTCGATGCCATAGGAAAACTTCAAAAAGAAAGTGGTTATTATAACCCACTATTTCATCTCCTTGTATGCTAACTTCTGCATGAAATTTGGCTATTTGGTTGATGTTAGGGGAGGGAGTGGTCATTAAGACCAACTATCCCACTAACATTGCATGATGCAAATCTTGTTTGCCAGCTTATATAGTGGAGATAATCGAGCTTATGGAGAATCTTTGAACAACTTATTAGTGGATTCGTAGCTTATAGAAAAGAGAATAGGATAGATATCGAGAGGAGTCAAATATTTGACTATTGCATGAGTCAATAGAGAGATATAGCATTGTTATCATTGGAGAACGGGACTGATATTTGATGAGCCGAGAGGTGTAAGAGGAGAGGAATCATAGGATAGAAAGATATAGTGAACACATCATAGAAAATGATGCAAAATGCAGGATAGAGGAAGATAATGATCGTAATTATAGACAGAGGAGTGGCAGATAAGAGTTAAGCACAGGCCGATGTAAGAACATGAGTGAGTCATTAGGATACCGTCTAAGTCATCACCAAAATTGCATTAGTGCTCAGGTATGAGCCAAGTTGCATTCTTAGTTATTATGATATCATTTTAATATCAAGCAATGAAAGTCTTCTTTATCAGAAGTTCTTTCTCTTTGAGAATGTAAAACATCTTTAAGAGAATATGAAATATTTGAGTGAATAAATATAGTCTTCAAAATGAACTTAAAGTTGAGTGTTATCATAGCTATGCATTTATAACATAGAACACATTTCAATAGTTGACTATATAACCTACTGTTCCAGTTTGTTGTGAATATGAGTAACGAATCTTTGACAAATTGGAGATATCTTACTGTGTAAAGTGCCTTTACAATATTAAAGGATATAAGTTATTTTTGTATACTTTTTACATAAAGTTTAAACAGTAAACTTGAATACAGATATGGCCATAGGATAAGTATAGACAAAGATAAGATATAATGCTTATGTTGTGGAGATAATGTGTAAACAGTAGATTATGTATATATATCCATATTATTGTAAGATAGGTTTTAAACAATTAATATAGATGTATTTTTAATGAGTGTTAAACTTTTCAAGTAAACTGATATAAAAGTAATGTCGAAGGTTAAATATTATCTTATTAAGGAGAATACATTGTTTCTAAAGGGTGTCAACGTAAGATATTCCCTATGGAAACTTAGTTTATGTTTTATATTTAGAACCTTTGGTTTTTCATATGACTGAGAATATACACATATTATACTAGTCATGATTTGAGAGATTAAAAACATGACCACGTAGTTAGAAGAAGACTAGAGGTTGTTCTCCTTATTACGATATTATAGCTTTTCAAAACAAGTTTATTTGTTTTCCATCGTGTTGGAATAGGGAAGATAAAACCTTAGTTTTAACCCAAAAGGGTTAAGAATAGTTGATAACTCCTTTTGATTATAACTTTGATTAGCTATTTTTACAAGTCATAGACCTTGATTTGTGCAAGTATGCAAAGAGGTACTCTTGAATGGATAGTCAATCCATAAAGTCTTATAGTATGAAAGACAAGGTCATGAGAACTAACCTAAGTTAGGTAAACTAGATTTTGAGTTAGACAAGACTCTATTGTTATACCAAGTTGAACAAGTCAAACTGCAGGATGTGATAATATCTGAGTCGAGTTAGAGGTGGGTGGACATTATGATTATGTTTACTTTAAACATCTATTTATATAGAATCTTTGGTCAAAGTAATGCATACATCTCTATATGCATTAGTCAGCTCATCGTGTCCAAATTTGATAACCTGTCGGTATGATCATACTTAGCTAGAGGATTGTCTAGAGTTGTGTGATCGATAGTGTTATATAGGATACAACACTAGTACTTAGATGGAAAATAACCATTGGTTATCTTATATCTATACTCTTCGTGAATGGTAGGGCCACTTCTAGTCGAAAGGTGTGCAAGGGACCGTTGGTCTATGGTTAGAGGTAAAGCACTCGGAAGATGCTCTCTCTCCAACAGAAGACTCACCGAGACTTGCGATATGGATGTCAGAATTCTAGATGCAGCATACATATTTGATAAGTGACTTGTATTTCATAAACTATGTAAATTTTATCAAATGCAAATTATTGTAATTGAAAGATGAAATGTCGATTTTGTAAATTTTTACATGTATATTCAGAAAGGAAATTATGTTTATGTGATGTATTTTGGTTCCTTCAGAATATTTTAATTCAAAAAAAAGTTTGATCTTTTTCACTTAATGTTTTTATCTCTTGGTAAATATTTGTTTTAAGCCTTGTTTGAGATTTTAGTATGTTACGGGTGTAGTGCATGTGTTATCTACAGTCTAAATCACCCGCATTGTGTCTGAGTCACACTTTGGTTATCATAGTACCTATGAAATTTCTTACTTACTTCTACCTCCTCAAGCACCTATATAAATAATAATTCATACTTCATGGGAATAAAATAGATATGGCATCCAAACTTGGGAAAAATATAATGCCTCATTTTGGGAAGCCAACTAGCACACTAAACAGAGTCTCCTATAGCCTCTTATAGTCTATCATAACTACATAATATTAAACTATCTATCTTGGGTGCGTAATTTGTCATAATTTCCTAATAATAGGAGATTCCTTACAACATGTCATAACTGACTGATAATAGCCATGCAAAGATCTCTTCTTACATTTGTCATAATACCCCAAGAATAGCCACACCAACTTGGATGCCTAGTTTGACTTTTTCACCTATTTACATCTTGAAAGTAAAAGATGCTCTAATACTAGTAAATAGTAAACTAATGCCAGTATTATAACTAATTACAATTACTAGTAAATAATTATACCGTACTAGTAAATAAATAACTACCACTATCAGTGAAACCTTCATCCCTTATGAACACATCTACAATAATCTAAGTGGCATAGGATTTACAAGGTTGATGGCACCTTAATCCTAACATTCTCCCACTTGACATCATAAATTGAAAATAAATCCATAGGAATAGAAAAAAAAAAATTAAGTACAGGATATGAGGCACATGGCCTCCCTACACCAAGAGAACTTTTATGTGCTCACAGACTTAGTAAGAAAATCTGAAACATTTTCTCAAGTGTTAGTCTTCCTCAACATAATCTGTACATTTGCAATCATTTCCCAAAAAAAGTGGTACTAAACATCCACATGGTTTGTTCAATAATGATACATAGGATTCATTGCTAAGCATATTACGCTCTGGCTGTCACAACCAATTTAAATTATCCTGCAATCAAAACCAATACTTGCACACAATCTTTGTAACCAAACTACCTCCTTGGAGACATGGGTAGCAACCATATACTCTACTTTGGTCGTGGATAAAGAAACCATTGGCTTCCTTTTACTCATCCAACTAACTACATCGTCAAACAAAGTAAAAATGTAGCCACTAGTGGACCTTAGACTATCCAAATCACTAGCCCAATCTACATCAGCAAAGCCTTGTATGTCCAATGTATTATCCACATTATCAGTACTAGAATGAACTAAACAATAATTAAAAACTTACCATTCCAATATCTAAGTGCCCTCTTCACATAATTTCAATGCTCTCTACCAAGGTTAGAATAAACCTACTCAATACTCCCACTGCTTGGGAAACATCTAGCCTAGTGCAACCCATTGCATACATTAGACTACCAACCACACTAGCATATGGCATGTTAGACATATCTTCAAAATCATCCTTGGTCTTAGATATCTAAAGTAATCTCAGTGCCAATCGATAAATGAATTATAACTAGCTTACAGTCCAGCATATTAAATATGTGAAAAATAGTATTAAATTAACATACTTACTTTGAGACAACCAAAGCTTTTTGTGCTCATAATGCCTCCTGATTTCCATTCCTAATATGTACCTTGTTACCTATCACAACCTATCAAATTAGCAGATATTTATGGAAATAATGATTAATGTGAATTTCAACTTTTTTTGCATGTATTGAAACTATAATGTATGATGATTATTGTGTTTCAACTAACAAAGACTTATCACTTGATGTTTCAATGAGTGAGACAGGGGTTCATCGACGCTCTCTCATGAGAGAGAGAGAGAGAGTACCATTGAGGAGAGGGAGTCTATCCATCAAGAAGCAAACAGTCATGATGGAAATATCTCACACACGAACTTAGGAAAATAACATTTATTCCTAGATGATTAAATAATTTAAATGCTTATGTCTTTGTGTGTGTTAATATTGTTTGTTTTCTAGACTTAATAATTTCTTTGATAGGAAATAATTCTTTTCCTAGAAAATAAATTAACAAGTTTCCTTTAATTATAACTTGTCAAAATAAGCAATAAGGAATCTTTTTAAATTATTTCAAGAACGTTTTTATTGTGGCAATTGTTTAATATAGGGGCTTGAAATTAGAAATGGTGAGTTGAGTGGGAAAGTGGGAAAAAGGAAATAAATGCATTTTGATATTTTATTTTGAACATGGAGAAAAAGATGCTCAATGAAATCTTTTAAATAGGAAAGTAAATTAGAAAGTGAGGAGGCAAGGAAGATAGAGGAAAATTAGGGGGGAAATATGAAAACATAGAATTTGGGGGAAAACAAAATCTAGGAAAAGAAAGCAATTTGGGAAAAGCACGGGAATTTTGGGTATGCATTTTTATTTGGATAATGTGCTTGTTTTCTACTATTTGTGAAAGAAATTCAATGGGTTTTTTTTAATCTATGAAATCTTGGTTGGCGTTTGAGCGGGAAATGATTCATATTATTGCATGTTATCATTAGAAAACAAAGATTTTTACATGTTAAGTTACTGGTATTGCATGTCAGATTAAAATAAAGAAATCTTGGTTGTCTTTTGGGAAGGAAATGTATTATAATTTGCATGTTAAAACAATAAATCTGCATCTCTGTAATATAAGGATTTGAATCATTCTTTGCCTTCGATAATACTTGCATTCTTTAATTGATATAGAATGTTCATCTAAAGTTTATTTTTGTAGCATTTTTATCTACCAAACATCTGTAGTTACGTCTTAGGAAAATAGGAACCCTTATTTTCACCATCTTGATCTTTCACAACAATTTATCCTTGTGTTTTAATATTTGCAATATGATTGTATTGCGCCTCTTTGATAATGAATTCCTTATTATTTGATAAAGAGTTTCTATATATTTATTATATTTTGAATTTATTAGTGTCCTCTTGTTATGACATCTCCATCCTCTGTGAATAACTTTTGAGTATATAACTTAGTCAACATGCCTTGTATACATCACCTTTGGCATATTATTTGAATAGTATATATAGACATAATAGAAAGCCAATTAGTAAGTCAAGGTGCTTTTTATATATATAATTCTTGCAGAAATTACTTACCTTGATTTCCCCATCATTGTAACATTTTATGTTCTTGCGCTCACTATTCTCTCCATGAATCACTTCATAAAAATTTTGAGTTGCTATCTTTTCTTCAATCCTTATTCAATCTGTCTATGTGTCTATCTTGTTATGGACGAATTGTTAACCTATGTGAAATTTATAAGCTATATTAAGCGATTCTTCATTTCTTCCTTTAACGTTTGTAATGCAATCTTTCAACGACCTTTCAAATTCGTTGGTTCTTCAATTTCATATCTATTGAACTCTCTAATTAACATGATTCTCTTATGCCACAATTTGTTTTAGATCAGATCTATTGACAACATGGTCAAGAGACACTACTGATAAGATGTTGTCATTGATGGCAATAGTCAGATATGATTGGGAATAGGTGTTGAGACAAGTTGTGTACAACATTTTTGGTCCAAAAAGAATGACTTAGTCAAATTGACTAAGTGTTAGCAGCTTACTGAGTTAGTGACAGAAAGTTGGATGGTGTTCCTTCACAAATGTAGACTCTGGTATGCAGTTCTAGTATGTTGCATATAGTTGTTTGATGATGTTATATTCCAAGTCTCATATCCTAGCAATCTCCAGAAGCTACACTTTGAATTTCTTAAGTCCAGAATAACAGAGTTCAATCATGAACAGTGCAAAATACCTAAGTATCTTAGTCTACATTTCTCCACTATTGGTTGTTTCAATTTATGACCTGGAGGTGTTGTAAACACATGTTAAGAGTATTCAATTCTAGATTTATAGAGTATGAGGTTTACCAGATGATCGTCCACAAGCTCCTAAGTATCAACATTCATGTTGACAGTATTTCATAGTGACAGAGACAATAGTTCAGAGATCTGCATTTTGCTGCATAAGAATATCAAGGCTTGTGGTTCTGAAGGTATGTTGGGTGATACATAATGAATGTCTAATATGAATTTAAGAGTCCCATGTGGTCCGCATTAGAAGTTGTGTTATGACAGTAGATTTGGTTAAATGTATAAGTAAGGATGAAGCTGACATACAAGTTGGATCGATATGCGATAAAGATATATTGTTTGGATCATCATTCTAAGTGGTTCTATAATAGGTCCACACCTATATGAAAGTTCTTGAAGGATTGCATTAGTCTGCATAACTTCATGTGTAAAGAATTCAAGCCGATAAAGTATACCTTTTTGTGTACACATTTCACTTTTGCAGATCCAAACATTATTGAGTTCATGTGTAAGTGATCTAACACTGTTATGTGATCTGAAAAGTGCAGTAAGAGTGCAGAGGATAGTAGAATAGAATATATGTGAGTAGAGTAGAGAAACAGAGTAGTCATTTTGAAGAGCTTTGAAATTGTATTTTGATCTATCAATGGAACTGTATTCCTTGTGTTCAACAATTGGTATCAGAGCAAGGTTCCTTGGAAGAAGTCTAATAGCTTGAGAAAGATCTAGGAAAGTGAACACATGGCAGCCAGAGGATATCCTACTCCTTTAGAAGCAATTCATCTAGGTAGTGTTACAATTGATGATTGCATGTATGTCAGCAATGAAGAACTAAAGTTTTCTCTTGATGATCTTGATAAGTATGAAGTAGATATCCAGGATCTTAAGGAGAATATCAAGGAAGCTTATGAATGCATCTTGAAGCTAAGGGAGCAAGTCAATAAATCCAAGGAAAGGAGCAAAGAGCTAAGTGAACAATTGAAAGCAGCAAATGAAACATTAAGTAGCTTATCAATGCTGATTGAAGAGAAAGAAAAGGTTGAGGATAATTTAAATCAAGTTGTGAAAGGCAAGTCTGAGGAATGTGAAAAGCTGGCAAAAGATGTTGTGATTCTAAAACATGATTTGGAAATAGCTAATAGTTACAAAGAAAAGTTCAAAATAAGCTTTGCAAAGCTTGATGAGTTGATTGATATTCAGAAAAATCTAGATGCTAATAAAGGTTTGGGATTTGAAAGAGGAGAAAGTTCTAAATTAAGATAAGTTAACACTGAGATGAAGAGAGACAAAGGCAACTAGGTTTGAAATCAGAGAAACAAACCTAAAAGACCTTTGGTCAAGAAACTAAATGCTCAAAGGTACACATCTTTCAATGGCTATTGTTTTAATTTCAATAAGTTTGGTCATAAGGCTACTTAGTGTAGGAGACGAATGAATCAAATTGTTCCATCATTCTCCATTTAGTGTTTCAATTGCAAGAGAATTGGTCATAGAGCAAATGAATGTAGAAGTTAGATAAGGAATGGTTTCAACAATGGAAGGAATACTCAATCTTTCAATGGAAAATGCTTTACATGAAATAGATTTGAGCATATGGCTAACCAATGCAGATCAAGAATTAATCCAATAAATGGAAGGAACCAAGGACGGAGGAATCTTGTTTGCTACAATTGCAATAATCTTGAACACATTGCAAAATTCTGTAGAAGCAAGAATGTGAAAAGAAATAATCCTACAGAAAAGAGGAAAACAGAGTAGAAGGAAGATAAAGGAAAGAACAAGGTTGATCTGGTAAAAACTAAGAAGGAAATGAGCAAAATCTAGATTAAGAAGGATATAAATGAGGTCAAGGATGGATCCACACTAGTCTCTGGTGTAAATACTTCCTCCAGGAAGTAAATTGGGAGCTCTAGCTCATGGTGAGCTTTTATTGAAAATCTTGATCCCCTAGCTAGATAGTTGGTGCTGAGATCTAGCACGAGGATATGAGTTAATGAGCTATTTGATGAATCTTTTGAAGAAGTTACCAATAGAAAAAGGTCTAATGTGGTGCATTACGGAGAAATCTTGATCATCTGTGATTGACAGTGAAGTGTTTGATAGCTTTTCAAATGGTATTTATGGTGGTTAGGTTTTGGCAAATAAAGGATAAAAGGCTCGCATTCAAAGGAATAATCACTTCACATTCAAGTTTTCAAGTATCCAAAGAGATCAGAAGCAAAACCCTAAGCAACTCTAGTGATTCCAGTGACTCCAAGCGAAGAAACCTTAATCTGGCAAAAAGAGGTATTTACAATTGAAACTTCTCTGTGAAATTGTTTGAATTATTACATAATCATGTCGACCCCACAAGTAATAGATATCATAGAGAGGCCCCATCCAAAATTTAAGAAACACCCTTTCAAATCAATGGAAGTTGACCTTGATGGTGCATTTTTGAAAGTACCGTATGGCATAATACATGAGGAAGACATTAGGGCATACATCCATGTTGCCCTAAAAGAACATTGTGGTAGCCAACTTATAGATCTATACTTGAAACATCTGAGTGGTGATGATTTTGAATTGAAGGAAGAATACAAGGCATTGGCAATATGTAGACTTCCCAACGTTTGCAAAGGACACATGGGTCCAGTATGTGCTTAGCAGGATTCATGATGATTTTTTGTGGCTTGAAGAACCCTTCATGATCACAAAGGAAGAAATAAGGGTTGTAATAGGATTGAACTCCACTGGAAATGTACCTATACAGAAGGCTATGAAGAATAGCACTGTAATAAAGGAAACTGATGCTCAATTTGACAAAAGGGCATTGACAGTAAACTCCATTGAAGACCATGCAGTGAGATTTGCATCAATGGTGGTTGGATATAAAATCTATTTTACCAAGCGGGAGAACTTTGTCTCTGGTACCGCTATCCACACTGCATATGAGATGGCCAAGAAGAACATTGACTATGACCTCTATGAGTTTCTTTGGCAATAGTTGATGGAAAATTTGGAGAAGACCAAAGAGTCAAAATATCCCTTCAAATATGGTACGTTGATCATTTGCCTATTCTTCTATTTTATGAAAGAATTGCCTAGAATAAAAAATTTGGTCTAGTTTGATAACAATCCTATTGCCATACAAATTAGAAATCATTTTAATAGCTTAGGCAGTCATGATACACAGAATGAAGCCCTATGGGGATACTTCAAAAGTTTTCAAAAGGCCATGCAATCTAGGGCAAGGATACCTAAATCAATAGTGCAAAAATATAAAGATGATATATGTTTTATTGTGAATAAAGATCAGTGTGTAATAGTAGATGTAGAGCCAAGGATAGTATGGGTCCCTTCTATGAGATATGAAGTAACTGAAGATGTGTTGACTGGCTCAGCTGACCTCATGCTGAGCAAACTTAGGGACACCACTGAAGAAAGATTTGGAACATATGAGGAAATCTCATTGAAAGTTCATGTTGAATTGAGAAATCCTAAAACTATAAAGAAGGATTGGAAAATGGAAGAGTAATATGCCCAGAGCAAGGGGTTTACTAATGAACAAATTGTAGAAGAAAGAGCAAGGTCTGAAGCAGAAAGGGTAGCTAGAAAAAAGAAGCAAGATGAACTGGCAAAGGCTCCGAATGAGCCTAAGAAGAAAGCAGAGGAGCCTATAGCACCAAAGAGAAGAACAAGAGGTTCAACCTCTAGTGAAACAACATCCAAGTCCTCTAGTCCCACTTCTTCAGTGAATGTGGAAGCACCTAAAAAGAAACCCACTGAAAAAAAGCACAAAAGGAAGAAAACTAGAGGCAAAAGCATGTATGTAAGTGTTGGAATTAATGAAGAGGGGACTAAGACAGATGAAGACGTAGAGAAAATGAAGACTAAGGCCATTGAAGTCTCCGGGAGAAAATGGGAGAAGTCCTCCAGTAAGGGCAAAAGAAAGAAAAAGTCAAAGAAATCAGAGTCCAAGGAAGTAGAGGCCACAATAACTTTTGAAGATACCTTGAATGCTATGTCAGATCATGGTAATCTTAATCCAATAGCACAACTATATGATGAGTACAATGATGCAGACAAAAACATCATTGAAACTACAATGATCAGATTTTTGGAGATGTTTAACAAAGCCCTCCTTGAGGTAATCATTGATCTACCTAATAACTTGGCCAATATTATGTCTACTAGAAAGGAAGTAGCAATGGATAAAGATTTAGAGTTAAGAGAACATGCATTGATAGAGTTGTGTCTGGATATAACTATTGAGGAGAAAATTAAGGTCACCAAGGCACTTGGGGAGAAGATTGAGATAAAGAAAAGGACCAACATTCTGATGTCTAGAGACATAGAGAAACTAGTGAAGGACAGAGAAAGTATCTCTTGAGGTCTTAAGAGAGTTCAACATCCCAACAATTTATGACAAGGAAGAACCAAATGTTGGTGATGATACTTCCCTTCCAGAAGTCAGCTCAAAATAGGGCTTGAATCAAATAGAGACAACTCTGGTAAGCCCGGGAAGAGATGAAGAGATGAAAGAGAATGAAGAGGAAAAAACTCCTGAGAATACAGAAGCCCCTCCAGAGAAAAATGAAACTGATGATCAGGGAAATTTGGCTGATGAACAAGCTAAGGTTAGCCCTGCACTGGAACACAAAGCTAGTGAGCAAGAATCTATGGACCAAGAACCTCCAGAGAAGACTGAAGAGGAAGAAGTGTCTCATGACATGGTAAGAGACACTGATATAGTCACATAATATCCTATTGATTCAGTCAGAGAATTCTTGGAGAAGCAGCAAGAAGCTCAGTTTTTGGATACACCTGAGTTGCTGCAAGGGCCAATCAACTTAGCTTCCATGTCACCTCTGTAGAAACTAAAATTAGGGACAATTTTCCAAGCCAAAGCTAAAGAAGAAATGTTGAAGTCCCATCTTCAAGATAGTGAGCTTATTGATGAGGCATGCAGTGTTTTAGAAAAGCTGATGCTTAGACTGCAGAAGGACATATCTCTAGCCCCCACTAAATAATTCAAAAGGCTAATAAACTTTGTAAGTTCACATTTTGAGTCTTTTGAAAAAGCTGTGGATAAAAAGGTTAGATCAAAGATTAATAATAAAAGGTTAGATAAGCTAAAGAATAAGTTAGCTCAAGATAGAATCTTATTGGAAAATAGCATTATGAATGTAGATATTGTTATCAAAGAAGCCAATGACATATACAAATTTTGTTTAACATGGCTAGAAACCACAAAAGGAATAAAGGAGAAAATAGATGCTATGGAAATCCAATTTCTAAAATTGTCAGAAACATATGATCCAGCATTTGATTCAACATAAATAGTCTGCTAAATTAGAAAGAGGCTATTAAAAGTAGAATGTGCTAGCTCAGAGAGATAATAGGTTCTAAAATTGATTCTATGACTGGTCTAGTAGCTGAGGCAGTAAAGATAAAGGCAACAACTAAAGTGCCTACCACTATAGGTAAACCAGAGGAACATGTGTTCCAAGTGAATGAGAACATTCAAATTTTAAGTAGGGTTAAGGTCTAGTGGGATGGAGAAATTGCTCAACTGCAAATCATATACACAAACATCCTTTCCACTTATAGTAAGTTATGTGTGTTATCAATCAGATATGCACCCTACGCTAAGCTTATAGAAGACTTAGTTATCTGTTGACACATGGAAACACTCTCAGGTTGTGGGTGACCTATAGTGAGAATGAATCTCTAGAGTAAGCTGGTTCTCCTTATGATTTTTTCTAATCTAATTAACTTGTCTAAGAAAAGGGAAGAGGAATAGCTGAAATGAATTCTATTTTTTATCTAAAGATGATCCTAAAATCTAATATTTACCCACAAACAACTCTCAAGCCTATAACCTTCACAATTTCACCTAAGTCCAACAATCCAAAAGTACTTTGTATGAAGGTTTAACTTAAACACAACACATGACTTGGATTAGATGGGCAAAAGCTACACATATTTCAATAACATTGAGACATAATCAAAGGATTAGACATCATAATCACAGTGAAAACATCAAATAAAAGTTACAAAGGAGGCAACAAATGTGAAACAAGAATGCTTTGCTATATTCAAATGAAAGGAGTACATCTAGCTCTGAAAAATATGAGTCAAGATTAGTTTTACAAACTCTCTACCTATGAACAAGAGAGAAGAAACAAGGATATCAACTGACTGAGAAAAAGCTAAGTTTTTCTCCTATAAATGCCTCCAAAAGATCTCTCCAAAAAGCTCCTAAAAATAGATAAAAGAATCCATTTTCACGCTCCATAGAAAAGCCAAAAATAAAGCTTTCAAATCACCTCCAATCTGCACATGAAAGTTGCCAAAATCTTCCTCGAGGTAGACCCCACCAAAATCTGCTTTCTCTACCCATAAAAACTTAGTTTTTGTCTTCATCTACCTCAAAATTAAGCAAATTGAGAAAAAATATTTGATTTTGCTTTACTAGTTTTAACTGCCTAAAAATAGTTTTGATTTTAAAGCAATTTATAAATTATTGCTTTAAAACAAACTTTACAATGCTTACAGTTTTAATCTATTCCTCAATTTGATTTGATTTTGCAAAAATAATAATATATGGCTTATAATTTTGCCAAGTCTTTACAATACATATCTATTGATTTTTCTATAAAAAATCATAAAAAATATCAAGGGCATTACATATTATTTGCAAAAAAGCCTTGTGGGCTTATCTCCATTTGTCTTTGCATCACATAAGGCATATGGACTTGTCTCATATTTCAAAAGAAAGGTTTGCAGACTATACTAAGGGCATGAGCTCCATCTCCAAGGGGTCTAAGGCACATAGTGTTGGCAAGAGACACTATATGGACTCATGAATGTTGTCATTGATGGCAACAAAGGTTATCCCACACATCCGCAGGACATGATGAGTCTTTATCGGAAGTCAGATTGAAGAAGTGTTGAGGTCAGGTAAGGAAGAATAGAGCAGTCAGTAAGGTCTGACAGATAGGTTCGGATCTCTCAGAAGAAGTATCTCAATGAAGTGTGGATTTGGGGAAGTCAAGAGGAGTACCTTGACAAATAGAATCCAAGGATTTAGCCTCTGGTGTTGAAATGATGAAGAGATATGAATACTAGAGTGTCAGGTTCCTAATTGACAGTGCGAATAGAGGAAGAATTGACTGGCAGGACATAAGACATCATTCCGGATGTGTTACTAATGATGGTAAAGGTTCTTAAGGCATAAGTTATGATTGGCCGACATGATCGATGACTTCTACAAGTATATCCTTGATCTGCATTCCTTGGTATGCAAGGATTTAGCTGACAGACCAGAGTTTGAGGAAAATATTGACTATTCTGGATGCCGACTAGAAAGGTGATGAAATCACTTTTGAGGATATATATACATGATTGATTTAGATGTGAAGTGTGTGAATATGATGTATTGATGTGAAGATAAGCAGCAAAGCAGAGTAAAGATAGCAAAAGAGGTCCAGAATGTGACAGTACAGCTACATCAAAAGAGAGTAAGAATGAAGTGCAGCAGATCAGTTTATTGAGCTTAACCGGAACTGAATCTCAGCATGTGTGGATGCTTCTCAACAATTCAAACATTGAGTTACCTTTTTTTTCTGTAGACAGTAAGTCTCTTGTAGGCAGTAAGCCTCTTGTGAGCAGTGTGCTCGGGCAGTAAGCCCTAATTGGCATGTGCCATTTTTGTATCTTCTATTCTTCTAACAGAGAATAATATCTTGGGTTAATCACCCTGTGGTTTTTCCCTTAACCAGGCTTTCCATGTCAAAATCACTGTGTCATGTGTGTTTCCTTTTCATGGTTATGTTTGCTCATTTGATTTGATATTGCATTAACTGTTAAAGAAGTTCAAAAGGTAAAAGATTAAGATAACTGATTCACCCCCCCCCTCTCAGTTATCAACACATAGCATATTCTCAAGTGCCCAAGCATGGTTTTGAGGTATCAAATGTTTAGAGGGAGCCTTTGAGGCTCGACCTAACTGTAAGTCTTGGGACCTAGGCATTATACTATAGTCACTTAACACCACGAAGGCATTAATTTGTGCCTCAAAAATGAAATGAATGTGATAAAATTGACCATTTTGATTAGGGCTTCATTGAAACCTTAATGACAAAAGACATTTTCAACCCTACATTTTCACATCATTTCATTTTGCATCTTTGAGGAAAAGGGCTCTGCAGCCGATATGAAACCCAAGGGTTTCTCCTTGAGAATCTTCAGCCTTTAGGTGTTTCTGAGCATGTTTTTCCACTGGTCTTGCAAATTTTGAAGGTAAAATGTTTGTTTGATGCAAATATGTTTCATTATTCCCTGATTTCTTTCATTTTCTGAAGTGAAAATGGCTTCTACAGCCATGGCCTCTACATATCTAATGGTTTTGTTTGTGTTTTCGATTGTGGCTCCTTCTCTGTGCTTGTGGCCACCATGGCTGACTATATTTATTCAAGAGCAAAATCACAAAAATAGAAACCTTTGGCTTTAATATCTGGCTAGGTGAGTCTTTTAAAGGTTCAAACTTTAGACAAATCTCTTAGTTGCTTCATCATTTCCATGGCATTCTATAGATTTTGAAGTTAAAACTCGTGGCCATAAGTCTCCATTCTCTTGTAGCTGAACTTATCAATATAAACTGAAATGGTTTTTTTAGAATCTTTGAGGAAAGACTACATATTTGACCATGGCTTAACATAATAACAATCTCTAGTGCAATCTTTACATCTTCTCATGGTTCGAGTCTTTAGCTTGGTTCTATATCTATGGATGAAACCCCATGTAATAACTTTCTGTGGAAAATACATTTTGTTCTGTATGTGATGCTTTTGTTCCTCAGGGATGTCTATTTCTGTATCTATCCTTTTAAAAGGGTGCAGCTCCATATGCATATCTTTGAGCATTCTTTCTAGGTATCTTTCATCTTCTGTGGCAGCCGCTATACAAACACTATTTGCTATTCTGGAAATAAAAATGGCTTGACCTATAATGATGAAACCTTATATCTAGCAGTGTATAAAATCTTGTATGGCTCTTGAAACTTGCAAAACAATGCATTTCCTTGCATTTTTACCATCATAAACAATGAGTTTACTACAAGCCACAGGCTTTACTTGAGATATCTAAGCATTACTTCTTTCTTCTACCTATATCTTGTAATTTTACCTTGGTCTAGCCATGACTTTTGTGTATAAGGGTTCCATCTAGGCATATGAGAGTTTTATTATGTATGAGCTCAAAATCTGGGTTTCACAATTTCATTTGTTTGAAGCAACGTAAAACCATGTATTTGACAGGCTGCAGTCATTAGGGCCGACCCTTCATCATTTCTAAATTTCTACTTTGATTGTATGCTTTCTTTAGCATGAACATGGCAAAATATGCTTCTCCTTGGCAGATGGCACTTGATATTTGCAGTCTACTTCACTGTATATGTAATTCATACTCTTTTATTTCTCCTGTATATCACTTGAGATGTTTTCTTTGTAATCATATGATACAGTCTTCTTTTGCACCTTCACTTAGATATGCATCTTCAGATATATTCCTCCTTCCTGTAGTTAAAAGGCTTCATAACTGTGCTTGATCATTACATGGCTACCCTCATAGAAACTCCTCATGTCCTTTATGTAATCAACTTGCATTTCAATGACACATGGCAAATGTTTGATGAGCTACCTTCTTGTAGTTGTAGCAAAGTATTGATATGGTTGCCTTCATGTTGTTGGCTATCCTTTACCAGATGAAACACTATTGACACCCATTTGGTTATGCACTTGAAAGTTTCTTATATTGGTATTGTATTTCATCTATCCTTTCTATACGAAGGCACTTTTCCTTTACTATAGCATGGCCAAATGGGATACATGATGATTGTATCAGTTGACTATTCTTTTGCTACATGACGAAGATGATCATTTGCTACTCCATAGAAGCTGATATACTTTGACAATGTCCATTTGATCTGCAATATATGATGCAATCTACATTCTATTTCATCACTATGGCTATCTTAGCCATTCCATATATGCATATGTGATACCCATGATGAACAAAGGTGAACATACAGTTGCTACTTGAAAATAAAATAAAATATTTGTTGTTCCAAATTGTCTCTCTATTCCACTTTCAATAATAATGTTTATTTTACTTCATGTAGCTTGGGGCACTATGCATCTATGTGTACCTTGCAATTGTATCATTATGGTTTCCCTTGTGCACTCTTGAGTTTGCTCCACCATGCATATATCTCATATTTATATCTAATGCTATGATGTGGCTAAAGCAATCATAAATCTCTGAAAGATGTTATCCACTGGCAACTATTTGACATACAAATGTTGGAAATGTACTTGATGTTCTTAATGCCTTTGCTACATACAAATTCCATGAAAGATACATAGATAAAATGCCTGTGAATTCTATTTCCTCAAGGGCAATTGAAGCAATGATGACAGATGTTTTTATGCATTAAATGTTATCCTAGATGAGTTTAGTTCATCCTAATGGTTTCATTTCATTTCTTGAATTGCAATCATGAGTGTGTTTTGAAATAGAAACCAATGCATCTGATTGCTTTGATACTCCTTGAGTTTAGTTATCCAATTTAGGCAATGTGAATAATGATCTTTGATTTTCATTCCATCCCTTTTGAGATTAAGGGCAACATGTTGGGCTCAACCCTTGTGGGAGCCTCATTTTACACCACATGCCAATATGTCTTCAATCAGCTACTTGACTTATCCTATACCAGCACATGAAACAAATAGATTAGATTAAAATAATAAAGCTCATTGATTGTTTCCCCTTCAATTCCTCTTGCATGTAAATGATGTTCATTTGATCAGTGCATTATAGGCAATGTGTTATGCCTCTTCTGATAGGACATATAGAACTCATAACCGAAGCTCTAATAGGACCTTTTCTAATTTTTTGCAGGTTCTTATCGAAGATCAAGAGTAGGAACAGGATGACAGCCTTGGAGATTGAAGACTTTACAAGGCAATGATGGTTATGACCTTCTCTCCCTTATCTTTAGATGCATAGCATTTTTCCTATATTTGCATTTGTTCAGCTATTCCCACAACTTGTGTGGGACATTTGATCTATCATTATTTTTTTCAATGCAATGTATAACCTTTTATGTATCTCATTTTGTAAACGAATAATCATTGTAGTGAATGAAATACTTATCTCTCCTGTGAATGTTCTGTAATGTAATGAATGATCTAAAAATATTTTCTTTTCTTGAACAACTGAACTGTAATATCACTGAAACACAATCAAGTATGCAAATAACTTATAACAGAAGAATGTTAGCCTTTACTTTAAAATGAACTTGATGAACCAACTCCACTAGTTTGAGCTATAAGTGAAAAATGGTAACATTTCTAGCAACTTCTGTTATATGCTTGTCTGCTAAGCATCAAATCAATTGCCTTGAATATCCATTGGGTATTGAGTCATACTCTACTCTTCTCAAACTTATAAAACATTGAAATTCAGCTCTCCAACTAGTTCAAATAGCAATAGAAAAATTGAAAACAAACTAAACTGAAAGCAAACTAATAGGCTCTGATGGCCAATAGAAATGTGCAGTAGCACTTAGGGAAACAAATTTACTGAAAGCAAATGTGCATGAAGCACTTATTAACTACAACAATACTCTACTATGATACAAAGATGGTACTTATCTTTAGAGGCAATGCTTGAGGTGCATCCCATTTACTGGGATAGACAGCACCTCTCCACTTAACTTGGATAGCTGAAATGCATTGTTTTCTTTGCACTCTATGATTACAAAAGGCCCATCCCAAATTGCATCGAACTTGGAATGCTTTCCAGGTCTACTTCTCAATTCATTCCATTTGAAAACTAAATCACCAACAATGAAGCTTCTTGGTCTTGCCCTCTTACCAAAGGAATTCTTCATTTGAGGTTGATGTATATTGTATACGCCTAAAAATGACATGACTCTGTCCAAATAAATATTCTTAATATTTATTTAAGTCAAATTCCTCTATCAATAAATAAATAAAGAAATTTATTTATTTGATTCATATCCTCCAAACAATTAAATAAAATCAATTTATTTAGTTAAAATTCCTAAAATTCTTCTAATTCCTCCAACAAATTAAATAATATCAATTATTTGATTAGTTCTTCCAAATTCATTCTAAATTAAATAATACCAATTATTTAATTGTTCCTTCCAATAATATCTTCTCTAAATTTAAATAAATCAAATATTTATT
This sequence comes from Cunninghamia lanceolata, assembly GCA_027924645.1. NCBI lineage: Eukaryota > Viridiplantae > Streptophyta > Pinopsida > Cupressales > Cupressaceae > Cunninghamia > Cunninghamia lanceolata. The sequence goes on along the minus strand of BSBN01000441.1, from coordinate 1,370,050 downwards.
TAAGTTGTCTATTTCTTCTAAATTGAGTTATCTCTAAATATAATTCAATCCTTGTGCATGTATGCAATTGAATATTCTAAATATTTAATTGAGCTAAAATATCTTTTCATCCTCATGCAAGATAACTCATTCTTCTATTTTATTAGTTCCTCTCATGCAAAATATAGCAAGACACATGTCTTCTTTCTATTCACACACATCCTCTCAAGGTTTTTTAACCGTTGATCTTCTCATTCTTTCTATACCGTTGATCTTCTCTCTCGAATCTATAAATTGAACCCAATTTCTCCATTTCATTCATCCAAGCTTTCAGTATTGTTACTCTGTAGGAATTACAGCGCGCCTTTGGCACCCACATCATTCCTTTTTCTTGCGATCAACTTGTTACCATATCACTACCATTGTTGTGAAGCTCATCTTCATTGCAATCAATTATCATAGCCATTCTCCATTGACAATCTTGGAATAGCAAGGAAGTGCACTCTCTGAAGGCCTTATTCATACATACAAGATCGATTGAGATAGGAAACCAATGGAAGCTATGAAATATTGAGGTTTGCAAAGGTTTTATCTTTGTTTGTTTGATCTTGCTTATTTCCCTTTTTGTTGAGTTTTGGGTATTATTGATATTGATATATTGATTATTCATGTTTACTCCAATTTTCCCTTAACATATATCAAGCTTCCTTTAGGCTTCTTTCCTTATTTCTTCTAATTCCATAAGATGAGCTAGCCTGATTACTAAAGGTTGTTCCTCTAGCAACTCAAGTTCTTTAATGAAAGTCAAAGTTGGTAGTTCAAATGAAACAGGCAATCTAGCCTCTTTACCATAAGTAAGCACCTATCATCGTTAAACTTGTACCAGGGGTAAACTGGGGCATGTATCATTATCAGACAATCTATTCTTTGAGGCAATGCCGTAAACTGCATTGCATCAAAGAGGGGCAAAATGTATACGCCTAAAAATGACATGACTCTGTCCAAATAAATATTCTTAATATTTATTTAAGTCAAATTCCTCTATCAATAAATAAATAAAGAAATTTATTTATTTGATTCATATCCTCCCAACAATTAAATAAAATCAATTTGTTTAATTAAAATTCCTAAAATTCTTCTAATTCCTCCAACAAATTAAATAATATCAATTATTTGATTAGTTCTTCCAAATTCATTCTAAATTAAATAATACCAATTATTTAATTATTTCTTCCAATAATATCTTCTCTAAATTTAAATAAATCAAATATTTATTTAAGTTGTCTATTTCTTCTAAATTGAGTTATCTCTAAATATAATTCAATCCTTGTGCACATGCAATTGAATATTCTAAATATTTAATTGAGCTAAAATATCTTCTCATCCTCATGCAATTTCTATTCTCTAGTTCTATTCTCTTAACTGATTGATCTATTCTTTTAATTGATTAATCTCTTCAGTTAACTCATTCTTCTATTTTATTAGTTCCTCTCATGCAAAATATAGCAAGACACATGTCTTCTTTCTATTCACGCACATCCTCTCAAGGTTTTTTAACCGTTGATCTTCTCATTCTTTCTATACCGTTGATCTTCTCTCTCAAGTCTATAAATTGAACCTAGTGCCTCCATTTCATTCATCCAATCTTTCAGTATTGTTACTCTACAGGAATTACAGCGTGCCTTTGGCACCCACATCATTCCTTTTGCTTGCGATCAACTTGTTACCATATCACTACCATTGTTGTGAAGCTCATCTTCATTGCAATCAATTATCATAGCCATTCTCCATTAACAATCTTGGAATAGCAAGGAAGTGCACTCTCTAAGGGCCTTATTCATACATACAAGATTGATTGATATAGGCAACCAATAGAAGCTATGAAATATTGAGGTTTGCAAAGGTTTTATCTTTGTTTGTTTGATCTTGATTATTTCCCTTTTCATTGAGTTTTGGGTATTATTGATATTGATATATTGATTATTCATGTTTACTCCAATTTTTCCTTAACATTTTTGGTGCCCACCGTGGGGCCTAGCCCTAATTTAACCCAAAAATAGAGTTTTTGTGCATTAGGAATCTACACATCTGACCCATTCTAACATGTATCTGCTATCTATTCCAGCACATCCAATCTTTCGGTGCATACAGGCTCTGTTTTGGTGCATATAACCTCTAATATGACACATCTGCTAGTTCTGCGCATATACTCTATATTCCTGCACTTTTGACCTCTGTTTCAATGCATTTGTACTCCTGTACTTCTAAGCTCTATTTCTATGCATTCAGACTATGAAGCTGCACATCTAATCTAGACAGTGATTTTAGGGTTTTCTTGTGGTTTTTTTCGCTAATGCTAACACTTTTTCACAGGAACACTCTTGGATCTGTTTACAGGCTAGGTACTAGTTTAGATCATATAGCTTCACTTGTTAACTCACACTTCAATTTCTAAAAGAAAATTAAATGGATGCTCATGCAAATCTCACATAGTCTTAACTATGAGGGTGGTAATTGAATCAATGCTATCTTGCATATCATTGAATCATTGCTATATTGTTATCTTTCAGAGTTAGACACATTGCTATCTAGGTAAAATTGAACCATTTCTATCTTGTTATCACTTCAAAGTTAACAAATTTTTATGCATGCCCAAGTAGATAGCTCATTTAGTCTTTTTCATTTTAAGTAGGGGAAAAGAACCACTGTCTTTTGTGTTTTTGGGAATGATACCAAACCTATGCTCTCCCCTATCTTGGGTGACCAAAATGCCAGACATATCCTTTCCGCATGTGTTTTACCTTTAGAGAGGCCTGCCCTTGGATATATGTCTGTCCTTGGGGAACAACCTTAAGTGGTAACAAGATAAAGCGAAGCTCTGCCAAGCCACTATAAATAAATTATGTTTGGAGCGAAAGCTTCAAACAAAGAGTGAAGTTGTGTTATACCGACAACCAACCTCCCCCAAAACCCTCCAAGGCGCAACCCTTGCAGGCTGGAAGACTCCATAATGCAGAGTAGTGTTGCCGCATGTATAACCACTCGAACAGTTGCACTTATTAAACACTTTGTTTTTAGTACCCCAAAACCCCTATAAGCTGGTGCAGGGAAGGGAAATTATCACCCCCTAAAGATGCCTCACCTAGAGATAGGGAGAATTCAGTTTATATTGTCTCAGCTAGCCTAGGATTTGTACTTGCTTTCTTTTAGTCAAAAAGAGTAAAAAAATCACAAAAAAAAAAAAAACATGAAAACATTCTTTTTGTTTGTTGTCTTCTTGCCATAATTAAAGAAAGTCAGATCAAAAAGACCATCTTGCAACCAAGAAAACCAAAAACATCAAAAAAAATGCCAAATATTTGTAAAAACAATTAGAAAAACCAGAGCTGCACATATACCTTCTAAAACTGCGCATCTATTTCGACTTGTTGTACATTTGCATCAACCTATTGTGCTTTTGTCACCTATTACTGTGCATCTGAGTTATACCAGTACTACGCATTTGTGTCAACTTTCAGTGCTTTTATCCTTTTCTACTGTGCATCTATTCCTGCGCATGCGTAACAATGAGCACTTCCACATACTTTGAGAGAAAGATTTTACCATTTTTGGATACCCATTTCAGCCTAGTTCTAAATTTTGAGATCAGATTCTACCTTGCAGTCATTTTCCCATCTATTTTGCGTCAAACTCTCTCTTTCTCTGGTCATCTCACCCACTTTCTGCTAGGTCCCCTCGAAGCAAAGTCAAAAGTATCCTATATCAGATTAGCATAGGACCCTTTTCAGATCATTTCGAATTCAAGTAACACTAGTAGGTCACAAAACTTCACTAGTGGTCTTGGTGCACGACGAGTCTCTACACGGTAAGACAGGTATCAAGTACCCTTACTTGTGGCTATCATCTTGTGTTGGCCATCTTACTTGGAATCATTGATTGAAAGAGTCCCTTGTCCAAATCTCATCACAAATATCTCATTCTCAATAGTCTCCACCAGCATCTTACCAAAATCTCTAGTTTCATCCCACCGCTTCCCATGTCACCTTGCATGGTTTTAACTAGATCTCAATACAAAAGACAACTTGAAATGGCTGGATCATCCAATCGCATTGTCACCCCTCACAATAGTGATGAGGAAATCTCTCACAAAGAGTATCAAGGACACCTCCAAGATCAGAAATTCCAACGCTTGCTAGAAAAAGTGCTCCATGAGGACCCTCACAAGTACTTTATTCATCTTGCAACTCTCAGACTTAAGCTCCCCATAGACTTTGATCTTAATAAACTGAAAGAGACCATGGAGAAAACTCTTGGAAACCACACCGGTGAGGGCAAAGGAAAGAAAGTCATCAACCCAAACATACCTATGGAAGAAATGAGGAAACAAATTGAGGGTCTAATGCAACAAATGATGGATCTCAAAATGGGTACAAACACTAAAAATTACTCTTTGGAAGACATCGCACCGTACCCCTTTGATAAAAGTTTGAACATGGTGCCCTTCCCCTTTCAGTTCAAAGTTCCTAAGTTTGACAAGTACAAAGGGAAAGGGGACCCAAGAGATCACATTAGGGAATTCAATGCCGCATGCATGGAAGTAGCTCACAACGAGACCTACTTAATGAGACTATTCCCTAGATCTCTAGGTAGTCAAGCCATGGAGTGGTTTTCACAACTTCTGCCAGGTATCAAAACATTTGATGAGTTAGTAAACAAGTTCATCACACACTTCTCGTATAATATTGAACACAAAGTCTCCATGCTCGACCTATGCAATACAAAGAAAAAGAGTGGTGAATCCTTTGCCTCCTTACAAAGGTGGAGACAACTCGCGAGCAAATGCTCATATGATGTACCAGAGAAGCAATTGACGGAGATGTTTGTCCACAACCTTAACTCTGATCTAAGCTACCAAATCCAAATTCAATGCCCCACCTCATTCTCGAAGGTCATTGAGATGGCATTATTCATCGAGAAAGCTATGATTGCCAAGGGGCAAATTAAGTTGTACAAGGACACCCCTAACTCCAACTACACCATGGACAAGTCAAAATTTTGGACAAAAAATAAAAAAGTCGTCAATGATGGAGTGGTTGATACCAAAGTGGAGGCTCCCAAAGAACAACCAATCTTCACTCTCAAAGGAGAGGCAAGCAATGCTACGCCCAACAAAACATTCTCTCGGGAGTTAAAGCCATGGTATAACTCAAATCCTAGGCAAAAGTTCACGCCACTAGGTGAGTTCCAAGAATCTACATTAAGGAAGCTATTGGCTAACAATGAGATCACTCTCCCGCCTACTAGTGATTATGAACCTCAAATAAAACCTCACTATTGGAAAGACACTAATTTTTGTGAGTATCATAGAAGAAGAGGACATATGACCAACAATTGTATCCAACTCAAACATGTCATCCAAGACATACTTGATCAAAACCAAGGAGGTGCTTAATAACATACCTCTAATGAGATGCATGTGATATACAAGGATCCACTTCTCAATCACGATAGGCCCTACAACAACAACAACGGCAACAACAATAACAACCGTAATAGGCAAAATTAGAATAATGGGAATAATAATGCTAATTATGCAAGTGTGCTATTCAATTATACCATCAACTACATATCAGAGCACATCCCACAAATCAATGTGGTCACATCCAATCAACAATCAGAACCCAACAAAACTGATTGCAGCATCATCACTCGCAGTGGTAAGGTCACGTTGAATACCCTCCCTCCAAGGTCATCACCTTCTCAGTCCAACTCCCATCAGTATAGTGTTATAGACCAAATTTGAAAAAATCCTGCCTACATTTCTATCCTAGAGTTGTTGCATCTGTCTCCTTACCACAAAGAGATTCTTGAGAAAGCCCTAGTGGAAACAACTGTGCCCATGAACTTGGCCCAAGAGAAGTTCCAAGCCATGGTAGGAAATCTAACCTCCCCTAGTACCATATCATTTACTGAACAGGATGACCTCTTAGTGTCTCAGCCTCATAACACCCCCTTGCATATCATCGCCTTCATCCATAAACACTATATAAAAGGGTTCTCATTGATGGAGTCAGTTTAAATATTTTCATGCTCAAGATAGTCCTTGCATTGGGGTTCTCTGAAAATGAGGTAGATCCAAGGAAAAAGATCAGTATTAAAGCCTATGATGAAGAGGAAAGAACTACTAAAGGAACAGTGATGTTACCAATACAAGTGGGACCAGTAATAAAGGATGTTGTTTTCCAAGTCCTAGACAGGGAGCTAGCCTATAATATTCTCCTAGGTAGACCATGGATGCATGCCATTAAAGATGTGCCTTCTACCTACCACCAACGCATAAAACTCCCTCATAACGGCAAACAGGTCACCATCCAAGGTGATCCCGACCTCTTTCAGCATTACAACTCTGTCTGCTCAAAGCCTAATTACATCATACCCAACAATAGAGCATCTACATCCCCTACCCTACAACATGATTCTACCTCTGAAGCTTCCTCATCCAAGCCCAAAGAGAAGAAAATTACCATCAAAGAAACAGGAGTAGGGGAATACTCCATCGAGCACAGCCTCAACATAGCCAAGATGCCTCTATCTCCTAGATCCTTTGGGTGACCCAAACATTTTCCAAAGCCATCTGCTCCTCCTATAGCTCCGTTTGTAAAATGGGAGACCCTATCAGATGAAACAAAGGAAAGAGATATCTTACAATGGCTCTACACAAAAGAAGAAAAGAACACACAACAAGAACCACCTAAGCTCCCAACAGAAATCTATGGGTGAGGTGAGTCTATCCTACACAAAATGGGTTATGAAGGGCAAGGTCCCATTGGCCTAAGAAAAGAAGGAATAATAGAACCTGTTCAACCTTCTTCATCCTCACTGGCAAGAAATACAAAAGGTCTACGATACAAAGATAAGGGCAAAACTAAAGTAAATGCTTGTCTTGTGGAGATGATCCATAACCTTCAAGAGGACAGTGACACAGATTCCAATGAATATGAGTGGGATGAGCTGACAGAGCACTCCTATGATGACAAGGAAATTGATATCGTTTAAACTTATAGCCCCTACCATGAGGGACAAACGCTAATGCATAGACCTATAGAGTGTGATTTGCCAATTCCTGAGAATATAACTTTTGAGGAAGGTTTGAGTTCTATCGCAATAAACAATTTGAAAGAAAGTACCATCCCAAACACTCTCCCTACCAATACCCCTAGCATATCCATTCAAACTATCAACGAATTAGATCTATCCTCCGACTCCCTCCCCCTTGTGCATCCTGAACTTATCGATTGGGATCTACAAGGAACCCCACAACTAGATGTGTTCCAAAATGATGATGCCTACATTGACTACATGGAACTTAGGGACCACCTACCTACAGGAGATCGTAAAGCAAGCTTCACCATTGAACTTAATACTGTGGCTTATTTTGGAGAGGGTGTCAAGCCTTCCAGTCGCAAAAATATCAAAATAAAAATTGGATCTGATGGTGAAAACTACTCCGCAACAGTATCAAATCCCAAAATAGTAAAAAGAAAAGACGCATCCGATGGTGAAAACCCAATTGTGGCACCTGATGATGGAAGGCTTGACACTCTCCCTAATGACATGCACCAGGAGAAGTCTCATATTGTTGTGGAACCTATAGAGCTTGTTAACATTGGAACAGAGGAACAGCCTAAGGTCATTCACTTTGCTAAGTCTCTAACTCCACTAGAAAAGACTAAGTTTGTACTATTCTTCAAGAAAAAGCAAGTCAATTTTGCTTGGTCATATGCAGATATGCTAGGATTGGATCCAAATTTGATTCTACATCATCTTCCACTAGATCTAGGAGTGAAACCAGTCAAATAGAAACTTAGAAAGATGCATCCACACATTGCACTGCTAGTGAAAGAACTCAAGAAACTACTAGATGTAGCGTTCATCAGGGCCATAGACTATCTAGAGTGGGTCTCCAACATAGTTCCAGTATCAAAATCAGATGGCCGAGTCAGACTATGCAATGATTTTAGAGATCTAAACAAAGCTTGCCGCAAGGATGACTTTCTGTTGCCAAATATAGATATCATAGTCAACTTAACAGTAGAGCATACCATGTTATCTCTCATGGATGGCTTCTCTGGATACAATCAAATTAGGATAGCACCAGAAGACCAACATAAGATAGCTTTTACTTGTCCATGGGGTACTTTTTGCTAGAATGTCATGCCATTTGGTCTAAAGAACGTAGGAGCCACATATCAACATGCTATGACCACTATATTCCATGATATGATGCACGTCACAATGGAAGACTATGTAGATGATATCCTTGCAAAGTCACTCACAAGAGAATCACACCTGGATGTGCTAGAGAAAGTCTTTCAGAGACTAGAACAATTCAAAGTCAGGTTGAACCCAAAGAAATGTGTCTTTGGAGTCACCTTGGGTAAGCTCTTAGGCTTCATTGTATCAGCAAATGGAATAGAGGTGGACCCAGCCAAGGTCAAGGCTATTATGGATATACTGCCACCAAAGAATATTACTCAACTGAGGTCTCTATAGGGCAAGCTACAAGCAATCCGTCGGTTCATATCACAACTAGCAGACAAGTGTCAACCTTTCAGTCATCTCCTACATAAAAACATTCCATTTAGGTGGGATGAGAAATGCAAAGAGGCATTTGGAAAAGTGAAGGAATATCTTATAAACTCACCTATCTTGATGCCTCCTATCCAAGGAAAACCATTGTTACTTTACATATCTTCTACTCCAACAACTCTTGGGTCCCTCCTAGCACAACAAGCTTATGAAGGTAAAGAAAGAGTTGTCTACTACATTAGTCACACATTGGTGGGTTATGAACTGCAATACTCTCAAATAAAAAGATCATGTCTTGCTGTGGTTTTTGCCTCCCAAAAACTATGACATTACATGATAGCACATCCAATCAAGCTTATTTCAAAGATAGATCCACTGAAATACCTATTAAGCAAAGCAGCTCTAACAGGTCACCTAGCCAAGTGGGTAATGCTCCTAAGTGAATATGAAATTGAGTATGTAGATAGAAAGGCTATCAAAGGACAAATCATTGCTAATTAGTTAGCAGAAGCACCATTACAAGATACCACACCAATGACATTTGAGTTTCTAGATGAATCCTTATTCAATATCACAGCACACTCATGGAAGCTCTACTTTGATGGATCCTATACAAACCATGGATCGGGGGCAGGAATCTTGTTGGTCACTCCCCACGGTGACACCATACCTAAGTCTTATTGTCTGTTATTCCCATGCACAAACAATATAGCAGAGTATGAGGCCTTGGTCATTGGTCTCAAAATGGCAACAGAATGGAAAATCAAAGAGCTACATGTCTATGGCAACTCTCAACTGGTGATCAACCAAGTCAATGATGACTATCAAACCAAAGATGAGAAGCTTATCCCATACAAGCGCATGGTTGATGACTTTAAACAATAATTTATGATCATCTCCTTTGAGCAGATACCTTACATTAAAAACAAAGTAGCAGATGCCATGGCCACCATTGCCTCGCTCCTTGAGATCCCAAAGAATGAGTCATGGTACAAGTTCTTGGTGGAGTCAATTCAGTAACCATCTTATGATCATCTTGAAATGCACTTGGTATGCCTATTAGTCAGATCTGATTCACCTTGGTATGGTAAGATTTACACTTACCTCAAGGATAACACCCTCCCACCTGACTTGTCTTCAAACCAACATCGAACCTTTATCCGCCAAACCTCTCATTATACCATTATTGATGACATCCTATACTGACGTGGCCTAGATGGTACTTTACTCCATTGTTTAGAATGAGAAAAATCTCAAACCACCTTACAAGACGTGCACGAAGGGATTTGCGGAACACACTCTAGCGGTCCTTTCTTAGCTAAGAAACTCATGCGTTTGGGTTATTATTGGCCGAACATGGAAACAGACCTTTCAAGAACTAGGATGTACAAGAGCTTTGTGACATTCAAAATCCAACACCATTTCTCCACACCCTATTACCCCCAAGGCAACAGCCAAGCAGAAGCATCCAACAAAACAATCTTGAAACTCCTCAAGAAGATAGTTAATGATACTGGCTGTGATTGGCACATCCAACTCAATCCTACTATGTGGGCCTATCGAACCAGTATTCGCACTCCCACAAGTGCTACCCCTTATGCCCTTGTCTATGGATTAGAATCCATTTTACCCATCGAGGTCGAGTTACCATCTCTAAGGGTGTCGTTAAAAGGTCTCATAACTGTTGAGGAATATAAAGTTTCTAGATTGCAAGAGCTAGAGCTGCTAGAGGAAAGGAGACAGAAAGCCTTCAATCATCTCAAGGAATATTAGCAAATGATGTCATGAAGCTACAACCACAGAGTCTGTCCAAGAGTCTTTAAGGTTGGAGATCTAGTACTTAAGGAAAATCCCCACAATCAACAGGATCGGGAAAAGAAAGGCAAGTTCAAACCCAACTGGCTTGGGCCTTATGTGATTGTTGCTGCCTATGGATCAAGGTCATATCAGTTGGCTACATCAGAAGGTGACCTATTCGATAACCCAATCAACAGTATGCATCTTCATCGGTTCTATACCTAAGAGAACCCCAATGTAAGGGGGCATAAAATACAAAAAAATAAAAAAATTAGAAAAATACAAACAAATCAAAAAAATAGGAAAAACAACAAAAAAATCATCCTTTGGTAAAAATCTGGCAAACAGGCACCTTAGATAGCTACCATGATGAAAACCTGGCAAACAAGCGTCATGTGTACTTTTAGCTTTCATGCAAATAAAAGCAAAAACCTGGTAAATAGGTGTTACTTGTGATAAACTGCTTCCTCCGTCTTTGGGAAACCAATCACCTTGTGTCCATTCTTCCTTCACTCGTGTCCCATTCGATCCATATCTATTCCATAATAAAATCCTAATGATAACCTATCATGGCTTGATACTCTATCTCTTGTTGTCACCTTGTTAACCAAGGTCTTATCCAGTATCCTATCCACAGTGTCAGCCTAGCGTAGCATCTATCGTCATTGTCCACATGGTCCAAGTCCATGAACTATGTTGCCTCTATGTCGTCATGTAGGCAAGGCCATTTTTTTTCAAATGCACCCCTGAGGCTCCCACTCATCCATCCATCTCGTGTTTGGTCCTTCTATCTATCTAAGTCCACACCACTTTATATCGCCTAGGTCTTAGGTCCATTAGGGTTCACCCTGAACTACGTTGCCTCTATGTCATCACATAGGTAAGGCCATTTAGTAATGAGCCCCCGAGGCACTAGGTCAATCCCTTAGGGTCTGTCTCACCAATAAGGATTGTGAAACCTTTCACAAGGAAAACAAGGGCAAGAAAAACCCTCTTTCAAGCAGAAATTTTGATGCAAAACCTTACCCTATCCAAAGCAAAGCAAGCAAGTACCCAAAGAACTTTAAATGATTTTACCCAAATTATGGCAAGAAACAAACACATCTAAATACAAAAATATTTTGTGCTTATGATCATGGTTAGGTTACAGTGTCTTGATTTCTGTTATCATGTCTTTCTATGCTACTTAAGGATGCCAAAAGCTAGAGATGCTATGATTGGGCATGATTATTTTCTTTGTTTTGTTGTTTGTGGATTAAACTTTAGTAATGTGATGCCCTGTCTAAAGACATGATTGGCAAAAGATCATCAACGACATCAAAGGTCTAACATGAAAGGGGGTCTAACATGAAAGGGGGCAATCCTTGTCTCTTGATATGCAAGAAGTACTTAGGTCATCTTGGTTCAATTATACCCCAATGCTTGTATTAACTTAATAAATCAAAATCTATGTAAGTAATACTCAGGTCATCTCAGTTCAATTATACCTAGATGCTTGTATTAACTTACAACATTCAGAAAAAGTACCAAAAAAAATTGCCCAATGATGAAATAAGCACTTCAAAATACTTGCACCATCAAGATGTCAAGAAAGCAAACACCATTCGCATCCATTATACATCCATATCCCATGCAATAAAAGATCCACAAAATGCAAAGTACAAATACAAATAAAATCTTGTGAGTCTTTCTACCAAGTCAGTCTTCAATCAATCTTTTGTCTATCATTGTGTCATCTCTGTGTTGATTGAGTACATTTGGACATAACAAAAATATAGCATAGTTTGCATATCTTATCACATGAGATAGTCATTAAATATGATTAAATCATTTGCATACATAATAAATGCATTAGATCATCCATATCCATTTGCATCATACATAGCACAATACCCACAGAAAAAAATCAAAAAAATAGACAAAGACATGTAGAGCATCATAGTATCTACATCATCATGTAGCGAGCATAACACATTTTGCACATCACATAGCATCAAGTAAACATCTAAGTCTGCATTAGATAACATCACATAGCATCAAGTAATCATCTAAATCTACATTAGATAAACATCACATCGACATAATCAAACTATGCATCACATGTGTACCATCATACAATAGAAATACATCCATAACATGTAGTATGAACAAACTACATATAGAAATCATCAAATAGCTACATCATCATATAAATATCAAATAAAACATGTCCAAATGTATAATATCAAAGGTCCATCTCTGAGTCAATGTCATATATAGTATATACATCTCAATAAATAATGATACATGTCTCAAATACAAGAATGGTACATATACATGTCAGGGTATCTGAGCCATCAAAAGGTATATACATAAGTGCCAAAATCTGTACAAAATGTCGGCTAACCCTGCTATTGTGGACCACTGCTCCCAGCACCGCCCTCTCCATCCCCTCCTTTGCTAGCCCCAGACTGCTGTGGGCCCATCACAAAAGCTCCTGACCATGACCCCTCTACCCTCTGCACTGATCCTACCACAAATTGACTCCTGTAGCTACATGTCCTTTGCTCTGCTAGCACTGCCCCATGATATAGTCCTCTGTAGTACTGCATCTAAGCTTGTGCTCTAGCAAGCTCACCCTATACCTATGCCAGCTGCCCTTGTACCTATGCTAGCTATGCCTGTACTTGTGCAAGCTATGATTGTGTCTATTGCACCTGTCCAACTAGAAATTTGCTCATGCTATCTGTGCCCAGGGCTGCCACCATTACATCTCTCTCTACTCTGATAGCCTACACCCTCACCAAGGCTAAGTCTTGCTCTCTCAAAATCTCTGACACATGACCTACATCTATCTCTCTCTGAGCCTCAGCCATTCTAAGTTGTGCCCTTAGTTGTCTAACCTATCCCCTCAACAAGGAGATAGCCTGCTCCTGAGCATCTGGCTACACCAGACCCTGAGGAGCCTGTCCCTGTCCCTGTGCCTACTGCTACACCACCTATTATGGTGGCAGAATCTGAGCCTGCTATACAACCTGTGGCTGCACTACTTGCTACTAGGCCACCTGCTGTGGCGGTGGCATCTAAACTTGTTGTGCAACCTGCAGCTATACTACCTATTGAGGGTGAGAAGATCCCTCCCCAGATCTCCTCCTCTATCTCAATCTACCTCCTCCTCCTCCTCCATCTCTTCCATCTCCCCTTCCTCCTCCTCCTCCATCTCCACCATCTCCTCCATCTCCCCATCCTCCTCTCCCCCTACTCCTCCTTCTCCTCCTGCCAACCCTACCCTCATCATCTGAATCCTCCTCATCTATGAGAGGAACTAGCTCTCCAGGCCCTGAGTACCTCAGAAAAGGGTGAGCGGCAAACCACTCCTCGTAATCCAGAGTCATCCCCACATCTTCCACCTCTCTCCTCATCAGCCAAGAAACATAGGGAGTCTGTTGGAACTCTGCCAATACCTCCTCATAGGATGCCAATGGTCCCCATCTAAACCTCTCTGCATGTGTCTGTGCAAACAGCACCTGCCCCTGTGGTCAACCCTGTCTCCTCCCGAACTATCTCAGCACCCTGCTGACAATCTGTCTCTCTAGAATAAACTCGGTCCTACCTATGAGCCACTGAGTCTGAAAATAATATGGTAGCTCATTGTCCTCGTCATCCCAGTGCTCACACTCCAGGTAGGGTTTCCATATAACTACATCTACACCATCCAAAGCGTGCCTCCAATACTCAAGCTTTCCCAGCTTGTGCTGGGAAATCACTCCTACGTATTGGTGCAGGAGCACCTTGGCAAATTAATGTTGCCCTAGACAAATCTTTGAGTTTGATTAAATTTGTAATGCTTCAACATTGTAATGAGGTTAATCAAGTCACTATGTCATTAGAAATGTTCAAGTTTTATCTTCATTTGCAAAATGGGAAAGTTATCTTTCAAAAAATGTAAAAATGTGTGGAAGGTGAAGAGTCATTTGGCTCTTAGTTCATTCCAAGGAAGTTAGGAACTAAAGAGTCAAGTTGGAATGCCTTTAAAAGGCCTTGTAACCATTAGGAATTCATGGGTGGTTGAAAATTTGAACATGGAATGAGAAAAACACTGTTTTTTTAGAAATTTGTTGTTTTCTTGCATGGTACGGCCCAGTATGGGCAGGAGGACATTTATTTTTTATTTCAAATGAAAGTTCTTTTAATCACCCTCCATTTCCATTTTGTTGCATGCATTTTGGTTTTGATAGGAGTTATTTATTGTGATTTTCCTGAAAGTGGTTAAAACCCTGTCTTAAGGTAAACAGTGAGCAGTTTAATGAAGAATCTTAGATATTTTATATGGTGAAAAGCCCAAACATGGATGCAATGATGTGAGACAATTCATATCTTCCTTATGACCTGTGTTTAGATCCGATGGTCAAGATTCATCTAAAATTTGTTAATATTCTAGGACTGTTCTGTTCTGCTGCAGACTGGTAGAGGGCAGTCTTGGAGTTATAAACTAGGTTTTCTTAAAATATTAGATGGAAAGGTATTTTTGATGATTCAATTAATATGTACAGACCTTTTGTGAAGTATTCCATGCATTGGCAAGGTGTGGGGAGTCGTGGAGTATCCACTTTCAATAAGCCCTTGGTAGGGTAAAGCCTAATAGGCCTAATTAGCACTGTTGCAGTCCATTTTTGGACAGTTCTTTACAAAGCAACATATAGTGATTTCTTGATATGATTTAAAACACCTTAATGGGTACTCAAAATGCCCATCACAGTCTTGAGAAGGGTCCTATGGTAAAAGTTATGCTTTGACAATCCCTAAAATAGGGCTACTAGGAGTTATGATAGTCAATGAAGAGATGGTTTCTTGCATGGTGGGACAGACCTTGGTAAATGTTTGTTCCTATTGAATTAGTATTCCTAAGGAATGAGAAGGCCTTGTGAAACCTAGTTTGGGTCAGAAATGTTGAAACTCAGTTTGGTGTCACTGTTTTTATGGAAGATTTCTTGTGAAGCTTGTAGATCCTATGAGATTGAAACCCATTGTTGAGCAATATGCTAGTAAGGAGTTAAGTTATTCATTTTCCTCTGCATCAGATTGGTATCAGAGCTAGTGAAAGCTCTGGGAGAAGATATTATGTATTTAATTTCTAAGATGAAGAGTTGAAACAATATGTTTGGTTGGTGACCATTATTTTGTTGCTAAGTTGTTTGGTTGTAGGTGCTTAGTCCATCTAGCTGCAGAAGGATGTTTTCTGAGGTTGTGTGTGTGGCAGACAAGATGAGGTCTATCATGACCATTCTCTAATGGAGATTAGGCTAGATAAGGGTGCAGAGAGAAACCATTGAAGAGAGAGTGGTAGGTGCATCACCAGAATCTATTGTTGGGTGAGATGAATGGTTTGGTGAATTGGTGTGGTAAGGCAGTGAGAGAGATGGATACCTGACTAAAGAAGAACTTGATGTTGCAGCCTGAAGAGTACTCCACTGATGGGAGTAGAAGGAGCCTGAAGAAGCTCTAAAGATGATGGTAGTTCAGATTTTGTTGGTTGGTTGGTCACCTTTCTATGGATGAGAAGATTTGAAGCCTGAAGCTGAGAAGATTGAGATAGAGGACATGCAGAAAAAGATTTTTTTTGCAAGTACATTTCCAAGGGACTTGAAAATTTTGTTGGTTGGTTGTATGGTGCAGGAGCACCTTGGCAAATTAATGTTTCCCTAGACAAATCTTTGAGTTTGATTAAATTTGTAATGCTTCAACATTGTAATGAGGTTAATCAAGTCACTAGGTCATTAGGAATGTTCAAGTTTTATCTTCATTTGCAAAATGGGAAAGTTATCTTTCAAAAAATGTAAAAATGTGTGGAAGGTGAAGAGTCATTTGGCTCTTAGTTCATTCCAAGGAAGTTAGGAACTAAAGAGTCAAGTTGGAATGCCTTTAAAATGCCTTGTAACCATTAGGAATTCATGGGTGGTTGAAAATTTGAACATGGAATGAGAAAAAACACTGTTTTATGTATTTTCTCTTTAGAAATTTACTGTTTTCTTGCATGGTACGGCCTAGTACGGGAAGGAGGACATTTATTTTTGATTTCAGATGAAAGTTCTTTCAATCACCCTCCATTTCCATTTTGTTGCATACATTTTAGTTTTGATAGGAGTTATTTATTGTGATTTTCCTAAAAGTGGTTAAAACCCTGTCTTAGGGTAAACAGTGAGCAGTTTAATGAAGAATCTTGGATATTTTATATGGTGAAAAGCCCAAACATGGATGCAATGATGTGAGACAATCCATATCTTCCTTATGACCTGTGTTTAGACCCGATGGTCAAGATTCATCTCAAATTTGTTAATGTTCGAGGACTGTTCTGTTCTGTTGTAGACTGGTAGATGGCAGTCTTGGAGTTATAAACTAGGTTTTCTTAAAATATTAGATGGAAAGGTATTTTTGATGATTCAATTAATATGTGCAGACCTTTTGTGAAGTGTTCAATGCATTGGCAAGGTGTGGGGAGTCATGGAGTATCCACTTTCAATAAGCCCTTGGTAGGGTAAAGCCTAATAGGCCTAATTAGCACTATTGCAGTCCATTTTTGGACAGTTCTTTACAAAGCAACATATAGTGATTTCTTGATATGATTTAAAACACCTTAATGGGTACTCAAAATGCCCATCACAGTCTTGAGAAGGGTCTTATGGTAAAAGTTATGCTTTGACGGTCCCTAAAATAGGGCTACTAGGAGTTATGACAGTCAATGAAGAGATGGTTGCTTGCATGGTGGGACAGACCTTGGTAAATGTTTGTTCCTATTGAATTAGTATTCCTAAGGAATGAGAAGGCCTTGTGAAACCTAGTTTGGGTTAGAAATGTTGAAACTCGGTTTGGTGTCACTGTTTTTATGGAAGATTTCTTGTGAAGCTTGTAGATCCTATGAGATTGAAACCCATTGTTGAGCAATATGCTAGTAAGGAGTTAAGTTATTCATTTTCCTCTGCATCATGTATCCATAGCTATAGGGCTCATCTCTTTGTCTAGAAAACATGCAAATCAGTCTAGTGATGGATGTGGGGCCTACACTTTTTCATTTATGTACATGTGACTATTTAGCTTACTGTTGCTGATACTTTTATATTTGTGGGACTGTTGATCCCAGATTTTTAAACTATTAAACCTTATTATGTTAAAGGAAAACTAATTGCATGATGTTAGTTAGATGATTGCTTTAAGAGAAAACAAATTGGGTGATGTTAGATAGATGTTTATTTTACAGGAAAACTAATTGGGTGATGTTAGAAAGAAAATTGTTATGTGATTTCATTATGTTTATGAGAACTGTGGTATGTTTTAGGAATTCATGTTTTAAGTTGCTTTGGCTATGATATTTATATGTGAAATTGACCTTGTAATTGAGTGCGCAGGTTTTGGCTAACAAACCACAGATACTGGAGATCATTCCGCACCTTATGTTGTGATCCCTTGTGAAGCCAATCTGGTTCCACTAGGAACCGAGACCAACTCTGTGTTGATTTAATGTTGTAATGTTGTCTTTCATGAGGTTGAATGGGTTAGGTCTACCCTCTTGTAAATTTGAATTATGATTTGTGTTGTAAGAAATGTAGTTGAATTTTATTTTTTTTAATTTTAAATTTTTGAGACCCTTTTTCTTGTGTCTTAACTTGACCCTGGGTGTCCTAACTAGGTTAAAGTTGACCCTGGGTTATACCCCATGGGTCTAGGGTCCCTTTTGACTTGGGTAACCCTTGGGTAACCTCTGTATGGTCACCTTAACTTCACACTGAAGTTAAGTGACGAATTTGGAGGTATGGGGGGATAGGATGAGTGGTACCAACACTCAAGCCCATCCCTTTTCAATTTCCAAGGTAAGAGATGACTCCAAGACCTACCAATTATGGAGGATTTGACTTCAAGTCTCCCTCACAATTGGTGAGAGTCCCCATGGAGTTGTGTGGTCATTCATAAGAAGGAAGGAAGGGGAGACATGTGTCACCTTTTTCCTCCTTTAACTCCTTTTATTTCTCCCATGCGTAAGAGAGATGACATGTGGTAAGGGATAAGAAAGACTTTAGGGATGGGTGAGTGACATAAGCCAACACTCATCCCTTGGGACACACTAGTAGTTTGGGGAAGAGTGAGGAGGTGACAAGTGTCACCTCCCCATTCCTCTAAACTTATGAAATTTGGGTTATTTTAATCCCACTGGGGATAGGGAGAGGGGTTGTTTAATTTGGAGGATTTTTGTTTATTAAAAATTACTTTTGGGAGAGGAAGGAGAGAGGGAGTTTGGTGGCTTAGGTTGGAGGAGATTTTAGTGGAGCTCTACATCAACTTCATCCATTAAAGGGCTTTCTACAGTTGGATTTTATGGTCTTTCCTTTGTATTCTATTTGTTGCATGTAGAATGTGTGAAAATTATTTATTTTGCTTGTGATGTAAAATATGTTATTGTGGGGAATTTTTATTGGGTTGTTGACAGAGCTTCTTCCACTTGGGAGAAATGCTCATCAAGTGTGGGGTAGGGGATGAGTGATCCTCCTCGGGTGCATGCTTTGTTTTGGGATGTTGAAAGCCTTGAGGGCATTTGTGTGACTTTGAGAAATTGTGTTATTTGGCTTGAGAGTCAAAATATGAACTCCTTGGAGAATTTTGTAACAAGTTTGGCTTGAGATCATGAGTAATTTGTGTTGATTATATTATTTGAATGGGTGACACTCTAGAGTTGAGTGTGTCCACTCTCCTACCCCTTGTTAAACTTACTGTGGTTGAGTTTTGTGTTGTATAAATATTCATGGGTGTATGTATGTTTTGGTGTGTTGTTTTTACCTTGTTGTGAAGTGGATTTTTAGAATACCCTAGGTGTGTGGGTGATCTCCCTAGCTTGGGGGTGACCCTCTTGCAGGTCTATGGTAGGGAGAAGAGCAGCTTGTGTGGTGTTTCTTCCCTTCTGTGATATGCAAGTTTTCTTGGAGCTTATTGTGAAGCTTGGAGAAGATTATTTGAACTCGAAAAATATTTTATTTTCCTTAAGTCTTAAGGAGAGCTTGGTCTTTTTATAGCTTCTTCCTTGTTGATTTCCAAGAGGAGAAAATTATCTCCCTATTGTTGTAAAAATTAGTATTTTTGGAGTTGTGAGGAAATCCTCCTTTATTGTGTTGATAGTTGTAATTTTATTGTTCATTAAGTTTTACCATTTTGAAATGAGAAAAGGAAAAGAAATTTTTTTTTTAAAAGGATATTAGAATTGTCTATTTCCTTCTTCTCCTACTTGCAAAGTTGTGAAACTAGTTGTAGCTGTAAACAAGTTTGTACTATTTACCTCTTTAGATGAATTGTGAAAATGTTAATTTTAATTAATTATGTGGAGTTGTAGTTTTGTCATTTGAAAGGAAATAAAAATTTGTTATAATAATACATTTGATTTTGTTGTGAATAAATATAATCATTTCTGTTCCATTTTAAAATGAAATGCTTGTAGACACCCAAATTTGTCCCAACTTTGTCCATGTCCTACAACACCTTGTTAAAACATTATCCTAGACATCATAAGCCAATTAATTAAATAAATTTTATTTATTTAATTAAAATCTCATTCAATCCCATCCTCATCCTACTTAGCCAATAAATTAAATAAATTTTATTTATTTATTTAATTAATTCCATATCATATCCCAATCATATCCTATCCTCATCCCAATTAATTAAATAAATTTTATTTATTTAATTAATTTCCACATCATATCTTATCTCATCCTATTCAACTTCTCAATTAATTAAATAAATTTTATTTATTTAATTAGTTTCCAACTATATCACAACTAATTCAAATATTTTATTTGAATTAAGTCTTCATCTTTCATCACATTCTAACACTTGTCCAGTCAATCATGTGTTACAACTTTTATCTTTCACATGCACAACTAATGGGACCTAATTTTAGTATTTATCTACACAAGCACACCTAAGTCTTATCTTCCCTTGCCACATGTCAATTGACTACAATTTCTTGATGTGCAAGAAAACCTAACTTAATCCTATCCATCCATTTCATCTAAAGCCCTAATTGATCCTAGCCATCCATTTGAACCAAGCTAATTCTATAAATCAACCCCCTCATAAGCCATTAGCATGCATTGAGCCTCAAGTACCCTTATTCTGCCAGATTTTCTATGATGCATTGATCCTCAAGTATCCACATGCTATTGAAATATCATTAGAGTCTTTGCATCCTTCAACTATCATCCTCATGTCATCTTCATCTTAATGTTATGCTGCAGAAGTGAGCACCCAACATTCCTCCAACAATAATCCTTCAAAATCTTGCATGCTCATGCGAGGTGGAGAAGAGTAATGGAGATAAATCAAGCATAGTGTGGAGATCGGTTTGTATTTACATTTGTTATTTTGATTTTCATGTTGTCTTGTGCTTCATTGTGCATTGCTAGGGTTTTTATCATTGTTGTTTATTTATTTGCTCTGATTTGCAATTTTACCCTAACTACATTTTGGCACGCCCGGTGGGACTCACTTCACTTGATCTTTTTTGCAAGTTTTTGTAGTAAAAATTTGCATTCATATAACCTCCATTGTTGAGTTTTGCAGGTTTAATTAATTTTTTGTTGCAGATCTGCTACTTTTTGGACAAAACCCTAGGTTTTAAAGATTTCATCATATCTTCCAAATGGATATGAATTTTTCTACAATATTTTAGCAGAAGTTTGTCCATGATATAAGGAAGCTACAGCAGAAAAATTTCAGGTTTATCATGATTTTGACAGGATTTATCATGTTTTTATGTTTTTTCATAAAATTGCAATTTTGGGTGCAAATTAGTGAATTGTTTAGAATGTTTTACATTTCTGGAAAGCTCTTGAAATTATAATGGGGGTCTATGTTTTACAGATTTAATTTGGAGGTTGTTTACATTGTGAAAAAATTAGATCTTTGTCGACTGTACTGTTTTCATAAATCTGCATTTTTGGGCGCAAATCATGGAATTTTTCTGATTTCTTTACATTTTCAGAAAGCTCTCTAAAAAGTAATAGGGGTCTCTTCTTTGATTTTTTAATTTTCAAACCAAAAATGTATTGAAATAATCAAATCTAATTCAACTATGCATCTAAAATTATAATTTTCCTTACCTGATGAGCCTATTTTTTATGCCTGCATTATAATATCATTTTTTTTTATGTTGTAGGTGATCATAAGGAGCTGGAGCAACATTGACATCAACATTTACAGCAAATTGGATAGCAAATTAACCAGGTGCAATCATTCCATCTCTTATCTTCCAATCTTGTTTGATCACACATTTGGACTTTGGGATTAAAACGAATCATTGTCTTCCCGCACATTTGGCTTTGGGTTTAAAAAGAACAAGTGCTTGAACTGTTTGTTACACATTTCAATTTTCTAAAGGGGAAATTAACAACTGTGAGTGTAAATCAAGTGACAACTCACTTGGTTTGCTTTTGTAAAATCCTATCTAGGAGGCCTGCTTGGAGACACACCACTCCAAGGGACGACCTCAATCGAGGCTGAATCGAAAGACACCCTCATTGGGAGTTGTAAATCTTGTCACTCTTGGCTAAGCCCCAAAGAACTTTATACCTTTGGGAAGTGAAGGTGAAGGGTGGGTTACCCCTTTCTCCAGGCTGTGTGGTAGGATTTCACTTTCAATTCCATAGTCAACCTTGTGTAAACATAGCCCAAGACCTAATTGGCCATATCCCACTTGACTAGACATTAGGCTTGTTGATGTGTTTTCAAGTACTTGCTTAATCATCACATTTCTTTTTCAAAGTCAACAATTGCATATGTGTCTTGCGTGAGTGATTCATGTGTGTATATGCATAATCATTTGTTTGAACATTGCCAAATCAAGCTATAAACACCAAACACATAAACAATTCATCCTACATTTGATCCACATCACCCAATTTTGTCATTCCACATCATATCCTAATCATACCCAAATCAATTTTATTCTAAACATATCCTAGTCACATCCATACTCATTCCAAATCATATCCACATCATCATCAACCTATTCGAAGTCAACACTTGTCAAGATGGTCGTAATCATTCAAGGGGGCTATCCCTCTAATCATGAGACAAATCCCAAGCCTAAGGTGACAATTCAAGGGAGCTATCCCTCTAATCATGAGACAAATCCCAAGCCTAAGGTGACAATTCAAGGGAGCTATCCCTCTAATCATGAGACAAATCCCAAACCTAAGGTGACAATTCAAGGGGGTTATCCTTATAATCATGAGACAAGACCTAAGCCTATAATCACAATTCAAGGAGGCTACCCCTCTAATTCAAACAATGCAATAAAACCAAAGCCCAAGATCACAATTAGAGGAGCCCCTCTTCCTAATCCAAATCATGAGAAGAAACCAACCACAATTAAACGTGGCTATCTTCCCAATCCAAATTATGAGAAGAAACCAATCACAATTAAAAGTGGCTATCTTCTCAATCCAAATCATGAGAAGAAACTAATTACAATTAAAGGTGGCTATCCTCCTAATCTAAATCATGAAAGCGAGCCAAAGCCCAAGATCACAATTAAAGGAGCCTCTCCTCCTAAGACCAAGTTTATACTTCGAGGAGGCTATCTCTTTATTAATGAGGATGAGACAAGTCCAAAACCCAATCCATCCACATGTCAAACCAATTACACATCAACTTATCCCACTTCATACCAATCTAATCCATCCACACATCAAATCAATTCTGCATCAACTTATCCCACTTCATATCAACCAAATTCATCCACATGTCATATCAACCCTTTATCAACCTATCACAACCCTTATCCATATCAATCCATATCACAACAATCATTATCCTATGCAACCTCTCCATCATCATCACATCAACACATTTACCAACATCAACAACAAATCATATCACAACAAGAAGTCCAAACACCATCACAACCTCAACAAATTCCACATCAACCTTACATGTCATCATCTTCAACTTTCTATCAACCTAATCCACCTATCCACCAAATCAATGCCACATCAACCTATGAATATCCACCTCAAGCTTATCCAATCCCTCATGCCACCATTCCAATGCACTACCAAGCCCATCCACAAGGCAATCAAGTGATATCACAAGAACAACATTCAAGTCCAAATGGCCTTTTGTATACAAATCAAGTGAGCACAAGTCAACCTTGGCAACAAGATCAAATGCCCTCAACTTTGAGTCCACCTCAAGATCTTTTGTCCACATATCCTACCATTACACCTAGCTACCAAGACTATCAATGGCCTCCCCAACAAGCACAAGTGAGCCTAAATCCACCTTTGCAACAAGAAGCACATGCAGCTCCAAATGGCCCTTTGTACATAAACCATGCAAGCCTAAGACAACAAGACTTAATTACCTTTGACAAGGGAGATACCAACCTAGCTAATTCATCCTATGAGTGGCCTTCACCATCCAATCCCATGCCATCACATGAACCAACAAGTCCTATCCCAACACCACCATGTGATCCTACTCCTAGTCCATTGGTCCATCAACCACCCAAACCACCAAGCCCTTCATTACCTTCATCACCATGTCATTCTAATCCTTCACCAAAGGATGCGGCTGAGATAGTTTTACAAAGAATGCTTGAAGCAAAACTCATTGAACTTCCCCCCATCAACCCATGTGAAGAAAGTCCATATGATGAACATGATTATTGTGCATACCATAGGACCAAAGGCCATAATACAAATCAATGCCCAATATTTGTCTCAATTGTTTACAAGGTGTATCGACATACAATAAGAAATCATGTCACATCATCCCAATCCCATGTATTACCCTCATCCAATCCAAATCTTAGCCTATCAAACTCAATTATCCTTCCATCCAATCAAAGTCCTAATCATAAGCCTATAACACCATCTACTATTATCATCCATCCATTATATTGCCCATCCACTCATACCCTTGCGAAGGATGTGATCCATTGGCTACTAGCTAGGAATAAACTATCTCCATGTCAAACACCCATTCATGAGCCTACCAAAGAACTTCCAAAGGTCATGTCCAATCATATATCCCCATGCCAAACACATATCCTTGAGCCTATCCAAGAGCCTTCCATTAACATACCTAGCCCTTCAAGCCCATCATGTGACCTACAATCCATCAAGCCTATTCAAGAGTCATCATGTTCTCATGTTGTTGACCAAGAGCCTATCCAAGAGTCACCTACTTCCATTCAAGAAACCCAACAGGTATGTCAGAGGTTTAATCCTAAGCATGTGGAAACATTAAGCCCTAGTCCAACTCAAGATCAAATCACTTTTATGCAACCCCTCCATAACATGTATCTTTTCCATGATCAAGATGATAGCCATAATAATGAACCTATTCAAAAGCACCTTGATCCTATCCATAATCTTATAACCATCCATGAGCAAGCTATCCAAATTGCTCCTAGTCATCCTCCATCTAGCCCTATCCATAATGAGCAAACATCCATTTGTCATAATGAGACATGTGCCTCTCAAGAACAAATATGCATAGAAGATCAAACAAATAACTTGGATCTTAGTGAACACAATGCTAATCAAGATCCTAATGATCCTCCTTCCACATCTACCATCGATCGCATTTCAAGTCCACCATCATGTCCTATTGGTCTTACTACCCTTATGCATGAATGTTCTTCCTTAGGACAACAACAACCTTTGTCCTCCACCTCACCTTCTCCATCCAATAAAGCGCTCAAGTCTAGTTCCCTAAGCACACCTAGTCCCATTGTCCATCACATACTCCAAAACATGAACTACAAAGGTAAAGGTCTAGGCCTTTATGAACAAGGTATTTTGGAGCCAAACCATGTCAAGATTCCTTCATGCTCATATAACCTTGGATACACACCTCAAGGTAAACAAGGCCAAGATGTTGGTAATCCCTTCATGCATCCTAAACCTACCACTTTGCATCGCACCCCCCATCATATACCCAAAACATATGTTGCCATTCCAGCTCCATCATCCTATAAATGTCAAAAGCATGTGACTATACACCTTCTGCCATCCACTTTGCCTCCACTTTTACCAACTCCAAATATCCCTCCATCCACCTTGCCACCATTGCTTCCAACACCTAACATACCTATCATTCATAAGTATCCTTACATCCCTAATCATGACCAACAAATGCACACATTGTTTAAACATAAAGCTTCCAATCATTCCACCAACCTTGCTTCCACCAAACCCATGGGATTCTAAAATAAACATTTGGATGCCTTTATCTATAAAGCCAAAAATCCAACTAAAACTCCTAAGGACCCTCATGCCTTCGGGCATCAATGTGAAAAGTCTCTAAATCATCCATCTTCTAAGCAAAGTACACTCACAAAGCTATCCAAGCCCATACCTTCAAAAGCAAAGCCTAAAAGCAAAATGGTTTGGGTTCCTAAACAAATAGTTAGCAAAGCAAATGAGGCATCTTCATCCACATCTCAAGAACCACAATCACCTATCTCCATCCAAAAGCCTACTTCGATCCAAAACTTCCATTCCCTTCAAAAATCCCACAAGAAAAATAAAAGTACAAAAAATACTAAATCTATGTGGGTTCTAAAATCACTTCATCAACCATCTCCTAAGAAAACAACCCCATTGCTTCCTACACCACCATGTCATCAAAAGCTTCAATGTTTATCATGGTGTGTGCAACCATTGGTCATGGTTCCCTTCCATTCCAAAACATTACCACATAACTACATCTCCCCATCTTCCATCCATTATCCTACATATCTCCTCAATCACCTTCCTATGGTCCATGCTTTTGCCTAAGTCCTACATAAATCCACACCATAAGCCACTATCCCCATCCATCTATCCTTCCATGTATAAGCCTTTCATAATCTATTATCTACCTAATCCATCTCCCATCCACGCAATCCCTTATCAACATTGATGAGCATAATGACATGGTCCATGCGAAGACATCATCCATCTCTAATGGGACACTATCACCTTTCATAGCACTAGCCACTTGAGTCCCTCCTATCCATTACCATGGTGAAAACTTGGCAAACAGGCGCCATGTGTAATTGTCAACCCATCTAAAAGCAAAAAAGAAAAAAAAAATCAAAAAAATCAGCAAAAAAGTAAAAAGAAAAAAAAAATCAAAAAAAAGTAAAGAGAAATCCTTTCATCCAATGGTGAAAACCTGGTAAACAGGCACCTTGGATAAGTACCATGATGAAAACCTGGCAAACAGGCGTCATGTGTAGGTTGATCTTCTATGCCAATTACACTTGGGGGCACATTGTCTCATCCAACCTATCCATTTACAAACTATCTATCCCATTATATCATTTTCCATCCTATCCTATCCTACCATTACCATACCATCCTGCCATCCTTAGCCAAATTTACATAAACATGCATATCCTATTGAATCCATTCATCCATCCTTCTGCCTTTTGATTTTGATGAAGATATAGGGGCAAAATGTTGAAACATGTTTGGATATTTCTTGACATACCTCCTTTCCAAACCAAGTCGTATCCATTGACCATTTATCCATCCCATCCAAATCCAATTCATCATGTCATCCCTTGGTCATGAACTTTTTCATGTAAAAATCCTAAGCATTACCACCTAGAATGGGGCAAGTTCCTCTTATGTAACATAGCCTTTGAAGATCACATCCTAGCTCCCTTATGGTCCATCCACTATGGTGTACCCTTATCATGAGCTTTCTGTCATATAGCTTATCCCTATCTATTTATCATGAGCTTTCCACTCTAGCCTACCTATCCGTTTATCATGAGGCAAGAATCCATCCCTTGTATGGCACATCCTCTTATCTATCCATCCAACTCTCATGAGCCTTCCATCCCATTTACTATGAGCCCATCCTTTTATCCATCCTTTGCACCTAGACTTGGTTTTCTCCTTTGTCTTTGGTATCTAGCACAAAGGCTACCCAAATTGTAAATCCACTGACATCTCAAAACATTCAAAAATCCAAAACAATCAAAATATCCCAAAAAAAACACAAAAAAAAATTAAAATGTCAAAAAATCTAAAAAATCAAATATCCAATGAAAAATCCAAGCAATAATACGAATCACATCATCCAAATCAATCCACTCCATCAACATTCAATCAAAATCAAATCACCATCATCAATTCTTCTTATCAATAACATTCATTCATCCATTTCAATCAATCACTTCTTCCAATCATATCAATCAAATCAATCTAAGCAAAGATCTTAAATCCAAGTCACACTAATCCATATCAAGCAAGCTAATCAATCATGGAACATTATCCAATCAAATCAACAAGTTTTTGATCCTAATCTTGTCATAAACATCATCAATCATCATCAATGGGATAGAGCGTTCCCACATCCTTGTGTTGATCTAGGGATATAGCTTTCCCCGTAATGACAACACTATCATCATCAATCAAACAATCAATCATTGGTTTATGACTTGACAAGGGAAATACCTTGTTTGTTTTACATCCTTTGAGCACACTGAGAACACTTGCTTATGCTTAGATTAAGTGGACACTCCAATCATCACACTATCACTATCATCATTCAAAATAATCCAATCATCAAAACAATCAACCCAGCAATAGAAAACATCAAAACTAAAGCACATCAAGCCAGCCATCAAAACAAATCCTATCAATCATCAGTATCAACACCAAAGATAATTAAATCAAGTCAATCAAGTCAAATCTAATCGAAACAAATCTAATCACTCCAACAAATCAAAAGCAACTCAATATATTACATATCATCCCATCATCAACATTTCATCAATCCTTCATCAATCTTCATCCATCATTTTCTCATCATCAACCAAATCCAAACAATGATCCAAATGCAAGCCCATCCTTAATCCATACTAATCAAGTTAATCAATCAAGCCAAGTTATCCAATCACAATCAATGGTCTTGATCCTAGCCTTGTTGTAAGCCAAAGCAATCAGCCAATTAGCCAACCAACTCAGCAAACAACCTTGTGTTGATCTAGGGATATAGCTTTCCCTGCAATGACAACACTCTCAACTATCAACAAAATAATCAAACAATCAATCATTGGTTTACTGCTTGACAGGGGCAATACCTTGTTTGTTTTTGTATCATTTGTGCATGCTTGCTTGCTTGCTTGTGTGTGTTATCATTTTATCTTGCATTTTTATCATATCCAATCTTTCCAGCTAATATTCATATCTTGTGTATGTTGGAATAGCTTTTTGCACTATCCTTTGCATCTAAGGTCATATCATACCTTTTGTGCATTAGGACTCTAATGCTCTAAGTTTTCTTCCTCATACGTCAAACAAGGTTGTATTATGCTGGGGCACAAGACACAACGTCACCCTGGATCCTTATACCTTGGTGCATAACGTCTAGTGCTATATCAAACATCATGGTTGCTCACCTTCATTGTAGCATAACACATCATCCATTTCTTCTATCCATTCCCTTAGCTTTCTTTTGTAGCCAAGCCATTTCTTTTCAAGAGCATACCCGTGTTTGTCCAACCCACCTATCCTCTCGAGGGGGCATCATCATCATATCTTTACATCAGCATCCCTATCAATTATCCATACCTTAACTTCTTTGAAATGATGTTACTCGACACAAAGCTCATCATCTCGAACATCATCTCAAAGAGGGGCAAAATGTAGACACCCAAATTTGTCCCAACTTTATCCATGTCCTACAACACCTTGTTAAAACATTATCCTAGACATCATAAGCCAATTAATTAAATAAATTTTATTTATTTAATTAAAATCCCATTCAATCCCATCCTCATCCTACTTAGCCAATTAATTAAATAAATTTTATTTATTTATTTATTTAATTCCACATCATATCCCAATCATATCCTATCCTCATCCTAATTAATTAAATAAATTTTATTTATTTAATTAATTTCCACATCATATCTTATCTCATCCTATTCAACTTCTCAATTAATTAAATAAATTTTATTTATTTAATTAGTTTCCAACTATATCACAACTAATTCAAATATTTTATTTGAATTAAGTCCTCATCTTTCATCACATTCCAACACTTGTCCAGTCAATCATGTGTTACAACTTTTATCCTTCACATGCACAACTAATGGGACCTAATTTTAGTATTTATCTACACAAGCACACCTAAGTCTTATCTTCCCTTGCCACATGTCAATTGACTACAATTTCTTGATGTGCAAGGAAACCTAACTTAATCCTATCCATCCATTTCATCTAAAGCCCTAATTGATCCTAGCCATCCATTTGAACCAAGCCAATTCTATAAATCAACCCCCTCATAAGCCATTAGCATGCATTGAGCCTCAAGTACCCTTATTCTACCAGATTTTCTATGATGCATTGATCCTCAAGTATCCACATGCTGTTGAAATATCATTAGAGCCTTTGCATCCTTCAACTATCATCCTCATGTCATCTTCATCTTAATGTTATGCTGCAGAAGTGAGCACCCAACATTCCTCCAACAATAATCCTTCAAAATCTTGCATGCTCATGCGAGGTGGAGAAGAGCAATGGAGATAAATCAAGCATAGCGTGGAGATTGGTTTGTATTTACAATTGTTA
The DNA here is from genome assembly GCA_027924645.1 of Cunninghamia lanceolata. Classification (NCBI taxonomy): domain Eukaryota; kingdom Viridiplantae; phylum Streptophyta; class Pinopsida; order Cupressales; family Cupressaceae; genus Cunninghamia; species Cunninghamia lanceolata. The sequence goes on along the minus strand of BSBN01000441.1, from coordinate 1,340,087 downwards.
TTTTGATTTTCATGTTGTCTTGTGCTTCATTGTGCATTGCTAGGGTTTTTATCATTGCTGTTTATTCATTTGCCCTGATTTGCAATTTTACCCTAACTACAATGCTGATATTCTCAAATGAAATTAGTGACTTAAAATAGAAATTAGAAATTGATTAAGAGATAATCAGATTTAAATATCCTTGTAAATTATTCTATATTTATAATTTTTTTTGTGTTGAATTGTATTTGTAAATAAATTTGTAAGGGAATTCAATGTCAACTTTAGATTCAATATTCTGTCCTACCAATTTATTTGAAAGATAATTATTTAATATATACATCTATTTATTTAAATAAATATTTGGTGAAAGAGATTTGTTAAGTAGACTGTGGATACAGTTGATTCGAGCAATGGTATTATATATTTTTAAATTGTTATAATGAAATTTAAAATGAAAAAAAATAAGTGTATGAACTTTCGTAGATTCTGTGTTTAATTTACAGTGATAAAAAAATATATATAAAGAAAAAAAATACATACAATGGTGGGGGTTTGAACCCCCACCGTAGATTTCATACGATGGGTGTGGGGAGGGGCAGAGCCCCACCCACACCCCACATAGTAGGGTGTGGGTGGGGCTCCGCCCCTCCCCACACCCCCGCCAAGCCTTAACCCCGCGCAGCCTCTGATTCCCGCACTCCGCCCTTGCCCCTCCCTGCGGCCAACACACCTCACACCCCCGTGACCCACCACCTCCTGTTGCAGCTCTCGTAGACCACCTCTCATCGCAGACTGCCTCCCACCTCCGCCGAACCCTGCAACCTCCCTCTATCCATCCTCTGCACCACCACCACGGTGGTTCCTCCGACTACCGCCACCGCCTGAGACAACTACGTGGCCTCCCAACCTCCGCTCCCCGCGGCCATACCTCCCATCCGCCACCCGATCTCCCCTCTATGGCCACTCCAAACATCGGCCCTGCCCTAGCGCCGCCATTGATCCACCAATGCCGACGCCGCTCCACCAAACCCTGCACAATTCCATAAGCAAGGCAAAATATGTTAGGGTTATTTCATGAGCCCCAAAATAAAATATGAAATGAACATATAGTTTGGGGTTTTTATAAAAAGAAAAGCCTATTATATTTAAATACCATAAAATATTAATATATATATATATATATTAATTATTTGTTAAAAAATTAAAAGAGAGGTCATAATTTGTTAATAAAAAGAAGAAAGAAATTTTTATTAGGGGATTAATAATGACAAAGTAAAAATATATTTATAAATTAAAAGGGAATATTATATATATATACTTTATTTTTAAGAAAGAGTATATCGGAAGTTTCTACAATTAACACAAATTAATTATCAGGAAAACGAAGAGGAAAATATGATCCTTTCATTTACAAAAGACACTATAAATATAAATGCAAAGAAGTCATCATAGGCATTCCATCAGTGGCCATTGTAAACTCAACTGAGAAGTGAGTAAACATCCAATTGAGAAAAAAACAAACAAGAGAGAAAGAGAAAGAAAATATAATAGTGAAAACAAAGAGGAGAAAATGCATGGCAATTCCGAACTGGGCTAAGAGAACTAAGTTTAACCTACCATTAATCCTGATTAGGAACAATTTGATTATTAAAATTAATTCAAACGTTGAGATGAAACCTAGAGTGGAAACCTAGGAGACTGAGTCAAGCGAAGTTAGTAAACCCTGTTTAAGTGATCTGGTCTACCAAGAAATTAGGAATAATGTAAAGGATGAGTGATCGTGATAGAAATACAATCAAAATTAAATTTCAGAGAAACGGTAAAGTGAACGTAATAGAAATACAATCAAAATTAAATTTCAGAGAAACAGTAAAGTGAACGTGATAGAAATACAATCAAAATTAAATTTTAGAGAAACGAAAGAGGGGGCAAATGAATGGGCTTTGTTGAAAATGCTAAGTCCGAAGGAGGAGAAATTAATATTACATTTCAGAAAATGGGAAAGAGAATGGATGATCGGGCTTTGTTGAAAAATGATCCATTAATGAGAACAAGTGTAAATCCATTATAATTAGGGAGTCGTAGGAAGATTGTTAACCCTATCAGGAAACCACGTGTTAAGATTAAGTGTTGTGTGATAAATCCCATTCACGCCCGTGAGGCGTTATGCTGTCGAATTCTTCCAGAATCTAGGGTTTAGAAGCTTAGAAAGTTCAACCCTTGTAGTGACGTTAGCCACGTCGCAAAGACCCCCTTGATGGACTTCTTGTGTTTGGGTGTGCGCACATGTGTGTATTACCCCGCTGACAACTGAATTGTTTACGCCTTAAGCGTACACCACCGAGCACGCTTATGCGTGTGAGGGGGTTTCTAGGGAAGCGTGGGAAAAATTTTGATATTTCATGTCATGACCACATAGCGCATGTGGACATGACATGTGTGATGCATGTTGTGACCGCATGGGAAATGTGGGCATGACAATGGAAATGTGCTCCCATAGCCAAAACTGCAACAGTGAAACACCTACCAATAGACTGGCACCCATGTGGTATACCACCTGATGCATATCGTGGTATAGGTACACCAATACACAAACACCCCATGCATAGTGGGTGCCCTCTGTGATCATCCTCTCCATGATCCATCCCCATCCAATTGGGAACCCATGCGATCTCCTATCAAGGCATACAACGCCACCGATCAATCCTGCAACTATCCCAGGGAAGTAGTCGTAATAATCATGTATATCCTGCCATGAGATAACCTGATAGTCTAGCTCAACGTCGTCAAACACCCATCTGCACTCTGCGAGTCCTACATCCCACTGTGGATTATACTTCACAAGCTCCCCCTATATTGGCAAGTGTAGTATCTTGTAGACATCCTCAAGAGTCACAGTCATCTCACCAGTCAGGAAGTGAAAAGTCCCATCCTCGCTATGGAATCTCTCCATGGCTACAATTAGTAAACCAAGGTTCACATGAACCTCAGGCATGAAGCAAACGTAATCAAGGCCCATCGCGTCGAGTGTCTCTCGATCTATCTCCTTTAGCATATAGTGCTGCAGCATTGGTAAGGGAAATTGCTCCCTCGACATAAGTGTGTCTTAAATGTCCTCCTACAAGCACGCAAGGCAATGCATCAACCTAAAGCTACAAGGACCCTGCTCAACATATCTAAAGAATCGTATCACTAACTTAGCATATCAAATTGATCAAAACAACATACTACATCTCTTAATTAGATTCCTGCAATCTCAGAGATAGCTTATCAATTGACGCATCGAGCAAGATGCCAATCGAATCAATTTTTCTAAGTAAACTAACTATCCTATGCATATGCATTGAAACATAAGGTAAATGCACAATTTCTCAGCAAATGCGCCACTTCTGGTAGATGTGTCTCAGCATTTCTCAAATGTGCTGATCCATATCATATGCGCAGCTATACCTAGTATATGTGCAGCCTAATCCTATGCGCCGGAAGACAACATGCATGCGCAACCAAATCATGCATGCGCCGACTTGTAACATGCATGCACCAACTTGTAACATGCATGCGCAGAAGTCCTATATGCATAGTTTCTTATCTCAAATGTGCCGCAAGAATTTAGATGCATAGTTCCGCACGGCATATGCGCCGAACTGCCTTCCCACACATTTGTTTTACCTATTTTTCACTAGCATTTATTGTGCCCATAATTGACCCTAGGTGAAGTTTTTCGAGATACATACTGGTGGTCCTGCCTCAGCTAGCCAGTCGAACCGACGGACTCACTCAAAGTGGTGCTCCTCGCACGGAATATCCATCTCAATGTTGATTGCTCTATGCTCTGTGCTCTCCTAAGCTCTCAAGGACAAACCAACTGAAGCCAAGTGTACAAATGACTTGTCTTGTGGACCCAACTCCTATATATAGCATACAAACCCTAAATTGGCTGTGTGATGACTATGACTACTTCCTACACCTGTTTCTTCCCATTTCTCATAAATATATCCTATTTTATTCAACCCCAACCTAGTTTTCCCTTCTTTTTTATGAGATTGTCTGTCTCACACCTTCTTCCTTCTTCCCGTCCAATCTCCTGAGGGGGCATCCTATCGTCGTTAAACCTGTACCAGGGGTTAACTAGGGCATGTATCATTATCAGACAATCTATTCTTTGAGGCAATGCCATAAACTGCATTGCATCAAAGAGGGGCAAAATGTATACGCCTAAAAATGACATGACTCTATCCAAATAAATATTCTTAATATTTATTTAAGTCAAATTCCTCTATCAATAAATAAATAAAGAAATTTATTTATTTGATTCATATCCTCCCAACAATTAAATAAAATTATATTATTTAATTAAAATTCCTAAAATTCTTCTAATTCCTCCAACAAATTAAATAATATCAATTATTTGATTAGTTCTTCCAAATTCATTCTAAATTAAATAATACCAATTATTTAATTGCTTCTTCCAATAATATCTTCTCTAAATTTAAATAAATCAAATATTTATTTAAGTTGTCTATTTCTTCTAAATTGAGTTATCTCTAAATATAATTCAATCCTTGTGCACATGCAATTGAATATTCTAAATATTTAATTGAGCTAAAATATCTTTTCATCCTCATGCAAGATAACTCATTCTTCTATTTTATTAGTTCCTCTCATGCAAAATATAGCAAGACACATGTCTTCTTTCTATTCACACACATCCTCTCAAGGTTTTTTAACCGTTGATCTTCTCATTCTTTCTATACCGTTAATCTTCTCTCTCAAATCTATAAATTGAACCCAATTTCTCCATTTCATTCATCCAAGCTTTCAGTATTGTTACTCTGTAGGAATTACAGCGCGCCTTTGGCACCCACATCATTCCTTTTTCTTGCGATCAACTTGTTACCATATCACTACCATTGTTGTGAAGCTCATCTTCATTGCAATCAATTATCATAGCCATTCTCCATTGACAATCTTGGAATAGCAAGGAAGTGCACTCTCTAAGGGCCTTATTCATATATACAAGATCGATTGAGATAGGAAACCAATGGAAGCTATGAAATATTGAGGTTTGCAAAGGTTTTATCTTTGTTTGTTTGATCTTGCTTATTTCCCTTTTTGTTGAGTTTTGGGTATTATTGATATTGATATATTGATTATTCATGTTTACTCCAATTTTCCCTTAACATATATCAAGCTTCCTTTAGGCTTCTTTCCTAATTTCTTCTAATTCCATAAGATGAGCTAGCCTGATTACTAAAGGTTGTTCCTCTAGCAACTCTATTTCTTTAATGAAAGTCAAAGTTGGTAGTTCAAATGAAACAGGCAATCTAGCCTCTTTACCATAAGTAAGCACATACGGAGAACAACCAGTAGCTCTCCTGGGTGTAATTTTGTTAGCCCAAAGAGCTAACTTCAACTTCTCGTGCCATGTTCTCTAGTTGTCTTCAACATTCTTCTTGATGATTCTTATCAGATTCTTATTAGTGGATTCGGCCTGCCCATTACCCTATGGGTAATAGTTAGAAGAAGTATTCAAAAAGATGTTATTTTTGACAAACCAATCTAAAATTCTCAAACCAATAAAAGCTAAACCATTGCCAGAGATAATGGAATCTGGTGTACCAAACCTTGATACCAAATCTTGATAGAAATTTAAAACAACAGATTCATTTGCTTCTTTTAAAGCAATAGCCTTGGTCCACTTGGTGAAATAGTCTGTGGCAGTCAAGATCCACTTCTGGCCTGCAGTTGAAGGCAGGTTTATTGGTCATATGAAATCATGACCCCATTTTGCAAATGGCTATTCAACTTTGATAGGATGTAGAGGTAAAGTTGCAAGCCTTTACTTACCTACGAATAATGAGCATTTTTCACATCTTCTTACCCAAGCAAATGCATCTTTAAACAAGTCAGGCCAGTAATAACCAGCCTGCATAATCTTCAAGGCAAGTTCCTAGCTGTAAAGTGACCTCCTGAAGGTCCATTGTGAAACTCCTCTAACAATTTATCAACTCGACCTGGTTCGATACATCTCAGAAATACACCATTAAAATCTCTCCTATATAAAATACCATCAATGATAGCATAAGGAGTAGCTTGTAACCTGAAATACCTTCTTCCTGCCCTATCCAAACCTTCAGGGCATTGACCAGTCTACAGATAGTGCATCATCTATTGCACCCAGTTGTTTGTAGGAGCTGGTACAATGGCTAGTACACTATTATTTAGGACTATTTCTATGTTCTCTTCATGTTCTCAACTGTGCTCTTCACTTTCAGCAAGCTGCTTGCACAAGCCCTTGCTCCTAATCAGTTTGGTTACCTTGATATCAACATCAAACTCCATAACCTTGGTTATCCAACCAGCCCTCTTATCATTTATATCTATGTCAAGTAAAAAACTCTTGACAGTAGGGTGAGCAACCATTAAATGAATTCTATTATTGGACAGCATGTGTCTAAATTTCTTAAAGCTTCTAACAATAGTAAAAATATGCTTCCCAACAAAAGAATACTTTACTCGTAGTCATGCAGTACATGGCTAAAAAATGCCACTGGCTACTCCAAGCCTTCACCATTTTGTTGAGATAGCATTGTTGAGATGGTGTCAGTACCTCCAAAAGTATATAAAATAAAATCCCTCTCATAATTAGGATTAATGAGAGTAGGGGCAGCTGTGAGGGCTTCTTTGATCTTCTTGAAGCTTCCTTTTCCTTCCTTAATCCAGCTGAATGGCAGATTCTTATTTAGCATGATAGTAAGGGGTTGTAACAAAGTTGCAATGTTTGGAATAAATATTCTCATGAAATTAATTCTGCTGAGAAAGCTCTGCAAGCCTTTCTTATGTGCAGGCAACGGTAAATCTAGAATAGCTAAAACTCTCTTAGGGTCAATAGAAATACCTTGTTTTGAAACAATATGGCCAAGAAGTTTACCTTCATGAATTGAAAATATGCACTTCTTTAGGTTCAATGAAACTCCAAACTCTCTGCACCTCTGAAAAATCTGCTTCAAGTGGTCAAATTGATCATTAGAATCTTTTGAAAAAATTGTTATGTCATCTAAATACACCAGCACTATTTTGTTCATAAGCCCATGGAAGGCCATATCCATGCACCTCTGGAAGGTTGCCCCTGCATTGGGCAAACTGAATGGCATCTTCTTGTATGCCATGGTACCCCACTTAGTTGTGAATGTAGTTTTATATTGGTCTTCTTCCTTGACCAGAATCTAGTTGTAACCTAAGTAACCATCTAACAAGGAATATCTATCAGAACCAGAAATAGTTTGCAATATTTGTTTCATTGAAGGAAGAGGGTAGTGGTATTTCAATGAAGCCTGGTTAAGATCACGAAAATTGACACAAAGTCAAATCTCTCTATTCTTTTTTCTAACTAGTACTAAGTTGGAGACCCAGGATGTATGTTTGATTGGGAATATTATGCTTCTCTCAATCAACTTGTTTAGCTCAGCTTTCATTAAGTGCTCAAGTTTTGGGTTAAGGGGTCTTTGTTTCTACCTAATAGGCTTGGCATTAGGCTCTAATTCATTGGTATGCTGGGCTAAACCAGGATCAAATCCCCTTAAGTCTTTATAATCCCATGCAAAAACATCAGAAAATTCTTGACATAACTGAACAAAAGATAGTTGCTCTTCTTTAGTACATACCTTTCCAAGCTTCAGTAGCTTATCCTTAAATATCTCCACTGCCTCATAGTGCTCCTGTTTCACAGTCATGCTGCACTTGCCTTTTTTGAACTGATCATCTGAATTAAATACTAATTCTAGTGTCACTAGTCCCTTGGGTAGCTTATTGGATCTCAATTGTATAATCTAATCCTCAAATTTCTGTTGGTATTTATGTTGATTATCAGTTGCAAATTCAGCTTCTACACTCAAAAAACTTAATATCCGTTCATCACTGCCAAATACTTGCCAGGAGATACTATTGTCAGGTACAAAAGGTCTGACAACTACTTTTACATATGGTTGTACCTCAATGTTATGAATTTGATTAGGAATCTCAAACTAAGATCCCAAGGCAACAAGCTTATCTACATACTTATTTTGACTTCTAGGAATTGAAAGTAAATTAAAAACATAAATTTTTTCAATTGAGTCCCAAACTCGATGCTTGTACTTTTTGAGCAAGTCATTTTTAGTAACATTTAGATTCCTAACCTGATTAACAATCAATTCAGAATCACAATAAGCTTGGACAGATTTGATACCTTTTTTTTGGGCCCATTCCAAGCCATGAATCAAGGCCTCATATTTAGCTACATTGTTTGTGCAGCTAAAAGTGAACCTCAATGCTACATAGTACTTGTCTCCTTCAGGTGAAATCAACATATTCCCTCCACCAACTCATGTTTTGTTCCTTGATCTGTTAAAGTACAGCTTCCAAAGCTAATCTTCTTGTTGTTCTAACTGACTTTGGTCCTTAATCAGATTAGGAATCATTGCATCGGGTTCTTGTATCATATAAATGCCTAATCCTACCTCATCAATGTGACGAAAAGGGTCACTTTCATGATCTTCAGCTGCCCAATCATCTAAAGTTATGTCTTCTATAGGTGCATTGGGATCTGGGTTCATGGGTTCATCCTGCTGCCCATGGGTGATGTAGAGGTTAGTGTTTATTGGGCTAGGAACATAAGGATCAACATGATCCTTTGCAAGTGGTTCAGATTGTATGGTTACTTTCGTACCATACCTTGTTCTAAAAACAAGTGGGACTAATCAGAAGATAAAAAGCCACCCAATTTGGTAGTAAACTCGTTAGAAAGACATATAGCAAAGCTAGGTGGTAGATCAATGATATAAATATTGTGATGGATGGAAAAATTAGGACAAGCATGCAGTGTAAGTGGTAGATTTTTTATTATTCATGCAGTACTAAGTATAGACCCATCTAGTTTGACTATTCCTTTTGCAAGGAGCTCATAAACCAATCTTAATGAATTAGCTAGACTCTTGGGCATGACAGAACTACTTGCTTTGGAATCTATCATGTAGTTATGAATAAGATTGTCATGAATAATCAGACTTAGGTAGAAAGGAGGAGGTTTTACCTCGTTTGTTGGTTGTCCACTCTTGATTTATGAACTATTGGCAAGTACAACTTTGGCCTTTCCTTGATTAGAACACTCGGAAATAGAAAGTTCAACCAATGCCTCTTGTAGCAGATTCTTTTGGCCAAGAATGTGCAATGCATCCATAACTAACATACTCACTGTAGCTTTCTTAAGATGATCTACTATGTTGAAAGAAACAGGATTTACCTTTTGATGTCCTTTCACAGCAGTAGCATCGTTCTGCCTTTGTGAAGGTTGTGATTGTACTTTAGACTGATCTTTTCCCGGTACAATTTGATCCCTTTGTAGAATTTGCACTTTTTGTTGTGACATAGGGGAAGCTTCTGACGGAAAAGTCTAAAATTTATCTCTTGCAGGCTATTGTTGTGCCACTACAACTTGCTAATTAAGATTTGCAGCTCTCTGTTTTGATCTTGTGTTGGCTAAAATAGGGGTATTTTGCTGATTTGGGCTTTGGGGGTAATTTATACCACATAAATCACTATCTTCCCAGTTCATTAAGGCCACATCAACATTATTTTACTAAGTTGAAACTTCACCAGAGACACCTTTCGAACTTGCATAACTATTCTGCACCATAAGTGCCTGATTTCTTACACCATTTGTGTACGTAGCTTGATTATGGGGTTGGTGACATGGATAACACTAGTCACTATCTTGAGCTAAGTTGTTCTAAGTGGGCACAAGCTCTTTTGAGGTGCTGGCAGGATTTGGATTGTAAGATTGGAAGGGTCAAGGGTTGTAATTTCTTCTTTGACCCTAAGGATCAACTTGGAAAGGTTGCATATACTGCTGATTGGGCTGATACAAAGCTTGGTAAGGCCTATACTCTTGACCAAACTACTTCTTAATATTAACAATTTCATTGCTAAGGGTTTTCAGTGTGTTATTGAGTGTTTGGAAATCCTGGACTGGTATAGTGGATTCTTGGGCTACAGGCTAATGGGTTATTGCTGGAACAGGTGGGACAACAGCCAAAGGAGGCACTGCTATTGGCACAGATGGCTAGATTTCAGGGAAAATGGGTAAGGGAGGTCTTGGGGCTATCTTCCCTACTTAGATAAGGTAGTTTTCTTCTTTAACAACAATCTCAAAAGAATCAAGAAGGGTGGTTCCTCCCATAGATTGGATCATTACAGAAATTTCACTGTTCAAAGCTTTAAGATAAAACAAAAATGCATGCCTTGGCAGGGGTTTTACCATTGTGGGAATCCTATCCCAGGTTCTCTACAATCAATAATTAAAATCTGCCATGTGTTTGTGGGGTACCCTTTTGATGGTGCTCAACTACTCCAGCAATGAAAGATGATCGGATTTGTCTTCAAAGTGCTTGTGCAATCCATCTCCTAGTAGATCCCACGACGTTATTGAATTTTCAGCAAGTCCTCTGAACCATTGTAAGATTTTACCTTTCAATGATGCATCCAAGAGTCTGATTGCCACATTTCCTTGGGTGACATTGTGTACGGAACAAAGAGTTGCCACATCCTGAATGTGCTTAGCAGCTATAGTATGGTCTTCTCTGGTGAAATATGGCATTCCTTTAAGGGCTACAACTGGAATATCATCATGCTGAGCAAGTTCTAGTGGGCTACCTCCATTGAATGAGGCAAATGCATACTGCCTAGCCATTATGGGTATTTGAACTATCAGCACTGAACTTTTGCTCCTTCATGTTGAAGTTGGAGGACTAAGTCTTGAAGGTGTTGATTTTCATCTCTTCGCTGAATTATTTGTCCTACTTGTTGATCTACCTCTTCTTCTTGGCGGAGATAGCTGTAAATATTCAAATGGATCAGAACTAGATCTGGTTTTCATAAGCTGCTAACACTAATCTGTTAGATTTAGGGCAGACAACTGAGAGGGGGGGTGAATTAGTTATCCAAAACTTTCTTCTTTCAACACTTGTATTCACTTAGCATTAACAATAAATCAATCATGAAAACTTAATGTAATTAACCAAGAGCAGAAACACATCTACACATGAGACACCAAGATTTTGACGTGGAAAACCCAGTTAAGGGAAAAACCACGGGGTGACTAACCCAAGACATTATTCTCTATTAGAAGAATAGAAAGAATAAGATGGCACATGCCAATTAGGGCTCACTACCCGAGCACACTGCTCACAAGAGGCTCACTGCCTACAAGAGACACACTATCTACAATAAATGAGTATTACATACTTGAACTGGTAAATAGCATCATCACCATACTTGAATCAGTTCCATTAAAGCCTAAATCCTTCTGCTCTTCCTTTCTCTCTTCTCCTCACTACCACACACTCATCTCCACAAGTACACTCTTGAAATGACTTTGTAAACCTTTATTTATACATGACATCAACTTAGGAACAAACATCTAAGTTAGCAAGCAACCACAAGAACATTTGCAAGGTGTATAATTCATCTGGTCGGCCAATCACAGAAAGAACACCTTCATCTGGAAGTATTTCTTCAATTCCAGGCTCCAATTCTAATGCGGACCATCAACATGAACTGAACATAATGCAAGGACCTTCACAAGCTTTCCTAAATCACCAGGAACATCCGCACTTCCTCTACTTACTGAAATCCTTCTCCCCTGCATCTGGAACCTCAAGAACACAGTCTATTATCACTATCACAAAGGAATAGGTTCTTTCAGACCTTCAAACCACAAACTGATCTACTTAACACTTCACAAGGATGTTCTAAACACTTCCTCAAATCTACAGAGTGGGATAATGCATAACCGGACCTTACCGGACCTATCTATCTCACTCTGTCACCACTGATCACTTGTCAGAACTAGTTCTACTTGAGCGACCATAACTTCTTCAGATCTTCATGCGGATCCCTAAAAACTTGACTAGAGCATCTCAAGACTTATATCTACAAACCCTTTAAACCGTATCCTCTGATCCTCAACCTATCTTGGACTTTTACCTTGTTATCATCACTGTTCTTCACTGTTCCTGATTGAGACTAATTTTCTCAATATCCTCAGCACACAGCTCATCCAATCCTTCTCATTAATGCAACATGAGTATGTTGACATCAATGACAACACCAGTTTAACCCATACTTGCAACAATCTCCCCCTTTGTCATTGATGGCAACATATTATGTGAAAAACCATCAAGACAAGAACTTCTCCTTACTGTCATAGCTCCCCCTATCAACAACAACTATTCACATGTCTTCTCTTCCTGTACTGCTCCCCCTTTGATCATCAACCACTTGTTTTTCACATGTCTTCTCTCCCATGTTGACATCAATGGCAAAGGGCCCATACTTGCAACTTTATAATCACGCCTGTTGCTCCCCCTGAGTAGCAACTCCCCAACACCAATCTGGATCACAAGATATGACTGTGATATCCACCAGAATGATGCACATTAGTGCATCCTAGTTCATCACTGGAGGGGCAATAACCCCTAACTTCTCCCTGAGATACTCAAAAGAGTCCTTGGGAAGAGGTTTAGTAAAGATATCTGCAATCTGATCCTTGGAGGGCACATACTCCAATCTGACTTCATCCTTGTTCACTTGCTCTCTCAAAAAGTGAAACTTGATAGATATGTGCTTGGTCTTAGAATGCAACACTGGATTCTTAGAAATATTTATTGCACTTGAATTATCACAGAAAATTGTGATAGGCTCCTCATATTCTACTTTAATGTCTGTTAGCATCTGCTTCATCCATAAGATTGGAGTGCAACTACCTACTGCTGCAATGTATTCTGCTTCAGTTGTAGACAGAGATATTGCCTCTTGTTTCTTGCTTAGCCAAGAAACCAATCTTTTTCCCAAAAAGAATGCTCCACCACTGGTACTCTTCCGGTCATCCACATCTCCTGCCCAATCTGCATCTGTATATGCATGAAGAGAGAAATCATGATCTCTAGGGTACCATAGACCATACTCAACTATCCCCTTTAGATATCTAAAAATCCTCTTGATTGCCATAACATGAGATTCTCTAGGATCAGCTTGGAATCTAGCAACAAGACCAATAGCCTACATAATATCTAGTCTAGTTTGAGTGAGATACAACAATCCTCCAATCATTGACCTATATTTTGTCTGATCAACCTTGGGAGAGTCATCATCTTTGCTCAACTTGCATCCAGTTGCCATTGGAGTGTTCGTTGGCTTTAAGTCTTCCATCCCAAATTTCCTCAACAATTCTTTCACATATTTTGACTGAGATATGAAGATTCCTTTCTTTGTTTGAGTAATTTGTAGACCCAAAAAGAAATTCATTTCTCCAAGCATTGACATCTCAAACTCACTTTTCATTTGACTTGCAAAAGTTTTACACATACTGTCTCTTCCTCCAAAAATGATATCATCAACAAATACTTCAACAATTAAGATATTTTCATGATCAATTTTGAAATACAAATTACTGTCAGCAGTACCTTTATTGAAACCAATCTTCAAGAGATGCTTGTCCAATCTTTCATACTAGGCTCTTGGGGCTTGCTTCAGTCCATACAATGCCTTTTTTAATTTACAGACCATGTCACTATGATCAGACAATTGAAATCCATCTGGTTGCTCAATATACACTTCTTCCAAATTACCATTTAGGAAGGCAGATTTGACATCCATCTGATACACCTTAAAATCCTTGAAGGCAACAAATGCAAGAAATAATTTGACTTCTTCAATTCTTGCCACTGGAGCAAAAGTTTCTTCAAAATCAACTCCTTCTATTTGAGAGTAACCTTTGCAAACTAATCTAGCCTTGTTTCTGATTACTTCACCGGCTTCATTCAATTTGTTCTGGAAGACCCATTTGGTTCCAATCACATTTTTGTTTCTTGGTCTAGGAACAAGATCCCAAGTGTGATTCTTCTCAATTTGCATCAGTTCTTCCTCCATTGCCTTAGTCCAGTTTTCATCATTGCAGGCTTCATTTACTGTCTTAGGTTCAATCTTTGAAATTAGATAATACTCATCTAAATTTTGAGCAATTCTCCTCCTTGTTTGTACCCCTTTTCTTTTGTCACCTATGATTTGATCTTCAGAGTGGTTTAGAATTACATACCTTGGAATTTTGGGAGTCTCTTGCACTTCTAACTCTTGATCAGTCTCATTGAGACTTATCTCTTCTTCCTGTCTTACCGAATCAACTTGACTTTGTTTCTCAGAAGAGACTTGGATACCTTGAATCTGAACACCATTCTGATCATCTTCATCATGTTCAAGAATTCTTGAGGGTCTTTCAATTTCTTCATCAACCTTCACATTTATACTTTCTACAATCTTTCTCAGTCTCTTGTTGTAACACCAGTATGCTTTGCTTTGAGTAGAATAACCCAAGAATATTCTTTAATCACTTCTAGCATCAAACTTTCCTAGATCTTCATCCCTTTTAATGTAACATCTGCTACCAAAAAATCTAAAGTATCTCACAATGGGAGTAATGCCAAACCAAAGTTCATAAGGAGTCTTACCGGTATATTTTCTAATTTGAACTCGGTTGCGAGTGTAGACTGCAGTGGTGACAGCTTCTCTCCAATAGATATGAGGAACATTTGCTTCCATCATCATGGTCCTGGATGCTTCCTGGATGGTCTGGTTCTTTCTCTCAACAACTCCATTCTACTGTGGAGTTCTAGGGGCAGACAATTGTCTCTTTATTCCATGTTTCTCCCAAAAGTTTATGAACTCATCGGATGTGAATTCTCCACCTCTATCAGACCTCAGACACTTCAATTTTAATCCAGTCTCATTTTCCACCATAGCCTTGAATATTTTGAATTTCTCAAGAGCTTCTGATTTCTCTTTCAAAAAGGTTACCCACATCATTCGAGAATAGTCATCAATTAGCAACATGAAGTATCTATCACCTTGCACACTCCTGATTCTTGCCAGACCACATAAGTCAGTGTGAACCAAGTCTAATAATCCGGTAGAAGATTGTTCCTTGCTTTTGAATGAGATTCTGCTTTGTTTTCCCAACTGACATTCTTTGCACAAACTATTTGTAGGTTTTACCAATCTTGGAAGATCTCTTACAGCCTGAGTATTACTTATCTTGATGATATTATCAAAGTTCACATGACACATTCTTCTATGCCATAACCAACTCTGATCAATATGAACAAATAAGCAACTTTTACCAGTACCAGCTAAGTGAAAGATGTTACCTTTTGTTTGGGTACCTAATGCAATCTCTATTCCAGAACTTTCAAAGATTTTGCACTTTCCATTCTTGAATCTGAGATCATAGCCTTTGTCCACCAACTGTCCCACACTGAGAAGATTGTGTTTCAATCCTTCAACATATAATACATTACCAGTTTTGTTCTTTCCATCAAAAGAAATAGTTCCTCTACCTCTGATTCTACCTGCAGAGTTATCACCAAACTTTACCACTCCTCCTTCATACCTTTCCAAATCTATGAACTTGTTTTTGTCACCTGTCATGTGGTGAGAGCAGGCACTATCAATGACTCAATCATCCTTTTCTTCAACTTGGGCAGCCAAGGCTTTATGATTTACAGATTCAGAGGGTATTGGATCTTCTTCCTTGATGGCAATGAACACCCAGTAACTTCCAGATTTGTCTTCTTTCTCTAATTCATCATCTGTTACTCCTTCATCATCTCCTTCATGAGCATAGTAACAATTCTTCTAGAATCTTGGTCTATTACTCTTTGGCCTAGAAAATCTTTCCAGACACCTTGATGCAAAATGACCAATCTTATTGCAGTTAAAACACTTAAAAGGCAATTTTCCCTCATATTTACCAGATCCTCTTGGTAGTCTTTTTGCAATAAGAGCTTCAAGATGAGCAGTTTTAGCTTCTTCTTCTTCCAAGTCTTTTCTTGCATTTTCATACCATGATGATTTCCTTGAAGAGTTTTCTCCCAGATCAAACCTTTGTTTTCCTTTTACCAAGGCACTTGCTTTGAATGTAGATTCAGTCTTTGGAGGATCATCTCCAAACTCAGCCATTTCAAAAGCAGCTAGCTTACCAACCAATTGATCCCTTGTGACCGTTGTGTGAGCTCTGAATTCTTTGATTGCAAAAGCTTTGATTTTATAAGACTCAGGAAGGGATGTGAGAACTTTGCCAATGATCTCATCTTCACTCAGGGTTCCACCTGCATTTCTGATTCCACAAACCAACTCATTCACTCTTGGCATAAAAGAGGTAATATTTTCATCATTTCTCATTTTCAGTCTTTCAAATTTCCCTTTTAGACTCTGTAATCTTGTACATTTAACAAACTGGTCTCCTTCATGCAAAAGTTCTAATTTGTTCCAAATCTCAAAGGTAATTGGTAGATGAATAACATTAGAGAGTTCTGAGTCAGATAATGTGCTTAAAAGAGCCTCTTTGGTCCACAGATTGTTTTTCAGCATCTGTGATTTCATTTAGGGTTGTCGGACCACACTGTGGAGGTACATAAGCCTTTGTCACCATGGACCAGTATGCAAATCCCATGCACTGCAAGTGACATTCCATGTGACCTTTCCAAAGAGCAAAGTTAGTTCCATCGAACTTTAGACTATCCTTCTTATAGGACGACATCCTGGATCTCCTCAAGCGGTTAAGCTCCTTTCAGAGGAACTTGGCTCTGATACCAATTGTTAGATTTAGAGTAGACAACTGAGAGGGGGGGTGAATCAGTTGTCCAAAACTTTCTTCTTTCAACACTTGTATTCACTTAGTATTAACAATAAATCAATCATGAAAACTTAATGTAATTAACCAAGAGCAGAAACACATCTACACATAAGACACCAAGATTTTGATGTGGAAAACCCGGTTAAGGGAAAAACCATGGGGTGACTAACCCAAGATATTATTCTCTGTTAGAAGAATAGAAAGAATAAGATGGCACATGCCAATTAGGGCTCACTGCCCGAGCACACTGCTCACAAGAGGCTCACTGCCTACAAGAGACACACTATCTACAATAAATGAGTATTACATACTTGAACTAGTAAATAGCATCGTCACCATGCTTGAATCAGTTCCATTAAAGCCCAAATCCTTCTGCTCTTCCTTTCACTCTTCTCCTTGCTACCACACACTCATCTCCACAAGTACACTCTTGAAATGATTTCGCAAACCTTTATTTATACACGACATCAACTTAGAAACAAACATCTAAGTCGGCAAGCAACCAAAAGAACATTCGCAAGGTGTATAATTCATCTAGTCGGCCAGTCACAGAAAGAACACCTTCATCTAGAAGTATTTCTTCAATTCTGGGCTCTAATTCTAATGCGGACCATCAACACGAACTAAACATAATCCAAGGACCTTCACAAGCTTTCCTGAATCACCAGGAACATCCGCACTTCCTCTACTTACTGAAATCCTTCTCTCCTACATCTGGAACCTCAAGAACACAGTCTGTTATCACTGTCACAAAGGAATAGGTTCTTCCAGACCTTCAAACCACAAACTGATCTACTTCACACTTCACAAGGACATTCTAACCACTTCCTCAAATCTGCAGAGTGGGATAATGCATTACCGAACCTTACCGGACCTATCTGTCTCACTCTGTCACCACTAATCACTTGTCGGAACTGGTTCTACTTGAGCGACCATAACTTCTTCAGATCTTCATGCGGATCCCTGAAAACTTGACTGGAGCATCTCAAGACTTATATCTACAAACCCTTTAAACCGCATCCTCTGATCCTCAACCTATCTTGGACTTTTACCTTGTTATCATCACTATTCTTCACTGTTCCTAATTGAGACTAATTTTCTCAATATCCTCAGCACACAGCTCATCCAATCCTTCTCATTAATGCAACATGAGTATGTTGACATCAATGACAACATCGGTCTAACCCATACTTGCAACATAATCCTCATGCAAGACCAGAGAAAATGAGTTGCCAGGTATATTGTAAAAGCCTCCAGAGGCTGGAATGCTGATGCATATACCAAAACAACAGTAATGAGGGAATAAAAACTTCTTTGAATGAACTTTCAGAGTCCCACTGGGCATGCCAAAAAATGTTATCAATCAGATATGTACCCTACACTAAGCTTACAGAAGACTTAGCTATCTATTGACACATGGAAACACTCTTAGGTTGTGGGTGACCTATAGTGAGAATGAATCTCCAGAGTGAGTTGATTCTCCTTAAGATTTTTTCTAATCTAATTGACTTGTTTGAGAAAAGGGAAGAGGAATAGCTGAAATGAAATTCTATTTTTTATCTAGAGATGACACTAAAATCTAATATTTACCCACAAACAACTCTCAAGCCTATAACCTTCACAATTTCACCTAAGTCCAACAATCCAAAAGTACTTGATATGAAGGTTTAACTTAAACACAACACACAACCTAGATTAGATGGGCAAAAGTTACACAGATTTCAATAACATTGAGACATAATTAGAGGATTAGACATCATAATCACAGTGAAAACATCAAATCAAAGTTACAAAGGAGGCAACAAATGTGAAACAGGAATGCTTTTCTATATTGAAATGAAAGGAGTACATCTAGCTCTGAAAAATATGAGTCAAGATCAGTTTTACAAACTCTCTGCCTGTGAACAAGAGAGAAGAAATGAGGATATCAACTGACTCAGATAAAACTAAGTTTTTCTCCTATAAATTCTTCCAAAAAATCTCTCCAAAAAGTTCCTAAAAATAGATAAAAGAATCCATTTTCGTGCTTCATAGAAAAGCCAAAAATAAATCTTTCAAATCACCTCCAATCTGTACATAAAAGTTGCCAAAATCTTCCTCGAGGTAGAACCCACTAAAATCTACTTGCTCTGCCCATAAAAACTTAGTTTTTGTCTTCATCTACCTCAAAATAAAGGAAATTGAGAAAAAATATTTGATTTTTCTTTACTAGTTTTAACTGCCTAAAACTAGTTTTGATTTTAAAGTAATTTATAAATTATTGCTTTAAAACAAACTTTACAATGCTTACAGTTTTAATCTATTCCTCAGTTTGATTTGATTTTGCAAAAATAATAATATATGGCTTATAATTTTGCCAAGTCTTTACAATACATATCTATTGATTTTTCTATAAAAAATCATAAAAAATATCAAGGGCATTACATATTATTTGCAAAAAACCCTTGTGGGCTTATCTCCATCTGTCTCTGCATCACGTAGGGCATATGGACTTGTCTCATATTTCAAAAGAAAGGTTTGCAGACTATACTAAGGGCATGAGCTCTATCTTCAAGAGGTATAAGACACAGCATATTCTCAAGTGACCAAGCATGGTTTTGAGGTATCAAATGTTTAGAGGGAACCTTTGAGGCTCGATCTCACTCTAAGTCTTGGGACTTAGGCATTATACTATAATCACTTAACACCACGAAGGCAATAATTTATGCCTCAAAAATGAAATGAATGTGATAAAATTGACCACTTCGATTAGGGCTTCATTGAAACCCTAATGACAAAACACATTTTCAACCCTACATTTTCGCATCATTTCATTTTGCATCTTTGAGGAAAAGGGCTCTGTGGCCGACATGAAGCCCTAGGGTTTATCCTTGAGATTCTTTAGCCTTCAGGTGTTTCTGAGCATGTTTTTCCACTTGTCTTGCAAATTTTGAAGGTAAAATGTTTGTTTGATGCAAATATGTTTCATTATTCCCTGATTTCTTTCATTTTCTAAAATGAAAATGGCTTCTATAGCTACGGCCTCTACATATATGATGGTTTTGTTTGTGTTTTCCATTGTGGATCCTTCTCTGTGCTCATGGCCACCATGGCTGACTATATTTATTCGAGAGCAAATCACAAAAATAGAAACCTTCAGCTTTAATATCTGGCAAGGTGAGGCTTTTAAAGGTTCAAACTTTAGACAAATCTCTTAGTTGCTTCATCATTTCCATGACATTCTATAGA
This sequence comes from Cunninghamia lanceolata, assembly GCA_027924645.1. NCBI lineage: Eukaryota > Viridiplantae > Streptophyta > Pinopsida > Cupressales > Cupressaceae > Cunninghamia > Cunninghamia lanceolata. Next base: position 1,320,154 of record BSBN01000441.1, on the reverse strand, counting down.
TTTTGAAGTTAAAACCCGCGGCCATAAGTCTCCATTCTCGTGTATCTAAACTTATCAATGTAAAATGAAATGGGTTTTTTTAAACCTTTGAGGAAAGACTGCATATTTGGCCACAGCTTAACATAATAACAATCTCTAGTGCAATCTTTGCATCTTTTCATGGTTCAAGTCTTCAGCATGGTTCTGTATCTGTGGATGAAACCCCATGTAATAAATTTTTGTGGAAAATACATTTCTTTTTTGTATGTGAGGCTTTTGTGCTGCAGGTATGTCTATTTTTGTATCTATCCTTTTAAAAGGCCGCAGCTCCATATGCATATCTTTGAGCATTCTTTCTAAGTGTCTTTCATCTTCTATGGCAGTATCTATACAAATGCTATTTGCTAATCTAGAAATAAACATGGCTCGATCTATGATGATGAAACCCTATATCTGGCAATGTATAAAATCTTGTATGGCTCTTGAAACTTGCAAAACAAAGCACTTCCTTGCATTTTTACCATCAGGCACAATGAGTTTACTACAGGCCGTGGACTTTACTTGAGATATCTAAGCATTTATTTTTTCTTCTAACTATAGCTTGTAATTTTACCTTGGTCTAGTCGTGACATCTATGTATAAGGGTTCAATCTGGGCATATGAGAGTTTTATTCTATATGATCTCGAACTCTGGGTTTCACCATTTCATTTATTTGAAGCAATGTACAACCATGTATTTGACAGGCTGTAGTCATTAGGGCTGACCCTTCATCATTTCTAAATATCTACTTTGACTGTATGCTTTCTTTAGCATGAACATGGAAAAATATACTTCTCCTTGGCAGATGGCACTTGATATTTGCAGTCTACTTCACTGTATATGTAATTCATACTCTTTTATTTCTCCTATATATCAGTTGAGATGTTTTCTCTGTAATCATATGATGCAGTCTTCTTTTGCACCTTCACTTAGATATACATCTTCAGATATTTTCCTCCTTCCTATAGTTAAAAGGCTTCATAACTGTGCTTGATCATTGCATGGTTGTCCTCATAGAAACTTCTCATGTCCTTTCTGTAATCAACTTGCATTTCAATGAAACATGACAAATGTTTGCTGACAAACCTTCCTATAGCTGTAGCAAAGTATTGATATGGCTGCCTTCATGTTGTTGGTTGTCGTTTACAAAATGAAACACTATTGACACTCATTTGGTTATGCACTTGAAAGTTTCTTATATTGGTATTGTATTCCATCTGTCCTTTCTATAGGAAGGCACTTTTCCTTTATTGTAGCATGGCCAAATGGGATACATGATGATTGTATCAATTGACTGTTCTTTTGCTACATGTCAAAAATGATCATTTGCTACTCTATAGAAGCTGATATACTTTGACAATGTCCATTTGATCTACAATATATGATGCAATCTGCATTCTATTTCATCATTGTGGTTGTCTTATCCGTTCCATATATGCATCTGTGATACCCATGATGAATAGAGGTGAACATACAATTACTTCTTGAAAATAAAATGAAATATTTGTTCTTCCAAATTGTCTCTATGTTCCACTTTCAGTGATAATGTTTATTTTACTTCATGTAGCTTGGGACACTATGCATCTGTGTGTACCTTGCAATTGTATCATTATGGCTGCCCTTGTGCACTCTTGAGTTTGCTCCACCATGCATATATATGATATTTATGTCTAATTCTATGATGTGGCTAAAGTAATCATAAATCTCTGAAAGATGTTATCCACTGGCAACTATTTGACATGCAAATGTTGGAAATGTACTTGATGTTCTTAATGCCTTTGCTACATACAAATACCATGAAAGATACATAGATAAAATACCTATGAATTATATTTCCTCAATGGTAGTTGAAACAATGATGACAATTGCTTTTATGCATTAAATGATGTCCTAGATGAGTTTAGTTCATCCTGATGGTTTCATTTCATTTCTTGAACTGCAATCATGAGTGTGCTTTGAACTAGAAACCAATGCATCTGATTGCTTTGATACTCCTTGAGTTTCGTTATCTAATTTAGGCAATGTGAATAATGATCTTTCCTTTTCATTCCATCCCTTTTGAGATTAAGGGCAGCATGCTGGGATCAACCCTTATGGGAGCCTCATTTTACACCACATGCTGATATATCTTCAATCAACAACTTGACTTATCCTATACCTGCACATGAAACAAATAGATTAGATAAAAATAATGAAGTTCACTTATTGTTTCCCCTTCAATTCCTCTTGCATGTAAATGATGTTCATTTGATCAGTGCATTATAGGCAACATGTTATGCATCTTCTAATAGGACATAGAGAATTCATAACCAGAGCTCTAACAGGACCTTTTCCATTTTTTTGCAAGTTCTTATCGAAGATCAGGAGCAAGAACAGGATGTCATCCTCAGAGATTGAAGACTTTACAAGGCAATGATGGCTATGACCTTCTCTCCCTTATCTTTAGATACATAGTATTTTTCCTATATTTGCATTTGTTTAGCTATTCCCACAGCTTGTGTGGGACATTTGATCTATCATTATTTCTTTCAATGCAATGTTTATCCTTTTACGTATCTTATTTTGTAAACGAATAATCATTATAGTGAATGAAATACTTATCTCTCCTATGAATGTTCTATAATGCAATGAATGATCTAAAAATCTTTTCTTTTCTTAAACAACTGAACTGCAATATCACTAAAACACAATCAGTATGCAAATAACTTATAACAGAAGAATGTTAACCTTCACTTTTAAAATGAACTTGATGAACCAGCTCAACCACTTTGAGCTATAAGTAAAAAATGGTAGTGATTGTACTTGTACATATGCGGCCAAGTATAACAATTTTTGAAATTTTGATACAATTTTGTCACTTTTACACACACCTTTGCCATTCATGTCAAAGGGGGAGAAGAAAAACTAGTGAAAAATAGATAAATACCTAAGAGGGACAAGAAAAACTGAATGTACATAGTAAGGAGGGTGGTATGAACATTTTTCACTAAGTGTTGTCATCAATGCCAAAGGGGGAGATTGTTGACAACATGGTCAAGGGACACTGCTGATATAATGGTGTCATTGATGGCAATAGTCAAATATGATTGGATAAAGGTCTTGAGACAAGTTGTGTAAAACATTTTTGGTCCGGAAAGAATGACTTAGTCAAATTGACTAAGTGTTGGTAGCTTTCTAAGTTAGTGACAAAAACTTGGATGGTATTCGTCCCCAAATGTAGACTCTGGTATGTGGTTCTAGTATGTTGCATATAGTTTTTTGATGATGTTATATTCCAAGTCTCATATCCTAGCAATTTCTAGAAGCTACACTTTGAATTGCTTAAGTCTGGGATAACAAAGTTCAGTCATGAATAGTGCAAAATACCTAAGTATCTTAGTCTGCATTTCTCCACTATTGGTTGTTTTGATTTACCACTTGGAGGTGTTGTAAACACATGTTAGGAGTATTCAATTCCATATTTGTAGAGTATGAGGTTTACCGGATGATCATCCACAAGCTCCTAAGTATCAGCATTCAGGATAACAATATTTCACAGTGACAGAGACAGTAGTTTAGAGATCCACATTTTTCCGCATAAGAATATCAAGGCTCACAGTTCTGAAGGTATGTTGGGTGATGCATAATGAGTGTCTGATATGAATTTTAGAGTCCCATATGGTCAGCATTAGAAGTTGTGTTATGACAGTAGAGTTGGTTAAATGTATAATTAAAGATGAAGCCGACATACAAGTTGGATCGATATACAATAAAGATATTATTTGGATCATCATTCTAAGTGGTTCTATAATAGGTCCACACCTATATGAAAGTTCTTGAAGGATTGCATTGGTCTGCATAACTTCCTATGTAAAGAATTCAAGCCAACAAACTATTCCTTTTTGTGTACATGTTTCATTTCTAGCAAGCTGAACCAGTTTTGAGTTAGATCTTGTTGCAGATGTAAATACTTGATGGATTTTGATGTTAAGGGATGTGATGCATTATTGAGTTCATGTGTATGTGATCTAACACCATTTTGTGATCCAAAAAGTGCAGTAAGAGTGCAGAGGACAGTAGAACAAAATATATATGAGCAGAGTAGAGAAACAGAGTAGTCACTATGAAGAGCTTTGAAACTATATTTTGAGCTATCAATGGAACTTTATTCCTTATGTTCAACAAGATCTAGTGTAATTAAAATACTTTTCCTGTTTAGAACTTCTTTTGCACCTAGATATAATTTGATCAGATTTGAACTGAGTTTGATTTGATTATATAGGATTTTGGTTTAGAGGTTGGGTAGCTTACATCCTTAAGAACCATAATTTTTTTTATCAAGTAATCTTATTTTTCTTTTCTCTGGTTTACACTAAGTGTGATCAATTTCTTGTGATATGGTTTATTTATTAAAACTCTAATCAACTTGATTATTTAAAAAAATAGGCCTTTTGATTCTAGGTTGATTTACTTCCTTGTCTTGTAACAATGTGTCATAGCAAGAATTGGCCTCTTGCCTTGTATGGTGACTTGCATTCTTTTAAAACAAATCTTTTTTTAAATTTTCTTATCCTTGATAAGTTAAATTACCTTGTTGATTCAAACTACAGATCGAAAAGAATGATAATTGTGGTTTAACCAAAGATAGTTAAATGATATTAAAGTTGCTCATGATGTTTTAAACACCAATTAAGTAGTACCATATATATAGTTTTCCTTCTTAGTTATCTTTATTTGTGTTTAAAAGTAGAGTTGGGCTAAATCTATTGATCATTAGAGCTTTGCTCTTAGTAATGATACAACTGGATATTGGACTTCAAGTTTTAGCATTAGTTAAATGATGTATTAATTTGTTCTGTAGTACTTTTGTTTCAAACTTCATCTTAGTGGTATTAGAAAGATATCTTCTTCTTAATATTGTTTATCAAAAGTAATGATAAGCTAAATTTGATGTTCAGATAATGTTCTTAGGGGTGTTACAATTTGATAAAGGCTTCAATCTTTATTGTTGATTAAATGATTAATTTAGAGGTTAAAGCCTTTGTGTCTATTTAATGAAAGACTTGGTAGCAATACTCTTGAATGAAGGACTTCTAGCTTTTATATCTCCTTATTACATAAAATATGTATTAGCATCTTATTAAATATGGTTGAGATTCAATTCTATGTTGTTTGAATTTATTTATTGTTCCTCTAACATACTCATATGCTCTTCATAATGTTAACATTGGATATAAATGGTAACTAATCTATGCTAGAGAATACTATTCTCAACCTTGTTTGAATGGTTTAGTTAGGAAGATTGTGTTTCCACACTACTTAGTGAATTAGGATTTTTTTTATCTTTTGTTGGGTCTTGGATGCATGTTGAATATGGGGTCATAGAGAAGGGTGGGTTACTTTTTCTAACCATCAACTTTCAAAAGATGCTTTCGTCAAAACTTTGTAATCAAATTTAGTATTTGTACTTATTTGATTAAATTACTCTTCTCCGTACCATGATATAAGTTCATTTGCAATAGATTATTATTTGTTAAATGTTAGAGATATCATGATGCACCAAATTTCATAACGCTTGTCAGTTCCGATTGCTAGACCTCTCGTGAACGGTCGGGCTTCTCATGTTTTGGAGTAAGGTCAAGGAAGTGTAAGCTTCATGGATGGGTGGTTAATCACAGCAATGGTGCTCTCACTCTCTTTTCTTGCATTCACAGATGATGATATCCAAAGGACATGCAGTTTTATTATGTTGAAATAGTGTATTAATGCCTTTATGGATATGAAGATGTAAAGGACTTAGTCCTATGTTTTATTAAGCTATGTTTACTAACTTATTGCAATATTCATGTTGGAATATTGTTTTGGAATAAAATTATATTTGAGTAAGAACTTTAAATTTTACTCTTTTATGCAATATTATATTGTATATATGTGTGTGTGTGTGTGTGTGTGTGTGTGTGTGTGTGTGTGTGTGTGTGTGTGTGATCTTTACATATGGTATTGGAGTGTATCAGGTTTAGCACTAGGACCTGGAGTCTTATACACTTAAGGTTGCATTATATGAATGTAAACCTATCAAATGGCCTGATAGTACAGATGCATCGAATGATTTAAGACCTAGTTTGGGTCAAAGATAAATCTTAGATGTGTTGGAATCTTCTATGTTTCATAGATGGTTCAATTTGGAAGCAATTAGAGGAATAGACATTGTTTGTTTGATGAATTAGAGCGCTCTAGGTTCAACTCTAGGGCCTCATGTTTTTCTCACTTTAGTTGTGTTTTTTCTTTTCATAAGATTCTCTGGTCAGGGAGACTACTTGGAGTAAACAAGGAATTATGAGTATTCCAGACCAAGTAATCAACAATGTGATAAATTGAATTAGATCGTGAAGCTTCATTTTGACACTTGAGTAGATATGGAAGCCAAGAGGGTCAGGAAGAGTAAAATCATGAGGAAGAAGAAGGTGTAGAAGCTTGGATAATTCAAGTAGAGAAATATTTGATATGAGAGATATACTTGATGATGTAAAAGCAATATGGGTTGAATTCAGGAAGGAAAATCACAAAAAGGGTAAGATATTATCAATAAACCTTAAAAAAAAATTGACAAGAGAAGGACAATCACTTGAAAATAGAAATTTTTGATGAGACCAAACCTACTAGGCAAAAAGGACCTAGAGATGGATAATATGGTGGGCTTGACCATAATGTTTAACTACAAGAAATGGCAATATGTCCATGTTGCGATGGACAATAGGCAAGATGATTCAATTTTCTACTTTAGAATGTAGGTGTGGTTCAGGTAGAACCCATGCGAATCCTTTTTAGAATGCAAAATTAAGTTGCATTAACCTTTGTCTTTTGTCGACAACCTAGAATATGAGTTGATTGGTTTGAATTATCTTATTTTATCTAGTAGGCAAGGTAAAAATTCTTGATGTTTGAGAATGATGGAATATTATGAAGTCTTGTATGTTTTGAATGATTTGTTCTTGGAACTATACTCATACTTTGTGTATCTTATGTCATTAATGCATTTTGTGTGATCAAGTTGTAAATGAGATTAGAAATTATCTCTTTTTCTTGAAAGAGATACAAAGGCTCGATGAAATCTTGTTTGTGCTAATGAAATAGCTTCAAAAGGGTATTTAATGTTGCCTATTAATGTTCTAACAACTTGTTCAAGTGTTTGTTGGTTAGACACAGGGACTATGTTGTTATGAACAAATAGGTATGTTTGAAGTAACTGACATCCTGGTCAAGTGGACAGGCTATAATGCTAAGGTAAAATAGGTTAGAAGAAGGTATGCTAACTTACTTTATGAGTATTCAACTAACCTTGATTTAGAATTTCAGATCATCATGACGATGACTCCTCCAAGAGGGGAAGGATGTCACAACCCATCGAATTAGCAAACATTTATAGTATATAAATAATGCAAAGTTTGGGAACAAAATTAAATTATAGTTAATAACAAGAAGAAAAAATGATTAATGTGAATTTCAATTTTTTTTGCATATATTGAAACTATTAATGTATAATGATTATTGTGTTTCGACTAACAATGGCTAATCACTTGATGTTTCAATGAGTGAGATAGGGGTTCATCGATGCTCTCTCATGAGAGAGAGTAGATCATTGGGGAGAGGGAGTCTAGCCATTGAGAAGTGAATGACTGTGATGGAAATCTCTCACACACGTACTTAGGAAAATAATATTTATTCCTAGATGATTAAAAAATATATATGTTTGTGTGTCAAATATTGTTCATTTTAGAATTAATAATTTATTTAATAGGAAATACTTCTTTTCCTAGAAAATAAATTAATCAGTTTCCTTTAATTATGACTTGTCAAAATAATCAATAAGGAATCTTTTTAAATTATTTCAATCTAATGTTTTTATTGTGGTTGTTATTTAATATAGGGGCTTGAAATTAGAACTAGTGGGTTGAGTGGGAAAGTGGGAAAAAGGAAATAAATGTATTTTGCTATTTCATTTTAAACATGGGGAAAATATGCTCTAAGAAATCTTTTAAATAGGAAAATAAATTAGAAAGTGAGGAGGCAAGGAAGACAGAGGAAAATTAGGGGGGAAATTTTGAAAAAGGCAGAATTTGGGGAAAAGCAGAATCTAGGAAAAGACTAGAATTTAGGAAAAGCACAAGAATTCTGGGTATGCATTTTTATTTGGATAATGTTCTTGTTTTCTGTTGTCTCTAAAAGAAATTCAATGGGGTTTGTTTAAATCTAGATGAAATCTTGGTTGGCGTTTGAGTCGAAAATGATTCATATTATTTCAAGTTATCATTAGAAAACATAGATTTTTGCATCTCGAATTATTGGTATTGCATGTTAGATTAAAATTAAGAAATCTTGGTTGTCTTTTGGGCAGGAAATGTATTATACTTTGCATGTTAAAAGAATATATCTACATCTCTGTAATATATGGATTTGAATCATTATTTGCCTTCAATAATACTTACATTCTTTATTTAATACAAAATGATCATTTAAAGTTTATTTTTGTAGTATTGTTATTTTCCAAACATTTGTAGTTACATCTTAGGAAAATAGGAACCCTTAATTTTATCATCCTGATCTTTCACAACAATTTATCCTTGTGTTTTAATATTTACAATATGACTAGATTGTGCCTCTTTGATGACAAATTTCTTATTATTTGATAAATAGTTTCTATATATTAATTATATTTCAAATTTATTAGCGACCTCCTGTTATGGCATCCCCATCCTCTATGAATAACTTTTAAGTATATAACTCAAACAGCATGCCTTGTATATGGACCACCTTTTGGCATATTATTTGAATAGTATCTATGGACATAATAGAAAACCTATTTGTAAATCAAGGCACTTTTATATATATAATTCTTGCAGCAATTACCTTGATTACGCCACCATTTGTAACATTTTATGTTCATGTGCTTTCTATTCTCTCCATGAATCACGTCATAAATGTTTTGAGTTGCTATCTTTTCTTTGATCCTTATTCAATCTTTCTAGATGTCTATCTTGTTATGGATGAATTGTTAACCTGTGTGAAAGTTATCATCTATATTAAGCGATTCTTATTTTCTTCCTTTAACATTTGTAATGCAATCTTTTAATGACCTTTCAAATTCGTTGGTTCTTCAATTCCATATCTATTGAACTCTCTAATTAACATTTTTTTCTTATTCCTCAATCTATTTTAGATCAGACCTAGTGTTATTAAAATACTTTAATTGTTTTAGAACTTCTTTTGCATTATTTCTTTTCTTTTCCTTTTTGCACCTTCACTAGTTTCTATTCATGGTTTAGGTCTTAATGACCACTGAAGCATAGGAATAAGACTTTAATGCCACTCTCGGACTTGTAGTTATATATATATATATATCTGTGTGTGTGTGTGTGGTGAAGGGATACTCCACCCAACACTCACACATGAAACAACAACAAAGATTCTCACCAAAAATGTGAGGAATGAAATCAAGCAACTCACACACGAAACAACAACAAAGATTCTCACCAAAAATGTGAGGAATGAAATCAAGAAACTTTTATTTCTTCAGTAAAATAGATTGCAAAATCTAGTATTACATACTAAAGCAACATGGGTTGTTTCACAACAGAGAAAATCCTACTCTATCAGATATTTCTATAATCCAGAGCCACAACCACACATATGGAACTATCCCTCATAACCTTTATGTTCCCCTTTTTATTAGGAACCAATAACTTCCACCCACTTCTCCACTACCTTCCCAAATGTTCTAGAAAGTGTAACTCTCCTTTTTGGGTGCCAAGTCCAACTGTCCATTTGCCTGCCCAAGAAAATGGAAATTTGAAATTTTAAAGTTTTTGAAATTTTGTAACACAACTTCTGGGGGCCATAACATTTGAACTGAGCATTCGATTGACAATCATAGCTAGGTGTTGGAAAGCTCATGAAGAGCTCTACGATACACAAAATCATCTAAAGATCATTTTGTCCACTTTTCAAACCCCAACAAGGCTTCTAAGGGCCTCAAATTCAAATCTGAAGTTCATTAGGAGTAATTTTTCAAGACGAAAACTTTAATATCTATTAGACTATAAATGATATTCAGATGATTGTTTCACCATTTTTTTTTTTATAATTCCACTTATTGGGGTAAATTTTTAGGTCCATACATACTCAAATAGGCCAACTTACTAAACATAGCAGGTTACTATTTTTAGCCTTTCTAAACTTTGACAGTCATGAACCACTGAAGTGTCAACATGGACTCCAACACAACTAAAACAACCTACAGAAACAAAGAGAGATAGAGGGGGGGAGAGAGAGTTTTGATTTTGCAAAACATGAGTGCATTATAATGCACTTGTGTTATGGCTCAGTATTATCGAGCCTACAATGTGAGCGTGTTATAAATGCTCAATAATACCGAGCCATAACACTAGTGCGTTATAACTTGTATGGGACCAAAAAGTCATGTGGCAACTTTTTGGTCCCTCATCTTTGTGCATATACCCTTTAGCAGGCTGAAGTACTACATGTCATCGATAGGCAAGATGCCAATGTTGTCTTTCCTTTATGATTATAATTGTAATGCTTAAATCTAGTGTAACTCAATTGAGGCACTAGATGAGCCCTATGTATCTTTTATTGCATTCATGATTGTTTAGTATGATATCAATCATCAATGAATTATCAAGGTATGACCCTAGTAATATATATGCTCATAGAAAGGATATAATTATATCTTGCATGAGGATGAAGTGCATAGATATTGAATCTTTTATATCCAAAGCAATGAATAGAAGGGGATTGTCAGTTTGAGACCTATGATATTTGTTGGGAAAAAGGTGTTGTTCACCTTACATAACATTAATTAATTTAATTATGTAAAATAAATACTCTTTTGTGGTGCATCTTAATTGATGTGTTTAACCACATTAAATATTTATTTGGTATCACTTGTAAAAGTTGTATTTAACATTGGGAGACATAAGGTAAATATTTATTACTTGTGTAAAATAATAAATATTGGGGTCAATGGTTTTGAGTCACATTGTTTTTATCCAATACCACAAGTTGTATTTGTGTGAGCTTGAGTCTATAAAAGCAAGCACAAGGTTAGTGGTTAGTGTTGGCTCTTATTTTACAGGTTGTGTGAGAGACTATCATTGTATTAAATTTTCTCTTGAGAGTGCACATTGTAAAGCATGACATGGGATGTGTGGATTCATGCTTCGATACATGGAGGTTGCAGTAAAGGAGCTTGATGTTTCAAAGGTGTTCATAGAGACTCTGTGAGTGTATTGTAATTTCTTATTATTGAATAATACATTAAGTATGGATGCTTTTAGAGGTTGGGTTTTTTCCCTCAATGAGGGTTTCCCCAGGGTATACCTTGTGTTATCTTGTTGATTGCCTATTGATATTTGCATTATGGTAAATTTGTAGGATTGTATGCATCATTATCTCCTTTGGGTTATGTGGAATTGGTTTGATCTACCAGTAAATTCCTAACAAGTGGTATCAGATCTTTAAGTCTTTTTCATGGCTTACATATACTTGCATGTTGCTTGTATGTGCTTACATGTGATGTATCTATACATTTATGGTTTCGGGTGTTTTCACAGATCCATGTTTTGGTATAACCCTTGTTTGTGTAGATCTAGTGCAAAGCTAAATCCATGACAATGCAGGAAAGAGTTTGGACAGTACTAGATATGAGGATTTGTGCAAGTTGTTATGTTGTAGATTTGGGGTAGTTGGTATTTCAGATTTGTTGTGGTTATTGTAGATCTGAAGGTGAAAAATCTTGGCAAAGGGTTTCCTGGTTGTGTGCTTTAATATGAGGGTTTTGAGGAGGAATTTCTATAGATGACCTCCTGGAACAAAATGAACCTCGCCATTGAATCTACGAGGCCTGAGAGGTGAAGATTCATATAAAATTTGACCTATTTTGGTCACCAGAGCCTCAAGGAAATTTTTTTGCCCTTGCCCAGTTCAGTCGTACGACCGTACGGATCCACAGGTACACAATTGAAAAATAAAATAAAATAAAATAAAATTTTTACCTGCACTTAATTTTTCTATAGTTTGAAAATAAAAAATAAAATAAAAACTATAGTTGCATGTTAAATTAAAAATTGCATCTAAAAAAATCAAGATACAAAATTTTAAAAATAAATAAATAAATATTATATGCAGGTGAGTTGTAGACCCGTACCTGTGCATGGCAGAGGGTACCGACAGGGTACCTGTGACAAGGCCCTATCTACCCTCCCCTTACTCGCTAGTGGTAGAGCTACCTTGGCCGGCAGGTGCCGGCTGGGGGGCTTAGAACCCCTGGTCTGGTAGCCTAGCTCGTCGACCAGCGTGCCCCGGTAGGGGTGGCCGGAAGTCCAACGACCAGAAAATGCCCCCCGTGGGCCTTTTAAAATATTAAAACATTTTTTTAATTTTTGCAGTGGGTGGATTAAAGTTTATGACAATGTTGTAAAAATTTATTTATCGGACCTATATAAAACTATTAAAACCTCCTTAATAATTTGGAGTTCGATGAAATACAAAACAAAATTGAAAAACTTTTGGAGTCTACCTACACCGTTCAAAGACAAAATGATTCCAACCCAGTCAATGCCACATCACTTGTGCTTTTTTCCTAGTCAGCATGATGACATTAGTGATGACATCATGCCATGTTGACCAGCAGGTACTAGGGTCCCACCAGGGGTCTACTTTTAGCCCTAGGAGGGCATTTTCTTCCGACGGGCATAACTTTTACATACGATATTGGTTTTTTGACTCCTTATAGGCATCGGAAAGCTCTCTATGAGAAATACATAGTGATGTAGGTTTGGTAATCATATGTTTCTATTTGTGTCAGAATTTGGTGCCTTGAAGCTAGGCATTGCTTTGAGACAGTTTATGCTCATAACTTTTGCATACAAAATCAGATTTTTGATTTCGGATAGGCATTGGAGAACTATTGCTGTGTACTATAGATTGGATCATGTATATTTTTAGTTTATTGTGTAGAGAGAGTTTGGTACTTGTTTGATCACTTGTGGGAGCTAGATATTCAAGGTGTGATTTTGAGAGCATTTGGATGGATTTTTTGGGACAAACTTGTGAGAGTGTATGTTGCTATGTGACCATCAGCTATAGTAGATTTTCATATCTATGCTTCCAATTATAGGTTTACAGGTGTTTTCAGAGTTTGAGCTTTGATGGAGACAGGTAGACAGGTTGTCTTCTAGTTTGAGGACATGATTGATACACGCGTGAGACTTGGATTCTCGTTTCAGTGGGAGCTGAGTACAGGTACTTAGTTGTTGATGATTATGGTGTCATGGACATGTAGGTACACTTTTGCATTGACATGACATGATCAAGTATGTGTTTGATAGGTATGGTCTATGATGTTTGATTCATGATTATAGGTGGTGTTGTGGTGTAGTTTTAGGGGATTGTTCTTATCTCCTAGATGCTTGGTAGTTCCTTGACTATGGTTACTTGTGTTGTGGACTTGTTTGGCAAATCGAATCTAGCATTGATTTGGTGTTTGAATCTTGGAGTCTACAGGTTATCTTCTTTGATAGCTTGTCTACATGTTACTAGCGTGATAATGAGTTTGCATGTTACATGTGTTTTGGATCTTTGAGTTATGTAGTTTTGTGGATTAGCTACCCCTTTGCTATAGTGAGATGACTCATATGTCGACTATCTTTATCCACGAGATTAATTTAATGTTTATGCAGACTTTGTTAGTTGGCCTTGTTTGTGGTCATTTGTACATTGGTATGTTGCATTGATATGAGAGGATGGATGATTAGAGTGCCTGGATAGTTAGTTGTTGGGACTTATAGCATGTTTATCATGATGTCATGGATAGCTTGGATACATGGTTTTATGTGAGCTTTTGATAGTGATGGTTTGTGATAGTTTTATCTTCTTGGGTTGGAGATCATGGTTTTACTTTACCTTTTGGGAGTTGTTGATGTTATAGCAGGATTACTTGATTGTGTTGGGGCCATGGATGATCTTCATTTGGGAGACGATTACTTTGGTGCCATGTATAGCTCCTTGTCATGATTTCGTGGGAGCTTTGGAGGTGATATGGATTGATCATTAGTGATGGATGATCTTCTTCAGTGGTTGTGGGTGTCTTGGATAGGCTCTTGGATTATGATTCATGTTTCAGTGAGAGTCCTTTGACATCTTGAGTTCTATTGTTAGTAGATGGTTACCTTCATGTTGTTGGAGATTTTGACATCCTTGTTTACCATGGTGGACTCTTGGAATCTTTGGTTGAGGTGTCAGTTTATGACTTGTTAGTTTGACATGTTGATCCTTTGCTTAGAGATGTTGGTATTGTGTCATGATTTACTCTTGATATCGGTTTTGAGTTTTGGCATGATATAGGTTCTCTTGAGACAAGATGTGTGCATTGATGCATGTGATCTCCTTGGAGGAGATATTACATCATGATGTCATGATGGGCTTCTTGATTATGCAGATGTGTAGTAGGAGCATGACAGTGATCTTGTTGGATCTCTTGGTATTGAGTACATTGATCGTGTGCTAGGGAGCTTCATGATAGTGCAATGTTACATTTGGAGTTTAGCATGGATTGATCATGGAGGTACTCTTGGATACTTGGAGACTTAGGTGAGGCTATAGTTCTCTTTGGAATAGAGACACTTGTTGAGATAGTTACTCATTGGAGGATTCAACAGATAGATTGAGGAGCCTACACCTAGATATGGACGTGAGTTCATTATGGACCTATAGGAGACTATTCTTGGAGAGAGTCTTTGTGACTTGGTGTATCCTGGAGGGGCATTCTCATTCCCCACTCTTGGTCTACTCAGGGGTTTATCATCTATAAGGTATTGCCCATTCTTTTAGATGCATTTTACTTTATGTTTTTGTTGTCAATTCAAGTATGCACCCTTGTTAAGTTTGCAGAAACTTAACTACCTATTAAAACATGGAATCATTCTCAGATGTGGGTCTCATTTCATGAGAATGAATCTCCAGAGTGAGATGGTTCTCTTATGATTCCTAAACTAATGACTTGCAAGGAAAAAGAATAGAAGGATATGATTGAAATGCAAACTAACTCTAGAATCTAAACTTGATGAATTTCTATCACTCACAAAACAGCTCCTCAAACTTAAAACTTCACAATTCCACTAATAGTTTATCCCTTAAGTGATTTGCAACAAGGTTTGGATCAAACACAAACTGTAACTAGGAAAAAACTAAGTGTTAACAACATTGAGACATAATAAAGGACATAAAAAGTCACAATACAACATTAGATCAAGACTAAAAAATATGTGAAAAGGATGATTTGCTATTAGAATTGGAAGGAGTACAATGCATAAAATGAAAAAATGAGCCAACTGCCTGTATACAACTCTACCTATGAACAAGAGAGAAGAAACTGATGCTAACTGACTGAGAAAAACTAAGACTTTTCTCCTATAAATGCCTCCAAAAGATCTCCTCAGAAGAAAGCTAAAAAAGCTCCTAAAAATAGACCCTAAGTCCATTTTCAAGATACTCATGAAAGCCAAAAATAAAGCTTTGGATCTGTCACCAATCTAGAAAATAAAGCTACAAAATTGCCCTCTCCTATGGTCCCACCATAAAACTGCTTTTCTCTGCTCATGAAAGCTCCAAAATTTGTCCTATATGACTCTAAATAAAACAAATCAAAATGGGATATTTGATTTGTTTTATTAGTCTATAAATTTCCTAAAAATAGTTAAGTTTTAAAAGCAATTTGTCAATGATTGCTTTAAAACTAACTTTACAATGCTATGGCAATTTTATTCTATATCTCTATTTGATATGATTTTTGCAAAAAATAAAACAATATCTGGCTCATAATTTCACCAAGATATTTTACAAGACATTACAAATGATTTTCTATAAAAATCATAAAAAAGATGGTGAAAATATTACATATATTTGCAAAAATATGAAAGCCTTAAAGGCCATAAATGCATATCCATGTGTCAATTCTACCACCTCATCCTTGTCTTCATGCCTTGGCATATAATGCAACCATGTCGAATTTGACCCCTTGACCATGTCATCACCTTGCATGCTTTTGACATCTCCAAAGGTTATTGCTTTGATCTTGTGCATACATTTGAAATATATGAAGGGAATAGAATAATGCATAAGTGGGAGGTCAATGACTCTTGACCACATGCATGATACTTTGACTACACTAGGTGTCAGCCATACTGAATGTTTGAAAGTTTATCAAAAGCATAAACTTTATCCACTAATGATATCCACCTTTGACTTGCAAAGATCAAACAAAAGAAGGAATGTCAGCCACTTCAAGTCATGATTGCTAGGCACCATCGATTACAAGGTTTTGACCACGATGTTGTTTGGATAAAATACTTATGTTTATTTGCAAAGTCCAAATGTGAAAAGAACGTCGAACAAAAGAAGATTCAAACCCTAAAAGTTTGGTCATTTCATTTGTTGTTTTCTATTGAGTTTGCTCTACAACTCTTTGCTGCCGACTTAGGGTTTCATGGCTCTGCATTCTCTCCTCCATATCTGGTATTCTCTGGTAGAAAACGTTGCACTTCTTGAGTCAAAATGGTAGGCTAAACTTGGTGAGTATGAATCTGAAGCTTAAAATGGCATTTTGATTTTATCTTAGTGGGCATTTCTTTCTTAAATGGCCATGGCCATAGTTGATCTTTCCTTAGTTTCTTAGCTTGCTATACATTTGTTTGGCTTCTTCTATGTTGAACTTCATAAATGTGGCAAAATGACAAAGACTTCAAGCTAAGCGATGGCCATAGTAGCTCTTTCTCCTCTGCAACATTATACTGTGAGTTCTCATTGTCTCTTTCCACTGTGGCTTCTTTTCATTTATGCATGTGCAAAAGTGATGAAGAGGGTAAATCATAAAACACACAATAACAGAAATTGCACACAGAAAATAGAATGATATTTTATTAATATGGGCAAAACATTACATTACAAAAGCTCAAATACAATCAAAGGATGAATCCCCTACAGGCTGCAACACATTACAGCTCTCTCTGAAGACTCTGGAATCTTCAGCCTTCTGTAACCCCAAATCAACTAGGGTTTCTATTTTCCTGCCTTTTCTTGACTCTACACCTTCCCCCTTAACTCTACTACCCCAAGGGTTCCCAAAAATGGTCATATATCCTTTTTTGGCGGCCACAGGCTTAATTTTGAAATTTGCATCTGCCCCCAAAAATAGGTCAACTTCACGGGGCCATAACTGTCGATCCGACCATTGGATTTTCAATGATAATAACTTTTTGGAAAGCTCTCAAAAAGACGGTTGTGCACAAGCAATATCTAAAGGTAGACTGCTTGGGTTTCTGACCAAATTTCGGGCCCATCTGGAGCCTCTAATTGCCTCAAATTTGACTTTGAATATTTCAATAGGATTTTTGGAATTTGAAATTTCAATATCTCACAAATGACAAATGATATTGAAGTGATTTCTTCACCATTACCTTCAATTCACCATTCTAAAGGTCCATGTAAGATATTGTATCCAACCATGCACAAATGCAAACTTACTAAAAATAGTAACCCTGCCAAATTTAGCCCTTATTGAAAAGAAACGACATTTTTTTTTGGTTGATGCAAGATTGCTTTTACACCCTAGATGCTCCTGCATCAAAAAGTGATGAGGGTTTCACTTTACATTAGCTGGGTATCTCAAAATATCTTCATACATAGCACCACCATGGCATAGAATACATTTTGTAGCTATTTTTTTTGTCATTTGATATGAAAATTTGAAGTTTCCTGTCTTTGAAATGAGGGTTTCATTTTACACTACATAGGGACTTTTTTCCCTCCATGGCTATGTCCACAGATAGTCCACACTTGCTTTGTTTGACTGTATCTTGCAAGAAGAAAGAAGACTCTTTAAAACTTGACAAGGCTTTCATTTTTCCACTGTATAAATAGTCATATCTGCTACAGCCTTGTCTGGATAGTTTACTTTACCATTCCTCTTCTCCAATACTACAAAAATGTTAGGGTCTCGAAAACTCGACATGGGTATTTTGAAAAATGAACATGAATGGTGTCATATGTTACGACTTAGCTTAGATATATCTCTGCACTTTTCATTTCACTATATGAACCAAGATTTTTCAAAACTAAAATAAGGGTTTTATCTTTTTTAGCACAAAAACTCTTCATGTAGCATACACTGGCATATGATATTCTTCTCTTTCCTTATGTTGTCCTAGTTGAGTTGTATTCACTGTCATTGTTAAAAAAAAGGTGAGGATTTCACATGCTATTCTCTATTTCTATAGTTCCATTTGCTCCTTCATGGTCTTTGCATTTAAAGTGTATTGTTGGCTTTGAATTTAAAACCCCTCCCCTCTTTGTAGCAGCATATGTGTCTTTCATTTCTTTAGCTTCACTTACCAGTCTAGTGGGCTGTAGCAAATACACATTTCAAACATGATTGATGGCTTGACTGTGTCATGACATTCTGGCACTATAATAAATGAAG
This sequence comes from Cunninghamia lanceolata, assembly GCA_027924645.1. Taxonomy (NCBI): domain Eukaryota; kingdom Viridiplantae; phylum Streptophyta; class Pinopsida; order Cupressales; family Cupressaceae; genus Cunninghamia; species Cunninghamia lanceolata. The sequence goes on along the minus strand of BSBN01000441.1, from coordinate 1,301,603 downwards.
AAAACACTTTATTCACCTATTCTTTATATAATGTGGCAACATGATGACTTTTTGTTTTTCTTCTATGTACTTTATCATATCAAATGCATTATGTAAGATCTTCTGTAGGACATCAATCAGGTCCATTGTATCTTATGTCACTAGTTTGACAGATCATTTCTTATGATGAAGATTGTGCTTGAACTCATTCATAACCAGATATAGTTATGCACCTATACCCTTCACTTTGATACAAAATGACACTCTGTAGCATGAAAGATGATGACCACACCTATTTAACTATTCCTCTACCACATGATAATGATGTTCTATTGCAACACATGTAATGAAGTGTCCTTTTGATCCTTCTAAAGTTTGTCAAAGACAAAATGAGCCATCTAATCTGGCTTTCTTGTATTCTTCTACTACAGATCTGTAATACTAGCATGTTTCTTTCATAGATATAAATTGAATGTAGCATGTGATACACACTGTTATGATGCTCAACTTGACAGTAGCAAAATATGAAGCATAATTGGATATATTTCATCATTTAAAAGGCAGCTTATGTAATGTAATTCTGAATTTGATTTTGCCACTTCACTTAAATGAGAAAGTATAATGCTTTGATACTCACCTTCCCTTGCAAACTTGCTTACTGGTTTATAATGGATACTCCTATTGGATTATTGATCATGGATGAGTAAGCAACTCTCAAATAGGCATGCCTTGTGAACACTTATTCTTTTATCAATCTGATGATCATATATGCATTATGTACTCCTGATCATTATCATGCCTGAGAATGTCATTTTTATGACAGTTGGAGTGATGGCATCAGTTGTTATATCTATTAAGTTTTGTCCTTCATTAGTTCAGGTCATGTTGTTGGTTGCATTTCATACCTTGAAGTGAAATCATGGTCATGTCTTGAAATGGGAGTGATGCATATGATTGTCTTTGCTATTCCTTCAGCTTGTCATGTGAATGTGATCAATGATTTTCTTTTTTCCATTCATCCCTTCTAAGATCAAGGGGAAGTAGCATGCTAGGCTCAACCCTTGTGGGAGCCCATTTGATACCACATGCTGAATGTCTTCAATCAGCTTCATGATTTGTCCTATACCTGCACATGAAACAAATAGATTAGAATAAAACAAAGATGCTCTATGTTTGCTTCTCTTCAATTCCTTCTGTATATGGATGTTGCTCATTTAATCAATGCATTATAACTAAAGTATTATGCATCTTCTGATAGATGAAAGATTTTCATAACCGGAGCTTCTAACGAGACCCTTCCCACAATTTTTTAGGTACATGCCGAGGTCGAGAGTAGGACTAGAGGCTACTATGAAATTCAACCAAAACAAGGCAATGATGGCTATGTCTTTCCCTCCTCCTTGATTAGATGCATAGTATTTTGTTTATATTTGCATGAGTTTAGCTATAACCCAAGTTTGTGTGGGACATCTGATATGTCATGGTTTCCTTCAATGCAATGTTTATTCCTTTATGTATTCAAACTTGTAAATGAATAACCATTGTGATGAATGAATACTTATCTCATTTTACTGCTTTGCAATGCAATGAATGATTTGAAACTTTTCTTTCTTTCTTGAACAACTGAACTACATTTGTCATAATAACCATGCAACTATCACATAACAGAAGTAAATCAAACCTCATTCAAAAATGATAAATGTTAAATCTACTCAGCCAATTTTTGAGCTATGGTAAAAAAAATGGTAACATTTTTGGTGACTTCTGCTCTATGCTTGCCTGCTAAGCATCTGACCAGTTGCCTTTACATCCATTGGGCATTGAGTCATACTCTGTCCTTCTTAGAAACTCAAAAAACACTGTAATTCAGCTCTCCAGCAGTTCAAATAGCAACAGAAAATTGAAAGCAAACTAATAGGCCCTGATGGCCAAAACAAAATGTTGGAAACAAATGTGCATGAGCACTTATTTACTACAAAACTACTCTACTATGGACAAAAGAATTCTTTTATCCTTAGAGGCAATGCTTGAGGTGGATCCCATTAACTGGGATAGACAGTACCTCTCCACTTAGCTTGGACAGCTGAAATGTATTGTTTTCTTTGCACTCAATGATAACATAAGGCCCATCCCAAATGGCATCAAATTTAGAATGCTTACCTGGCCTGCTCCTTAGTTCATTCTACTTGAACACCAAATCTTTGATAATAAAATTCCTTGGTCTTGCTCTCTTATCAAATGCATTCTTCATTTGGCTTTGATGTATATCAAGTTTTCTTAAGGCCTCATTCCTTGTCTCTTCCAGCTCCATGAGTTGGGCTAGCCTGATTACTAGAGGTTGTTCCTCTAGCAGCTCGAGCTCTTTGATAAAGGCCAATGTAGGCAATTCAACTGAAATAGGTAACCGGGCCTCTTTTCCATAAGTAAGCACATATGGGGAACGACCAGTAGCCCTCTTAGGCATAATTCTGTCAGCCCAAAGAGCTAACTTTAACTTTTCATGCACAGTTTTATGATTGTCCTCAATAGTCTTCTTGATGATCCTTATCAAATTTTTGTTGGTAGATTCAACCTGCCCATTGCCCTGTGGGTAATAGTTAGATGAACTATTCAAATAGATATTATTTCTGACAAACCAATCTAAAATTCTCAATCCTAAAAAGGCTAGGCCATTATCAGAGATGATTGAATCTGGTGTACCGAATCTTGACACTAGATCTTGAGAAAAACTTAGGACAATAGATTCATTTGCCTCTTTTAAGACAACAACCTCAGTCCACTTGGTAAAATAATCTGTGGCAGTCAAAATCCACTTGTGGCCTACACTTGAAGGCGGGTTTATTGGTCCTATGAAATCCAGCCCCCATTTTGCAAATGGTTGTTCAACTTTAATAGGAGGTAGGAGTAAGGCAGCAAGTCTTTGCTTACCTACAAATAAGGAACACTTCTCACATCTTCTCACCCAAGCAAAAGAATCTTTAAACAAGTCAGGCCAGTAATAACCAGCTTGCATAATCTTCAAGGTAATTGTTCTAGCTACAAAGTGACCTCCTGAAGGTCCATTGTGAAACTCTTCTAATAGTTTATCAACTTGATTAGGTCCAACACACCTCAAAAATACACCATTAAAGTCTCTCCTATATAAAATACCATCAATAATAGCATAAGGAGTAGCTTGCAATCAAAAATACCTTCTACCTTCCCTGTCTAAACCAATTGGGCACTCACTGATCTGTAAATAATGCATCATCTAATGCACCCATCTATCTATTTGAGTTGGTGTATTGGCTGGTTCCTTATTGTTCAGCACTATCTCGGTGTCCTCTTGATGTTCTTGCTCAAACTCTTCACTTTCAGCAAGCATCTCGCATAAGCCCTTACCTCTAATTAGCTTGGTTACTTTGATGTCAAAATCAAATTCCATAACCTTGGTTATCCAACCAACTCTCTTGTCATTTATATCTCTGTTTAATAAGAAACTCTTGACAGTGGGATGAGAAACCATTAAGTGAACTTTGTTATTAGATAGCATGTGTCTAAATTTCTTGAAGCTCCTTACAACAACAAAAACATGTTTTTCCACAAAAGAGTACTTTACCTCATAGTCGTGCAGCACCTGGCTAAAAAATGCAATTGGTTGCTCTAATCCTTCATCATTTTGCCGACATAACATTGCTGAAATAGTGTCAGTTCCTCCAAAAGCATATAAAATGAAATCCTTCTCATAATTAGGATTGATGAGGGTAGGGGCAGAAGCGAGGGCTTCTTTTATCTGCTCGAAGCTTCATTTTCCCTCCTTAGTCTAGCTGAATGACACATTCTTTTTCAACATGGTAGTAAGAGGTTGTAACAAAACTGCAATATTTGGAATAAACCACCTAACAAAGTTAATTCTGCCAAGAAAGCTCTGCAAGCCTTTCTTATGTGTAGGCAGCGGTAAATCTAGAATAGCTGAAACCCTCTCAGGGTCAATAGTAATACCTTCTTTTGAAACAATATGGCTGAGGAATCTACCTTCATGAACTGAGAATATACACTTTTTGGGGTTCAATGAAACTCCAAACTCCTTGCACCTCTAAAAAATCTGCTTCAAGTGGTCAAAATGATCATTAGAATCTTTGGAAAAAATGGTTATATCATCTAGATAGACCAGCACTATTATGTTCATAAAACCATGGAAGGCCATATCTATTGCCCTCTAAAAGGTTGCCCCTACATTGGACAAACCAAATGGCATTTTCGGATAGGCCATGGTACCCCACTTAGTTGTGAATGTAGTTTTGTATTGGTCCTCTTCTTTGACTAGAATTTGATTATAACCAGAGTACCCATCTAACAAAGAATACCTATTAGAACCTGAAACAGCCTACAGTATTTTTTCCATGGAAGGAAGGGGGTAATGGTCTTTCAATGAGGCTTGATTGAAATCACGGAAATCAACACAAAGTTGGATTTCACCATTCTTCTTTCTATCTGGGACCAAATTGGAAACCTAGGAGGTATGTTTTATTAGAAAAATTATACTGCTTTCAATCAATTTATTCAGCTCATCCTTCATTAAGTGTTCAAGTTTGGGATTGAGGGGTCTTTGGTTTTGCCTAACAAGCTTGGCATTAGGCTCTAACTCTATGGTGTGCTGGGCCAAATCGAGATCAAAACCTCTCGAGTCTTTATACTCCCATGCAAAAACATTAGAAAAATCTTGACATAATTGAATAAAAGACTGTTGTTCTTCTCTAGTGCATACCTTCCCAAGTTTCAGCAGTTTTTCCTTGAAATTTTCTATGGTCTGATAGTGTTCTTGTTTCACTGTCATGCTGCACTTATCTTTTCTGAACTGATCATCAGTGTTAAACACTGATTCTAATGTGACTAATCTCTTGGGCAACTTATTGGTCCTCAATTGAATAATCTGATCTTCAAATTGCTATTGATATTTATGTTGATTATCAGCTGCAAATTTAACCTCTGCACTTAAAAAACTCAAGATTTGTTCATCACTGTTAAAAACTTGCCATGAAACACTATTGTTAGGTACATAAGGTCTAACAACTATCTTAACATATGAATATACCTCAACATTCTAAATCTGATCAGGAATCTCAAATTGAGATCCCAAGGCTGCAAGCCTATCTGCATACTTATTTTGGTCCCTGGAAACTGAAATTAGATTAAAAGCATCAAAAAATTCAATTAAATCCCACACTCTATGCTTGTATTTTTTTAGCAGATCATTTTTAGCAACATTCAGATTCCTAACCTAGTTAACGATCAACTTAGAATATCCACAAACTTGAACAGATTTGATACCTTTTTTTTTAGCCCATTCTAAACCATGGATCAGGGCCTCATACTCAGCCACATTATTTGTGCAGCTGAAAGTAAACCTTAAGGCAACATAATATTTGTCTCCTTGAGGTGAAATTAACATATTACCTCCACCAACACCCGTCTTGGTCCTTGATCCATCAAAGTATAGCTTCCAAAGCTTATCTTCTTGCTATTCTAACTAATTTTGATCCTTAATTAGATTAGGAATCACTGCATTAGGTTTCTGTATCATATAGATGCCTAATCCTACCTCATCCATGTGACGAAAAGGGTCACTTTCATGATCTTCAGCTGCCCAATCATCTAAATTTATGTCTTCTATCTAAGTGCATTGGGATCTAGGCTCATGGGTTCATCCTGCTGCCCACAGGTGATGTATAGATTAGCATTTATTGGGCTGGGAACATAGGGCTCAATATGGTCTTTTGCAATTGGCTCAAACTGTATTGTTACTTTCATAACATATCTCATTCTAAAGAACAAGTGAGTCCAGCCAGATGAAAGAAACCCACCCAATTTGGCTGTGAATTCCCTAGAAAGGTAGATTGCAAAACTAGGTGGAAGGTTAATGATGTAAATGTCTTGATGAATGGCAAAATTAGGACAAGCATACAATGTGAGTGGCAGATTTTTTATTATCCCCATAGTACTAAGTGTAGACCCATCTAACTAAACTACTCCTTTTGCAAGGGGCTCATAAACTAATCGTAATGAGTTAGCTACACTTTTGGGCATAACTGAACTACTTGCCCCTGAGTCTACCATACAGTTATGAACTAGTTTATCACCAATAATGAGACTTAGATAGAAAGGAGGTGGTTTTACCTCATCTGTTAGCTACCCACTCTTGATCTCTGAGCTATTGGCAAGTACAACCTTGGCCTTCTCTTGATTCGAATGCTTGAAAAGTGATAGTTCAACTAATGCCTCTTGCAGCAAATTCTTTTGGCCTGAGATGCGTAAAGCGTCCATAACTGACATGCTCACTGTAGCTTTCTTAAGATGATCAACTATATTAAAAGAAACAGGGGTTACCTTATGCTGTCCTCTTGCTGCAACTGTATCAATATGTCCTTGTGAAGACTACTGTTGCATTTTGGGTTGTTCTTTCACTAGTACTGTTTGGTCCCTTTGCAAAATTTGTACTTTCTATTGTGTTATAGGGGCAATTTGTGATAGATAAACTTATTTTTAATCCCTTACAGCCTGTTGTTGTACTACGCAGCTTGCTGGTTAACATCTGCAGCTCTCAGTTTTGACCTTGTGTTGGCTGAAACAGGTGTACTTTGTTGATTCTGACCTTGTAAATAATTTATACCACAAAAATTAGATTCTTCCCAATTCATTAAGACTACATCAGCCTTATTCTGCTAAGTTGAAACTTCACCATTAACCCCCTCCAAACTTGCATAGCTGTTTTGAACCTTAAGTGCCTAGTTTCTCATTCCATTCGTGTAGGCAACTTGATTATGTGGCTGGTGACATGGGTAACACCAATCACTATCTTGAACCAAATTATTTTGTGTGGGCACAAGCTCTTTTGAGGTACTAGCAGTATTTGGATTATAAGCCTAAAAAGGTCAAGGGTTATAGTTCCTTTTCTATCCCTGAGGATCAGCTTGAAAAGGCTACCTATATTGTTGATTGGGCTGATACTCATTTTGGTAAGGTAAGTGTTTCTCCATATTTACTAGCTTATTTGCAATTGTCCTCAATGTATTTTTGAGCTCTGGTGTACTTTGGTTTTGGACTAGGACATCAGTTCCTTGGGCTATTTGATATCCTATTGCTGGAACAGGTGGGATAGCAGCTAGAGGAGGTACTGCTGTAGGCACTGGTGGTTGAATTTCAGGGAAAATGAGCAAAGGATGCCTAGGGACTATCTTTCCTACCTGAATAAGGTAGTTTTCTACTCTAATAGCGATCTCAAAAGAATCTGGAAGGGTGGTCCTTCCCATAGACTGAATCATTATGGAAATTTCATTATTTATAGCTTTAAGATAAAATAGAAAAGCATGCCTTGGCAAGGGTTTTACCGTTGTGAGAATCCTATCCTAGGTTCTCTGAAATTGGTAGTTGAAATTAGCCATGTGTTTGTGGGGTGCCCTTTTGATGGTGCTCAGTTGTTCCAACAATGAGAGATGATCGGACTTGTCCTCAAAGTGTTTGTGTAATCCATCTCCTCGTAAGTCCCAGGATGTTATCAAATTTTTGGAAAGTCCCCTGAACCACTGTAAGGCTTTTCCTTTTAACGAAGCAGCCAAAAGTCTGAGTGCCACATTTTCTTGAGTGACATTATGCACAGAACACAGGGTTGCTACATCTTGGATATGTTCAGTAGTAGTAGTATGATCTTCTCTAGTGAAATAAGGCAATCCTTTCAAGGCTGCCATTGGGATATCATCTCTTTGGGTAAGTTGTAATGGGCTGCCTATATTGAAAGCAACAAATGCATATGGCTAGCCATTATAGGTATTTGGACTATCAGCACTGGACTTCTACTTCTTTTGACTGGACTTGTAGATCTGAATGTGAAGGTGTAGACTTTGATCTTCTTGATTACTCAGTTGTTCTCCTTGTTGATCTACCTCTCCTTTTAGGTGTAGGTAGCTGTAAATAGTCAAATGGGTCTGGATTAGACCTAGTTTTCATAAGCTACAAGCACTAATTTGCATACCAAACCAGAGGGAATGAGTCGCCAGGTATATTGAAAGCCTCCAAAGGCTGGTAAAACTGCTGCATATACCAGAATAGTAGGTATGAGGGTACAAATCTCTTTGAAATTGCTTCCAGAGTCCCATCGAGCATGCCAAAAACTATTGTCAATTCAAGAATGCACCCTTGTTAAGTTCGTAAAAATTTAACTACCTATTGAAACATGGAATCATTCATAGATGTCGGTCTCCTTTCATGAGAATAAATCTCCAGATTGAGTTGGTTCTCTTATGATTCCTAAACTAATGACTTGCAGGGAAAAAGGATAGAAGGATATGATTGAAATGCAAACTAACTCTAGAATCTAAACTTGATGACTTTCTATCACTCACAAAACAGCTCCTCAAACTTAAAACTTCACAATTCCACTATTAGTTTATCCCTTAAGTGATTTGCAACAAGTTTTGGATCAAACACAAAGTGCAACTAGGAAAAAACTAAGTTTTAACAGCATTGAGACATAATAAAGGACATAAAAAAAAGTCACAATACAACATCATATCAATACTGCAAAAATTTGTGAAAGGATGATTTGCTATTAGAACTGGAAGGAGTACAATGCATAAAATAAAAAAATGAGCCAACTGCTTGTATACAACTTTGCCTGTGAACAAGAGAGAAGAAAGTGATGCTAACTGACTGAGAAAAACTAAGACTTTTCTCCTATAAATACCTCCAAAAGATCTCCTCAGAAGAATGCTAAAAAAGCTCCTAAAAATAGACCCTAAGTCCATTTTCAAGCTGCTCATGAAAGCCACAAATAAAGCTCTAGATCTACCACCAACCTGGAAAATAAAGCCGCAAAATTTCCCTCTCATATGGTTCCACCATAAAACTACTTTTCTCTACTCATGAAAGCTCCAAAATTTGTCCTATATGACTCTAAATAAAATAAATTGAAATGGAATATTTAATTTGTTTTATTAGTCTATAAATTGCCTAAAAATACTTAAGTTTTAAAAGCAATTTGTCAATGATTGCTTTAAAACTAACTTTACAATGCTATGGCAATTTTATTCTATATCTCTATTTGATATGATTTTTGCAAAAAATAAAACAATATCTGGCTCATAATTTTGCCAAGATATTTTACAAGACATTACAAATGATTTTCTATAAAAATCATAAAAAGATGATGAAAATATTACATATATTTCCAAAAATATGAAAGCCTTAAAGGCCACAAATGTATATCCATGTGTCAATTCTGCGACCTCATCCTTGTCTTCGTGCCTTAGAAAATGCCACCTCACTGCTCATACAGTGCCACCATGTCAAATTTGACCACTTGACCATGCAATCACCTTGCATGATTTTCACATCTCTAAAGGTTATTGCTTTGATCTTGTGCATACATTTGAAATATATGAAGGAAATAGAATAATGCATAAGTGGGAGGTCAATGACTCTCAACCACATGCAAGATACTTTGACTGCACTAGGTTTCGGCCATACTGAAGGTTTGAAAGTTTATCAAAAGTATAAACTTTATCCACTAATGATATCCACCGTTGACTTGTAAAGATCAAACAAAAGAGGGAATGTCAGCCACTTCAAGTCATGATTGCTAGGCACCATCGATTACAAGGTTTTGACCATGATGTTGTTGCAAGTATGGGCCTAACTGGTGTTGTCATTGATGTCAACATACTCCTGTTGCATTAATGATAAAGTTTGGATGAGCCGTGAGCTAAGGATACTAAGAAAATCAGTCTCAATTAGGAACAGTGAAGAACAGTGATGCTAGTAAGGCAAAAGTCCAAGATAGGATGAGGATCAAAGGATGTGGGTTAAGGGGTTTATAGATGTGTGTATTGAGGTGATCCAGTAGAGATTTTATAGGTCCGCATGAAGATATGAAGAAGTTGTGGCGGCTTAAGTAAAACCAGTTCCGGTAGGTGTTTAGAGATAATAGAGTGACACAGACAGGTCCGGTGAGATCCGGAAGTACAGTTTCCTTCTCTGTAGATTTGAGGGAGTGTTGAGGAAGTCCTTTTGATATGTCAACTTGATTGGTTCATGAATTGAAGGTTCAAAAGTATCCATTCTTTGGTGACAGTGGTGACAGACTGTGTTCTTGAGGTTTCGGATGAAAGAGAGAAGGATTTCAGTATGCACATGAAGTGCGAATGTTCTTGGTGATTTAGGCAACCTTGTGAAGGACTTTGGATTGTGTCCATCATGTGTTAGTGGTCCGCATTGGAGTTGGAGCTCGCTATTGAAGAATAACCTTTGGATGATGGTGTTATTCTTGAGACTGGCCAACCAGATAAGTTACACATCTTGTGGATGTTCTTGTAGATGTTTTCCGACTTAGATGATTATTCCTAAGTTGTTGTCTTGTATAAGTAAGGTGTTACAAAGTCATTTCAAAGTTGTCTTTGTCGAGATGAGTGTGTGGTAGCGAAGAGGAGAGCGAAAGGCAGAGCAGAAGTATTGAGCTTAATGGAACTGATTCAAGCATGGTAAAGATGCTATTTTCCAGTTTAAGTAGGTGATACTTATTCCTTTGTAGACAGTGTGTCTCTTGTAGGTAGTGAGCCTCTTGTGAGTAGTGTGCTCGGGTAGTGAGCCCTAATTGGCATGTGCCATTTTGTTCTTTCTATTCTTCTAACAAAGAATACATTCTTGGGTTAATCACCTCATGGTTTTTCCCTTAACTGGGTTTTCCACGTCAAAATCTTGGCATCTCATGTGTTGATGTGTTTCTACTCTTGATTTGTTGCTTTGTGATTTCATGAATGATTTACTATTAAGAAGCTAAATAACAATGTGGAGTTAAGTGTTTGAATCAAAGAAAGTTTTGCACAACTGATTCACCCCCCCTCTCAATTGTCTGCCCTAAATCTAACAATTGGTATCAGAGCCAAGTTCCTCTAAAAGGAGCTTAACCGCTTGAGGAGATCCATGATGTCATCCTACAAGAAGGATAGTCCAAAGTTTGATGGAACCAATTTTAATCTATGGAAAGGTCGCATGAAGTGTCACTTGCAATGCATGGGAATGGCATACTGGACCATGGATACAACACAATATGTACCTCCACAGGGTGGCCTGAAAGTTCCAAATGAAATCACAGATATTGAAAACAATCTGCGGACTATAAAAGCTCTTCTAAGCTCATTATCTAATTTAGAGCTCTCAAATGTTATTGACCTACCAATTGCTTTTGAGATTTGGAAAAAATTGGAACTTTTGAATGAAGGAGACTAGTATGTTAAATGTGCAAGGTTACAGAGTCTGAAAGGGAAATTTGAAAACCTGAAGATGAGAGATGATGAAAATATTACTACTTTTATGCCAAGAGTAAATGAGCTTGTTTGTGGAATTAGAAATGTTGGTGGAGTCTTGGATGAAAATGAGATTGTTGGCAAAATTCTTAGATCCCTTCCTGATTCTTACAAAATCAAAGTTGTTGCCATTGATGAATTCAGAGCCCATACAACTGTCACAAAAGATCAATTGGCTGGCAAATTGGCTGCATTTGAAATGACCGAGTTTGGAGATGTTCCCCCCAAGACTGAATCTACATTCAAAGCCAGTGCCTCTGTAAAAGGTAAACAAAGGTTTGATCCAGGAGAGAACTCATCAAGGAAACTGTCATGGTATGAAAAAGCAAGAAAAGACCTAGAAGAAGAAGAAGTAGAAACTGCTCAACTTGAAGCCCTTATTGCAAAGAGACTGCCAAGAGGATCCGGTAAGTATGAAGGAAAATTGCCTTTTAAGTGTTTTAACTGCAATAAGATTGGTCATTTTGCCTCAAGATGTCCGGAAGATTTTCAAGGCCAAATCCTAATAGATCGAAGTTCCAAAAGAATTATTACTATGTTCATGAAGAAGATGATAATGAAGGAGTAACAGATGATGAATCAGAGACAGGAAACAAATCCGGAAGTGAATGGGTGTTTATTGCCATCAAGGAAGAAGAACCAATATCCTCTATATCTGTCAATCATAAAGTTGTTGAAAGAGCTCTGGCTGCCCAAGTTGAAGAAAAGGATGATTGGGTCATTGATAGTGGTTGCTCTCACCATATGACAGGTGACAAAAATAAGTTCATAGATTTGGAAAGGTATGAAGGAGGAGTGATAAAGTTTGGTGATAATTCTGCTAGTAGAATCAGAGGAAGAGGAACTATTTCTTTTGATGGAAGGAACAAAACTGGTAATGTTCTATATATTGAAGGCTTGAAGCACAATCTTCTCAGTGTTGGACAGTTGGTGGACAAAGGCTATGATCTTTGGTTCAAGAATGGAAAATGCAAGCTCTTTGAAAGCTTTGGAACAGAGATTACATCTGGTACCCAAACTAAAGGTAATATCTTCCAGCTGGTTGGTACTGGTAAAAGTTGCTTATTTGTTCAAGTTGATCAGAGTTGGTTATGGCATAGGAGAATGTGTCATGTGAATTTTGATAATATCCTCAAGATAAACAATAATCAAGCTATAAGAGATCTTCCAAAATTGGTGAAACCTACTAATAGCTTGTGTAAAGAATGTCAGTTGGTTAAGCTGAGCATAATCACATTCAAGAGTAAGGAACTGTCTTCTACCAGATTATTGGACTTAGTTCATACTGACCTTTGTGGCCCGGCAAGAATCAGGAGTATGCAAGGTGATAGATACTTCATGTTACTAATTGATGACTACTCCTAGATGATGTGGGTAACTTTTCTGAAAGAGAAATTAGAAGCTTTTGAGAAATTCAAAATATTCAAGGCTATGGTAGAGAATGAAACCGGATTAAAATTGAAGTGTCTGAGGTCTGATAGAGGTGGAGAATTCACATCCGGTGAGTTCATAGAGTTCTATGAGAAACATGGAATAAAGAGACAGTTGTCTGCTCCTAGGACTCCACAGCAGAATGGAGTAGTGGAAAGAAAGAACTGGACCATACAGGAAGCATCTAGGACCATGATGATGGAAGCAAATGTTCCTCACATCTATTGGAGAGACGTTGTCAGCACGGCAGTCTATACTCTCAATCGAGTTCAAATCAGAAACAATACTAATAAGAATCCTTATGAACTTTGGTTTGGCATCACTCAAACTGTGAGGTATTTCAGAGTTTTTGGTAGCAAATGTTACATTAAAAGAGATGACGATCTAGGAAAGTTTGATGCTAGAAATGATGAAGGAATATTCTTGGGTTACTCTACTCAAAGCAAAGCATACCGGTGTTATAACAAAAGACTGAGAAAGATGATAGAAAGTACAAATGTGAAGGTTGATGAGGCAATTGAGAAACCCTCAAGGTTTTATGAATATGAAGATGATCAGAATGGTGTTTTGACTCAAGGAGCCCAAGTCTCATCTGATAGTCAGACTCAAGCTAATCTGGTAAACCAGGAAGAAGAAATGAGTTTCAATGAGCCTGATCAAGAATCTGAAGTGCAAGAAATTCCCAACATTCCCAAGTATGTAAGACTAAACCACTCTGAAGATCAGATCATAGGTGATAAGAGCAAAGGATTACAAACAAGAAGGAGAATTGCTCAAGATTTAGAAGAGTATTGTCTGATTTCAAAGATTGAACCTAAGACAGTGAATGAAGCTTGCAATGATGAAAACTAGACTAAAGCAATGGAGGAAGAGCTGGTACAAATAGAGAAAAATCACACTTGGGATCTTGTTCCCAGACCTAGAAACACGAATGTGATTGGAACAAAATGGGTCTTCCAGAACAAACTGAATGAAGTTGGTGAAGTAATCAGAAATAAAGCCAAATTGGTCTGCAGGGGTTACTCTCAAATAGAAGGAATTGATTTTGAAGAAACTTTTGCTCTGGTGGCAAGAATTTAAGCAGTCAAATTATTTCTTGCATTTGTTGCCTTCAAAGATTTCAAAGTGTATCAGATGGATGTCAAGTCTGCCTTCCTGAATGGTGACTTGGAAGAAGAAGTGTACATTGAGCAACCAGATGGATTTCAATTGTCTGATCACAGTGATATGGTTTGCAAGTTGAAGAAGGCACTACATGGACTAAAGCAAGCCCCAAGAGCCTGGTATGAAAGATTGGATAAGCATCTTTTGAAGATTGGTTTCAACAAAGGTTTTGTTGATAGTAATTTGTATTTCAAAATTGATCATGAAAACATCTTGATTGTTGAAGTATTTGTGGATGATATCATTTTTGGAGGAAGAGACAGTATGTGTAAAACTTTTGCAAATCAAATGAAAAGTGAGTTTGAGATGTCCATGCTTGGTGAAATGAATTTCTTCTTAGATCTGTAAATCACTCAAACAAAGAAAGGAATCTTCATTTCTCAGACCAAAAATGTGAAAGAATTGTTGAAGAAATTTGGGATGGAAGACTCAAAACCAATGAATACTCCCATGGCAACCAGATGTAAATTGAGCAAAGATGATGATTCTCCTAAGTCTGATCAAACAAAGTATAGGTCAATGATTGGAGGACTGTTGTATCTCATTCAAACTAGACCAGACATTATGTAGGTTGTTGGTCTTGTTGCTAGATTCCAGGCTGATCCTAGATAATCTCATGTCATGGCAATCAAGATGATTTTTAGATATCTAAAATAGACAGTTGAGTATGGTTTGTGGTATCCTAGAGATCATGATTTCTCTCTTCATGCATATACAGATGCGGATTGGGTAGGAGATGTGGATGACCAGAAGAGTACCAGTGGTGGAGCATTCTTTTTGGAGAAGAGATTGGTTTCTTGGCTAAGCAAGAAACAAGAGGCAATATCTCTGTCTACAACTAAAGCAGAATATATTGCAGCAGTAAGAAGTTGCACTCAAGTTTTGTGGATGAAGCAGATGCTAAGAGATATCAAAGTGGAGCATGAGGAACCTATCACAATCTTCTATGATAATTCAAGTGCTATAAATATATCTAAGAATCTGGTGTTGCATTCAAAGACTAAACACATATCCATCAAGTTTCACTTTTTAAGAGAGCAAGTGAACAAGAATGAATTCAGATTGGAGTTTGTGCCCTCCAAGGATTAAATTGCAGACATCTTTACTAAACCTCTACCTAAGGACTCTTTTGAGTATCTCAGGGAGAATTTAGGGGTTATTGCCCCTCCGGTGATGAACTAAGGTGCACTGAGGTGCATCAGTCTGGTGGATATCATAGTCATATCTTGTGATCCAGATTGATGGGGAGCTGCTACTTAGGGGGAGTAGCAGGTATGATTCTAAAGTGTTGGAATTGCAAGTATGTGCCCTTTGCCATTGATGTCAAAGGGGGAGAGAAGACATGTGAAAAACAAGTGGTTGTTGATCAAAGGGGGAGTAGTAAAGGGAGAGAAGACATGTGAATGGTTGTTGCTGATAGGGGGAGCTGTGACAGTAAGAAGTTCTTGTCTTGATGATTAAAACAATTTTTCACATCATATGTTGCCATCAATGACAAAGGGGGAGATTGTTGCAAGTATGGGCCTAACTAGTGTTGTCATTGATGTCAACATACTCCTGTTGCATTAATGATGAGGTTTGGATGAGCCATGAGCTGAGGATACTGAGAAAATTACTCTCAATCAGGAACAATGAAGAACAGTGATGACAATAAGGAAAAAGTCTAAGATAGGATGAGGATCAGAGGATGCAGATTAAAGGGTTTATAGATGTGTGTCTTGAGGTGATCCAATAGAGATTTCAGAGGTCCACATGAAGATATGAAGAAGTTGTGGCCACTCAAGTAAAACCGGTTCTGGTAGGTGTTTAGAGATAACAGAGTGACACAGATAGGTCCAGTGAGATCTAGAAGTATAGTTTCCTTCTCTGTGGATTTGAGGGAGTGTTGAGGAGTCCTTTTGATGTGTCAACTCGATTGGATCATGAATTAAAGGTCCAGAAGTATCCATTCTTTGGTGACAGTGGTGACAGACTGTGTTCTTGAGGTTCCAAATGAAAGAGAGAAGGATTTCAGTATGCAGATGAAGTGCAGATGTTCTTGGTGATTCAGGCAACCTTGTGAAGGACTTTGGATTGTGTCCAGTGTGTGTTAGTGGTCCGCATTGGAGTTGGAGATCGCTATTGAAGAATAACCTCTGGATGATGGTGTTCTTCTTGAGACTGGCCGACCGGATAAGTTACACATCTTGTGGACGTTCTTGTAGATGTTTGCCGACTTAGATGATTATTCCTAAGTTGATGTCTTGTATAAGTAAGGGGTTGCAAATTCATTTCAAAGTTGTCTTTGTCAAGATGAGTGTGTGGTAGCGAAGAGGAGAGTGAAAGGCAGAGCAGAAGTATTGAGCTTAATGGAACTGATTCAAGCATGGTAAAGATGCTATTTTCTAGTTCAAGTAGGTGATACTTATTCCTTTGTAGACAGTGTGTCTCTTGTAGGCAGTGAGCCTCTTGTGAGCAGTGTGCTCGAGTAGTAAGCCCTAATTGGCATGTGCCATTTTGTTCTTTCTATTCTTCTAACAGAGAATACATTCTTGGGTTAATCACCCCATGGTTTTTCCCTTAACCAGGTTTCCACGTCAAAATCTTGGTGTCTCATGTGTTGATGTGTTTCTGCTCTTGATTTGTTGCTTTGTGCTTTCATGAATGATTTACTATTAAGTAGCTAAATAACAATGTGGAGTTAAGTGTTTGAATCAAAGAAATTTTTGTACAACTGATTCACCCCCCCTCTCAGTTGTCTGCCCTAAATCTAACAATTGTTTCGATAAAATACTTATGTTTGTTAGCAAAGTCAAAATGTGAAAAGAATGTCAAACAAAAGAAGATTCAAACCCTAAAAGTTTGGTCATTTCATTTGTTGTTTGCTGTTGAGTTTGCTTTGCAACTCTTTGTCACTGACTTGGGGTTTCATGGATCTGCATTCTCTCCTCCATATTTGGTCTTCTGTGGCTGAAAATGTTGCACTTCTTGAGTCAAAACGATAGGTCAAACTTGGTGAGTATGAATCTGAAGCTTAAAATGGAATTTTGATTTTATCTTAGTGGCATTTCTTTATGAAATGGTTGTAGCCATAGTTAGTCTTTCCTCCGTTTCTTAGCTTGATATACATTTGCTTGGCTTCTTCTATGTTGAACTTCATAAATGTGGCAAAATGACTAAGACTTCAAGCTGGGCCACGGCCATAGTAGCTATTTCTCCTCTACAACACTATACTGTGAGTTCTCACCATCTCTTTCCACTGTGGCTTCTTTTCATTTATGTGTGTAAAAGTGATGAGAGTTTCACTTTACATTAGTTGGGTATCTCAAAATATCTTCATACATAGCATGACCGTGGCATAGAATGCATTCTATAGCTATTTTTTTTGTCGTTTGATATGAAAATTTGAAGTTTCCTGTCTTTGAAATGAGGGTTTCATTTTACATTACACAGGGACTTTTTTCCTCCATGGCTATGTCCATAGACAGTCCATACTTTCTTTGTTTGACTATATCTTGCAAGAAGAAAGAAGACTCTTTAAAACTTGACAACGGTTTCATTTTTCCACTATAAAAATAGTCATATCTGCTACGGCCTTATCTGGATAGTTTACTTTACCATTCCTCTTCTCCAATACTACAAAAATGTTAGGGTTTTGAAAACTCGACATGGGTATTTTGAAAAATGAACATGAATGGCGTCATATGTTACGGCTTAGCTTAGATATATCTCTGCACTTTTCATTTCACTGTATGAACCAAGATTTTTCAAAACTGAAACAAGTGTTTTATCTTTTTTTAGCACAAAAACTCTTCTTGTAGCATACACTAGCATATGATATTCTTTTCTCTTTCCTTATGATGTCCTAATTGAGTCATATTCACTATCATTGTTAAAAAAAGGTGAGGATTTCACATGTTGTTCTCTATTTTTGTAGTTCCATTTACTCCTTCATGGTCTTTGCATTTAAAGTGTATTGTTGGCTTTGAATTTAAAACCCCTCCCCTCTCTATAGTAGCATATGTGTCTTTCATTTCTTCAGCTTCACTTACCGATCTAGTGGACTGTAGCAAATACACATTTCAAACATGATTGATGACTTGACTGTGTCATGACATTCTGGCACTATAATAAATGAAGAAAACACTTTATTCACCTATTCTTTATATACTATGGCAACATGATGACTTTCTGCTATTCTTCTCTTTACTTTATCATATCAAATTCATTATGTAAGTTCTTCTATAGGACATGAATCAGGTTTACTGTATCTTCTATCACCAGTTTGACAGATCATTTCTTATGATGAAGATTTTCTTTGAACTCATTCATAACCAAATACAGTTATGCACCTATACACTTCACTTTGATACAAAATGACACTCTATAGCATGAAAGCTAATGACCACACCTGTTTAACTATTCCTCTACCACATGATAATGATGTTTTATTGCAACACATGCAATGAAGTGTCATTTGATCCTTCTAAAGTTTGTCAAAGACAAAATGAGCCATCTAATCTGGCTGTCTTGTATTCTTCTACTATAGATCTGCAATACTAGCATGTTTCTTTCATAGATATACATTGAATGTAGTATGTGATACACATTGTTCTGATGCTCAACTTGTCAGTAGCAAAATGTGAAGCATAATTGGATATATTTCATCATTTAAAAGGCAGCTTATGTAACTTAATTCTAAATTTGATTTTTCCACTTCACTTAAATGAGAAAGTATAATGCTTTGATACTCACCTTCCCTTGCAAACTTGCTTACTAGTTTATAATGGATACTCCTATTGGATTATTGATCATGGATGAATAAGCAACTCTCAAATAGGCATGCCTTGTGAACACTTATTCTTTTATCAATCTGATGATCATATATGCATTATGTACTCTTGATCATTATCATGCCTGAGAATGTCATTTTTATGACAGTTAGAGCAATGACATCAGCTATTATATGCATTAAGTGTTGTCCTTCATCAGTTTCGGTCATGTTGTTGGTTGCATTTCATACCTTGAAGTGAAATCATGTTCATGTCTTGAAATGGGAGTGATACATATGATTGCCTTTGCTATTCCTTCAGCTTGTCATGTGAATGTGATCAATGATTTTCTTTTTTCCATTCATCCCTCCTGAGATCAAGGGGAAGTAGCATGCTGGGCTCAACCCTTGTGGGAGCCCATTTGATACCACATGCTGAATGTCTTCAATCAGCTTCATGATTTGTCCTATACCTGCACATGAAACAAACATATTAGAATAAAACAAAGATGTTCTATGTTTTCTTCTCTTTAGTTCCTTCTACATATGGATGTTGCTCATTTAATCAATGCATTATAACTAAAGTATTATGCCTCTTCTAATAGATGGAGGATTTTCATAACTGGATCTTCTAACGAGACCCTTCCCACAATTTTTCAAGTACATGCCGAGGTCGGAAGTAGGACTAGAGGCTACTATGAAGATCAACCAAAACAAGGCAATGATGGATATGTATTTCCCTCCTCCTTCATTAGATGCATAGTAATTTGTTTATATTTTCATGAGTTTAGCTATAACTCATGGCTTGTGTGGGACATCTGATATGTCATGGTTTCCTTCAATGCAATGTTTATTCCTTTATGTATTCAAACTTGTAAACGAATAACCATTGTGATGGATGAATACTTATCTCATTTTACTACTCTACAATGCAATGAATGATTTGAAACTTTTCTTTCTTTCCTGAACAACTGAACTGCATTTGTCAAAATAACCATGCAACTATCACATAACAAAAGTAAATCAAACCTCATTCAAAAATGATAAATGTTAAATCTACTCAGCCAATTTTTGAGCTGTGGTAAAAAATTGGTAACAATTTTATCTTCTTGTGGTTATGGATCTTGAACTATGGTTATTGGTTCTGGAGGGTTCATTTGAGGGAGATTGGCATGGTTATCTCTTTATTCATATGGTTTGATTTATGATTTCCATTTTGAGGAGTTTAGGAGATGTTATTGGCCTTATTCTTGGTTATGGAATGATTATGAGTTTGATCTACTTTGATTAGAGAGGCTTACATCTATGTTGGTTACATGTTACATATGTTCATTTGACCTATGAGATTGAATGGTTGAGGCTTTTGATTTGGGGTTGTAGAGGAGATCATACTTGACACAGTTTTTCACTTTGAGGTGTTGGTAGGACATTATGATTTATAGGTTTCCTCCCTTTGTCATGGCTACTTCCTGGAGGAGCATGTTGTGAAGGGGGTAAATCATAAAACACACAGCAATAGAAATTGTACACAAAAAATAGAACTTTCTTTATTGATTTGGACAACTTATTACATTACAGAAGCTTAAATACAATCAGAGGAGTCAACCCTCCATAGGTTGTAACACATTACAGCTTTCTCTCACAAGACTCTGGAATCATCTGCCATTTGTAACCCCAAATCTGCTAGGGTTTCCATTTTCCCACCTATTCTTGACTCTACACTTTCCCCCTTAGCTCTACTACTACCCAGGGTTCCCAAAAATGGTTATTAATAGCCTTTTTAGTGGCCAACAACCTAATTTCAAAATTTGCATCTCCCTCCAAAAATAGGTCAACTTCCGCGAGCCATAACTTTTGATTTGGGTGTTTGATTGATGAACCATTTTATGCATCAAAAATCTCATGGAGTACTCTACATGCTAAGAGCCTTCTCTGCTAGTTCTAACCATTTTTTGGGCCTGTACGGGGCCATTTAGTGCCTCAAACCTAAGTTTGAATAATTTTTAGACATTTTTTAAGAAATAAAAACTTTAATATCTTTCAACTCGCAAATGATCTTTGCGTGATTCCTTTGCCAAATCTCTTATTTTTTAGTTACAAAGCTTGCTGTAAATTTTCACTTCAATATGTGCCCAAATGCAAACTTTCCTAAAATAGCAAGTTGCTATTTTTAGCAGTTTGGAAAAACTGAAAGTTCTACATCATTATTCAAGCGATTATGGAAACAAAACCACAAATTTTGAAAAGAAATGGAAAGAACATCAACAATTTTGAAACACATCTTTTTTTGGGTGATGCAAGATTGCCCTTACACCACTAGATGCTCCTGCATCAAACACCCAGGGTAATTTGAGAAGTGACCCTATCACGTCTCAGGTGTTTGTGTGAGGAAAACCCAAATGGTTAACCTTTGCCTTAGATAACCAAGAAGAACATTGAATAGGCCTTCCTTTCCATTTCACCAGATATTCTTCATATTGCATGTTCTAAGTACTTCTTCCCACATGGCTATCCAAGATCTCGTCTATCTCCTCCATTGAAGTAGATGCTGGAATACTCCACTGTTCTTCTGTTGGTCCATCCTTTCTACCACCTTCATGATATTATGTTAAATCAGAAATATTGAACACAAGGGAAATATTGATCCCACTCAGCAACTCTACCTCATATGCATTTCATGAATCATGCTTCTTCAGGATTTTGCACGGTCCAAATTTCTTCATTTTCAACTTATTGTATGTTCCAATTGGGAACCTTTCTTTTCTCAAGTGAGCCATGACTTCATCTCCTACCTAGAACTCCTTATATCTCCTCTTTTGATATGCCTTAGCCTTATACTAAATATTCATCTTATTAATGTGGTTTCTCACCTCTTCATGCAAATTCTTCAGATGTTCTACAAAGTCTTCAGCTTCAGCACTTGTCTTTTCTCCTTTGTCCAGCTTCCTTAACCCATAAGCATTTCTTGGGCTATTGCCATATACACTCTAGAATGGTGATTTATCAGTACTCCTATTGACAGAATTGCTGTAGGAAAATTTTGCCTGTCGTAAAATCAAATCCCATCCCTTGGGCTTATCCCCTACTAAGCATCATAGCAGGTTACCTGAACTCCTATTCACCACTTCTATTTGGCCATTAGTCTGTGGATGGTGTGCAGAACTGAACTTCAAATCTATCTTCAACTTCCTCCACAATGTCCTCTAGAAATAACCAACAAACTTGGTATCTCGATCTGAAACTATGCTCTTTGGTAGACCATGTAATCTCACCACCTCTCTAAAAAATAATTCAGCAATATGAACAGCATCATTAGTCTTCTTGCAAGGAATGAAATGTGCCATCTTCAGGAATTTATCCACCACCACAAAAATGGAATCATGTCCTCTTTGTGTCATTGGTAAGACAAGAACAAAATCCATACTAATATCATCCCATGGCTTCTCTGGTACAGGTAGTGGCTGATATAGACCTGTATTCTGACTTGCTCCTTTCGCCATCTAACATACTTTGCAACTCTGCACAAATTTCTTCACATCCTACTACAACTGTGGCCAATAATAATTTTCACCAACAATAGCAATGGTCTTATCTCAACCAAAGTGTCTAGCCAATCCCCCACTATGCTTCTCCTTTATCAGGTTCTCTCTCATGGAACTCCACAGAATGCACAACTGGCTTCCTCTAAACAACATGCCATCTTGGATTGAAATCCAACCATTTTGTCCAGTCCAAAGTAGCATGTTCCAAACAAGCTTTCCAAGCCTCTACAAAATCTGGATCTTTAGGATACAAACTTTTGAGCTCATCGAATTCAACAACCTCTATCTTCATTTTTGTCAACAAATTTTGCCTTCTAATCAAGGCATCTGCAACTCTATTGGACTTCCCACTCCTGTGCTTCAAAACAAAAGTATAGCTCTACAAAAACTCAACCCATTTTAAGTGCATCTGGTTTGACTTTCCTTGACTATTAAGATACTACAAAGCGTGATCATTAGTATATAAAACAAACTCCTTTGGCAACAAATAATGTCTCCATTTCTTCAAAGCCTGAACTATTGCATAAAACTCTTGATCATAAACAAAATACTTTTTCTTGGCATCATTAAGCTTCTCGCTAAAATAGGCAATGGGCTTACCTTCTTGACTCAAAAAAGCTCCTATAGCACTGCCACTAGCATCACAATCTACCTGAAATACCTTATTAAAATCTAGAAGTGCCAAAACAAGTTGCTCTGTGACTTTTTGCTTTAATGTATCAAAGCTTTTGTTTGCTCCTTTAGTCCATCTAAACTCTTTTCTATCCCCTCTCATTGTCTTGGTTAGGGGTGCACAAATGCTACTAAAATTCTTGATAAACTTTCTGTAAAAACTTGCCAAACCATGAAAAGATCTTACCTTGGAAGCACTCCTTGGTGTAGGCCATTCAATGATAGCCCTCACCTTCTCTAGGTCCATCTTATGACCTTCCTCTGAGACAACAAATCCTAGGTATACCAACTCCTTTTCAAAACTACATTTCTTCAGATTGATCAACAACTTCTCCTCCCTTAGCTTCTCAAAAACTCTTCTGATATGTATCATATGCTCATCCCAAGTCTTACTGGAAATTAAAATATCATCTAAATAAAAAATAACAAAACTTTCCAAAAAAATTTTCAATACCTCATTCATGAGCCACATGAATGTGCTCGGTGCATTGGTTAGCCCAAATGGCATGACTAACCACTCATACAAACCTTCCTTTGTCTTGAAGGTTGTCTTCCACTTGTCTCCTTCTCTGATACGGATCTGGTGATACCCACTCTTCAGGTCAACCTTTGTGAAGTACTTGGCTCCACTCAAACAGTCCATTATGTCATCCATTCTGGGTAATATAAATCTATACTTGATCATGATCTTATTGATGGCTCGAGAGTCTGTACATATTCTCCACTCTCCATCTTTCTTTGGTACTAGTACTTTAGGTACCGCACATGGACTTAGGCTCTCTCATATCAATCCCTTCCTCAACAACTCCTAAACTTGTCTGTTTAACCCTTCACTCTCTACTGGAGTCATTCTATGGGCTGCCTTATTTAGAAAACTGGCTCCTGGTATCAAATCCATTTGATGACTTATCTTCCTCACTGGTGGTAAACCTTTTGGTACATTATCAGAAACAATATCTTGAAATTCTTCCAACATTTTTGAGACTTCTGCTAGTACATCTTCACATTTCTCTTGACTAATCTTAGGAATTAATGCAAAGCAATGATGCTCATGCTTCATACCCTTCAAAAATTTCCTACCATCTACCAAGCAAATTATGCCAGTACTATATAGCTTTTCTTCCACCTCCTTCAAGGGATTCAACTTATGATGAACTCCATCCTTTGTTAGGGAATATGTGTTTGCATGGCCATCATGGACAGCGCTCTTATCATACTGCCACGGCCTCTCCAACAACCTATGACATGCATCCATCAGTATGATATCACACAACACCTCATCATGGTAGTCCCCAATCTTGAACTTCACTAAACACTACTCATTAACCAAAGCTCTACGGTCCTTCTGCAACCATGTAATCTGATATGGATGTGGATGCTTTTTTCTTGCCAACTTCAACTTATCAACCATCACCTCTAAAACAAGATTGTCAGTACTTCCACTATCAATAATAATATCACAACACTTACCTTCACATTTGCACCTTGTATAGAATATACTCTTCCTTTGATTGGGTTCTTTCTCCTCATCCAACAAAGTTTTTCTGATAACTAGGATTTCTCCCCTTTCAACATCTTCAGAATGCTCAGACTGTGCATCTTCATCTACATGTGCAACTTGTGCATTACCTTCAGGTCTTCTATTTGTCCTTCCTTGATGTTGCAAACACTCATATGCTCGATGCCCTTCTTCTCCACATTGGAAACAGGTTCCTCTGAAACATCCTCTTCCGGGTCCTTGCCCAGGTTAGCCCCTTCCTCTTCCTCTTTGCTCACCATTGTTCTGGTCACGAGGGCAGTATGCATTATCTCCTCTTTAATTTTGACTGGTACCAGCTTCTTCACTTCTCTTTAGATCTTCATTTCGGCCTCCATAGGACCTTCCACCAATCCGTCCACCTTGACCTCTTCCCCTTTGCTTGCTATCAAATCTTTTATTCAAATTCTCTTCCACCTTCAGGGAAAACTGGTACGCATCTTCTATGATAATCATTCTAACCAAGCTTAGCTCCTCTTGAATACTCAGCCTCAACCCATTAATGTAACATGCTACCTTATCCTTGTTGGGCTCTGCATGGCATGTCCTAATAGTAATTTTATAAAACTCTTCTGTATACTCCTTAACAGACTTGTTATCTTGCTTTAGTCCTTATAGCTTCTTTAGCAGCTCCATCTCATAGTCCACAAGAATGAACTGCTTCTTCAGTTTCTCCACCATCCGATCTCATCTAGTGATCTTTCCTTTTCCTCTTTTGTTCCTCTCTAATTGGACATCATTCCACCAAATACTGGTGTGGCCCTTCAACTTTATTTTTACCAACTTGACCCGATCTAGGTCCTCCACATCTTCATACTTGAAATACTCCTCCATGTCATTGATCCAATCAATAAGCTATTCTAGATTCAAATCTCTAGAATAGGTAGAAACTTCAATCCTAAACCTCTTTCTAATCTTTGAAATGGCCCTCAACAACCTAACTTTTGCAAGATCTCCTGCAGCTTCTTGTTCTTCCTCAGATAGCTCTTCTTCAGCTTCAACTTCGCTTTCTTCTCTTGTTCTCGGCTCAAACCCTCTTCGTAGCTCCTCTTACAATGCATCAATTTGTTTTTGTAGGGATCTAAAACCATCTTCCATCAAAGAATTTCTCCTAATATGATTTCTTCGTGGAGGCATCTTGATCTCTACAGCAAACCCACAACCTTAGGTCTTGGTGCAAACTACCTCATGGTCGGCAATCTATCTACACACTTAGGAACCCTTGCTCTGATACCACTTGATGAAGGGGGTAAATCATAAAACGCATAGCAAAAAAAATTACACACAGAAAATAGAACTTTCTTTATTGATTTGGACAACTTATTACATTACAGAAGCTCAAATACAATCAGAGGACTCAACCCCCCAGAGGCTGCAACACATTACAGCTTCCTCTCACAAGACTCTAGAATCATCTGCCATCTGTAATCCCAAATCTGCTCAAGTTTCTATTTTCCCACCTATTCTTGACTCTATACTTTCCCCCTTAACTCTACTACTTCCCAGTGTTCCCAAAAATGGTTATTAATAGCCTTTTTGGTGGCCAACAACCTAATTTCAAAATTTGCATCTCCCTCCAAAATAGGTCAACTTCTGGGAGCCATAACTTTTAATTCGGGTGTCCGATTGACAAATCATTTTATGCATCGGAAAGCTTGTAGAGTGCTCTACATGCTATGAACCATCTCTTCAATTTAGACCATTTTTGGGCCCGTACGGGGCCATTTAATGCGTCAAACCTGAGTTTGAATTTATTTTCAGGTATTTTTTGGGAAAGAAAAACTTTAATATCTTTCAACTCACAAATGATCTTTGTGTGATTCCTTCGCCAAAGGTCTTATTTTTCAGTTACAAAGTTTCTTGTAAATTTTCACTTCAATCCGTACCCAAATGCAAACTTTCCTAAAATACCAGGTTGTTATTTTTAGCAATTTAGAAAAACTAAAAGTTCTAGATCATTATTCAAGCGATTATGGAACCAGAAACATAAATTTTGAAAAGAAATGGAAAGAACATCAAAAATTTTGAAACACATCTTTTTTTGGGTGATGAAAGATTGCCCTTACACCACTGGATGCTCCTTTATCACATGTTGATATGGTTGGACTTGGGATAGTTATGGTGACATGTTGTAAGAGAGTATGCAATGATTTATCTTTCATGTGTGGATTATTATGATTGTTCTTGATACTACATTGGCTTGTTGTTTAGCCACATCTTGGTTTGAGTGTTGATTGGTAGACTTGGTATGCCTTGGATCTATTTTTAGATTTGACATTACCCATGCAATGGGAGTTGCTAGATGTATGTGTTCTTCATTGACAAGTTTTATACATGGAGCTTATTATTGTGGTATGCGGATTTGATATGTTGTTGGCATGAGTTTACTGATGTTGTTGATACCTATGAGGTATGGATGGTTGGATGTATTAGCATATGTTGTGGTGTTATTTCTAGTCATGTAGGTTTTTACCTTTGATAGCTACTTGGATCTTTTGTTATCACTTGGATTTGATGCTTGTGTTCTTTGGATTGGTGCATCTTCACCTTGGCATGTTCCTTTTCTTCCAAAGGTGGCACATTGGAGGATGAGAGGAGTTCTTGATTGAGATGGTGGTTACTTTGATTTTATTATAGGTATTTTGATGGAGCATGGGAGCATGTTGGAGATTCATGTGGTTTCATGTTTGCCTATGATGGTGTATTTCATTGATTGACCCTTATGCAATGTATACAACAAGTGGGAGAATGTTGGGAAAAATGTGTTGTTGACCTTGCATAACATTAATTAATTTAATTATGTAAATAAATATTCTTTTGCAATGCATCTTAATTGATGTGTTTAGCCACATTAAATATTTATTTGGTATCACTTGTAAAAGTTGTATTTAACATTGGGAGACATAAGGCAAATATTTATTATTTGTGTAAAATAATAAATATTGGGGTCAATGGTTTTGTGCTCATGGTTTTGAATCACATTGTTTTTATCCAATACCACAAGTTGTATTTGTGTGAGCTTGAGTCTATAAAAGTAAGCACAAGGTTAGTGGTTAGTGTTGGCTCTTATTTTATGGGTTGTGTGAGAGGCTATCATCATATTGAGTTTTCTCTTGAGAGTGCACATTGTAAAGCATGGCATGGGATGTGTGGATTCATGCTTGGATACATGTGTTGGAATTAGGCCAGACAAATAAGAGGGGGGTGAATCAGTTGTCTCAAAACTTTAACACTTACAACAATTAATTCTTCCTTACCACTTAAAAATAGATTAATGATGTAAACATTAAAGCATGAATCAACAACACATGAGCAAAAATAAATGAACACACTTGACACCAAGATTTTTAACATGGAAACTCGATTAAGGGAAAACCATGGTGGGGTTAACCCACAAGATTCATACCCTATTAAAAGTACTTTGAAAGAAATGGGACGGCACTTGCCTTTGGGCGCACTGCCCAGAGCTCACCGCTCAAAGAGGCTCACTGCTTACAGGAATTTATGTTTAATACATAAAGATTTAACTAAGAAATAGCATCTTCATCATGCCTGGTTCAGTCTCATTGAAAGCTCACAAAAACTTATGCTCTACCCCCAAACACTCCACTATCTCTTCATCCTTTACTACCCTTGTTCTTTTGCTTCCCCTCTCTTCTGCTGTGCCTTTGTTCCTTTCTTATGATTTTATCATTTTCACACAAGGACAACTTTCCACAACTCACCAACAAGTATTTATACGCTTCATCAACCTTGAAATGAATATCAAAGTCAGCTTTTCTTAACACAGATCACTATACTGTTGGCCAAACATAGCTGAGACTTGAATCTTCTTCCAACAACATGCCACACTCCATAGAATTGCTCTTAGATCATTTGCAACACGCTTGAATCATCCAGTCATCCAAGACTGGGAAGAACAGTAGCATCAAGGAAGAAATCTTCAACAATGAGCTCAATCTTCAATGCAGACCTCCAACATAGCAGTCTTACAATCCAGAGACCTCCACAAGCATATTGAATTTAACAAAAACATCTGCACTCCTCCAAATCATCAGAATCACTTGCATCTTCATCTGGAACCTCAAGAACACTATCTCCCATGACTGTCACACTAGAAAGATTGCTTACGGACCTCCAAACCATGAACCACTTGAGTTGATGATACACACTGACTTCCCAAACATGCCTCTAGATCTGTAGATCACAATATTTCAATGCGGAGCAATCTGGACCAATTTACTGTCACTATGTCTCTTCTGAACACAGAAAAACCTGGTTCTACTCAAATGGCCATAGCTTCTTCAAATCTTCATGTAGACCTCTCAAATCTTAACTCAAGCTACTTCAAACAATCCTCTACATAGCCATATGGTCTGCATACATTGATCTTTATTAATTTTCTCAATATCCTCAACATTTTAGTCTTCTAAACAGGTAACAAAATAGGATACAGTTGACACCAATGACAACAGAGATATGTTGACATCAATGACAACACCGATTAAGCACATATTTGCAACAATCTCCCCCTTTTTCATTGATGGCAACATATGATGTGAAAAACTGATTCAACCATCAAGACAAGAACTTCTCCCCCTTTCTCTTATCACACCTGCAACCATTTTTCTTTACATCTCCCCTTTTACCAGCAACTAGTTTTTCACATGACTTCTCTCCCCCTTTGACATCAATGGAAAAGGGCACATATTTGTAACCTTTTCTCCCCCTTTTTGTTTCAAACTGATCTCCAAAATTTGCATACTAACTACTCCCCCTAAGTAGTATCTCCTTAACATCAATATGGATCACAAGATATGACTATGAATTCCACTGGACTGATGCACCCTAGTGCATCTTAGTTCTGATCAAGAGGGGTAATAACCCCTAACTTCTCTCTGAGATACTCAAAAGTATCCTTGGGTAGAGGCTTAGTGAAAATATTACAATCTGATCCTTTGAAGAAATGAACTCCAATCTGACTCCATTCTCATTAACCTTCTCTCTCAAGAAGTGAAACTTGATTGATATATGCTTTGTCTTTGAATGCAACACTAGATTCTTTGAGATGCTTATTGCCCTTGAATTATCACAGAAGATTGTAACAGGCTCCTCAAACACAATTCTGATGTCTTTCAACATTTGCTTCATCCAAATAACTTGAGTATAATTGTTTGCTACTGCTATATACTCTGCCTCTGTAGTAGATAGAGATATTGCCTCTTTCTTTTTTCTCATCCAAGAAACCAATCTCCTTTCGAAAAAGAATGCACCACCACTAGTACTTTTCCTATCATCCACATCTCCTACCCAATCAGCATATGTGTATGCATGAAGAGTGAAGTTATTATACTTGGGATACCATATGCCATAATCAAGTGTTCCTTTGAGATATCTAAAAATTCTTTTGACTTCTACAACATTGGATTCTCTAGGATCAGCTTGAAATCTAGCAACAAGTCCAATTGCATTCATGATATTAGGTCTGGTCTAAGTCAGATAGAGTAGTCCTCTAATCATTGATCTATACCTTTTCTAATTTTCCTTAGGGGAGTCATCATCTTTACTCAACTTACATCTGGTTACCATGGGTGTACCCATTGGCTTTGAATCTTCCATTCCAAACTTTTTCAACAGTTCTCTCACATACTTAGATTGAGATATGAAGATACCTTTATCTGACTGAATGATTTACAGACCTAAGAAGAAATTCATTTCACCAAACATGGACATCTCAAATTCACTCTGCATCTAATCAGCAAATGTTTTGCACATACTCTCATTTCCACCAAAAATGATATCATCAACAAATACCTTAACAATCAGAATGTGCTCATGATCAATCTTGAAGTAAAGATTACTGTCAATAGTGCCTTTGCTATATCCTAGCTTTAGCAAATACTTATCTAATCTTGCATACCAAGATCTTGGGGCTTGTTTGAGTCCATACAATGCTTTTCTCAACCTACAGACCATATTTATCTGATCAGATAATTGAAATCCTTCTGGTTGCTCAATGTAGACTTATTCTTCCAATTCTCCATTCAGGAATGTTGACTTGACATCCATCTAATAGACCTTGAAATCTTAATAAGCAGCAAATGCAAGAAATAATCTGACTACCTCTATTCTTGCCACCAGAGCAAAAGTTTCTTCAAAATCAATTCCTTCCACTTGAGAATATCCTTTTCATACCAGCCTTGCTTTGTTTCTCACAACTTCACCATCTTCATTTAGTTTATTCCGGAAGACCCATTTAGTTCCAATCACATTTTTGTCTCCAGGTCTAGGAACAAGATCCCAAATGTGATTCTTGTCAATTTGCATTAATTCTTCTTCCATGACTTAGTCTTCAGCAATTATTCTCCTAGTTCGAACATCGTTATTTCTATCTCCTATGATATGATCTTTGGGATGATTTAGTCTTACATACCTAGGAGTTTTGGGATTTTCTTGAATCTCTATTTCTAGAGCTTGTTCCTCAACATCTCCACTATCCTCTTGAGTCACTGGATTTTCTAGATCAATTTGGATCTGAGTCTGGGTTTGAACTTACCTTCCTTGACTTTGAATTTCATCTTGATCATCTGAATCATATCCACAAGACCTAGAATGTCCTTTGCTCTCATCAACTCTAACATTTGCACTTTCAACAATCTTTTTCAATCTCTTGTTAAAGCACCAGTATGCCTTGCTTTGAGTAGAGTAACCTAGAAATATTCCTTCATCACTTCTTGCATCAAACATGCCTTGATCCTCATCTCTTTTAATATAGCATTTACTATCAAAAACTCTGAAATATCTCACAGTAGGAGGATGACCAAACCATAGTTCATAAGGGTTCTTACCAGAATTGCCTTTGATCTACACCTAATTAAGAGTGTAGACAGCAATACTCACAACTTCTCTCCAATAAACTTGAGGAACATTTGCTTCCATCATCATGGTCCTAGCAGCTTCTTGAATGGTCCAGTTCTTTCTTTCCACAATTCCATTTTGCTGAGGAGTCCTAGGAGCAAATAACTGTCTTTTTATTCCTTGCTTTTCACAGAATGAATCAAACTCACCGAAGGTAAACTCTCCACCTCTGTCAGATCTTAGACACTTTATCTTCACACCAATCTCATTCTCCACCATGACTTTGAACACTTTGAATTTTTCAAGAGCTTCTAATTTTTCTTTCAGGAAGGTTACCCACATCATCCAAGAGTAATCATCAATCAGCAACATAAAATATCTGTCTCTTTGCACACTCCTAATTCTGGCAGGACCACAAACATCAGTATGCACAAGTTCCAACAATCCACTTGAAGATTGTTCTTTACTCTTGAATGAAGTTTTGTTCTGTTTACCTAATTGACATTCTCTGCACATGCTATCAACAGGTTTCACAAGTCTTGGGAGATCTATTACAGCCTCGGTGGAACTTATCTTGACAATGCTATCAAAATTCACATGACACATTCTCCTATGTCAAAGATAACTCTAATCAACCTAAGCAATCAAGCAACTTTTACCAGGACTACTTAAATGAAAGATGTTACCTCTAGTCTGAGTAAAAGATGTAATTTTAGTTCTAGAGCTTTCCAAGATTTTGCATTTTCCATCCTTGAATCAGAGATCATAATTCTTGTCAACCAACTATCCAACACTGAGAAGATTATACTTAAATCCTTCCACAGAACATCATTAGTGTTATTCTTACCATCAAAAGTGATGGATCCTATACCATGGATTCTACTAGCTGAGTTGTCTCCAAACTTCACAATTCCATCTTTATATTTTTCAAAGATTACAAACTTACTTTTATCATGAGTCATACAATGAGAACATCCACTATCAATTACCCATTCATCCCTTTCTACGACCTAAGAAGCCAAGGCACTTTCTACATTTGTATAGCTAGCAGATTCAGTAGGCATCAAATCTTCTTCTTTGATAGCAATGAACACCCAATCACTTTTTGTGGAACCTCCATGATTATATTCATCATCTATGAGTCCTTCTTCACCAGCTTCTTGGACCTAGTAGCATTTCTTCTGAACTCTAGGTCTGTTAGGGTTTGGCTTTGAACCTCTATCCAAACACCTTGAGGCAAAATGACAAATCTTATTACAAGAAAAACATTTGAATGGAAACTTTCCTTCATACTTACCAGATCCTCTTGGCAATCTTTTGGCAAAAAGGGCTTCAAGTTCATTGAACTTGGTTTCATCATCTTCAAGATCCTTCCTTGTCTTTTCAAATCTATTTGATCTTCTTGAAGATCTTTCACCTGGATCATATCTTTGCTTTCCATGAATAATGGCTTTAAATGCAGATTCAGACTTAGGAAGAGAATCACCAAACTCACTCATTTCAAATGCTAAAAGCTTACCAACCAACTGATCCCTTGTAACAGTTGTCACAGTCCTGATCTCTTCAATGTTAGCAACTTTATGCTTGTATGCTGAAGGTAAGGATCTAAGTACTTTGGCAACAATCTATGATTCTTCCAATACTCCACCAGCACTCTCGATACCTATCACAAGTTCATTCACCTTCTGCATGTAGGAAGTAATGTTTTCATCTTTTCTCATTATCAATCTTTCGTATTTACCCTTCAGGTTCTGTAGCTTGGCACATTTGACATATTTATCACCTTCATATAGAGTTTCTAGCTTATTCCAGATTTCATGAGCAGTTTTGAATTCTAGGACATTTGTCATTTTTGTGTTAATCAGGGCACTTAACAATGCTTCTTTAGCTCGAATGTTTTGTTTAGCATCCTTGAGTTCATCTAGAGTTGTAGGGCCATTCTTCGGAAGCTTATACTCATCCTTAGTTATCAACCAAAAGGCATCACCCATACATTGCAAGTGACACTCCATGTGCTTCTTCCACAGAGGGTAATTCGTTCCATTAAACCTCGGACTATCCTTCTTATAAGTTGACATTTTGGATCTCCTCAAGCGGTCAAGCTTCTTCTAGAGGAACCGGCTCTGATACCAATGGCAATAGGGATATGTTGACATTAATGACAACACCGATTAGGCACATATTTGCAACAACATGGAGGTTGCAGTAGAGGAGCTTGATGTTTCAGAGGTGTTCATAGAGACTCTGTGAGTGTATTGTAATTTCTTATTGCTGAATAATACATTGAGTATGGATGCTTTTGGAGTCTGGGTTTTTTCCCTCAATGAGGGTTTTCCCAAGGTATATCTTGTGTTATCTTGTTGATTGTTTATTGATCTTTACATTATGGTAAATCTATAAGATTGTATGCATCATTATCTCCTTTGGGTTATGTGGAATTGGTTTGATCTACCTATAAATTCCTAACAATATTATTCTCTTAAAACTCTTTTGTTGTCATTGATATCAAACTGTGATAACGATGTCATGGCTATGTAATTAGTTATAGTTTACTATAAGAAGATAGGAACCCATGATATTTAATTTATGTAAGAAAGATAATTTTATTACAACTATATAGTCTAAATGAGACTAAAGGTTATTGTTATAGTGAGATATGATATTCTTTCACCTACAGATAGCAAGAGATTTAATGTTATTCTGTATGATGGGTAGAAAAGATAAATCTCTAAAGAATAACCTAGATGTGTTTAGTAACATAAGATTATATTTATGGTTATGTTGTTGATTAAACTAATGTGTTTATAATCAACAAGGATTAGTTAAGAATCCTAGATCAAGACAAATACCTAAGAGGAGTTAAGATACTAAGTTATATGCTAATGTCGATATTAGACATCAAACTCAAAATATTAAATTGTCAAAACAAAGGGTAGAGTGACAGGAAGCCATAGATGCAATGTGCAAGACTGTATGGGAGGATTTCTCGAAAGACTAAGCTCTCATTTTAAAACTCATTTTTTATTTTGTATTCAAGAATTCTGGAATAAATTCTAAGTTAGGTGGACTATGGGTGAAACTTAGTCAAGTCACTCTATGACTAGTATTAATCAAATTAAACTCATTGTAGGATGAGATAGTTTCCAAGTTGAGTTAGAAGTGTGTGAACTCATGACTACGTTCATTGTGAACATCTATTTATATTAAATCTTTGGCCAAAGTAATACATCCGTCTAGGCATGTATTAGTCGGTTCATAGTGTCTAGATGGTGTGACCAATCAGAATGATCATACTTAGCTAGAAGGGTCTAGAGTTGTGTGGTCAATTGAGTTACGTAGGACACAACACTAGAACTCATATGGCAAAACCTATTAGTTTCTTATTTCTATACTCTTCGTGAAGAGTAGGGCCACTTCTAGGAAGGAAGGTGTGTGGGGGACCATCGATTTGTGGTTGGAGGTAAAGCACTCAGATGATGCTCTCCCTCCCAAGAAGAAGATAAGATGACACTTGAGTTACAAATGTCAAGATTCCAGATGTAGTATTCTTATGTATTGATGTAAAATTATTTATATTGCCAAGTGTAGAATATTTGTAAATGAAAAGTGAAAGATTTCACTATGATTCTAACTTTGAATGAGTTTTAATTTCAAGAATGAAATATTCCAAGATGATATGATTTTGCTTATGATTATGCAATTTTTATATGTATTTCAAAAAAAAGAGAGAAATTTTTTCATGTTTACTCTGTTCTTTACTTTTCTAGTAGATCCTATGAGTAATTTTAGGTTTTATGAGAAGGCATGTTACAAGTGCATTGGTTAGCCTGAATGGAATGACTAACCACTCATACAAAGCTTCTTTTTCTTGAAGTCTATCTTCCATTCATCTCCTTCTTAGATTCAGATTTAGTGATATCCGCTCTTTAAATCTATCTTTGTGAAGTACTTGGCTCCACTCAGGCAATCCATTATGTCTCCATCCTTAGCAATGGAAATTGATACTTGATCATGATCTTATTGATGGTTCTTGAGTCTGTACACATTCTCCATTCTCCATCCTTGTTTGGTACTAGTACTACAGGTACCACACATGGACGTAGGCTCTCCCTTATCATCCCTTTCTTCAACAACTCCTAAACTTGTCTATTCAGCTCCTCATTCTCGGCAGTTGTCTTATTCAGAAAACTAGCTCCTAGTATCAAATCCATTTGGTGACTTTGTTGGCAACATAGTCAAGAGACACTTCTCTATTGGTTAAGGTAGAATGTTGTCATTGATGGCAACAAGGTTTGCTAAAGGGGCTTTCAGTCTGGAAGACTAATTAGCCAGAATGACTAAGTATGGACTGTACACAGAATGATTGACAGTAATGGGATTAGTATGCCTCCGCAGTTGAAGATCAAGTTATGCAGTTCTGGTATGTTGTAAACAACCCTTTAGTGATGTTATGTTCCAGTGTTCAAGTCTTGACTTCCTCCAGAAGTCATATGGTGAATTGTCTAAGTCCGGATGAACAGAGTTAAGCCTAAAACAGTGTAAAGTACCTGAGTATTTTGGTCTGCATTCCTCCACTGTTGAATAGTTTGATTTGCAATTCTAAGGAAATGTTGACACATGTCATAAGCATCTAAATCTAGATTTGTAGCACTTGAAGTTCATTAGATAATATTCGACAAGTTATCTAGTATCAGCTTCCAGTTTGACAGTATTTCACTGTGACAAAACAATAGTTTTGAGATCTACATTCTTCTATGAAAGATTATTATGCTCTACGGTTCTGAAGGTATGATAAGAGGTCCACAATGAATTTGTTGGTTATGAATTTCAAAGTCTCATATGGTTTGCAATGAAAGTTATGGTATGACAGTCAAGCTAGTTGAGTATGCACTTAAAGTTGAAGCCGACACTCATGTGAAATCAATATGTGGTGAAGACATAATGTTTGAATTGTCATTCTAAGTGGCTTTTGTGCCTAAGGTCAAGCCGACAAGGTATAATATTTGTGTACATGCTTCATGCTTGGCCTGCCAACCTAGTTACAAGATAAATCATATTACAGATATATATATATATTCAATGGATTTCAGCATTAGTGAAGGAAAATGATATGAATAGAGTGTGAATTCGATGTGTATGTGATCTAAGACAATTTTGTGATAAGAAAGAAGTAGTAAGAGCAAAAGAACATAGTATATGTAAAGAAGAGTAGAAAAGTAGAGTAGATATAATGAAGACTTTTGAGTCTATGTATTGAGCTATTAATGGTACTGCACTTCAGTATTCTATAGATGCATTTGTAGCAGTCATATCTTGGCAGTGAGCCAATCCTTCTTCTATCTTCTCTTCTATTTTATTAGCAGTGAGCCTATTGTAGTGAGAACTTCATCAGACAGTGAGTCCTTGGGCAGTGAGCCTTTAGGTAATTTAGTTTTGATATCATAATATATTGTTAGCTAACACTCACTGTGGTTTTTTCCCTTTTTGGGTTTTCCACGTAAAAATCATGGTGTCTATGTGTTATGACTTTGTGGCTACTCTTCTTATATTTTTTTTGCTTTCATATTATTGAATTTGGTAAAAGGATTAATAAATATGTGAAAGAAAGGTTTTACAAAATACTGATTCACCCCCCCTCTTAGTATTCTTTGTGATCAACAGACTTATCTTCCTCACCGGTGGTAAACCTTTTGGCACATTAGCAGAGACAATGTCTTGAAACTCTTCCAATAGGTATGAGACTTCTAATGGTACATCTTCACATTTCTCCTAGGTGATCTTAGGAATCAACCAAAGCAATGACACTCATGCTTCATACCATCGAAAAATTTCCTACCATCTACCAACCAAACTCTGACAGTACTACATACATTTTCTTCCACCTCCTTTAAGGGATTCAACTTATGACAAACTCCATCCTTTATTAAGGAATAGGTATTTGCATGGACAACATACCTATCATATTGCCACGACCTTCCCAATAACATATGACATGCATCCATTTGTATGATGTCACACAGTACCTCATCATGGTAGTCTCCAATCTTGAACTTGATGAAATATTGCTCACTAACCAAAGCTTTATGGTCCTTCTGTAACCATGCAATCCGATATGGATGTGGATGCCTTCTCCTTGTCAACTTCAACTTGTTAACCATCTCCACTAAGACAAGATTACTAGTTCTTCCACTGTCAATAATACTATCACAACACTTACCTTCACACTTACACCTTGTGCAAAATAAAATCTTCCTCTGATTTGGTTATTTCTCCTCATTTAACAAGGTTCTTCTGACAACTAGTGTTTCTCCCCTTTCAGCATGACTGGTGCCTGCTTCTTCACTTTTCTTTTGATCTTTGTTTTAGCCTCCATAGGATCTTCCACTAGTCCTTCTACCTTGACCTCTTCCTCTTTGCTTTCTTTTCAATCTTTTATTCAGATTCTCTTCCACCTTCAAGGCAAACTGGTAGGCATCTTCTATGGTGGTCATTATGACCAAGCTCAGCTCCTCTTGAATTCTTGGCCTTAAACCATTAATATAATGGGATACCTTCTCCTTGTTGGCCTCTGCATAGCCTATTTTGATAATAATCTTATAAAACACTTTTGTATACTCCTTCACAAACTTGTTACATTGCTTCAATCCTTGTAGCTTCTTCAAAAACTCTAACTCATAGTCCACAGGAATGAACTGCTTCTTTAATTTGTCCACCATCCAATCCCATCTGGTAATCTTTCCTTTTCCTCTTCTATTTCTGTCTATTTGGACCTCCTTCCACCAAATACTAGCATGGCTCTTCAACTTTGTTTTTGCAAACTTGACCCATTCTAGATCATCCACATGTTAATATTCAAAATATTCCTCTATATCATTTATCCAAGCAATAAGTTCTTCTGGATTTAGATCCCCAAAATAGGTAGAAACTTCAATCCTAGGCCTCTTTTCAATCTTTCAGATGACCCTCAACAACCTAACTTGTGCAGGATCTCTTACACCATCTTGTTCTTTCTTGGATAGTTCTTCTTCTTTAGCTTTTTCTTCACTTTCTTATCTTATTCTTGGCTCAAACCCTCTTCACATCTCCTCTTGCAATGCATCGATTTGCGTTTACAAGGCTCTAAAACCCTCTTTTGTCAAAGCATTTCTCCCAGCAACACCACATTTTCTTTGTGGAGGCATTTTGATCTCTATAGCAAACCCACAAGCTCAGGTCCTAGTCCAAACTACCTCATAGTCAACAATCTATCTACATGCTAAAGAACCCTCGCTCTGATACTGCTTGATGAAGAGCTACTCTACCCAACATTCACACATGAAACAACAACAGATATTCTCACCAAAAATGTGAGGAATGAAATCAAGAAACTTTTATTTCTTCAGTAAAATGGAGTGCAAAATCTAATATTACATGCCACCAACATGGGTTGTTTCACAATAGAGAAAACCTTACTTTATTAGAGATTTCTATAATCCAGAGCCACAACTGCACATATGGAATTGTCACTTGTAACCTTTATGTTCCCCTTTTATTTGGCACCAATAACTTCCACCCACTTCTCTACGACCTTCCCGAATGTTCTAGAAAGTGTAACTCCCCTTTTTGGGCGCCAAGTCTAGTTGTCTATTTGCCCGCCTAAGAAATTGGAAATGTAAAATTTTAATGTTTTTGAAATTTTGTAACACAACTTCCGAGGGCTATAACTTTTAAACCAGGCGTCTGATTAACAATCATGGCCAGGTGTTGGAAAGCTTGTGAAGAACTCTATGAAACACAAAATCATCTAAAGATCATTTTTGTCTACTTTTCAAACCTCAACGAGGCTTCTAAGGGCCTCAAATTCAAATCTAAAGTTCATTGGGAGCAATTTTTTAGGACAAAAACTTTAATATCTCTCAAACTATAAATGATATTCGGATTATTTCTTCACCATTTTCTTATTTTTACAATTCCTCTTCTTGGAGTAAATTTTTAGGTCCATATGTACGCAAATAGGCCAACTTACTAAAAATAGCATGTTACTATTTTTAGCCTTTCTGAACTTCTGATAGCCCCGAACGACTGAAGTGTCAACATGGACTCCAACACAACTAAAGACACTTACAAAAACAAATAAAAAACAACTTCAAATATTTTTGGGTGATGCAATATTACCCTTACACCAGTGGATGCTCTTGCATCAATATGTGTGTGTGTGTGTGTTTTGATCATATTTGAACTGAGTTTGATTTGATTGTATAGTATTTTGGTTTAGAGGTTTGGATGGGCGGATTACCATCCTTAAGAACCACATTTTTTTATCAATTAATCTTATTTTTTATTTTCTCTGGTATACACTCAGAGTGATTGATTTCTTGTGATACAGTTTCTTTATTAAAATCCTAATTCACTTGATTATTTAAAAAACATAGACCTTTTGATTCTAAGTCGATTTACTTCCTTATCTTCTAACAATGTGTCATAGAAAGAATCATCCTCTTACATTGTATGGTGACTTGCATTCTTTTGGAACCAATCTTTTTTTAAAGTTTATTATCCTTGATAAGTTAAATTACCTTGTTGATTCAAACTACAAATTGAAAAGAATGATAATTGTGGTTTAACAAAAGATATTTAAATGTTATTAAAGTTGTTCATGATCTTTCAAACACTAATTAAGTGGTACTATATATAGTTTTCCTTCTTATTTATCTTTATTTGTGTTTAAAAGTAGAGTTGGGATAAATATATCATTAGAGATTTCTTCTTAGTAATGATACAATTGGATATCGGACTTCAATTTTTAGCATTAGTTAAATGATGTATTAATTTGTACCATAGTACTTTTGTTTCAAACTTCATCTTAGTGGTATTAGAAATATATCTTCTTATTATTATTGTTTATCGAAAGCAATGATGAGCTAAATTTGATCTCTAGATAATGTTCTTAGAGGTGTTATAATTTGATAAAGGCCTAATGTTTTATTGTGGATTAAATGATTAACTTAGAAGTGAAATCCTTTGTGTCTATTTAATGAACAAATTGGTAGAAATACTCTAGAATGAAGGACTTCTAGCTTTTATATCTCCTTATTGCATAAAATATGTATTAGCATCTTATTAAATCTGGTTGAGATTCAATTATATGTTGTTTGATTTCATTTATTGTTCCTCTAACATACTCATATTCTCATCATAATGTTAACATTGGATATAAATGGTAACTAATCTATGCTAGAGAATACTATTCTCAACCTTGTTTGAATGGTTTAGTTAGAAAGATTGTGTTTCCATACTGCTTAGTGAAATAGGCTTTTTGTTATCTTTTGTTGGGCCTTGGATGGGTGCTAAATATGGGGTCACAGAGAAGGGTGGGTTACTTTTTCTAACCTATCTACTATCATCAGCTTTAAAAAGATGCTTTGGCCAAAGCTTTGTAATCAAATTTAGTATATTTATACTTATTTGATTAAATTATTCTCTTCAATATCATGATATAAGTTCATTTGCAATAGATTACTATTTGTTAAATTCTAGAGATATCATGATGCATCGGATTGCATCATGCTTGCCTGTTCTGATTGCTAGACCTCTCGTGAAGGGTTAGGCTTCTCCTATTTTGGAGTAAGGGTGAGGAAGCGTAAGCTTCATGGGTGGGTGGTTAATCTACCTGATGATTTTCTCACTCTTTCCTCGCATTCATAGATGATGATATCCAGAGGACATACAATTTTATTATGTTGAAATAGTGTATTAATGTCTTTATGGCTATGAAGATGTAAAGGACTTAGTCCTATAGTTTAGTAAGCTATGTTTACTATCTTATTACAATATTCATGTTGGAATAATGTTTTGAAATAAAATTATATTTGAGTAAAAATTTTAAATTTTACTCTTTTATGCAATATTATATTGTATAGATATGTGTGGTCTTTACATATGGTATCAGAGCATGTCAAGTTCAACACTAGGACCTGGAGTCTTTTACGCTTAAGGTTGCATTACATGTAAACCTATTAGATGGCCTGATAGTATAGGTGCATTGAATGATTTAAGACCTTAGTTTGGGTCGAAGATAAATCTTAGATGTGTTGGAATATTTTATGTTTTGTAGATGGTTCAAATTGGAACCAAGTAGAGGAATAGACATTGTTTGTTTGATGAATTAGAGCGCTCTAGGTTCAACTCTAGGGCCTTGTATTTTCCTCACTTTAGTTGTGTTTTTCCTTTTCGTAAGATTCTCTAGTGAGGGAGATGACATGGAGTAAACAAGGAATTCATAGTATGTTGGACAATGTAATGAACTATATGATAAATTGGATCAGATCTTGAAGCTTCATTTTGACACTTGAGAAAAGATGGAAGCCAAGAGGGTCAGGAAGAGTAAAATCATGAGGAAGAAGAAGGTGTAGAAGCTTGGATAATTCAAGTAGGGAAATATTTTGATATGAGAGATCTCCCTAATAATGCAAAAGTAGTATGGATTGAATTCAAGAAGGAAAACGACAAAAAGGGTAAGATATTATCAATTAAAATTTAGAAAATTTTGACACGAGGAAGAAGGATAATCACTTGAAAATAGAAATTTTCAGTGAGACCAAACCTCCTAGGCTAAAAGGACCTAGAGATAGATAATATGGTGAGCTTGACCATAATGTTTAACTACAAGAAAAGGAAGGATATCCATGTTGTGATGGACAATAGGCAAGATGATTCATTTTTTCTACTTTAGAATGCAGGTGTGGTTCACGTAGAACCCATGCGAATCCTTTTTAGAATGCAAAATTAAGTTGCATTAACCTTCGTCTTTTGTCGACAATCTCGAATAGGAGTTGAATGGTTTGAATTATCTTTTTGTTTCTTGTAGGCAAGGAAAAGATTCTTGATGTTTGAGAATGATGGAATATTATGAAGTCTTGTATGCTTTGATTGAATTGTTCTTGGAATTGTACTCATACTTTGTGTACCTTATGTGATTAATGCATTTTGTGTGATCAAGTTGTAAATGAGATTATAAATTATCTCTTTTGCTTAATGTAGCTATAAAGGTTCAATGAAAGCTTGTTTGTGCTAATGAAGTAGCTTAAAAAGGGTATTTAATTTTGCCTACTAATGTTCTAAGAACTTGTTCAAGTGTTTGTTTGTTAGACACAAGGATTATGTTGTTATGAGAAAATAGGTATGTCTGAAGTAATTGACATACTAGTCAAGTGGACAGGTTATAATGCTAAGGTAAAACATGTTAGAAGGTATGCTAACTTACTTTATGAGTATTCGCCTAACCCTAATTTAGAATTTAAGATCATCAGAATGATGACTCCTCCAAGAGGGGAAGGATGTCACAACCCATCAAATTAGCAAATATTTATAGTATAAAAATAATGCAAAGTTTGGGAAAAATATTAAATTATAGTTAATGACAGGAAGCAAAAATGATTAATGTGAACTGCAATCTTTTTTGCATATATTGAAACTATTATTGTATGATGTGTTGCAAGTATGGGCCTAACCGATGTTGTCATTGATGTCAACATACTCCTGTTGTATTGATGAACAAGGATTGGATGAGTTGTATGTTGAGGATATTGAGAAAATTAGTCCTATCAAGAATAGTGAAGACAGTAAGGTAAAGATCCCAGCTAAGATGAAGATCAGAGGATGCGCATCAAAGGGTTTGTAGATATGTATCTTAAGATGATCCAGTAAAGATTTGAAGAAGTTATGGCCACTTGAGTAAAACCAGTTTTGGAAAATGTTCAGAGGTGACAGAGTGACACAGATAGGTCCGGTGAGATCCAGAAATGCAATATCTTGTTCTGCAGATTTAGTGGAGTGTTTAGGAAGTCAATGTG
Source organism: Cunninghamia lanceolata (assembly GCA_027924645.1). Lineage (NCBI taxonomy): Eukaryota > Viridiplantae > Streptophyta > Pinopsida > Cupressales > Cupressaceae > Cunninghamia > Cunninghamia lanceolata. The sequence goes on along the minus strand of BSBN01000441.1, from coordinate 1,258,503 downwards.
AATTGACAACTCAATTGGTTCGTGGTCTGGAGCTCTGCAAGCATCTATTCCAATATGACAGTGATGACAAACTGTGTTCTTGAGGTTCTGGATGAAGGAGAGAATGATTTTAGTAAGTAGAAGTAGTGTGGATGTTCTTGGTGATTCAGGGAAGCTTGTGGAGGTCTTTGGATTGTGTTCATTTCGTGTTGGTGGTCCACATTGAAGATTTAGCTCGTAATTGAAGAATTACTTCCAGATGATGTTGTTCTTCCAAAGTCTGGCTGACCGGATGAGTTACCCATCCTGCAGATGATCTTGAAGATGTTTTGTGAAGCATGGCATGTTCCTAAAAGAAGATTGAAGTCCCAGATCTGTGTGGCCAATAGTGTGATGATCTGCATGAAGTCTTTTGTAAATTAGTCAAGTTGTATTTGCTCTGTAAAGAGTGCCGACTTGGATAATTATCCCTAAGTCAATGTCTTGTATAAATAAGAGTTGTGAAGTCATTTCAAAAGTATCTTGGCAAAGATGAGAGTGTGGTAGAAAGTAGAGAAGCGAAAGGCAGAGTAGAAGTATTGGGCTTAAATGGAACTAACTCAAGCAAGGTGAACATGCTATTCTTCAATTCAAGTATGTAATATTTATCATTCTGTAGATAGTGTGTCTCTTGTAGGTAGTGGGCCTCTTGTGAGCAGTGTGCTCGGGTAGTGAGCCCTAATTGGCATGTGCCATTTTGTTCTTCTTATTCTTTTAATAGAGGATACAATCTTGGGTTAGTCACCCCATGGTTTTTCCCTTAATTGGGTTTTCCATGTTAAAATCTTGGTGTCATATGTGTTAATGTGTTTTTGCTCTTGAATTGTTGCATTATATTTCCATGATTGATTTATTATTATGCTGCTGAATTACAAAGAGGATTTAAGTGATTAATAGGAAGAAAGTTTTGGGACAACTGATTCACCCCCCCTCTCAGTTGTCTGTCTTGAATCTAACATGATGATTATTGTGTTTCAACTAACAAGGACTAATCACTTGTTGTTTCAATGAGTGAGATAGGGGTTCATCGATGCTCTCTCATTAGACAAAGAGTCTCATCGGGGAGAGGGATTCTAGCCATCAAGAAGTGAATGACCATGATGGAAATCTCTCACACACGCACTTAGGAAAATAATATTTATTCCTAGATGATTAAATAATTTAAATGTTTGTGTGTTTGTATGTTTGTGTGTGTCAAATATTGTTCATTTTAGACCTATAATTTCTTTAATAGGAAATAATTCTTTTCCTAGAAAATAAATTAATGAGTTTCATTTAATTATGACTTGTTGAAATAATCATTAAGGAATCTTTTTAAATTATTTCAAGAATATTTTTATTGTGGTAGTTATTTAATATAGGGGCTTAAAATTAGAACTAGTGAATTGAGTGGGAAGTGGGAAAAAGGCAATAAATGTATTTTGCAATTTTATTTTGAACGTGGAGAAAAATATGCTCTATGAAATCGTTTAAATAGGAAAGTAAATTAGAAAGTGAGGGGGCAAGGAAGACAGAGGAAAATTAGGGGGGGAATTTGAAAAAGGCAGAATTTGGGGAAAAGCAAAATCTAGGAAAAGACAAGAAATTGGGAAAAGCATAGGAAATCTGGGTATGCATTTTTATTTGGATAAAGTTCTTTTTTTCTACTGTCTCTACAAGAAATTCAATGGGGTTTTTTTAGATCTATGAAATTTGGGTTGGCATTTGAGCAGGAAATGATTCATATTATTGCATGTTATCATTAGAAAACACAGATTTTTGCATGTCAAATTATTGGTATTGCATGTTAGATTAAAATGAAGAAATCTTGCCTTTATTTTGGGTGGGAAATGTATTCTATTTTGCATGTTAAAAGAATAGATTTGCATCTCTGTAATATATGGATTTTGAATTATTATTTAACTTTGATAATACTTGCATTCTTTATTTAATACAGAATGATCATCTGAAGTTTATTTTTGTAGTATTGTTATCTACCAAACATCTGTAGTTACATCCAAGCAAAATAGGAACCCTTATTTTCATCATCCTAATCTTCCACAACAATTTATCCTTGTGTTCTAATATTTGCAATATGACTGGATTGTGCCTCTTTGATAACGAATTCCTTATTATTTGATAAATAGTTTCTATATATTATATTTCAAATTTATTAGCGACATCCTATTATGGCGTCCCCATCCTTTGTGAATACCTTTTGAGTATATAACTCGGTAAACATGCCTTGTATACATCACCTTTTGGCATATTATTTGAATAGTAACTATGGACATAATAGCAAACCTATTTGTATATCAAGGCATTTTTATATATATAATTCTTGCAACAATTACCTTGATTGCGCCACCATTTGTAACATTTTATGTTCATGCACTTGCTATGTTTTTTTTTAGAAAAAGGTGCAAAGCACCTGAACTTTATATATTATATATAAAAAAGGAAATTATAGAACATGCACTTGCTATTTTGGAATCTTACTAGTCTTGTCATTGATGTCAACCTCCAACAGATGGTTCACTTGGTTTCTAAGTGCTTTTGAGAAATTTTGAATAAAAAGGTGTGCAGTGTGATAGAGGTATGTTCAATAATATGCTCCACATTTCTTCATAGTTGAAGATATTCTTGTGTGGTTTGGAAGTGTTTGTCAGAGGTGGTCAGAGGTGTTATATCTAGAGTTTTAGGTTCTAGATCAGGCGATAGTGGAAGATGTGTTTGATAGAGTGTCTACCTGTGTAGAAGGTTGTCTAGGAGAAATGAGATTGCTCCGTATTTCTCCACATTGAGGTTTCTTGTTTTGTGGATCTGGGAAAGTGCTTATATTGCCTACATCTACCTTCCCTTGAATTTTCTAGTGTTGGGGTGCTCCGCAAGTTCAGTTCTTATGTTGGTGTTCAGTAGAAATGTATCCTAATGTGCAAAATCAAGGCATTCTTTGTTTCAACTTGTTGCGATAGTATTGCAGAAGATTTTGATGGTGCTAAATATTCTAGTAAGGTTTGGGGATGTTGTGGAGTGTATCTCTATGGTTTGCATGATGTTACTTGACTTGGAGAAGCGTGGATGTGGTTGTTAGCTCAGGTTTGGTCAACTTGGCTTGCTAGTGCTATTTGTAGAGGTACCTCATGGATTGTGGATGTGATGAGCAGCATGGTGATACAAATTTGAGTCCTAGTTAACCCTTGGCATGGTCCACTTTCACTTCTTTCCACCATGGAATTTTTTAGTGCCGACCTATTTTGGTGTTGCACATTTGAGGTGCATACATTTCATTAGGACCAACATAATTGAGATAGGTCTTGGTTGTAGATAGTATAAATGCAAGATGAAGTTGAGTGGAGCAAAGTAGAGAAGATGATGTCAATGTGAATCAATGGTAGTGAATTGATTGTGAGCTTAAATGCTTATGACTCCCAAATGCAGTGAGTAGAAGGTGTCTACATTTTAGTGTGCTTGAAGTTGCTTGAGGTAGTGAGCCAAAGGTTGCAGATGGAAAGAAGTTACAGTGGTGGATTTCTCCTATTGCTTTGAGATAGTGAATCTCTCTATAATAGTCCTCTTCTATTCTTATCTCTTCTGGATAGTGAGTCCTTCTGGGCAATGAGCCTTTCTTCTAGATAGTGAGCCTATTTGTTTTAAGTGTTGTTATTCATATATATGTGAGCTAATCCTCACCGTGGTTTTTCCCTTCTTGGGTTTTCCACATAAATCTAGTATTCTTATGTGTTTGGATGTGTTTGCATTGATTCATCATATGTTTACATTTTGCTAATGCTTAATAAGAGTGTGGAATAGTATTGAGGGTTTAATATTTTAATCTACAACTAATTCACTCCCTCTCAATTGTCCTATGCTTCTAATAATTGGTATCAAAGCAAGGTTCCTTGAAGAAGATTAACCACTTGAGGAAGATCTAGATGGCGCACAAGAAAGTTATTGAGGTTCTAGTGTTTGATGGAAGAAATTATGCTTTTTGGAAGACCGGGATGGAAAGCTTTCTCATCTCATTAGGATATGGTGTATGGAAGCTAGTTGAGAAAAAATATACTTTACCTACTAATGGTCTAAAGGAGGAAGATGAGATCAAATATTATGAGAACAATGGCAAGGCAAGGAGTGCTCTTCTAAACAATCTATGTGATTCTAAATTAGTGAAGGTGATGAGCTACAAAATTGTTCATGAGATCTAGAAGAAGCTGGAAAGTATCTATGAAGGAGATGACAAGATCAAGCAAGCAAAGGTGTAGAATTTGAAGGCCAAGTTTGAAACTCTGAAGATGCTAGAGGATGAAAATATTGCAAGCTACATGTAGAGAGTGGATGAATTTGTCAACTCCATCAATGATCTTGGTGGAAAGTTGGAGGAAAGTGAAGTGGTAAAGAAGGTACTAAGAACTCTTCTAAAATCATATAGCACTAAAGTTTCTTCTATTGATGAAACTCAAAATTTGGATAATTATTCTAGGGATCAAATGTTTGGTACTTTAACTACTTTTGAGATAAGAGAATTTGGTCAAGATGACTCAAAAAAAGAGACTACTTATAAGGTTAGAAGAATAGAAAAGAAAGATGAATCAGATTCAGATGATTTTGATAAAATACAAGCAAATTTTGTAAGCAGATTGAAAAAGGGCTCTAGAAAATATAGAGTTAAGTTACCCTTCAAATGTTTTAACTATGGAAAGTTAGGTCATTATGCTTAAAATTTTTTGGTCAAAATGTCTAATGAAAAATACAAGGATGACAAAGGAAAATCATTCAAGAGAAGTTATTATGTTAAAGAAGATGCTAGCATATCTGATGATGAGTTTGACTATTCGGATGATGGAAGTGATGAATGTGTATTCATGGATTTGAATGTTGGAACTAATTCTATTGATCCTGAAAGATGTATAAAGGAAATTGCTCCAAAAATAGGGCACAACATCAAAGGAGCTTTGGTAACTACTTTTCATGCAAGAGAATAGAACTACTAGTTAATCAATAGTGGATGCTTAAATCATATGATAGGTGATAAGAACAAGTTTGTTAAACTTGAGAAATTTGATGGAGGTTTTGTTAAGTTTGGAGATGATGCATCTTCTAAGGTCTGTGGAAAAGGTTCAATTAGTTTTGATGGCAAGCACAATATAGACGATGTTCTTTATGTCAAAGGTCTCCAGCATAATCTTCTGAGTGTAGGACAAATGTGTAGTAGAGGATATAACCTTATGTTTCAAGATGGTGGCTGTGAAATTAAAAAGGAAAACTCTAGAACTCTGGTTGCTATAGGAACAAGGACAAAAGGAAATGTATATCAGCTCAAAGGTGCTAATGGTATGTGTTTTATGACTCAAGTTAATGAATGTTGGCTATGGCATAGAAGAATGTGTCATATCAATTTCGATAGCCTAGTGAAGATTGGCTCTACTCAAGCTGTAAGGGATCTGCCAAAAATTACAAAGCCAATCAATGCAATTTGCAAGGAATGACAGATTGGGAAACAAACAAGGAAGAATTTCAAGATCAAAGTATATTCTACTACCAGACCTCTAGAATTGGTGCATACAGATCTGTGCAGACCTACAAGAGTAGGAAGCTTTCAAGGTTACATGCATTTCATGTTGTTAATTGATGATTACTCTAGAATGACTTGGGTAACCTTTCTCAAATAAAAATTAGAACCTCTAGATAAATTTAAAGCATTCAAGGTTATGGTTGAAAATCAAATTGATCTGAAAATCAAGTGTTTGAGGTCTGACAGAGGTGGTGAGTTCACCTCCAATGAGTTTAATTGTTTTTGTGAGGATCATGGAATAAAAAGGCATTTGTCAGCTCTTAGGACTCCTCAGTAGAATGGAGTGGTGGAAAGAAAGAATAGGACAATTTAGGGAGCAACAAGGACAATGTTAAAAGAAGCAAATCTACCAGATATCTATTGGAGAGAAGCTATTCACACTGCAGTCTACATACAAAATAGAGTGCAAGCAAGGGTCAACCATTCGTAGACTCCATATGAACTATGGTATGGAAGAACTCCTACTGTAAAATACTTTAGAGTGTTTGGAAGCAAGTGCTACATTAGGGGAGATGAAGAAAAATTGGGAAAGTTTGATACAAGATCGAATGAAGGAATCTTTCTTGGATATTCTAAAAAGAGCAAGGCTTACAAGTGTTACAACAAGAGACTAAAGAAGTTAGTTGAAAGTGCAAATGTCAAAGTAGATGAAGAACCACATCAAAGCTCGGTATTTATAGAAGGATATGAATCTAATGAACCCCCTTGCAGAGAAGAAGGAGAAGAATAAAAGGAAAAAGAGATGCAAGTTAATGAAGAAGGTGCTTTGAAAAGGGTTCCTAAGACTCCCAAGTATGTGCAGAAGAATCATTCTAAAGATCAAATCATTGGAGATAAGAACAAAGGTGTATTAACAAGAAGGAAAATTAATATGGCAGATGAACAAGTAAATTTGTGTTTGTTGTCTAAAATAGAACCCAAAATAGTGACTGAGGCATCAAAGATGAACATTAGATCAAAGCTATGGAAGAAGAATTGATGCAAATTGGGAAAAATTAGACTTGGGAAATTGTCCCAAGACTAGCAGACAAAATTGTAATAGGAACTAAATGGGTATTCCAGAACAAGTTGAATAGAATGGAGAAGTAGTCAAAAATAAAGCTAGGCTTGTGTATAAAGCCTACTCATAATGAGGAAACATATGTTCCAGTGGCAAGAATGGAGGCCATTAGAATGTTCTTGGCCTTTGCAACTCATAAGGATTTCAAAGTTTATCAGATAGATGTGAAATCTGCATTCTTGAATGGAGAATTCGAAGAGGAGGTATACATTGAACAACCAGAATGCTTCCAATTATCAGATGATCCAAGTATGGTCTACAAATTGAAGAAGGCATTGTATGGACTCAAACATACTCCTAGAGATTGATATGCAAGATTGGATAGATACCTGCTATAAAAAGGGTTCAAAAAGGGCACTGCAAACAACAATCTATACTTCAAAGTTGAAGAAGATCAAATCTTGATGGTGGAAGTATATGTTGATGATGTAATCTTTGGAGGAAATGAAGGTATGTGTAAAAGATTTACAGAGGAGATGTAGAAAGAGTTTGAAATATCAATGTGTGGAGAAATCGAATCTCTTCCTTGGGTTACAAATTAGTCAATCAGAAAAATGTATTTTCATTTCACAGTCAAAGTATGTTAAGGAAATGTTGAAGAAGTTTGGAACGGAAGACTCCAAACCACTATGTACTTCCATGACTACTAGTTGTAAGTTAAGAAAAGATGATGAATCCCCTAAGGCTAATCAGAGAAAGTAGAGATCAATGATTGGTGGACTGTTATACCTAACTGCAACTAGACCAGATATCATGCATGCAATTTGCCTTGTGGCTAGATTTCAATCAGATCCCAGAGAGTCACATGTTTCAGTATTAAAAAGGATATTTAGATACTTGAAAGGCACTCTAGACTTTAGCTTATGGTATCCCAAGGATCCTGATTTCTCCTTGAGTGCATATACAGATGCAGATTGGGTAGGATGTACATATGATAGAAGAAGTACAAGTGGTTGAGCTTTCTTTCTTGGAAGTGACTAGTTTCATGGTTGAGTTAGAAGCAGGATTCAGTCTCATTATCTAATACAGAGGCAGAGTACATTGTAGCAGCATCTTACTACACACAGGTGTTGTGGATGAAGCAAACATTGAAGGATATCAAAGTATCATATGATGAACCTATTCCCATCTTATGTGATAATACAAGTGCCATCAACATTTCAAAGAATCCAATAATGCATTCAAGAACAAAGCATATTTCAATCCGGTATCACTTTCTAAGAGAGAAGGTTGCAGAGAATGAGGTGAAATTGGAGTATGTTCCTACTGAGGATCAAATTGCAGACATCTTTACAAAGGCTCTTCCTAAAGATACTTTTGAGTATCTCCAGTAGAAGTTAGGGGTAATTTCCCCTCCTTCTTTTGATTAGATGCATAAGTGTGTGCATCTATCTGGGAAGCATTTCAAGATACATTTTTAGTCCTGGACTGGTGTTGAAGGCTCCCTCTTAGGGGGAGGTAGTGGCACTATTGGTTGGTGCAGTTAGTTGGAGCATATCTTATACCCCTAAGGGGGAGAGTGTAGAAAATTAAAAGCAGTAGAGAAAGAGTAAGTGCTTGCTGGTGTTACAAATATTGCCCTTTGCCATTGATGTCAAAGGGGGGGGAGAGAGTTGAAGTGACAGAAAAACCATTGTGTAGAAAAATGTGTGAAGAGTAAGAGTTGATCCGGTCAGGGGGAGTACTATTGGGTATTGAACTATTAATTGATTAATCTTACTATTGATGGTTTCTCAAAGATTTGGTGTTGCCATCAATGAAAAAGAGGGAGATTTTTAGAAGCTTTCTATTGTTGTCATTGATGTCAACCTCCAGCAGATGGCTCACTCGATTTCCAAGTGCTTTTGAGAAAATTTAAATAAAAAGGTGTGCAGTGTGGCAAAGGTATGTTTAGTATTATGCTCCACATTTCTTCATAGTTGAAGATATGCTTGTTTAGTTTGGAAGTGTTTTAAAAGGTGGTCAGAGATGTTATATCCAGAGTTTCAGGTTCTAGATCGCATGGTAGTGGAAAATGTGTTTGACAGAGTGTCTGCTTGTGTAGAAGGCTATCTGGGAGAAATGAGACTGCTTTGGATTTCTTTGCATTGAGGTTTGTAGTTTTACAAATCTAGGAAAGTACTTATATTGTCTACATCTACCTTCCCTTGAAGTTTCTAGTGTTGGGGTACTCCACAAGTTTAGTTCTTATGTTGGTGTTTAGTAGCAGTGTATCCTGATGTGTAAAATGAAGACATTCTTTGTTTGAGGTGGTTGTGGTAGTATTGTAGAATATTCTGATATGTTGAATATTTTGGAAAGGTGTGGGGATGTTGTTGAGTGTCTCTCTATGGTTTGCATAATGTTACTTGACTTGGAGAAGCATGGATGTGGTTGTTAGCTCAAGTTTGGCCAACCTGGCTTGCTAGAGCTATTTATAGAGGTACCTAGTGGATTATGGATGTGATGAGAAGCATGGTGATATAGATTTGAGTCTTGGTTAACCCTTGGCATGGTCCACTTTCACTTCTTTCTACTACGGAAGTGTTTAGTGTTGACCTATTTTAGTGGTGCACGTTTGAGGTGCATATTGATGGGTTTAAATATTGCCCTCTTTTGCATTGTTTGTATATGTCTTTAGACCTTTTGCACATAATCTTCTAGATACTTTTCAAACATTACCATCATGATATACTATCTTTTTATATATTTTGCAAAACCTTGAACCTATTTTGTTAATATGAAATATGGTAATGATATTTTTCAATTGAATGATTTGAACATGAGTATGTATGCAATATAGATGAAATTCTATGGTTTAATTATGAAGTTTATTTGTGCACATGTGTTTTGTGGATTAACCCTTATGCAGAAACAAGCATGTGGTATCAAGGAGAGGAGAATTTGTAGCAAGTCGCAGAACAAGGGAATTGAAGTAAGTTGAAATCAAGCCGCCAAAAGTGTAGGCAGCTGGAAGCTGAACATGAATCATTATGGGAAGAAATAAATGCAGAAGTAAACTTTTTCCAAGATTCCAAACATAGCTTATGTGTTTCTCATATGAGACATTGCATAGGAATTCTTATTTGAATGGGATTCTCCTTCCTCTATTCAGTTAGAATTAATAAATCAATCTTAACTTTGTATCCTAATATCTAGGAATGGATTAATGATTGTACTCAATAGTTGAATAAGACCCTCCCATTTTGTATAAGTTAGGGGATGAGCTCAGAGTCAAGTTAGATACTCAATTGTTAGTTATTTTATTCACTATTAGAAGATACAGTAGTTAGAATAGTTAGCTATTTCTCCAGACATGAATTGTTGAAATGCAATTATTGAATAAAATCTGCAAAGAGGATTTTGTTTGAAGTATTTTTGTGATATGGAATGAATGGAACTATGTGTTATGTGGATACGTGAGTATCTAATTTTTATTTGATTTTTATCTAAGTGAGTCAGTCCCCTGAATTGGCCACTCAAGGTACTGATCTTCACTTCATTTATTTTCTTATTCATTTATGCATTCTTGTTAAAGTTATTTTCCATTATTTTATAAATGCATTGTGAGCTAAGTAGAATACTCTTGTTGTTAATTACAATAGTTGTGGTTCATGAACAAATGTATAATTGATCCATCTTAGTCCTCCGGAGGTTAGCATTAGCTTTCTCATAATTTTGAATGGTTTTGGATTAGTTCTGTACTTTTATGTTGTTAGCAGTTATCTATAGCTTATGTTCAAGGTACCCATAGCTACTAGGTTCTGTAACTATTTTTAATGTTCTTGCATTTCTGTGAATTCTAGAAAAGTAGAATAATCTAAGTAGGTTTCGATAGGATAGTTTAGGATAATATGAGCCCCTAAAGGCACATATAGTGCAGTGCCATCATAAGCTTATGCTCCTTGGTTGATAATTTAATGTAGGTGTATAATGTCAAGTAGACTATTCAGATAGGTTTACCCCTGAATTATGTCAAGTCTACAACACATTAGTTAGCCTCTACATATTTGGTTCCATTGTCGGGGATGGTGCTACCTTCATAGGCTCATTTTACATGTTTTCATAGCTTAAATTTTGATTCTAGTATTAGGATTGATAGATTCACTCTTCAAGGAACATCATAAATTGTACTAACACTGTACATGACCACTGATATACAAAAGCCAAATCCACTATATGTGGAGGCTGAGAGACAACCAAGGTAGATTCCTCCCTTCAAATTATCAGGATAGAGAAGATACTGCTAACTTTATCAACTATATAGTAGGAATTGTTGAAGGAGAAGAACATGTTCTTCCATCTTCATCAATACCTTCTACATCTTCATCAACTTCTTCCACAATACAAAAGGGACCTTTAGAACCACGGCAAATGTGGTGATGGATGATCCACCAGAGAAAGCAACGTTTGAGTTTTCTATCACTGATCAGGAGAGGGCTACAGTGTTGAAGAACATTCCACCTTCAGCATTACCAGCATTCTATGGCCTAGTGATAGAGGACCTAGATATATTCATGTTTAAGTTTGATATCCTGTGTAGGAGCTATGACTACACTTTAAATGCTCACAGGCTTAAACTCTTTCTTGCCACTCTCAAGGATGTAGCCTTGAGATGGTTTATGGGGCTAGGAAAAGATGTCATTCTAGACCGAGATACAATGAAGGAGAGATTCTTGGAGAAATACCAAGATTATTATAGAGGACATGATAGGAGGAGAGATGCCATCTTCAGGATGTCACAAAGAGAGGAGGAGCCACTGGAAGATTATGTTGAAAGATTCTAGTTTTCCTTGAAGAAAAACCCCCAAAACAAATTGTCTAAAGAATCACTGAAGCTGGTCTTTTTGAGAGGGGTTAATGATGATTGCATGGATGCCCTGAATCTCATTGGGAAAGGTGATGTTTCTCAATTACCTTTTGAATCAATCTACAAAGCTTGTAGAAATTATTCAAGAACTTTCACCAGAAGACCAAGGGGAGAAAGGACATCCATCACAAACAAAGCAACCAATGGGGTTTCAAGGGTGGAAATTAGTAACTTGTTGTCCAACATGAAGGAGGGTATCATCAGCCATATGGCTACACTGTTGGACACTCTTCACATCAAGAAGAAATAAGAAGAGGTAGAAGCAATGCTTACTGAGTACCACCCTAGTTGTAGACAAAGGAAGGCTAATTGTAAATTCAAGAGGGTGGCCAATATCCAACAAGAGAAGGTTGAAAGGCTAGAATTTTAGCTATTTGAAGGACAGGATAGGTAGTTGTTGTACATAGCTCAAAGGAGACCTTGGCAGCAAAGATAAGGTATACCCTCCGATCCACTTAATTTTAATTCACCCTTTCCTACTACAAACCAAATTTTCTGTACTTGGAATACTCAACCATGGCCTAGTAATCAAAATCTATGGCAAAACCCACAATGGCCTACTCCACAACCTAGTTGGAACCAACAGTAGCCAAACCCATGGCCCCAACAAAGTTTCCAAGGTTCCAACTATAACCCCCAATGGCCTACACATCAACATAAGTGGCAGCCCTAATGGAACAAGGGCCAATAATGGTAGCAAAATGTAAATTACCAGCAACCTATGCTTCCATCTCATTCCTAGCAGCCAGTAATAATGCCTCCATCCACTCCTCAAACTCAACCTTTTAGACCTACCCAACTCACTGCCTTTAACAGGCTTATACTAACAAGGTGATGCAATACACCACCTATGGGGTAGAGGTGAGTAATGTTCACCTTAGATCAGGGAAGCAACTTGTGGGCCCTTCATCTCCCCAAATTATAGAACTTGAAGATGAAGAGCCCACAGAGGAAGACTCAGATAAGCCACCTTTGAAACCTAAATCAAATCAGGACCCTCAGACCTATTGATGGTGTTTTTAGCACACAACAACGCAGGTATAATTGCTGGTATCACACCTCTCTTGAAAAAGGTATCCTATCCAAGATAGAACTGTCCCAAGGATAATATAGCTAGGTCTTAGCTTGCTTGGAATGACTCGGTGGTATGTCTAGCTATGCCAACAAAGGGTCTTACATGAAATGCAGGGTTTACGAAAAGATGGCAGCAATGCAAGTGCAAAAACCCTAAGTGGTTCAGACTGTGAAGTGTGAAATTTTAGCACATGATCAATGTAATGCTGCTCAAATCCTAAATCTACCAAAATTTATGTAAAGAAAATACAAAAGGAAAGGGAGAGAGAAAGGGATAAGATATCCTATAGACAATTACAGAAATAACCAATAACCAAATAGACAAATTCCCAACAATAAACAAATCTCTGCTTAACCAGGCAACCCACAATGCCACAAAGAATGTGCAATCTTCTAAGGGGATGTAATAATTTACAACTTGTAGAGGGTTCATCAAACACCCAATCCTTGGTGCAGCTCAATGAAATCATACAATCAAACTTATCTCATAAACTATGCCCAGATTAACCATGCACAATGATATACAATCAGCAAGCCATTAATGTGTGAACGGGAAATCCATCAAATATCTGAATAATTAATCACAAGTGCAACTGAATATCAACTAATTTTAGATTGACATGAACCATGAAGACCAAAATAAGACAACACATAATCACAAATTTCCAGCAACCTGCAAAACTTGCTTTGTATTAACTGTAATTTGGCAAAGTCTCAGTAATTCATTATCAAATCTTACTTGTTACAATGAGAGAATAATGGCCCTTTTATAGACAAGGCACTATACTAAGTTTTTCAATGGACAGTGGAGATATAACTCAACACCAAGGGTCCAGATTACATGGCATTTAATGAAGTACAACAATTTGTTACATTTTCACATTTGCATTTGTCCTTTCATAAAATGACAAAATATAGCTTGCAAATACATCGAATCTAGACAAAATGGATACCCATTTGGTTGTACATGATGAAAAGTCAATTTTCAAGGCCTAATAAACCCAAAATAAAGTCACATGACACTCAAAAACTTGTGCTGATGTGGATTCACGAGATTCCAAGTGCTGACTGGATCAAAAGGAGTATTTTAGTGAAGGCATATGCATCTAGATGCTTGCTGGACTGATTCTTGATGACTGAGCTACTAGGACAGCTGTATGCATGTCTTGGTGATCTAGTCCAGGGTCATTTGAGTGGTATTTTTGGGAAAATATCAAAAATATAATTTTTAGTATTTTCTACATCATAGTAAATTTTATTTTCGGAGGCCTTCGAAGTAGAATGGGGGCTCAAAACTTTGGCATTAAGCCTTAGCAACTAAGTAGCTCAAACTTGATAATTATTTTATCTTTCCAATGAGTCCAAGAAGTTTAAATTTTGATAAAAGAGCTAGGAATTATGACCCTGGACTGGATCACTTAGACATTAGAGTGGATCTGCAAGAACAACAATGAAGTAGACTTGATATTTTATGTCTTTAAGATCTTGAGGCCTATCTCCATCATATTGGACATCATATTGACTTCCTTTTGCATGTGCAGCAGCAATTTGGTTGATAAAATATCAATTCTGCATCTCTGGGTCAGCAGGGTACCTCTGTATGTTCATCCTTCCAAGATAGCTCCAATTGGCTCCTTTGTCCTCTTAGACCTGCAATCAACAAGGCCAAGCATCAATTTCATCATAAAAAGTCATTTCCCATCATTTTGAATCAAGATATGTCCACTTGCAATCATGGATCAGTCAAAAACAGCTCATTGTCAATGTCACTTCTTATGAACAACCTCATAAATCTAGTGATTTTTGCATGATTTTTTGAGTTTTTTACCATTTTCAAGTACCCATTTGGCCTATATATTCATTTAGAAAGTTTTTGTGCTCATTTGAATCCATTTGGGGACTTTTATTTCATGTTTTTATAGCCTTTTCTGCAAAAAAGCAAGATCTTTGGGGGTCATGGACTTTTCATGTGCAGTAGCATTAATTGTCGTAAAACATGCCAAAAATCCACACAAAGTGGGTAAAATGTTCATCATGGTGTGACAACTAGTTGTACCATTCAAATCCATCAAGAAAATCTAATTTGTTCCTTGAAAAACTCAATTTTCAGGCCAAAATACCAAAAAGCGCTAATTTTGGGGATCACTGACTTAGTGGGGATCTCACCTCCAACTGACCTAGCGGGGATTTCAGCTCCAACTAACATTGCAGGGATTTCAACTCCAACTGACCTAGCGGGGATTTCATCTCCAATTGACCTAGCAGGGATTTCACCTCCAACTGACCTACCAAGGATTTCACCTCCAACTGACCTATCGGGGATTTCACCTCCAACTAACCTAGCGGGGATTTTGGCTCCAACTGACCTAGTGGGGATTTCAGCTCCAACTGACCTACCAGGGATTTTAGGTTAACCTAGCAGGGATTTCACCTCCAACTGACCTAGTGAGGATTTCACCTCCAACTAACCTAGCGGGTATTTTGGCTCCATCCGACTATAGTCAGTGAAGGTCATTTTTAGTGCAAGTCGGTTGACCATGATTTTAGCGTAAGCTTTGATAGATGTCATCGGTGGGGATTTTGGTGCTGAATGACTTAATAGTAGTTTGAAGGAAGTTAGTTAGAGGTGAATTTAGCGCTAAGGTCATAGGACGATGATTTTCGCGCAGAAGTTCGTGAGCAAGGTTTTTAGCGTTGAATGTCGGTAGCGACTATTTTTAGTGCAAAGTCAGTGGATTCAATTTTTATCGCTAAGGTCGGTAAGGGTTGTTTTGGCGCAAATTGCAGTTGGGGTCATTTTTAGCGCCAGATTTTGAACTTCTTAGGATGAAATTATATTTAAAAATACATTTAAGTATTATACTTTAAATATTTTTAAATATACTTTTAGGATGGTTGAGATGGATTCCAGATCCATAGGATTTCACATTCAGATTCTAGAATTTTGAGGTTCCACCAGATTTCAGTCTTAGCCATTTTTTAGGATTTTCAAGGTTTCAGACTTAGCCAAATCAAGGCTTCAGGAACATGTATCAGGGTGTAAGCACATGGACCCCTTAGTGAAATCTAGTGGAATTTGACATGATTTTGCAACTCTAAGACCTAGAAACTAGGAATTTCAACTTGACACATCCTGCAGTAGCAATTTCAAAGGCAATATCCAGTGACATGAGATTTTGGAGCAAAATATAGTAACACCCAATTTCAGTGCAGAAAGCAACAAATGGCTATTTTTTAAGTACAAGACCACCCAAGACACCTCCAAATGACATCAAATCACCCCAATCATGCAAAAGACTCAAATCTGTAACAAATCATGCAATCTAAGCACAAATTCACCTTCTCATCATCATAAAGAGGAAAGAATGAGACTCTAAGCCAAAACAAAAGAGGAGGTCTCGATTTGACAAAATGGGACATGTGTGTAAGGCACAACAAATGGTGACTCTGGTGGGAAATGCTCCAAAGCATTTCAAAGATAAACTTTAGTTTCGAACCCAGAATCTCTATGTTTCCCACATGTTAAACAAGGAAAATATGATACCATATCAAAGAAGTAGAAACCAAAAGTACAGCGCAGCCATCCATATCCTGAAAACCTGAGTGTGAAATTGCCTTAATTCCCATCCCTTGGCAACTAAGCTCATCCAAGATCCTTTACATTAAGCTACATGATTAGTACACACCTCATGAACTACATAGACATTGTCCCACTGCCAGTGAGCGTCTATAGCCCTGATGGGTTTGTCTCAAAATTCCACTCAAGCAAAGCCCCACTTCCAGTCAGGTGTCCATAGCCCTGATAGAGTTTACTCGATTGTCCATCTAACTGAGTTATAGTGTGTGATTGTGATTTTGCATTTCTCTTCTTTCATACTTTTGATGTTTTATTAAGTTTAGATTTGGTAGAGTACAATGCAGTACCGCTACCCCTATAACACATGCTTTTGATGGTAGTAGTTACATTGATAACTTAGCTAGCTAGGTGTGGACTCCCGATGGCGACAAAGGTGGACCTTAGATTTTTCACTTTATGTAGGATCACCAGGACTTACTTAGGTACTTTAGGATTACTTAAGAGTGTAAGAGATATATGGCTAGAAAATATTTTAAGTGCACCGACTAATGACTCATTTCCCATGAACAGACATCATACCATCCAACCATAACCATGGAACCCACAGAAAGACCTGAGTAGAAAACTTTAGCTTCTCAAAGAAATATTCCAAATTACTTGCCCAACAAAGAAGCACTTGCAGGTCTGCACAACTGTCACCACATTCGAGAAATGGAGAACTCAAGCGAAGCAAGCGCAGAAGTGAAAAGTAAAGAAAACTACTCTAACCAAAGCAAAACAAGCAGAAAGCAACAACTAACAGCTAACAAAGTTAAGGAAAATAGAAAATAGAAAGCAAAAACTAATCTAAAACAGCAGACTACTTAACAAAAACCTAACTAGAACAAGCAAGACTATGTGCAAAATCTTTGGATAGCAAGTATTTACGCTTCCTTGTGGTTTATTTCTTAGGACATGCAGAAGTAACAAGGTGCAGGTCAGTGTCCTAAGTTTGGCAAATTCATCTTTGTACTCTGAAAAGTGAGCTAGATGTATGTTGGGTCCATGTTTAGGGTATCAGTTATGCAAAATCGACAATTGGGGCAGCTCATTAGGGACATGATCAATCCAGATGCAAGTTGTCTTACTTAAATCACCATAATCAAATTGATAACTAAAACCAAGTGAAAAAGGGGAAGATACAACCTAGTTTGCAGTGCTATCAGTTAGAGATGTAAGTTCATCACCTTGTTGCATTTTGCTACCTACTTCCACACCTTCAAGATATTTCAGCTCATGCAGGGCCATATCATGTGCATCAAGTACCTCTGGATCACTGAATACTGCAACAATTTCCCAAGCAAACAAAAATTTTGAACAACCTTCTTTAGAATGTGGATCATGTGGATAAATTCTGCATGAATCAGCCAAAGAAAAATCTGACATATGTGGTGAATTTCCATACAGCAACATGTCTTTGCTCATTGTTGATACCAACTCAATGATGTGATCAAGTGACTAACATGAGAAAGCTTCCAAGCCATCACTTTGCATGACAGTTTGATTTTTATTCTTAGATTGTAGATTTTTACTTTCGTTTCTTATCGTTGGATCAGCATCAACCATGTGGAGATCTTCTTTTATGCAAGTATGAACAAGATCAGCTTGATGAATATATGATAAACTTGAATTCACTTAACCAAAATCAATCATATGCTCTGAAACAACTTCCTTTGTGCCAATTAGTAGCCTTCTTGTTTCAATTAAGGGTTGGCAATTCATTATCTGCAGTAAGAACAGAGCCTTTTTCTTCCTCTATATCAACCAATAACCCTTCTATTTGGACTGCATATCCATTGTCTGTAGTAGCAACATGGTCTCCTTCTTTTGGCATGATTTGATCCATGATGTCAGTGTTGCCTTGAAGTGATGTATTTTCCTAATTTTCTTCATTTCACTCAACTGAAAACTTTGTGGGAGTAATTGCAGTGATCTGATATGACTAATCTTTGTGGTGCACTGTGCTGATATACTTAGAAGCTTGATCATTTTTCATCAAACAATTTGATTGTGGCTCAAGTACATCATCTAGAACAATTTTCTACATTGCTATCCATGATTATTCTTCATTTGGAAGACTAGTTTCTTCTTGCCCTTGCTACTGTTTCACTTGATCCATCTGCTACTCATACTTAGTTTTAGACTCAAAATTTCCAAGACACTAAATTGAACTATTGTTCTGTACCTCAACATCCTTAGTAATAGAAATTTGATCTTGGACATTGCTCTGTTCATTGTCCTGTGATTGAAAACTAGGCTTCAACCATGTTGGAAGGTCCATTTAATGGAAACTAGGTTTTAACAAGTCAAGGACAGTATACTTCTTAGTTGGGTGACCCTTTTGATTGTGATCAACTATGAATGGTGGATTTATAGCTCCTACAACCACAATGCTTTGGGTGCTTTCAACTAAGACATGATCACATGCATATGCTTCTATCTGTATTACAGCTCCTTGCAAGGTCTTGCTCTGAGCATGTCTATCATGCATATATCCCACTTCAATCTTGTATATTTCAAAAATAGGGAGCAATCCTTTTAAATGCAGGTCCAATCTTTGAAGAAAAGTTAAACAATCAATCTTGTCATGCAGCTCTCCCAAATGTACAGTGCAGACCTGAGGTGAGCTAAAATCAAGAAATGTTAATGGAGGATATTTCACCCTAATTTGCCTATCTAGCACTTCTTTGAAAAGTCGGATGTCCACTTGGAAGTTCTCTTCATGATATGACTGTTGTGACAGTGTTCTGAAGAATGAAGGAGTCTCATGACTGAAACCCTTCTGTGTATCCATTGGATTAGAATTTCATGTACATTCATTTCATTTCAGCATGTGTAATGAACTAACAAAACTGAAAGCCTACATCATAATCTCTATTCTACCTTCCTTCTAGCACCAATTCTGTTGATGGTGTTTTTAGCACACAAAAACGCAAGTATGTTTGTTGGTATCGCACCTCTCTTGAAAAAGGTATCCTATCCAAGATAAGACTGCCCCAAGGATAATATAGCTAGGTCTTAGCTTGCTTGGAATGACTCAGTGGTATGTCTAGTTGTGCCAACAAGGGATCTTACATGAAATGCAAGGTTTATGAAAAGATGGCAGCAATACAAGTGTAGAAACCCTAAGTGGTTCAGACTGTGAAGTCTGAAATTTTAGTAGATGATCAATGTAATGCTACTCAAATCCTAAATCTACCAAACTTTATGTAAATAAAATGCAAAAAGAAAGGGAGAGAGAAAGGGATAAGAGATCCTATAGACAATTACAGAAATGATCAATAACCAGATAGACAGATTCCCAACAATAAACAAATCTCTGCTTAACTAGGCAGCCCACAATGCCATAGAGAATGTGCAATCTTCTAAGGGGATGTAATGATTTTCAAATTGTAGAGGGTTCATCAAACACCCAATCCTTGGTGCAGCTTAATGAAATCATATAATCGAACTTATCCCATAAACTATGCCTAGACTAACCATTCATAATGACATACAATCAGCAAGCCATTAATGGTATGGATAGGAAATCCATCAAATATCTAAATAATTAATCACAAGTGCAACTGAATATCAACTAATTTCATATTGACATGAACCATGAAGACCAAAACAAGACAACACATAATCACAAATTCCGTGCAACCTAAAAAACTTGCTTTGTATTGACTGTATTTTGGCAAAGTCTCAGCAATTTATTATCAAATCTTACTTGTTACAATGAGAGAATGATGGCCCTTTTATAGAGAAGGCACCATGCTGATTTTTTCAATGGATGGTGGAGATTAACTCAACACCAAGGGTCCAAATTACATGGCATTTAATGAAGTACAGCAGTTTGTTAAAACGAAGGAGTATCATGACTGAAACCCTTCTGTGTATCCATTGGATTAGAATTTCTTGTACATTCATTTCATTTCAGCATGTGTAATGAACCAATAAAACTAAATTCCTACATCATAATCTATGTTCTACCCTCCTTCTAGCACCAATTCTATTGATGGTGTTTTTAGCACACAACAACACAAGTACGTTTGTTGGTATCACACCTCTCTTGAAAAAGGTATCCTATCGAAGATAGGACTGCCCCAAGGATAATACAGCTAGGTCTTATCTTGCTTGGAATGACTCAGTGGTATGTCTAGCTGTGCCAACAAGGGATCTTACATGAAATGCAAGGTTTATGAAAAGATGGCAGCAATGCAAGTGCAGAAACCCTAAGTGGTTCAGACTATGAAGTCTGAAATTTTAGCAGATGATCAATGTAATGCTACTCAAATCCTAAATCTACCAAACTTTTTGTAAAGAAAATACAAAAAGAAAGGGAGAGAGAAAGGGATAAGAGATCCTATAGACAATTGCAGAAATGATCAATAACCAGATAGACAAATTCCCAACAATAAACAAATCTCTACTTAACTAGGCAGCCCACAATGCCACAAAGAATGTGCAATCTTCTAAGGGGATGTAATGATTTTCAAATTGTAGAGGGTTCATCAAACATCCAATCCTTGGCGTAGCTCAATGAAATCATACAATCGAACTTATCTCATAAACTATGCCCAAACTAACCATGCACAATGACATACAATCAGAAAGCCATTAATGGTATGGACAGGAAATCCATCAAATATCTGAATAATTAATCACAAGTGTAACTAAATATCAACTAATTTCAGATTGACATGAACCATGAAGACCAAAATAAGACAACGCATAATCACAAATTCTGAGCAACCTACAAAACTTGCTTTGTATTGACTGTATTTTGGCAAAGTCTCAGCAATTTATTATCAAATCTTACTTGTTACAATGAGAGAATGATGGCCCTTTTATAGGCAAGGCACAATACCAATTTTTTCAATGGATGGTGGAGATTAACTCAACACCAAGGGTCCAGATTACATGACATTTAATGAAGTACAACAGTTTGTTAGATTTTCAAATTTGCATTTGTCCTTTAGGAAAAAGATAAAATACATCTTGCAAATACATCGAATCTGAACAAAATGGATACCCATTTGGTTGTACATGATGAAAAGTCAATTTTCAAGGCCTAATAAAGCCAAAATAAAGTCACATGACACTCGAAAACTTGAGCTGATGTGGATTCATGAGATTCCAAGTGCTGACTGGATCAAAAGGAGTATTTTGGTGAAAGCATATGTAACTAGATGCTTGCTAGACTAATTCTTGATGACTAGGCTACTGGGACAACTGTATGCATGTCTTGATGATCCAGTCCAGGGTCATTTGAGTGGTATTTTTGGGAAAATATAGAAAATATAATTTTTGGTATTTTCTACATCATAGTAAATTTTATTTTTGGAGGCCTTCGGAGTGGAATGGGGGCTCGAAACTTTGTCAATTGCTTGGCATTAAGCCTTAGCAACCGAGTAGTTCAAACTAGATAATTGGTTTATCTTTCCAACGAGTCCAAGAAGTTTAAATTCTGATAAAATAGCTAGGAGTTATGACCCTGGACTGGATCACTTGGACATTGGACTGGATCTGTAGTAACAACAATGAAGTAGACTTGATCTTTTATGTCTTTAAGTTCTTGAGGCCTATCTCCATCATCTTGGACATCATACTAACTTCCTTTTGTATGTGCAACAACAATTTGGTTGATAAAATGTCAATTCTGCATCTCTGGGTCAGCAAGGTACCTCTATATGTTCATCCTTCCAAGACAGTTCCAATTGGCTCCTTTGTCCTCTTAGACTTGCAATCAATAAGGTCAAGCATCAATTTCATCATAAAAAGTCATTTCCCATCATTTTGAATCAAGATATCTCCACTTGCAGTCATGGATCAGTCAAAAACAACTCATTGTCAATGTCACTTCTTATGAACAACCTCATAAATCTAGTGATTTTTGCATGATTTTTTTAGTTTTTTACCATTTTCAAGTACCCATTTGGCCTATATATTGATTTAAGAAGTTTTTGTGGTCATTTGAATCCATTTGGGGACTTTTATTTCATATTTTTATAGCCTTTTCTGCAAAAAGTAGGATTTTTGGGGGTCACGGACTTTTCATGTGCAGTAGCATTAATTATGGTAAAACATGCCAAAAATCCACACAAACTTGGTAAAATGTTCATCATGATGTGACAACTAGTTGTGCCATTCAAATCCATTAGGAAAATCCAATTTGCTCCTTGAAAAACTCAATTTTCAGGCCAAAATACTAAAGAGCGTTAATTTTGGGGGTCACTGACTTAGCGAGGATTTCACCTCCAATTGACCTAGCGGGGATTTCACCTCCAACTAACCTAGTGAGGAGTTGATCTCCAACTGACCTAGTGGTGATTTCACCTCCAATTGACCTAGCGGGGATTTCAGCTCCATTGACCTAGCGGGGATTTCACCTCCAACTGACCTAGCGGGGATTTCACCTCCAACTGACCTAGCGCGGATTTTGGCTCCAACTGACCTAGCAGAGATTTTAGCTCCAATTGACCTAGTGGGGATTTCACCTCCAACTGACCTAGTAGGGATTTCGCCTCTAACTGACCTAGCGGAGATTTCACCTCCAACTAACCTAGCGGGGATTTTGGCTCCATCTAACTAAAGTCAGTGAAGGTCATTTTTAGCACAAGTCAGTTGACCATGATTTTAGCGCAAATCGGCTGACCATGATTTTAGCACTAGCTTTGATAAATGCCGCCAGCGGGGATTTTGGTGCCGACCGACTTAATAGTAGTTTGAAGGAAGTCATTCGAAGGTGAATTTAGCACTAAGGTTAGAGGACGATGATTTTCACGTAGAAGTCCATGAGCGAGGTTTTTAGCGCTGAAAGTTGGTAGTGACTGTTTTTAACGCAAAGTCAGTGGATTCAATTTTTATCGCTAAGGTCGGTAAGGGCTGGTTTTGGCGCAAAGTGCAGTTGGGGTCATTTTTAGCACCAAATTTTGAACTTCTCAGGGTGAAAGTATATTTAAAAATACATTTAAGTGTTATACTTCAAATATTTTTAAATATACTTTTAGGATGTTTGAGATGGGTTCCAGATCCATAGGATTTCATATGCAGATTCTAGAATTTTGAGGTTCCACCAGAGTTCAGACTTAACTATTTTTTAGGATTTTCAGGGTTTCATACTCAGCCAAATCAGGGCTTCAGGAACATGTAGGTGAAAGCACATGGACCCCTTAGTGAAATCTAGTGGAATTTGACACAATTTTGCAACTCTGAGACTTAGAAAATAGGAATTTCAACTTGACACATCCTGCAGTAGCAATTTCAAAGGCAATATCCAGTGACATGAGATTTTGGAGCAAAATGCAATAACACCCAATTTCAATGTAGAAAGCAACAAATGGCTATTTGTTTAGCACAAGACCACCCAAGACACCTCCAAATGACATAAAATCACCCCAATCATGCAAAAGACTCAAATCTGTAACAAATCATGCACTCTAAGCACAAATTCACTTTCTCATCATCATAAAGAGGAAAGAATGAGACTCTAA
Source organism: Cunninghamia lanceolata (assembly GCA_027924645.1). Taxonomy (NCBI): domain Eukaryota; kingdom Viridiplantae; phylum Streptophyta; class Pinopsida; order Cupressales; family Cupressaceae; genus Cunninghamia; species Cunninghamia lanceolata. The sequence goes on along the minus strand of BSBN01000441.1, from coordinate 1,234,854 downwards.
GCCAAAACAAAAGAGGGGGTCTCCATTTGACAAAATGGGGCATGTGTGCAAGGCACAACAAGACCACTTCACATCCAAAGCCTCCTTTCCCTAAATGCTTGGCTATCCAGAAGTAATCAGCACAGGCTAAAACTAACCTTCTAGACCAATTAAAAGATATAAGCATAAAGATTCCCTTAATCCAAGCTATCAAAGATATTCCTATCTATACTAAGACTATTAGAGATCTCTGCATAAAGAAACCAGGAAGGAAGAGAACAGACCCAAAGACAATCCACATTTTGGGTAACCTTGCTGACATAATGTTGGGGAATATAATTGTCCCCAAATATACAAATCCAGATAGTCCAGTAGTGGACGTAAAAATCAATGGGACTCTAATCAAGAATACTTTGATAGACTTGGGTACTGCAATTAATGTAATGTCCAAGGAGACAATGCAGATGGTGTAGTTAAACAACCTTAAGCCTACTTAGACAGTTTTGCAATTAGCTGATAGGTCTACAATTAAGCCTGAAGGATTCATTGAGGACTTAATAATTGCATTAGATTCTTGTGAATACCCTATTGATTTTATAGTACTCCAGCCCAAGGTCAATCTTGTTGGTTATCCTCTTATACTAGGCAAACCATGGCTTGCCACAACAGATACATTTATAGGTTGCAGGTCAAGAAATATGATCATATCCAATGGGACTGTGACCAAGAAATTGGTCTTATATCCACCAGCCCAACCATACCATGAACTTGAGTAGACCATCTGGCCTACCTTGGATGATGAGGACAACTATTCACTGCAAACCTTGATGACCATTGAATGCAACCCCTTGCTGGATATCCAGGATGAAGATGAACTGATAGCTCACATTATACAAAATGACTACGTGAGGCACCCCTAGCAGTAGGACTGTCTAGCCTACTTACAAGACCCCTTGAGAAGCATAAAACCCATTAGTTCCTTAGAAGAGGTATCCCAAATATTCCATACTTTATTACCCTAGCAATGCTTACCAATAATACATAGCCTTGATTTGTCCTCTATACAAGAAATGTCTAAACAATTAGAAATCAAGCCAGGAAAGATGTTGACAGTTAATAATGCATTGACTAATGAACAGTAGCAATCCCTACACGTAGTGTTGCAGGCAATCGCAGTAGCGTTTGCATGGGATTACAGTGACATGAAAGGCATTGATCTTGCCTTATGCATGCACAAAATTTACAATAATGATGGCCATAGACCTATAAGGCAGCAACAGAGACGCATGAACCCTGCTCTAAGAGAGATAGTGAAATTTGAACTTCAAAAGCTTTTGGCTGTAGGATTTATATACCCCATTTCAAACAGTGAATGGGTTTCACCATTGGTAATAGTTCCCAAGAAAGGTAGAATGGTGAGTTTGTGTTGACTACAGGGAACTAAATGCTACCATAAGGAAGGATCACTTCTCATTGCCATTTATTGACCAAGTGATGCAGACAACTTCATAAGATACCAACAACCTATCTATGTTGAAGGATAGTTCAAACCTTCGAGATCAGCCTTCTTACAAGGAAGGGTTTCAACACCATAACAACTTGTTCTTGGCATCAGAGAGAGGGATGACTTCAGGGCACACCTTCCAAGATGCCCAACTCTAATCAAGACTCATCTAACCCACTCTACAAGACAACAATCTTGCCAATGTCTTCAAAAGACAGTCATACCCTTACTGCTTTATTAGACTCAGTGACCTCCTTGGAATGTTATCTATTGAGACAATCTCATACAACATGCCAATCTATAACATGCATACATACCTAATATCTTCACAAGTCAATAACATAACAACATGCCTATTACCTTCTTAACACTGACTGTCTTCTGGAGGACTAACAGAGGCAGCATAAGGTAAGGTGGACTGTTATCTTAGGGAAATCTCGTCCTTCTCCTTTTCATAGGTCTATGGTCAGATCTAGGGTTCTTCCCACCGGTCTCAACACTTACATTCACCAACTTTCCACTTTCACAGTCATTGGACTCCACCCTTATGCTGTTGTCCTCCTCCAACTTCCAATACATGGATCTTGATGGACCATTTTATATGGCAAACTCCACCCTACACCATTCTCCTACCCCTGCAACCTTCACAAACCTCTACCCTAACTATTCTACATTCCATTCCACTGATCACAACTAGGAAAGATCAATGGAATGAAGAAATACCAATCGGGCTACTCAGAAATACCCTAATTCAGGGTTTCAAACCACTTTCAAACAAAGGAGAAATGCAGAGATATACAAGGTTGTCAAAAGCCCAAACAACTTGCAAATGATAGGTAACTCAACAACCTAACCAACCATCATAGACACCAGCCACCTCCAGGCCGTACAGGTACGGAATACTGCAAAAAACAACAAATTTCAGAAGGAAGACAGTAATTCTAAAAGGCAGTTTGTGGGAAACCAATGATATCTTCCATCTAGTTTACTGTCAAGACCTCAAACCATGCTCAAATCAAATTTATCTCCTTCTACTATCCATCCAATATGGCCAAGTACTAAGACAGTTATGTACAGGAGTACAGTATGGCAGAAAACAGTAATGAAAAATAGAAAAACACAGAAAAGGCAGGAAAAATAGTGGTTTCTTTTCTATTATTTCACTTTCATCCAATGTTCTCCCTTTAATGAATCCCTCTTGGCTTCAAATAAGCCTCATCCAATTGAAAGAAGTCATTTGGGGTCTAAGAAACTGCCCAAACCAACGAGCTTTTCTTGATTTTTAACTGCAGCCACTAATAACAGTTTTATAAACTGTCCTCTTTAGGACTACACTGACCATTTTATGTTTAGAAGATACTTTCTAACCTTTTGTTAACCTAGGACAAGGTGTTAACATTCCTCCTAACCCTTCACATGCCTTTAAAGGCTTACAAACATGAAAATTTTAATGACTGTCCTATATGCCCCCACAAAGGCTATTGCAAACTACCTATCACAACATGACTATAGTAGATTCTAGCTATTTGGACACAGTCCATTTACATGCATGGCTTTCAAGCCTTATTACAACATTTAATGGTCTCAAGGACCTTATTAAACCAAACAAAACAACTGGAAAATCTAACCAAATCCTAGATATCTGGGTGCTCTTGCACCACCAAGTTCTTGACTCTTTGGCAGGGAATAAATATTTCTCATTTCTTGATGGCTTTAGTGGCTATAACCAAATCAAGATTACACCTGAGGATCAAGATAAGACAATGTTTACTTGCCCTTGGGGGACCTATGCATATTTTGTCTTACCTTTTGGTCTGTGTAATGCTCCAGCCACATTTCAAAGAGCAGTACTCAGTATTTTCTCTAATTTTGCCCATGATAGCATGGAGATTTACATGGATAACTTCACCACATATGGTGAAACATATGATGAAGCCTTACACAATTTGGAGAAATTTTTAAAGAGATGCAAAAAGCACAATCTATCTTTGAGCAATGAAAATTGTTTTATGATGATGACATAGGGCATTGTCTTGGGACATTTTATCTCAAGTGTAGGAATACAAGTTGACCCAAAGAAGATTGAAATCATATCTACCCTACCTATTCCACAGAAACAGAAGGATGTAAGGAGCTTCCATGGACATGTAGGTTATTACAGGTGGTTCATTCAAGATTTTAGTAAAATTGTTGCCCATTTGTTTACTCTGTTGACAAAAGACATTGACTTTGAATGGACCCCAGACTGTCAGAATTCATTTAAGAAGCTAAAAGCAGCCTTGACACAAGCTCTAGTTCTAAGAGGTCTAAATTGGACACTGCCCTTTCATATCCACACTGATGCATTAGACTTTGTCATTGGAGCAGTCTTAGGCCTGCAAGAAGGAAATAAAGAATATGCAATATACTCTATTAGCAAAAACCTACAAGGAGCTAAATTGAACTACACTGTGACAGAAAAGGAAATGTTAGTTGTTGTTTATGCCATTAACAAATTTAGACACTACATTACTGGCTATAAAGTGTTCATACATACAGATCATACAACAATCAGATATTTGATGAATAAGCCAATAGTGGGTAGAAAACTTGTAAGGTGGTTGTTGTTATTGCAAGAATTTGACATAACAATAGTTGACAAACTAGGAAAGGCTAATGTGGTTGTTGATTTTCTATCTAGATGGCCTACACAATCAGCAGAAGGAGTGGTTGATGATTCTTTTCTTGGTGAACATCTATTTGCTCTAAACATACACACTCCATGGTATGCAGATATAGCTAATTATTTGGTGACAGGGCAGATTCTAGGTTACTTTTCTCTGAGGGAAAAAAGATAGTTAGTTCACAAATGCTTCCCTTATTCTTGGATTTCTAGATTCCTATTCTACACTGGCCTAAATAACATTATGAGAAGATGTATCAGGGAGGATGAAGTGTTTGACATATTGAAGGCATGTCATGATGAACCCTGCGGTGGACATTTTGTAGCCAAAAGGACAGCCTTCAAGATCTTGACAATAGGAAATTACTAGCCAACACTACATAAAGACTCTGTCAAGTATACTAGAAGCTGTGATCAGTGCTAGAGAATGGGGAGACCTACAAGAAGTGATGAAATTCCTTTGCAGCCCCAAATAACATTAGCTCTTTTTGATAAGTGGGGGTTGGATTTTGTTGGACCTATCTCTCCCACTTCAAACAACAAGGAATATATATAGGTATGCACTGATTACATAACCAAATGGGTAGAAGTTAAAGCTTTGCAGTTTGCCAGAGATGACAATGTGGCAACATTCTTATATGAGGAAATTTTCACTAGGTATTGTGTACCTAGGGAGATAGTGACTGATTAAGGACCACAATTCACATCAGACTTAATCACCAAACTGGTGGAGGAGTATCAGATCAGACACAAGAAGTATAGACCCCATATCATCCTCAGGATAATGGTCAAGTTGAGGTTACAAACTGGGAGATTGAGAATATATTGACAAAAATAGTACAGCTCCATAGAAGAGATTAGGTTTCTAGATTACCTGAAGTTTTTTGGGCATACAGAACCACATGGAAGACAACTACAGGATTCACTCCTTATGAATTGGTTTATGGCAAGACAATAGTACTACATATAGAGTTTGAATACAAAACTTTGAGAACAGTAGTGGAATTGGGAATGGACTTAACAGAGGCTCAAAAGGAAAGGTTACAGCATTTGAATGCTCTTGACAAAATCATATTAGAGGCCATACACCACACAAAGGTTATTCAGAAACAAAGAATTAAATGGCATGATCAGTATATAAAGACTAAAGAGTTCAATGTTGGTGATTGGGCCCTTCTCTATGAATCCAGATACAAATATTTCAAAGGAAAGCTTCAATCTCAATGGTTGGGACCATATGAGATTCAATAGGTATTCCCTAATGGTTTAGTCCAACTACAAACCATTGATGAGGTTAGCTTTTCATTATTGGTAAATGGACATAGGCTAAAACTTTATAAGAAACTGCTTCAAAAAGATAATTTTATTGTCTCTCTAACAAAGAAGTATGGCGCTCACAACGATATTGATGGAGGTTCTGAAACACACAATGATGTACCGACAGAAAGTGATCGACCCATCATGTCTAGTGATGCAAAGGTTGAGTTGCACGACTCAACCCATGTCACTGAGACTTATTTTATATTGATTTTCACTTCACATGCACACACAACACACTATCCATGGTGAACACAGTTAGATCTAGAGGGACCTGTTCTTAAGTCTCAGTCAGGACCTGTTATAGTTAGGACCTAAAATAATGAATATGTAAACATTCAGTCAGGACCTATACTGGAGATACCCATAGCAACACCTGTCTGCAGAAGTCTCCAACACTTTGGTAAAAAGTAAACTATATTTTTGTGCATTCTATTTCTTACACACATGTGTTATTCATTTTGAATAAATCAAACGTCCACAACAAAAATGTTCAACTCACACTCACAAGTTGTTAGATCAAGTATTGTGACCTGTCACATCACATCACTTCTGACATACTCGCCACCTTACCATTCACTCTCATGCATTTCATTCTGATCACATCAAATAAACTCCAAGTATGTGTTCTCTAGTTCCAAGGTGTGTTGATCACTTACTTCCATAACGTATGTACAAAAGGTAACCTTCCATCATTAACTTAGATTTCATTTTATATTCATTATTACTCTTTGTTTAATTCATGCATGAAAAAATATATATCACCATTAAATTTCATAATTACTCTTTCAACCCTATCAATTCACATGTGAAGTGAGGGCACTTCACCCATTAGTTGGGAGGAGGGGTATAATGGTTAGTTAATTTTTAATTTTCACCACCCAAGTCTTTAGTTATCAGATAGAATTCTATGTCACTTTTCCAAAGATAGTAGACCTACCCTGTTTCATCCAAATTATGAACTTATTACCCTATGAGTGAGATGAGATATAGAATATAGCATACAAGAGAGCTCTAGAAGTTACAGTTGGGGGGAGTATAAGAAGGCACAAGAACAGGCAGCAATTTATAGGTTCTTCTGAAGGTGGTGGAATCGAAGTTGAGAAAAAATTAAGTTGAGCAGAAATTGAAACCTTTTGAGGTTGCAGAGTGTAGAGACAATGGGAGGTGATGTTATAAGATGAGAACCATCTACACACAAGGAAATATTAGAGGATATGAAGGTTCTACAACTCTTCACCAGAGTGGAATGGCTAGATTACTTCTTAAAGCTAACAGACTATGACAATGAAATGGTGAAAGAATTTGTAGCTACATTGTGGTATGATGAGGCAACAATCAAGGGATTGGTTATAGATGCTTCTGAAATTGCCATTTCCCAAGTTATAGGATTGTTGTGTACAGGGTCTGAATATCCAACTCGTGTCGATGTAGCTGCAGCAAGAGAAGAATTCTCCAAGCATGGAGAGAACCTGGACTCATCATCAAAAGGTACAAAGAAAATGTCCTCTCCGTTCTTTTGGGGGAAATGTGCTTCTTATATCATTAAATACTTTACCTGTGATGGTCGGCACAATTTGTTATACTATGCACTTTAAGTTGCTAAATCACTTAAATGCCATGATAAGTTAGTCAATGTCCCCAATTTCCTCTATAACATGTTGAAGAGGATGGCATCCAACTATCAAAGAAAGCAAACGGACACCACATTGTCCCATCATTGCTTAATAGCCCTATTGGTTAAGAGAAGCCTGAGAATTCAACATCCATAGGTTGATTGGAATGCCTTTAAAAAATGCACCGATATCACAAAACTACTAGAAGTACCTAAAGTAGAGGATGAACCTCAACATGAATCAAAACCTAAGATTGCACCTAAGATTGAACTAGAGCAAGAAGAGCCACAGGAGGAAAATGAAAGGAAGCTAGGTGTGTGGAAATCACTTCCTACACTAATCTAATGAGGAGCGACGAGTGCAAATTCATTTTAATCTTTATAGTTACAACAATGTTAACCCACTAACAGAGATATTGCAGCAAACACATACACAAGAATGTAAGACAGAAGAAGAGAGAGACAAGATATACGTGGGGAAAACCCTTATGGGTGAAAAACCCCACTCCAAAACACAACTCAAATGTATTCCATAAACAATGAAGGTTACAATACAATCATAGAGCCAATGCTCTTGTAGGAGTCTTTGACACTCATATCTGGAGACAATCCAGCAGCATAACAGTACCTGTCAATCACATAATACATCTCCTCTCCAAAGCACCTATTTATAAAGAAAATACAAGGCAAAAATGGCTCTATCTTGGGATGGGCATCCAACATGGCCTCATGGCCCAAAACCCATGCCTATGGACACTTGTCCAACATTGTAAGATGTTCCTGACACTTGTCAAGTCACCCCATCCCAAAGAGGTCACCTATTCCCAATTTGGGTAATGACAGATGCTCTTACGACTCTTACACCCGTCATAGAATCTGTCATACTGACATATCTTACAGCTATAAGAGAATATGTCATAAACATGCTATAAATAGCATATTCTCTTACAATATGTCATAACTCTACTTGGGGTGCCCAAAGATGCCTTTTTAAAGATGCTTCTTGACACATGTCTTCACCTGTCATAGAATCTTCCATTTCTGACTCTTACATGTCATAGATTTGTCATAGGAATATGTCATAACCGTTTCAGTCAATATTCCCTTACACACTATACAAGATGCCGACACATGGAAAAATATTCCTACCAATAAGTGGGATGCCTATCTCCTCATGCGAGGACAAATTTACAACTTGTCATCTTCCATGTAGGATGACACATCACCGTGCCAACTCCCACAAGATGACAACATAGGATTTGCATCCTAATTACACAATAGGCAATAAATAAATAAATATAATGAAAATAATACAAGGAATTACCAAGGTTGAGACACCTTAATTCCCAACATTCTCCCACTTGTCGAACACCTTGTAAGAGCCAATGGAATTAACAGGATTTAACTGCTATAGGTCGAGAGGCCCATAGACTCCGAACACCATCTGAACATCTCTATGCCTACTAGTTTTGTTAATTAATCTGCAACATTCTTCAAAGTATCTACCTTCTCCAAATTCACCTTCCCATCCTCTACCATGTCTCGTATGAAGTGAAACTGTACATCAATATGCTTTGTTCTGGCATGGAAAGTTGGATTCTTTTCTAGGCAAATCGCACTCTAACTGTCACAACAAATTGTAATCTATCCTGCATCAACACCAATAACTGAACACAATCTCTTAAGCCAAATGGCTTCCTTGCAAGCATGAGTTGCTACCATATACTCAACTTCTATTATGGACAAAGCAACCATAGGTTGTCGCTTACTCATCCAACTAATTGCACCACCAAACATTGTGAACACATATGCACTGGTGGATCTCCTGCTATCAATGTTACCTACCCAATCAGAATCCACAAATCCACGAATACAAATAGAATGCGGAGGTCCTGTAACATTACCATGATAACATATGGAATACTCAGAAGTACCCCTGAAATATCTGAACACTTGCTTAACTGCATCCCAATGTACCCGTCCAGGATTAGCCATAAATCGACTAAGGACTCCCAGTGCTTGGGCAATGTCTGGTCTTGTGCAGACCATAGTATACATCAAACTGCCAATAGCACTAGTATAAGGTACTCTGCTCATGTCCTCCACCTCACTAGGAGATTTTGGACAATCATTAACAGACAACTTTGTCCCCAAAGAAATAGGAACACACAATGTTTATGTTAGCTCTGTCTCTTCTGATTTCCATTCCCATAATGTACCTAGCTACCCCTAGATTTTTCATCTTAAACTGTGCTAACAACTGAGACTTCAAATCAGAAATCGTATTCTTACCATTCCCAATTAACAACATATCATCGACATACAATGCAATAATGAGAATGTGATCATTATCAAACTTATAATACACACAATGATCTGATTTCGATCTCAGATATCCAATTGATAGCACAAAGGCATCAAACTTCAAGTACCACATCCTAGGAGACTGCTTCAAACCATACGAAGACTTTTTCAACTTGCAAACCAAATTTTCTTTACCTTTCTCTATGTAATGCTCTGGTTGTGACATGTAAATCTCTTCCTCCAAATCACCATGAAGGAATGTTGTCTTCACATCCATCTACTCCACCTCTAAGTCATAAGTTATTGTAAGAGATAAGAGGAACTAAATAGATGTCAACTTTGCAATGGGAGAGAAAATTTCACCATAATCAATTCCCTCCACTTGTGAATACCCCTTCACAACTAGTCTAGCCTTGTACTTTTCAACACTACCATCTGCACCAAATTTCTTCTTGAACACCCATTTGCATCCAACAGGTTTCTGTCCTTTAGACAGAGGCACCAAGTCCCATGTTTTATTCTTTTCCAAAGAAGCCATTTCATCTTCCATGGCCTCCTTCCAGGAACTTGTATCTTTCATGCCCATAGCCTCTGTCACAGTTCTAGGCTCATTAGTGTTAGTAAGCAAGGCAAAAGCATAATTAGAATCAAGTAATGAATAACTAAACCTATCAAGTTGCTTCCTTGTTCATATATACCTCCTCAATGGCTGAGGTTGAGGTTATGCTTCTTCTTCTGATCTTTTAGAGCTGCTAGAGCTCTCCTCATCATCAAGTCTCACAGGGTCTATCGGTTCAGTCTTCTCAGGGGTAGAAGGAAACTGAACCACATCTTTATTTTTTGTTTGTTCTGGTTGTAAAACAACAGAAGAAGGTGTTACCTCTCTGAAGATAACACTTCTACTATACAACACTTTTTCAGCCACAAGATCCCAAAGTTTGTATCGTTTCACACCTACACCATAGCTAATGAAGATACACTTAATAGCCTTCTTCTCCAATTTAGACCATTTATCCCTAGGCACATGTGCATATGCCTCACAACCAAAAACATGAAAATGTATAACTAAAGGCTTCTTACCAGACAACACCTCCATAGGTGTCTTACCAACAAGAGCTGATCTAGGAGACCTATTTACCAGGTTGCAAGCAGTGGCTATAGTTTCAGCCCAAAAAATTTGTTTGAGGCTTGCTCCACTAAGCATACTCCTAGCCTTCTCCATCAGTGTCCTATTCATCCTCTCTACAACTCCATTTTGCTACAGGGTGTAAGGAGTTGTCTTATGTCTTTCAATCCATTGCTCTTTACAAAACTTATCAAACTCTGCCAGACAAAACTTGCCACCGTTATCAGTTCTCAAACACTTAATCTTTTTACTAGTCTAATTTTTAGCAAAAGCTTTAAACTCTTTAAACCAACTAAATACTTTAGTCTTGCTTCTAATAACATAAACCCATGTCCTTCTACTGTAATCATCTATGAAAGATACAAAGTATACAAATTTAGAAATTAAAGGAACATTAACAGGACCAAACACATCAGAATGAATAAGATCCAATACACCAGAAGACTTGTGAGAACTAGAGTAAAACTAAACACGGTTTTGCTTTCCATATACATAATGTTCACAAAAGTCAAACTTGAGATTACAATCATTTAACCCCTCAATGAGGTTTTTATTTTTTAGGGTTCGCAGACCCTTCTCGCCAATGTAGCCATATCTCAAATGCCATAACATAGTCTTTTCAGCAGGAAGTTTAACTTCCAAAGCATGTGCACTACCATGAGAAAGTGTTACAACAGATTTCTTCACTGCTTGTTCAAATGGTGGGGATGAAGTGACTGCAGCTCTTTTCTTCGAGTCAGAAGAACTATTATACTGTGAAGTGCATGCCTCCAGCTAAAACAAAGTACCTCTCTGAGTACCCTTCGCAAGCACCATAGATCCTCTAGTCATCTTGCATCCATCCTTCGAAAAGACAACCTGCACACCTGCATCATTCAACATACATATAGAAAGCAGGTTCTATGTAAGGCCTGGGATGTGCATAACCCCAGTGATCCCCTTCACTCATCCATCAGGGAATTAGATTGAGACTCTTCCATGACCAACAACCTTCAGATGGGAATCGTCACCCAGGTACACTCTTCCACCATCAAATTCTTCATACTTCATGAACCAATTTCGATGCGAGGTCATGTGGAATGATGCACCAGAATCTATCAACCACACATCATCAGATGCATGTGTGGCCAGGGATGCGATGAAGGCATCACCATCATCTTGAGACTTGTCATAATCTGAATCTGGGACATTCTTCTTCTTCTTTTTCTTTTCTTCCTTGCATTCCTTTTGGAAATGCCCAATTTTTCCACAGTTCCAAGAGAGAGCCTTGTACTTTCTAGGAGATTTGGATCTCCCACAAGATTTGGATCTGCCCTGCTTGCCTTTCTTGTCCTTCTTTTTCCCTTTCTCCTTGGGTCTTCCACCAACCACAAGAGCCTCTTTAGCTACCTCAGAAGACTTTCTTCACATCTCTTCAGATAATAGTGAAGATACCATGTCATCCATTTTGAATGTGGATGTGGTGCTTTCAATAGCCATCACAAGATGATCCCATGAGTTCGGCAAAGAACAAAGCAAGGTCATGCAATGATCCTCCTCCTCCATCTTCACACCAACAGATGTCAATTGTGCAACTAACATGTTGAAAGCATTCAGGTGACCTACAACCAATCCTCCATCCTCAGAGAATACAACTTCTTTCTCAGAAAAAGTTTGTTTACCAGGGATTTGGCCTAATAAACATCACCCAACTTCTTCGAAAGGTCTTTTGTGCTCTTCTCCTCATGGACATTTAACAGGATAGAATCAGCTAGACTGAATCTTATAAGACCCTTAGCTTTCTAATCTTTGAGATCCCAATCTGCTTGTGCCATTACGGTTGGTTTTACACAAGATACAATTTTCATAGGTCACGATCAACAAGTATGTCCTCCATCTTAAGTTTCCATAACTCAAAATTAGTGCCATTGAATTTCTCCACCTCTAGTCTTCTGAATGTGCCTGCCATCTCTTTCCTACAACAAGATTACAGAATGCTCTGCACAAAGCTCCCACTAAACCTAAGATTAGCTCAAAAAAACCCTACCCAACAACTAGGACCAAAGGTGATCGAGCTCTTATACTAACTAAAAGGAAGCTAGGTGTGCGGAAATCGCTTCCTACACCAATCTAATGAGGAGAGATGAGTGCAAATTCATTTTAATCTTTATAGTTACAACAATGTTAACCCACTAATAGAGATATTGTAGCAAACACATACACAAGAATGTAAAAGAAAAGAAGAGAGAGACAAGATATACGTGGGGAAAAACCTTACAGGTGAAAAACCCCACACTCTAAAACACAGCTCAAATGTATTCCGTAAACAATGAAGGTTACAATACAGTCACAAAGCCAATGCTCTTTTAGGAGTTTTTGACACTCGTATCTGGAGACAATCTAGCAGCATAACAGTACATGTCAATCGCATAATACATCTCCTCTCCAAAGCACCTATTTATAAAGAAAATACAAGGCAAAAATGGCTCTATCTTGGGATAGGCATCCAACATGGCCTCATAACCCAAAACCCATGTCTATGGACACCTGTCCAACATTGTAAGATGTTCCTGACACATGTCAAGTCACCTCATCCCAAAGAGTTCGCCTATTCCTAATTTGGGTAATGACAGATGCTCTTATGACTCTTACACCTGTCATAGAATCCGTCATACTGACATATCTTACAGTTGTAAGAGAATCTATCATAAATAGGCTATAAATAGCATATTCTCTTACAACATGTCATCACCCTCCTTGGGGCACCCAAATATGCCTTTTTCAAAGATGCTTCTCGACACATGTCTTCACCTGTCATAGAATCTTTCATTTCTGACTCTTACATGTCATAGATTTGTCATAGGAATATGTCATAACCATTTCGATCAATAGTTCCATACACATTATACAAGATGCCGACACATGGAAAAATATTCCTACCAATAAGTGGGATGCCTATCTCCTCATGTGAGGACAAATTTATAACTTGTCATCTTCCATGTATGATGACACATCACTATGCCAACTCCCACAAGATGACAACATAGGATTTGCATCCTAATTACACAATAGGCAATAAATAAATAAATATAATGAAAATAATACAAGGAATTACCAAGGTTGAGACAACTTAATTTCCAACTAAAAATACTCCAAAAAATAGGCCGGTGGCAACAGAGAAACCCTCATCTTCTACAAACCCTAAAGCTATGAGAGGTGCTACTTCAACATCTTCTAAGAAAAAGAAGAATAAGAAATGTGTTGAGAAACATAAGAGCACTATAAAAGAAAAGGATGCAGAGGAGAAGAAGGAGAGTAAAAAGAAGAGGAAAAGTGAAGTTAAATAGGAAACTACTACTCCCAGGTGCTCAGGAAGGTTAAAAAGTCAAAATGTTGAAGAAAGAATTGTTGAGGAACAAGGGAAGGAAGAAAAAGGTGAAGGACAACAGCACCATGATTCAACTCTACTAGACACAAACTCAGACAAAGAAAGGGATGCCCCTAAGAATGTCCCTGCTAATGTTCATGGAAACATCAATGTGTCTGCTAAGAGGAGAGGGTATGTTTCTTCATCTTCTGACTCTGATTTAGAAGATATTTTTATTGCAAAGAAGATAGGGAAGTCAATTCCTAGTAGCTCTGCTAGGGAAATATTTTATATCACTGGGGATGATGATGAAGGTTTAAATTTTGAATAGGAAAAAGAACTATTAAAGGATAGGAATATAAGGAAAGAGCTTCAATAAGCTCTTGTCAGGATAGAGCAATTGGAAGAGCAAATAAAGAAATATGAGGAAAAGGACAAAGACAAGGAGATAAGAATATAGGAATTGGAGGAGAAAATCCAAACCTACGGCCATGGAACCAACTTGGATCTATTAGCATATATGGCCAAGAATAAAACAAAAACTGAAGAGAATAAAGCACTAAATCCACAACCTCATGTAGCAAGGTCTCCAACATATCTCACCACTTTGTCTTTGGGCTTTGAATTGATGAAAATTACTAACAAATTCAAACAGGAAAAAGAAAGCTGGGAGGAAGAAAAACAAACTCTCAATGCATCAGTGGAAGGTAAGAATTTGGTGTTGAAAAGGTTGGAAGGTAAATTGACAGAGGTAATAAACAGAGCCATTCAAATTATTGAGTGTAGACCTCCACCTAGGGTGTATGCATTGTAACTTCTAAAAGAAAATTTTCTTAGTTTTTAGTTCAATAAGTTCATTAATGATCAACCTATTTCTTTACACTTGAGGCATAATTTTCTCAGCTATTTCAAAGAAGTCAGCCTAGAGGAGCAAGATTAGTTGTGTGAGTATTGTTTACACAACTATCTGATGGCAGAGGATACAGAATGGAACCCCTTAATTTATGTTGGGGATTTACAAGTTAGAGCATTGTCATCATATTTCAAGAATGACCATCTCAGAGGTGAATTAATAGACAAATATGAAGAACAAGAGAAAATAGTGGCACTACAGATCAGAGAAGAAGCATTGAATCCCAATGTAATCATTACTCAATGGTTGACACTCCTTTCTCACATGGGTCTAGGAAAGATAATCACAGATTTGAGACTCTGAGATTATAGAAGGATACAACAGCTAGCAGTGCCTATCCTTCAAAACTCCCTAAGGTATGTGTAGACACCCAAATTTATCCCAAAATTGTTCATGTCTAGCAACACCTTGTCAAAAACATTATCCTAGACATCATGTAGCATTTTGTCCTAAATCCCATCCTAATTTCATTTATCCCTTAGCCAATTAATTAAATAAATTCATTTATTTAATTAAAATCCTATTCAATCCCATCCTCATCCTACTTAGCCAATTAATTAAATAAATTTTATTTATTTAATTAATTTCAGATGCATAATCCCATTTATCTTGTCCTTATCCCAATTAATTAAATAAATTTTATTTATTTAATTAATTTCACATGCATAATCTCATTGATCTTGTCCTCATCCCAATTAATTAAATAAATTTTATTTATTTAATTAATTTCCACATCATATCTTATCCCATCCTATTCATCTATCCAATTAATTAAATAAATCTTATTTATTTAATTAATATCCAACTCATATCACAACTAATTCAAATATTTTATTTGAATTAAGTCCTCATCTTTTATCACATTCCAACACTTGTCTAGTCAATCATGTGTTACAACTTTTATCTTTCACATGCACAACTAATGGGACCTAATTTTAGTATTTATCTACATAAGCACACCTAAGCCTTATCCTCCTTTGCCACATGTCACATAACTACAATTTCTTGATGTGCAAGGAAACCTAACTTAATCCTATCCATCCATTTCACCTAAAGCCCTAATTGATCCTAGCCATCCATTTGAATTAAGCCTTTCTTATAAATCAACCCCCTCATAAGCCATTAGCATACATTGATCCTCAAGTATCCACATGCTGTTGAAATATCATTAGAGCCTTTGCATCCTTCATCTATCATTCATTCTAGCATCTTCATCTTAATGTTATGCTGCAGAAGTGAGCACCCAACATTCTTCCAACAATAATCCTTCAAAATCTTGTATGCTCATGCGAGGTGGAGAAGAGCAATGGAGATAAATCGAGCATAGCATGGAGATCAGTTTGCATTTACATTTGTTATTTTAATTTTTATGTTGTCTTGTGCTTCATTGTGCATTGCTAGGGTTTTTATCATTGTTGTTTATTCATTTGCCCTAATTTGCAACTTTACCCTAACTACATTTGGCACGCCCAGTGGGACTCACTTCGCTTGATCTTTTTTGCAGGTTTTTGTAGTAAAAATTTGCATTCATATAATCCCCATTATTGAGTTTTGTAGGTTTAATTAACTTTTTGTTGTAGATCTGCTACTTTTTGGACAAAACCCTAGGTTTTAAAGATTTTATCATATCTTCCAAATGGCTATGAATTTTTCTACAAGATTTTAGCAAAAGTTTGTCCATGATATAAGGAAGCTACAGCAGAAACATTTTGGGTTTATCACGATTTTTGTGGGATTTATCACGTTTTTATGTTTTTTCATAAAATTGCAATTATGGGCGCAAATTAGCAAATTTTTTAGAAATTTTTATATTTCTAGAAAGCTCTTGAAATTTTAATGGGGGTCTATGTTTTACAGATTTAATTTGGAGGTCGTTTACAATGCGAAAAAATCATATCTTTGCCGACTGTACCTTTTTCATAAATCCACATTTTTGGGCGCAAATCAGTGATCATAAGGAGCTTTAGCAGCAGCAATATCAATCATCTACAACAACTTGGAAAGTGAAAATAATCAGGTGCAATCATTTCATTTCTCATCTTCTAATCATTGTTTGCAAACACATTTGGACTTTGGGCATAAAACGAACAACTTGTTTGCAATTATACCATTGAAATTTGGCTT
This sequence comes from Cunninghamia lanceolata, assembly GCA_027924645.1. Taxonomy (NCBI): domain Eukaryota; kingdom Viridiplantae; phylum Streptophyta; class Pinopsida; order Cupressales; family Cupressaceae; genus Cunninghamia; species Cunninghamia lanceolata. Next base: position 1,217,964 of record BSBN01000441.1, on the reverse strand, counting down.
AAAATGAATCATTGTCTTCCAACACATTTGGATTTGGATCTAAAAAGAACAAGTGCTTGAATTGTCTTCCAAACATTTCATTTCTAAAGGGAAATTAACAAGTGTGAGCGTGAATCAAGTGATAGCTCACTTGGTTTGCTTTTGTATACCCTATCTAGGAGGCCTACTTGGAGACACACCACTCCAAGGGAAGACCTCAATCGAGGCTGAATCGAAAGACACCCTCATTGGGAGTTGTAAATCTTGTCACTCTTGGCTAAGCCCCAAAGAACTTTATACCTTTGGAAAGTGAAGGTGAAGGGTGGGTTACCCCTTTCTCCCAGCTGTGTGGCAGGATTTCACTTTCAAATTCCTAGTCAACCTTGTGAAAACATAGCCCAAAACCTAATTGGCCATACCCACTTGACTAGACATTAGGCTTGTTGAATTGTCTTCACGTACTTGATTAACCATCATCACATTCTTTCAAACTAACAACTTACTTATGTGTCTTACATGAGTGATTCATGTGTGTATATGCATAATCATTTGTTTGAATATTGCCACATCAAGCTCTAAACACCCAAACACATAAAGACAAGTCATCCTACACATTCTTCCAATAACATTCAAACCCAATCACTTTCATCCCAAACATAGCCAAGTCATCCAAACAATCCACATCATCAGCCAAATCCCTAAACAAGCACTTGCTAAAAGGACTTAAGACAAACACTTGGTGACAACATGTCTACACTAGAGGACCTAGAAATCAAATTCCAAAGATTCCTCCAAAATCTTTATCAAGGATCACAACCCCTAAACCAAGATGCCATTGAAATATTAAAATTCTTCATCCAAAGAGCTCAACCCCATGCAAGCCAATCACCTCAACTGCAACACTTCATAGCCCAAGTCCAACACCTTTTAGCCACTAGTCAAGCTCGACAAGCACAACAATCCTTAGCCATTCACTACCAACCGAATCCACCTCATAGCCACATGCCATATCTGTCCACTTCATACCAACCTAATCCACCTCATAGCCACATGTCATATCCATCCACTTCATATCAACCTAATCCAACTATCCACCAAGTCAATGCCACATCAACCTATCAACCTCCACCTCAAGCTTATCCAATCCCTCATGCCACCATTCCAATGCACTACCAGGCCCATCCACAAAGCAATCAAGTGATATCACAAGAACAACATCCAAGTCCCAGTGGCCTTTTGTATATAAATCAAGTGAGCACAAGTCCACCTTGGAAACAAGATCAAATGCCATCAACTTCATATCAATCCCAAGACCTTTTATCTACATATCCCACCATTTCACTCAACCACCAAGACTATTAATGGCCTCCCCAACAAGAACAAGTGAGCCTAAGTCTACCTTTGCAACAAGAAGCATATCCAAATCCAAGTAGTCCCTTGTACATAAATCAAACAAGCCCAAGTTATCCTATGCAAGATCTAATAACCTTTGACAAGGGAGATACCAATCTAGAGTGGCCTCCACCATCCAATCCCATGCCAACACATGAACCAACAAGTCCTATCCCAACACCACCATGTCATCCTACTCCTAGTCCATTAATCCCTCCACCTTCCAAACCACCAAGCCCTCCATTACCTTCATCACCATGTCATTCTAATCCTTCACCAAAGGATGCAGCTGAGATAGTCTTATAGAGGATGCTTGAAGAAACACTCATTGAACTTCCTGAAGTCAAACCATGTGAAGAAAGTCCATATGATGAACATGATTATTGTGCATACCATAGGACCAAAGGCCATGATACAAATACATGCCCCATGTTTTTCCCAATTGTTTACAAGGTGTATCGACATACAATAAGAAATCATGTCACATCATCCCAATCCCATGTATTACCCTCATCCAATCCAAATCTTAGCCTATCAAACTCAATGATTCTTCCATCCAATCAAAGTCCTAATCATAAGCCTACAACACCATCTACTATTATCATCCATCCATTATACTTCCCATCCACTCGTACACTTGCAAAGGATGTGATCCATTGGCTACTAGCAAGGAATAAACTACCTCCATGTCAAACACCCATTCATGAGCCTACCAAAGAACTTCCAAAGGTCATGTCCAATCCTATAATCCCATCATGTGGTCCACCTATCCTTGAGCCTATCCAAGAGTCCTCAATTAACATTCTTAGCCCTTCAAGCCCATCATGTGACCTACAAGCCATCAAGCCTAGTCAAGAGTCATCATGTTCTCATGTTGTTGACCAAGAGCCTATCCAAGAGCCTTCAACTTCCATTCAAGTAACCAAAGAGGTATGTCAAGAGCATAATCTTAAATATGTAGAAAGATTAAGCCCCAATCCAACTCAAGATCAAATCACTTTTATGCAACCCATCCATAACATGTATCTTTTCCATGATCAAGATGATAGCCATAATGATGAATCCATCCATGAGCCACTTGATCCTATCCATCTCCCAACAACCATTCATGAGCAAGCTATCCAAATTCAACCCATCCATAATATTTACCTTCTTTATGATCAAGATGATACCTATGAAGAAGCTATCCATGAGCACCTTGATCCTATCCATAATCCTAGATCTATCCATGAGCAAGATATCCACATTGCTCCTAGTCGTCTACCATCTAGCCCTATCCATAATGAGCAAACATCCACTTGTCATGATGAGACACTTGTCCCCCAAGTAAGCATAAAAGATCAAACAAATAACTTGGATCTTAGTGAACACAATGCTAATCAAGATCCTAATGATCCTCCTTCCACATCCACCATCGATCCCATTTCAAATCCATCATGTCCTATTGGTCTATCCACCCTTATACATGACTCTTCTTCCTTACGACAACAATGACCTCTATCCACTTCACCTTCTCCATCCAATAATAAACTCAAGTCTAGTGTTCAAACCACACCTAGTCCCATTGTCCATCGCATCCTCCCAAACATGAACTACAAAGGCAAAGGCCTAGGCCTTTATGAACAAGGTATTTTGGAGTCGATTCATGTCAAGATCCCTCCATGCTCATATGGCCTTGGATACACACCCCAAGGTGAACAAGGCCAAAATGTTGGTAATCCCTTCATGCATCCTAAACCTACCACTTTCCATCGCACCCCCCATCATCTACCCAAAACATATGTAGCCATACCATCTCCATCATCCTATAAATGTCAAAAGCATGTGACTGTACATCTTCCACCATCCACTTTGCCTCCACTTTTACCAACTCCAAATATCCCTCCATCCACCTTGCCACCATTGCTTCCAACACCTAACATACCTATCATTCCTAGGTATCCTTACATCCCTAATCATGGCCAACAAAAGCACACATCATCTAAGCATAAAGCTTCCAATCATTCCATCCACTCCACCCACCCCATGGGATTCAAAAACAAAAATTTTGATACCTCTACCTATAAAACTAAAAATCCTACCAAAAATCCTAAAGGTCTTCATACCTTAGGACATAAAGGATCAAGCTCAAAGCAAAGTTCATCTAAACAACCATCTAAACCCTTACCTCCAAAAGTAAAGCCCAAAAGAAAAATGGTTTGGGTTCCTAAGCAAATAGCTAGCAAGTCAAATGAGGCATCCTCATCCACATCTCAAGAATCCCAACCACCTATCTCCATCCAAAAGCCTACTTCCATCCAAAACTTTCATTCTCTTCAACAATCCCACAAGCAAAGAAAAAGCACTAAACATACTAAATCTATGTGGGTTCCTAAATCACTTCATCAACCATCTCCTAAGCAAACATCTCCATTGCTTCCTACACCATCTCACCAAAAGCTTCAATGTTTATCACGGTGTGTGCAACCATTGGTCATGGTTCCCTTCCACTCCACAGCACCTCCACATAACTACATCTCCCCATCTTCCATCCATTATCCTACATATCTCCCCCATGCTATCCCTATGGTCCATGCTTTTGCATAAGCCTATATAAATCCACACCATAAGCCACTAGCCTACCCTACCACAATTCCACATTATAATCCATTATCTACCTAATCCATCTCCCATCCACGCAATCCCTTACCAACATCGATGAGCATAATGACATGGTCCATGTGAAGACATCATCAATCTCTAAAGGGACACTATCAACCTTCATAGCACTAGCCACTTGAGTCCCTCCTATCTATTACCATGGCAAAAACCTGGCAAACAGGCGCCATGTGTAATTGTCAACCCATCTAAAAGCAAAATCAAAAAAATAAAGAGAAATCCCTTCGTCTAACGGTGAAAACCACCTTGGTGGCACCTTCAATAAGTACCATGATAAAAACCTGGCAAACAGGCGTCATGTGTAGTTTGATCTTCTATGTCACTTACACTTGGGGGCACATTGTCTCATCCAACCTATCCATTCCCAAACTATCCATCCCATTATATCATTTTCCATCCTATCCTATCCTACCATTACCATACCATCTTGCCATCCTTAGCCATTACATAAACATGTCTATCCTATTGAGTCTCTTCATCCATTCTTTCCTCCTTTTGATCTTGATGAAGACATAGGGGTAAAATGTTGAAACATGTTTGGATATTTCTTGACATACCTTCTTTCCAAACCAAGTCCTATCTATTGACCATTTGTCCATCTCATTTAAACCAATCCATCATGTCATCCCTTGGTCATGAAATTAATCATGTAAAAATCCTAAGCATTACCACCTAAAATGGGGCAAGTTCTTCCGATGCAACATAGCCTTTGGATATCACATCCTAGCTCCCTTATGATCCGTCCACTATGGTGTATCCTTATGATGAGCTTTCTATCTTATAGCTTATCCCCATCTATTTATCATGAGCTTTCCACTATAGCCTACCTATCCGTTTATCATGAGGCATGCATCCATCCCATATATGGCCTATGCTCTTATCTATCCATCCAACTCTCATGAACCTTCCATCCCATCCAACTCTCATGATCTTGCCATCACATTTATTATGAGCCCATCCTTTTATCCATCCTTTGTACCTAGACTTGGTTTTCTCCCTTATCATTGGTATCAAGCACAAAGGCTACCCAAATTGTAAATCCATTGACATTCAAAACATCACAAACATTTCTAAAAACTCCAAAAAAAAAAATCAAATATTCTCAAAAATCCAAAAAAATCAAAATATCCCAAAAACACAAAAAAATCAAAATATGTCAAAAAAATCCAAAAAATTAAATATCCAACAAAAAATCCAAGCAATCAAACCAATCATCATCAATCCAAAACAATCCACTCCATCAACATTCAATCAAAATCAAATCATCATTATTCAATCAACTCTTCCTATCAATAACATTCATTCATCCATTTCAATCAATCACTTCTTCCAATCATATCAATCAAATCAATCTAAGCAATGATCTTAAATCCAAGTCACATTAATCCATATCAAGCAAGCTAATCAATCAAGGAACATTATACAATCAAATCAACTGGTTTTGATCCTAATCTTGTCATGAGCCCAAATCAATCATCATCAATCATCATCAATGGGATATAGCGTTCCCACATCCTTGTGTTGATCTAGGGATATAGCTTTCCCCACAATGACAACACTATCATCATCAATCAAACAATCAATCATTGGTTTATGACTTGACAAGGGCAATACCTTGTTTGTTTTGTATCCTTTGAGCACACTGAGAACACTTACTTATGCTTAGATTGAGTCGACACTCTAGTCATCACGCCATCACTATTATCATTCAAAACAATCTAATTATCAAAACAATCAACCTAGCAATAACAAACATCACAACCAAAGCACATCAAGACAACTATCAAAACAAATCCTATCAATCATTAGCATCAACACCAAAGCAAATCAACTCAAGCACATCAAGCCAACCATCAAAACAAATCCAATCACTTCAGCAAATCAAAAGTAGCTCAATCCACCACATATCATCTCATCATCAACATTTCAAATCATCAATCTTCATCCATCACTTCATCTAATCATCCTTCAATCATCAAACCATTCCAAGCAAAGATCCAAATGCAATCCCATCCTTAAGCCATACCAATCAAGATAATCAATCAAGCCAAGTTATCCAAACACAATCCATGGTCTTGATCCTAGCCTTGTTGTAAGCCACAACAATCAGCCAATCAGCCAACCAACTCAACAAACAACCTTGTGTTGATCTAGGGATATAGCTTTCCCTGCAATGACAACACTATCAGCAAAACAATCAAACAACTAATCATTGGTTTACAACTTGACAGGGGCAATACCTTGTTTGTTTTTGAATCATTTGTGCATGCTTGTTTGTTTGCTTGTGTGTGTTATCTTTTTATCTTGCATTTGTATCACATTCGTATCATTCCAGCTAATATTCATATCTTGTGTATGTTGGAATAGCTTTTTGCACTATCCTTTGCATCTAAGGTCATATCATACCTTTTGTGCATTAGGAATTCAATGCTCTAAGTTTACTTCCTCATACGTTAGACAAGGTTGTATTATGCTGGGGCACAAGACACATCGTCACCCTAGTCCTTATATCTTGGTGCATAATGTCTAGTGCTATATCAAACATCATGGTTGCTCACCTTCATTGCAGCATAACACGTCATCTATTTCTTCTATCCAGTCCCTTAGCTTTCTTTTGCATCCAAGCCATTTCTTTTCGAGAACCTACCCGTGTTTGTCCAACCCGCCTATCCTCTCGAGGGGGCATCATCATCATCATCAGCATCCCTATCAATTATCCATACCTTGGCTTCTTTGAAATGATGTTACTCAACATAAAGCTTATCATCTCGAACATCATCTCAAAGAGGGGCAAAATGTAAACACCCAAATTTGTCTCAAAATTGTTCATGTCTAGCAACACCTTGTCAAAAACATTATCCTAGACATCATGTAGCATTTTATCCTAAATCCCAACCTAATTTCATTTATCCATTAGCCAATTAATTAAATAAATTTTATTTATTTAATTAATTTCACATGCATAATCCCATTTATCTTGTCCTCATCCCAATTAATTAAATAAATTTTATTTATTTAATTAATTTCCACATCATATCTTATCCCATCCTATTCATCTATCCAATTAATTAAATAAATCTTATTTATTTAATTAATATCTAACTCATATCACAACTAATTCAAATATTTTATTTGAATTAAGTCCTCATCTTTTATCACATTCCAACACTTGTCCTGTCAATCATGTGTTACAACTTTTATCTTTCACATGCACAACTAATGGGACCTAATTTTAGTATTTATCTACATAAGCACACCTAAGCCTTATCCTCCTTTGCCACATGTCACATGACTACAATTTTTTGATGTGCAAGGAAACCTAACTTAATCCTATCAATCCATTTCACCTAAAGCCCTAATTGATCCTAGCCATCCATTTGAATTAAGCCTTTCCTATAAATCAACCCCCTCATAAGCCATTAGCATGCATTGATCCTCAAGTATCCACATGATGTTGAAATATCATTAGAGCCTTTCCATCCTTCATCTATCATTCATTCTAGCATCTTCATCTTAATGTTATGCTGCAGAAGTGAGCACCCAACATTCTTCCAACAATAATCCTTCAAAATCTTGCATGCTCATGCAAGGTGGAGAAGAGCAATGGAGATAAATCGAGCATAGCGTGGAGATCAGTTTGCATTTACATTTGTTATTTTAATTTTCATGTTGTCTTGTGCTTCATTGTGCATTGCTAGGGTTTTTATCATTGCTATTTATTCATTTGCCCTGATTTGCAATTTTACCCTAACTACAGTATGTACAAATCAAATGGAATAATCTGACCCCGAAGTTGTAAAGGAAAGAGACTCACTCTTTCCATAATTTTATAAATATGTTTGAAAGATTATCCAAGTACATTCTGTAGACACCTAAAATTGTCCCAACTTTGTTCATGTCTAGCAACACCTTGTTAAAAACATCACTTAGACATCATGTAGCATTTTGTCCTAAATCCCACTCTTAATCCCACTTAATCCATTAAGCCAATTAATTAAATAAATTTTATTTATTTAATTAATTTCCCAATCATATCCTAATCCCACTATCCAATTAATTAAATAAATTTTATTTATTTAATTAATATCCAACTCATATCCCAACTAATTCAAATATTTTATTTGAATTAAGTTCTCATCATAAGCCGACTTTCCAATTAATTAAATAAATTTTATTTATTTAATTAATTTATCTTATCATTTAGCCGACATGTGTGCCTCTTTCATTTAAAAAAGATAAGTGGTACTACAGCCTTTTATTTAATATCTTTCATATGTAGTACCTTTTTATGTACACAAGCACACGAGCCCTATTCTCCTTGACACTTGTCAAATGACTACAACTCCCTTGAAGAGTGGGAATACCTAATCAATCCTAGCCGTCCACATCAATTAATTAGCTTTTTAATCTCAGCCGTCCATTAGAACCAAGCCTTTCCTATAAATCAACCCCCTCACAAGCCATTAGCAATGCATTGAGCCTCAAGTAACATTATTCTGCCAAATTATCTAAAGCATGCATGGAGCTTCAAGTAACATTATTCTGTTGAAATATCATTAGAGCCTTTGCATCCTTCAACTATCATCCTCATATCATCTTCATCTTAATGCTATGCTGCAGAAGTAAGCATTCAACATTCCTCCAACAATAATCCTTCAAAATCTTGCATGCTCATGTGAGGTGTGTCATGCCCACATTTTCCATGTGGTCACAACACACATCGCACGTGTCATAGCCACATCTTTCATGTGGTTATGACACGAGATATGAAAAACTTTTCTCACACTGTCCTAAAAACCCCCTTCGCATGCGTACGCATGCTCAACGGTGTTCTCTCATGGCGAATCACTACAATTTTCGGCAGGATATAAGTACAATTGCGTGCAACCAGACACATACAGATCAACAAGAGGGTCTTTACGACGCCGCTAACGTCATTGCAAGAGTGAGATTACCAAAGTTCCTAAATCTAAACCTTGGCAATTTCCAGCAGCATAACGCCTTACGGCGTTAGTGGGAATTACGCTGCACTCATTTACGCACGTGGTTCGCTGATAGACTAACAACTTCCCACAACGCCTTGTTCCGACTAAACCGGCTAGTGATCTCCCTATTTAGTCATTTTTCAGCCAGGCACGGTTGTCTGTCTCCTCTCTTGTTTCCTGAAACATACTCCTCCCACGACTTAGCATTCTCAACAAGGCGGTTTGTTGCCCTCTCTTCCCTTTTCACTGGTTCTTAATTTTAATTGTATTTTTATCGCCCTCACCTTAACTATTTCTCCGTTAATTTAGTGTGTTTATATTTCGGTCTCTCTCTCTTTCGTTTTCTATGCTTTCTTTATGTGTATCCGGTCCTTTCTTCATGATTTACGTCAATCAGGGTTATCACTGCAGCTATTGTTGATATTAAACCTAACTTCAGGATGGTCTAGGTCACAAAGATTGGTTTACTACTTCGCTGGACTCGGTCTCCTAGTCTTCTCTGATCACGGTATCTCCTCTTCGTTTGTACTTATTAAACTTGTTCCTAAGCATATTTAGCAGAAGGGTCCGTCAACTTAGTTCTCTTATCCCATGTGGGAAATGTCGCGCATTTTCTCCTCCGTGTTTTCCAATGTTAGTTTTTCTTCTTCGGACTCTCTTACAGGTTTACTTATGAGGACGTTAACTACAGTTGAGATTAAAATGGCCACATGGAATGTTTGTGATGGCTCCTTAAGTTTATTTCCAGTGATCTTTTAAGCAAGGTGACGTGTAATTTTCCTCTTCATTTTCCTTCATTTTCCCTGGTTATAACATTATGTTGGTAGAGAAACTTCCGAGAAACTCTTCCCGGGTAACACAGTATATTCCTTTATGTTCTCATTATATTATAATTTTATTTTCTCTTATCTATAATTACTGTTGTTATTATTACTAATCAGTATTATTAATACTCTTATTGTGACTCGTATAACATTGTAAATAGATGTAGGAGGCTCTCCACTTTATAAAACCCTGATCATGGGAATATAACTTCTTTGGTTGTTGTGTTCAACACTTAATAAAAACTAACTGTGAAAATATAATTTGTTATTTTATTTTTGTATATCCATGTGTCACATTTTATTAAGATTTTAAACAAGGGCCCAATAAAATGGCTCATAAAACTATTTCCATAAAAATATATATATATATTTTAATGTCCATGTAATTGACGAAATTGTTCTTTTAGTTATTTAATAAACTCCACGTAATCCTTTATATATATATATATATATATATATATATATATATATATATATATATTAATTATTTCATATTATATTGCTATATACATATATATATATTAATTATTTCATATTATATTGCTATATACATAGGCATATATAGTATCTATATATGCCTATATATATGGCAACTTAATGTGTTCTATTTCAAATAAAATCCAACTTATGTGTTAGGGCCCAAAGCCCTAACCCTTTTTTTTTTTTTTAATTTATTTTCCAGTCAGTGGAGGAGATGGGCGGCGGTGGCTGCAGCCAACGGAGGAGCAGGGTCTGCGGTGGCCGTAGCCAGCGGAGGACCGAAGCAGAGGAGGCACGAATGTGGGTTAAAGCTACAGGCCGCGGCAATATTGGCCGCGCTGAGCGGCGAGTGGGAAGCGGGGATCTCGGTGGAGGGGGCCTGCGCCGGTCGCAGATGGGGACGGGAGTGTGGCTTAAGCCACGATGGGGCCGCGGTTCATAGGAGGCAGGGATGTGGGGAGGGGCGGAGCCCCACCCACATCCCACGAAGTGGGGTGTGGGTGGGGCTCCGTCCCTCCCCACACCTCTTGGTTAACAAAGGAATTTCGCGGTGGGGTTTCAACCCCACCGCCCAAATTGTAACCTTCTCAGTGTGTAAAACACAGCAGCCTCTAATCACATTCTTTAGTATTTTTGAAATTTCATTAACAAATTTTCACGATAATACTCAGTTGAATGCAATTTAACTTTTATATATATATATATATATATATATATATATATATATATATATATATATATATTTCTTTATTTATGTCATTTTTACACTAATACTCAGTTGAATACAATTTAAATTAAATATATATATATATATATATATATATTCCATTTTCACAATAATACTAAAACAATCACAAAGAACAATGCTTTCATTTATTTTGTTTCATTTTAAATGAACACATAAAAACATCAACAATTAAAGAAATAAATAAAAGAGCAAGTATATATATATCTATACATTTCTCAGTTTTCTCTAATTTCTTTCTATCAGGAAACTAAAAAGACAGATAACAAACTTCCTCAATTAAGGAAATGCATATATTAAAATGTATCAATAAATTCTTAACGTTTATATATATATATATATATATATATATATATATATATATATATATATATATATAGTTATCCCAGTTTCACTTATTCGGTAGAAATGGTAAATATATATCCACTTCCATTTTCATAAACATGTAAGATTCTTAAATTTACAAACAGAAATATATATACATGCTAGATTTCCTCTAATCCTTCCAACTTAACAAAATCCACTAATTATGAAGAATAAACTTAAACAATTAATTCCTTTAGATCAATAAACCATAACTAACATTTCAACTAGTTAAGCAAGTCCAAACTTTCAAATGTAAACAACTCAGATTAGATTGCAGTAATGAACTTTTTCTTTCAGTAATACTTGAAACACAAATAAATTGCTATTGAACAAGGTTTACAAACATTAAATCATGGATACAACAACTAACTTCCCAGTTATGAACTTTCTTCTCCCAAACAGTATACAACTGGTAGCTTATGACAACCAAGTAAAAGTCCATTAATAACAAGATCAGGGAGGTGATTTTCTTCACTCCCAGAATAACAATAAATTACAACAATAACAAGAGAGGTGTTCTCTCTTCAACTCTATGAAATGAACCAGGCCTAATTCTCATGACAAAGAAGATTAACTGCTTCTTCATAAATATTCAACCAGAAGCTCCAAGAGAAAACCTGCGTATCAAAGACAAACAAAGAAGAAAACACCACTCATCTAGCTCTCCTCCCTTCCGTAGACCCGCAAGTGGGTCACCCCCGAGCTAGGGAGACCATACTCACACCTGGGTACTCAAACACTCCACTTCACAACAGTAACAACAACAATCCCAAAGCATACAAACACCCGTGGGTAATTTACACAACATGGAAACTCAACTACAGTGAGTTTCATAAGGGGCAGGAGAGTGGACACACTCGACTCCAGAGTGTCACCCTGACAGATAAGTTAGCCAATATAAATTTCTCTTGGTCTCAAACCAAGTGTGATCACAATTTTTAAGAAATCTGTATATGACTCTCAAGTCAAAAATACAGTCACAGATACATGCCCTCAAGGCTTTCAACATCCCAAAAGATGGAAACAGGTATGCACCCGAGGAGGATCTCTCCTCCCCTACCCCAAACTTGATGAGCATTTCTCCCAAGTGGGAGAAGCTCTGTCAAAACAACCCGACAATAACCCCACAGAAAACAACTCAAACACAAAGTCACACACTTTACATACACATTTCAGTTATACGAAAACAAAGGTAAAATTTAGACCAACCTTGCAAAGCCCTCTTGGAATGAAGCTGTTGCAGAGTCCACAGAGTTCACTTCCAACCTTAGCCACCAACTCCCTCCCCCTCCTCTATCTTGCAAACTAACTTCTCTATTTTTGGTAAGGCAAAAATGAAAGTTTTCCCAAATTTCAACTAACTCCCTCTCATCCCAAAATTTGAAAATAAATAACCCAAATTCTCTTTTTTTTTTAGTTTTGAGAAATGGGGAAGTGACACTTGTCACCTCCTCACCCTTCCTCAAAACCACTATTCTGCCTGATGGCTTATGTCACTCTCCATTCCCAAGGGTACTCCTAGTCCTCTCCTCATGTGATTCCACTTTCTCATGGGAGAAATAAAAAAAAAAGTTAAATGGGAAAAAGACAGGTGACCCATGCCTCTTTTTCCTTTCTTCACATGGGTGTCCTCACAGCACATGGGGGAATCTCACTAAAGGAGAGGGTGACCTTCAATAATGGATGGCATCTCTTATCTTGGGGAAAGTAGAGGGGATGGGTTGGGTGTTGGTACAACCCATCATGTCCCCTCCTACCTCCAATTTTCGCCACTTAACTTCAGGGGAAGGTTAAGTTGACTAGATGGAGGTTACTCAAGCGTTACCCATGCCAAATGGGCCCCTGGACCCATGGGGTATAACCCAGGGTCAACTTTAACCCATACAAGACACCCCTGGTCAAGGTAAAGCACAAGAAAAGGGCCTCATAATTTAAATAAAATAAGAAATTCAAATTCAATCTCTTTACAACACAAATTATAAAATAATGTTACATGAGGGTAACCTAACCCACTCGACCATACGAAAGACCACATTACATCATTACATCAAACACAAAGAGATCTTGGTTCCTCGTGGAACCCGATCGGCTTAACAGGGAATAACAATTAACAAGGTGCGGAATGATCTCCGAGTTCTGTGGTTCGATTAGTAATTCCTGCACACTAAATTACAAGATCAGTAACCACATAAAATCATCATAGCTGAAGCAACTAAAAAAAAACATGCATTATCATGACATAGTATTAATTAACATAAATGAAATCATATTACAATTTTCCATCATCACCTAATTCATTTTTCTGAAATGTAAACTTATCCAAACATCACCCAATTATTTTTTCCGAAAACATAATAAAGTTTAATAGTTTGACAATTCTGAGAACTGCTATCCCACAATTATAAAAAGTAACAATAACAGTCATGTAAATAGTCATAACAACAGTAGTAAAAAGGGCAGTCCTCACAAGGTGGAGAAGAGCAATGGAGATAAATCGAGCATAGCATGGAGATCGGTTTGCATTTACATTTGTTATTTTGATTTTCATGTTGTCTTGTGCTTCATTGTGCATTGCTAGGGTTTTTATCATTGCTGTTTATTCATTTGCCCTGATTTGCAATTTTACCCTAACGACATTTGGCACACCCGGTGGGACTCACGTCCTTGATTAACCTCTCTTGTTTGGGTTGTTTTTATGAAGTTTAGATCTCTTGGAGCGCCAATCTTTCATTTTTGCAAGCTTTTGTAGCAAAAATTTGCATTTTTCTAACCCTAGTTTGCAAAGATTTGGCTAAAAATGTATGTAGATGATCTCTTAGCCTAAATCTAACCTCACCATTGCGTCCGGGATGCCGTTTCCATAAACTTTGAGTACAAATTTGCCTAAATTTGATGAAAAATGGAGCGTTTGGTGAAGAAAACAACCGGACTGCAACAATGTGCTTCTGGTAATTCAGGTCGCTTCTGATCAAACAACATTCGCCTGGGCTAAATCAGCTCGCCTTTGGGCAAACAGCAGTCACTTATGGTCAAATTTGGTCCGCTTTTAAACAAACAGTGCTCGCTTTTGAACAAAAATTGATAGCATCTGGTAAACTTGGTCGCATATGGTTATTACCTGCAATCTCTCACCCAAAACTTTCCAGATCACTTTTGGGCTATTGTTTGTCGCTTTTTGTCTTTTCTTAGTCGCATATGAGTTATTATCTATCGCCTCCATCCTTTTTTGCATCGCTTTTGAGCAAAAATTTGCCGCTTTTTGCATATCTGCGTCGCTTCTGCACTGAAATCAGCCACTTATGGTGTTTTCTGGATTGCCTTTACATCGATAGTGATCGCCTCAGGAATGATACGCATCGCTTTTATCCCAATAGAACTCGCCTATGTGTTTTCGCTGCTAGTTGTCAATTTTAAACTGTATTGATCGCTTATGACCTAACAGTGATCGCTTCTGTTTTCATTCGGATCACTTTTGAAATCACAGTCGTCGCTTTTAAACTTATATGCATCGCTTCTGAATGGATAGTGGTCACTTTTTATCTAATGTGCATCGCTTATGAACTTACAATAGCTGCTTTTAAACTAATATTCCTCGCTTCCGAACTGACAGTGCTCGCCTGTGCAGAATAGGGTTTTGTGTTTTGACTGTTATTTTGTAGATACAAGTCGCTTGTAAGCCGAGATCGGTCGCTTTTGGCTTTTCTTCATTGCTTATAAGCCTACAGGAACTGCATCTAGTATTTTTCATGTCACATTTGATCTGCAAGATCCCACCTGTCGCAAATACAGATCGCCTCTGATCAACAGTATGTCGCATCTGGCAACTGTAACTTGCTTCTGCTTGCTGTCATTGTGCATCTTGGTATTTCTATCATAACTTTCACATACGGAGGCCAAATTGCACAAACAAGGACTCACTGGAAAGATGGGAGAACAAGCTTCACAATTGTACCACTTTTATCAGGTGACTGTACTGTTTTTCAGGCTTTTTTTATCAGTCAAAGTTTAGGTTCATTGCAAACTTCATTTGAGCATAACTTGAGCAATTTTGATCGTTTTTCAGCGAAACTTTTTTTCAAATTGCTTAGAATCTCCTAAACTTTCTGTTTATGCAATCTATTTTTCTATATCAGATCATTTTCATCAGAATTTTCAGATTTCATCTTTTTCATGTAATCATCTTCTTTGCAAGTTTACTTGTTTCTTTTTGGAATTGGTGACTTGTAAGGGCATCTAAGGAGCTGGAGCAGCATTGGCATCAACATCTACAGCAAATTGGAAAGTGATTGTATCAGGTGCACTCATTCTAATCTTTCATCTCTTTCATCTTCTAATCATTGTTTGCAAACACATTTAGATTTTGGGCATAAAACGAACAATTGTTTGCAAATTCACATCAAAACATTGGGCTAAAACGAACCATTGTCTTTCATCACATTTGGATTTGGGTTTTAAAACAAACAAGTGCTTGCATTGTCTTCCACACATGAAATTTCTAAGGTTAATGAACCCCATGTGAGTGTGACCAAGTAAATGTGTATGCTCTCTCCTCGCGTCCCAACACGAACTTGGAGATCAAAAACATTTACTTGTGTTGCTTTTGTTTAGCCTTAGAGAGGCCTGCCTTGGTATCCACCCCAAGGGAACGACCTCAAGCGGTACTTTCATCCGGTCCGCTATAAAAATCAGAGGATAAGAAGAAAGCCAAGTCTAACCGGTATTAGCGCTCACCATACAGTGCTAACTCGAAAGGAGGTGTACCTTTGTGTATATTAAAACTCCTAGTAGGGTTAGTTAAAGTCTTAAGTGGCTTGCTGGATGCTCGTGGGGTGCCGGTCCCCTGGATTTTCACTAGAACCTCCTTGTGATAGTGGCCTTGCCTTTACTAGGACTTGTTGAAGTGTCTTTACGTACTTGCTTAACCATCATTCCATTCTTCCAAACTAAAACTTGCTTATGTGTCTTGTGTGAGTGATTCATGTGTGTATATCCATAATCATTTGTTTTAATATTGCCACATCAAGCTCTAAACACCCAAACACATAAAGACAAGTCATCCTACACATTCTTCCAATAACATTCAAACCCAATCACTCTCATTCAAACAATCCACATCATCATCCAAATCCCTAAACAAGCACTTGTTAAAAGGACTTAAGACATACACTTGGGTGACAACATGTCTACACTAGAGGACCTAGAAATCAAATTCCAAAGATTCGTCCAAAATATTTATCAAGGATCACAACCCCTAAACCAAGATGCCATTAAAACATTACAATTCTTCATCCAAAGAGCTCAACCCCATGCAAGCCAATCACCTCAACTACAACACTTCATAGCCCAAGTCCAACACCTTTTAGCCACTAGTCAAGCTCGACAAGTACAACAATCCTTAGCCACTTCATATCAACCTAATCAACCTCATAGCCACATGTCATATCCATCCACTTCCTATCAACTTAATCCACCTATCCACCAAGTCAATACCACATCAACCTATGAACATCCACCTCAAGCTTATCCAATCCCTCATACCACCATTCCAATGCACTATCAAGCCCATCCACAAGGCAATCAAGTGATATTACAAGAACAACATCCAAGTCCCAATAGCCCTTTGTACATAAATCAAGCACGTCCAAGTACATCTTTTCAACAAGACCATCAAGCACCATTGATAGACCTAAGTCTACCTCTGCAACAAGAAACACATGCAAATCCCAATGGCCCCTTGTACATAAATCAAACAAGCCCAAGTTATCCTATGCAAGATCCAATAACCTTTGATAAGGGAGATACCAATCTAGAGTGGCCTTCGTCATCTAATCACACACCAACACATGAGCCAACTAATCCTATCCCAACACCACCATGTGATCCTATTCCTAGTCCATTGGTCCATCAACCCTCCAAATCACCAAGCCCTTCATTACCTTCCTCACCATGTCATTCTAATCGTTCACCAAAGGATGCGGCTGAGAGAGTTTTACAAAGGATGCTTGAAGCAAAACTCATTGAACTTCCTAAAGTCAAACCATGTGAAGAAAGTCCATATGATGAACATGATTATTGTGCATACCATAGGACCAAAGGCCATAATACAAATCAATGCCCAATATTTGTCTCAATTGTTTACAAGGTGTACCCACCTATAATGGGAAATCATGCCACATCATCACCCCCATCTAGTCCAAATCCTAATCCATCCAATCTAATTAGCTCTCAACCTAATCCTCGTCCTAATTCTAATCCAAAACCATCTACCATTATCATCCATCCATTATATTTCCCATCCACCCATACACTTGCAAAGGATGTGATCCATTGGCTACTAGATAGGAATAAACAACCCCCATGTCAAACACCAATTCATGAGCCTACCAATGAACTTCCAAAGGTCATGTCTAATCCTATAATCTCATCATGTGGTTCACATATCCTTGAGCCTCTTCAAGAGCCTTCCATTAACATACCTAGCCCTTTAAGCCCATCATGTGACCTACAAGCCAACAAGTCTATTCAAGAGTCTCCAACCACAAGCCTAAGTCAAGTGCCATCATGCATTCAGGTTGATAAGTATCAAGAGCCTATCAAGTCCACTCAAGAACCTTCCACTTCCATCCAAAGTCAAGAGGTATGTCAAGAGCATAATCTTAAACATGTGGAAATATTGAACCTTAATCTTAATCAAGATCAAAACACCTCTAAGTTCCACTTATGGGTTGCCCTCAAGCTATTAGCCATCACCATGACCTCATTCATGAGCAAATTTATCCCTTTTATAGCCCATTTAATCCTGTTTTTGCTCATAGTTATGATCAAGGTTCTAGCTAAGATCATGAAAACCATGATGATCCATTTGGCAAAACTTTATCTATCTCATGATCAAGACGATATCTATGATGAAGAACCTATTAAAAAATACCTTGATCCTATCCATAATCCCCTAACCATTCATGAGCAAGATATCCAAATTGCTCCTAGTCATCCTCCATCTAGCCCTATCCATAATGAGCAAACATCCACTTGTCATAATGAGACATGTGCCTCTCAAGAACACATAAGCATAGAAGATCAAACAAATAACTTGGATCTTAGTGAACACACTGCTAATGATCCTCCCTCCACATCTACCATCGATCCCGTTTCAAGTCCACCATCATGTCCTAGTGGTCTTGCCACCCTTATACATGAGTGTTCTTCCCTAGGACAACAACAACCTTTATCCACTTCACCTTCTTCATCCAATAATGAGCTCAAGTCTAATGTTCAAACCACAGCTAGTCCTATAGTCAATCGCATACTCCAAAACATGAACTACAAAGACAAAGGTCTAAGCCTTTATGAACAAGGTATTTTGGAGCCAAACCCTGTCAAGGTCCCTCCAAGTTCATATGGCCTTGGATACACACCCCAAAGTAAACAAGGCCAAGATGTTGGTAATCCTTTCATGTATCCTAAATCTACCACTTTCCATCGTATCCCCCATCATATACCCAAAACATATATTGCCATTCCATCTCCATCATCTTATAAATATCAAAAGCATGTGACTGTACACCTCCCACCATCCACTTTGCCTCCACTTTTACCAACTCCAAATATCCCTCCATCCACCTTGCCACCATTACTTCCAACACCTAACATACCTATCATTCATAAGTATCCTTACATTCCTAATCATGGCCAACAAAAGCACACATTGTTTAAACATGAAGCTTCCATTCATTCCACCAACCCCACTTCCATCAAACCCATGGGATTCCAAAATAAACATTTGGATGCCTTTACTTATAAAGCCAAAAATCACACTAAAACTCCTAAGGACCCTAATGCCTTAGGACATCAATGTGAAAAGTCTCTAAATCATCCATCTTCTAAGCAAAGTACATTCACAAAGCTATCTAAACCCTTACCTTCAAATGCAAAGCCCAAAAGTAAAATGATTTGGGTTCCTAAGCAAATAGCTAGCAAGTCAAATGAGGCATCCTCATCCACATCTCAAGAATCCCAATTACCTATCTCCATCCAAAATCCTACTTCCATCCAAAACTTCCATTCCCTTCAAAAATCCCACAAGCAAAGCAAAAGCACTAAAAATACTAAATCTATGTGGGTTCCTAAATCACTTCATCAACCATCTCCTAAGCAAACATCTCCATTGCTTCCTACACCACCATCCACTCAAAAGCTTCAATGTTTATCAAGGTGTGTGCAACCATTGGTCATTGTTCCCTTCCATTCCAAAACATTACCACATAACTACATCTCCCCATCTTCCATCCATTATCCTACATATCTCCTCAATCACCTTCCTATGGTCCATGCTTTTGCATAAGCCTTTTATCCATCCATCCTTGCATGAACCTTCCATAATCCCTTTCATCATCCACTATCTACCTACTCCATCTCCCATCCATGCAATCCCTTATCAACATCTATGAGCATAATTACATGGTCCATGCAAAGACATCATCCATCTCTAAAGGGACACTATCAACCTTCATAGCACTAGACACTTGAGTCTCTCCTATCCATTACCATGGTGAAAACCTGGCAAACAGGCGGCATGTGTAATTGTCATCCCATCTAAAAAAAATAAAAAATAAAAAAATAAAAATAAAAAAAGTGAAGAGAAATCCCTTCATCCAACGGTGAAAACCTGGTAAACAGGCACCTTGGATAAGTACCATGATGAAAACCTGGCAAACAGGCGTCATGTGTAGGTTGATCTTCTAAGTCACTTACACTTGGGGGCACATTGTCTCATCCAACCTAACCATTTCCAAACTATCTATCCCATTATATCATTTTCCATCCTATCTTATCATATACCATTCTATTCTACCATCCTTAGCCATTACATCAACATGCCTATCCTATTGAACCCATTTATCCATCCTCCCCCCTTTTTGATTTTGATGAAGACATAGGGGCAAAATATTGAAACATGTTTGGATATCTCTTGGTATACCTCATCCTTTCCATAAAATCTTATCATTATCCACCTATCATAAGCCTTGTCATGTAAAATCCAATCATGTCATCCCTTGGTCATGAACTTGTCATGTAAGAATCCTAAGCATTACCACCTAGAATGGGGCAAGTTATTCCTATGCAAGATAGCCTTTGAAGATCACATCCTAGTTCCCCATCACAAACTTTCCGTCTTATAGCTTATCCCCATCCATTTATCATGAGCTTTCCCTTTTATGG
Source organism: Cunninghamia lanceolata (assembly GCA_027924645.1). Classification (NCBI taxonomy): domain Eukaryota; kingdom Viridiplantae; phylum Streptophyta; class Pinopsida; order Cupressales; family Cupressaceae; genus Cunninghamia; species Cunninghamia lanceolata. Next base: position 1,197,316 of record BSBN01000441.1, on the reverse strand, counting down.
CATATCCCTTTATCGACCCATTTAGCATGAGCCTTCCATCCCTTGTTGCCCAACCTTCTATCCATCCAATCCCATTCATCCCTTCTTGCACCTAGACATGGTTTTCCCTTGTCATTGGTATCAAGCACAAAGGCTACCCAAATTGTAAATCCATTGACATCCCAAACATACAAAAACACAAAAAAAATTAAAATATTCCAAAAAAACACAAAAAAATCAAAACATTTCAAAAAAATCCAAAAAATCAAATATCCAATGAAAAATCTAAGCAATAAGATCAAACCAATCATATCCTCCAAAACAATCCACTCCATCAACATCAATCAATAACATTCATTCATCCAATCCATCCATCACTTCTTCCAATCATATCAATCAAATCAATCTAAGCAATGATCTCAAAATTCAAGTCACACTAATCCATATCAAGCAAGCTAATCAATCAAGGAACATTATCCAATCAAATCAACAAGTTTTTGATCCTAATCTTGTCATGAGCCCAATCAATCATCATCAATCATCATCAATGGGATATATCGTTCCAACATCCTTGTGTTGATCTAGGGATATAGCTTTCCCCACAATGACAACACTATCCTCATCAATGAAACAATCAACCATTGGTTTATGACTTGACAAGGGCAACACCTTGTTTGTTTTACATCCTTTGAGCATATTGAGAACACTTGCTTATGCTTAGATTGAGTGGACACTCTAATCATCACACCATCACTATCCTCATTCAAAATAATCAACCTAGCAACAACAAACATCACAACTAAAGCACATTAAGCCAACCATCAAAACAAATCCTATCAATCATCAGTAACAACACCAAAGCAAATCAAATCAAGCACATCAAGCCAACCATCAAAACAAATCCTATCAATCATCAGCATCAACACCAAAGCAAATCAACTCAAGCACATCAAGCCAACCATCAAAACAAATCCAACCACTCCAACAAATCAAAAGCAGCTCAATCCACCACATATCATCCCATCATCCACATTTCATCAAACCAAATCAATCTAATCAGTATTTCATCATCTTCCAACCATTCCAAACAAAGATCCAAGTGCAAGTCAATCCTTAATCCATACCAATCAAGTTAATCAATCAAGCCAAGTTATCCAAGTGCAATCCATGGTCTTGATCCTAGCCTTGTTGTAAGCCAAATTAATCAATCAACTAGCCAACCAACTCAGCAAACAACTTTGTGTTGATCTAGGGATATAGCTTTCCCTGCAATGACAACACTCTCAACTATCATCAATTGACAACCAATCATTGGTTTACAGATTGACAGGGGCAATACCTTGTTTGTTTTTGAATCATTTGTGCATGCTTGCTTGCTTGCTTGTGTGTGTTATCTTTTTATCTTGCATTTGCATCACATCGATATCATTCCAGCTAATATTCATATCTTGTATCCAGACAAGGTTGTATTATACTGGGGCACAAGACACATCGTCACCCTGGTCCTTATACCTTGGTGCATAACGTCTAGTGCTATATCAAACATCATGGTTGCTCACTTTCATTGCAGCATAACGCATCATCATTTCTTCTATCCATTCCCTTATCTTTCTTCCTTGACCAAGCCATTTCTTTTCGAGAGCATACCCGTGTTTGTCCAACCCGCCTATCCTCTCGAGGGGGCAATCTTTCCATCACCATGATCCTATCTTATCATCATATCCTTACATCATCATCCCATATCCTTTTCCTCTATCCATACCTTAGCTTCTTTGAAATGATGTTACTCAACACAAAGCTTATCATCTCGAACATCATCTCAAAGAGGGGCAAAATATAGACACCTAAAATTGTCCCAACTTTGTTCATGTCTAGCAACACCTTGTTAAAAACATCACTTAGACATCATGTAGCATTTTGTCCTAAATCCCACTCTTAATCCCACTTAATCCATTAAGCTAATTAATTAAATAAATTTTATTATTTAATTAATTTCCCAATCATATCCTAATCCCACTATCTAATTAATTAAATAAATTTTATTTATTTAATTAATATCCAACTCATATCCCAACTAATTCAAATATTTTATTTGAATTAAGTTCTCATCATAAGCCGACTTTCCAATTAATTAAATAAATTTTATTTATTTAATTAATTTATCTTATCATTTAGCTGACATGTGTGCCTCTTTCATTTAAAAAAGATAAGTGGTACTACAGCCTTTTATCTTTCATATGTAGTACCTTTTTATGTACACAAGCACACATGAGCCCTATTCTCCTTGACACTTGTCAAATGACTACAACTCCCTTGAAGAGTGGGAATACCTAATCAATCCTAGCCGTCCACATCAATCAATTAGCTTTTTAATCTCAGCCGTCCATTAGAACCAAGCCTTTCCTATAAATCAACCCCCTCACAAGCCATTAGCAATGCATTGAGCCTCAAGTAACATTATTCTGCCAAATTATCTAAAGCATGCATGGAGCTTCAAGTAACATTATTCTGTTGAAATATCATTAGAGCCTTTGCATCCTTCAACTATCATCCTCATATCATCTTCATCTTAATGCTATGCTGCAGAAGTAAGCATTCAACATTCCTCCAACAATAATCCTTCAAAATCTTGCATGCTTATGCGAGGTGGAGAAGAGCAATGGAGATAAATCGAGCATAGCATGGAGATCGGTTTGCATTTACATTTGTTATTTTGATTTTCATGTTGTCTTGTGCTTCATTGTGCATTGCTAGGGTTTTTATCATTGCTGTTTATTCATTTGCCCTGATTTGCAATTTTACCCTAACGACACATTCAAGTTTCAGAACAAAAAGGAGTAGGATGGCTGCCACTTACTTATCATCCTCCTATTCTCCTCTATCCAGTACCACACTGGACAGGAGAAAAGAATGATGAATGTAGGTGTATAGAATCAGTTAAGATGGATAGGCTTGCATGTTATAATAGTTTCTATCTTAAGAAGAGGGTGGGGGTCATAGAAGTGATGGACCTTAGGTAGATCACCTTGCATTACAATCTTTTCCCCTAGATGTTTAATTAAGTGTTTTTCTTGAGGACAAGCAAAAGGATAGTTGGGGAGAATGATGGGTTTAAATATTGGCCTCTTTTGTGTTGTTTTTATATGCTTTCAGACCTTTTGCACATAATCTTCTAGATACTTTTCAAACATTACCATCATGATATACTGTCTTTTTATATATTTTGTAAAACCTTGAACCTATTTTCTTAATATGAAATATGGTGATGATATTTATCAATTGAATTATTTGAACATGAGTATGTATGCAATATAGATGAGATTCTATGGTTTAATTATGAAGGTTATTTGTGCGCATATGTTTTGTGGATTAAACCTTGTGCAGTAACAAGCATGTGGCATCAAGGAGAGGAGAATTTGTAGCAAGTCATAGAACAGGGGAATTGAAGGAAGTTAAAATCAAGCCGCCAAAAGTGTAGGCAGTTGGAAGCAGAACATGAATCATTATGGGAAGAAATAAATGCAGAAGAAGTAGACTTGTTCCAAGATTCTAAATGCAGCTTATGTGTTTCTCATATGATCCATTGCATAAGAATTCTTATTTGAATGGGATTCTTCTTCCTCTGTTCAGTTAAAATTAATAAATCAATCTTAACTTTGTATCCTAATATCTATGAATGGATTAATGATTGTAGTCAGTGGGTAGTTGAATAAGACTCTCTCATTTTGTATAAGTTAGGGGATGATCTCAGAGTCAAGTTAGTTACTTAGTTATTAGTTGTTTTATTCACTATTAGAAGATACAGTAATTAGAGCAGTTAGCTATTTCTCCAGACACGAATTGTTGAAATGCAATTATTGAATAAAATCTACAAAGAGGATTTTGTTTGAAGTATTTTTGTGATATGGAATGAATGGAACTATGTGTTATGTGGATGCATGAGTATCTAAATTCGATTTGATTTCCATCTAAGTGAGTCAATCCCCTGAGCCAGCCACTCAAGTTACTAATCTTTGCTTCATTTATTTTCTTATTCATTTATGCATTCTTGTTAAAGTTGTTTTCCATTATTTTATAAATGCATTGTAAGTTAAGTAGAATACTCTTGTTGCTAATTACAATAGTTGTGTTTCATGAACAAATGTATAATTGATCCATCTTAGTCCTCTAGAGGTTAGCATTAGTTTTCTCATCATTTTGAATGGTTTTGGATTAGTTCTAGATACTTCTCTATTGTTAGTAGTTATCTACAGCTTATGCTGCAGGTACCCATAGCCACTAAGTTTTGTAACTATTTTTACTATTCTTGCATTTCTTTGAATTCCAGCAAAGTAGAATAATCTGAGTAGGTTTGAATAGGATAGTTTAGGGGAATATGAGCCCCTAAAGGCACATATAGTGCAGTGCCATCATAAGCTTACACTCCTTGGTTGATAATTTAATGTAGGTGTATAATGTCAAGTGGACTATTCAGATAGGTTTACCCCTGAATTGTGTCAAGTCTCCAACACATTAGTTAGCCTCTACACATACGTTTCATTAGGACCAACCTAATTGAGACAGGTCTTGGTTGTAGATGGTATAAATGTAAGATGAATTTGAGTGGAGAAAAGTAGAGAAGATGATGTGAATGTGAATCAAGGGTAGTTCATTGAGTGTGAGCTTAAATGCTTATGACTCCCAAATGTAGTGAGCAGAAGGTGTCTACATTTCAATGTGCTTGAAGTTGCTGGAGGCAATGAGCTAAAGGATGCGGATGGAAAGAAGTTGCACTGGTGGATTTCTCCTATTACTTTGAGATCTAGTGAATCTCTCTATAATAGTCCTCTTCTATTCTTCTCTCTTCTGGACATTGAGTCCTTCTAGGTAGTGAGCCCTTGGCAGTGTGCCTTTCTTCTAGGCAGTGAGACTATTTGTTTTCGATGTCATAACTCATATTTATATGTGAGCTAATCCTCACCATGGTTTTATGCTTCTTGGGTTTTCCACGTAAATCAGGTGTTCTTATGTGTTTGGATGTGTTTGCATCGATGGTTCATATGTTTACATTCTGCTAATGCTTAATAAGAGTTTGGAATATCATTGAGGGTTTAATATTTTAATGTACAACTGACATCCCCCTCTTAGTTGTCCTATGCTTATAACATGATGTTCTCTCCATGGATCACTTCATAAATTGTTTGATTTTCTATCTTTTCTTTGATCCTTATTCAATCTTTCTAGGTGTCTATCTTGTTATGAATGAATTGTTAACCTGTGTGAAAGTTATCAACTATATTAAGTGATTCTTATTTTCTTTCTTTAACATTTGTAATGCAATCTTTTAGTGACCTTTCAAATTCTTTGGTTCTTCAATTCCATATCTATTGAGCTCTCTAATTAACATTATTTTCGTATTCCTCAATTTGTTTTAGATCAAACAGGTGGCATCTTTAAAATACTTTACTTGTTTTAGAACTTCTTTTGTGCCATTTCTTTTATTTTCATTTCTACACCTTCACTGGTTTCTATTTTTGGTTTAGGTCTTAATGACAACTATAGCATAGGAATAAGACTTTAATGCTGCTCTCAAACTTGTAGTTATATATATATATATATATATATATATATATATATATATATATCATGAAGGGTTACTCTGCCCAACACTCACACATGAAACAATAGAGATTCTCACCAAAAATGTAAGGAATGAAATCAAGCAAAATTTATTTCTTCAATAAAATGGAGTGCAAAATCTAATCTTACATGCTACAACAACATGGTTTGTTTCGCAACAGAGAAAATCCTACTCTATCAAAGATTTCTATAATTCAGAGCCACAACCGTACATATGGAACTGTCCCTTGTAACCTTTATGTTCCCCTTTTTATTTGGCACCAATAACTTCCACTCACTTCTCCACTACCTTCCTAAATGTGCTAGAAAGTGTAACTCCCCTTTTTGGGTGCCAAGTCTAGCTATCCATTTGCCCACCCAAGAAATTGGAAATTTGAAATTTGAAAGTTTTTGAAATTTTGTAACACAACTTTCGAGGGCCATAACTTTTGAACCAGGCATCCAATTAACAATCATAGCCAAGTGTTGGAAATATTGTGAAGAGCTATATGACACGTAGAATCATCTAAAGATCATTTTGTCCACTTTTCAAACCCCAATGAGGCTTCTAAGGGCCTCAAATTCAAATCTGAAGTTCATCTGAAGTAATTTTTCAATATGAAAGCTTTAATATCTCTCAAACTATAAATGACATTCAGATGATTTCTTCACCATTTGCTTATTTTTACAATTTTTCTTCTTGGGGTAAATTTTTAGGTCTATACATACCCAAATAGGCTAACTTACTAAAAATATCAAGTTACTATTTTTAGCCTTTCTGAACTTCTAACAGTCTTGAACCATTGAGTGTCAACATGGACTCCAACACAACTAAAGAAACCTACAAAAATAAAGAAAAAATAATTTAAAATATTTTTGGGTGATGCAAGATTGCCCTTACACCACTGGTTGCTCCTACATCAGACACCCAGGGTAATTTGAGAAGTCACCTTATCACATCTCAGGTGTTTGAGGAAACCAAGATGGTCAACCTCTAACTTAAATAACCAAGAAGAATCTTTGACAGGCCTTCCCTTCCACTTAACTAGATATTCTTCATATTGCATGTTCTAGGTACTTCTCCCCACTCGACTATCCAAAATTTCTTCTCTCTCCTCCTTTGAAGTAGATGTTGGAATACTCCACTGTTCTTTTTTTGGTCCATCCTCTGTGGCACCTTCATGATACTCTGTCAAATCATAAATGTTTAACACATGGGAAATGTTGATTCCACTCATCATCTCTACTTCATATGTATTTCCTAAATCATGCTTCTTCAAGATCTTGCATGGTCCAAATTTCTTCATCTTCAACTTATTATATGTTTCCACAAGATACCTTTCCTTCCTTAGGTGAACCATAACTTCATCTCCAACCTTGAACTCCTTAAATATTCTCTTTTGAGTCACCTTAGCCTTGTACTATAAATTCATCTTATTGATATGCTTTCTTACCTCCTCATGCAAGTTCTTTAGGTTCTCTACAAATTCTTCGGCCTCAACACTACTTTTCTCTCCTATATCTAGCTTCCTCAACTCAAAAGCATTTTTTGAACTACTACCATATACAATCTAAAATGGGGATTTACTAGTACTCATTTTTATACAAATTTTATATGCAAACTCCACCTAAGGTAATATCAAATTCCATCCCTAGGGATTATCTCCTACTAAGCATCTCAGAAGGTTGCCCAAACTCCTATTCACCACCTTTGTCTATCCATCTGTCTACGGATGATGTGCAGAACTGAACTTCAAATTAGTCTTCAACTTCTTCCATAAAATCCTCCAAAAATACCTAATGAACTTGGTATCTTGATCAGAAACTATGCTTTTTGGTAGACCATGTAGTCTTACCACCTCTCTAAAAATAATGAACAACATTTTTTAGGCAAAAGGTGCTAAGAACCTTGTATAGTATTATATTAATATAAGTAAGTTCGTTACATTGAAGCCAAAAAATGGCCAATAGACAACATGCACCAATGTGCAGAATAATCAAACAGAGCCCCTAAATAGTCACATGAACAACATTACTAGTCTTATGGCATGGAATGAAGTGTGCCATCTTTGAAAACATGTCAACCACCACAAATATGGATTCATGTCATCTCTGTGTTCTCAGAAAACCAAGAACAAAATCCATGTTGATGTCTTCCCACAGTCTCTTTGGTATAGGTAATGGTTGATACAACCCTATATTCTAACTTAGCCCTTTGGCCATCTAACATATTTTGTAGCTTTGCACAAATTTCTTCACATCCTAGTACAATTGTGGCCAATAGTAACTCCCACTAACAAGAGAAATCATCTTATCTCAACCAAAATGTCTTGCCAATCCTCCACTATACTTCTCCTTGATCAGATTCTCTCTCATGGAACTCCTCAGAATGCACAACTAGCTTCCTCTGAACAATATACCATCTTGGTATATGAAATCCAACCACCTTGTACTATCCAAAGTAATACCTATTCCAAAAAAGCTTTCCAAGCCTCTAAAAAATATGGATCTTCAAGATACAAACTTTTGAGTTCACTAAACCCAACAAACTCTATCTTCATCTCTGTCAACAAATTTTTCCTTCTGCTTAAGGCATCTGCAACTCTATTTGATCTTCCACCTATGTGCTTCAAAACAAAAGTATAAATCTATAAAAACTCAACCCATTTTAAGTGCCTTTGATTCAACTTCCCTTAACTATTAAGATATTGTAGAGCCTGATGATCGGTATATAGAACAAACTCTTTCGGCAACAAATAATGTCTCCATTTCTTCAAAGCCTAAACTATAGCATAAAACTCTTGATCATAAACATTAAGCTTCTTACTGAAATAGGCAATGGGCTTACCTTCTTGACTCAAAATAGCTCCTATAGAATTGCCACTAGCATCCCAATCTACTTGAAATACTTTATTAAAATTTGGAAGTGCCAAAACAGGTTGCTCCATGACTTTCTCCTTTAATGTATCAAAACTCTTGGTTGCTCATGTAGTCCATTTAAACTTCTTTCTATCCCCTCTCATTGTCTTAGTTAGGTGTGCACAAATGCTACTAAAATTCTTGATAAATTTTATATAAAAACTTGCGAAACCATCAATATATCTTACCTCCATAGCACTCCTTGGTGTGGATCATTCAAAAATAGCCCTTACTTTTTTTGGGTCCATCTTAAGACCCTCAATTGAGACAACAAATCCCAGGGATACCAACTCCTTTGCAAAACTACATTTCTTCAGATTAATCAACAACTTCTCCTCTCTCAACTTCTTTAAAACTCTTTTGATATGCATCAGATGCTCTTCCCAATTCTTAATAAAAATTAAAATGTCATCTAAATATACAATAAAACTTTCCCAAAAACTTTTTCAATACTTCGCTCATGAGCTACATGAATGTGCTCAGTACATTGGTTAGCCCAAATGGCATGACTAACTACTCATACAAACCTTCCTTTGTCTTGAAGGTTGTCTTCCATTCATCCCCTTCTATGATTTGGATTTGGTGATATCCGCTCTTTAAATCTATCTTTATGAAACACTTGGCTCCACTCAAGAAATCCATTATGTTATCCATCCTTGGAAATGGAAACTGATACTTGATCATGATCTTATTGATGGCTCTCGAGTCTGTACACATTCTCCATTCTCCATCCTTCTTTGGTGCTAGTACTATAGGTACTGCACATGGAATTAGGCTCTCCCTTGTCAGCCCTTTCTTCAACAAGAACTTGTCTGTTCAGCTCCTCATTCTCAGAAAGAGTCATTTTATGGGTTGTCTTTTTTGTAAAACTAGCTCCTGGTATCAAATCAATTTGGTGACTTATCTTCCTCATCGATGGTAAACCTTCTAGCACATTATCAAAGACAATGTCTTGAAATTTTTCCAACAAGTGTAACACTTCTACTGGTACATCTTCACATTTCACCTGGGTGATCTTAGGAAACAATGCAAAGAAATGATGCTCATGCTTCATACTGTCCAAGAATTTCCTACCATTACCAACCAAATTCTGGTAGTACTACATGATAAAAGAACACCAATACACTGAGGGGGGTGAATCAATGTATATTATTTTTTTCAATTCAACCAATATAAGAACTAAGATCACACACAATCCACATAACACCATATATACGTAAAAAATCCTAAAAGGGAAAAACCATGGTAAAGATGATCAATTTTCACAAAGAGTTTTTATAGATGTTTTATAAGCATCCACTTATAGGTACATTAACACCCAAGATAGTGTTTGGAGGCACCAACCTATAGGTACACTATACACCTAATTGAGCACCAACTTAATACAATAAGGCACCAACCTCAAGAGGCACCAACCCCTATTTTTCTCAATCTATTTTCATTTGGCAGTGACAAGAAGTGCATATATATTATCAACCACATTTTTTGTTCTTCAAAACCAAATATATGTCACTCTTACACCTATCTCAATAGTTCAACCGTCACCAACAACTAAGAAAATTGAAAGTCGACAATTTCAGAATCATTACATAATAGCCACCAATCACTTAAATAGTTGTCCAATGATGGAATAGTTATAGATTTGAATCATCATCTCAAACAATTGTTATGGTGTGTAATAATTGCCAGTATAATCACCAACATGTATTAGACATTTGAGACATACTCGAGCTTCAAAATAGTCCATCGACAAATGTAGCTCTTCACAAACTTAAAAGTTCGTAGTCACAAGCTAATGACAAATTTGTCATTTCACAAACTAAAATGTTTTCTGGTTCAACAAATTTAGTCACCAAATCCCTTTATCAGAAAAATTTTCTTTTACAAACATCAGCCTTTGTTGCCTTTATCGGTGAAAAGTCTATTTCTTGCACTTAGGCCTTTATCACCTTTATTGACAAAATTTCCCTTTTAAGAACCTTGAGCACATTCCTTTACTATCAGCAATTTATTTTTCTCATGAACCATGACTTGATCACTTTTATCAAAATTAATCTTCCACTTACACTTCAACACATTTTCCTTGAGCCACAAGCCAACTTCCCTTTTATCAGCAAAAACACCAAACCACAAACTTATTTTCCTTTGTGCCCTTTGTCACCTAGCCAGAAAATCGGTGAAATGACTAACTCTCGAACTAGTTCATGAAACAAAGACTTTGCCAATAACACAATCCTTTGTAGCCTTTGACACCTAGTCAGTGAATTGCTGAAATGACAGACTCTCGAACTAGTTTGTAAAATGAAAACTTTGGCAATAACACAAACCTTGCACTTCACCCTTTCTCCTTTACGCTTTTGTTGGTGAAGTTACTTATCAGTGAACCTAAAGGTTCACAAACTAGTGACTTTGCTAACTAAGTTTGTAATTTCAAACTTTTTCCAACTGAAGGCTCCTTTTCGAAGAACTTAAGCACTTGCAAAACTATCCTTAAGTGAGTCAAAGAAATCACCCAGCGGCAAAATAAGTTATCGACGAACTAGTCAATTTGTGAACTAAGAATTTTCCTGACAAATCTCCTTCAACCAACTTGAAAATGTGAATTGTCCTTTATGGCTTGTTGGCAAACTGTCAGATCAGGTAACTGTTGGGTCGACGAACTGAGCAGTTTATGAACTAAAGAAATCACCGACAAGAAATCATCGTTTGACTATAGCTTAGCCAATTTTTCCCTAGTCTTCACCAAAATGAAACTAGGAATACCCAATTGGGTCTTTAACAAGATGATGTCCTTAGTCCTCTAATCTAAAGAAGACAACCACTCCAACCCAACAATCTCTTAATCTCAAAGCAATCACATCAATGACAAACCAAATCCAATAATCTCATCAATGACAAAATCAACAATCTCCCCCTTTGTCATTGATGACAACTAAATCCTCCATTCTCTTTTCACACACTTGAATCTCCCTCTTTGACATCAATTACAAAGGGAGTCATAGAAAATGCCTAATCTAAGATAGCTCCCCCTAAGGACTACTTTCATAGAGGAATATGCTGACATGCTCCTCCTAGATGAATACTTTCTATATTCAAGAAGATATAGGAGAAGGGACAACTCCTAACTTCTTTCTAAGGTGCTCAAAAGTCTCCTTGGGAAGGGGATTTGTAATTATATCTAACAATTGTTCTTTTTAGGTAATATATTCCAACTTTACTTCCTGGGTAGAAACTTTCTCCCATAGAAAATGATATTTGATAGATATATGCTTTGTTCTTGAATGCATTATAGGATTCTTGGAAATGTTTATAGCACTTGTATTATCACAAAAAATATTGATTGGCCCCTCAAACTCAACCTTGATATCTTATAGAGTTTGTTTCATCCATAGGACCTGATTGCAACATGATATAACAACAATGTATTATGCCTCAACTGTTGACAATTAAACTGCCTCTTGTTTCTTACTCAACTATGCAACCAAGTTATCACCTAGAAAGAATGCACCACCACTAGTGCTCTTTCTATCATCTACACAACCAACCCAATCTCCATTTGTATATGCAGTCAAAGTGAAGTCATTACCAATAGAATAACATAGACCATAGTCTAAAGTACTCTTCAAGTATCTAAATATCCTTTTCATAGCTTTGACATGTGTCTCCTTAGGAGCAGTTTGAAATCTAGCAACTATGCAGACAACTTGCATGATATCAAGCCTTGTTCCTCTAAGGTATAAAAGATTTCCAATCATGGATCTATACAAGGTTTGATCTACTACTACAGATTTGTCATCTTTGGTGAGTTTACACCCAGTGACCATAGGTGTACTGACTAGCTTGCAGTCCTCCATTCTAAACTTTTTCAAAATCTCCTTCACATACTTGGTCTGAGAAATGAAAATCCCTTTTTCTAATTGATGCACTTGTAAACCAAAAAAAAAAAAAAAATTTACCTAGCATTGACATTTTGAACTTTTTTTTCATTGAGTTGGAAAAGTCTTTGCACATCTTATCCCTATTACCACCAAAGATTATGTCATCAACATAAACAATAACAATCAACATATGTTTACCCTCACATTTGAAATACATATCGCTATCAGCTATACCCTTTTTGTAGCCTTGTTGGAGATATTTGTCCATCCTGGAGTACAAAGCCCTAGGGGCTTGTTTTAGATCATATTGAGCCTTTGTCAATCTGTATACATAGTCTTTATCTTTAGTCACCTTGAATGCTTTAGGTTGCTCTATGTAGACTTCCTCATTGAGATAGCCATTGAGAAATCCAGAATTTACATCCATCAGGTACACCTTGAAGTTTTTATAAACTAAAAATGCAAGAAACATTCTAATGGCTTCAAGTCTAGCCATAGGTGCAAATGTCTCCTCAAAAATCTATGCCCTCAACCTGAGCATAATCTTTGTAAACTAATCTAGTTTTGTTTCTAGTTATATACCCATCTTCATTTAGTTTGTTTCTAAACACCCATTTTGTGCCTATGACACTCTTATCAGCAGGTCTTTGAACAAGTTGCTATTACATTGAAAATTATCCTCCTATATGGAATGGTACAATTTCCCTCAGTTTATTTCCTCTCCTTTGGTGTCCTTTTAACCTCTTTGTTTCTGGCCTTCCTAAACCCTGACTGACCTATGTCTAGTTGAGAAAATGTCATATTCCGCTCGATAACTATTGACTGAACTCGAAAAGGGAATTTGGATTTTGGGTCCCTGGAACCTCCTAGATGTAGATCTAACAGAAAAATGGGGGACTGGACTTGGGCACCCGTGCCCTAGTCCTGCCCCATTTTTTAGGATTTTGAATCTTGGCGGGGTGTTGGCTCCCGTCGTGCACCTCAGGATTCTGTTTTAAAAATTCAAAATTCCTAAGGTTAGATATTTAAAGACATTTGAAAATCACTTTATCACACACAATCTACATGCAAGCTTTATGCCAAAACTCTACCAAAATTGCTATTAAAGATCAGTGATTTGTTGAAGCTCTTGAAGTTATTTGAATTTGCTATCATGGAGACAATGGATGGAGATTAGGAATCAAGATATTGAGACTATCTTTCTCTTCCTAGGGTTTGTACACCTTTTGCATATTTAGAAGAAGGGTTAAAGCCTCCAACATTAAGCTTGGGAATCCTCCACCGATATAGGTGCCTCACCTTCTTGTTCATGCAAGTCTTCATTGCTTTCATCTCCTTGAGGTGAAGTTGTGTTTGCTCATTGAGTTGAAGCAAGTTATTGACCTTTCCTTGATGCTTGAGTCATCTAGGGTTTTATATTTCTACATACACATTTGTTAGATGAGCACACACTTTTGTAGATCTTTATCATTGGCTATTGTTGAGGTAGGAATACCAAAAACGAGGCTTGACTAAGGCAAGCTCCTATATAGCCACAACCATCTTTCTCCTCCTTTTGTAGGTGCAAATCTTGTTTGACAGGATACGAAAAAAAGGAATGATGAGAAGATAGATATTGTAGATACAGTCATCACAAAGTTTCAGATTTCTAGATCATGATACTTTTAGGACTAAAGAGTGGGTGCCCTAGTCCACTTGGGAATATTCCTTAGGATCTAGGAGCTACTGGAGATTGTCAAATACCTAATATAGAAGATTTTTATAGACAGAAGCTTACATGACTAAAGAGTGAGAACTCTAGTCTAGTTGGTCCTCATTTTCTGAGTGCATACTCTCTATACCTTATTCTCTGCATTTATGTAATCTATTCATTTGGGTTTGCCTTTAAATTTAGTCGGTTACAGTCATATTGTGTGATTAGGGTTTCATCATTAGGGAGTGAAACGAACTTGTGAAATCTTAATCTAAACACTTGATTAGACCTAGTTAGCATAAAGGAAAGTATAAGAAACCTATAGCTTGACCCCAAGCTCATTTCTTATCTTCCTAACATTTGGTTTGTGAAAGAATAGGACATAATTCATTTTTAAAGAAAACCTACTTTTTCACCCAAAACATTTTGGTGAACCCGTGCTTTAAAAGAATTTGCATCCTTTATAAAATCATATCTGAATTAGTTTGTTGTCCTAAATTACATTTAGATTGCAAACCCTCTTTTATGAAAGTGTATGCATTGAAACATGAGTGATTCCTTTATCCTTTCATTAAAAGAGTTTGAAATTAAAACTTTGTGTTTTGCATAGTGTTATTCTATTACATTTTCGCAAAGTTTATGCTATATCATTTTACATTTAAGTCTTGAGTTAGCTTGAGCATGTTATAATGTCAGATTACTTTTTACAAGATTTTAATGTATATGATGATCCATTTAGTTATGATGACTTTAATATGTTAGATGAATCCCTTGAGGACTTTATCTCAGTTGAGCATTCCACTATGACTCTTAAACTGTCATTGTTTCAAAGATTAGTAAATGCAATCTATGTTCCAAAACCTCAAGAAGAACCTATAAAACCAAAAATAGTGGTCACCTTGTGTTCAAATGTGGTTCAACCATCCTCTAAACTAGTGCTCACTGTTAGAGGTCTTTCGCCTTCTTCTCAACCTCTTGATTACATTTATAACTATGCTAAACAAATAACACATCAAAATTCACAACAACCTAGTAATACTATGGTTGCTCATACATATAATACTCAGAATAAAAAACAAATTAAACAAAAATCAAGCATTCTGATATCTTTGTCAGCTTCTCAACCTATGCTTCCTTAAGCACCTCATTTAACACATAAAATTGGTCAAGATTATGATCTTGTTGAGCAGCTTCACGCTACTCCTGCAAAGATTTCTCTTTGGGAACTTATACAAACTTCACCTACATACCATGGAATGCTCCAAGAAGCTTTACAAAAGGTGATTGTGCCACTTGTCGTCAAGCTGAATGATGTATCATCTCTTTTAGATTGTATGCATGCAACAAAAATAGACATTTTGTTTCAACAACATGAGTTGTCATCTCTTGAAGTTTAAAATCAATATGATCCTTTGATTATTTTCATTACAATAAACAAGAAATTGATTAAATGAGTTATGATTGATGATGGGTCATCTCTTAATGTTTGTGGCATCAATTTATTACATAAGATCAAAGTTGATACATCTTTGATTAAACTAGATAGGATAAGTATCTGTGGCTTTGATAATGTTGGAAGATAGTCTGTAGGCACTATAACTTTACCTGTACAAGTTGGGAATGTGACTTTATCTACCCTGATTCATGTCATGCTTGGTTCTTTATCATACAACATGATTCTTGGTAGACCTTGGATTCATGCAATGGGGGCAGTTCCTTCTACCCTTCATCGTTCAATTAAATTTATTTATAAAGACAAACTTCATACTATTGATGTTGATCCTGAACTAGATAACTATTTACAAATCAAATCATAAAAAACAAGTTGTTCAGCACAAGATCCTAAATAACTTGAGACTTGACTCGCCAGCTCCTCTTGCCACAGATAATGTGATGCAAGAGTCTAAAGAATCGAATGCATTTCTTTGTGACAATCGGGGTTTGTTATATATTACATCACCCTCCATAGGTGAATATAAAATTAACAACCCTAATCTTGAAACATCAAAGGTTGCATCGATCTCATCTAAAAATTCAAATATGAAAATCTCTTTGGTAATAAACACGGATAATGCTCTCACATATACTACATATTATGAGACCTATGAGGCACCACCTTCTTCTAAAGAAATGGCCTCTTTGTATGGTCAAGGATTTCAGATCCTTTATAAGAATTGTGATTATGTAGGTAATGGTTGTAGTATTAATCAACAAGGGATTCGTATACCTATAGAATCTACTTTGTGACATTACTCAAGTGGCATTGGATATAATCATTTCATGGAATCTAAATCTCGTAGATGTCCTAATCTTAATGTGAATACAATATCGACACTTAATTTGATCTTTCCTGAGATGATTGACACTAATTGTCCTCTAAGAGAGATTCCTTTGGATATCTTTTCAGCAGATGAAGCAATAATCAAACTCTTGGGTGCTTCTGACAATATCCCCTGTTACCATCATAAATGTAGACTACCTTATTGTTTGAACAATAGTGCATATTTTGGAAAGTCCACTAGCATGATAAACACTACTCTAAAATCTAAGGAAGATTCTCAAGAACTACCGCAATCACCTGAGCTCCTAGATCATAGTACTTTACCTAATGGAAAGACTGTTGATGTTTTCATGGAGAAAGATAATACTGAAAAGATTATCCCTATAGGTGATTGTTTAAACGCAGAAGAAAAAGAAGAAATGACCAATTTGTTGCATGAATTTTCTGACTTGTTTGCTTGGAATTACTAGGACATGCCTGGTATTGATCCTCATATTGTAATACATAATATCATGTTGAAACCAGATGCTAAGTCATTTAAGCAAAAGATTCATAAGATGAATCCTAAGCATAAAAGCTTTTACAAGCTGGCTTTATCCACCCTATCGATTACTCACCTTGGATTTCAAATATAGTGACTTTCGTTAAACCCGATGGTCGTATTTAGATGTGTACCAATTTTAGAGATTTGAATCTTGCATCTTTGAAAGATGATTTCCCACTTCCTAACATTGATATGATTGTTGCTTTAATAGCTGGCCATGAATTACTTTCCTTCATGGATGGTTTTTTAGGATATAATCAAATTTTTATAAACCCTCAAGATCAATATAAAACAACTTTTATAACACCTTGGGGAACATTTTGTTGGGTGGTCATACCGTTTGGACTTAAGAATGCCAAGGAAACTTACCAACGCACTATGACTCTTATATTTCATGACTACATGCACAATATCTTAGAGGATTGTGTTGATGACATATTGGCAAAGCCTATTCATTGCCAAGATCACGCCATGACTCTTTGACAAATTTTTGAGTGAATAAGGTAAGTGTGTCTTTGGTGTAGGCAGTGGAAAATTGTTGGTGTTTATAGTTTCAAATCATGATATTGAAGTAGATACAAAAAAAATTGATGCGATTGTTAATATGCCATCACCTAAAAACATTTCTCAACTTCATAGTTTGCAAGGGAAGATACAGGCCATCTGTCGATTTGTGTCACAACTCATGGATAGGACTCACCCTTTTACTCAATTATTAAAGAAGGATTTGAAATTTTAATGGAATTCTGAATGCCAAAAGGCTTTCAAAGATTTAAAGACTTATTTGGCTAATCCTCCTATTTTACAACCTATTGTTTCTGATAAACCTTTCCTTTTGTATACCTCAGCATCTAATAATGCTCTCACAGCTTTATTAGCACAACATAATACTAAAGGCAAAGAAT
Source organism: Cunninghamia lanceolata (assembly GCA_027924645.1). Lineage (NCBI taxonomy): Eukaryota > Viridiplantae > Streptophyta > Pinopsida > Cupressales > Cupressaceae > Cunninghamia > Cunninghamia lanceolata. The sequence goes on along the minus strand of BSBN01000441.1, from coordinate 1,179,519 downwards.
GAGTTCTATATTACATCATCTAAATCTTTCTCAATTATGAAGTGCGATACACTATTATCGAGAAGCATTGATTAGCTTTAGTGTTTGTGACACAAAAGCTTAGACATTATCTCTTAAATGTTGAAATACATGTGATGGTGAAATTTGACCCCTTGAAATATCTTTTCGCTAAAACTAATTTGTCAAGTCGTCTTACTAAATGGGTTATGTTGTTAACTGAATTTGATCTTAAATTTATTTCTTTGAAAGTGATTAAGGGACAAGCGTTAACTGACCATTTAGCTGAGGCACCTTCACCTTTCACTATACAAAATCAGGACACATTTCCTGATGATCAAATTTTAGCTATTAATAAGGATGATAAATGGGAATTGTAATTTGATGGATCGAGATGTCGAATTGGCTCCAGTGCTAATGTTATACGAATACCTCTTGCAAGTAAGCCAATTCCCATGTCTTACCATCTAAACTTCTCATGTACAAAGAACATTGTTGAGTACGAAGCCCTCATCGTAGGACTTCGTGCCAGTTTATCTCTTGACATCAAAAACATCACTATATTTGGTGATTCACAACTAATTGTATGACAAATAACTAGATCATATCAAACTAAACAAGACAAATTATCTCAATATCATGATTTTGTATTATCTCTATTAAAACAATTTACATCATTTTCAATTGATACTATTCCAAGGAAAGACAATTGACATGCGGATGCAATGGCAAGCATAGCTTCCCTTATATCCCATGACAATTCTACTGATGAATTTACTTTTATCATTCATAATCTTAAGACACCAACAGTAGAAGATTCTGTAGTTGCGAATACTGATCTTTGTTGTAACACAAATTTAGACGAATGGTTCTCCCATATATTCAATTATTTGCATGATGGAACCATTCCTAATTCTAAATCTAAGAATCCCTGAGTTTGCCTACGCAAACTTGCAGCATGTTACATCATCTTGTCTAATGTCTTGTATAGATGAAGTTACAATGGTTTCCTACAATGTCTTAGTAATTCAAAGATCTTGATAGCTTTAGAAGAAGCTCACTCTGGTGCCTATGGAGGGCATTTTGGAGGAAAATCATTGGTACAAAAGTTACTACAAATGGGATATTATTGGCAATATATGGAACAAGATTCCTTTGCGTATGTTAAGAAATGCCCATAGTGTCAACAACATAATCATCTAATCTAAGCACCCACCCAGAAACTTCATGCCCAAGTTTCACCTTGGCCATTTTCTGTTTGGGGCTTGGACCTGATAGGTAAAATCTCTCCACCTTCCTCTCAAGGGCATACATTTATTATCACCGCTACTGATTACTTCACAAAGTGGGTCGAAGCTATTCCCCTACGATCCATGACTGCTAACATAATTTGTTGATTTATACAAGATAACATCATTTCTCGATTTGGTATACCTTCCTCCCTAGTTTCTGACAATGTTACACCATTTAAGAATAAGGATGTAAAAAAATTTCTTGAAAAATATCATATTCAACATCGCTTCTCTTCGCCTTACTATCCTCAATCTAATGGCCAAGTGGAAGCTTTAAACAAGGTTATCAAATAGATTTTACAAAAAATTATTAACAAACATCAGAAACATTGTCATACTCAATTATCCTACACGTTATGGGCCTATAGAACAAGTATTCGTATGGCTATTTGGAATACACCATACAATCTTGTCTACGGTGTTGATGTGATAATGCCTTTAGAGTTAGAAATTCCTAGGTCATCCCACAATAATGGGTTACACTTTTTGGCTAAACTTGACATTGAAATCAAAATTTTGAACTAAATCTTCACTTTTTGACACCTATAGCTGCTAAACCGTTAGGAATTTGAAGATGATGCAAACTAGTGATTTGTGAGATTTTGTTTGTAGATTCTAAATATATTTTTTAAAAAAAAATTGGAGTTAAATTGTAAAAAATTTTGCATCTCCTTTGATAATTGGTTTTTAATAGTAAACAATTTTTTTTGAAAGTGATGTGTATTGTGTAGCACATAACTTTTTTCTACAAAGGATAAAATTTTGATTCTTTTGAATTTAGATTGGTAACACTGATATAGAGGGCATGCATTTTATTTCATAATGTTTTGTTGAATATTTTTTTTAATTAAGTTTTGAAGTCAAACCAATTATAATTTAGACATAGGCATATTCCATAAAACATAACTTTTTCTGTATGCATCAAAATTCAATTTTTTTTGTTGAAACAAGGACATCAATACCTATGGCATAGATATTTTTTAGAATTTGTTTTCACTAATTTACTAAGTTTTCATGTGTGTCGAACAGAAAACTTGATGTTCGGTGAAAAACCTACATTCACAAGAAATAAAAAATAAATATAATAATCAAATTAAATATATTTAAAATTATACTTTTTGGGAAGCTTATAATATGGACTACATACTTACAAAACATAAATTTTAAATGAATTCATTTGATCCCTCAAAAGATAAATCAAAAGTGGTTTTTTATCAGCATTTTGATAGGTGTAGAGGAGACTCCATTATAGGTATGGTTTAAAACTAGTGGGGTTCTATCCAAGTGGGTTTGAATCTAAGGGGGTTTGATCAAACTCTCTTCAATTAAAATCCTTTAAATGAAACATTTCAAGGCTTAAATCATTATATTTTCTAAAAATATGTGATTTTAGCAAAAATAAGATGTCCCAGAAAGTGTAACCCATTATTGTGGCAACACGCTTCTTCATTGAGCATTTCCCTAAGAGACATTATTGATCATGATACAAAACGTGAGAAGAGATTGCAAGAACTTGAGATTCTTGATGAATGGCATATAAATGCTTTTGAGCACCTCAAGGCCCATCAAAAAAGTATACAACAATCATACAATGAACATGTTATATAGCATTCATTCGATGTTGGAGATTTGGTACTTTATGAGAATCAACGCAATGTGAATGCACCACCTAGAGAAAAAGGAAAGTTTAGCCCTAATTGTCTTGGACCGTATGTAGTTACTGAAGCCTTTGGATCAGGAGCATATAAATTAGCTGATGAACAAGGTATGCCACTTAAAGAACCTCTTAATGTAGTGCACCTCAAGAAATTCCATGCTTAAGATTATATGTTACATGTTACTTTAAAAAGCAAACTTATTAGTTAGTTTAGCTTCAATTTCGACAAGATATGATTATTTTGTCTTAATTCATTTAACATAGCATCTTTTTTGGTTAATCATTCTTGTATCTTGCTTTATTACAATTACCTTTGTATTAATTGAATATAGCATAGAATTTTGGTTATATGTGAAATTTGTTAATCATTGTGCTTTCTACTATATGTTTGTTGAAATTAAGGAACACTAAGAGGGGGTGTGAATCAGTGTTTTGCAAAACTTATTATTATGTTCCTTTGTCAATATACCACATACATTCAAAAGAAAGAAGCATGAACTTAAGAACAGCAACAACAAGATCATCACACATGAACACCAAGATTTTTACGTGGAAACCCAGTTAAGGGAAAAACCACAGTGGGGTTAACCCACAAGATTTTATACTCTGTTAAAAGTATTACAAAATGGGAAGGCACATGCCTTTGGGTGCACTTCCCAGAGCTCACTGCTCAAAGGATGCTCACTACCTACAAGATCAATTACAAGAGTTCACTAAAATACTTGAACTGAAGAATATCATCTAACAAATCAAGATTACAATTCTGATTAGGCTCAATATACCGACTTCACACACTTCATCTCTCATAGCCCTATTTTACTGTTCTACCATGATTCGAAGCTTAGATCTCCTTGCTTCGCACTTGATTCTACCACACTTCACACCTATCACTTCAAATTCACACATTCATACACTAAAATGCTCGAACCCATTGATTATATATATCCACAACATAAAATTTCATCAACTGCAGTTGGCCTCAAGAAAACTTAGAAACTATTTCAAGATCACTATTTTGTTGGCTGAATCCATGCACAAACATCAATGAGAACCAAAACCTATGTATTCAAGTCACCACACATGTCGGCCAATACCACTAGATCTCATAAATTACTCAACCAACCACTTCTTTTAATCCGCACAAGGATCAAACACCAGGTCGGCCTGTTCTTCACCGAACTGAACGGTCTAACTAAAACTTGATACTTAGATGCTTGTAACTTTAAATCCCTTCATCACTAGAGGCTAAAACTTTGGATTTAGGTATCCCTACCATCCCTTAACATTCCCTCATATCTGTAGCACAATATAATTACCTGTAGAGAAATGTGGACCAAGATGTTGAAACCTATCATATGCTCTGTTCTTGTCTATCTGGACTTAGACAAATCTACAATCTGACTTCCAGTATGATCAAATGATACAATGTGGATGTGTAAGATGGATTTAGTTACCATCAATGACAACACCTGACATGCCTAGCAGTGTCTCTTGCCACCAATCTCCCTATTTGGCATTGATGGCAACACTTAGTGAAAAATGACTAAGTGTTAGAACACCTCCCCCTTACTATGTACATTTGTGATTTACAATGCTCCCCCTTAGATGAATTCGTCATTTTTCACTGCTTTCCACTCCCCCTTTAACATCAATGGCAAAGGCTAAGATCCGCATACCAAAATTCATACGAAAAAAACTCTATGTACATGGGCGCATATATACAAACAATCCTTATGTCTTGTCTACATGAACTTAAACACATCACCAAAAATGTTTTTCAATAGTGCCAATTCACTGTCCCAACTTTTCTTCAAGCTACCCAAAACTGAAATGTGACCACTAAATAAAAATGCATGTGACTCTGCCTTCTATAGATCAGTGGGATCACTTGTCAGGGCAGCAACTTGAGCTTTTGTCAATGCATTGAACATTGTTTCGAACTTAGGGAAAATCAGTCCCCGGAGTTCACACATCCTTGCCACAATGTTTTCCTTTTCTTTCACCAATTTCTTTATTTCATCAATCAAGTTAATTACTTAACATTCTTGACTTGCCGCAAATACTATCAAAGGATTAAAGGATTGAGATACATTTAACAATTTTTGCTCGGACTCCTTTATTTTCTTCTCAATATACTCTACAACTTTTGGTCAAGATAAACAAAATTTGTACACATCTCCTCCTTTAGTGAGGGCATTTTGAATACTCTTTACACTAGTATCCATCATAATTCTATCATTGTCAATTATTATTTTTAGTTCACTAAATCTTTTATCATCAAATTCATTTCAGACTTTAACTTCTGCTGACTTCTCAAAAGACTCAAAGTGAGTACTTACAGAATTTATCAAACTCTTCAACTGGCTGGAGGGGGATGCTGATGAATCCTTCTAAACTATAGGCATGATTTTCTCCAAAATGTCGAATGCAAGACCAAGCAACTCACTGTCTTCTATGTGGAACTTCAAGATTTCCTCTCTAGCCTTAGCTTGTGCAAAAGAGGCCAACTTCATCTTCTGTACTGGTGATAAAGTATCAAAATTGATTGGACCTTATTATATCTGGATCTTCTGCAACTTGTTTGTCTTTCTCCAAAATTTCTTTCACTACTTCTGCAATGTCTCTTGCCTAATATGATGTTTTAGTTTTATGCTTATTAGGGCATGCATCTTCTCCCTTTCTGGAGTCAACCACATTGTCTTGCTTATCATTTTCATTCTTTTTCACAGCTTCTGCTCTCTCTGCATCACCAGTAATGTCTTCTACATTCTTTTATAGAGGATTTTGTGTATCCTCAATAGCAACATTATCAAATTCCTCAACATCTAGAATGGAGGAATCAATTCCATCATCAATTTCTTCTTCTTGATCTTCCTTATCCTTAACTTCTTCTGCTTTTTGCTCTTTATTCTTTTTAGAATCACCTTCAATAGGAGCATTTGTTTCCATATTCATCTCGGTATTTTCTTTACTAGATTGGTCTGGAGGAATTTGAGTATCCTCTACACAATCAACATTATCTTCCTTCATCATCTCTTCATCTCCTTTATTTAATATTTCCTCTTCTAGAACAGAGAAATCATCTACCTCAGCTTGTTGCTCATTTTCCTTCAACTCTTCATCATTTGGAATGGATGTATTAGCATCAATAGGTTCTTTAGTGACCACATAGAACTTATTCTTGTCTAGGGCTTTCTTCAGAATTTATTCTGTTTCTTTGACAACTTCATCAATGTCTCCAATCATTAGCTTATTCATCCTAATTTTGCTTCTGAATTCATCTTTAACTTCTTTGAAGATTTTATTTGCTTCCTTCCTAGAGATTACCAAACACGGACTAGACAACACATGTTCTCTTAGCTCCAAATCCTTTGCTTTGGTAGCTTCTTTTCTCATCTCCAAAATGTCACTTAGACTCTTAGGGATTTCCGACAAATTTTCACAAGTGATATGTTGAATGTATTCAAGTACTTAACAGTAGCATCCTCCAAACTTTTCTTGTTGACATTATCAAAGTTGTCATAATAGTTTGTTATGGGATTCAAATTCACAATATCTTCAACTGACCGGGTAGATTTTTCAACATGAGTCTCATTCTTTAGTCTTTTTCTTACCCTTATACTTTCGGAGGGCTTGTCTTTGGCAACCCTTGATGCTTCTATTTTCTCTGACTTTATGCTTCTAGAGGGCTTCTCCTTAGACACTTTAGCAGCCTTAGTGCCTAAGGCCTTTAATTCTTTAACCTCACCATCTGACTCAGTCTCTTCTTCATCCTCCTTCTCCACACTAACATATGACCTTTTGCCATTTACTTTTGTCCTTTTTCCTTCCTTACCGGTAGGTTTTTCTTTGAATTTCTCTGCAATAGGAGAGGGTAATGCACAGGAGGTTGTACTAGAACTCTTATTAGTCCTTGATTTAGAAGAGGATTCTACCAAAACACTTCCCTATTCCCTGTCTTGCTTCTCCTTCTCAACTTTCTCTATCCTTTCCCTGTTTTGTCTCATAGCTTATTTTGTTATTCCAATACTTTTTGCATACATTTCAACTTGCGTTTGGATCTTTCTCTTACATTCAAGTTTTCGGAGCTCAACATGCAGTTTCAAACTGAGTTCATTATATGTATCAAATCTCTCAACTGAGGTATCTTTTGGTTTGCTCAGAAGGTGTTGAGCATACATTTCCAGTATTTGTTCACCAACTTCATACCCCATGGGCATGATCCATACAATCCTTGGTTCAACTGCTTCCATCAAGCATTGATCTATTTCCACCATGAAACAAATTATATCCTTGTACTTTTCCACCACAGACGTAGGGATTCTTTCCCTTGATTACATCATGTTCTAAAAATTCTTGAAATATCCCCATAGAGCAGTACTTTGGATAATGGAGTCACCAATATTGTGCAAGTGCTCTCTTATTTGTATGGCAACAGGCTTGTCATTGGTCCAATGTAGGATTTTCATCCCGAGCAACTCATTCATGAAATAGAAGAACAAGTACAAGACCAACAAACCATACTTGAATGTATTCTTCTTATCTTTCTTGATCTTGTTCAAAATCTCCATTAGTTTGTTTTGCAGCAGCTCACACAAGTCATAGTCAACATTTTCTCTTAACATCTGATAAGAATCATAAATGGTTGTACTGGACACTGAGTTTTCCCTACTAGAGTGGTATATCTTATACCCAATCACTATAGATGCAAATTTGACATCCGGATCAGTTATATCATTTATTGTCATTGCCCTCTTATCAAACTTTGACCCTGTAGCATCAATTACAGTCTGATTCTTTACTAACTTTAACATCAGCAGTCCACTTGATAAGTTCAATCCTATTACAGCCTTGATGGTGTCCTTTGTGATCTTAAAGGGTTTCATTAGCCACATGAATTCAACATGCATCTGACTCAGTACATACTAGACACACTCATCCTCATCGAAGGATGAGAACCCAATAACCTGAATGAAATGTTTGTCTTGAAGTACCTTATACTCAAGTTTAAGACCATAAACCTCACCCCTCAGGTGATTCTTAAACAAATCCACCAACTTTGAATCCTTAAATTCATCTATGCTAGCATGAATGTAAGCCCTAATATCTTCTACGTGCAACACACCATGCGGAACATTAGAAAGGGCACCTAATGGATCAACCTCTACAAATTTGTATGGATGCATTTTAAATTTAGGTTGGGGCCTTTTGATGATGTCAACAACCAATGAAGTAACCATATCCAGAAATTGCAAATTCAGAGAGCTTTACAAGGAATACCTTGTTTTGTTGGTTAGGGTTAGCTATTGAATTCACTTTTTGCACTCCAAATCTTTGAGATCTCATCTCAGGCGCTCTTCTCCTTGTTCTCTTTGAATGCAAAGTGATTCAAATGTTTAGTGAATGACCTTTTATGCTCCACAAAACCTAATTCACCATTGTAATAAATACTTTGCCCTAATTCATCCAGTTACACTATTTCTAAATATAGTCAATCTTCAATTGCTCTGCAATCAATTACATTAGCTTCTTTTCTTCTAGAATTTGCTTCAATAGATCTGTAATAGGCTTCTTTATCTTCATTCATCGTTCCAAATTTAGGCACCCACTTACTGGCAGGGGCAATTAGATTTTCAATGCAGCTCCCCCTGAGCTAGAGCTCCTATTTCAAATCTCGAAGGAATTATCAGCACCAGATTTCGGTGTGGACCCATCACCATCATTCATTGCACCTTTCTTCACCCATGTTTTGTTCATTTCATTCTAGATCTCATTCACATCTACTTTGTCCCTACCTTTATCTTGTTTCTGCACATTCCAGTTTATGTTTACTAGACCTTTTCTATCATCATTTCTTCTTTTGCAAAATCTTGCAATATGACCGAATCTATTGTAATTAAAGCACACAACATTCCTTTGCTCATTTACTTGATTTCCTCTTAATCTGCACTGATTAGCCATGTGTCCAAATCTATTGCATGCAAAACATTTCCCATTGAAGGAATTGACATTTCCTCTATTTTTAGAGTTATTCATCATCATACTTCTGCATTCATTGGATCTATGACCATACCTTTTACAATTGAAGCATTGACCAAAGAAAGATGGACCACTTTGATTCACTCTACTTCTGTACTGAGTAGCTCTATGACCAAACTTATTGCAATTGAGACAATTTCCATTGAAAGATGGATACCTTTGAGCATTATGTTGTCTTACCAAAGGCCTTCTAGGATTCCTTCTTGGATTTCTTCCTTCAGGATTTCTTTGAATGGATCTAGATCTTTCACCTTTCTCATATCCCAGACCATGCTTATCATCTGCCTTCTTCTGACTATCAAGCAGCACATCAAGTTTAGCTAAGCTTATCTTAAACTTCTCTTTGTATTCATTTGCAACTTCTAGGTCATGTTTGAGAATAAAAATTTGCCTTTCAAGTTGTTCCTCATTATACCTGGTTTCTTGAAGATCAGACTCTAGATGGCCAATTATTCTATCCAATCTGCAGCACTCTTCTAATCTTTCTTTCAGAGACTGATTCAGGCTTTCTTCAGTCTTCTTCCTTTCCTTGATTTCCTTGGTTAGCCTCATCACCCCGGCTTCCATCTCATATTTTAGGACAACAACTTCTTTTGTCAGCTTCTCACATTTCTTTTGTTGCAAGTATGAGGATAACAAGTGTTGTCATTGATGTCAGCATACTCATATTGCATTAATGAGAAGGATTGGATGAGCTGTGTGCTGAGGATATTGAGAAAATTACTCTCAATCAGGAACCAGTGTTGTCATTGATGTCAACATACTCATATTGCATTAATGAGAAGGATTGGATGAGCTGTGTGCTGAGGATATTGAGAAAATTAGTCTCAATCAGGAATAGTGAAGAGCAATGATGACTTTAAGGTAAAAGGTCAAGATAAGATGAAGATCAGAGGATGTAGTTTAAAAGGGTTTTCAGATATGAGTCTTGAGATGCTCTAGTCAAGATTTCAGAGGTCCGCATGAAGATATGAAGTTATGGTCGCTCTAGTAAAACCGGTTCCGGTAGATGTTCAGTGGTGACAAAGTGTCACAGATTGGTCCAATGAGCTCCGAAATTACATTATCCCATTCTGCGGATTAGAGGGAGTGTTGAAGAAGTCAGTGTGAAGTGACAACTAGATTTGTTCATGGTTTGGAGGTCCAGAAGCACCTTTCTCATTGTGACAGTGGCGACAGACTGTGTTCTTGAAGTTTTGGATGAAGAAGAGAAGAATTCCAGTAGGCTGATAAAGTGCAGATGTTCTTGGTGACTTAGGAAAGGTTTTGGTGATCCTTGGATCGTGCACAATTCTTATTGGCGGTCCACATTGAAGTTAGAGTTTGGATTTGATGTAAAGACCACCGGTTGTTGATGTTCTTCCTGAGACTGGCCGACCGGATGTATTACACGTATTGCGAATGATCTTATAGGTGTTTGCTGACTTAGATGATTGTTCCTAAGTTGATGCCTTGTATAAATAAGGGATTGTGAATTCATTTTGAAGTGTGTCTTAGAGCAGAGAAGTGTGGTGTAGTGAAGAGAAGTGTGAAAGGTAGAGCAGGAGTTTTTGGGCTTAAATGGAATTGATCCAGGCATAGTAAAGATGTCAATCTCCAGTTCAAGTTTGTAATACTTGTTACTTTGTAGACAGTGTGTCTCTTGTAGGTAGTGTGCCTCTTGTGAGCAGTGTGCTTGGGCAGTGAGCCCTAATTGGCATGTGCCATCTATTTCTCTTATTCTTCTAACAAAGAATAATTCTTGGGTTAATCACCCCATGGTTTTTCCCTTGACTGGGTTTTCCACATCAAAATCTTGGTGTCTCATGTGTTGATGTGTATCTGCTCTGGTGTTTATGCTTTGTGCTTTCATGAATGATTAATTAATATGCTATTACATAACAAAGAGGATTTAAGTGTTTAAATAAGAAGCAAGTTTTGGACAACTGATTCACCCCCCCTCTCAGTTGTCTGTCTGGAATCCAACAATTGGTATCAGAGCCAAGTTCCTCTAAAAGGAGCTTAACCGCTTGAGGAGATCTAGGATGTCATCATACAAGAAGGATAGTCCGAAGTTTGATGGAACCAACTTCTCTCTTTGGAAAGGTTGCATGAAATGTCACTTGGAGTGTATGGGAAAGGCATACTTATCCATGGTCACAAAAGCATATGTACCTCCACAGGGTGGTTCGACAACTCTAAATGAAATCACAGATGCTGAAAATAATCTGCGAAACAAACAGGCTCTTCTAAGCGCATTGACTAACTCAGAACTCTCAAATGTTATTGACCTACCAACTGCCTATGAGATCTGGGTTAAACTAGAACTTCTGCATGAAGGAGATGAGTATGTTAAGAGTGCAAGGCTGCAAAGTCTCAAAGGGAAATTTGAAAGACTAAAGATGAGAGATGATGAAAATATTACTACCTTTATGCCAAGAGTAAATGAGCTGGTGTGTGGAATTAGGAATGCTGGTGGAGTTTTGGATGAAAATGAAATTGTTGGCAAAATTCTCAGATCCCTTCCTGCTGTCTACAAAATCAAGGTTGCGGCCATTGATGAATTCAAAGCCCATACAACTGTCACAAGAGACCAATTGGCTGGCAAACTAGCTGCATTTGAAATGACCGAGTTTGGAGATGATCCCCCCAAGACTGAATTTGCATTCAAACCCAGTGCCTATGTGAAAGGCAAACAAAGAGTTGATCCGAAAGAAAACTCTTCAATGAAGCTGTCATGGTATGATCAAGCAAGAAGAGACATGGAAGAGGAAGAAGCAGAAACAGCTCAACTTGAAGCCCTCATTGCAAAGAGACTACCAAGAGGATCCGATAAGTATGAAGGAAAATTACCCTTTAAATGTTTCAACTGCAATAAGATTGGTCATTTTGCTTCAAGATGTCCGGAAAGATCTGCAAGGTCAAATTTAATAGACAAAGGTTCCAAAAGAACTGTTATTATGTTCATGAAGAAGATGATAATGAAGGAGTAACATATGATGAATCAGAAATAGGAAACAAATCTGGAAATGAATAAGTGTTTATTGCCATCAAGGAAGAAGATCAAATATCCTCTGAATTTGTCAATCATAAGGTTGTAGAAAGAGCTTTGGCTACCCAAGTTGAAGAAAAGGATGATTGGGTTATTGACAGTGGATGCTCTCACCATATGACAGGTGACAAAAACAAGTTTCTAGACTTGGAAAGGTATGAAGGAGGAATGGTAAAATTTGGTGATAATTCTGCTGGTAGAATCAGAGGTAGGAGAACTATTTCTTTTGATGGAAAGAGCAAAACTAGTAATGTACTATATGTTGAAGGATTGAAGCACAATCTTCTCAGTGTTGGACAGTTGGTAGACAAAGGTTATGATCTCCGGTTCAAAAATGGCAGATGCAGGATCTTTGAAAGCTCCAGAACTGAGATTGCATCTGGTATTCAAACAAAAGGTAATATCTTCCATCTAGTTGGTTCTAATAAAAGTTGTTTGTTTGTTCAAGTTTATCAGAGTTGGTTATGGCATAGAAGGATGTGTCATGTAAATTTTGATAACATCATCAAGATAAGTAATACTCAGGTTGTAAGAGATCTTCCAAAATTGGTGAAACCTACAAATAGCTTGTGCAAAGAATGTCAGCTGGGTAAACAAAGCAGAGTCTCATTCAAAAGCAAGGATCAGTCCTCTAACAGATTATTGGAATTAATTCATACTGATCTATGTGGTCTGACAAGAATCAAGAGTATGCAAGGTGATAGATATTTCATGTTACTGATTGATGACCATTCCCAGATGATGTGGGTTACCTTTCTAAAAGAGAAATCAGAAGCTTTTGAGAAGTTCAAAATCTTCAAAGCTATGGTAGAAAATCAAACTGGACTGAAACTGAAATGTCTGAGGTCTGATAGAGGTGGTGAATGTTAGTTGTCGTTGCACCAAAAGATCAACCTTTTAATGCCCGATACAACCACTTGACTTAACAAGCATGGGAGGTGGTTAAGCCCTTGTCACAAACCACTGCAGCGCAGCACTGAACAAGAAGACCAAGGGTCACACCTTGCAACAATCCCCCCCAGCGCAAGCGCGAGGTTTGAACCCGTGACCTCAGCTCTAATACCAACTGTTAGTTGTCGTTGCACCAAAAGATTGACCTTTTAATGCCTGATACGACCACTTGACTTAACAAGCATGGGAGGCGGTTAAGCCCTTGTCACAAACCACCATAGTGCAGTGCTGAAAAAGAAGACCAAGGGTCACACCTTGCAACAGTGAATTCACATCTGGTGAATTCATAGATTTTTGTGAGAAGCATGGTATAAAGAGACAGTTATCTGCTCCTAGGACTCCACAGCAGAATGGAGTAGTAGAGAGAAAGAACCAGACCATCCAGGAAGCATCCAGGACAATGATGATGGAAGCAAATGTTCCCCAAATGTTTTGGAGAGAATTTGTCAGCACTGCAGTCTATACTCTCAATCGAGTTCAAATCAGAAGCAATACTGGTAAGACTCCTTATGAACTTTGGTTTGGTATAACTCCTACTGTGAGATATTTCAGAGTATTTGGTAGCAAATGTTACATTAAAAGAGATGAAGATCTAGGAAAGTTTGATGCTAGAAGTGATGAAGGAATTTTCTTGGGATACTCCACTCAAAGCAAAGCATACCGGTGTTACAATAAGAGACTGAGAAAGATGATAGAAAGTACAAATGTGAAGGTTGATGAAGGAATTGAGAAGCCCTCAAGGTTTTATGAATATGATGAAGATGATTAGAATGGTTCTCTGGTTCAAGGAGCTCAATCCTCCTCTTCAAGTCAGATTCAGACTGATTCGGTAAATCAGGAAGAAGAGCTTGGTCTAAATGAGCCTGATCAAGAAACAGAAGTGCAAGAAACTCCTAAAGTTCCAAGGTATGTAAGACTGAACCACTCTGAAGATCAGATCATAGGTGACAAAAGCAAAGGTGTGCAAACTAGAAGGAAAATTGCTCTAAATTCAGATGAATGTTGTCTGATTTCAAAGATTGAACCTAAGACAATAAATGAAGCCTGCAATGATGAAAATTGGACCAAAGCAATGGAGGAAGAGTTGATGCAAATTGAGAAAAATCACACTTGGGATCTTGTTTCTAGACCTAGAAACAAGAATGTGATTGGAACCAAATGGGTCTTCTAGAATAAACTAAATGAAGTTGGTGAAGTAATCAGAAACAAAGCCAGATTAGTCTGTAAAGGCTACTCTCAAATAGAAGGGATTGATTTTGAGGAAACCTTTGCTCCGGTGGCAAGAATTGAAGCAGTCAAACTATTTCTTGCATTTGCTACCTTCAAAGATTTCAAAGTATATCAGATGGATGTCAAATCTACTTTTTTGAATGGTGACTTAGAAGAAGAGGTATACATTGAACAACCGGATGGATTTCAATTGTCTGATCATGGTGATATGGTCTGCAAGTTGAAGAAAGCACTGTATGGATTGAAGCAAGCCCCAAGAGCTTGGTATGAAAGGTTGGATAAGCATCTTGTGCAGATTGGTTTCAACAAAGGTACTGCTAATAGTAACTTATATTTTAAAATTGATCATGAAAACATCTTGATTGTTGAAGTATTTGTTGATGATATCATCTTTGGAGGAAAAGATAGCATGTGTAAAACTTTTTCAAATCAAATGAAAAGTGAGTTTGAGATGTCCATGCTTGGTGAAATGAATTTCTTCTTGGGTCTGCAAATTACTCAAACAAAGAAAGGGGTTTTCATTTCTCAGACCAATTATGTAAAAGAATTGTTGAGGAAATTTGGGATGGAAGATTCAAAACCAATGAATACTCCCATGGCAACCGGATGCAAGTTGAGCAAAGATGATGACTCTCCCAAGGTGGATCAGCCAAAATATAGGTCAATGATTGGAGGACTGTTGTATCTCACTCAAACTAGACCAGATATTATGCAGGTTGTTGGTCTTATTGCTAGATTCCAAGCTGATCCTAGAGAATCTCATGTTATGGCAATCAAGAGGATTTTTAGATATCTAAAGGGCACAGTTGAGTATGGTCTATGGTACCCTAGAGATCATGATTTCTCTCTTCATGCATATGCAGATGCAGATTGGGTAGGAGATGTGGATGACTGGAAGAGCACTAGTGGTGGAGCTTTCTTTTTAGGAAAAAGATTGGTTTCTTGGCTAAGCAAGAAACAAGAGGCAATATCTCTATCTACAACTAAAGCAGAATACATTGCAGCAGTAGGTAGTTGCACTCAAATCTTATGGATGAAGCAGATGCTAAGAGACATTAAAGTAGAATATGAGGAGCCTATCACAATTTTCTATGATAATTCAAGTGCAATAAATATTTCTAAGAATCTGGTGTTGCATTCTAAGACCAAGCACATATGTATCAAGTTTCACTTTCTGAGAGAGCAAGTGAACAAGGATGAAGTCAGATTAGAGTATGTACCCTCCAAGGATCAGATTGCAAAAATTTTTACTAAACCTCTTCCCAAGGACTCTTTTGAGTATCTCAGGGAGAAGTTAGGGGTCATTGCCACTCCGGTGATGAACTAGGATGCACTAATGTGCATCAGTTCAGTGGAGATCACAGTGATATCTTGTGATCCGGATTGGTGATGGGGAGCTGCTACTCAGGGGGAGCAGCTGGTATGATTCTGAGATGTTAAAATAGCAACTATGAGCCCTTTGCCATTGATGTCAAAGGGGGAGAGAAGACATGTGAAAAACAAGTTGTTGATCAAAGGGGGAGCAGTAAAGAAAGAGAAGACATGTGCTATGCCTTTAATATTGGTGTACATAGGGTTATGAATAGTCGGCTTGTGGCTATCTTAACTCCTAATTAAGTCATATTATCATTATTATATTGTTATTTAGTTGTTTAGGTTAGCCTAAGGCTTCTATAGGGCTATCTAAGTCGGCCTAGGTGATATCCTAGGCATAAATAGGTATATATAGGAGGTAGTGAGTCTCATTTCATATCATATTGAGTATTGTGTTCTTACTGAAGACTATTGGAGGTATCCCCCTCGAAGAGGATTAGGAGGTTGCCCCCTCGAAGTGGCATATTATTATCAAGTATTTGCAGCATATTACTATTATATTCAGATATTGTGCAAGTTGTTTCATTCCAAGTGGTATCAGAGCATGATCTTGGCACCGTAGAGGCAAGATTTTTTCTCAACATTGGAGGTGATTTTGGGAAGAGCATAACTTTCATATTTTAGCGAATTTTTTAAAGATTTTTAAAGGGTTTTTGAAGACCATATTAAAGAAGATAAAATCTAGATTTCAGAGGAATTGAAGCAAAAATAAGCAAGTTATTACAAAATTAGGGTTTCCAACAAATTCGCTCTCAAGGAAGCAAATTCGATAATTTTTTGGATTTTTTTCTAGGTAAGTGGTATCTTGGCCCTAGTAAGTTACAGTAAAAATTTTAGAGAATTTACATTTCATTTGTGTGATTTATTTCAAAAGTATTGGTTTCCATCATGACGGGGCCTGCAACAAGAGGCAAAAAGAATGCTGCCACACCGGGGAAATCCTCTGATAAGGATGAGGAAATAATAGAGGATAGTAATCCCAATGAGGAAATAAGTAAGTCAAGGAAGAGGTTAAGAGGGATATGTGTGACCTAAGAGGAGATATATCAGATATACGAAGCATGTTAAGCGCCTATATGAATGAACCAAGAAAGGAGTTCTCAAGCAACCAACGTGAAACCTTCAAGTCAGCTAATAATGACACAAATTTTAATACTCCTATGGGATCTAGGAATTTTTTTCCAAAGGTGGATATGCGCAAGTTCGATGGTAAGGATCCTCTAACATGGATAAACCAAATGGAGAATTTTTTTGAAGTACATCAAATCCCATATGGACAAAAGGTCATGATGGCTTCCCTATATCTAGAACCAGATCAATTCATTTGGTATCGTTGGCTTTGTACTCATCAGAGAAAAAAGGGTCTCACCGTCTCATGGTCAATTTTTATAGAAGAACTCCAAGCACAATATAGCAATAGTGTGACAGATAACTTCTTCAGCCAGCTTGCTAAACTTCAACAAACAGGATCAGTTAAGGATTATATTCAAAAATTCCAAAATCTATCTTTAAGAGTGGATACAATTACAGAGGAGAACTTGAATGATTTATTCTTGGGTGGTCTCAAGGATCACATTCAACATGAGGTACACATGTTTAGTCCTAGCTCAGTAAATGAGTCTTTTATCTTGGCACGCAGGGTAGAGGAGAAGTATTTGATTCCTAGAAAGCAAGGGGCTAATATGATAAGAGAGAAAGGATATTCAACACCTTCTCTTCCTCAACCTACTAGGTTGACTCCACAGCAAATTGAGGAGAAAAGAGCAAAAGGGTTGTGTTTCAATTGTGATAGCAAATACAGTCAAGGACATAAATGTAGTGAAAAGAAATTGTTCTATATTGAAGGTCCAAGTGAGGAAGAAGAGGAGGAACCCATATTAGAGGAGGATAGGGAGTCAAGTGAGGAATCACATGATTCTCAACCAATCATTTCTTGTCATGCACTCTTAGGTTTCAGTGCACCACAAACTCTCAAGGTAGTGGGTTTCTTAAAGAAGCAGAAAGTAACAGTGTTGATCGACTCAAGTAGTACTCATAATTTCATCAACAAAAAGTTGGCAACTCGTCTAAATTGTTTTATATATCCAGCCCCAGAGTTTCAGGTTTTGATTGCAGATGGAGGTACAGTTAGTTGTTCAAGGAAGTGTCATAGCATTAAATTATCCATGGGAGATTATCAACTTGATACCCCAATGTATGCAATATCCATGGGTGTAGCAAATATTGTTTTGGGAGTCCAATGGCTTACTACATTGGGAACAATTGAGATGAACTTCCAAGTACTATTCATGAGATTTCAATCAGAAGGAAAGGTAGTGGAGCTAAGGGGGTTGAAGGCAAAATCCCCACAGATGGTAAGCTCTCATCAAATGCAAAAGTTGCTTAAGAAAGGAGCGGATGGATTTGTGGCCCAGCTATGTTCATTAGAAGTCTCTCAATCTAATGCTCCTACTCATCCAAATTTACAAGCAATAATTGATCGTCACTCAGTGGTTCTTGGAGATATGCCTAAAGGACTTCCTCCTAAGAGCGATCATGACCATGCCATACAACTAGTTCCAGGGAGCCAACCACCAAACATCAGGCCTTATAGGTACCCATACATACAAAAAAGTAAGATAGAAAAAATTGTTGAGGAGATGCTAGAGGCAAGAATTATCAGGCATAGCCAAAGTGCTTACTCCTCGCCTGTGGTGATGGTGCGTAAGAAGGATGAAACTTGGCACATGTGTCTAGATTACAGAGTGCTCAACATGTACACCATTAAAGATAAGTTTCCTATTCCAGTCATTGATGATTTGCTAGATGAATTGAATGGAGCTATGTATTTTACCGAGTTAGATCTTAGATTTGGTTATCACCAAATTTGGTTTAAGGAGGAAGATATTTGTAAGACAACATTCCGAACTCATGAGGGTCATTATGAATTTTTGGTGATGCCATTTGGCCTTACCAATGTACCATCTACATTCCAAAGTTTGATGAATTCCATTTTTAAGAAGTTCTTGAGAAAGTTTGTGTTAGTGTTCTTTGATGATATATTGATTTATAGCAAGACTTGGGAAGAACATTTGCAGCATGTAGATCAAGCATTACAATTACTCGAAGATCATCAACTCTATGCTAAGCCATCCAAGTGTGCTTTTGGTCTTAAGGAGGTGGAGTATTTGGGACATATAGTTTCACATGAAGGAGTAAAGGTGGACCCTAACAAATTAAGGCTATCATGGAATGGCCTATTCCAAAAACCATTAAGAAACTGAGGGGTTTCCTGGGATTGACAGGGTACTATAGAAGATTTGTGAAGAATTATGGTCATATAGCAGCACCCCTCACCACTCTCTTGAAGAAGGATTCTTTTCATTGGAATGAGTCCACTAATGTAGCATTTGAGCAATTAAAGGAGGCTATGTGTACAACTCTAGTGCTTGCCACTCCGGACTTCACCAAGGAATTCATTGTGGAATATGATGCTTCTGGAAATGGGATAGGAGTAGTTCTCATGCAAGAAGGTTGACCAATTGATTTTGAGAGTCATCAATTAAAGGGTAAAAATCAGCTCAAACCTATTTATGAGAAGGAAATGCTAGCAATCCTTCACGCAGTTAAACAATGGAGGCCTTATTTAATGGGTCGACACTTCAAGGTTAAGACAGATCATGATAGCCTAAAGTATTTTTTTGAACAAAGACTATCCTCTGAAGAGCAACAAAAATGGGTCACTAAGATGTTGGGATATGACTTTGAGATTGTATATAAGAAAGGGAAGGAAAATATTGTGGCTGATGCACTTTCTAGGAAGGATGAGAAAGATGAAGCCTTATTGTGTGCCCTTTCAATATTACAAGCAAATTGGGTGGAAGAAGCCAAAGTAGAGTGGCAAAATGATGTTGCAACAAGTAATCTCATCCAACAATTAAAAAGTGATCCTAGTAGTTCAAATAAGTTTTGTTTGAAGGGAGATATTCTTTGGTATAAAGAGAGCTTGTATCTCTGCAAGAATTCCACTCTTAAACACAAGATTCTCATAGAGCTACATGAGTCCCCAGTTGGTGGTCATTCAGGATTTTTGAAGACATAGCATCGGGTCAAGCAAGATTTTTTTTGGGAAGGGCTAAAAGGTGATGTTCAAAAATTTGTGGCTGAATGTTTGGTTTGTTAAAGAAATAAGGGGGAGACAATTAAGACACCAGGTCTCTTGCAGCCCTTATCTATTCCTAGCCAACGTTGGGAAGAGGTATCCAGGGATTTCATCACAGGGCTTCCCAAATCTAAAGGTCATAATGTCATCATGGTAGTAGTTGATCGCCTCAATAAATATGCACATTTCATTGCATTATCACATCCTTTTACAGCAAGTGCAGTGGCAAAAGTTTTCTTGGAGAATATCCAAAAGATACATGGTACACCTAAGGTTATTGTCAATGATCGTGATCCTATCTTTACTAGTCACTTTTGGAAAGATTTATTCTCATGTTTGGGTACTCAATTGGCTCATAGTTCTTCATGCCATCCTCAATCAGATGGGCAAACTGAGGTTGTCAATAAATGTTTGGAAGGATATCTACGTTGTTTCACTTCATAGAAACAATCTCAATGGGTAGATTGGCTACCACTAGCAGAATGGTGGTATAACACTTCTTTTCATAGCTCATAAAAAATGTCTCCATTTTTGGCACTTTATGGATATCATCCTCCTTCCATCACATCATCATTAAAGGTGTCACCAAGAGTTCAGGCAGTAGAGGACCACTTGCTTCATCAACAACAGGTACTTTCAGGACTCAAGGAGAATTTAGCTATGGCACAAAATCGAATGAAACAACAGGCAGACCAACATCATAGTGAAAGAAATTTTGAAGTTGGGGATTGGGTCTTCTTGAGATTGCAGCCTTATAAACAAATCTCAATGAAGCAACAAAAAAAGAATAATAAGTTGTCTCCAAGATATTATGGGCCATACCAAATCATACAAAAGATTGGTAGTGTTGCCTACAAGCTAGAGTTGCCACCAACAACAAAGATACATCCAATTTTTCATGTTTCTTGTTTGAAGAAGGTAATTGGGCAGAATATTCCTACTCAAACAGTACTACCAGAGCTCGATGAAGAAGGAAGAATCATTTTGGAACCAGAGGACATTCTTCAAACACGCACGAAGAAGCTGAGGAACAGGATCCTCACTCAGTATCTCATCCAATGGAAGAATTTACTAGTTGAAGAGGCCACATGGGAGGATGAGGAGTTCATTCAAAAGAATCCACACTTGGTTAACATTGAGGACAATGCTTCTTTGAAGAGAGGGGGCATGCTACGCCTTTAATATTGGTGTACATAGGGTTATGAATAGTCAGCTTGTGGCTATCTTAACTCCTAATTAAGTCATATTATCATTATTATATTGTTATTTAGTTGTTTAGGTCAGCCTAAGGCTTCTATAGGGCTATCTAAGTCAGCTTGGGTGATATCCTAGGCATAAATAGGTATATATAGGAGGTAGTGAGTCTCATTTCATATCATATTGAGTATTGTGTTCTTACTGAAGACTATTGGAGGTATCCCCCTCGAAGAGGATTAGGAGGTTGCCCCCTCGAAGTGGCATATTATTATCAAGTATTTGCAGCATATTACTATTATATTCAGATATTGTGCAAGTTATTTCATTACAACATGTGAAGAGTTGTTGCTGATAGGGGGAGCTGTGACAGAAAGGAGAAGTTCTTGTCTTGATGGTTTTTCACATCATATGTTGCCATCAATGACAAAGGGGGAGATTGCTGCAAGTATGAGGATAACTAGTGTTGTCATTGATGTCAACATACTCATATTGCATTAATGAGAAGGATTGGATGAGCTGTGTCCTGAGGATATTGAGAAAATTAGTCTCAATCAGGAACTAGTGTTGTCATTGATGTCAACATACTCATATTGCATTAATGAGAAGGATTGGATGAGCTGTGTGCTGAGGATATTGAGAAAATTAGTCTCAATCAGGAATAGTGAAGAACAGTGATGACTTTAAGGTAAAAGGCCAAGATAAGATGAAGATCAGAGGATGCGGTTTAAAAGGGTTTTCAGATATGAGTCTTGAGATGCTCTAGTCAAGATTTTAGAGGTCCGCATGAAGATATGAAGAAGTTATGGTTGCTCTAGTAAAACCAGTTCTAGCAGATGTTCAGTGGTGACAGAGTGTCATAGATTGGTCCGGTGAGCTCTGGAATTGCATTATCTCATTCTGCGGATTAGAGGGAGTGTTGAAGAAGTCAGTGTGAAGTGACAACTAGATTTGTTCATGGTTTGGAGGTCCAGAAGCACCTTTCTCATTATGACAGTGGCAACAGACTGTGTTCTTGAAGATCCAGATGAAGAAGAGAAGAATTCTAGTAGGCTGATAAAGTGTGGATGTTCTTGGTGACTCAGGAAAGGTTTTGGTGATCCTTGGATCATGCACAATTCTTATTGGCAGTCCGCATTGAAGTTAGAGTTTGGATTTGATGTAAAGACCACCGGTTGTTGATATTCTTCCTGAGACTGGCTGACCGGATGTATTACACGTCTTGCAAATGATCTTATTGGTGTTTGTCAACTTAGATGATTGTTCCTAAGTCGATGCCTTGTATAAATAAGGGATTGTGAATTCATTTTGAAGTGTGTCTTGGAGCAGAGAAGTGTGGTGTAGCGAAGAGAAGTGCGAAAGGCAGAGCAAGAGTTTTTGGGCTTAAATGGAACTGATCCAGGCATGGTAAAGATGTCAATCTCCAGTTCAAGTTTGTAATACTTGTTACTTTGTAGACAGTGTGTCTCTTGTAGGCAGTGTGCCTCTTGTGAGCAGTGTGCTCAGGCAGTGAGCCCTAATTGGCATGTGCCATCTATTTCTCTTATTCTTCTAACAGAGAATAATCCTTGGGTTAATCACCCCATGGTTTTTCCCTTGATCGGGTTTTCCACATCAAAATCTTGGTGTCTCATGTGTTGATGTGTATCTACTCTAGTGTTTATGCTTTGTGCTTTCATGAATGATTAATTAATATGCTATTACATAACAAAGAAGATTTAAGTGTTTAAATATGAAGCAAGTTTTGGACAACTAATTCACCCCCCTTCTCAGTTGTCTATCCGAAATCCAACACCTTTGTCTTCTCCTTCAGAGCCTCATCCATGCCATTGTCTTCATTCTAATCTGCTAACCACTGAAGTAGCTCCTTCCTCTTTTCCATAGATTTGCTCAGTTGCCCTTTTAAAGTCTGAATGAAATCCTCAACATCTTTAAGGTTCTCTTTCAGTTCTTTGACTTCTGCTCTGGACTGATCAAAATCTTCTAAAGCAACTTGAAGTTGTTCATTGATGCCATCATAATACCTAAATGAACCCATTGAAATACCTTCCTAGATCTTCCTCAAGTTGTTAAACATTTTCCAAGGAACCAAGTTCTGATCCCAATTGTTGAAATTAAGGAACACTGAGAGGGGGGGTGAATCAGTGTTCTTTAAAACTTATTATTATGTTCCTTTATCAATTTACTATTGGCAAGAGACACTGTGTGGCTTCATCATTGTTGTCATTGATGGCAACAAAGTTTATCCCACACATCTGTAGCACATAATAGGTCTTTACCGGAAGTCAAACTTTAGAGTGTTTTGGTCCGATGAGCAAGAATAGAGCATGCAGCAAGGTCTGACAATCAGGTCTGGATCTCTCAGAGGAAGTATCTTAGCAAAGTGCAGATTTGGGGAAGTCAAGAGGAGTACCATGACTACTACATTCCAGAGATTGAGCCTCCGATGATGAAAGAGTGAAAATATATGAGCACCTAAGTTTTGGGTTCTTGTTTGACAGAGTAGACTGAGGAAGAACTGACCGGCAGAGCATCAGACCTTAATCCGGATGAGAAATTGATGGTGATCAAGTTTCTTGAGGGATCATTCATGGTTGGCTGACATGATTGATGACTCCTATAACTATCTTTTTGATACGCATCACTTAGTAAGCATGGATTCAACCGACAGACCAGAGTTTGGGAAAATCTTGAGTATTCTAGATGTTGACTAAAAAGATGTTGAAATCCTTTGTGCGGATATATATACTAGATGGATTTCAATGTGAAGGTGTGTTGGGTAATAGTGTGTGTGAAGAAAATCAGAGAGCAGTGTGGAAGCAGCTATACAAATCCGGTATGTGACAAAACAGTAGCACTAAGTAGAGGAAGAATGAAGTGCAGCAGATCAGTATCTTGAGCCTAACCGAAACTGAACCTCAGCATATGTGGATGCCTCTGATCAGTTCAAACACCTGGTTACTTTCTATATACCTTATAGACAGTGAGTCTCTTATAGGCAATGACCCTCTTATGAGCAGTGTGCTCAGGCAGTGAGCCCTAATTGGCAAGTGCCATTTTGTACTTCTATTCTTTTAACAGAGAATACAATCTTGGGTAAGTCACCCTGTGGTTTTTCCCTTAACAGGGTTTTCCATGCAAAAATCTTTGTGTTATGTGTGTTGATTTCTTTTCTGCTCTCAAGTTCATGTATGCTTAAATTTTTTGATACTGTACTAATTGTTAAAGAAGAAGAGAAAGTTAAATAATTAAAGTTAACTGATTCACCCCCCCACCTCTTAGTTATCCACCTTGTTCCTATTGGCAAGAGACACATTGGAGCTTCTTGATTGTTGTCATTGATGGCAACAAAGGTTATCACACATATCTACAATGCATGATAAGTCCTCACCGGAAGTCAGATTGAAGAAGTGTTGAGGTCCGGTAAGCAAGAACAGAGCAGTCAGTAAGGTCCGACAGACAGGTCTGGATCTCTCAGTAGAAGTATCTCAGTGAAGTGCAGATTTGGGGAAGTCAAGAGGAGTATCTTTACTGATAGATTCCAAGGTTTGAGCCTCCGGTGTGGAAAGGATAAAGAGATACGAATGCTTGAGTGTCGAGTTCCCAAGTGACAGTATGAAAAGAGGAAGAACAAACTGGCAAAACATCAGACATTATTTTGGATGTGTTATTGATGATGGAAAAGGTTTTTAAGGCATATGTTATGTTTGGCTGATGTGATTGATGACTTCTACAAGTATATGCTTGATCTGCATTACTTGATGTGCAAGGATTCAGCCAACAGATCAGAGTTTGTGAAAAGATTGACTATTCCAGATGCCAACTAGAAAGGTGATGAAATCACTTATGCAGATATATATACAAGATGGATTTAGTTGTGAGAAGTGTTGTGGTGGTGTGTAATGTGCAAAGAAAAGTAGACCTAAGTAAAAGCAGAAAGGAAGACTCAGTGTGTGAAAGGAAAGCAGCACAAAAGAAGAAGAAAGATGAAGTGTAGCAGATCAGTGTACTGAGCCTAACAGGAACTGAACTCCAGCATATGTTGATGCTCCTTATCAGTTCAAGTACTGTATTACTCTCTTTATAAATTGTAGACAGTGTGTCTCTTGTAGGCAGTGTGCCTTTTGTGAGCAGTGTGCTCGGGCAGTGAGCCCTAATTGGCAAGTGCCATTTTGTATTTCCATTCTTCTAACAGAGAATACAATCTTGGGTTAATCACCCCATGGTTTTTTCCCTTAACAGGGTTTCCACGTCAAAAATACTGTGTCATGTGTATTTCTATTTCATGGTTATGTTTGCTTATTTGAATTAATGCTGCATTGATTATAAAGAAAGTTAAGAAAGAAGAAATCAATAGGATAACTGATTCACCCCCCTCTCAGTTATCAACAATTGGTATCAGAGCCAAGTTCCTCCTAACAGAGTCTAACAGCTTGAGGAAGATCTGGGAATTCAAATGGATGTATATGGGTTAAGGGAGCAACTCAAGACTACCCTTGATGATCTTGAGCAGTCAAACTCTAAAGTCAATGAGTTAAAGGAAAGACTCAAATAGGCTGATGATTTCATGAGAGAACTAAAAGACAAATTAAGTCTCTCTATGAAAAAGAGAAAGGACCTACTTCAGCAATTGGCAAGTCAAGGTGAAGCAAATGATACAAATGAAGATCTGAAGAAGAAAACCAAGTTATGTGAAAAATTATCAAAAGAAATCATTATGGTAAGACATGAAATGGAATCAGGAGTTATGAAGTTTACCCAAGAGGTTGAAGAGAAAAGAAAAATTGAAGATGATTTAAGACAATCCCTCAAGGAGAAATCAGAAGATTGCCACAAGATGGATAGAATCATCAGACATCTTGAATCTAATCTTGAAGATGCTAAAGATAATGAAGATAAACTTGAGGATCAAATTGTCTCTCTTAAAAGGGATCTTCAAACAGTAAATGAATATAAAGAGAAATTCAAGATAAGTTCTGCTCAACTTGAAGTTCTCCTTGAAAGTCAAAAAGGGGTAGATGACAAGTGTGGTTTGGGATTTGAGAAAGGAGAAAGCTCTGGATCCTGTCAAAAGAACTTTGGATCAGAAAATCCCAGGAACAGGTCTAGAAGACCTCTGGTAAGGCAGCCCAATGCTCAAATATATCCATCCTTCAATAGATATTGCCACAACTGCAATAACATTGGTCATAAAGCTAATCAGTGCAGAAAGAGAATGAATCAAACTAATACATCCTTCTCTAGACAATGTTTTAACTGCAAAAGGTATGGACACAAATCTCATGAATGCAAAAATATGCAAATAAACAACTCATTTAATGGTAGATGCTTTGCATGCAATAGAATGGGTCATATGGCTAATCAATACAGATCAAGAAGATATCAATCAAATATACAAAGAAATGTTGTTTGCCAAATTTGCAATAGATCCGGTCATATTGCAAAATTCTGCAGAAGCAAGAATCAGGACAAAAGAGGTCCGGTATATCATAATCAGAATCAAGATAAAGGAAAACAAAAAATGAATGCGGATGAAGTTCAAAGGGAGATGAACAAGATCGAGGTGAAGAAAAGTACAGAGAATATGGGGGATGGATCCACACCAAACTATAGTGCTGATGTTCCTTCCAGAAATTAAAAAGTGAGCCCTGGCTCAGGGGGAGACACAAAGAAAACCTTGTTCCCCCAGCCAGTCAATTGGTGCCGGAACTGGCACAAGGAGAGTTGCGGATTAAAAGGGCTCATAAGAGAAACATCTAAAAGGGGTATGGTAAAGTTTTGAGAGATCTGAAAGAAGATTTGAAGAATCAAATCCTTCCAGAATTGATCTGGTAAAACAGTCTTCCGGTAAAAATAGATTCTTTACAAGTTTGGTCTGGTATGATTCAAACTATGGTGTCTTGCTCTATAGATAGATCAAATGACTAATGAAAGGAAGATAGATTATCACTACTCTCCTAGAATAACTTCAAAATCTATCTCAGTGATCCAAAAAGGTTTTGTCTCCGAATAAGGCAAACAAGGCTAACCGGAATGAATTAGGTTACACATTTATTGTAGAATGAAAATTAGGCTTCTCAGAAATAAAAGAGTTCATTCGCTCATCATTTGTACACTCACATTCAAAGAAAATAGAAAAGAAGCTCTACAACAACTTCTCCCAAAGATCAAGATGATTCTTCATACAGCTCAATCCGGATTTCATCGTGTGCCCTAAATAGCGTAAAAGGTATTCTTCGTTCTTGATATCCCTCAGCAAGATTCTTTGATGATGGCTACTCCGAATATAGTAAAGATTTCTGATAGACCTCGCCCCACATTTAACATCCATACAAATCCTTGGAGGTAGATCCCCTAAGAGCCTTCTCTAGTGTTCTGCATGGTGTTTTGCACACAGAAGATATTAGGGCTTACATACACGCAAATATTGAAGAGTTTGGGGAATTCAAACTAAGAGATATCTATCACAAACAATTGATAGATGATGCTTTTGAGCTTAAACCAGAATATAAGGGCATCCAGGAGAAACATTTTGATCAGTTCATTCATTTCCCCTGCTTTAAAGAACATGAATGGGTCCGGTATGTGTTGAGTAGGGTACATGACAACTTTCTATGGCTTAACAGACCTTGCAAAATCACCAAGGAAGCAATTAAGGCAGTAACTGATTTACACTCCTCCAAAGGAATACATGTCCTCAAATCTGTCAAAAACAACATTGTAACTGAGGCCACCGGATCAAAATTTGATAAGAGGGCAATGACCATTGAAGATATTACTGACCCGGATATCAAGTTTGCATCTATGATAATAGGATACAAGATATATCACTCCAGTAGGGAGAATTCAGTATCTGGAACTGCAGTATATACTGCCTATGAGATGCTGAGAAAGAATGCAGAATATGATCTCTATGAACTTCTTTTGAGCCAATTAATGGAAAACATACAGAAGATCAAAAAGGACAAGAAGAACTCCTTTAAATATGGTGGAATAATATTATGTCTATTTTTCTACTTCATGAATGAGTTGCCCAGATCAAATGGATGGGTATGGCAAAATGACAAACCGGTAGCAATTCAGATCAGAGATTACTTGCATGAACTTGGGGATGCTAAGGCATGGAATACAGCTCTGTGGGGCTACTTCAAGCACTTTCAAAATACAATGCAAATTATAGAAAGAATCCCCAAATCAGTAGTTGAGAAATACAAGGATACAGTGTGCTTCATGGTAGACACTGATCAATGCCTAATGGAGGCAGTAGAGCCAAGGACAGTCTGGATCATGCCTATGGGGTATGAAGTTGATGAACAAATTGTAGAGATGCATGTTCAACACATGCTCAGTCAGCCAAAGGACCCAAAAGCAGAAAGATTTGGAACCTTTGAAGAACTAAGTGTGAAAATTCATACAAAGCTAAGGCAGCCAGAGATCAAGAGGAAAGTGAGAAAAGAAGTAGAAGATGTTGCCAAAGGCTTTTGCATCTCAAAGGAGGCACTTGATGCCAACAGGAAAAAGATGGAAAGGGCTAAGGAAGAGAAGAAGAAGGTAGAAAAGAAAAATGAGGAAAGTGTTCTGGCAAAACCTTCCACCTGGACCAGATCATCAAAGAGATCTACACCTACCACTGCCAAAGGCTCAAGGACATCAAAATTGGAAGCACAATCATCCGGCAAAGGAGAGAAAAGAACAAAGACAAAAGCCACAAGAGCTTATGCCAGTCAAAGGGATGAAGAGGAGATTGAATCTGATGAAGAAATGAGGAAAATGAAGAAAAAGAAGAAAACATCCAGTCAACCCTCTACCGGACAGAAGGAAGAAGAAAAGACAGAGGAATATGTTGAAAAACCCACTCTTCACATTGATGACATAATCAAATCAATCACAGTGGATGGAAATCTCTAGCCAATGGTTGAGTTCTATGATGATTATGGTGAAGCAGATCAGAAAATATTGCAAGATGCCATAGTCAAGTACCTAAATATCTACAACAAAGCATTTATTGAAATTATATCTCTGATCCCTAAAAGCTTGGAGAAGGAACTAGAAACAAGAAAGAACAATGCCCAAGCCAAAGACCTAGAAATCTGGGAACAGATAGCAATTCAGCTATATCCTTCAATCGATCCCAAGACAATGAATATGGTATTCAAAGATTGTAAGGATGAGTTCAAGAGCAAAGCAAGGATGAATCAACTTATGCTTGGTGAGACTGACAAGGTAGCCAAGGACACAGAAGAGATTCTCTAGAAAGCCTTCAAAAGATTTAATCTTCCTATTATACAGGACTTGGGTACTGACCCCTCGACCACAAGTGTTGCAGAGGAGTCTTCTAAGAAAATAACATAAGACGTTATGAATACTGGTGCAGAAATAGCTAAGGACTTGGAATCCTCTACTCCGGAAGAGGTGGCCCATGAACAGACTAACATCACTCCTCTGGTTTCCCCTGCTGACTCTGAATCCAAAGGAGAAGAAAGATTAAAGGAGAAAGAAGCAAAAGTAAAGGGAAAAGAAGATATCAGTACAAAGGTTGTGGAAGCGGAGAAAGCTCCAAAAGATAGTTCTGTGACTGCAGAAGAAAAGAAAAATCTGTCTCCGGCAAGAGACATTGCAGAATCAGTCAAGGACTTTTTGACAAAAGCAACTATGGAGATTGATGAACCAGAACTATTAAAAGGGCCATTAGATTTTGACTCTCTACCACCGGTGCAAACAATGAAAATAGCTTCATTTGCAAATGCGAAGGTCAAAGAGAAACTACTAAAATCTCACATGGAAGACTATGAGCTTATAGAGGTAGCATCCAGAGTGCTGAAAAAATCATGCCATCTTTTTAGAAGGATCCCATAGCCTCCTCTTCTGGTAATCTCAAAACTCTAGTCAACAGTGTTAGCACACATTTTGATTCTCTAGAGAAGTCAGCTGAAGAAAAGGTCCGGAAGGAGTTTTTGGATAAGAGATTCTCTGAAGTACAGGGTCTGATAACAAATGATAGGAGAGTTATGGATATTGGGATAAAGAGCTTGGAAAATGCTCTTAAAGATGGCAGAAATATGTATAAATTTTGCTTATCTTGGCCCACAGTGACCAAAGATATTGAGAGGAAAGTAAAAGAACAAGAGGATAAACTACTAAGTCTATCTCAAAGTTTTGATCCTCTCTCATCCTCCATAGTAAATCAAGAGTGTCAGACTATTGCAATCACAAATGCAATAAAGAATTTTGAGAAGGAAATGAAGAACATAATTAGCCGGATGGGTGAACTTAGAAGGATCATTATCCCTAAGTTAGAGGCCATGCATGAGGCCATAAGTGATGCTCAGACTACCACCCAAACCAATGATCCGACAGATCTTAAGAGGGCAGAATCTTTTGCGTTCCTGTTGAGTGGTCACATCTCAATTTTGGATAGAATGAAGCAAAGTTGGGCAGTAGAATTCGTTCAATTAAAGACATCTTTTGCAGACATTCTTCAATTTATGTGAGTATGTTATATGCGGCTAAGTATAGTTAAATTTTTGAAAATTTTGATGCGCGGTTCCCACCCTTTACCATTGATGTCAAAGGGGGGGTGAAGAGCAGTGAAAAATGTTGTAGCCAGCTAAGGGGAGCTCTGGAAAATGTACATAAAGACAAAGCATCTGCTAAGGGGGAGTATAGTATAACACTTAGTCATTTTTCACTAAGTGTTGCCATCAATGCCAAAGGGGGAGATTGTTGGCAAGAGACACATTGGAGCTTCTTGATTGTTGTCATTGATGGCAACAAAGGTTATCACACACATCCACAATACATGATAAGTCCTCACCAAAAGTCAGATTGAAGAAGTGTTGAGGTCCGGTAAGCAAGAACAGAGCAGTCAGGAAGGTCCGACAGACAGGTCTGGATCTCTCAGTAGAAGTATCTCAGTGAAGTATAGATTTGGGGAAGTCAAGAGGAGTATCTTTATTGATAGATTCCAAGGTTTGAGCCTCCGGTGTGGAAAGGATAAAGAGATATGAATGCTTGAGTGTTGGGTTCCCAAGTGACAGTATGAACAGAGGAAGAACTAACTGGCAGAACATCAAACATTATTCCAGATGTGTTACTAATGATGGAAAAGGTTCTTAAGGCATAAGTTATGTTTGGCCGATGTGATTGATGACTTCTACAAGTATATGCTTGATCCGCATTACTTGATGTGCAAGGATTCAGCTGACAGATCAGAGTTTGTGAAAAGATTGACTATTTCGGATGCCGACTAGAAAGGTGATGAAATCACTTGTGCGGATATATATACAAGATGGATTTAGTTGTGAGAAGTGTTGTGGTGGTGTGTGATGTGTGAAGAAAAGAAGTAGACCCGAGTAAAAGCAGAAAGGAAGATTCGGTATGTGAAAGGAAAGCAGCACAAAAGAAGAAGAAAGATGAAGTGCAGTAGATCAGTGTACTAAGCCTAACCAGATCTGAACTCCAACATATGTTGATGCTCCTTATCAGTTCAAGTACTGTATTACTCTCTTTATAAATTGTAGACAGTGTGTCTCTTGTAGGCAGTGTGTCTTTTGTGAGCAGTGTGCTCGGGCAGTGAGCCCTAATTGGCAAGTGCCATTTTGCATTTCCTTTCTTCTAACAGAGAATACAATCTTGGGTTAATCACCCCGTGGTTTTTTTCCCTTAACAGGGTTTCCATGTCAAAAATACTATCATGTGTATTTCTATTTCATGGTTATGTTTGCTTATTTGAATTAATGCTACATGATTATAAAGAAAGTTAAGAAAGAAGAAATTAGTAGGATAACTAATTCACCCCCCCTCTCAGTTATCAACAGTTCCAACAATTGGTATTAGAGCCAAGTTCCTCTAAATAGAGCCTAACAACTTGAGGAAGATCTGGGAATCTCAATGGATATGTATGGTATGAGGGAGCAACTTCAGCCTGCCCTAGATGATCTTGAGCAATCTCACTCTGAAGTCAATAACCTAAGGAAAAGACTCAAACAAGCTAATGATTTCATAAATGAACTAAAAGAAAAACTAAGTATCTCTATGAAAAAGAGAAAGGAACTACTTCAGCAATTAGCAAGTCAAAGTGAAACCAATGATACAAATGAAGATCTAAATGAGAAAAATAAGTTATGTGAGAAGCTATCAAAAGAGGTCATTATGGTAAGACATGAAATGGAATCAGGGGTTATGAAATTCACCCAAGAAATTGAAGAGAAAAGAAAAATTGAAGATAATTTAAAACAATCACTCAAGGAGAAGTCAGAAGACTACCACAAAATGGATGGAATAATTAGGCATCTGGAATCTGATCTTGAAGAAGCTAAAGACAATGAAGAACAACTTGAGAATTAGATAGACACTCTTAAAAGGGATCTTCAAACAGCAAATGAATACAAAGAGAAATTCAAGATAAGCTCTACTCAACTTGAAGTTCTTCTTGAAAGTCAAAAGAGCGTAGATGACAAGCATGGCTTGGGATATGAGAAAGGCAAAAGCTCTAGATCTGGTCAAAAGAACTCTGGATCAAGAAATCCAAGGTACAGGCCTAGAAGACATCTGGTAAGGCAACCAAATGGTCAAATATATCCATCCTTCAATGGATACTACTACAATTGCAACAACTTCAGTCATAAAGCAACTCAGTGCAGAAGAAGAATGAATTAGACTAATTCATCCTTCTTCGGAGTGTGTTTCAACTACAAAAGGTATGGTCACAAATCCCATGAATGCAGAAATAGGCAAGTAAATAACTCATTCAATGGTAGATGCTTTGCATGCAATAGAATGGGACATATGGCTAATCAATGTAGATCAAGAGGATATCAACCAAATATGCAAAGAAATGTTATTTTCCACAACTGTAATAGATTTGGTCATATTGCCAAATTCTGCAGAAGTAAGAATCAGGATAAAAGGGGTCCGGTGCATCATAACCAAAATCAAGTCAAAGGAAAAGGAAAAGTAAATGCAGATGAAGTTCAAAGTGAGATGAACAAGATTTGAGTGAAGAGAAGTACAGAAAATGTTGGGGATGGATCCACACTAGAATCTGGTGCTGATATTCCTTCTAAAAACTAAATAGATGAGCTCTAGCTCAAGGGGAGTCACAAAAGAAAATAAATTCCCCCAGCCAGTCAATTGGTGCTTGAAATTGGCACATGGAAAGTTGCAGATTAAAAAGGGTTCTCAGAGAAACATCTAAATAACCCTTGGTGAAAATATGAAAGATCTGCAGGGAGTTTGAAAAGGTTAATCATTCAAGATTAATCCGGTTTGATAGTCATCCGACAAAAGTAGGATTTTCACAGTTAGATCCGGTATGATTCAAAATTGAAATATTTGGATCTGTGGTTAGATGGAATGATCAGAGAAAGGAAGATACATTGTAAGTTATCATTCTAAGTGCATCTTAGTGATCCAGAAAGATCTCTCTTAGAACAAGGAGAACAAGGCAACTGGAATGACTTAAGTTGTGCATTTATTGCAATATGGAATTAGGGTTTGCATAGAAATAAAAGGGTTCTTTTATTTATCATTTGCACATTTACATTTGAGAAGAAGAAAGAAAGAGCTCTGCAACAAGATTGCTTCAACCCTCTCAAGGATCAACCACAGAATTTGATTCAACCAGGGATTCTTTCAGCTCTTATCGTGAACCCTAGAAGCACAAAAAGGTATTTCTGCTCTTGAATATCTCTCTCTAAATCTTTTGAAAGATGGCTACTCCAAATGTTGTTAAGATCACTGATAGGCCACACACTAAGTTCAAGAAACATCCTTACAAATCCCTAGAAGTTGATTCCCTAGGCGCATTCTCTAGCATTCAACATGGGATTCTACACGTAAAAGATGTTAGGGTATACATTCACGCCAACATTGAGGAATTTGGGGAATCCAAGCTGATGGATATCTATCACAAGGAATTAATAGATGAAACATTTGAATTTAAACCTTAATACAAGGCCATCTGAGATAAGCATTTTGGACATTGCATCCATTTCCCCTGTTTTGCAGAAGATGAATGGGTCTGGTATGTTCTGAGTAGAATGCATGACAACTTCATGTGGTTGATGAGGCCATTTAAGATCACAAAACATGTAATTAGGGTGGTAACCGGATTGCACTCGTCTGGTGGGTTGCCTGCTCTCAAATTAGTCAAAAACCAAACTGTAAGCGAGGCAATCGGATCAAAATTTGACAAAAGAGCAATGACAATAGAGGATATCACAGATCCGTATATCAAATTTGCTTCTATGATAATCAGTTATAAAATATATCACTCCAACAGGAAGAATTCTGTATCCAAAACAACAATATACATTGCATATCAGATGCTAAGGGAAAATGTTGATTATGATCTTTGTGAGCTTCTCCTAAACCAACTATTAGAGAACTTGTAGAAAATAAAGAAGGATAAGAAGAATTCCTTTAAGTACGATGGCTTGATACTATGTCTATTCTTTTACTATATGAATGAGCTACCCGGATCTAGTGGTTGGATATGGCAAAATGACAGATCAGTTGCCATACAAATCAGAGATTATATGTATGGGCTTGGTGATGCCAAGGCTCAAAGCACAACTCTCTCAATAATTTCCAACATATGATGCAGGCCAGAGAAAGAATTCCTCAAACATTAGTTAAAAAATATAAAGATACAATGTGTTTTATGGTAGACACTGATCAATGCCTAATGGAGGCAGTAGAGCCCAGAATAGTCTGGATTATGCCAATGGGCTATGAGGTGGATGAGAAAATTTTGGAACTGCATGTCCAACACCTACTAAGTCAGCCTAAGGACCCTGAGGCAAAAAGGTTTGGAACCTTTCAAGAATTAAGTGTGAAAATTCATGTTGAGTTAAGACAACCAAAGATGAAAAGAAAAGTGAGAAGAGAAGTCGAGGAAGTTACCAAAAGATATGGCATTTCAAAAGAGATAGTCAATGCAAATAGAGAGAAAATAGAAAGAGCTGAGAAAAAGAGACAAGATGCAGAAAAAGAAAGTGATCCAGTGCAAGCCCCCTCCCGAACTAGATCCTCAAAGAGTTCTGCACCTACCTCCTCTAAGAGCACAAAATCCTCCAAACCGGAAGCAAAGACATCCGGAAAGGGAGAAAAGAGAACAAAAACCAAGGCTACAAGATCCTATACAAGTTAGAAGGATGATGAAGAAACAAAGACCAATGAGGAAATTAAGAAAATTAGCAAGAAGAAGAAATTATCAAGTGAATCCTCTGTCGGTGCAAACAAAGAACTAGAGACAGAAAAATTTGTTGAAAGGCCTACTCTCTCCATTGATGATGTCATCAAAGCAGTCACTGTAGATGGGAATCTGCAGCCCATAACTAAATTTTATGATGAGAATAATGACATTGACAAAAGAATATTTAAGGAAGCCATAGTCAAGTACTTGAATATCTATAATAAAGCATTCATTGAAAGCATCTCTCTAATTCCCAAGAATTTAGAGAAAGCACTTGAACTCAAAAAAGATAATGCCAAGGAAAAGGATATGGAGATCTGGGAACAAATAGCTATTCAACTCTATCCTTCCATCACTCCAAAATAAATGAACATGATCTTAAAGGATTGCAAGGATGAGTTCAGGAGAAAATCCAGAATGAGCAAGCTTATGCTCAGAGAGACTGATCAGGTGGCAAAAGAGACTGAAGACATCCTCTAGAATGCATATAAAAGATTCAATCTTCCTATTATAGAGACATAAGTGATGAACCTTCTACCATGGATGTCAAAGGATTAAGTGTATCAAAGGAAGATCCTATTGAGAAAATTGCAGAAGAGTCAAAGGAGATAGGTGAGGAGAAGACTAAGGACCTGGATTCATCTATTCTGGAAGAGGAAGTCCATGAAGAAGTAAATATCTCTCATTCAGATCCCCCAACAAACTCTGAAACTGAAGGAGAAGCAAGACAAGAGGAGAAAGTAAGTTAAGAAGAAGGGAAAAATGGAAGAGAAGAAGAACAAATAGAGAAGATCTCTGATGACAACTCTGAGGCTGCAAAAGAAAAGAAGTCTCCGGCAAGAGACACTACAGAAGTAGTGAAGAATTTCTTGACCAAGGAAATAATGGAAATTGATGAACCGGAACTGTTCTAGGTACCACTCAATTTTGATTCCCTCTCCTCGGTTCAGACAATGAAGATAGCATCCTTTGCCCAAGCAAAGGCAAAAGAAAAACTTCTGAAGTCTCACATGGAAGATTGTGAGCTTATAGAGATTGCTTCTAGAATGTTGGAGAAGATCATGCCATCCTTTCAAAAGGATCCTTCGGCCTCTCCATCCAGTAATCTTAAATCTCTGATAAACTCTTCCAATACTCAGTTTGATTCCTTAGAAAAGGCAACAGAAGAAAAGGTCCAGAAAGAATTTTTGGGAAAGAGATTCTCGGAGGTGAAGGGAATTATAACAAATGATAGGAGAAATCTGAATATTGGAATAAAGAGCCTATAAAATGCTCTTAAAGATGGCGGAGAATTATACAAATTTTGTTTATCCTAGTCCACAGTGATAGAAGACATTGCCAAGAAGGTGGAAGAACAAGAGGGCAAACTATCAATTTTATCCCAAAGTTTTGATCCTCTCACCTCATCCATAATGAATCAAGAGTGCCAAACTATTGCCACTATAAATGAGATAAAGAGGCTTGAGAAGGAGAAGTAAAATAGAATAAGCAGAATGAGTGAACTAAGATGGATAATTATCCCTAAGTTAGAGGCAATACATGAAGCCCTAACTAATGCTCAAACTATAGCCCGGACCAGTGATTCGGCAGACTTAAAGAGGGTAGAAGCCTTTGCATTTTTGTTAAGTGGTCACATCTCAATTTTGGACAGGATGAAGTAGAGTTGGGCAACAGAATTTGTCCAGTTGAAAACCACTTTTGTGGATATACTTAAGTATATGTAAGTATAACTTGTATATATACTTATGTGGCTATGTATAGGTTACTTTTTGCAAATTTTGGTGTACAGATTTCACCCTTTTCCATTTATGTCAAAGGGGGAGTGAGGAGTAGTGAAAAATGTGGAATCTAGCTAAGGGGGAGCTCCGGTAAAAAGTGTACATAAGATAGAGCATCAGCCAAGGGGAGTGTGCTATCACACTTTGTCATTTTTCACTAAGTGTTGCCATCAATGCCAAAGGGGGAGATTGTTGGCAAGAGACACTGTATGGCTTCATCATTGTTGTCATTGATGGCAACAAAGTTTATCCCACACATTCGCAGCACATAATAGGTCTTTACCGGAAGTCAAACTTTAGAGTGTTTTGGTCCGGTGAGCAAGAACAGAACATGCAGCAAGGTCTGACAATCAGGTCTGGATCTCTCAGAGGAAGTATCTCAGCAATGAGCGGACTTGGGGAAGTCAAGAGGAGTACCATGACTGCTACATTCCAGAGATTGAGCCTTTGGTGATGAAAGAGTAAAAAGATATGAGCACCTAAGTGTTGGGTTCTTGTTTGGCAGAGTAGACTAAGGAAGAACTGACCGACAAAGCATCAGACCTTAATCCGGATGAGAAATTGATGGTGATCAAGTTTCTTGAGGGATCATTCATGGTTGACTGACATGATTGATGACTCCTATAACTATCTTTTTAATATGCATCACTTAGTAAGCATGGATTCAACCGACAGACCAGAGTTTGGGAAAATCTTGAGTATTCCAGATGCTGACTAAAAAGATGTTGAAATCCTTTGTGCGGATATATATACCAAATGGATTTCAATGTGAAGGTGTGTTGGGTAATAGTGTGTGTGAAGAAAATCAGAGAGCAGTGTGGAAGCAGCTATACAAATCTGGTATGTGACAAAACAACAACACTAAGTAGAGGAAGAATGAAGTGCAGTAGATCAATATATTGAGCCTAACCGAAACTAAACCTCAGCATATGTGGATGCCTCTGATCAATTCAAACACCTGGTTACTTTCTATATACCTTATAGACAGCGAGTCTCTTATAGGCAATGACCCTCTTGTGAGCAGTGTGCTCGAGCAGTGAGCCCTAATTGGCAAGTGCCATTTTGTACTTCTATTCTTTTAATAGAGAATACAATCTTGGGTTAGTCACCCCATGGTTTTTCCCTTAACAGGGTTTTCCACATAAAAATCCTTGTGTTATGTGTGTTGATTTCTTTTCTACTCTCAAGTTCATGTATGCTTAAATGTTTTGATAATGTGCTAATTGTTAAAGAAGAAGAGAAAGTTAAATAATTAAAGTTAACTAATTCACCCCCCCTCTCAGTTATCCACCTTGTTCCAACATTTACCACATACATTCAAAAGAAAGAAGCATGAACTTAAGAATAGCAACAACAAGATCATCACACATGAACACTAGGATTTTTACGTGGAAACCCAATTAAGGGAAAAACCATGGTGGGGGTTAACCCACAAGATTTTATACTCTATTAAAAGTATTACAAAATGGGAAGACACATGCCTTCGAGTGCACTGCCCAGAGCTCATTGCTCAAAGGAGGCTCACTTCCTACAAGATTAGTTACAAGAGTTCACTAAAATACTTGAACTAAAGAATAACATCTAACAATGCAATATTATAGTTCTGGTTAGGCTCAATATACCGACTTCACACACTTCATCTCTCACTGCCCTGTTTTATTATTTTGCCATGATCCAGAGCTTAGATCTCCTTGCTTCGCACTTGATTCTACCACACTTCACACCTATCACTTCATATTCATACATCCATACACCAAAATGCTCAAACCCATTGATTATATATATTCGTAACATGAAATTTCACCAACTGTAGTCAACCTCAAGAAAACTTAGAAACTATTTCAAGATCACTATTCTGTCAGTTGAATCCATGCTCAAACATCAATGCGGACCAAAACCTATGTATTCAAGTCACCACACATGTTGGCCAATACCATCGGATCTCATAAATTACTCAACCAACCACTCCTCTTAATCTGCACAAGGATCAAACACCAGGTCAGCTTGTTCTTCACCGAACTGAACTGTCTAACCAAAACCTGATACTTAGATGCTTGTAACTTTCAATCCCTTCATCACCGAAGGATAAAACTTTGGATTTAGGTAGCTTTGACATCCCTTAACATTCCCTCAGATACGTAGCTCAATATGATTACCTATAGAGAAATGCGAACCAAGATGTTGAACCCTGTCATATGCTCTGTTCATGCCTATCTAGACTTAGACAAATCTGCAATCTGACTTCTGGTATGATCAAATGATACAATGCGGAAGTGTAAGATGGATTCAATTGCCATCAATGATAACACCTCACATGCCTAGCAGTGCCTCTTGCCAACAATGTTCTGCAAAGAATTGTTTAGTATATCAAATTAGTATTAATTACATTTCCATATAGATATTTAACATTTATCTCTAGTTACATTTCATATAAATCACATGTGATAGATTATAACATTGTGAATAGAAAGTAAGAAAACAACATATATATATATATACACACACACACACACATTAGTTTCAATATACAAGAACCGACTATCCCTCACAACAAAATGGGATGCCATAATACATGAGATATATCACATAACCAAACCTTGATCACCAATCCCCTCGAGACCTAATGGTGTGCATGTGAATGAAGGCTGACCACGTGTGGCTACAGACTACGAATGACTCCTAGAGACACTTTGTGATTGTAACCCCCTAATCTCACCTCTCAGTCCTAACACCTCATCATGTGCCTCCTAGTACATATGCCGATATCGATCTCTCTTAGATATGACTCTCTCTAGCTCTACTCAGATCTTGTCTCTATCAGCTATGACCTAGTGTAACACAAGAAATAAGATCTTACTCATGATAGGATCTATCTCAGGTCCAAGTACTACTATAGCCTGATCATACTATGCTTGAAGCTCAGCATTTGCGTGCTCAGCTCTCTAAAGTAACTCCTCTCTCTCTCCAATGTAGAGTGATCTAGGATAGCCTCTATGGCCACCCTATAACTGACGAATGGCATGAATATCTCCACATGTCGCCCAGCAGATGGCCGTAATGAATATCCCACCCGCACCCGCTGCTCAGCTACATCAGTAGGTACTGGTACTATGTCCTCTATGACGTGACTCACAAAATCATGCCATGCATCTGCCCAAATGCAAAACAGAAAATGGAATAGATATTATACTCTCATATAGGCATCATAAATAATCGTAACCATAATAACATCAATCTAATAAAAACCTAACCTAGATCTCCATCTCACCAGGATAGATCTTGGATCACTGAAAGTGTAACAAGCTATGCATTCTAATCTGTAGCTGGGGGCACATGCCTACTGGTCTCCCCTCACTCGTGCTAGCTCTCTCTCTCAACACATGTAGGGACTAGACCATGAGTTCTAGACTGTGGCCTTGACTCGGTCTCCTCTTCAGTGTCCACCTCTTGTTGATCCCGTCGTGGTCTCACTCTGAAGATGTACTGTGACAGGGTCTCCTCATCATCATCATCATCCATATCCTCCTTTAGATCATAGTATCCTGTGAAGTCACTGATGTCATCCTCTACCCCTGTGTCACTAGTGTGACTGGCCCAAGGTCAAGGATCACATGTGGGGTGACTAGGAGGAAAAATAGGAGCGAGTCATTCTATCTACCACCAGGTCTGATACACTTAGGTACAACCGACGTCATCTACATCTGATGTCGGCTCTACATCCTTGATACCATCATCATCACTAACAGCTACATCTGCTACTGTTAGTCGTCAAGCATTGTTCACCCTAAATGCACTACGCACTGACCATGTATAGCTCAGACGGATCATAGGGACATCTTCTAAGCATTTGAACTATTGTACCACTTTGTCAAAGTAGAACCAAACAACAATGTGATCAAGGTGACTGGCCATCAACTGATCGCTCTGCATCCTCGCCAACTATCTCTACTGGCATGGCCATGCTATATAGCTGTGATATGGTATCCAAATGATATCACTGGGCTATAGCTTGTCAAATATAACTCTCCAATATAAGAGATCACTATATCTTCAACATCTAACCAATGGATACGCATGAACGCATGGATGGGTGAATGATGGCTCTATAGGGAATCATGTCAATCATGTACACCTGATGTGCTCAAAGGCCTAGACCTGTAGTACAGTGTAGACTATCAGGCTGTGTCTCATAATGGATGTGTTGTCCCAAGTCACAGTAGAGGTGTGCAAGCTTACTGCACCCCCACATGTATACAGTCTGATGCTCCTCCATCAGTTTAATGGTGTGAATGAGACCCTTGTGAAGGTAAGTGTTGTGTCCATCTAGTGCGACAGCTAATGCGATAGTGACCATCATGATCCTCCAAACCAAAGGGATATCAACGCATCCCTGCTTTAGTAGCCAGAGTTGAATGTGTCCTCGCTCCACCTGACTGACTGTGCGACCCAGACAATACAGCTGACTCTCTCAAGTATACTCCACTGAGTGCCACTCCATGACCCTCATTGTCTCTCATTAGACAGGCGGTTGCAGGATCCTATAGACATCCTCTAGTGTAATAGTCATCTCACCTGTGGGAAGATGGAATGTAGATGTATCTGCGTCCCATCTCTCCATCAGGACCATCAGCATGTTGCAATGAAATCTAATTGTGGGCATGTCAAACACCCACCATAAGACTACCGCCTGCAAGTGATCTCTCTCTACATCAGTCATAGTACTAATATGCTCTTGAAGTAGCACCATCAGGTGACCACCTATGTGCTCTCGTGTCTCTGGGACGTCCTGTGGGTCAAATAGTAAGAAACGGTGTCAACTTTCATCATCAAATCATCAATCAGTACCTAAAATATCAAAGCATGCTTGAACCTTAGGGCCCTTGTCCTTTCTAGACTTGGGTGCCCCAGGAGGTCCTGGGCACCCTAGAGGGACACTAGCGCCGCAAGGAGACTAGGTTGCCCTAGAAGAACTTGGGGGCCCCTGCCAAGGACCCCTGTACGTTAAGACCCTATTGGCATGGAAAACAACAAAAAGTAACTGAAATGAAAGCAAAATGATGACAGAAGTGCAAGATTAGAACCCTACCTTGGCCTTGAAATGTCTCTCTATTACTTGAGCTCAGAGCATCTCCAGTCGTGGGGGCTGATATGGACGTTAGCTTGGCATGGTCATTCTCCTCTTTTCCTTCTCCTTCTCTCCTCTACACAATGACAAGTAACAATGAATAGTGAGAAGTGAAAACTCCCTTTACTTATAGTAAGTGGATAAGAATTCCTATCAATATCTAGGTACAAAATTGAACAGTTTTACTCTTAAGCATCTATCTCAAGTTGTCGAACTCAAATTTTCATGTTGTTTGTTGCATTGGAATCCTGGTTCCGCTCTCTAACCTACCCAATGTGTTGTGCTTGGGTGTTGTTTGTCAAAACAACCCTCACAACACATTTCTCATCAAGTTTCCTCAAAATCAATGTGTGTAGATATCTCCTTGTTTCTTCTTTTCAGACTAAGCAAGCAGAAACAAGGGGCATATATCTCCCTTGATTTCCTCCCTCATCATGTCTCATCACTCAACCCCCTTAGTGTTTATGGACTAACTTATCGGTGGTGATTGCAAATTGATTTGATTTTGATTCTCTGACAAGTGTTCCTTTGTAGGTTGTGGTTCCTAACTTTGTGGTTTTGCAGGATTACAAACTTGGGGGCTTCTTCCCTTTCTACGACAACACTTTGGCTTCCTTTACAATATCCTTTTGGGTATCCTTTTCATGATTGATGTGTTTACTTTCCTTTAGTTGCATATGCACGTAGTGCCATATGGCCACTAAAGTGGGGGCTAAATGTTACGTCAAAAATTGTCCTCCTGTACCCTTAATTTAGCTCCTCTCTTTTGGTGTCCTTTTAACCTCTTCATTTCTAGCCTTCCTAAACCCTGACTGACCTATGTCTAGTTGAGAAAATGTTGTATTCTGAGATAACTATTGACTAAACTAGAAAAGGGAATTTGGATTTTGGGTCCCTGGAACCTCCTAGATGAAGATCTAATAGAAAAATGGGGGACTAGACTTGGCCGCCTTCACCTTAGGCCTGCCCCATTTTTCAGGATTTTGAATCTTAGCGGGGTGTTAGCTCCCACCGTGCACCTCGAGATTCCATTTTCAAATTTTCATTTTTCATGCGATATCAAGATGTTATTTCAAAATTTGAAATTCCTAAATTTAGATATTTAAAGACATTTGAATATCACTTTATCACACATAATCTACATGCAAGCTCAATATGCCAAAACTTTGCCAAAATTGCCATTAAAGATCAGTGATTTGTTGAAGCTCTTGAAGTTATTTGAATGTGATATCATGGAGACAATGGATGGAGATTAGGAATCAAGATCTTGAGACTATCTTTCTCTTCCTAGGGTGTGTACACCTTTTGCATGATCAGGAGAAGGTTTGAAGCCTCCAACATTGAGCTTGGGAATCCTCTGTATATACAGATGCCTCACCTTCTTGTTCATGCAAGTCTTCATTGCTTTTATCTCCTTGAGGTGAAGTTGTGTTTGTTCATTGAGTTGAAATAAGTTTTGATCTTTCCTTGATTCTTGAGTCATCTAGGGTTTTATATTTCTACATACACATTTGTTAGATGAGCACAAAATTCTAAAAATCTTTATCATTGGCTATTGTTGAGGTAGGAATACCGAAAACGGGGCTTGACTGAGACAAGTTCCTATATAGCCATAACCATCTTTCTCCTCCTTTTGTAGGTGCAGATCATGTTTGATAGGATATGGTGAAAAGGAGCAACAGGAAGACAAATATTACAGATACAGTTGTCACAGAGTTTCAGATTTATAGATTACGATACTTTTGGCACTAAAGAGCGGGTGCCC
Organism: Cunninghamia lanceolata; assembly: GCA_027924645.1. Taxonomy (NCBI): domain Eukaryota; kingdom Viridiplantae; phylum Streptophyta; class Pinopsida; order Cupressales; family Cupressaceae; genus Cunninghamia; species Cunninghamia lanceolata. The sequence goes on along the minus strand of BSBN01000441.1, from coordinate 1,135,748 downwards.
TAGTCCAACTAGGAATATTCCTCAAGATCTAGGAGTTACCAAAGATTGTCAGATACCCGATACAAAAGATTTTTACAGACTGAAGGTTGTAGGACTAAAGAGTGGGCACCCTAGTCCATTTGGTCCTCATTTTCTAGGTGCATACTCTTTGTACCTTATTCTCTACATTTCTATAATATGTTCATTTGTATTTACCTCTAAATTTAGTTGGTTATAGTCATATTGTGTGATTAGGGTTTCATGATTAGGGAGTGAAATGAACTTGTGAAATCTTAATCTAAACACTTGATCAAACCTAGTTAGCATAAAGGAAAGTATAAGAAACCTGTAGCTTGACCCCAAGCTCTGTTCTTATCTTCCTAATGTTTGGTTTGTGAAAGAATATGACTTAATTCATTTTTAAGGAACTCTACTTTTTCATCTGAGACAATTCCCAAGTCTGATTTTTTTTATTTGACTGAGTTCTTCTTTCATGGCCTTAACCCAACTCTCATCTTTACTAGCTTCTTCATAAGATTTGGGTTCTAGTTTAGACAATAAAGAATAGTTTACCTATTCTTGGTTTGCTAGAATTCTCCTTGTCATGACACCATCATTTTTGCTTCCAAGAATCTAATTTTCAGATTGGTTTATTTTCACATACTTGGGTAGAGCTTTTGAATTTGTTCTTGATTGTTCTTCTTCAGTAGCATTGTCCTCTTGTGACTCTTCTTTGGCAATTTCAACTTCTGATTGTCCTTCTTCAGTAGTATTATCCTATTGTAACTCTTCTTTGGTGACTTCATTTTCTTCATTAGCAACATCAACATCCTTTGAATACATATTACTTTTTTGTTACAACTGAGAGAGATCTTCATCTACTTTTAGATGCACACTTTCAAATATCTTCTACAATCTTTTATTATAACATTTATCTAGGCCTTGCTTGTAGTTGAATAACCAAGAAAAATACCTTCATCTACTTTTGTATTAAACTTGCTTAAGTTATCTTCATCTCTCTTTATTGAACATCTACAGCCAAATATCCTTAAATACTTCATTGAAGCAGGTTTTCCCTTCCACGATTCATATGAAGTTTTATCATGATTCACTCTTAACTACCCCCTGTTAATAATGTAAACTGCAGTATGAACTACCTCCTAAAATCTATCAGGTAACTTGGCCTCATTCAACATGGTTCTAGCCATATCCTGTACCGTTCTATTTTTCCTCTCAACAACTCCATTTTGTTGAGGCATCCTAGATGCAGAGAGTTGTCTTCTAATACCATGTTTTTCACAATACTCATTAAACTCATTAGAAGTAAATTCTCCACCTCTATCAGACCTTGAGCATTTTATCCCTGCACCAATCTCATTCTCAACCATAGATCTAAAGATTTTGAATCTTTCTAAATCTTGAGATTTATCTTTAAGAAAAGTTACCCATGTCATTCTTGAAGAATCATCTATTAACAACATGAAATACCTTCCTCCATTTATGATTTGGTTTTGGTTGGTCCACATAGATTTGTATGTTTCAACTCTAGGACAAGGGTTTTGAAGTTGAATGTTCCAAGTTGCCTTGAATTTGACCCTTGTTTGTTTCCCTTCTTGGCATTCTTTACAAAAGGTACTTTCTGGCTTGCTAATACTAGGCATATGTCTGACTGCATTCTTTTTATTGACCTTCACTAGATGATCAAAGTTGATGTGGATAACCTTTTGTGCTATAACCAACTCTCATTAGTTTGTCCTAACAGAGATCTTCCACTTTTCAGCTCTTTCAAATGATATAGATTGTTGTTTGTTCTATTTGCCTTAGTAAGAAGTCTATCAGAGCTAGCTTTTCTTATCTCACATCCACTAGCATGAAATAACAAGTTGTACGCTTTGTCACACATCTGGCTAACACTAAGCAAGTTATGTTGTAGTCCCTCTACATACAACACATCCTGAACATTAGTCTTGCCAACCACACACAATGTGCCTTTCCCTACTATCTTGATAGTGGTATTGTCCCCAAACTTTACAGAACCACCATTCCACTTCTCAAACTTGATGAACTTGTTTTTGTCTCAAGTCATATGACTAGAGCAACCACTATCTATAACCCACAAATTATCTTGCACTTTGGCATAGAAATTTGCTTGAAAAAACATAGACTTCTCATTCTTATTCTCAGTCATCTTCTCTATCCAGCATGTTGCAGGTTCTTTCTTTTGAGTAGGAGATACAGATCCTTTTTGTTTCCTTGTAGCAGTAGTGTTGGTATGTCCTACCTTGAAATAAATTTGTTTTCTTCTATCTAGCAGATTGCATAAACACACTTCTACAAAACTTTGATAAATGCATGTGGATGTTACAATTATAACATATAATGTTCATATCAGCTAAATGGGCAAAAGGATTCTTTTTTACAAAGTCATGCCCATCAATTCTCCTAGGTCTAATTCTGCAATTTATTACTTTATGTCCAAATTGATTACATGAAAAATAGTAACCATAAATAGCATAATTGAACCTGATGTTGGGACCTGTAAAATGCAGCGACCAACATGCCTTATTATGTCCCAAAAAATCCATCAAAATTCCCACCTTTACATTTGCATTTCAAAAACCCATCATTTATACCCGATTTGAGATATTTAACATGGGTTCCCTTCTGAAAATTTCTAAGTAAAGTCCCCCCATGTTCATTGTGTTTCCTTCCCTTAGAAAAAATTTGTTCATTTTTGCCCTTTATCGGCAAATCGACAATTTCCCAAACTAGTTCAAGAGATCACATTTTTCCTGATTCGTCAATTTGTCAATTTTTTAGAAAAAGAGGCGAAGGAAAAGTTTAGAGACAAAAAGTTTGAAGAGTTTATCGGCCAAGACCTTAGTAAGAAAAAATGGAGATTCGCAAACCTCCAAGTTCGCCGATGGAAGGTTCTCGTGATGGTTGATTCTCTGATAGAAGAGAAGGAACAAAAGAGGCATCTTTGGTGAAGAAAGCAACAGAAAGATGGAAATTTAAAATTTTCTAAGGCAATGAAGGCTCAAGGTAGTTTATCAACAAAGGTTTTAATATGCGACCTAAAGAGTTTACTGACTAAAGAGTTTGCCGCTACGAGGATTTGCTGACTGAAGGAAAGGGAATAAGGCAGCACCAAAGGGGAAAATCTTCCAAGGTATGATGATGTCAAAGAAAAGGAGAATCCAAGTGCCTTCATAAAAAAAATGAAAATTTTCAAATCATTGGGTTCTTCGATGAGGAGGTTCACCGATGGAGAAATTTTCTAACAAAGCAAAGAGGCATGGAAGAGGATGGTTAAGTGTTGTGAAGATTCGTCGATAGAACAAAGAGGGGAAGCAGAAAATGGATAAGGTGAAAAGATAAAGAAGGTTTTATCATGGAATTGGCAGAAAATCAAACTCGCCAAGCAGTTCAAGATTTTCAATGTTCACCGATAAGACGATTGGTGACAAAGAATAGGTTTGAAAAAGGTGCGAAGTTGCCGACAAAGAAGGCGAACGAGGCTTGGTTCGAAAAAAGAAAAATTCATCGATAAGGTGACCAAAGAGAGAAGGAAGAGAGGTTTGAAAAAAGGAAAATTTGCCGATAAATGGAAAAGGTGACAAAAGACAAAAGAAGATGACAAAGGCTCGATTCGTAAAATAAAAGATTCATCGATACGATGGAAAAAGAGAGCAAAATGATAAGTTGGCTAAGAAGGCTGGTTCGTGAAAGGCAAATTTCACTGACTAAAGGAAGCGGTGAAGAAGGAAAAGATAGGGGAAAGGCAAGTTTGATGCCGACACATTTCACCGATAACAAAAGACAAGCTAAGTTTATGAAAAGGGTGACTTACTGATAGCAGGCCCAAGAGAGGAGTGGTTTGTGCCAGGATAAATTTTCCAACTAAAGGGCAAAATCAAAATATGAAATTAGTATGAATGTAATAGTTTTAAACTATTATAAGAACTTTGCAGGCTTTTCTGGCAGACTGTATTTCACACACCCATCTTCTCTCTATCGCCATGATTACAACAGGGTGCATGAAAATATGTACTCAAAATTTATTTTCTGCAGGATAAGGTACCTTGTAGATGGCTAAAACAATGTGAAAGTACCAAATTTAATGGGAGCATGCAGTGCTTTAGTGATCAATGTATTTTGCAGGTCCTTCTGAGGACATTGCCAGTGCACAGGGCATGCACATTTTTAGGTCTATTGATTTTATGACTAGGCTCTAGGCCAATTTTAATGTAGCATGGGCCTATCATGTTGATTCAGTTTCAACACCTAAGAGTTGCACAGGAACTAAAAGCTATATATACATGATTCAAAGATGTTTTATGGGTTGGTCGTTGAACCAATTGTCTGGTCAGGAAGCCCTAAGGGAGATTTTCAAGCATCAAGCAGAGGATAATGTCTAAGTAGTGAATGAAGGAATGTGGTTGATACAATGTAGGAGTGAGTTTCAATACACATATTTATGCAGTGGTATGTCTCAATGGCTATTTGTAATGATTCAGGGGAATGCATAGTCACAGCTTTATATTTTTCCTTTACCACATTTGTTGGTGCGATTGTAATAGAGATTTGATAATGTGTGACAGCATTCAAGTCAATACATGCTTTGTTTTGAGTCATATCTTTGTTGCAAATGGTTCATTACAGTTTGTATTCAGATAATTAAGTACGTCTAATGTATGAAATGTAACTTGAGAAATTTATGTCAATATATTTGTCTTTTGTTGATACTGGTTCAATCCATTTCCTTCCTCTTTATTGCTTATGACTTAGTTGCCCAATGGAGTAGGCACTGGTCCATATTAGGGATGGATTAATCTCACATTTTTAAATCAAACAAATCATTCACTTGTGTTTTAGGGGAAAAACCCACCTTTCCTATGCATGTACATTTGCACAGTTGTATCATCTATATAGGGGTTTTGTGATAACCAGTCATTCTTGACTTAGTGACAGCTTTTGGGATCAAGATGATGAGTTAGGTTCAGTTGTCCAGTTAGTTTTAGTTGTTCATCTAGTTTTGATATTAATACCTACTTAGGTATACCCCTTGGAATATCCCTCTAGAGTTTAAGTTGAGCTCGAAGTGCAAAGGAGTCTGTTAGCTGGCCAAAATCGCCCTTAACTTGTTGATAAACCTCTTCCTATCACCCTGACGACAATCCCTGGCCTAGGTGATTTAAGATTGTTTTAGAGTTTTTTGTTGTAGTTATTTTGGGACCTAATAGATTGGCATTGTTGTCGGGGATTTACTACTAGGTTAAAATCATTGAAGACTCTGCTAGTGAGCTGAACCCAAAATCAGTTTTGTGGCCTTGAAGATCAGTCATGCTTTAAGGTTTTTCCTCATTCAGTGAGGTGGCAACTCTGATGTTAAAGAACAAAAATGTGTTACAGTTGTACCTTGGTTGTTGTTGTTGGTGATTTGAATGCTCCATCTCAATAAGCAGCAACTGGTGAAATTAAAGGTACATGGTATTCTTCCTAACCTTTGAAATTGGTTGTTCCTGTCATGCTGAAGGAACAAATATGTATAGCTTTGTTTTTTCCCTACATTATAGGATGTTCTAGTCATGGATGGTTGGAATGGATATCATTATTCTATGACTACTCCTTTATCTGAGTCTTCTTATATATCAGACCCTAAAAATTACATTGGAGTGGATTCCCATGATCATCCTAGAAATCCATATTACAGTTATGGCTCTGCATGTTATACAAACCAAAACTTATATGCACCCATGCACAATCAGGATGACTTAGCAGTTCAGTAGTGTGAAATTGATAAAACCAAACAGTTGTTGGAGTCATTATTGCAGCAATAAAAAGAAATAGAAAATCAGATTAGACTAATAGAGTCTAGAACACATTCCAATGCATTCCCTATTGCCCCTAAAAATTAGTTTGATCAAACCCCTGATCCTCCCTTAGATCTTGTATATGATTAGCTAGATCTCTCATGGGTTGATTACAAAACAATGACTATGCCAACCAAGGTCTACAAATAGTTTCCCAAGTTTGATGGGTATGATATTTGGGAAGGGGACACACATGTTGATGTATTCTCAAAAGTCATTGAAGAAGATCAGTTTGAGGATGAAGACATGTGGATGAGGTTTTTTGTTAGGTCCTTGCATGGAAAGGCAAGAGAATGGATCCAAAGTTTTCTAGGGAAGTCCTTTGCCTTGTGGAATGAACTTGTGGCAGCATTTGAAAAGGAATTTGCTAAAGGTCTTGACCCTACTGATCTTGTCATAGAGCTAGAAAAAATTAAAAGACAAGAGAGAGAGTCAAGCAAGGATTTTGGTCATAGGTTTGTTGCTTCGCTTTCCAATATTTTAAATGATTTAAGACCTAATATTCCCACTTGCATTGATATGTTTTTCAAAGCATATGAGACTGGGTTGAGTTCTGTGCAAGAAGATTAAAAAATAACAAGTATGCAGCAGACATATTTTTCCCTAGACTCCATCGAGAAGATAAGAGATGATTACATAAAGGGTTTGTTGTCCACAAATACATGTGTTTCTAGTAATAAACATGTTGATCCAAACAATAGCAGTGTGGATATAAGAATTCAGATGAATGTGACATCAGATGATGATGATTGTGTAGTTAGAAGGGCAGAAGTGGAAGATGGTGCATCATATGACAGTGATGCAGATGATGAGGACAGTATATGCACCTACTTCAGCTGGATAGTTCATCAAGTCAAAGTGAAAATGATGAAACCAATGGTGATTTCCAGCCTAATGCTGAGGTATGTGGTTCAGCAAATAATGAGGATGTTGTGTACAGGGATGAACAGTCAGATGGATCAACTTTTGAAGTTGAGTATGAAATGTGTATGCAAATAAGTGAAATAGATAATGAGCAAGAAACTAGTTTCTTATTTGATTTGATGCCCTCTTTTGTTCTTGTTTGTGATGAAGAAGTTGATGTTTGTTTGCATGAAGATGATGTAGAGGTGGTTGCACTTGATGATACCCTATTAGAGATAGTTGTTGGTGCAACCATGGAGTTTCAATGTGAAGAGCTTGTCCTGGAATGTGAAGATGGTGATCATGTGGACGCATATGAGAACTTGTTTCTTTGGTGCAAGGTATGTTGTCTTCCTCATGAAGAATGTGTTTCATGAGAGCCACAAGGAAATAAAATAAGAATGAATGTGGAAGAAGATATATGTCATCAGTTTGTTTGTAGTAGTGAATACGACATGGCAGATTGCTAGAGTGGACTTGAAATAGAGAAACAATTGGAAGAACATGGTTCTTCATTTAAGGTGTCTCATGATCTTGATTGATATGCTGATATTTTGAATTGTAGCATGAGTCATGCTTATGATTCATAAATTGAAATTTGTAGTAGCACATATGAAAGTTTTGTTCAAGATCTTGATGAAGTTACAAATGAATATGAATGCTTCCACTTTGATGTGGAAAACTTGTTAGCTCTTGAATGTGTTGGTTATGTGATAGAGGTTGAGCCCTTTGCATGGGACATTGATGTGAATGAGTAGCAAGGCATGTTCATGCCTAAGTTTCAACATGTCACAACCCAACTAGAAGGTATATCCGAGATGGATTCTTTCAATTTTGATATGCAAGAAAAGATGTCTTCTTTTGTGGATCAACAGTGTGTTTTCCATGTGAATTGGAGGTATTTTCTTTTCCCTCAATTTGCATGAAAAGGTCAATAGGTATGATAGCCTAGCACATGATAATGGAGATTTATCTTCATTTATTTCTTTTGTTGTTGACCTAAATTTTAGTTTTGCACCCCTTGCTGCTAGGAACAAGCATGATATGGATATTAATAGGTCAAGTACCTATCTTTTATTGCTGCCATGTGGTAATGATTTCATTGATGAAGCTGACCTTGGCTCCAAAAGCATATGTTGCAGATTAGCACATGTTGGGGACAGTTTTCAGTTGTTGCAATTGGGTGAAAAATGCAAATCTGGTTTGAGGGAGATCAACTCCTTCATTCAACTTGTCTTTGATAGAGTCAAGTGGTTGTTGCAATTTTGTACAGGTTGGACCTGCATGTGCCTGTAAATTTTGATCACTGTCAACTTTCCTTTTGTGCTTTCATTCTCATGACTATGTTTTCCTATATATATGTTTTGTAAATACATTTTTGTTGTTGTTCCCCTTGTTTGTTTCTTTTTTTGTCTACTTGGAGATGTTCTGAAATTCTCATTGTGCCAAAGTTTACCACACATCCCCAACTAGAGCCATTGTTGGGACCTGTAAAATCCAACTACCAACATGCCTTATTTTCCCCAAAAACTCTATCAAAATTCCCACCTTTGCCTTTGCATTTCAAAAACCCAACATTTATACCCAATCTGAGATATTTTACTTTGGTTCCCTTCTAAAAAATTCTAAGTCCCCCCATGTTCATTGTGTTTCCTTCCCTTAGAATTTTTTTTTTTCATTTCTACCCTTTATCGGTGAATCAACAATTTCCCAAACTGGTGAACTAGTTCATGAGTCCGCATTTTTCCCAGTTCGCCAATTTTTTGGTTTTCCGTCAAAGAGGTGAAGGAAAAGTTTAGAGAAAGGGGAAAAAAGTTTGAAGAGTTTATCATCCAAGTCCTTTGTCGATGAATATGGAGGTTCGCAAACCTCCAAGTTCACCAACGGAAGGATCTCCCGATGGTTATATCTCCAATAGAAGAGAAGGAACAAAAGAGTTGGCTTTGGTGAAGAAAGAAACAGAATAATGGAAATTTGAAATTTTCTAAGGCAATGAAGGCTCAAGGTAGTTTATTGGTGAAGGTTTTAGTTCACAAACCATCTGGTTCACTGACTAAAGAGTTCACCGCTGTGAGGATTTGTCAACTGAAGGAAAGGGAACAAGGAAGCACCGAAGGGGAAAATCTTCCAACGTATGATGAAGATGTCAAAGAAAAGGATAAGGCAAGTCCCTTTGTTGGAAAAAATGAAAATTCACGAACCATTGGGTTCTCCGATGAGGAGGTTCATCGATGGAGAAATTTTCCAACCAAGCAAAGAGGCAAGAAAGAGGATGGTTCGGTTTTGTGAAGATTCGTTGATAGAACAAAGAGAGGAAGTAGAAAATGGATAAGGCAAAAAGATAAAGAAGGCTTCATCAAGGAATTAGTGGAAAATCAAACTCACCAAGCAGTTTGAGATTTTCAATGTTTGCCAATAAGGCGATTGGCGATAAAGAATAGGTTTGAAAAAGAGGCAAAGTTGCTGACAAAGAAGGCGAACAGGGCTTGATTCACAAAAAAAGAAAAAAAATTCTGATAAGGCGGCCAAAGGGAGAAGGAAGAGAGGTTTGAAAAAAGGAAAATTTGTCAATAAAGGGCAAAGGTAATAAAAGACAAAAGAAGATGACAAAGGCTCAGTTCGTAAAATGAAAGATTCACCGATACAGTGGAAAAAGAGAGCAAAATGATAAGTCAGCTAAGAAGGGTGGTTTGTGAAAGGTGAATTTCACCGACTAAAGGAAGTGGTGAAGAAGGAAAAGACAAGGGAAAGGCAAGTTCAACACTGGCACATTTTGCTAATAACAAAGACAAGCCAAGTTCGTGAAAAGGGTGACTTGCCGAAAGAGGGCCCAAGAGAGGAGTGGTTTGTGTCAGGCTAAATTTGCCAACTAAAGGACAAAATCAAAATATGAAATCAGTATGAATGTAATAGTTTTAAACTATTATAAGAACTTTGCGGGCTTTTCTAGCAAACTATATTTCACGTGCCCATCTACTCTTGGTTACCATGATTACAATAGGGTGTAGGCAGATATGTACCCAAAATTTATTTTCTACAGGATAAGGTACCTTGTAGATGGTTGAAATAGTGCACAAGTACCAAATTTAATGGGAGGATGTAGTGCTTTAGTGATCGATGTCTTTTGCAGGTCCTAAGGACATTGTCAATGCATAAGGCATGGACATTTTTAGGTCCATTGATTTTATGACTGGGCTCTATGCCGATTTTAATGCAGCATAGGCCTAGCGTGTTGACTTAATTTCAACACCTAGGAGATGCACAGGAACTAACAACATATATACATGATTCAAAGATGTTTTTTGGGTTATTCACTAAACTGATTGTCTGTTTAAGAAGGCCTAAGTGAGATTTTTGGGCATCAAGCAGAGGATAATGTCTGAGTAGTGAATGGAGGAATGTGGTTGATACAATGTAGGAGTGAGTTGTAACATACATATTTATGCAGTGGTATGTATCCATGGCTATTTGTAATGATTCAGGGGAATGCATAGTCATGGTTTCATATTTTACCTTCACCATATTTGCTAGTGTGATTGTAATAGAGATTTGATAATGTGTGACAGCATTCAAGTCAATACATGCTTTATTATAAGTCATCTCTTTGTTGCAAATGGGTCATTGTAGTTTGTTTCTAGATAATTAAGTATGTCCAATGTATGAAATGTAATCTGAGAAATATATGTTAATATATTTTAGTCTTCTATTGATACTGGTTCAATCCATTTCCTTCATGTTTATTGCTTATCACTCAATTTCCTAATGGAGTAGGCACTGGTCCATATTGGGGATGGATTAATCTCACATTTTTAAATCAAATGAATCATTCACCTGTGGTTTAGGGGAAAAAACCACTTTTCTAGTGCATGTACATTCACATAGTTGAATCATCTATATAGGGGTTTTGTGACAGCTAGTAGTTCTTGACTTAGTGATAGCTTTTGGGATCAAGATGATGAGTTGGGTTTTGTTGTCCAGTTATTTTTAGTTGTTCATCTAGTTTTGATAGTAATACCTACTTAGGTATATCCTTTGGAATGTCCCTACCGAGTTTAAGTTGAGCTCGAAGTGCAAAGGAGTCTACCCACTCTTGTTAGCTAGCCAAAATCACCCTTAACTTGTTGATAAACCTCTTCCTATCACCCTAACAACAATCCCTTGCCTAGGTGATTTAGGAATGTTTTAGAGTTTTGTGTTGCAGTCATTTTGGGACCCAACACCTAGTTTTTCTTACAATTTGATCCTTGAATCTCCTCTTTGGATTGTGAACTTTGATGAATCCATCGTCCTTCCTTCTCGTGCCTTCAAATCTCTTGTTCTTCATGGGATATTCAGACTTCATTGTAGTAGTATTTGTTGTCTTCTTAGTTTCTTTAGTTTCCTTGGACATAGAACTTGATTCCTCTTTCTCCTTAAAGTTCTTCTTAGAGACAACAACCTTTTCAACATGTCCTAGACCAACAAACTTGTTGAATATGGATATTTGACTACCAAGCATCTCATCAAGAATTTCAAAACTTTTTCCAAGCTTGAGACTTCTATTTAATTGTGTATTTGCCTTCTCTAATTCTTTCCTTAGAGACACAACTTCAGCCTCTAGTTTTTGGTATTCTTCTAGTTTGGTTTTCAAACTCAAACTAGTAACTTCCTCTATTCTCTTAGATTCTGCTAGCTACAACTTCAAGTCTACTACAAGTTTTTCATCTTCTACAATCCTTAACTTGTATTCTTCATTTTGTCTTCTTTCATATTTTAGATTGGTTAGTACAGAGACTAGTTCACATTCCAAATCAACTTCACCTTCTTCTTCCTCATTAGAGTCTTCATATTCTTCTGTAGGAACACTTTGATTCTCTTTGATTTCAAGAGTCATGAATACAGTTTCATCCATTTCACTCACTGATGAGCAGTCATCAGAAGAATTGATTTCTTTATCTACATAAAGACTTTTCTTCTTTTTTCTAAAGTTCCTTTCTTACACTTGGAAACTTGTTGCCTAGAACTATTCCCTTTTTCATTATCACTTAAAGGACATTTAGATGCAAAATGACTAATTTTTCCACAATTGAAACATTTGAAAGGTAGTTTACCTTTGTATTTTCTAGAGCCTTTCTTCAATTTTCTAACAAAACTTGCTTCTTCTTCACGTGAATTGGTACTTGATTCAGAATCTTCTTGGCTTTGGAAATCTTGAATGTTGCTTCTTTCTTTGTTGACCCTGTACTTTCACTTCTCATTTCATATGCTATTACAGATCCAAACAATTCATTCATAGAGAACTTGTCTAGATCTTTAGCTTCTTCTATTGCAAAGACTTTGGAATCATATCACTATGTTAAAGACCTCATAACTTTCTTTACAACCACTTTGTCTTCTATGTCTTCTCCAAGACCTTTGATTGCATTCACTACCTCATCTACCCTGAGCATGTAAGTTGCAATGTTCCCACCATCTTTCATCTTTAGAGCCTCAAATTTGCCTCCATGAGTTTGTAGTTTTTCTTGCTTGACTCTATAATCACCCTCATAGATGTTGTGTAGCTTCTCCCATACATATTCAGTAGATTTACAATGCATGACTTTCACAAATTTTGTATTGGTTAGACCACTCAGTATATCATTCTTAGCTTTGACATTGCTTTCACACTCTTTCTTTCCAGCTTGATCAATGAGAGGAGTTGTTGGTACTCTGTCGCCATCTACAACAGACTGCCATACATCAAATCTAAGAGAGGTCAAGTAAGTCTCCATTATAATTCTCTAGAAAGAATAATTGGTTCCATCAAATAATGGTGCTTTATTTGAAGAAGAAACCTCTTGTCCTTCCATAGTGTTTTTGTGACCAGATCTTCCTTAAGTGATTAAACTTTCTTCAAGGAACCCTATGCTCTGATACCAATTGAGGAAGAACACCAATACACTAAGAGGGGACTAAATTAGTGTATATTAATTTTTCAAATTCAACCAATATAAGAACTAAGATCATTCACAAACTAAGATCACACACAATCCACATAACACCAGACGTACATGGAAAACCCTAAAAGGAAAAAGCCATGGTGAAGATCAATTTTCACAAAGAGTTTTTACAAATATTTTGTAAGCAGCCACTTACAAGTACATTAATACCCAAGACGGTGTTTGGAGGAACCAACCTGCAGGAACACTACACACCTAGTTGAGCACCAACTCAATACAATGACGTACCAACCTCAAGAGGCACCAACCCCTATTTTTCTCAATCTATTTTCATTTGGCGATGAGAAGAAGGGCATATATATTATCAACCACATTTTATGTTCTTCAAAACCAAATATATGTCACTCCTACACCTGTCTCAACAGTTGAACCACCACCAACTGCTAAGAAAACTGAAAGTCCACAGTTTCATAATCGTTACATAACAGCCACCAATCAGTTAAATAGTCACCCAACAATGGAACAATTATAGATCTAAATCATCATCTTAAACATTCATTATGGTGTGTAATAGTTGCCAATAGAATCACCAATATGTGTTTGACATTTGAGACATACGTGAGCTTTCAAATTGTCCATTGGTAAATGTAGCTCTTCACGAACTTCAAAGTTTGTAGTCACAAGTTATCAGCAAATTTGTCATTTTGCAAACTAAAATGTTTATCAGTTCAACACCTTTAGTCACCAAATCCCTTTATCGAAAAAATTTGCTTTTACAAACCTTGACATTTCTCACCTTTATCGGCAAAAAGTCTATTTCATGAACTTAGGCCTTTGTCACCTTTATCAGCAAAATTTTCATTTTAAGAACCTTGAGCATATTTCCTTTACTGTCATAAATTTATCATTCTCATGAACCATGAATTGATCAATTTTATCAAACTTAACCTTCCACTTACACTTCAACACCTTTTCCTTGAGCCACGATCCAACTTCCCTTTTATCAGCAAAAAAACCAAACCACAAACTTACTTTCCTTCGTGCCCTTTGTCGCCTAGTCGGTGAATCAGTGAAATAATAGACTCTTGAACTAGTTCATGAAAAAAAGACGTTGCCGATAACACAGTCCTTTGTGTCCTTTGTTTCCTAGTTGGCAAATTGGTGAAATGATGGACTCTCGAACTATTTTGTGAAACAAAAACTTTGTCAATAACACAAACCTTGCACTTCACCCTTTCTTCTTTACACCTCTGTCATCGAAGTTACTTACCAGCAAACCTAAAGGTTCACAAACTAGTGACTTGACCGACTAATTTTGAAACTTCAAACTTTTGTCAACTAAAGGCTCCTTTTCAAAGAACTTAAGCACTTGAAAACTTGTCCTTAAGTGAATCAGAGAAATCACCCATCGGTGAACTAAGCTATTGGTGAACTAGTCAATTCATGAACTAAGAATTTTCCCAACAAAGCTTCCTTTGACCAACTTGAAAATGTGAACTATCCTTTATGGCTTGTCAGAAAACTATTAGATCATGTAATTGCTAAGTCAATGAACTGAGCAGTTCGTGAACTAAAGAAATCACTAATAAGAAATTACCGACAAGAAATCATCGACTGACTATAACAGCTAATTTTTGCCCAATCTTCACCAAAATGTAACTGGGAATACCCAATTGGGTCTTTAACAAGAAGATGTCCTCAATCCTCAAATCTAAATAAGGCAACCACTCCAATCCAACAATCTCCTAATCTCAAAGTAATCACATCAATGACAAACCAAATCCAACAATCTCATCAATGAAAAAACCAACACTACATACCTTTTCTTCCACCTCCTTCAAGGGCATCAACTTATGACTAACTCCATCCTTTCTCAAGGAATAGATATTTGCATGGCCATCATGGATAGAACACCTATCATATTTCCATGGCCTTCCCAAAAGAACATGACATGCATCCATCAGTATGATGTCACATAGTACCTCATCATGGTAGTCTCCAATCTTGAACTTGACTAAACACTGCTCATTGACCAAAGCTTTATGGTCTTGCTGAGCTATGCAATCCTATATGGATATGGATGCCCTCTCCTTGTCAACTTCAACTTGTTAACCATCTCCTCTGAGACAAGATTATCAGTGCTTTCATATCAATAATAATATCACAACACTTACCTTCACAATTGCACCTTGTGCGGAATAATCTCTTCCTCTAATTTGGTTGTTTCTCCTCATTAAACTAGGGTTTATCCCCTTTCAGCATCTTCAAAATGCTCAAACTATGCATCTTCATGTACATGTACAACTTGTGCATTACCTCCAAGTCTTTTATTTGTCCTTCCTTCATGTTGGGGACACTCGTAGGATCGATGTCCTTCTTCTCCACATTGGAAACAGGTTCCTCTAAAACCTGCTCTTCCAGGTCCTCCCAGGTCTTCTTCTTCCTCTTTGCTCACCATTATTTTGGTCACAAGGGTGGTAGGCATTATATCCTCTCTCAGTTCAACTGGTGTTTACTTCTTCACTTTTCTTTTGATCTTCGTTTCAGCCTCCATATGATCTTCCACCAGTCCTTGTGCCTTGACCTCTTCCTCTTTGCTTGATTTAGAATATTTTATTCAACATCTCTTCCACCTTCAGGGCAAGCTACTATGCATCTCCTATGGTGTTCATTCTGACCAGTCTCAACTCATCTTGAATACTTGGCCTCAACCCATTAATATAATGGGCTATCATCATTTTGTTAGCCTTTGTATGACCTATTTTGATAATAATCTTATAAAACTCTTCTATATACTCCTTCACAGACTTGTTACCATGCTTCAATCCTTGTAGCTTCTTCAACAACTCTAACTCCTAGTCCACATGAATGAACTACTTCTTTAGTTTGTCCATCATCCAATCCCATCTGGTAATCTTTCCTTTTCCTCTTCTATTTCTCTCTAATTGGACCTCCTTCCACCAAATATTGGCATGGCCCTTCAACTTTATTTTTGCAAACTTGACCCATTCTAGATCCTCCACATCTTTATACTCAAAATATTCCTCCATATCATTTATCCAATAAATAAGCTCTTCTAAATTCAGATCCCTAGAATAGGTAGAAACTTCAATCCTAGGCATCTTTCCAATCTTCGAAATGGCCCTCAACAACTTAACACGTGCAGGATCTTCTACATCATCTTGTTCTTCCTTGGATAGCTCTTCTTCTTCAACTTCATTTTCACTTTCTTCTCTTATTATTGGATCAAACCCTCTTCGCAGCTCCTCTTGCAATGCATCAATTTGCCTTTACAGGGCTTTAAAACCTGATGCAGAGGAAAAGAACAACTCAACTTCATATAGGCAAAGTTCAACTACACCAATGAGCCCAAAAACAAGGATCTTCATGGAAAAGTGGGAACAGCAGTTAAAGTTCTTGAATTCTTCTTAGAAATAGTGTTTGTACATGTATTAGATCCCATCCCATCCATTGGCAAAGGTGGATCACACTTTAAACTACTAGTTCCTTCACAAACCCCAAGAAAGGCTAGTAGCTCTACAAACAGAGAACAGTCCCAATACCTTTCTGTATAAACATCCAAATGCAAATCTTAGACATGCATTAGATACCTATTATGCCTCCCCACAGCATACTAGAAAATGTGCTCTAAAAATGGACTAGTAATTCTACTACAAGGGTTCAAACTCAGAAATTTCACTGTGAAATGCCACGAACAGTCATTCATAACTTCCACAAAAATAAAAATGAAGTCGATCGCTTCAGTCAAATTGTAGATAACATAGGTACAGACATTTTCTCCAAGTTACATAAAGATCTAACGGTGGAAAAAAAAGTTATGGCATTTTTCCCAAAACGGGTTACCCTAAATCAGGGTTTTGACAGTTTTTACTAAAAATGCAATATCTTTCTCAAAACAAAACCAATCTGCATGCAACAAAATGGAAATGGAGGATGATTGATAGAACTATCACTTACAACCAACTTGGCATTAGTCCTTGCTCATACAGGGCCGTACAATAACAGAAAATAGCAAATTTCTGTAGAAATGCCTAAAAAAATAGTCTTCTTTATTGTTCCAATTCTTGAATTCAATCACCCACGAGTTTCTAAAGGTTACAAGGCCTTTTTAAAGGCATTAGACATGTCTTTTTAGTTTCTAACTTCCTAGGAATGAATCAAGAGCCAAATGACTCTTCACCTTCCCTCATTTTTACATTTTTGAAAGATAACTTTTCCCATTTTGTAAATGAAGACAAAACTTGAACATTTAACCTTCCTAATTACTTCATCCTCTAAAATATGACATAATTTATCTTATTACATTATTGAACCATTCAAATTTAATCCAACTCCTATGGAAGTCTCAATTTGTCAAGGTGCTCCTGCACCATACAACCAACCAACAAAATTTCCAAGTCCCTTGGAAATGTAATAGCAACAAAAGTCGTTTTCCTCTGTCTTTATCTTCAATCTTCTCAACTTCAATCTTCAAATCTTCATATCAAAAGAAAGGTGACCAACCAACCAACAGAACAAACTACTAGCATCTTTAGGCTCCTTCTACTCCCTTCAGTGGAGTACTCTTCAGGCTACAACATCAAGTGCTTCTTCAATCAAGAGTCCATCTCTCTCACTGCTTCACAACACCAACTTACCAAACCATTCATCTCACCCAACAGCGGATCCTGGTGATGCACCTACCACTCTCTCCTCAGTGGTTTCTCTATGCACCCTTATCCAGCCTAATCTCCATTCGAGAATGGTCATGATAGACCTTCTCTTATTTGCCCTCACACACAACCTCAAAAACTTCTTTCTGCAGCTAGATGGATAAGCACCTGCAACCAAACAACTTAGCAAATAATGGTCACCAACATAACATATTCTTCATCTTAGAAATAACCTCTCCTCCCAGAGATTTTGCTAGCTCTGATACCAATCTGATGCAGATGAAAAGAACAACTCAACTTCATATAGGCAAAGTTCAACTACACCAATGAGCCCAAAAACAAGGATCTTCATGGAAAAGTGGGAACAGCAGTTAAAGTTCTTGAATTCTTCTTGGAAATAGTATTTGTACTTGTATTAGATCCCATCCCATCCATTGGCAAAGGTAGATCAAACTTCGAACTACTAGTTCCTTCACAAACCCCAAGAAAGGCTAGTAGCTCTACAAACAGATAACAGTCCCAATAACTTTCTGTATGAACATCCAAATGCAAATCTTAGACATGAATTAGATACCCATTATGCCTCCCCACAACATACTCCAAGATGGGTATAGGTTACTTTGGAAAATGTGCTCTAAAAATGGACTGGTAATTCTACTACAAGGGTTCAAACTCAGAAATTTCACTGTGAAATGCCACGAACAGTCATTCATAACTTCCACAAAAATGAAAATTAAGTTGATCGCTTTAGTCAGATTGTAGATAACATAGGTACAGACATTTTCTCCAAGTTACATAAAGATCTAATAGTGGAAACAAAATTTATGCCGTTTTTCCCAAAACGGGTTACCCTAAATCAGGGTTTTGACAGTTTTTACTAAAAATGCAATATCTTTCTCAAAACAAAACCAATCTGCATGCAACAAAATTGAAATGGAGTGTGATTGATAGAAATATCACTTACAACCAACTTTCCATCAGTCCTTGCCCGTACATGGCCATACAATAACAGAAAACAACAAATTTCTATAGAAATGCCTAAAAAAATAGTCTTCTTTATTGTTCCAATTCTTGAATTCAATCACCCACGAGTTTCTAAAGGTTACAAGGCCTTTTTAAAGGCATTAGACATGTCTTTTTAGTTTCTAACTTCCTAGGAACGAATCAAGAGCCAAATGACTCTTCACCTTCCCTCATTTTTACATTTTTGAAAGATAATTTTTCCCATTTTGCAAATGAAGACAAAACTTAAACATTTAACCTTCCTAATGACTTCATCCTCTAAAATATGACATAATTTATCTTATTACATTATTGAAGCATTCAAATTTAATCCAACTCCTATGGAAGTCTCAATTTGTCAAGGTGCTCCTGCACCATACAACCAACCAACAAAATTTCCAAGTCCCTTAGAAATGTAACAGCAACAAAAGTCTTTTTCCTCTGTCTTTATCTTCAATCTTCTCAACTTCAATCTTCAAATCTTCATATCAAAAGAAAGGTGACCAACCAACCAACAGAACAAACTACCAGCATCTTCAGGCTCCTTCTACTCCCTTCAGTGGAGTACTCTTCAAGCTGCAACATCAAGTGCTTCTTCAATCAGGAGTCCATCTCTCTCACTGCTTCACAACACCAACTTACCAAACCATTCATCTCACCCAACAGTAGATCCTGGTGATACACCTACCACTCTCTCCTCAGTGGTTTCTCTATGCACCCTTATCTAGCCTAATCTCCATTCGAGAATGGTCATGACAGACCTTCTCTTGTCTGCCCTCACACACAACCTCAGAAACTTCTGTCTGCAGCTAGATGGATAAGCACCTGCAACCAAACAACTTAGCAAATAATGGTCACAAACATAACATATTCTTCATCTCAGAAATAACCTCTCCTCCCAGAGCTTTTGCTAGCTTTGATACCAATCTGATGCAGAGGAAAAGAACAACTCAACTTCATATAGGCAAAGTTCAACTCCACCAATGAGCCCAAAAACAAGGATCTTCATGGAAAAGTGGGAACAACAGTTAAAGTTCTTGAATTCTTCTTGGAAATGGTATTTGTACTTGTATTATATCCCATCCCATCCATTGGCAAAGGTGGATCAAACTTCGAACTACTAGTTCCTGCACAAACCCCAAGAAAGGCTAGTAGCTCTACAAACAGATAACAGTCCCAATAAATTTCTGTATAAGCATCCAAATGCAAATCTTAGACATGCATTAGATACCCATTATGCCTCCCCATAGCATATTCCAAGATGGGTATAGGTTACTTTGGAAAATGTGCTTTAAAAACGGACTGGTAATTCTACTACAATGGTTCAAACTCAGAAATTTCACTATGAAATGCCACGAACAGTCATTCATAACTTCCACAAAAATAGAAATGAAGTTGATCGCTTTAGTCAGATTGTAGATAAAATAGGAACAGACATTTTCTCCCAGTTACATAAAGATCTAACGGTGGAAACAAAAGTTATGGCATTTTTCCCAAAACGGGTTACCCTAAATCAGGGTTTTGATAGTTTTTACTAAAAATGCAATATCTTTCTCAAAACAAAACCAATCTGCATGAAACAAAATTGAAATGGAGGGTGATTGATAGAACTATCACTTACAACTAACTTGGCATCATTCCTTCCCTGTACAGGGCCATACAATAACAGAAAACAGCAAATTTCTGTAGAAATGCCTAAAAAAACAGTCTTCTTTATTGTTCCAATTCTTGAATTCAATCACCCACAAGTTTCTAAAGGTTACAAGGCCTTTTTAAAGGCATTAGACATGTCTTTTCAGTTTCTAACTTCCTAGGAATGAATCAAGAGCCAAATGACTCTTCACCTTCCCTCATTTTTACATTTTTGAAAGATAATTTTTCCCATTTTGCAAATGAAGATAAAACTTGAACATTTAACCTTCCTAATGACTTCATCCTCTGAAATATGACATAATTTATCTTATTACATTATTGAACCATTCAAATTTAATCCAACTCCTATGTAAGTCTCAATTTGTCAAGGTGCTCCTGCACCAAAACCCTCTTCTATCAAAGCATTTCTCCCAGCACCACCACGGTTTCTTCGTGGAGGCATTTTGATCTCTATAGCAAACCCACAATCTCAGGTCCTAGTGCAAACTGCCTCACAGTCAACAATCTATATACACACTCAAGAACCCTCACTTTGATACCACTTGATGAAGGGCTATTCCACCCAACACTCACACACAAAACAACAACAAAGATTCTCACCAAAAATGTGAGAAATGAAATCAAGCAACTCACACACGAAACAACAATAGAGATTCTCAACAAAAATGTGAGGAATAAAATCAAGAAACTTTTATTTATTCAGTAAAATGGAGTGCAAAATCTAGTATTACATGCTACAACAAAATGGGTTGTTTCACAATAGAGAAAATCCTACTCTATCAGAGATTTCTATAATCCAAAGCCATAACCGCACATATGGAACTGTCCCTCATAACCTTTATGTTCCCCTTTTAGTTTGTCACCAATAACTTCCACCACTTCTCCACTACCTTCCTGAATGTTCTACAAAGTGTAACTCCCCTATTTAGGTGCCAAGTCCAGCTGAGCATTTGCTCACCCAAGCAATTGGAAATTTGAAATTTTAAAGTTTTTGAAATTTTGTAACACAACTTTCAGGGACCATAACCTTTGAACCAGGTGTCCAATTGACAATCATATTCAGGTGTTGGAAAGCCTGTGAAGAGCTCTACAATACGCAAAATCATCTAAAGATCATTTTGTCCGCTTTTCAAACCCCAACGAGGCTTCTAAGGGCCTCAAATTCAAATTTGAAGTTCATCAAGAGCAATTTTTCAGGACGGAAACTTTAATATCTCTCAAACTATAAATGATATTTAGATGATTTCTTCACCATTTTCTTGTTTTTACAATTCCACTTCCTGGAATAAGTTTTCAAGTCCATACATACCCAAATAGGCCAACTTACTAAAAATAGCAAGTTACTATTTTTAGCCTTTTCTGAACTTCTGACAATCCCGAACCACTGAAGTGTCAACATGGACTCCAACACAACTAAAGAAACCTACAAAAACAAAGAAAAAAACTTCAAATATTTTTGGTTGATGCAAGATTTCCCTTAAAACACTGGATGTTCCTGCATCAATATGTATGTGTGTGTTCTTTGATCAAATTTGATCTAAGTTTGATTTGATTGTATAGGATTTTGGTTAAGAGGTTTGGATGGGCAGATTACCATCATTAAGAACCATATTTTTTTTATCAAGTAATATTATTTTTCTTTTCTCTGGTTTACACTCAGAGTGATTGATTTCTTGTGATATGGTTTCTTTATTAAAACCCTAATCAACTTGATTATTTTTTACAAAACATAAACCTTTTGATTCTAAGTCTATTTACTTCCTTATCTTCTAACAATGTGTCATAGAAAGAATCAGCCTCTTACCTTATATGGTGACTTGCATTTTTGGAACTAATCTCTTTTTTAAGTTTATTATCATTGATAAGTTAAATTACCTCGTTGATTCAATCTACAGATCGAAAAATATGATACTTGTGGTTTAACAAAAGATATTTAAATGTTATTAAAGTTGTTTATGATGTTTCAAACACCAATTAAGTGGTAGTATATATAGTTTTCCTTATTTATCTTTATTTGTGTTTAAAAGTAGAGTTGGGCTAAATCTATCATTAGAGATTTCTTCTTAGTAATGATACAATTGGATATCGAACTTCAAGTTTTAGCATTAGTTAAATGATGTATTAATTTGTTTCGTAGTACTTTTGTTTCAAACTTCATCTTAGCGGTATTAGAAAGATATATTCTTATTATTATTGTTTATCGAAAGCAATGATGAGCTAAATTTGATGTTCAGATAATGTTCTTAGGGATGTTACAATTTGATAAAGGCTTCAAGCTTTATTGTCGATTAAATGATTAACTTAGAGGTGAAAGCCTTTGTGTCTATTTAATGAACAACTTGGTAGCAATACTCTAGAATGAAGGACTACTATCTTTTATATCTCCTTATTGCATAAAATATGTATTAGCATCTTTATTAAATCTAGTTGAGATTCAATTCTATGTTGTTTGAATTTATTTATTGTTCCTCTAACATACTCATATGTTCATCATAATGTTAACATTGGATATAAATGGTAACAAAGCTATGCTAGAGAATACTATTCTCAACCTTGTTTGAATGGTTTAGTTAGAAAGATTATTTTTCCATACTGCTTAGTGAACTAGGTTTTTTGTTATTTTTTGTTGGGTCTTGGACAGGTGCTAAATATGGGGTCACAAAGAAAGGGAGGTTACTTTTTCTAACCTATCTTTTGTCATCAACTTTCAAAAGATGCTTTTGCCAAAGATTTGTAATTAAATTTAGTATTTGTACCTATTTTATTAAATTACTCTATGCCATATCATGATATAATTTCATTTACAATAGATTACTATTTGTTAAATGTTAGAGATATCATGTTGCACTAGATTCCATCATGCTTGTCGGTTTTGATTGCTAGACCTCTTGTGAAGGGTCAGGTTTCTCCTTTTTTGGATTAAGGTTGGGGAAGTGTAAGGTTCGTGGATGGGTGGTAAATTGCCTTGATGATGCTCTCACTCTCTTTCCTCACATTCACAGATGATGATATCTAGAGGACAGGTAGTTTTATTATGTCAAAATAGTGTATTAATGCCTTTATGGCTATGAAGATGTAAAGGACTTAGTCCTATGTTTTATTAAGCTATCTTTACTAGCTTATTGTAATATTCATGTTGAAATATTATTTTGGAATAAAATTATATTTGAGTATCAATTTTAAATTTTACTCTTTTATGCAATATTATATTGTATAGATATGTGTGGTCTTTACACTACCCCAAGATCCTTCATGTCAAAAGAACCTAAAAATTGAGCTTTCAGCTCACTAATCATAACATTGGTGCTATTGAAAAATAGCATGTCATCCACATCATACTAGGCAATAATTAGTATATGATTATCAATACATCTAATATAAATACAATGATCCTCTTCGCTTCTTATAAAACCTAACTTTAAAACTTATAAAGAGACTATTTTAATCTACAAACCAAGTGTTCCTTTCCTTTTACCTCAAAACCTTTAGGTTGTTGCATATAAATTTTCTCTTCCAGATCCCCATGCAAAAATATAGTTTTAACATCCATTTGCTCAATTTCAAAATTATAAGTAGAAACTATAGATAAAATAAATCTAATTGAGGATAATTTAGCAACATGAGAGAAAATTTCACCAAAATCAACTCCCACTCTCTAGGAATAGCCCTTGGCTACTGATATAGATTTGTAGTTCTCCAATGAATTGTTTACTCCAAACTTCTTATTATATACCCATTTATAACCAATGGCTTCCTTCCTTTGGGAAACAAATAAGATCCCAAGTGTCACACAAGTCTAAAGCCATCATCTCCTCCTGCATGGCTTATTGTCAAGACTCATTATCATCTAAAAGAGTAGCTTCCCGTAGAATCTAGATCCATCGTCAGTATTTAACAAAGATAATACACAACATAAATCTAGTGGGCTATACCTATCAATATTTTTATGATGTCTTGTGGATCTTCTTAACTGTGGAGTATGGGATTCTTCCTCTTATTCTTCTACATGTTCAACCTCTTCAAGGTCATCCAGCTTAAAACTCCCACTTGAACCCTCTTCTTCGTCTCCATCCTCAAATCCATCATTATGTTCTTCCACATGTGCATCTTCTTAATTCAATTCATAATACACTATCTTTTTCCCTTCTTCCTCTTTTGGTTGTTTAGGAACAAAAATAGCTTTTTGCTCCCTGAAAAATAACATCTCTAGAAAAGACAACTTTCAAGGTTAATGGATTCCACAGCTAACCTTTAACATTCTCACCATATCCAATTAAGATGCATTTATGTGCTTTTAGATATAGCTTGGTCCACTTTTCTTTAGGCACATGAACAAAAGCCTCATAGTTAAAAAAACCTTAAATGTTAAATAGAAGGTTTCTTACCTATCCACACTTCATAAGGTGTCAAATCAAGAGTGTTACAAGGAGATCTTTAAGAAAGTAAAAATAATTACTCATTGCTTCTACCCAAAAGCATCTGTCCAACTATGCAGCACTTAACATACTCCTAGCTCTTTCCATCAAGGTTCAGTTCATCCTTTATACTACCCCATTTTGTTGAGGTGTATATGGAGTAGTCTTTTGCCTAATTATACATGTGTGCTTGCAAAACTCGCCAAATTCTTTAGAATAATTTTCCCCTCCATTGTCAGATCTCAAAACCTTTATCTTAGGCTCTTACTGCTTTTCTACTAAGGCTTTAAATTATTTAAACTTCGTGAAAACTTCATATTTATTTTGCATAAAATAAATCTAGGTAAACCTTAAAGCATCATCAATGAAGGTCACAAAATATCAAGATTTTCCAATAGAACCAACATCCATAGGATCAAACACATCTATATGAATTATTTCTAATTTAATCTTTGCTTTATATTTTCCTAAAGAAAATGATGATTTGTTTTGTTTCCCAAACACACAATCCTCACAAAAATCAAAATACTCATCAAAATAAGAGAAACCATCAACCAACCTTTATTGATAATGGTTTTTTAACCTTTTTCACTTTTGTGGCCCAATCTATTGTGCCACAACATACATGTATTTTCAATTTTTTTAGTTACATTAGTGGATTTATAAATAATAGTGGCATTCAGCCTAAACAAAGTTCTCATTCTTGACCCTTTCACTACCACCAAGTTTTCTCTCACCAATATGCAATCAACCTTATCAAAAGTTACATGCATTCTCAAATCACTAAGCTTTGATACAGAAATTAAATTTCTTGATAATCCAAGAATATGTAAAACAACTAGGAGAGTTTTTATCCTCCCATCACTGAAACATAACTATACCTTTCCCCATCCAACAATAGGATATGAATTGTTGTCCCCAAGGTATACTTACCCACCATCATATTCTTGATATGAGGAGAACCACTCCTTATGTGGACTCATGTGATATGAGCATCCTAAATCAACCAGCCTGTGATCAATAGAAATATTATCACAAGAAAGAATTAAGGCTTCATCACCTGATTTTAAGGACTTCTCTATAAAGGAATCCCATTGTTTCTTCTTGTTTACGCATTCCTTCTTCACATGTCCCCTTTTATCACAATTCTAACACTTCACTCTATTCTTATTAGGAGTTTTAGATCAGCCTTTATACTTCTCTTTAGGCCCATTTTGATCTCCTTTAGATCCACCTCTTTCCTTGGACCTTCCCAAGGGGGATAAAAAGCATCCATTGAGCTATCCATAGTGGTTTTCTTCCTCATTTCATGTAACAACAGAGTTGCAACCAGAGCATCCATCTTGGGATCTGTATGATTAGCACTAATAGCAAGAATGATATTCTTCCATGAGTCAGGGAAAGAACATAGAAGCACAATACACTTATATTCCTCACTTATAATAACATCTATAGAGACTAATTGCCTCAAAATCAAATTAAATGAATTTAAATGCTCTGTAATTGATTCACCTTATTTTATTTTTAGAGAAAACGATTTTATTTTCAAATATAACTTATTCACAAGACTTTTAGCTTGGGAGATTTCACCTATCCTTGTCCATAAGGAATATGCAGTTTTCTCTTCTAAAACATTTAATAGGGTAGAGTCTACAAGACAAAGCTGGATTGTCCCCCGTGCTTTCCTATCCATATTGTCCCACTCATTTTGATTCATTTTATTAGGCTTATTTCCCTTTGTTGCAACTATCCATTGATCACTCTTATGACAAGGAGATCCTCCATCTTCAACTTCCACAACTCATAGTTAGTTCCATTGAACTTCTCAATATCTAACAGAGATGTAGATGCAGTCATAGCTTCCACACACAAATCTACAAAACAAAATTAAACATCTAACTCTCACTACAACTCAAAAAACCATTCCCTTCTAACCATAGGAGCAAAGTTGGTCAGGCTATGATACTAAATGTTAAGAATAAAAGGTAAAACCACTACAAATGGAAATCTGAAAACAAGTCAAAAAATTTAAAATTAAGACTTAATTTTCATGATTCAAACTCATTCACCTAAATACTTCTTAATTATAGAGTGCCAAAAGAATAATGGAATTAAACTAGCAACATAAAAAGTCAGCAACACCATGAAAACATCACATAACATAGTATATAACGTGGAGAAACCCTTTCAAAAAAATCTCCACCAAGGAAAAGAGGCCAAGATTGCATTTTCTTCAAAATAAGAGTACAATGCAACAATCTTCCTTCAAACCTTTTGTGTCTTTAATCTGACTGCACCTATGTACCTGTGAAATTTCTTACTTCTACCTCCTCAAGAACTTGTATAAATAATATTTCATACTTCATGGGAATACAAGAGATGTGGCATCCAAGGGCATGTGCACAAATATGGGGGACCAAAAAGTGACTAAAATCACTTTTTGGTCCATTATGCATATAACACGAGCGCGTTATAACGTGCTCATGTTATGACTCAGTATTGGCTCGGTAGTGATGAGCACGTTATAAGGCGCTCATGTTATAATGCAAGTGCATTATAACACACTCACATTATTAAAAAAACATAAAAATATATACTTTTTTTATTTTTATAACATGCATAAAAATAATGTATTTTTTATGTTTTTCATAACTCACTTGCATTATGAAAAACATAAAAAATACATTATTTTTTATTTTCTCATAACATGAGCACATTATAAGCTACACGCATTATAACTTTCCTTAGAAACTAACAACCCTTAGGGTTGGATTTTTTTAGGTATCCAACCCAAAGGGTTGGACTTGCATGTCAACACCCAAAGACGTTTTTTGCAAAATATAGAAAAACAACTAAATGTCGAGCATGCTCTCCGTCCGGTTTGCACATTTTTCAATGTTGATCTAAAAAATACCACATTAACATCAAGCTCTCTCTTACCTTTCTAGCCATGTAATTTTTTCTACATTTTGAATACGTTAAGGTATTGATCTTCGATTTCTTTTGCAAGTGTCCTTTTTTGCTGAAAATCTATGTATAGTATTTTTGGTGTCATTTTTTATCTATTAATCCAAATTTGAAACAAATTATATTTTTATATTTTAGACTATTGTATACACATTAAAAAAGTAACTTTTGATAGTTTTTAAAATAAAATTAGGGGGGAACATGCTCAAGTTTTTATTTTTCAACATGTTTCTACTTTGAAAATTAGTAAAAATCATATATTCATGAAAAAACCTAGTTTAGGATCCAAGAACCATAAAAAATAGGATCTAGCACATTGCCACAAACTTCTAGCCTCACAAGAAGTGGGATAAGTACAAATACTCTACCATTGAACTTCCTAAAACTAATCAACTATTAAATATCCTTCTATTCCATCTTAAACTATAACCTACTAAGTCTAAATTTTTAAATCCATATCCTCTATAGGAATGGCCTCCTCTACTAACTATAGACACAATTCTCTTCAGAAAATTTTGATTTTCCTTTCTTAGAATATCTTAGCTCCATTTGATGCACTAGAGGAGTCTTTTTCCTTTTAACCTCTATTCATCCTTGGTCATAAGTGTTTAAATTATTTTTCTTGGGTCTAATTTCACCAAAATCCATAATTTCTGAGACTGAATTCCCCATAAATACTGAAGCATCCCTTGATTTATCTTCTTCATATGAATCTTTTTGCATAGATGGGTCCTGCATGTCGGGACAAGGTGAAGTAGTCAGTCATGAAGTGGAGTTTGGAACATTACAATCCACCCCATTTTGAGCACCTGGAGGGATGATGTAGTGGTAAAGCTCTACACCAATCCACCAAGAGGGATTTTCACCCTTATGACTCCATGATTGAGCCTTTTTGCATTGAGAAGTGAGATGATCTATAGCAAAACATATCCTACACCTGAAAGCAATTTTTTATAATCCACTGGTTGCCTCCAACACTGGTTACCCACCTTCAAAGAAATTTTAGCTGAAAGACCCTTAGTTAGATCCATTTCAATGCATAAATGAGCATAGGTGGAATGTGAAATTATTTGTATCTATCAAGACATAGTAAAACTTACCAAAGCCATTGCCAATAGCTCACAAACTCTCCAATTCCCAAAATTACAATGGAAGATAAGGTAAACACACCCAAAGGTAAGCAGAGGCAAAAGTCTCAATTCAAGGATCAAAAGAAAGGAACCAAGGTTTCAAGCATAAGAAATCCCCTTGATAAAACCATGGACCATATTCCAGAACTATCTCCTTGTCTTCAAGAGAGTCAAATTCTAAAATAAAAAACCCCTGGTGCAGGGGTATATATTGATTTCATTCTCCATACACTCCTGCCAATTTTATGATATCCAGGAGTGTAGATTACAAATCTCCAGCTAGATTTTCATAAATCTATAGATGAGGGCATGGCTTTGAAGTAATTCCTCTTGTAGACACCTAAAATTGACCATGTCTTACGACATTACCTTACATCTCCTTATATCACCTTGTGACACATTTGGATCTAGGCCCTTTTCATGACCCCTTCCATCATTCCCATTAGTTAAATAAATTAAATTTATTTTAATTAATCTCTCTTATCCATTTATCCTCCTCTTACACCAAATTAAATAAATATTATTTATTTAATCCCATTTTCCTCCATCATCCAATTTAAATCCCACATATCTCCTATAATTTAAATAATTTTATTATTTAAATTATTTACTCCCACTCACATCCTTACTTTTAACCGATTTAAATGTGCGTCATAAGCACTTCCTCTCCAAAATCAATTAAAAATTCTATTTATTCCCTCAATTAAAAATTCTATTTATTCCCACTCTCATCCTTATTTTAGTCAGTTGTCATCCTCATTTATGGTGTGTCATGAGCACTAAATTTGGCTTTCAATCCTAGTCATCCACCTCATCCCTCACCCTTCTAATCCTGTCCATCCATTTGATTCCCTCTCTATCTATACATTAAACTTTCATTTTCATTTCAAACCCTCACACTCTCTCATCAAATTTTGTACACACATTCATATCTCATATCATTTTCTATCATTTCATATCAAGGTTATGTTGGTTGTGTGAGCAGCCCACAATACATCCACAGGACGAATCAGTGGAGCTTGGGTGCACTCCATTCCATCCTATCAGAAGTCTGGAATTGTGTAAGGTTTGAGGTTATTTGCTTTGTATGTTTTATCCATTGTGTCTTGCATGATTTTCTGGGTTTCATTTTGGCAAGTCCAATTTTGTGCAAGGTTTGAAGGTATATTTGCATTGTTTATCTTTATGTTACTTTGCATGATTTTTAGGGTTTCATTTTGGCACACCTGATTATTTGTTATTGACTCTCATCCCTTGATCTAGCTTGCTTATGTGGGTTTTGTTAACATTTTGTTGCAGTTTTATGCCTTATTGGGACAAAACCCTAAGTTTTAAAGATTTCATCATATCTTCCAAATGGATACAAATTTTTCTACAAGATTTTAACAGAAGTTTTTGTACCATCTAAGGAAGCTACAGAATAAAAATCACATTCTTATCATCATTTTTGCATGAGTTATAATGATTTTATTTTTTTCATAAATCTACATTTATGTGCACAAATCAAATAATTTTCAAAAAAAATTACATTTCTAGAGAGATTTTTAAATTATAATGGGGGTCTATTCTTTACAGTTTTAATTTTGAGGTCAAATAAGGTATAAAAAAATAGATCTTTGTCGACTATAGGTTTTTCATAAATCCGCATTTCTGGGCACAAATTAGGAATTTTTTAGACATTTTTATATTTCTAGAAAGGTCTCAAAAAATTAGCAGGGGTCTATTCTTTGTTTTTTTTATTTTTCAAGTCAAAAAGTTTCAAAATAATCAGATCTATGTCAACTATGTGAAAAAAATGTATCTGAAATTGCAATCTTGTGATGAACATATCTTGTATGGTTGCATTATAACATTATTTTCTGATTTTGTAGGGGTTTCATTATCATTTATAATACATTTTCTTGCAGCAAAATCATTTGTCCAAGATTATCTTTTTCAATCTAACATACTTGTTTTGTAGCTTTCACTTACCAAAGATCAAATCATTGAAACTACTAACAAGTTGCTGCAAATTTGCATGTCAAAGAAATCTTTTTTATCACTAATCTAGGCACTTAGTCTAATCTAGGGGGATAGTAATTGAACATTGTTTGCTTTTTCTTCAGATTTTGAAAAGGGTGTATTCTCTCTCCTCGCACCTTTTGGTGACCTTGGAGATCAAAAGCCCCTTCATTATCTTTGTGTTTATTTGTTCAATCCGAGGACTATCATCTCATGTATGCTCTCCCCTTGCACTTTGTGTGAGCTTGGGAATCAAAAGTGAATAGTGTTTCTTCCCTTTAGGAGATCTTCTAGGGGATTTCATTTCCCCTAAGGATGACCTCAACCACGTGTTATGGCAAGGTATATTAAAGGGGGGGGAGTGAAATTTGTACCTTAATCTAGCTACATAGTCATTGGGACAGCCTTGGAGCCCCAGGTGATTCCAGACACAAGGTGAAGTGGTATTTGCTTAATCACTTATGCCACATCCCTTCAATGGGCTAGTGTTCATAGACTTGGGCCTCATTGTACCTTGTGTATTTGAGAGGACTCTGCTAGAATCTCATAAAATCCTAATTAAGACCTGATGCAGAGCCACGCAGCAAAAGCTTATAAACGGGATGGGTAAACCATTAATCCACTGTCATGTAAGATCTTGACATACAACATCATCATATTTCGGGCGAACCCAAAATGTCCTCCTGCTGACCACTGTTCACTTCCTTACTGCCTATCGGCAAGAAAAACACTATCGGCACCTGTGGAAAAGGTCTCGCCAAACTCCACCTCACGCCGATGCGTATCCTCCGCCTTACCGTTTATCGGCAAGATATCGTTCATCGGCCGAAGGATACAAACTTGCTCCGACGACGAAGGTCACCCCGATAGCCTTATCGGTCATATACCGATCGGCCAGACTTGGCTTATCGGCCTGGCTCCCAAACACTTCGCCGATGACTAATGTCACCCCGATATCTTTATCGGTCAAGTTGCCTATCGGCAACACTTCCCCTATCGGCCAAGCTGTAAAAAGTCTCTCCGACTCTAGTCCTCCTGCTGATGCCGAAACTCTTAGCGTCAGCAGGATACAATTTCATCGGGTGATATTCTCAAATATCTTGATGATGATGACATCACATGCACCTGATGATGATGTCACCCGAACTATAAAATCCTCCTCCTGTCCTTAGCCAAAAAAAATGACTTTGACTCCCGCATATGATAGCGATATGCGGATGATGGATACACACGAAAGATGATCCTGATGACGATATACACAAAAAGTATATATCCGACTTATATCATCCTGATGCATTCAAACATGCAATTTTTTTTATAAGTTTCATGACCCGATCTGGATAGCGATATACACACAGATATCGATGCGATGCCCACAGTCTGTAATGTCGCATGCAGACACTGTATATCCATCAACTGCATACAAACTCACAAAACCTCATAACTTCACACAGAAAACATGATGATCGGGCCGGATCACTTTCAGATCAAAACTTAGAATTTTATCTTCCTAACCCTAGCACATGAGGATGCTAGGATGATTCATAGCATGCTACCAACTGATCTCCCAAACATGAAATGCATAAACAGAAAACACAAAATGCAAGTTAAACTAATATACATGACCTTTCCACCGATTCAGAGAATCAACCGGTGGAAGGGTTGAATGAATCCATTCACTTGTAACCGAAAAGAAAACAATGTACAGACAACTTATAAACCAGATAAATGCAATTGATGAGATCTTTGCTTTCACTAATGAAATTTCATACAATGTCTTCACAGCCTGAATGGCTCTGTAACTACCCTCTACAACCTCAACTTAATCTCTTACTCATTCCATAATACTCATAACATAATACTGATTCTATATCTCCTAAACCCTAACTGATCTAAGGTATATAAAGCAATCTCCTGCGAGTACTACCAACTCGATTCCCAGTGGCTGGGAGCTTCCAAGCGGCTAGGAGGAGACAGCTCAAACAGCCTGATAACAAAATCCTAACTACCTGCACATTCTCCTAGGTAGATCTAATACATACGCATTGGTCCAATGGACCTTATTACATCATGAAGTCAAACATACTAAAAATAGACTTATGTCCTATCTTGTAGGGGTGCTCCTGCACCATACTCCCCAGAAGAAGAAATCTCAAGTCCACTTGAGATGAGAGTCTGTAGATCGGCACCATGTGTCTGGATCTACTCTTCAGTCATCCATACTGCTTCGGAATTAGGTTTTCCCTGCCAAGACACTAGATACTCCAAATAGTGTTTGTTCCGTGTCTTTTTGATCACTCTTGTGTCCAAAACCTTCTGCAACTGAGGTAGATCATGCTTCGGAATGTCATCAATGACTGTATCCTGTAGGAGTTCCTGGTCTGTATCTGGATTAGACTTGTATGGAGTTAAATCACATACATTGAATATAGGGGACAAACCAAGATCTGGAGGGAGTTGTATCTCATAAGCATTCTGTCCACGCTTGGTCAAAATCTGACATGGTCCAACTTTTCTCTGCATGAGTTTAGTATATTTGCCCTTGGGAAGTCTGTCCTTCTTCAAATGAACCCATACCAAATCGCCAACATCAAACTGGACATCCTTCTTCTTTTTATCAGCATATTCCTTATACTTCAAGGTGGTTTTCTGTAGGTGTGTTTTCACTTGATCATGAACCTCTTTTATGGCTTCTGCAAAAGCTTCTCCTTCTGCATTAACAGGGTCTACTGTAGGTAGATCTCGCAATTCCAAGATTCCTCTTAGATGCATACCATACACAATCTGAAAAGGTGATTTCCCTGTACTCCTATTGACAGTATCATTATAGGAAAATTCAGATTGAGATAGAACATTATCCCACTTTTCTCCATGCTGTTTTGTCAAACATCTAAGCAGATTTCCTAAGGAATGATTCACTACTTCAGTCTGTCCATCCGTTTGAGGATGATATGCAGAAGAAAAAGATAAATTTGTTCCAAGTTTCTTCCAAAGAGTTCTCCAGAAGTGACCAATAAACTTCACATCCCTATCTGACACTATGCTCAATGGCAATCCATGAATCCTGACAATTTCCCTGAAAAACAAAACTGTAATGTATGAAGCATCAGCAATGGTTTTGCATGGCAAGAAATGTGCCATTTTACTGAATCGGTCCACTACAACAAAAACACTATCAAATCCTTTCCTTGTCCTTGGTAAACCCAAGACAAAATCCATACTTATGCTTTCCCATGGTCTGGAAGGAATGGGTAACGGCTGATACAAACTTGCAGTAGTTGACCTGCCTTTTGCTTTTTGACATATCACACATGTCTCTACAAACTTTCTAACATCTGATTGTAACCTAGGCCAAAAATAATGTCGTCGGACAAGATCAAGAGTTTTATCTAGACCAAAATGACCTGCCATAGCTCCACAATGTTTCTCCTTAATGATGTTCAACCTCATAAAACACCTTGGAATACACAACTGTCCACCTTTGAACAGCAATCCATCCTGGATCAAAAATTCAGAGAATTCAGCATGATATTTCTCTCCAAAAGAAGTACATACCTGATATATCTCACCAAAATCTTCATCAGCCTCATACATGGTCTTTAATGAATCAATGCCAACACTCTCCAACTGAATCTGGTTGACTGTTAGAACTCTCCTGCTCAAGGCATCTGCAACTTTATTCTTGACTCCTTTCTTATGCTTCAGTGTAAAAGTAAAAGCTTGTAAGGTTTCTACCCATTTCATGTGTCTGTGGTTCAGCTTTTCCTGGCTGTTTATGAAACTCAAAGCCTGGTTATCTGTGAATACTATGAATTCCTTTGGCATCAAGTAATGCCTCCATTTCTTGAGTGACTGGACTAAAGCATACATTTCCAAATCATAGGATGAATACCTCTTTTTAGCATCGTTGAGCTTCTCACTAAAAAATGCAATTGGTCTACCTTCTTGGCTGAGTACTGCTCCAATGGCCATATGACTGGCATCACATTCCACCTGAAAGATTTTGTTAAAGTCTGGAAGTGCAAGGACTGGCTGCTGTGCCACCTTCTTCTTCAATGTTTCAAAAGAATCATCTGCTCTTTGAGTCCAAGTAAATCTGCACTTCTATCCTCCTTTGATGGTATCAAGCATGGGTGCACAAATATGACTAAACCCTCTTATAAACTTTCTGTAGAAGGTTGCTAACCCATGGAAACTTCTAACATCATTCGGGGTCCTTGGAGTTGGCCAAGACAGTATGGCACTTATCTTCTCCTTATCCATTTGCAGCTTTCCTTGTGAAATGACAAAACCCAAATATATGATCTCCTCTTGCATGAATAAACACTTGTCGAAATTGATCATCAGTTGCTCTTCATGTAACATCTTAAGAACCAAATCTATATGTCTGAGATGTTCTTCTTTTGTGTTGCTGAAAATCAGAATGTCATCTAGATATACTATGACAAACTTACCAATGAATTCTCTCAAAACCTCATTCATTAATCTCATAAAAGTACTAGGTGCATTAGACAAACCAAAAGGCATAACTTTCCACTCATATAACCCTTCATTAGTTTTGAATGCTGTTTCCATTCATCTCCAGGCCTAATCCTGATCTGATGATACCCACTCTTCAAATCTATTTTTGTAAAATACTTAGCACCTCCCAAACAGTCAAGTAAATCCTCTATCCTAGGGATCGGAAACCTATACCTGATTGCGATCTTGTTAATAGCTCTGGAATCTGTGCAAAGCCTCCAAGTGCCTTCTTTCTTTGGTGCTAGTACAGCTGGTACTGCACATGGACTTAAACTTTTCCCAATCAGACCTGTATCCAACAATTCCTCAATTTGTATGGCTACTTCTGCATTCTGTTCTGGAGTTAGCTTATATGCTGCCTTGTTTGGAAGTGTCGATCCTGGAATTAGGTCTATGCAGTGACTAATATCCCTTACAGGTGGTAGGGATCTTGGCATTCCATCTGAGATGACACCTTTATACTTATCCAGTAGCTCTTGGATAGCTGGGTCTATGAACCTCTATTTTTTCTCTTCCTTGACTTCTTGTTGCTGTTCTTTATTCACTCTCATACATGGAATTAGGGCATATGCAACTGTATCTTCCGCTGCTACTTCTTTCATGAACTGTTTCCCTTCCATCAGCATTACCTTCACCTCTTTGCCTTTGGATTTCTCCTCTTTCTCTGTCAATGGTAGTAACTCTATCACCTTACCATCTTTAGTGATTGTATAGGTGTTTCTAACACCATCATGGCGTGCCTTCAAATCATACTGCCATGGTCTACCAAATAAAAGATTGCAAGCATCCATCTTGGTAATGTCAAACAACAACCTGTCTTTGTATGCTCCAATCTGGAATTCTACCCAAGCCTGTTCTTCTACAACTGTCTGTTGACCTTGGGTAAGCCATGAGACTTTGTATGGGGATGGGTGAGGTAATCTCCTAAGCTTAAGCTTTGTCACCATTTCATCAGATACAAAATTTTCAGTAGAACCAGAATCAATTAAAACTTTACATGCCTTACCTCCTGCTTTGCAAATGGTTCTGAAAAGAGACTTTCTTTGAGGGGGTTCTTTGTCAGGTACCTTCATGGTAGTCATTGTTCTTCTCAACATTAGAGATTCCCCACTCTCTGGATATCCATAATTATCAGGGGCATTCACACTCTGAAAAGCATTAGAGCCTGTCATACTTTGACTATCAGGTTCTTGGATTAGATTTGTTCTCCTTTCTCCTATTGAGCTTGTGGCCTTTTCTGGACATCTGCTGGCTATATGGCCTTCTTTGTTACAGTTATAACATCTGATGGATCCTCTGCCCTGGGATCTGCCTCTGAAAGGTCTTCTGCCTCTGAAGTTTCCTTGCTGACTGTAACTTTCCCTCTGGTTTTGACTATTGTTTCCCTTACTATTGTCATGACTGGATTGTCCCTGATATCCATGTCCATGTCCTCTTCCTCTGAAAGGACCTCTTCCACCTCTTTGTTGTTTTCCCCTTCCTCTATTATGTTGTTCCTGTCTTCTCTTTAACTTCTCTTCCACTTTCAATGCCAACTGAAAACATTTTTGAACTGTATCTGGATTATGCAGATTCAAATCTTCCTGAATGTTGAACCACAATCCATTAAGGTATCTGGCTACCTTCTCTTCCTCACTTTCTTTTACCTTTGTCTTCACATAGAGTTTCATGAATTCCTCTATATATGAGCTGACATCTAGCTCCTTCTGCTTCAAGTTTTGTTTCCTCTTGTGTAATTGGATACTGTAATCCAATGGGACATAGGCTTCCTTTACTAATGCCATCATCTTCTTCCATGTAGCGACTCTACGCTTTCCTTCCTGTACTCTGTCATCTTGGACAAAATTCCACCATGTCAATGCAGCTTCTTTCATCTTTGACTGGGCTATTTTCACTCTCTGGTGTTCTGGTATCTCCTCTGTTACAAAGAAATTGTTCAAGGAGTCTATCCACTCCATCACTGAATCAGGTTCCATCTTTCCTGTAAACACTGGCAAATCCAGTTTCACATCCATGGTTCTCCTCTCCATGGCTTTGAGGGCATTCAACAGTGGCCTCTGGTCTGCAAGAACGGTCTCCTCATTCCAACTAGGGATCTCTTCTTCTTCCCTATCTTCTTCTTTACCAGAACCTACTCTGTTCCTCAACTCCTCTAACTTATCCTTCAATTCCTGATTCTGGGCCTTCACGGCCTTGCTCTCGGCAATCTGCTTCTTTACCAGGACTGCCAACTCAGCGTTGGTCATCCTTGCCGGAACCTTTGATGTTCCTTCTTCATCTGACATCTTGTTATACTCTGATCTTTTCCAGAAGATCCAACCTTTGCTCTGATACCACTATGATGCAGAGCCACGCAGAAAAAGCTTATAAACGGGATGGGTAAACCATTAATCCACTGTCATGTAAGATCTTGACATACAGCATCATCATATTTCGGGCAAACCCAAAATGTCCTCCTGCTGACCACTGTTCACTTCCTTACTACCTATCGGCAAGAAAAACACTATCGGCACCTGTGGAAAAGGTCTCGCCGAACTCCACCTCACGCCAATGCATATCCTCCGCCTTACCATTTATTGGCAAGATATCGTTCATCGACCGAAGGATACAAACTTGCTCCGACGACGAAGGTCACCCCGATAGCTTTATCGGTCATATACCGATCGGCCAGACTTGGCTTATCGGCCTAGCTCCCAAACACTTCACCGATGACTAATGTCACCCCGATATCTTTATCGGTCAAGTTGCCTATCGGCAACACTTCCCCTATCGGCCAAGCCGTAAAAAGTCTCTCCGACTCTAGTCCTCCTGCCGATGCCGAAACTCTTAGCGTCAGCAGGATACAATTTCATCGGGTGATATTCTCAAATATCCTGATGACGATGACATCACATGCACCTGATGATGATGTCACCTGAACTATAAAATCCTCCTCCTATCCTTAGCCAAAAAAAATGACTTTGACTCCTGCATACAATAGCAATATGCGGATGATGGATACACACGAAAGATGATCCTGATGATGATATACACAGAAAGTATATATCCGACTTATATCATCCTGATGCATTCAAACATGCAATTTTTTTTATAAGTTTCATGACCCGATCTGGATAGCGATATACACACAGATATCGATGCGATGCCCACAGTCTGTAATGTCGTATGCAGACACTGTATATCCGTCAACTGCATACAAACTCACAAAACCTCATAACTTCACACAGAAAACATGATGATCGGGCCGGATCACTTTCAGATCAAAACTTAGAATTTTATCTTCCTAACCCTAGCACATGAGGATGCTAGGATGATTCATAGCATGCTACCAACTGATCTCCCAAACATGAAATGCATAAACAGAAAACACAAAATGCAAGTTAAACTAATATACATGACCTTTCCACCGATTCAGAGAATCAACCGATGGAAGGGTTGAATGAATCCATTCACTTGTAACTGAAAAGAAAACAATGTACAGACAACTTATAAACCAGATAAATGCAATTGATGAGATCTTTGCTTTCACTAATGAAATTTCATACAATGTCTTCATAGCCTGAATGGCTCTGTAACTACCCTCTACAACCTCAACTTAATCTCTTACTCATTCCATAATACTCATAACATAATACTGATTCTATATCTCCTAAACCCTAACTGATCTAAGGTATATAAAGCAATCTCCTGCGAGTACTACCAACTCGATTCCCAGCGGCTGGGAGCTTCCAAGTAGCTGGGAGGAGATAGCTCAAACAGCTCGATAACAAACTCCTAACTACTTGCACATTCTCCTAGGTAGATCTAATACATACGCATTGGTCCAATGGACCTTATTACATCATGAAGTCAAACATACTAAAAATAGACTTATGTCCTATCTTGTAGGGGTGCTCCTGCACCAAGACCTTTCAGTTGTCATATCCTACAGTGCATCACTACAACAAGGGGAGAAGAGGTCACACTATTACCTCTATTGTTTGAGATGGAATAAACTTTGAGCAAGACTTTAGTTGCCAAGGTAAGGGGTGTAAGGTGGTACATGACCTTGCATTCTGTATCTATCCAAGCAATGGTAAATGGTATCAAGGAGATGGGAATTACCATATCTAATAGTAGAGATTGAAGTCACACCTGAGTGAGTCCATGGGATATGACACTCCTACACAAATAATTCTAGGTTTGTTCTTATGCTTGGCGTGTTTTCCTTGTGCAAAACCAATAAAAGCCACTTTAGCCATGAAGCAATTTGCACCCATTTCCTTGCTAAGTCAAGTCAGCCATTGTCTTTTTGTGTTTGTTTTTCTTGTCAAAAATCCAAAAATCCAAAAAAACTAAAATATCTCCAAAAACATCAATCTTCCAACCAAATCTAGCATCCATCCTAATCATTCCCTTGCATCACAATCACCCATCTAATCATCTTATCCCAATCATCTTTTAATCCAATCCAATCCATTTTACCCTAATCGTCCATATGGCACTTGAAGCTCCTTATGGCTTCCACAGAAGTTTGATGAACTCAAAAGATTATACGGAAAGTATCCAGTCACTCCTACATCATCATCCCTACCTTCCATCAATAACCAATCCAACTTATCCATACCCCAAACTTATCCAACATCCACCTTACCCCAAACCTCACAAGTCCAAATTCCTAACCATGCTTCATCTTCACACATAACAAATCCAACTATCTCACAACTTCAACAACTCCTAGATCAACAACAACAAGCCCTTCAACAACAATAACAACAAGCCTTTCTACAACAACTCCAAAATATCTAACAATCTCAAACACAACCACAACCTTTATCCTTTCAATAAACACAACCACAATCCCATATGTCATCCTCATCAACTCCATATCAACCTAGTCCAACCACATATCAAGCTAATCCTACCTCAATCTATCGCACTTCTTCTTATATCAACTAATATCCACATAAATCCATACCTCAAGGTCATCCAATTATTTATTCCAACATTTCACTTCAACCCCAAATCCATTTGCAAGACTATCAAGTTCCTCCACAACAATAACATGCAATTCCAAGTTACCCTTTGCACCAAGATCAAGTGTCATTAAGTCCTCATGTTTCTTTTGACAAGGGAAACACCGCTCCCTCTTATGCATCCTATGGGTATCATTCATCATCATCTAATAAAATGCCTACCCAAGAGCCTCCTAGTCTTATACCAACACCACTATACAATCCCAATCATAATCCATCCCCTCCTCTTATCCATAGACCCAATCCTAATCCCAATTCATTGGTCTACCAGCCCTCTAATCCATCAAACCCTTCAATCATTCCATCAAAATATCCCTCCAAACCTCCTAATCCTATCACATCAACATCACCATCTCCAAAAAGACCAAATAATCCCACCCAAAATCCTTTGGATATTAAATCTAGAGTTCAAGACATTATGAAAAACCCTCATAAAAAGCACTTGCAGACCATATTGTTGACAAAAATCCCCACACCTGTCTTCAAATGATACTTTGTTCAGGGTTTCAAATACCTTCGGACCTTGATATAATCCCTTTTCTTCCTCTCGGTTATATTTATATTCCTAATCCATTAGGAAGACCTTCCCAACCACATGTTGAAGAAACCATAAACCCAAACACATCAAACCTTCCATCTAACCCCAATCCTATTGCATCCAATCCCATTATTCCTCCCCCTGATCCTAATCCCAATGCTATTACATCTAATCCCATTATCCCTTCACCCAATCCTCATCCTAATAGTACACCATCCACCCTTATTATCCATCCATTATATTGTGCATCAACCCATACACTTATGAAAGATGTGATCCAATGGCTATTATCAAAGAATCAAACCCCATCATACAATCCAATGCCCATCCTTAAATCCACCAAGGACCCTCCAAGCAACTTATATATCCTTGTGCCTATCCAAGAGCTTCCATGTATCATTCATATTACTCCATTACCATTCCCTAGTCTATTACTTACTATGTTGCCTGACAAACTCCTTACCATAAATGCAAATCAAATCCAAGAAAACCAAAATCTATGTCAAGAACCTAGTCCAAAGCATGTGGAAACACCAACCCCTCATCCTAATCAAGATCTAAAAATCCTATCTAATCCCATCCCTGATTCCATTCCATCATAAGATCAACCCATCCATAACCTATATCTTTTCTATGATCAATATCCTACCCATCATCAAGCAATCCAAGTTCATCCTATCAAAGCCCAATATTTCATTATCCATGA
Organism: Cunninghamia lanceolata; assembly: GCA_027924645.1. NCBI lineage: Eukaryota > Viridiplantae > Streptophyta > Pinopsida > Cupressales > Cupressaceae > Cunninghamia > Cunninghamia lanceolata. Next base: position 1,094,451 of record BSBN01000441.1, on the reverse strand, counting down.
TAATCCTCTATATGATCAAGATAAGGATCCAATTTCCCAAACCACCACCATCAATGATCAAGAACCTTCCACTATGCTTATCTATCATCGCACAATATCTACTTCCCATGATGAGACACTTGGTCCCCAAGAAAATATACACAATCAACTTCTTATGGAGCATAATGTTGATCAAGATCCTCATGATCTTTCACCATGCTCTATTGATCCCATTCCAAATCCATCATCCTATCCTCTTGTATCGAACACCTTCATTCATTGTGGCTCTCTTCTAGGAGATAAACAACTTATATTCACCACTCCACCCTCCCCATCTAATAATTGACTCATGTCTTGTGTCCTAAACAATAAACATCCCATTGCATATTGCATGCTCTAAAACATGAATTGTCATGGCAAAGGATTAGGCCATCATGAACAAGGTATTTTGGAGCCCATCCATGTCAAAGTTCCTCCACAATCGCATGGCCTTGGCTATATACCCCAAGGAAACCAATCCCAAGATGTTGGTACCACCTCCATGCCTTCTAAATCCACTTCTTTCCATCCCAAACCCCATGCATCCCATTGCACCACCAAAACATATGTTGTTATGCCTCCTCCATTATCACACAAATCTCAAAATCATGTGACCATACACCTTCCTCCATCTACTTTACCTCCACTCCTTCCAACCCCTAATATCTCCATCCTTAAATCCCCTCATCCTTTTATCCACAATTCCACTAATCCCTCCATCCACACATCACGCTACCCTAAATTCCCCTAAAATTATTAATCATGATCAACAAATGCACATATCAACCAAACATGAAGCTATTACAACCCCCATGAGATTCAAAAATAGAAATTTGGATGTCTCCTTATATAAAGAAAAAACTCCATTAAAGCCCAAGAATGATCATGCCACAAGGCATCAATCTCTAATATCTAAGAAAAATCTTACACCTCAAAAATCAAAAGCAAAAATAAAAATGGTGGGTCCTGAAGCAAAAAGCACTTAATCCAAATGAAGCATTCACAATCCAACAATCCCAAAAATCCCATTCCCTATCACAAAATCCTACAATTCCTAAGACCATTTAGGTCCCAAAATTACTAAATCGACCATCCCCTAAGCAAACATCTCCATTACTGCCAACTCCTTCCATTCAAAAGCTTCAAAATCCAATTCGGTGTGTGCAACTGTTGGTCTTAGTTCCTTTCCATTCCACAGCATTCCCACATACCTCCATCTCCCCATCTTCTATCTACTATCCTGTATATTTCCCCCATCATATCCCTATGGTCCATGCTTTTGGATAATCCTTCCATCCACAATACACATCATAATGCACTATCCATCCACATCATAATCCACTATCCTTCTCTGCACAATTCACTATCTATCCTACTCCACCTCCCTCTCATGAAATCCTCTACCAACATCCATGCACAAAATGACACTTGAGATGATCCATGTGCGACAACCACCTATAATGGGACACTATCACATTTCATGGAACTAGACGCTTGAGTCCCCATCCTCCAAATTCCTCCTATTCATATTCCCCTATCCCATCCAAAAATTAAACAATTAAAAAGAAAAATCAAAATAGTAAAGAGAAATCCCTTCATCCAATGGTAAAACCACCTTGGTGGTGCCTTGGATAAGTACCATGATGAAAACCTGGTAAACAGGCGTCATGCGTAGATTCCTTATCTATGTGCCTTACACTTGGGGGCATGTTGTCTCATCTATCCCATCCTATTATTTTCCTTTTATCCTACCATCTTCATATATCATATCCTCATACCTACTTATGTCATTTACCTATCCACATGCCTATCTGTCATGTCCCTATACTAATGACTTTGATTATGTTAAAGATATGAATCTATTATTATAAATCGTAAACTGAATATATTTAAATTAAATATTATATATTGTAAATATATTTAAATATATTTAAAATGAAATATTATATAAATTAAATACTTAAATATCATAAATTAAATATTATTATTTATATTTAATGAAAATATATTATTAATATAATAGATATTATTAAATAAGCAGAGATATTATTATTATTCATTATTAATATATTATATAAGATACTATTAAACATAGTATATAATATATAAATATAAATATAAGTATAATATATAATATATATATAAAAATATAAATATAAAATAATAATAATAATAATATAAATATAAAACAATAATAATAATAATATAAATATTATTACATTTATATCCTAAGATTAGCGTTGGTTATAAAGTTACGATCTACTTTTATACAAGTGTAATGATAGACCAAAGGTTGCATCTATTCACAATTAGGGAAATATAAGGGGCATCAAATGAGAAAGAAGGAGGGATATAGGAATCGATCAAGTTTGTATTTACTAAGACATCAGCAAACAAGAGGAAAGGAATAGCCAACAACTCTATTACAGCGAGATCCAATATACAATCCAAGCATATATCTATTACTCTCATTAATTCCACAGCAGATCTGTGTATCGTAGCGAATTATAAGAGCCAATGGGAGTGATTACTCACACAACAAACAAAGCATATAGCAGAATTCAAACAACAAAAGGTATGCAATGATGCTCTTACTCCATAAATCTGATTAATAGATGCTTAGATCTAATATATATGCATATGCCTTTGCATTTTGTGAATAACATATTCTGATTTCTTATGATAATTGTGTAAAGAAATGTCTTGAATCAAATTCAAATATACTCATAACATAAGAAATGCACCTTGTTTTCATGTAGTCGAAGATACATATGACTGTGTTATCAGATTAAATAAGCATTAGGATTAATAATTACATTTCATGATTTAGTACTCTAAAGTGGCTCATCATATTACATATATATAGGAATGAAAGGTTGGTCTATAAAATAGATTTATAAGAATGTTAAAATGATAGAAGTAACCATGAGATCAGCCACTTAAATAATAGATGCATTTCATAAAGGTTATATGAATGTTATGAATGTTTTAATCAGTTGGATGTTATATAACTCTTAATGTTGAATCTCATATTAGAGTAATTCCAAGGTTAGTAGTAATAGTGTAAACATCTAGTTTCATAGCCATGAAGACATAAGCATTTAAAGAGAAATGACAATATACTAGTGGATATTGTGAATATCCAAGATAATGATTTTAAATTGAAGGCATGTTGATGCCTAGAATAATAAGTATATCTCTACAAAGGGATTGATTATGAGATCACCTTTAATAAGTAATCAACATGACCATGGAGTATCGGGCTAGGATTAGTAGCCTTCCTCTTAATCCACCTACACACCTTATAAGTATGAGACTGGTGGTTAGAGGGAATCTAGTGTCTAGCACTCAAGCTGGCAAGTCATTGCCCCTCCGAGCTAAGAGCAAAGTATCGTCAGGTGTAGCATGAAGCTCTTAGACCTAGGGTAAGAATGAAGTATTTCCAGGTGTAGCATGAAGTTCTTGACCCTATGGTTGCAAAGGACCTAGATAGTGTTAATGGCCTAACGGTAGGTGAACCTTGAGCTAGCTTTAAGCCCCTCCGAGCCAAGTGTGAAGTACCTTCGGATATTGAGGCAAAACCTTGGGCCTACGGCCGTGGGTCTTGGAAACCTTAACACACCCTCTCATATTAGGTGAGTGGTCTGATTAATGGGTAGGATTACAAACGTCCTCCCCGAGGTATGTCCATGACTCATGTGATTAATGATACTTTGTGATTTATGTGTATTCAAAGGTTTACCTTATGGCTTATGTTTATATGTATATTCGTATGACTTATGTATTTAAGTGTATGCTTTACAACCTACATGTATTTTTTGTGACTTGAGCTACTTGTCTACTTGCTTGTCTACTTGAGCTACTTGCCTACTTGCTTGAGTTGGTTTCTTGTGTTCTTGAGCTACTTGGTTGTCTACTTCAATTTTAAATTATGTAATTATATGGCAATGCATGTAACCTATAAATTGGTGTAATCACTTACGTATTTAACATCCTAAGGATATCACTCAACACCTTGAGGTGAAAAAGGGAAGAGCATTTCATCTAAGAAAGATATCCAAAACCATCATTAAAGAATTCAATTGAGATTTAGGGCCACTGAGGTATCATATCAACCTAGAAGGTTCAATCTCTTAAAAACCAAAACAACAATTTTTGAGGACATAATAAAGACAACTTAGCTCTTTAGAAATCTACAAATGGGGAGAAAGATCTTAAAAGAAAATGTGAAAATTTTCATCAAACTCAATTGCTCTATCCATTTAGAACAAGACCATGACTTCATCTCAACACACTGAAGGTAGATGTTAAAATGCAAAGAATTCATTGTGATTGTTTGGGGACAAGCAATTTTGAGTGGGGAGGGTTGTCATGTCCCTATACTAATGACTTTGATTATGTTAAAGATATGAATCTATTATTATAAATCATAAATTAAATATATTTAAATTAAATATTATATATTGTAAATATATTTAAATATATTCAAAATGAAATATTATATAAATTAAATACTTAAATATCATAAATTAAATATTATTATTTATATTTAATGAAAATCTATTATTAATATAATAGATATTATTAAATAAGCAAAGATATTATTATTATTCATTTTTAATATATTATATAAGATACTATTAAACATAGTGTATAATATATAAATATAAATATAAGTATAATATCTAATATATAATATATAATATATATAAATATAAATATAAAATAATAATAATAATATAAATATTATTACATTTATATCCTAAGATTAGCACTAGTTATAAAGTTACGATATGCTTTTATACAAGAGCAATGATAGATCAAAGGTTGCATCTATTCACAATTAGGGAGATATAAGGGGCATCGAATGAGAAAGAAGGAGGGATATAGGAATTGATCAAGTTTGTATTTGCTAAGACATCAACGAACAAGACAAAAGGAATAGCCGATGACTCTATTACAGCGAGATCCAATATACAATCCAAACATATATCTATTACTCTCATTAATTCCACAGTATATCTGTGTATAGTAGTGAATTATAAGAGCCATTGGGAGTGATTACTCACACAACAAACAAAGGATATAGCAGAATTTGAACAGCAAAAGGTATGCAATGATACTCTTACTCTATAAATCCGATTAATAGATGCTTAGATCTGATATATATGCATATGCCTTTGCATTTTGTGAATAACATATTCTGATTTCTTATGATAATTATGTAAAGAAATGTCTTGAATCAAATTTGAATATACTCATAACATAAGAAATGCACCTTGTTTTCATGTAGTTGAAGATACATATGACTGTGTTATCAGATTAAATAGGCATTAGGATTAATAATTGCATTTCATGATTTAGTACTCTAAATTGGCTCATCATATTACATATATAGGAATGAAAGGTTGGTCTATAAAATAGATTTATAAGAATGTTTAAAATGATAGAAGTAACCATGAGATCAACCACTTAAATAATAGATGTATTTCATAAAGGTTATATGAATGTTATGAATGTTTTAATCAGTTGGATGTTATATAACTCTTAATGTTGAATCTCATATTAGAGTAATTCCAAGGTTAGTAGTAATAGTGTAAAAATCTAGTTTCATAGCCATGAAGACATAAGCATTTAAAGAGAAATGACAATATACTAGTGGATATTGTGAATATCCAAGATAGTGATTTTAAATTGAAGGCATGTTGATGCCTAGAATAATAAGTATATCTCTACAAAGGGATTGATTATGAGATCACCTTTAATAAGTAATCAACATGACCATGGAGTATTGGGCTAGGATTAGTAGCCTTCCTCTTAATCCACCTACACACCTTATAAGTATGAGACTGGTGGTTAGAGGGAATCTAGTGTCTAGCACTCAAGCTGGCAAGTCATTGCCCCTCCGAGCTAAGAGCGAAGTATTGCCAGGTGTAGCATGAAGCTCTTAGATCTAGGGTAAGAATGAAGTATTTCTGGGTGTAGCATGAAGTTCTTGACCCTATGGTTGTGAAGTACCTAGATAGTGTTAATGGCCTAACGGTAGGTGAACCTCGAGCTGGCTTTAAGCCCCTCCAAGCCAAGTGTGAAGTACCTCTGGATATTGAGGTGAAACCTTGGGCCTACGGCCGTGGGTCTTGGAAACCTTAACACACCCTCTCATATTAGGTGAGTGGTCTGATTAATGGGTAGGATTACGACTGTCCTCCTTGAGGTATGTCCATGACTCATGTGTGATTAATGATATAAGATAGATCATGATCATGGATATATGACTAGAAAGGATATGAAATAGATAGAGTTTATTATTGTTAAGCACTTTATGTGAACATGATGAAATGATTTGTATACTAATGTGCTCTTTTACAAGTTGAAATCGTTTGCAAGGTTGCAATATTTTTGGCTTTCTAGCAGGGGACATTACACTATCTTCCATTCCTCCTTTTGATCTTAATACAGACATAAGGGCAAAATGTTGAAAAATGCTTTGGACACCCCTTGATATATCCAATCTTTTCTCAACTAATCTTATCATTCTATCGTCATAAGCTTTGTCATGTAAAATCCTAAGCATTACACCTCGAATGGGGCATGCTATTCCTATGAGACATAGTCCTTGAAGATCACATCCTGAATTCTTCCATCCATCTATCCTTTATGCATTTCCCATATGATTATCTACTATTACCCATCCTTCTACCTATCCATCCATTTTACACTTCCTATCACTCCCATCCTCCTACATATCTATCCATTTTACACTTTTATGTAAGAGAATCCCTGGTTCAAGAGCAATATTGCATCAACAAAAAACATTTGCATTTCAGATCAATTTGTTTCTTTTCATTTTCTAGTTCAATGCAGGCAGTTCAATCAGTAGTAGTTTCTGTATTTTGGTCTACATTCTACCGCAGTTGCATTTCACACCTTGTGGAGCTAGAGTTAGCATCTAGACATGTTCATCTACAACATATCTAAATCTTGGAACATTTGGTTAAGATATCAGAAAGATACCGCTACAAGAAGATCGACTATTTTCTCATAAGAGAGCATCCTGACAGTCTCAGACAATCAGCTAAAGGAGAAGACTTGTAGAGCATTTCTTTACTTGTGGAGCCTAATGACACGTCATTCATTAATATTTAGTTCATGGCCAACCTTCTCTGAGATCCGCACATCATTTCATTCATTTGCGGAGAAGTTCTTCGTGTTTAGGTCTGACCTATCCGTATACACACATTATAGCTCTTCATTGGAGTTATGATCTTCCTTGGCCAACGCGGAGGAAACTTTTGTACCGAAGATGATATATATTGATGTAATAGATGTCTAGGAAAGTAGTTCATGACATAGAGATCAGCGATAGTTTAGATTTTGTGCGAAGGAGCTTAAAAGCTATATCTTGTGCATATTTTGTTATTTTGTATTCAGGCCTATGAGCCCTAATTGTAAGCCCGCATGTTGCCGGCTGATCTGTATTTGCCTTCTATGATATATTGAATGACTGAATTTGCATTTGTTTCATATCTTTGAGTTGTTTCCTTTGTGTTTACTCTTACTAGGTGGTGTGGACTATTCATTCTGTGAACCCTCCTACCGTGACTACACTAAGTGGTATCAGAGCAAAAGTTTGAATCTTCGGGAGTGAATTGAGAGAAGTTGGCAAAGGAATTCCATAAGATCTTGTTGTGGACAGATTGTTGAATCTGAGGCAGGTACCTTGTGTCGCAACTGATCACCGATTGTGAGGCAATTGTCACCTTGTAACCTGATTGTTGAATTGAGGCAGTTTGCACTTGATCCTAGGAAGAAAGCCACTAAGGAGAATCCCTATTGTTGGAACAATGGCTAGTAGGATGGATGAGATGATGGAAATGATGAAAACAATGAGAATTTGATTGGATGTTGTCGAGGAAGATAGGCAAAGAGGATTGACACCTAGACCTAATGTTGAAAGTGATGATGAAGAAGAATTTCAATCTGTTGAACAAATTGGTGAAACCCTTGGAGGTGATGAAGAAGAAGAATTAGATCAAGTCAAGATGTTGCAAGTGATTTCAAAGATTGGAAAGAGACCTAGATTTGATGTACCAAACTACACTGTGTAATGTCCCATTCCTAGACATCACATAGATGAGCAGTGGTTGGCCTATTACCAGGGTTCCCGTAGGTCAGCAAAGTGGTTAGGGGACCTATCCAGGGGCAGTGGAGCTTTGCTAGGAGTCTTTTGAGCCCTTTAGTTTGGTGTCAGTTGATGAATCCAAGGGTTGAATTGAAAATATTAAGGTTTGCTTTAATGGAATAGTGAAAAGTGAATAGTAACAGAAAATTAGAAGAGGAATAGTGAAAAGTGAATAGTAATAGAAAATTAGAAGACGAATAGTGAAAAGTGCCCCCATCCTAATAGCACAATGTTGTTTTTAAAAAGTGGCACTTCCCTTTTCATGAGAAAAGACCCTCAAGGTGGGAGTGGCCTCTTGGAGGGAATATTTTATTGTTTTTTATGGAAAAAAGGTTATGGAGGCTATAAAGCAAGGTATTGGGCTCATTTTTTAACATTCTATTCTCATTTTTTACAAAACTAAGTGCAGGTTTGGAGCTCTAGATAAGGTTTCAGCAGATTGCAACTCTTCTAAGGATGAAACCCCTTGGAGGACAGTGGATTGGATGACAACCCAGTTCACAAAATAGGGAAATCTACTCTGGGTTTCCATTTGGGCGTCATCAGACTTCATTACATGGTACTATTGCAGTTGGAGTGATTACAATAGTGGGTTATCAGGGTATAATTATAGATTGGGTCTTCTTATTAGTAAATATCCTCATTTCAGTGCCTTTACCAACTGGCTGTTCAAAATGGGAGTCATTTTCAGTCAAACCCTAGCAAGAAATTAGGGTTTCAATAATTAATTGTTCCATAATTTAAGCGTTGGCTTCCGGGTATGTGTTTATCATTTGGACAATTCAATATTGCATTCTATAAGGGTTTTAAACTGCTGTTATAATCTGATATAATGTATATCAGCCCTTTGAATCTTATAATTAGACTTGATATAATTAGTATAAAAGGGTTCTATTGAGTTGTAAATGTCATCTTTCATTTATGCAATAGTTCTCTTTCATTTCTATGCTTTACCTATGATTTGGCAATGAAAAACATGCAATGAAACTCAAACTACAACAAATCAGCAAACAAGCAAAAATACCAAACTTACCTTCGCTGGTCAAAGATAAGAATTGCAACAAACAAATCAGCAGATCCAAAAAAATTAGAAATTTTTGAGTTAGAATTGGTTGGGGATCTTTCAGTGGTATCAAAGCCATAATCTTGCTAGCTTGTTGGGTAATGATTCTATTCAATTGGTGTGAAATCAGTTGTGCACAAGTCAGTTTGGATTTGGTTTTTAGTCTGGGACAGTGAAAAAGGTCATTATGGCAAATTTGTTTAGTAATAAACAGGCATGGAAGGAATTTGAACAAACACAACACAAGATCATACGTAAGTTGTAGCATTTAGATGATTCACTTTCAAAGTTTGGATTCTCTAAAGGATCATCTTCACTTTCTACTAGCAAAGGTCCAACACCACAAGAAAAATAAGTGGTAGTGCTTAGCATATTTGAGGAGTATAGCATTCTTCCTCAACAGGTTAAGGAGAATTTTCCTTTCAAGGACTATATGGACATGCATCCTAAACTTTGTCACAAAATTGAGCAAGCAAGGAAGAAATATCACACTATAGCTTATGAACTATTTATACATGGAATGGATAGAGAATCTTCACATATGGGTGATACAACTCTTCATGAGAATGATTTAGTGTCTTCAAGTTCCAATGAGGTATGCAAAAATTTATATTATGAATTTGATAGAGATGTTGATTTGACTCAAGAAGACATTAGGACAGCCTTGGGTAATGATTTGTCTACGTCATCCTTGCAAGAGGTTTCACAAGAGGCTTCTACATTAGAAGCTAGCATAGATCTTGTCAGTGATTTGGATAGCAATGGTATGGATTTTTTGGGTGATCATAAGGCATCTTCTAGTGTGATAGTTGATTCCCATAATGTCGCATCACCTACATGTGATGAAATATCAGACTATGGCAACCAAGCATATTTGGAACAAAAGCCTTTGGTTTGGGAAGATTTGCAAGACTATTCAGTGGTGAAGGAAGATAAAATAGCTCAAGCATTGTCAAGAATGGATAGCACTCACAAACACCTAGAAGACCTCATTTGGACAACCCAAAGAGAGGAAAGACAAAAGGGAATGGGACATGGTATCTCTCATTCACATTTGCAGTCTTACAAGGAAGCATTGAAATTGATGGAAGATGACTACTCACAATTGCTTAGAGCTAGAGACATGGCTGTCAAGTTGGTGAAAGAAAAAGATAGAGAGATTGTTGATCATTGTCTTCTTTTGAGTATGTCCAATAATTCCTTGCATAATTCAAAAAATCAGTCCTTTATAGCAGCTACTCCTTGGGTACAAGATGACAAGGCAAATGGTGTAGGAATTGAACAAGTTGAGAAAAGGATTGAAGAATCATACAATGACATACCTTGCAGCCTTGTGACATTTAGTGATGAAGAAGCTTCATTGGAGAATCACATTCACCATGATCATATGGACAAAGAACATGCCACCACGGAGGTTATCGTTCATCAAGGTATGAGTTCATTAGATAATATTGTTTCATTCCCTCTACATCATATTGGCATGGAATCAAATAATGGGGTAGGTATCCTTGAGATGGACTTGGTTCATAAGAAGGGAAGTGATCAAGATATGTTGGACATTCCATCCATCAAAGCTATTCCTATGGAATGAGAAGAAGCAACACTTATTGAACTTCAGTCACACATGGGAGTAGTAGACTCCACTCACTACTTTGATGGAGACCCCTTGTCCAAGCCTAATGTTGATGTCACTCAATGGAATGAGATTCTTGAGATGGCAGCTAACATACATGGTGAGAAGAAGGTGGAAGAACCCTCTATTGTTGGCACTCATAATTTGGGTACTAAAGGTGTAAATTTGGGAAAAATGCAAGCTATAATAGTTCTGATTTTGTGCATCAGACCTAGGCAGATGTGAAGAAGACACAAGTCTTGTGTAACTACTGGGTACAAAGAGCAAGAGAAGCAAAATCAGTGGTTGCCCAAGTGAGACAGCACCTTCAAGAGGTCAAGGCAAAACGTGAACAGCTGGAGCAAGCAAGAAGGCAAAGGGAAGCACACCTGAGATCTTTGTTCCTTCCAAAGGAAGAGTGCATGGAAGCAAGCAAGCAAGATAGAGATGCAGATTTAGATAAGCAAGAACAAATGTACAAGTATGAAAATTTTAGTACACCTGATTTATATCATAAGAATCACGGTTTGTCTTTGTTCGAAAATTCTTTAAGGATTCAAGTAATGAAGATGGAAGGAAAATTTGAGTGAACACTTTGAGAATCAGCCACAATCATCAGGATTTCTCTAATTCTGAATTTGTATATGATGTTTTCAACATTAAGGAGAATGAAGTGGTGTTAGGTATTCAATGGTTGAAATCTCTTGGAAAATTTGTCCAAGACTTCAGCAAGATTATATTAGAGTTTACTCACAGGAATAAACATATTGTGCTTAAGGCACTAAAGAATGAGATAAAGGATGGGACAGCTAAGAATATGTTCATTTTCTCTAACATGGATGACTTGAGAAGTGTGGTTAAAAGGGAAAGATTTAGTCTTAATTTTCTAATTTTGAACAGTAGTGGTATATTCTCACTTTCTCACGATATTGCAACCACTAATCATTGGGAAACAAGTGATATTGATTCTACTTTGATTGGTACACAAGATGCATGCATGGGTCATGGTATTTTATATGATGCATCTCATTATAGGAGTGATCTTAGACACTTTGGAGAAACTGAGATAAAACAATCCCAAGAAATAATTGAAGGATGGCTTGACAAGGCAAGGAAAGCTAAGCTGATAGCACAACAAGCCAAGCTTCATCTTCAACAAGCTCGTGACACTCACCACTCCATGGAAGATGATAAGCAAGGGTCTTCTAGTTCTGAAATTGCAGTTGATGTTGGTCATTTCATTGATGGAGATGTTGATTCTATTGATGACATTTATAATGGATCAGCCACTCATGAATTATCTTTAGTTAGTGATGAAGACATCTACAATACATCTTTAGAGTTGTCACCTATTCCCTATGATATGATAGTTGTTCATTGGTATAATGGTAGCATAATCTTCATGGATTCTTCATTGGTAAGTGGTTGTCCTGTTTGGGTTTCCATTTCACTTTCGGATTTAGCATGGTTTGCAACAGCTATTGAGTTGTCTTTGAGGAGTGTTGATGGCATCTATGCTACACCCTTGGGTTTGTCACCTATTTCTCATGACATGGCAGCGATCTATTTGTTGATTGGTGACTTCTTATTCATAGACTCCTTATGGATTAGTGGTTGTCCTAGTTGGAATTATATAGCACATCCTGATTTTTCATGGTTTACATCAGCAATTCAACGGTCTAGGAGGGTGTGGAGTCATGTTCATGAGTTGGACATGGAATGTGAGATGGATTCCTTAGGTTTGTATTGGTTTGATGATATCTTTGATGTCACCTACATTGCTAGAATGAGTTATGACAGTGAGATTTGGTGACCATTCGTGTGGGTTGTTTGGCACGTGAGAGTCCATGACTACATAGTCTTGCTGATTTGCTTAAATGGATGGATTATTCATGGTGATAGGATGAGATATCTCTTCTTCATCTTTTACAGCAGGCTCTATATTTTTGTATGGAATTCGGGTATTGATTTGATTGGTGTGTTATTTCACATGGATTTTATTGAGGTTGTTTAATGGCTTGTGGTACGATATTGGTTTCATCAGAGTGGAGCAGCGGGTATGTTGGTAGGATGGACACATTTTCGAGATGATATCTTTTGTCATTTGTTCATCTATATTGTGTTGTTGACATGTGTAACCACTTGGGTTATGATTGGATGGAGACTCTTGTCATTGGGCAATAAATTTCAGTATGCAGATTTGTTATTGCTTGAGGGCAAGCAATCCCAGGAAGGGAGGACTGTAATGTCCCCTTCCGAGACGTCACATAGATGAGCAGTGGTTGGCCTATTACCAGGGTTCCCGTAGGTCAGCAGAGTGGTTAGGGGACCTATCCAAGGGTAGTGGAGCTTTGTTGGGAGTCTTTCGAGCCCTTTAGTTTGGTGTCAATTGATGAATCCAAGGGTTGAATTGAAAATATTAAGGTTTGCTTTAATGGAATAGTGAAAAGTGAATAGTAACAAAAAATTAGAAGAGGAACAGTGAACAGTGAATAGTAATAGAAAATTAGAAGAGGAATAGTGAAAAGTGCCCCCATCCTAGTAGCACAATGTTGTTTTTAAAAAGTGGCACTTCCCTTTTCATGAGAAAAGACCCTCAAGGTGGGAGTGGCCTCTTGGAGGGAATATTTTATTATTTTTTTATGGAAAAAAAGTTATGGAGGCTATAAAGCAAGGTATTGGGCTCATTTTTTAGCATTCTATTCTCATTTTTCGCAAAACTAAGTGTAGGTTTGGAGCTCTGGATAGGGATTCAACAGATTGTAACTCTTCTGAGGATGAAACCCTTTGGAGGACAGTGGATTGGACGACAACCTAGTTCACAAAATAGGGAAATCTACTCTAGGTTTCCATTTGGGCATAATTAGACTTTATTACAGGGTACTATTGCAGTTGGAGTGATTGCAGCAGTGGGTTATCAGGGTATAATTGCAAATTGGGTCTTCTTATCAGTAAATATCCTCATTTCAGTGCCTTTACCAGCTGGCCGTTCAAAATGGGAGTCATTTTCAGTCAAACCCTAGCTGAAAATTAGGGTTTCAACAATTAATTGTTCCATAATTTAAGCGTTGGCTTCCGGGTATGTGTTTATCATTTGGACAATTCAATATTGCATTCTATAAGGGTTTTAAACTACTGTTATAATCTGATATAATGTATATTAGCCCTTTGAATCTTATAATCAGACTTGATATAATTAGTATAAAAGGGTTCTATTGAGTTACAAATGTCATCTTTCATTTATGCAATAGTTCTCTTTCATTTTTATGCTTTACCTATGATTTGGCAATGAAAAACATGCAATGAAACTCAAACTACAACAAATCAGCAAACAAGCAAAAATACCAAACTTACCTTTGCTAGTCAAAGATAAGAATTGCAACAAACAAATCAGCAGATCCAAAAAAATTAGAAAATTTTGAGTTAGAATTGATTGGGGATCTTTCACACTAGCAATTTGAACCCTGAAGAGTTGATCGACTGGATAAATGACATGGAAGAATACTTTGAGTATGAAGAATTTGAAGATCCAGAGAAGGTGAAATTTACAAAGACAAAGTTGAAAGGACATACTGCTATATGGTGGAAAGAAGTTCAGTTGGATAGAAATAGAAGAGGAAAAGAAAAGATTACAAAATGGGATAGGATGGTGACAAAATTGAAGAACCAATTTATACCTGCTGACTATGAGTTGGAACTATTGAAAAGATTGCAAAACTTGAGACAAAAGGAGAAATCTGTGAAGGAGTATACTGAAGAATTTCATAAGATGATCATAAGGATAGGACATAGTGAAGCAAGCAAGGAGAAAGTGGCTAGATACATTAATGAACTGAGATTGAACATTCAAGAAGAACTAAGTTTGGTAATGATGACATCTTTGGAGGAAGCATATCAGTTTGCCCTAAAAGTTGAAGATAAATTGAATAAGACGCATGATCAAAGGCAGAGAGGTAGAGGAGGTAAATTTCAGAGAGGCAGAACATTTTCCAAAGGATAAAGATCATATGTAGAGTAGAACCTATAAGAGAACACATTGAAGAGAGATGAAAAAGATAACAATGCATACCAGAAAGATGACAGAACTTACTACCGGAGAGGAAACCCTAATGCATACCAGAATGAAGGATACAAAAGAGATGGAAGAGGAACTAATAGGAGAACATTCAGAGGCACTTCTTTCAAGTGTGGAGGTGAAGTGTTGCAAGTATGGGCCTAACCGGTGTTGTCATTGATGTCAACATACTCCTGTTGCATTAATGATAAGGATTGGATGAGCTGTGTGCTAAGGATATTGAGAAAATTAGCTCTAATCAGGAACAGAGAAGAACAGTGAAGATAGTGAGCTAAAGATCCTAGCTAAGATAAAGATAAGAGGATGCGGTTCAAAGGGTTTGTAGATACATGTCTTAAGATGCTCCAGTAAAGATTTTAGAGGTCCACATGGTGATATGAAGAAGTTGTGGCCGCTCAAGTAAAACTAGTTCCGGTAGGTGTTCAGAGGTGATAGAGTGATACAGATAGGTCGAGTGAGATCCAGAAATGCAATATCCTATTCTGTAGATTTGAGGGAGTGTTTAGAAAGTCCATGTGGAGTTACAACTCCAATGGTTCATGATTTGGAGGTCTACAAGCATCTATTCCATTGTGACAATGATGACAGACTGTGTTCTTGAGGTTCCGGATGAAGGAGATAACGATTTTAGTATTGGTGATTCAGGCAAGCCTGTGGATGTCTTTGGATCATGTCTAGTTCATGTTGATGGTCCACATTGGAGTTTAAGCTCACAATTGAAGAATTACTTCTGGATTATAGTGTTCTTCCCAAATCAGGCCGACCGGATGAGTTACACATCCTACGGATGATCTTGAAGATGTTATGTGAAGATTGGTGTGTTCCTAGAAGAAGATTGAAGTCTCATATCTGTATGGCCGACAGTGTGTCATTCCGCGTGAAGTATTTTGTAATTAGTCATGATGTATTTATGTATTTGCTCTGTAATGTTTACTGACTTAGTTGATCATTCCTAAGTCGATGTCTTGTATAAATAAGGAGTTGTAAAGTCATTTCAAAGTGTGTCTTGTGGAGATGAGAGTGTGGTAGTGAGGAGAAGAGTGAAAGGCAGAGCAGAAGTATTGGGCTTCAATGGAACTGACTCAAGCATGATGAAGATGCTATTTTCCAGTTCAAGTATGTGATACTTATTATTTTGTAGACAGTGTGTCTCTTGTAGGCAGTGGGCCTCTTGTGAGTAGTGTGCTCGGGCAGTGAGCCCTAATTGGCATGTGCCATTTTGTTCTTTTCATTCTTCTAATAGAGAATACATTCTTGGGTTAGTCACCCTGTGGTTTTTCCCTTAACCAAGTTTTCCACGTCAAAATCTTGGTGTCTCATGTGTTAATGTGTTTCTGCTCTTGATTTAATGCATTGTGTTTCCATGATTGATTTATTATTATGCTGTTGAATTACAAAGTGGATTTAAGTGTCTAATTGGAAGAAAGTTTTGGACAACTAATTCAACCCCCCCCTCTCAGTTTTCTACCTTGAAAGTTTGGTAATGATGACAACTTTGGAGGAAGCATATCAGTTTGCCCTAAAAGTTGAGAAATTGAATAAGACGCATGATCAAAGGCAGAGAGGTAGAGGAGGTAAATTTCAGAGAGGAAGAACATTTTCCAAAGGATAAAGATCATATGTAGAGCAGAACCTACAAGAAAACACATTGAAGAGAGATGAAAAAGATAACAATGCATACCAGAGAGATCACAGAACTTACTACCAGAGAGGAAAGCCTAATGCATACCAAAATGAAGGATACAAAAGAGATGAAAGAGGAACTAATAGGAGAACATTCAGAGGCACTTGTTTCAAGTGTGGAGATGAAGGACATAGAGCATTTGAATGTAATCAAGGGAGTACAAGAAAGAGAACAAAGAATAATGGAAGAGTAGCCTATGTTGAAGAACTTGTTGGATCACCTAGTTCAGTGGGTAAATCAGAGAAAGGAGAGTCACTTGTGATGAGGAGAGCACTATTTCAAGTAGAGACAAATGAGGAACCACCACAGAGGAAGAGTTTGTTTAGAACCAGATGCAAATCCAGAGGTAAATGTTGTAAAGTTGTAATTGATAGTGATAGTTCTGATAATCTAGTTTCAGAGGAGATGGTAACTAAGCTGAAGTTGGAAAGGTTGAAACACCCTAAGCCCTATCAGATAGAATGGATTCAGGATGATCATAAGATACTGGTGAGTGAACAATGTTTGGTTAAATTTCATATTAGATCTTATCATGATGAAGTCTTGTGTGATATTATGCCTATGGATGTTTGTCATATCTTGTTGGGTGGACCTTGGTAGTATGATAGAAAAGCTATACGTGATGGAAAAAACAATACATACACTATAACAACAAATGGAAAGAGAATTACTTTAATTCCTTTGGAGGATGATCCTAAGAGTGAAGTATGTGGGAATTCTAGAATCTGTTTGGTAGATGGGAGGAAGTTCTTGGATGGTTTGAGACATGAGAATATGTGTTATGCTTTGATTCCTAAGAAGCCTGAAACATTGAAGGAGACTGAAGAATCACAACCAGAGGAGATAACTGATTTGTTGACAGAGTATGAAGACATCATATCAGATAATGTACCTAAAGGATTGCCACCTATAAGGAGTATCAGTCATCACATGGATCTTACACTAGGAACTAGTTTGCCTAACAAAGCAGCACATAGAATGACACTGACAAAGAATGAAGAATTGAATAGACAAATACAAGAGTTGCTGAGGAAATGTTTGATCACAGAAAGTTTGAGTCTTTATGCAATACCTGTAGTATTAGCAACTAAGAAAGATGGAGAATGGAGAATGTGTACAGACTCTAGAGCAATAAACAAGATCAGAGTTAAGTATAAATTTCCTTTACCTAAGATGGATGATATCATGGATTGTTTGAGTGGAGCAAGATATTTCACAAAGATATATTTGAAAAGTGGATACCATCATATCAAAATCAGAGAGCGAGATGAATGGAAGACTACTTTTAAGACAAATGAAGGATTGTATGAGTGGTTAGTGATTCCCTTTGGACTGACAAATGCACCAAGTACTTTCATGAGATTGATGAATGACGTTTTGAAGAGATTCTTGGGTAAGTTTGTTATTTTATATTTGGATGACATTCTAATTTTTTGTAAGACAAAAGAGGAACATTTGAAGCACCTGAGACAAGTTTTGCAGAGACTGAGAGAAGATAAATTGCTGATAAATATCAAGAAATGTAGTTTCATGAAGGAAGAATTGACATACTTGGGATTTGTGATTTCTGTGGAAGGATTGAAGATGAATCCTGAGAAAGTAAGAGCAATTGTTGAATGGCCTACACTAGAGAGCATTGGAGAAGTTAGATCATTTCATGGATTAGCTAGTTTCTACCAGAAGTTTATTAAAAAATTTAGTTTAGTTTGTAACCCCTTGACAGAGACAATGAGAGGTGACAGAAAAGATTTCAAGTGGACATCAGGAGTAGACAAAAGTTTTGAGTTATTGAATCAGAAAGTGACAGAGAAACTTGTTTTGGCATTACCGGATTTCAATAAGGTATTTCAAGTGGATTGTGTTGCAAGTGGGAATGTAATAGGAGCAGTGTTAAGTTAAGAAGGTAGACCTGTAGCATATTTCAATGAAAAGTTGAATGACGCAAGGAGAAGATATTCAGTTTATGATTAGGAGTTCTATGCCATAATTCAAGCCTTTAAGAAGCGGAGACATTAGTACTTGTTGGCTAAGGAGTTTGTGTTATAAACAAATCATCAAGCTTTGCAATATTTGAATAGTCAAGGAAAGTTGAATCAGAGACATATAAGGTGGGTAGAGTTCATGCAGAGTTATACCTTTGTATTGAAGCATGGTAGTGGAAAATCAAGCAAAGTTGTAGATGCAATGAGTAGGAGAAGAAACTTATTAACAGACATGAGAGTTGAAGTGATAGGATTTGATGAATTGAAGAACCTATATTAGGGAGACACTGATTTTGCAGAACCTTGGAAAGCATGCAAGGAACCTGTTGTGACAGATAGGAGTAAGTGGTTGGACTATTTTATTCAGGAAGATATGTTGTTCAGAGGAAATAAACTATGCATACCTAGGATTTCAATGAGAGATAATTTTATCAAAGAGAAACATAGTGGTGGATTGGCAAGACATTTTGGCATTGATAAGATAGTAGCTTTGGTGAGTGAAAATTACTTCTAGCCTTAGATACATAAGGATGTTAGGAAATTTGTGCAAAGTTGTAGAGTTTGTCAAGTTACAAAAGGGAGTAGTCAGAATACTAAAATTTATAAACCTTTGACAGTATCGAAGAGACCTTGGGAAGACATAAGCATGGATTTTGTAATGGGATTGCCAAAGACACAGAGAGGACATGATTCAATATTTGTAGTGGTGGACAGATTTTCAAAGATGGCACATTTCATACCTTGTAAGAAGACAACTGATGCAGTCCATGTAGTTGACCTATTTTTCAAGGAAATTGTGAGATTGCATGGATTACCTAAGAGTATAATTTCAGACAAAGACACTATATTTCTTGGATACTTTTTGAAGACACTTTGGAAGATGATGAAGATAGATTTGATGTTTAGAGTAGCATTTCAACCACAAACTGATGGACAAACAAAGGTAGTGAATAGGAGTTTGGGAAACTTGTTGAGATGTTTGGTTGGAGAAAAGGTGCAAAGTTGGGATTTGATTCTTTCACAAGCAAAGTTTGCATACAATAATTTAGTGAACAGGAGTACTGGAAGAACACCTTTCAAGATTGTTACAAGAGTAAACCCTAGGGGAATTACAGAGTTCAGAGATATTAGTATGATAGATAAGAGAAGTACAGAAGTAGAAGAATTTGAAGAACATATGGAGACAGTGCATAATTAGGTAAAGAAGCATTTGCAGGATATGAACAAAAAATATAAAGAACAAGAAGATGAGAAAAGAAGACATAAGGAATTTGCAGTGGGAGAAGAAGTGATGGTATACTTGAGAAAAGAAGATTGCCAGTTGGGACATATAACAAGTTGAAGATGAAGAAGTTTGGACCTTGTAGGATACTCAGAAAGTTTGATTCATGAAATGCATATGGAGTTACCAGAGACATTGGGTATATCACCTATTTTCAACATTATAGACCTATATCAGTATCATGGAGCAGAGTTCAGTGATAGCATGGTAGAAGACTTGAAGAAGCAGTTACCACAACAAGCACCAAAGCAAATTGAAGACATTTTGGATAGCAGAGTTGGGCGCAGCACCAGAGGAGGACAATACAAAGAATACCTTATGAAATGGAAAGGTAGACCGGAAGAAGATTCATCATGGATATCTCAGGCTGAGGTGGACCATCTTAGTTTTCCTCTAGCCCTAGCAAAGTGAGGGACTCACTTTTTCAATAACCTTGGATGTCTAATGCAGGAGCATCCCCAAAAACATTTGCATTTTAGATCAGTTTGTTTCTTTTCATTTTCTAGTTCAATTTAGGCATTCAGTCAGTAGCAGTTTCTATATTTTGGTCTACATTCTACCATAGTTGCATTTCACACCTTGTGGAGTTGGACTTAGCATCTAGACATGTTCGTCTACAACATATCCAAATCTTAGAGCATTTGGTTAAGATATCGGAAAGATACTGCTATCAGAAGATCAACTACTTTCTTAGAATAGAGCACCCTGACAGTCTCAGACAATCAACTAAAGGAGAAGGCTTGCAGAGCATTTCTTGACTTGTGGAGCCAAATGACATCATTCATTGATCTTTTTTTTGTGGCCAACCTTCCTCGAGATACGCACATCATTTCATTTATTTGCAAAGGAGTTCTTCATGTTTAGGTCTGACCTATATGTATACACACGTTACAGCTCTTCATTGGAGTTGTGATCTTCCTTGGCCGACGCAAAGGAATATTTTGTACCGGAGATGATATATTGATGTAATAGATGCCTAGGAAAGTAGTTCATGACATAGAGATCGTCGATAGTTTAGATTTTGTGTGAATGAGCTTAAAAGCTATATCTTGTGCATGTTATGTTATTCTATAGTCAGGCCTATGAGCCCTAATTATAAGCCTGCATGTTGCCAGTCGATCTGTATTTGCCTTCTATGATATACTGAATGACTGAATCTGTATTTGTTTCATATATTTGAGTTGTCTCCAATGTGTTTACTCTTGCTGCACTGATATAGAGGACTTAGGATAGGTTGAGGATTCCACTGTTTGACAAGGTTTTCTTCTTCACACTTAAGAACCAAATTGAAGGATCATCATGCAAAAGTGGGAACAATAGTTAGTTTCTCTAAAACTAGCATGTAAAGGCTTGTTTGGCATTCCATATGACACATCCAAATCATTTGCTAAGGATAGACAAGATTTGACTTGGGACTTCTTTCTTTAAGCCACTAAACTCCTTGTAGCCCTTAAAATAGCAACAGTCAACAATAACTTTTGACACAAGTCTGTAAACTCAAATATTAGACAATCATAAGATACCCTTTTGGATTCCCTACAACATATCCCAAATTGGGTATGGATTGTTGTGGACAATATGATCTAACCTATAACCCCTCCTATTAGCCTAGAGCCCCAATTAGCCCTATTTTGTGAAGCAACCACTCTCAATTTTCATCACAATGCTCAACCAATAATTTAGATATCTTAGGGGCATGGTAAAACTAAGGATTTATCATGTTTTGGGTCTCCAAAATGGACTGCAACTGATTGGTCTTATACTGTTCCCTCACTAGGCTTTTATGCAACACTTAACACATGAGGATGTTAGGTTTCTTCAACAAAACTTCCTCCTTCTCAGATCCCCTACCCAAATCTTATCATAACACATGAAAATAGACTTAAAACAATCCATTCCACTAATCTAGAAGGGTTTACATCAGTGGAATGGGTAAAAATATACAAATTTCTTTCAAAATCCTAAAGTAAGGTTTATCTACCAACTTACAAGAAAATGCCTATAACTTTGCAGCAGAAAAGTTTCAATAGCCAAAACTAGATGCAAAAGGAAGTCAACTCACTCTACTATCATGCTATCATCATGTCTTTCCACAATTTGTCCGTACAGGAATAGGGTACAGCCTGTAGCAGCGGATTACATAGTAATTTAAGCAGAAAACTGAACTTCTTTATTTATTTTCTCCTCCCAATCACTTCAAACTTTCTTTTCTACATTGAAATGATCATGTTCAAGGATTTTTAAGTCTGCATACATCTTGACAGACCTCTTGGAAGACAATTTTGGTCGATGGGAAGGTATATAACTGTTCTTCAACCATCGAACTGCCCTATTGTGTTATGGACTGCAACTAATGACAATGATTTGTCATATGTAACGTGGGGTGGCATAACAAAAAAAGTCTTCAAACACCATTACAATGGAAAGGAGCCTTTGACAAGGCATTAAAGCTTTGGACACCTCCCCATACATGCCATAAAAGGCTTCAATATATGACTGCCCCATTACAACATGACATTATATAACTGTCCCATCTACAAACATGACATTTTGGGCATGATCCTTATTACAAACATGGAAATAGTCTTCAAGACCTTATTACAACATCATGAACATCAAATCAATGCAAAATGAATGGAGATCTCCTTAGGGCTCCTGCACCATACTCCCCAGGTGGGAAAGAACTCAAGTCTCTTGAGGAAGTAGATTGGCAACTGTGACACCATGCTTCAAGATGTCCTCTTCAATCATCCAAGTGGCATCTTCAATGGGTAAGCTACTCTATTTGACAAGGAACTGCTTGTAGGTCTTCTTTCTAGTCCTTTTTATGACCTTGGTATCAAGAATGCATTCCAACTTCAATGGTTGGTTGGGAGGTAGATCTTTTATCTAATCTTCATCTTCTTGGGCTACATCAAGACCTACAACATTATCACCCTTGTATGGAAACAAGTCAGCAACAATGAAGACAGGAGAAATTACCAAGCCTTGAGGAAGCTCAATCTCATAGGCATTAGGCCCAAATTTGTGCACAATCCGGCAAGGACCTATCTTCTTCATGAGGAGTTTGGTTGGCTGCCCCTTTGGAAGTCTCTCCTTTTTCAAATGTGCCATGACCAAATCCCCAACCTTATATTGCACATATCTCCTTCTCTCATTGTCTTTCTCCTTGTACTTCTCATTGTTTCTTTGAAGAGTTTCTCTTACATTATCATGGATGTCCTTCATACCCAATGCAAAGTCTTCACCTTGAGCACTCTTCCTCTCCAATCCATGTAGATCTCTCAATTCAAGAATACCTCTTGGGTGAACACCATAGAAAATATCAAATGGACTCCTTCCTATGCTTCTATTGGTGGAGTCATTGTAAGCAAATTCAGCTTGAGGGATGATCATATCCCATGCCTCTCCATGCTGCTTTGTAAGACATCTAAGGAGATTTCCCAAAGACCTATTCACTACCTCAGTTTGGCCATCAGTTTGAGGGTGATAGGCTGAAGTGAATGACAACTGAGTGCCCAACTTTTTCCACAAAGTATATCAAAAGTGGCCCACAAACTTTGGATCTCTGTCAGTCAAAATGTTAAGAGGCAAACCATGGATTCTAACAATTTCTTTGAAGAACAAACCAACAATGTGTGAAGCATCATTAGTGCATTTACATGGCAAGAAATGAGCCATCTTACTGAATTTATCCACCACAACAAATATGCTATCAAAACCTATTTGAGTCCTAGGAAGACCCAAGACAAAATCCATGCTAATACTTTCCCATGGCCTATGAGGAATAGGAAGTGGCTAATATAGACTAGCATTAGATGAAGTTCCCTTTGCTCTTTGACAAATACTACAACATTCAACAAATTTTCTAATGTTTGATTGCATTTTAGGCCAAAAATAAAACCTTTTCACCTGATCCAATGTTTTGTCCAGCCCAAAGTGACCTTCTAGTCCACCACAATGTTTTTCCTTTATGATGTTCTCCCTCATGGAACACCTAGGAACACATAATTGGCTGCCTTTGAACAACAACCCCTGTTGCAATAAAAACTCAGAAAAATTAGAATGATAAGAGTTTGAAAATTGTGAACAAACTTCATATACCTCCTTGAAATCCTCATCATCCTGATACATGTGTTTAAGAGCATCAATCCCCACACTTTGCAACTGAATTTCTTAAACCATACACAACCTTCTACTCAATGCACCTGCCACTTTATTGGCCTACCCCTTCTTGTGTTTGATGGAAAAGGTGTATGCTTGGAGTTGTTCAACCCATTTCATATGCCTGTGATTGAGATTCCCTTGTGAATTCAAAAAACTAAGTGCATGGTTGTCAGTATAAACAATAAACTCCTTAGGCAAAAGATAGTGCCTCCACTTTTTCAAACCTTGCACCATTGCATACAACTCCAAGTCATAAGTAGAATACTTTCTCTTAGCATCATTCAATTTTTCACTAAAGAAAGTAACTGACCTGCCTTCTTGACTTAAGACAGCCCCTATAGCAAGGTTACTAGCATCACATTCCACCACAAACAACTTGTTAAAGTCAGGCAAAATAAGAATGGGCTATTGTGCTACTTTTTGTTTTAGAATTTCAAAAGAATCATTGGCTGCCTTTGTCCAAGAAAACTTACATTTCTTCCCCCCTTTGATGGTATCCAAAATAGGTGTACAAATATGACTAAAACCCCTTATAAACTTCCTATAAAATGTTGCCAAACCATGAAAAAATTTTACATCACCTACTGTTTTAGGAATTGGCCATGACAAAATGGCCTCTACCTTTGTTGGATCCATCTTCAAATTGCCTTGGGAGATGACAAAACCAAGATAGGTGAGTTCTCCCTTCATGAAGATACTCTTCTCCATGTTGATCATCAATTGTTCATCATGCAATTTCTTCAAAACCTGATCCAAATGTTGCAAATGCTCTTCCTTAGTCCTACTGAAAACAAGAATGTCATCCAGGTATACCACAACAAATTTGCCAATGAAATCTTGCAATACTTCATTCATGAGACACATGAAAGTACTTGGGGTATTGGATAGGCCAAATGGCATCACCAACCACTCATAAAGACCCTCATTTGTCTTGAATGTTGTCTTCCATTCATCCCCTTGCTTTATCCTAATTTGATGATACCCACTCTTAACATCAATCTTAGAAAAGTATCCAGCCCCTCCCAAACAGTCCATTAGGTCCTTAATCCTTGGCATAGGGAACCTATATCTTATAGTAATCTTGTTAATAGCTTTAGAATCCATACACAACCTCCATTTACCATCCTTTTTATGGGATAGGACTATTGGGATAGCACATGGGCTAAGGCTCTTTCTTACCAATCCCTTATCCAACAATTCTTGCACTTGCTTGGCAATCTCTTCATTTTGAGAAGGTGTCATCTTGTAGGCTACTTTGTTTGGCAAAGTAGACCCTGGTATGAAATCAATTTGATGGCTTATGTCCCTAATAGGTGGTAATTCATTAGGCATCTCCTCTACCATGATACCCTTATACTTCTCTAACAATTGTTACACCTCCTTGGCAACCTCTTCCTCACTAGGACCATGCAAATTAGGACTATTTTTAGGCTTCAAAATCAAATCATACCCTTGGGTTCCTTCCTTCTTAAGGGTGTCTATAAACTCTTTACCACTCACAATCATGACACTTGACCCAACACTCTTCTCTACATTCTCATCCGGCAATGGATCCATTCTATACTTCCTACCATTCTTAGTTATGATGAAGGAGTTAGATTTACCATCATGTTGGGATTGTACATCATATTGCCATGGGCACCCTAATAGCAAATGACAAGCATCCATGGGAATTATATCACACAAAATCTTGACCTTGTACTCCCCTATCTCAAATTCTACCCAAGATTGTTCATCTACCAAAACTTGTTGCCCCTTATTCAACCATGATACTTTATAAGGACTAACATGAGGAAGTCTTTTCAATTTCAACTTGTCTACCATTTCAATAGAAACCAAATTTTTAGTTGAACCTGAATCAACAATTACCTTATAAATCTTAACATAGGCCTTGCATGTTGTCCTGAACAATGTCTTCCTTTAAGGGGGTTCTTGTGTTTGAGGCACCTTCAACATGGTTCTCTTCATCTTCAAACTTTCTCCTTCATGGACTGGGGCTGCACTTCCAAATGGAGAGTTAACACTTTGGCAATCTTCCTCTTGGATCAACTGTTTCCTTCTCTCTCCTCCATGAGAGCTTGAGGCTTGCTTTTCAAGACATTTGAAGGCTAGATGTCCCACTTGGTTGCAATTGTAGCACCTTCCTATGAAGACATTAGGACCTATCCTTGGTCCACCAAATCTACCCCTTCCATTGGGTCTCCTTCCTCTAAAGCCTCCTCTAGAACCTGATTCACCACTTTGTTCTTGAGAACTAGATTCTAATTGACTTCTTTGAAACTAATTTATGCCTCCAAAACTGCCCCTACCTCTGAAATTTCTGCCACCTCTTCCTCTATTTTTCTGCTCACCTTTCCTCTTCAACTTCTCTTCAGCCCTCAATGCCATTTGAAAGCATTTATCCATAGTTTCAGGGGTTAGTATAATGATTTCATCTTGTATAGTAAACTTCAAACCATTTAGATACCTTGCCACTTTACCTTTTTCATCCTCCATCTATCCACAACAAAGAGAGAACTTGTGAAACTCCTCGATGTAGGTGGCCACATCTAAATCTCTTTGCTTGAGATTTTTCATCTTCTTGTAGATCTGCACCTCATAGTTTTATGGAAGGAATTGGGACTTGATCCTATCCAACATTCTGCTCCATGAAGAGATCATGCTCTTCCAATTCTTTACTCTCTCACCTTGGGTGTAATTCCACCATATAAGGGCAACACCTTTGAGTTTAGTTTTTACAAACTTCATCCTCTTATTCTCAGGAACTTCTTTGTATTTAAAGTAGTTATTTAGGGCCTCAATCCACTCCATAACTTCATTAGCATTTATCTTGTGACTAAACATTGGAATCTCCATCTGAGCCTCTAAAGAATCTTTGCCAATTACCTTGATGGCTTCAAGGAAATGTTTCTGATCTGCAGGTACCTCTGCCTCTTCTTCATCTTCTTCTTCCTTCTCTTTTTCTTCTTCTTCATCAGAACCTTCATTTATCCTCTTCCCTATCCTCAATGCTTTCAACTCTGCTTGGAGTGCTTCCTTGACTCCACTCTTAATCTTTTCTTCCCTCTCCTTGAACTTCTTAACCATCTCAATGGTCATCCCTTTTGGAGGCATGTTTCTAGCCTCTCCTTCACTCTCCTTTGCTAACATATACCAGGTCTTACACAACCAAAAAGAAAACCTTTTATGGCACTGATACCACTATGATGTAGAGGACTTAGGATAGGTTGAGGATTCCACCGTTTGACAAGGTTTTCTTCTTCACACTCAAGAACCAAATTCAAGGATCATCATGCAAAAGTGGGAACAACAGTTAGTTTCTCTAAAACCAGCATGTAAAGGCTTGTTTCACATTCCATATGACACATCCAAACCATTTCCTAAGGCTAGACAAGCTTTGACTTGGGACTTCTTTCTTTAAGCCACTAAACTCCTTGTAGCCCTTAAAATAGCAACAGTCAACAATAACTTTTGACACAAGTCTGTAAACTCAAATATTAGACAATCATAAGATACCCTTTTGGATTCCCTACAACATATCCCAAATTGGGTATGGATTGTTGTGGACAATATGATCTAACCTATAACCCCTCCTAGTAGCCTAGAGCCCCAATTAGCCCTATTTTGTGAAGCAACCACTCTCAATTTTCATCACAATGCTCAACCAATAATTTAGATATCTCAGGGGCATGGTAAAACTAAGGATTTATCATGTTTTAGGTCTCCAAAATGGACTGCAACTGATTGGTCTTATACTGTTCCCTCACTAGGCTTTTATGCAACACTTAACACATGAGGATGTTAGGTTTCTTCAACAAAACTTCCTCCTTCTCAGATCCCCTACCCAAATCTTATCATAACACATGAAAATAGACTTAAAACAATCCATTCCACTAATCTAGAAGGGTTTACATCAGTGGAATGGGCAAAAATATACAAATTTCTGTCAAAACCCTAAAGTAGGGTTTACCTACCAACTTACAAGAAAATGCCTATAACTTTGTAGCAGAAAAGTTTCAAGAGCCCAAACCAAATCCAAAAGGAAGCCAACTCACTCTACTATCATTCTATCATCATGTCTTTCCACAATCTATTCGTACAGGAACAGGGTACGGCCTGTAGCAGTGGATTACACAGTAATTTTTTTGCAAGTATGGACCTAACTAGTATTGTCATTGATGTCAACATACTCCTGTTGCATTAATGATAAGGTTTAGATGAGTCATGAGCTGAGGATATTGAGAAAATTAGTCTCAATCAGGAACAGTGAAGAACAGTGATGATAATAAGGCAAAAGTCCAAGATAGGATGTGGATTAAAGGGTTTGTAGATATGTGTCTATAGGTGATCCAGTAGAGATTTTGGAGGTCCACATAAAAATATGAAGTTGTGGCCGCTCAAGTAAAACAGGTTTCGATACGTGTTTAGAGGTGACAGAGTGTAACAAGAAAGGTCCGGTGAGATCCGGAAATAAAGTTTCTTGTTCTGCGGATTTAAGGGAGTGTTTTGGAAATCTTTGTGGTGTATCAACTCGATTAGTTCTTGGTTTGAAGGTCTGTAAGCATTTATTTCTTTGTGATAGTAATGACAGACTATGTTCTTGAGGTTCTGGATGAAGGAGAGAAAGATTTCAGTAAGCAGAAGAAGTGTGGATATTCGTGGTGATTCAAGCAAGCTTGTGGAGGTCTTTGGATCGTGTCCAGTTCATGTTGGTGGTTTGCATTGAAGTTGGAGCTCGCAATTGAAGAGTAACTTCTGGATGATGGTGTTCTTCTTGAGACAGGCCGATCGGATGAGTTATGCATCTGTCAGATGATCTTATGAATGTTTGCTGACTTAGATGATCATTCCTAAGTTGATGCCTTGTATAAATAAGGGATTACAAAGTCAGTTTGAACTTGCCTTTTTGTGTGGAGATGAGTGTGTGGTAGCGAAGAGGAGAACGAAAGGCAGAGCAGAAGTATTGAGCTTAATGGAACTGATTCAAGCATGGTGAAGATGCTATTCTCTAGTTCATGTATGTGATATTTATTTCTTTGTAGACAGTGTGTCTCTTGTAGGCAGTGAGCAGTGTGCTCGGGCAGTGAGCCCTAATTGGCATGTGCCATTTTGTTCTTTCTATTCTTCTAATAGAGAATACAATCTTGGGTTAATCACCCTGTGGTTTTTCCCCTAACCGGGTTTTCCACGTCAAAATCTTGGTGTCTTATGTGTTGATATGTTTCTGCTCTTGATTTGAATGCATTATGGTTCAGGATTTATATACTGCTAATCACTAAGAAGGTTTAAGTGTTTAATTTGAGAAAGTTTTGCACAACTGATTCACCCCCCACTCAGTTGTGTGACCTAAGTCTAACAATTGGAATCAGATCTAAGTTCCTCTAAAAAGAGCTTAACCGCTTGAGGAGATCCAGGATGTCATCCTACAAGGACAGTCTGAAGTTTGATTGAACAAATTTTAATCTATGGAAAGGTCACATGAAGTGTCACTTGCAATGCATGGGAATGGCATACTGGACCATGGTTATAGTACAGTATGTATCTCCACAGGGTGGTCCAAAAACTCCAAATGAAGTCACAGATGTTGAAAACATGCGGACTATAGAAGCTCTTCTAAGCGCATTATTTAATTCAGAGCTCTCAAATGTTACTGACCTTCCAACTACTTTTGATATTTGGAAAAAATTGGAACTTTTACATGAAGGAGACTAGTATGTTAAATGTGCAAGATTACAGAGTCTGAAAGGGAAATTTGAAAATCTAAAGATGAGAGATGATGAAAATATTACTACTTTTATGCCAAGAGTAAATGAGCTTGTTTGTGGAATTAGAAATGTTGGTGGAGTCTTGGATGAAAATGAGATTGTTGGCAAAATTCTCAAATCCCTTCCTACTTCTTACAAAATCAAGGTTGTTGCCATTGATGAATTCAGAGCCCATATAACTGTAACAAGAGACCAATTGGCTGGAAAATTGGCTGTATTTGAAATGACCGAGTTTGGAGATGATCCCCCCAAGACTGAATCTGCATTCAAAGCTAGTGCTTCTGTAAAAGGTAAACAAAGGTTTGATCCGGGAGAGAACTCATCAAGGAAACTGTCATGGTATGAAAAAGTAAGAAAAGACCTGGAAGAAGAAGAAGTAGAAACTGCTCAACTTGAAGCCCTCATTGCAAATGGACTGCCAAGAGGATCTGGTAAGTATGAAGGAAAATTGCCTTTTAAGTGTTTTAACTGCAATAAGATTGGTCATTTTGCCTCAAGATGTCCGGAAAGATTTTCAAGGCCAAATCTTAACAGATCAAGGTTCCAAAAGAATTGTTACTATGTTCATGAAGAAGATGATAATGAAGGAGTAACAGATGATGAATCAGAGACTGGAAACAAATCTGGAAATGAATGGGTGTTTATTGCCATCAAGGAAGAAGAACCAATATCCTCTGTATCTGTCAATCATAAAGTTGTAGAAAGAGCCCTGGCTGCCCAAGTTGAAGAAAAGGATGATTAGGTCATTGACAGTGGTTGCTCTCACCATATGACAGGTTTCAAAAATAAGTTCATAGATTTGGAAAGGTATGAAGGAGGAGTGGTGAAGTTTGGTGATAATTCTACTGGTAGAATCAGAGGAAGAGGAACCATTTCTTTTGATGGAAGGAACAAAATCGATAATGTTCTATATGTTGAAGGCTTGAAGTACATCTTCTCAGTGTTGGACAGTTGGTGGACAAAGGCTATGATCTCTGATTCAAGAGTGGAAAATGCAAGATCTTTGAAAGCTCCGGAACAGAGATTGCATCTGGTACCCAAACTAAAGGTAATATCTTTCACTTGGTTGGCACGGGTAAAAGTTGCTTATTTGTTCAAGTTGATCAAAGTTGGTTATGGCATAGGAGAATGTGTCATGTGAATTTTGATAATATCATCAAGATAAGCAATACTCAGGTTGTAAGAGATCTTCCAAAATTGGTGAAACCTACTAATAGCTTGTGCAAAGAATGTTAGTTGGGTAAGCTGAGCAGAATCACATTCAAGAGTAAGGAACTGTCTTCTACCGGATTATTGGACTTAGTTCATACTGACCTTTGTGGCCCGTCAAGAATCAGGAGTATGCAAGGTGATAGATACTTCATGTTACTAATTGATGACTATTCCCAGATGATGTGGGTAACTTTTTTGAAAGATAAATCAGAAGCTTTTGAGAAATTCAAAATATTCAAGGCTATGGTAGAGAATGAAACCAAATTGAAATTGAAATGTCTGAGGTCTGATAGAGGTGGAGAATTCACATCCGGTGAGTTCATAGAGTTCTGTGAGAAACATGGAATAAAGAGACAATTGTCTGCTCCTAGGACTCCACAGCAGAATAGAGTAGTGGAAAGAAAGAACCGGACCATACAGGAAGCAGCTAGGACCATGATGATGGAAGCAAATATTCCTCATATCTATTGGAGAGAAGCTGTCAGCATTGCAGTCTATACTCTCAATCGAGTTCAAATCAGAAGCAATACTGGTAAAACTCCTTATGAACTCTGGTTTGGCATCACTCCTACTGTAAGGTATTTCAGAGTTTTTGGTAGCAAATGTTACATTAAAAGAGATGAAGACCTAGGAAAGTTTGATGCTAGAAGTGATGAAGGAATTTTCTTGGGTTACTCTACTCAAAGAAAAGCATACCGGTGTTATAACAAAAGACTGAGAAAGATGATAGAAAGTACAAATGTGAAGGTTGATGAGGGAATTAAGAAACCCTCAAGGTTTTATGAGTATGATGAAGATGATCAGAATGGTGTTCTGACCAAAGGAGCCCAAGCCTCATCTATTAGTCAGATTCAAGCTAATCCGGTAAACTAGGAAGAAGAAATGAGTCTCAATGAGCCTAATCAAGAATCAGAAGTGCAAGAAATTCCTAAAGTTCCTAGGTATGTAAGACTGAACCACTCTGAAGATCAGATCATAGGTGATAAAAGCAAAGGAGTACTAACAAGAAGGAGAATTGCTCAAGATTCAGAAGAGTATTGTTTGATTTCAAAGATTGAACCTAAGACAATGAATGAAGCTTGCAATGATGAAAAATAGACCAAAGCAATGGAGGAAGAGCTAGTGCAAATAGAGAAAAATCACACTTGGGATCTTGTTCCTAGACCTAGAAACAAGAATGTGATTGGAACCAAATGGGTCTTCCGGAACAAACTAAATGTAGTTGGTGAAGTAATCAGAAATAAAGCCAGATTGGTCTGGAAGGGCTACTCTCAAATAGAAGGAATTGATTTTGAAGAAACTTTTGCTCCAGTGGCAAGAATTGAAGGAGTCAGATTATTTCTTGTCTTTATTGCCTTCAAGGATTTCAAGGTATATCAGATGGATGTCAAGTCTGCCTTTCTAAATGGTGACTTGGAAGAAGAAGTGTATATAGAGCAACCGGATGGATTTCAGTTGTCTGATCATGGTGATATGGTCTGCAAGTTGAAGAAGGCACTGTATGGATTAAAGCAACCCCCAAGAGCCTAGTATGAAAGATTGGATAAGCATCTTTTGAAGATTGGTTTCAACAAAGGTACTGCTGACAGTAACGTATATTTCAAAATTGATCATGAAAACATCTTGATTGTTGAAGTATTTGTTGATGATATCATCTTTGGAGGAAGAGATAGTATGTGTAAAACTTTTGCAAATCAAATGAAAAGTGAGTTTGAGATGTCTATGCTTGGTGAAATGAATTTCTTTTTGGATCTATAAATCACTCAAACAAAGAAAGGAATCTTCATTTCTCAAACCAAATATGTGAAAGAATTGTTGAAGAAATTTGGGATGGAAGATTCAAAGCCAATGAATACTCCCATGGCAACTGGATGCAAGTTGAGCAAAGATGATGACTCTCCTAAGGTAGACCAGATAAAGTACAGATCAATGATTGGAGGATTGTTGTATCTCACTCAAACTAGACCAGATATTATGCAAGCTGTTGGTCTTGTTGCTAGATTCCAAGCTGATCCTAGAGAATCCCATGTCATGGAAAACAAGAGGAATTTTAGATATCTAAAAGGGATGGTTGAGTATGGTCTGTGGTATCCTAGAGATCATGATTTCTCTCTTCATGCATATACAGATGTTGATTGGGCAGGAGATGTGGATGACCGGAAGAGTACCAGTGGTGGAGCATTCTTTTTGGGGAAGAGATTGGTTTCTTGGCTAAGCAAGAGATAAGAGGCAATATCTCTGTCTACAACTGAAGCAGAATATATTGCAGCAGTAGGTAGTTGCACTCAAATTTTGTGGATGAAGCAGATGCTAAGAGATATCAAAGTAGAGCATGAGGAACCTATCACAATCTTCTGTGATAATTCAAGTGCTATAAATATATCTAAGAATCCATTGTTGCATTCAAAGACTAAACACATATCCATCAACTTTCACTTTTTGAGAGAGCAAGTGAACAAGAATGAATTTAGATTGGAGTTTGTGCCCTCCAAGGATCAAATTGCAGACATCTTTACTAAACCTCTACCTAAGGACACTTTTGAGTATCTCAGGGAGAGGTTAGGGGTTATTGCCCCTCTGATGATGAACTAAGGTGCACTGAGGTGCATCAGTCTGGTGGATATCACAGTCATATCTTGTGATCCGGATTGATGGGAGCTACTACTCAGGGGGAGCAGCAGGTATGATTCTAAAGTGTTGGAATTGCAAGTATATGCCCTTTGCCATTGATGTCAAAGGGGGAGAGAAGACATGTGAAAAATAAGTGGTTACTGATCAAAGGGGGAGCAGTAAAGGGAAAGAAGACATGTGAATGATTGTTGCTGATAGGGGGAGCTGTGACAGTAAGAAGAAGTTCTTGACTTGATGGTTAAAACAGTTTTTCACATCTTATGTTGCCATCAATGACAAAGGGGGAGATTGTTGCAAGTATGGAGCTAACTGGTATTGTCATTGATGTCAACATACTCCTGTTGCATTAATGATAAGGTTTGGATGAGTCGTGAGCTGAGGATATTGAGAAAATTAGTCTCAATCAAGAACAGTCAAGAATAGTGAGATAGTAAGGCAAAAGTCCAAGATAGGATGAGGATTAGAGGATGCAGATTAAAGGGTTTGTATATATGTGTCTATAGGTGATCCAGTAGAGATTTTGGAGGTCTACATGAAAATATGAAGAAGTTGTGGCCGCTCAAGTAAAACTGGTTCCAATAGGTGTTTAGAGGTGACAAAGTGTAACAAGAAAGGTCCGATGAGATCCAAAAATGAAGTTTCCTATTCTGTAGATTTAAGGGAGTGCTGAGGAAGTCTTTGTAGTGTATCAACATGATTGGTTCTTGGTTTGAAGGTCCACAAGCATTTATTCCTTTATGAAAGTAATGACAAACTGTGTTCTTGAGGTTCTGTATGAAGGAGAGAAGGATTTTAGTAAGCAGAAGAAGTGTGGATGTTCTTGGTGATTCAGGAAAGCTTGTGGAGGTCTTTGGATCGTGTCCAGTTTGTGTTGGTGGTCCTCATTGAAGTTGGAGCTCGCAATTGAAGAGTAACTTCTAGATGATGGTGTTCTTCTTGAGACATGCTGACCGGATGAGTTATGCATCTGTCGGATGAGCTTATGAATGTTTGCCAACTTAGATGATCATTCCTAAGTTGATGCCTTGTATAAATAAGGGATTGCAAAGTTAGTTTGAACTTGCCTTTTTGTGTGGAGATGAATGTGTGGTAGCAAAGAGGAAAGCGAAAGACAGAGCAGAAGTATTGAGCTTAATGGAACTGATTCAAGCATGGTGAAGATGCTATTCTCTAGTTCATGTATGTGATATTTATTTCTTTGTAGACAGTGTGTCTCTTGTAGGCAGTGAGCCTCTTGTGAGTAGTGTGCTTGGGCAGTGAGCCCTAATTGGCATGTGCCATTTTGTTCTTTCTATTCTTCTAATAGAGAATACAATCTTGGGTTAATCACCCCGTGGTTTTTCCCTTAACAGGGTTTTCCATGTCAAAATCTTGTTGTCTTATGTTTTGATATGTTTCTGCTCTTGATTTGAATGCATTATGGTTCATGATTAATATACTGCTAATCACTAAGAAGATTTAAGTGTTTAATTTGAGAAAGTTTTGCACAACTGATTCACCCCTCTCTCAGTTGTGTGCCCTAAGTCTAACAAATTTAGGTAGAAAACTAAACTTCTTTATTTATTTTCTCCTCCCAATCACTTCAAACTCTCTTTTCTACATTGCAATGATCATGTTCAAGGCTTTTTAAGTCTGCATACATCTTGATAGACCTCTTGAAAGACAATTTTGGTCGATGGGAAGGTATATAACTATTTTTCAACCATCGAACTGCCCTATTGTGTTATGGACTGCAACTAATGACAATGATTTGTCATATGTAATGTGGGGTGGCATAACAAACAAAGTCTTCAAACACCATTACAATGGAAAGGAGCCTTTGACAAGACATTAAACCTTTAGACACCTCGCCATACATGCCATAAAAAGGTTTCAATATATGACTGCCCCATTACAACATGACATCATATAACTGTCCCATCTACAAACATGACATTTTGGGCATGATCCTTATTACAAACATGGAAATGGTCTTCAAGACCTTATTACAACATCATGAACATCAAAACAATGCAAAATGAATGGAGATCTCCTTAGGGCTCCTGCACCATGCACGGTCTGGACTGTTCATTCAGTGAACCCTCCTACTGTGGTTACACCACACTTCCTATCCCTCCCATTGATTATCACCCATCCATCTACCTATTCATAATTTTCCCTTGCAATTGGTATCTAGCATCTAGGATATCCAAACTGCAATCCAGTTTCATCCTATAATATTCCCAAAAATAACAAAAAAATCAAAACATTCTCAAAAATACCAAAAAAATCAAAACATTCTCAAAAAACACCAAAAAATCAAAACATTTCCAAAAAACCAAAAAAATCAAGACATTTCCAAAAAATCCAAAAACATCAAATATTCCATAAAATCCAAAAAAATCAAATATCCAAAAAATCTAACCAATAAATCCAAATGCAAGACATCCTTAATCTATACCAATCTAGTCAAAGTGATTGACCCAAATCATCCAATCACATCCTTGGTCTTGATCCTAATCTTGTTGCCAACCCAATCAATCAATCATCATCATCATCATCAATGGGATATATTGTTCTCGTATCCTTGTGTTGATCTAGGGATATATCATTCCCCACAATGGCATCATTATCTCAATCAATCAATCAATCAATTATTGGTTTACAACTTGACATGGGCAATACCTTGTTTGTTTTTTAATCAAGCAAAAACATTCATACAACA
Organism: Cunninghamia lanceolata; assembly: GCA_027924645.1. Classification (NCBI taxonomy): domain Eukaryota; kingdom Viridiplantae; phylum Streptophyta; class Pinopsida; order Cupressales; family Cupressaceae; genus Cunninghamia; species Cunninghamia lanceolata. The sequence goes on along the minus strand of BSBN01000441.1, from coordinate 1,058,074 downwards.
CACTGTACCTTAACCAAAATCTCCTATCCAATCACTTTATCTATTGCCACATCATTCGATCTCAAATAATCATCATCCAGCATCATCTAGGGTATATCATTTCCATCATCAGTTTCCTATCCAAACATCACTTAAACTCTTTGGCAAGAGATATAATTTGGTTGTGTGACTTGTGTCATCATTTGGTCTTCTATTTTTTTCGATCTCCTTATTTTTCTTTATCAAAGCCACCTAGACCCATTTATATCTTGGTGCATTATGATTAGTAGAGAATGGGGCATAGCGTTTTGCATGTCTGTTGGATATTCTTATCACTACAGCTAATATTCATATGTTTAGTCTAGACAAGGTTGTATTACATTGCATATTCTGATCCTTTTGTTTGTAGTGTCAAGTCTGTGCAAAGGATACAAAGTTACCTTGGTCCCCCATACCTTGGTGCATAATATCCTTTTGCTATATCAAACTAGGGCTACTCTACACATTATACCAGCATAACCATTTCCTCTATATCCACTATATCCATTATGACTATAACTTATCCATTTCCAAATCCTATTCTGGAGCATTCTTCACCTCTCAATCTATCTCTCTTAACTATCTATTTCACCTTAATAATCTATCCATTTCTAACCTTTAACCTTATCCATCCTTTCGCTTGCATCCATTTATTTATCTAACCCCTTTCATCCATTTCGAGAGCATACATGTGTTCTCCTAACCCGCCTATCCTCTCGAGGGGGCATCCCATCCTTAAATCATTTCTCCTTGTCAGTCCTTCAAGTGGTTGGGGCATCCTTTTCTCTTCATCCATAACTTTTCTTCTTTGAAATTATGTTACTTCTATTATTCGCAACATCATCTCAAAGAGGGGTAAAATGTAGACACCTAAAATTGACTGTCTTATGACATTACCTTACGTCTCCTTGCATCACCTTGTGACACATTTGGTTTTAGGCCCCTTTCATGACCCCTTCCATCATTCCCATTAGTTAAATAAATTAAATTTATTTAGCCAATCCCTCTTATCCATTTATCCTCCTCTTGCACCAAATTAAATAAATCTTATTTATTTAATCTCATTTTCCTCCATCATCCAATCTAAATAAATTAAATATTTATTTAAATCCAACATATCTCCTATAATTTAAATAATTTTATTATTTAAATTATTTATTCCCACTCACATCCCTATTTTCAACCTCCTTAAATATGCGTCATAAGCACTTCCTCTCCAAAACCAATTAAAATTTCTATTTATTCCCACTCCCATCCTTATTTTAGTCACCTGTCATCCTCATTTATGGTGTGTCATGAGCACTAAAATTGGCTTTCAATCCTAGCCATCCACCTCATCCCTCACCCTTCTAATCTTGGTCATCCATTTGATTCCCTCTCTATCTATAAATTAAACTTTCATTTTCATTTCAAACCCTGACACTCTCTCATCAAATTTCATACGTACATTCATATCTCATATCATTTTCTATCATTTCATATCCAGGTTATGTTGGTTGTGTGAGCATCCCACAATATATCCATAGGACAAATCAATGGAGCTTGGGTGCACTCCATTCCATCCTATTAGAAGTCTAGAATTATGTAAGGTTTGAGGTTATTTGCTTTACATGTTTTATCCATGGTGTCTTGCATGATTTTCTAGGTTTCACCTCCCTCTCCCCAATGAATCCGCCCAAACTTATTATTGGAATTTGATATGATTGAAGGAATGGAAGCATGTTTCCCTAGTTGTCATTCACCACTGGAAACATAGGCTTGGATGGTGAATCACCTGCACAGAAGGGCATCAAACTCTGTCTTCCCTCACTGCCATTATCCACCACATCCTTGAAACTGTGTAGACATTCCTACAATATCTGTTCACCGCTAGGGTTAGAGGTGCACAGGAAAGGATTTGAACCATTCATGCTCCTAGTGCTAACACCCCTCTATCTCTACCTACCCTCCTCACACCCGTACTGAGTTTCATAATCAAGGAGGGTTTGTCTGATATAGTATATAGCACATTCTCTACCTTCATCATCATGCTAGGCTAAGAGTGTATCCAAAGCATGAGATGATGTAGATGTGTATAGGAGAAAAGAACATATCATAACTACTAGCATCAAAATGGGAGGATTGGCTAAGTAATGCTTGAGATTTTCAAAGGCCTTTTGGCAATTCTCACTTTAATCGAAAAAAACGTTCTTAAGAAGGTGAATAAATAGAAGGGTATGGTCTACCAATTGTGAAATGAACCAACAAATGTCTTGAACCTTTCCCTAAATATTATAGAATTTGGAAATATTCCTTGGAGATGACATGTTTACAATGGCATCAATTTTCTTTATATAAACCTCAATACCACGATGCAAATTAATAAACCCCAAAAGTTTGTCACTATCAACACCAAAGATGCACTTACGAGGATTGAGTTGCATGTTTTATAGATGGAGGCATTCAAAGATATGACAAAGATTGTGCATGTGATGTTGGTGCAAAATATATTTGGCCAAGATATCATCAACACAGTCCTCTATGATATTGTGAAAGAAGTGAAATAAAAGGGTCATTGCACATTGATAAGTTGCACTTGCATTCTTTAATCCATATGGCATGACCACATAATAGAATGTACCCTAAGTATTCATGAATGCAATTTTGTACAGATCTTGGGGATTTATAAGAATTTGATTATAGCCTAAAAAACCATCCATGAAAGAGAGCAAGGTATGGTTAGCTATGGAATCAACTATCATATCAATATTTGGAAGAGGGAATTCATCCTTTAAGGATGCTTTATTAAGATCTCAAAAATTGATGCATACTCGAACATGATTATTGGGTTCATCGACAACTACAATATTATATATCCAAGGTCGATAGTCAACCGATCAAATAAAGCTGGCTTGCAAGAGCTTCTTTATCTTGGCCTTGACCAGAAGAGCAACCTTAGGATGCTTTTTATGAATTTTCTACTTAATTGGTTGGGCATTAGGATAAAGCACTATATTATCCTCATATGGCTGATCATATCCTCATATGACTAGGCAAACAAATCAAGAAATGTATGCAAGAGATCAAATTGTGAAGATCTTTCATCAGAATATAGGCATTGGCCTATTTGAATGACCTTTCTAGTATATTTCAGATCCATCAAGATCGATAGTATCTCCAACTAGGAGGGTACTGTAGTCTTGAGGATCAGATAAATGAGGAGATTCTTGAGAATTATTAGAAAATGAAGGAGTATCATCAAATAACCTGGTGGACTCCATAAAGTATGTTTGTCCATTTAAAAAATAGGGAAAACCATGATCAGGATGATATCTAGGCATATGATCATATGCACCTAGAAACTTAGCTAGAGCTTCATCCATTGAAAAATCATCTAGAGGGGGTATATGAGACTTAAAATTATGCATGATGAGCTTAGGATGCAAAAGTGGAAGAGAAGAGGAATTAAGATTTGAAGAGATCATATTCACGTCTATAAAATCCTAGTATGAGGTCTTACAGGGGCAAAGAGGACAATATCCAAGACCTGTGGAAGAATAATGCAAATTAGGTTCTAAGGGGATCTTGATACCCTATTCCTTTCATCCACATCAATTACCTTTATAACCAGTTTTAGAGAGAATATGAAAACCATGGTTGTAATGGGATTTCATCTCCATGAAAGACGAAGGATCTCTATTAGTGGTGTATTCAATATAAGAGGTATAATCACATAAATTTTTAGAAGGAGAATTAGAGGTGTTAACATTTTGTGATAAAGGAGATGAAGTAGATTAGAATTTAGGGATGTCAAAATGAGATGGGTTAATTTTATATTGACCTACAAAGGAAGGCATGAAATCTAAAGAACCCCAATCATCACCAAGACATGCATTAGAAGATGAATTTAAACTCTAATCAAAATTATCAGCATGGGTTGATGATGATGAATCTTGTTTTGGTAAAGAATATGGAATGAGATTTTGGAGTGTTGGAGAAGAATCATTTTGATGCCCAAGATCTGCCTATTGAAAATACTATGGGGGATCTAGATCAGCTACGATTGTGTATGTTTTTTTACAATGAATGAATTTTATTGATCCATGCAGGGTAGAGCCTAGAACTACACCCATGGCATGGATCCACGGTCTACCAAGAAGGAGATTAAATATGAAAGATCTTTAGGCATAGCATGTATCATAGTGGGTAGAGTAACATGACCCAACTTAATAGGAAATGTAATTGTGCCAAGAGTTTTCCTACCTGTGTTGTCAAAGCTACAAGTAGAAAGGTTTGTTGGAGAAATGCAAGATGTATTAATATAGGTCTACACCACAAACGTTGAGACTTGAACCATTGTTAATAGGGGTACATTTGACATGGATAGAATTTATTCCAACAATGATAAGAAGAGGGTCATTTTGTTTTTGGATGCCCAAAGAAGGTAACTCATATTGTTGGAATACAATATCATTAGTATTGGTGTATATGCAATCAAGTAAGGAAACTACGCCATTTAGCCTAGAAAAAGATGACATGGGGATCTTCTATAAGGCTTCTTACAGCATGCCATGGTTTGTCAATGAAGTTTGAACAAGCTCCTAGAGAGAAATCTTAGGAGTATCATGAAGCTATTCTACAAGATCATACTCTCTAAGAGTCTTTTGAGGAAGATGGTGAGCTACAGGAAGAATAGGAGAAGAAGTAGAGAGAGAAATAGGGACAAAAGTGGTATATTTGTTTCTTCAAGTGTTATATGTGTAGGCTACTACATTGTAGTGAGGAGCCACAAACATGTTTAATGTTATACATCCTGTGACTTGAGTAAAATAATCAAAGGGTTGAGGTGCATTGGTAGAACCTTGAATAGTAATGATTGGTTTAGAATGTTTTTGTATATCAAGATGAAGATGAACCACAATTTTGTATTTCACAGGTTCTTATGTAGAACTAGAAATGTAAATGGTGTTAATCAGTTGCTTTGAATAAGATTTTGTTGAAATAGAAGGAGAAGAAGTGAGGATGAAGTCATCAAGGGCTTCATCTAACATGTCAAATTATTTTCTAGAAAAAGGGTCATTGAAAGTTGTGAAAGTTTGGAGAAACAAATCTGACATTACTGAATGCTCATTTTCACCAAATAGGAAAATGATGAAATTAAAAGATAGAAAGTGGGTTCACTAAGATAGAAGGAATGAACTGTAGAAAAGGAAGTTGTGAAACGATGGGGTTCACCAAGAGAGAGGGATGGAAGTGAAGTTGGATTCATAAAAATATAATAGGTCAAATTTTATTCTAACTAAAATGCCTTTGCTTTCTAACTAGAATAATTTCAACAATATTACACTAGGACTTAACTAGTTTCAAGGGAAATGTATTTTGTTGTTGTCTAAACGGGAAGAGCAAAACAACCCTAGCAAAATCCTATATTTGTTTTAAACTTAGGAAATAATGATTTTGATTAAGCTAAAACATAAGGAAAAGCAATAAAGTAGTAATTTTCTAAAAAATAGAATACAAAATCATAAAAAGAGTTACAGAACTAGTAACAGAATCTAAAAAGGAACCTAGAGCTAGATATTTGAGGTCACGACCTAGGATGCCAAAGTATCACATAGATATTTGTGCATCATGTTGTAGTCTATATGACAGAAAATACAAGAAACCTCCATAAATCTCCTCTGGTCTAGTTCAATAGGTCACCTAGTCTACATGACAAACAATAGAAAATGGTGTAGTCATGGCCAGAGGGTTCATAGAGTGAACTGTCCAAACTATGCAACCAGAATAAACACAACAGAAACAACACAATCATAGAATGTAATGGAAGATTTATATATTCATAATATCAAAGGATTACAATGGTCATATGTCAGCAACATGCGGGCTACAATCAAAGGGCTCACAGGCTTGTCTTCCAAGCTACAACAGATATGAAAGATATGGCATTGAAGTGCCTTCCTGAAAAGAATCTAACTTCTAAGACTATCTAAATCATATCATAGAACTATTTACTTCATAATGCATCTAAGATATCTATATATATCATCTTCAAGCTCATAAAATCCTTTCTGTCAGCCTTAAGAGGTTACAAACTCCAATGAAGGATGTAACATGTAGAAACAAGTAGGTCAGCCTACAACATCTGGTATTGCTCCGTAAATGGATGAAACTTGGTACGGACCTCAAGGAAGGTCTACCTAATCCATATGTGCCATGTATGATGCTCCATTAGGCTCCACAAGTCATGGAAGTGCTCTGCAAACCTTCTCCTTCAACTGACTGTCTAGATGCTCTATTCTATGAAAACTGATGATCTTCTGATAGCGACAACTTTTAGCAGACAAATCCAAATGACTTGAAATTTGAATATGATGTATATGACACTATGTAGATGCTAAGTCTTGCTCCATAAGCTGTAATATGAAGATGTGGTGAAATATGGTACAAAATGTTGAAACTACAAATGACTGAACTGAAAAAGAAAGAAAACAAAAGAATGCAAATATTTTTTGGTTGATGCAAGATTGCTCTGCAACCTAGAATGCTCCTGCATCAAAAAAGACCCAACAACACTCCATATGAAAATAACTATTGAAAAATACATTGACATGGACTATATTTGAATAACAAAAATAAGAAATAAAGAGGAGTAACAAAAGGGGAAAAAACAACAAAACCTTCATGCAATCGATTTGTCTCCACAATACCTACAGCTACAACATAAAGGAAGAATTTTTGGGGTTGTTTGGTAGCTTGCCTTTAGGTCAAGCCCTTATGAACTTGTTTTTCAACCTCCATAGATAGTTGATATTTGAATATAATAGAAAACAAGTGTGTGCCTTCATTTTGTAAGTGCATCTAGAAAAATAATAGTAGTGAAAATATTCAAAAACTATGAGTATCAACCCTAGTCTATGGCGAAGAATACCCTAGTATGCATAAAGGAAAGACAAGGTTGTGGTCTACACCATAAATTTGCCAAATAGAGATAATGGAAATGCAATATAAAGGATGCAACAATGTTATTTAATCACAATGAAAACAATGTTACTAAATCTATGATATGGAATAAGTTGCAAGCCCCTTAATGATTTGATGGATGTACAATCAATGCAATCACTTCATGAGAGCTTAAATAATAATGATGAGTGTAATATAAGTTGAAAAAGAGAGATGCTTCAGCCAAGAGAGAGCATCCAAAGCCAACAATGAAGATCCAAGATACATGTGAGAGCCAAAAGTGAGAAGAAGAAGCCACAAGCATTTCAAAATTGGATTTTATATTAAAGAGGGAGAAAATGAAGGGTTGGGTAGATTTATATGAATCTTTTCTCTATCAAAAGAATGTTACCACCGATGAAATCCAGTAACTAGGTAGGAAAGCAATAGTTTGAATTTCAAAACCTTCTAGGACACTAGCGCATTGTGTGGATGTTTGCACATCACGCTCGCATCCTAGGGAAATTCTTCATAATTTGACACATGTTCCCCCAAATGATAGGAGAAAGTAGAATGTGATATGAAACATTTGAAAATCTTAGTGATAGGAAAATAGGCCAAGGCTAGGCTCAAGTGGCCCTAAAAATATGCTACAAAAGTATACACCAAAGTGGGTCCAAAACATAATGTGAAATTATGAGGGTATGCAATTTTTGACATTACACAAGCTACTCCATCAATGTTCATTGAAAACTCTGAATCATAAATAAGGAACTACCTATGAGAATCAAATCATCAACATAAATAATAAATATCAAAAGATAGTTTCCATGCCTCCAGGTGTAAACTATAGGGTTAGAATGGCAATGAGTGAAACTAGAAGTATGCACAAAACTATTCATTTTCTTATACCAAGCTCTAAGAGCCTATTTGAGATTGTAGAGAGAATGACAAAGCCTACAAATAAGTAAACATTCTTATGCAAAACTTGGTAACTAGTCCACATAGATCTCCTCGTGAAGATCACCATGCACAAAGACACTCTTCACATCCATCTAGTATACTGCCCATCCTTATGATGCAATTAGAGAAAGAGGCAAATAGAGTCCGTTGTGGCTACAAGGATAAAAGTCTTAGAACAATCAATACCATAAACTTGTGAAAAACCCTTGGCCATAAAACATGCCTTATACTTGTCAATAGAATCATTAGTTGTTTATTTTGTTCAGTAACCTCCTTACAATGAATCAACTTTCTTTCCTAATGAAGAAGTACAAGATATCAAGTGTGATTCTTTATCAAAGAGGAATACTCCTCTATTATAGTAGTGTCTAACTTTGGTATACTTTTTGTATCTAAAAACATCTAAGTATCATCTAAAATAGCATGACTCAAAAGACTTATACTAGCTATCTATGAATAAGTATGAAAAGTGTCAATGGTGTCACTAACTAGAGTACCAAGCTCCTCAATAGTAGTGTGGGCATAATGGGGTAAATACTATGCACCAAGAGGTGGAGAATTAGGATCATCATCATCCTCAAGAAGAAGAGAATACTATGAAGATGAAGAAAGAAGAGTAGGGAGTGAGGGAGAAATTGGTGATGAAGATTCTATTGGGTTGAAGTTCTCATCAAAGTGGACATCTTGTGTCATATCCCCTATATGTACATTATATTATACATTATGATTCATGTGAATTCAAGTGTACACTTTGTATATCCAAATGTATATTTTGAAATTTACCAGTGATTTACATATATTCATATGATGTACACAAGTATTCATATTGTGAGAATAATTGTTATATTTCCCAATCAAATATATAGATGATAATAATATATATATGATATAATAAGAACATAAGAACAATTATAAATTATATATACATTACCATAATATATGTATATACATACATATATATGTATAGATGTATATGTATATATACATATGTATATATACATATATATATATATATGTATATATATATGCGTGTGTGTGTATGGTCTATCTCACTTTTACATAATTTGCATTATATAAAATATGCTATATAATCACAAATATAACTATATTAGATATTATATATAAAATAAATATGATTAAATTATAAATAAATATATAATATAAATAAATGATTTTATAAAGGATTTAAAATTAATAGTTTCCATTAATACTTGACTATGATACAAAAAACTTATTTTCTCTGTTTGAGTAATAAGAAGCTGTAAAAAGGTGATGGCGCGAAAATGGAAGTTTGCAAATTCTCGGGGAGCAAACTGGACAAACATTGCAGGATGTGGAGTGAGTGAACAAATCGAGCTCAACCTTTTCAAGGAAGTGGAGCAGGATATGGATAACCTTCGCAAATTCGTAGTAATTGGGAAAACGTTGGGGAAAAATTTCGCAAGGAAGACTATCATAGATTGGATTATGGATAATTGGAAATGGTCGGGCTCCATAAAATTCCTTCCCAGGGGTTTTTTTACGGTTCTTTTTTGAAGCCAGGAAGAACGGGATCTCATTTTGTGCTTTAGCCAATGGGAAATCGAGGGCACACCCTTTTTCTTCAAGAATGGACTCCGATGTTCAAGCCTTGCAAGGAAAATCCCTACTCATCTCCCAGATGGATCTAAACGTACAACCTTCCGCTGGAATGCTGGTCCTGTTAGATTTAGGACACACAACTGAGAGGGGGGTGAATCAGTTGTTCAAAACTTTCTCCAATTTAAACACTTAAGTCTTCTTAGTGATTAGCTATACATTAATCATAAACCATAACGCATTCAAATCAAGAGCAGAAACATATCAACACATAAGACACCAAGATTTTCACATGGAAAACTTGGTTAAGGGAAAAACCACGGGGTGATTAACCCAAGATTGTATTCTCTGTTAGAAGAATAGAAAGAACAAAATGGCACATGCCAATTAGGGCTCACTGCCTGAGCACACTACTCACAAGAGGCTCACTGCCTACAAGAGACACACTGTCTACAAAGAAATAAGTATCACATACATGAACTAAAGAATAGCATCTTCACCATGCTTGAATCAGTTCCATTAAGCTCAATACTTCTCCTATGCCTTTCGCTCTCCTCTTCGCTACCACACCCTCATCTCCACACAAAAAGGTGAGTTCAAACTGACATCACAATCCCTTATTTATACAAGGCATCAACTTAGGAATGATCATCTAAGTTGGCAAACATTCATAAGATCATCCGACAGATGCATAATTCATCTGGTTGGCCTGTCTCAAGAAGAACACCATCATACAGAAGTTACTCTTCAATTGCGAGCTCCAACTTCAATGTGGACCACCAACACAAACTGGACACGATCCAAAGACCTCCACAAGCTTGCCTGAAACATCAAGAACATCCACACTTCTTTTGATTACTAAAATCCTTCTCTCCTTCATCCGGAACCTCAAGAACACAATCTGTCATAACTGTCACAAAGGAATAGATGCTTGCGGACCTTCAAACCATGAACCAATAGAGTTGATACACCACAAATAATTCCTTAGCACTCCCTTAAATCTGCAGAATAGGAAACTTCATTTCTGGATCTCACCAGACCTTTCTTGTTACACTCTATCACCTCTGAACACCTACCGGAACCAGTTTTACTTGAGCGACCACAACTTCTTTATATCTTCATGTAGACCTCTAAAATCTCTACTGGATCACCTATAGACACATATCTACAAACCCTTTAATCTACATCCTCTGATCATCATCCTATCTTGGACTTTTGCCTTACAGTCATCACTGTTCCTGATTGAGACTAATTTTATCAATATCCTCGGCTCACGGCTCATCCAAACCTTATCATTAATGCAACAGGAGTATGTTGACATCAATGACAATACTAGTTAAGCCCATACTTGCAACAATCTCCCCCTTTGTCATTGATGGCAACATAAGATGTGAAAAACTATTTTAACCATCAAGTCAAGAACTTCTTCTTACTGTCACAGCTCCCCCTATCAGCATCAACCATTCACATGTCTTCTCTTCCTGTACTGCTCCCCCTTTGATCAGCAACCACTTGTTTTTCACATGTCTTCTCTACCCCTTTGACATCAATGGCAATGGGCACATACTTGCAATTCCAACACTTTAGAATCATACCTGCTGCTCCCCTTGAGTAGCAACTCCCATCAATCCAGATCACAAGATATGACTGTGATATCCACCAGATTGATGCACCTTAGTGCACCTTAGTTCATCACCGAAGGGGCAATAACCTCTAACTTCTCCCTGAGATACTCAAAAGAGTCCTTAGGTAGAGGTTTAGTAAAGATGTCTGCAATCTGATCCTTGGAGGGTACAAAATCCAATCTGACTTCATTCTTGTTCACTTTCTCTCTCAAAAAGTGAAAGTTGATGGATATGTGTTTAGTCTTTGAATGCAACATCGGATTCTTAGATATACTTATAGCACTTGAATTATCACAGAAGATTGTGATAGGTTCCTCATACTCTACTTTGATATCTCTTAGCATCTGCTTCATCCACAAAACTTGAGTGCAACTACCTACTGCTGCAATATATTCTGCTTCAGTTGTAGACAGAGATATTGCCTCTTGTTTCTTGCTTAGCCAAGAAACCAATCTCTTCCCCAAAAAGAATGCTCCACCACTGGTACTCTTCCGGTCATCCACATCTCCTGCCCAATCAGCATCTATATATGCATGAAGAAAGAAATCATGATCTCTAGGATACCACAGACCATACTCAATCATCCCTTTTAGATATCTAAAAATCCTCTTGATTGCCATGACATGGGATTCTCTAGGATCAGCTTGGAATCTAGCAACAAGACCAACAACTTGCATAATATCTGGTCTAGTTTGAGTGAGATACAACAATCCTCCAATCATTGATCTGTACTTTGTCTGGTCTACCTTGGCAGAGTCATCATCTTTGCTCAACTTGCATCCGGTTGCCATGGGAGTATTCATTGGCTTTGAATCTTCCATCCCAAATTTCTTCAACAATTCTTTCACATATTTGGTCTGAGAAATGAAGATTTCTTTCTTTGTTTGAGTAATTTGCAGACCCAAGAAGAAATTCATTTCACCAAGCTTAGACATCTCAAACTCACTTTTCATTTGATTTGCAAAAGTTTTACACATACTATCTCTTCCTCCAAAGATGATATCATCAACAAATACGTCAACAATCAAGATGTTTTCATGATCAATTTTGAAATATAAGTTACTGTCAGCAGTACCTTTGTTAAAACCAATCTTCAAAAGATGCTTATCCAATCTTTCATACCAGGCTCTTGGGGCTTGCTTTAATCCATATAGTGCCTTCTTCAACTTGCAGACCATATCACCATGATTAGACAACTGAAATCCATCTGATTGCTCTATATACACTTCTTCTTCCAAGTCACCGTTTAGAAAGGCAGACTTGACATCCATCTGATATACTTTGAAATCCTTGAAGGCAGCAAAGGCAAGAAATAATTTGACTGCTTCAATTCTTGCCACCAGAGAAAAAGTTTCTTTAAAATCAATTCCTTCTATTTGAGAGTAGCCCTTGCAGACCAATCTGGCTTTATTTCTGATTACTTCACCAACTTCATTCAGTTTGTTTCGGAAGACCCATTTGGTTCCAATCACATTCTTGTTTCTAGGTCTGGGGACAAGATCCCAAGTGTGATTTTTCTCTATTTGCACCAGCTCTTCCTCCATTGCTTTAGTCCAGTTTTCATCATTGCAAGCTTCATTCACTGTCTTAGGTTCAATCTTTGAAATCAAACAATACTCTTCTGAATCTTGAGCAATTCTCCTTCTTGTTAGTACTCCTTTGCTTTTATCACCTATGATCTGATCTTCAGAGTGGTTCAGTCTTACATACCTGGAAACTTTAGGAATTTCTTGTACTTCTGATTCTTGATCAGGCTCATTGAGACTCATTTCTTCTTCCTGTTTTACCGGATTAGCTTGAATCTGACTGACAGAAGAGGCTTGGGCTCCTTGAGTCAGAACACCATTCTGATCATCTTCATCATATTCATAAAACCTTGAGGGTTTCTCAATTCCTGCATTAACCTTCACATTTACACTTTCTATCATTTTTCTCAGTCTTTTGTTATAACACCGATATACTTTGCTTTGAGTAGAGTAACCCAAGAATATTCCTTCATCACTTCTAGCATCAAACTTTCCTAGATCTTCATCTCTTTTAATGTAACATTGGCTAACAAAAACTCTGAAATACCTTACAGTAGGAGTGATGCCAAACCAAAGTTCATAAGGAGTCTTACCAGTATTGCTTCTGATTTAAACTTGATTGAGAGTATAGACTGCAGTGCTGACAACTTCTCTCCAATAGATATGAGGAACATTAGCTTCCATCATCATGGTCCTAGAAGCTTCCTGTATGGTCCAGTTCTTTCTTTCCACTACTCCATTCTGCTGTGGAGTCCTAGGAGCAGACAACTGTCTCTTCATTCCATGTTTCTCACAGAACTCTATGAACTCACCAGATGTGAATTCTCCACCTCTATCAGACCTCAAACATTTCAACTTCAATCTGGTTTCATTCTCTACCATAGCCTTGAATATTTTGAATTTCTCAAAAGCTTCTGATTTCTCTTTCAAAAAAGTTACCCACATCATCCAGGAATAGTCATCAATTAGTAACATGAAGTATCTATCACCTTGCATACTCCTGATTCTTGACGGGCCACAAAGGTCAGTATGAACTAAGTCCAATAATCTGGTAGAAGACATTTCCTTACTCTTGAATGTGATTCTGCTCAGCTTACCTAACTGACATTTTTTGCACAAGCTATTTGTAAGTTTCACCAATTTTAGAAGATCTCTTACAGCCTGAGTATTGCTTATCTTGATGATATTATCAAAATTCACATGACACATTCTCCTATGCCATAACCAACTCTAATCAACTTAAACAAATAAGCAACTTTTATTAGTGCCAACCAAGTGGAAGATATTACCTTTAGTTTGGGCAATGGATGCAATCTCTGTTCTGGAGCTTTCAAAGATCTTGCATTTTCCATTCTTGAACCGGAGATCATAGCCTTTGTCCACCAACTGTCCAACACTGAGAAGATTGTGCTTCAAGCCTTCAACATATAGAACATTACCAGTTTTGTTCCTTCCATCAAAAGAAATAGTTCCTCTTCCTCTGATTCTACTAGCAGAATTATCACCAAACTTCACCACTCCTCCTTCATACCTTTCCAAATCTATGAACTTATTTTTGTCGCCTGTCATATGGTGAGAGCAACCACTGTCAATGACCCAATCATCCTTTTCTTCAACTTGGGCAGCCAGGGCTCTTTCTACAACTTTATGATTGACAGATACAGAGGATATTGGTTCTTCTTCCTTGATGGCAATAAACACCCATTCATTTCCTGATTTGTTTCCAGTCTCTGATTCATCATCTGTTACTCCATTATCATCTTCTTCATGAACATAGTAACAATTCTTTTGGAACCTTGGTCTGATAGGATTTGGCCTTGAAAATCTTTCCGGACATCTTGAGGCAAAATGACCAATCTTATTGCAGTTAAAACACTTAAAAGGCAATTTTCCTTCATACTTACCGGATCCTCTTGGCAGTCTCTTTGCTATGAGGGCTTCAAGTTGAGCAGTTTCTACTTCTTCTTCTTCCAAGTCTTTTCTTGCTTTTTCATACCATGACAGTTTCCTTGATGAGTTCTCTCCTGAATCAAACCTTTGTTTACCTTTTACAGAGGCGCTGGCTTTGAATGCAGATTCAGTCTTGGGGGGATCATCTCCAAACTCAGTCATTTTAAATGCAGCCAATTTCCCAGCCAATTAGTCTCTTGTGACAGTTGTATGGGCTCTGAATTCATCAATGGTAGCAACCTTGATTTTGTAAGAGGCAGGAAGGGATTTGAGAATTTTGCCAACAATCTCATTCTCATCCAAGACTCCACCAGCATTTCTAATTCCACAAACAAGCTCATTTACTCTTGGCATAAAAGCAGTAATATTTTCATCATCTCTCATCTTCAGTTTTTCAAATTTCCCTTTCAGACTTTGTAACCTTGCACATTTAACGTACTGGTCTCCTTCATGCAAAAGTTCCAATTTTTTCCAAATATCAAAAGCAGTTGGAAGGTCAATAACATTTGAGAGCTCTGAATCAGATAATGCACTTAGAAGAGCTTCTCTAGTCCGTAGATTGTTTTCAGCATCTGTGATTTCATTTGGAGCTTTTGGACCACCCTGTGGACATACATATTGTACTGTAACCATGGTCCAGTATGCCATTCCCATGCATTACAAGTGACACTTCATGCGACCTTTCCATAGAGTAAAATTTGTTCCATCAAACTTCAGACTATCCTTCTTGTAGGATGACATCCTGGATCTCCTCAAGTGGTTAAGCTCTTTTAGAGGAACTTAGCTCTGATACCAATTATTAGATTTAGGGCACACAAATGAGAGGGTGGGTGAATCAGTTGTTCAAAACTTTCTCCAATTTAAACACTTAAGTCTTCTTAGTGATTAGCTGTACATTAATCATAAACCATAATGCATTCAAATCAAGAGCAGAAACATATCAACACATAAGACACCAAGATTTTAACGTGGAAAACTTGGTTAAGGGAAAAACCACAGGGTGATTAACCCAAGATTGTATTCTCTATTAGAAGAATAGAAAGAACAAAATGGCACATGCCAATTAGGGCTCACTGCCCGAGCACACTGCTCACAAGAGGCTCACTGCCTACAAGAGACACACTGTCTACAAATAAATAAGTATCACATACATGAACTAGAGAATAGCATCTTCACCATGCTTGAATCAGTTCCATTAAGCTTAATACTTCTGCTCTGCATTTCGCTCTCCTCTTCGCTACCACACCCTCATCTCCACACAAAAAGGTGAGTTCAAACTGACTTCGCAATCCTTTATTTATACAAGGCATCAACTTAGGAATGATCATCTATGTCAGCAAACATTCATAAGATCATTCGACAAATGCATAATTCATCCGGTCGGCCTGTCTCAAGAAGAACACCATCATACAGAAGTTACTCTTCAATTGTGAGCTCCAACTTTAATGCGGACCACCAACACAAACTGGACATGATCCAAAGACCTCCACAAGCTTGCCTGAAACATCAAGAACATCCACACTTCTGATTACTGAAATCCTTCTCTCCTTCATCCGGAACCTCAAGAACACAGTCTGTCATAACTGTCAGAAAGGAATAGATGCTTGCAGACCTTCAAACCACAAACCAATAGAGTTGATACACCAGAAAGACTTCCTCAGCACTCCCTTAAATCCATAGAATAGGAAACTTCATTTCTGGATCTCACCGGACCTTTCTTGTTACACTTTGTCACCTTTGAACACCTACCGGAACCGGTTTTACTTGAGCAACCACAACTTCTTTATATCTTCATGTGGACCTCTGAAATCTCTACTGGATCACCTATAGACACATATCTACAAACCCTTTAATCCGCATCCTCTTATCATCATCCTATCTTGGACTTTTGCCTTACAGTCATCATTGTTCCTAATTGAGACTAATTTTCTCAATATCCTCAGCTCACGGCTCATCAAAACCTTATGATTAATGCAATAGGAGTATGTTGACATCAATGACAATACTAGTTAAGCCCATACTTGCAACAGGTCCAAGTCATGCTTTAAGAAAATTGGTAAGTCGATTGGTATCCTGATTGAATTAGATGAAGAAATCCTGAAGGGAGACTCCTATCTCTATGCAAGGTTAAAGGTGTCAGAAATTAAAACCTTTCCAAATTCTATTAAAATCACTACGGAACAAGGTGCGTGTATAGTCAATATCGAATAGGAGGATGTTAAATTCTTTTGTCTTAACTATGGTCAAAGAGATCACTCTACGGCTGGATGCCCTAGGGAAGTCCATTGGGCTTGGAGAGAAAAGAGATGAGTTTTGACACTTGAACTGGATAATAGCATCCCTGTGAAACCTGTCTTGGAGGCTTCTCCTTCTATGCCCCCTAGAAGATGCATCTCCTAAGTTTGGTCCTTCATTTGACTCCATCTCAAGGGTTCCAGAAACTGTCCAAGATCCACCAGAAGTAGCGAAGGAGGTGTCGCCTCAGGATTCTATCAGGAATAACCTAGGATCTACAAATGTTGAGGACTTCAGAGAGGAGGGAAATGAGTCTGAATGGATAGAGTGTGAATCCATGGATGAGGATGAATTCAGGGAAGTCGAGGCAAGATTCATCCACCAAGAATCGGCTAAAATTTTGAAACCTAATCTAAGTGTCAAAAAGGGGAAAAAGGCTAGAAAAATAGACAAAATTTGAAGGGAGGAGGAGGTATCCAAAGGTGGGCAAGCCACCTTGAAAAATTTCATAAATAGCACCAAGGGAGGGGCTGCTTCCCTTGGGAACCAATGAATATTTTCAACTGGAATGTCAGGGGCCTCAATGCCCCTAACAAATGACTCTTGTTGAAGCGTCATCTTCAAGTGGTGGATGCCGACATAGTTATCATCCAAGAAACCAAACTGTCAGCAAAGGACGGAGAAAATTTCTACAATTTTTGCAAAGGATGGGAAGGTGTCTCTAGACCATCCTTAGGTGCATTTGGAGGACTTTGTGCACTTTGGAAAAGCAGGACTACGGATATCAAGATCTTGGCCAAATTAGACAATTGAATGGCTATGACTATAGAAGATAAACAAACTCACCTACAATTCTTACTCTGGAATGTTTATGGGCTGACTAAAACACATGAGAAGCTGGAAGTTCAGAATTCAATTTCAAAGCTAATCCGCCACCACAAAAATGACTTGTTGATCCTAGGGGAAGATTTCAACATGATCCTATCCAATTCTGAGAAAAAGGGTGGGTCTTGTCAGATTAGTCAAAGCCAGGAAGATTTCAAACGCTTTGTGGAAGACTCTAACCTATTAGATATTGTTCCTAAAAATGGAGAATTTACTTGGACCAACAGGCACAAAGGTTTTACCAATATAGCGGAAAGGTTGGACAGGTTCTTATTTTCAGCAAATTGGACCAAGCTTCCTATTGCAATTAATTCGCATATTCTTCCAATCTTTGGGTCCGACCCCTTTCCAATATTGGCTGCTATAAGAGAAGATAAATCAGCGGCTAGAAGCCCATTTAATTTTTAAAAGATATGGCTAAGAGATGGCTTCCCCAGGGATCGAATCAAATAGTGGTGGTCAAATACAGAGGTTCAAAAAGGTTCAAAGATGTTCATTATTGCAAAAAAATTGAAAGCAATCAAAGAGCACCTGAAAGCGTGGAATGAAGGAACCTTTAAAAACATCTTTAGAGAAAAGGAACAGATAGAAGCTGAAATGGAACTCTTAAATCAGGAGGTTCTGAACAATGGCATGACCAACTTCGAATTCAAAAGGGAGCAAGAGCTCATGAAGATCCATCAGGAACTCCTTGCCAGAGAGGAGATTTTTTGGAGATCCAAGTTAAGGGAAACCTGGCTAGCTGAAGGTGATCTAAATACCAAGTTCTTTCACAACTCTACAAAACAAAGACGTAGCCACAACCGAATCTCTATGTTACGCTCTAAAGATAGCATAGAGGTTTCAAACGAAGGGCTCATCCAAAAGGAAGTAGTTACTTACTTTCACAATCTACTGGCCTCTGCAGAATCCTCTTCCGTACAAAAACAATAATTCTTCTTGGACTTCATCTCAAAATTGATCACTAGGGAAAAAAATGATTTTCTTCTGGGGCCCTTCACCAAGGAGGAGGTGAAGGCCACGGTCTTCCAGATGCCGCCTAATAAATCTCCTAGGCCAGACAGATTCCCTGCAAGTTTCTTTGAGGAATTCTGGGACCTTTTTGAAAATGACATTTGGAAGGCTGTTGAAGATTTGAGGAAATCTAGGAAGATGATCAAGGATATCAACAACACTTTCATCACCCTAAATCCTAAAAATGTAGAGTCAGCATCCCTAAAGGACTTTCAGCCCATCTCCCTTTGCAACACCATCTATAAATTGGTATCGAAAGCAATCGCTAACAAGCTTAAAGGTATTCTCCCATGCATCATCTCTGAGGAGCAAAGCGGCTTTACGCCAGGTAGGAATATAATTGATAGAATCATCTTGGCTCATGAGACTTTACATACCATTACTTCATCAAATCAAAATTGCATGACCCTAAAATTAGACATAAGCAAGGCTTATGATCGTGTCAATTGGAGATTTCTAATGAAGATTATGGAGAAATTTGGGTTTAACAAAAGTTGGATTAAATGGACCTATCAATGCATCTATTCAGTTCGTTACTCCATTTTAGTCAATGGTTCCCTGTGTGGGTTCTTTGAACCCACACGGGGACTCAGGCAAGGTGACCCCCTATCACCTTTCCTCTTCGTCATTATGGAGGAAGCCCTGGGCGGGAGCATTCAACATTTGGCAGACTCCAGAAGATGGAATGGTGTTAAGATTGCAGACGACTTTCCCCTGGTCACTCACCAACAGTTTGCGGATGACACACTTCTCTTCGCCTCCTCTCAAACAAACTCAGCTGTAGAAATCTCCTCACTTTTACAACTTTATGAGGAAGCCTCGGGACAAGAAATCAATCAAGAAAAGTCAAGTATCTTTTTCTTTAACACAGGCATGAGAGCACAAAAGTTGATTTTGTCCATCCTCAAGTTCAGGAAGGCAGAAATCCCAAGAAAGTATCTCAAAGTTCCTCTGTTCAAAGGTGCAATCAGCACCTCTTTGTGGGATGACACCATCCAAAAATGTAGATCCAAGGCATCCTCTTGGCAAGGGAAATGGCTCACGTTTCCAAGCAAAATCCAGATGATTAAAGCAGTCCTCTCAGTGATCCCTATCTTTCAGATGAGCTATAATTTGGTGACCAAGAAAGCTTGCGCCTCACTGAAGGGAGTCTTCAAGAAATTCTTTTGGGAAGGAGCCAATGATATCAAGAGGATTCCTCTTATTGGTTGGCAAGTGGCATGCAAAAGTAAAGGGGATGGAGGTGCGGGGATTCAAAGCATGGAAAAACAAAATACAGCCTTGGGAACTAAACTAATTTGGATGATATTTAAAGACCCAATAGCAAGATGGTGTCAGATTCTAAGGAAAAAATACCTTGACTCGGATGATCCTCTCCGTATCTTAATGATGCCAAATCCCCCAAGAGGTTTGCATATTTGGAATTTTATGCAACAATGTAGATGGCTCATAACGGACCACATCTCTTGGTCTATCCACAATGGTTCCCGTGCTAATTTTTGGGAAGACTCCTTGAAAGGTTTGCCTCCGTTGGCAGAGCTCATAGGATTGAGGGATCACTAGAGAGATTTATCCTCAGCTCATGGTAGGAAAGCTTCTTGCTATATTAAAGACTCAAATTGGAACTGGGAGCTGATTGCGTCATTCCAACTAAGCACTGAGGCACTACAAGAACTAAAAGAGGGCCTCAAAGTCAGAAGAATTATTCCTTTAGGCAAAGAAGATGAAATCTTTTGGACATGTTCAAAGTTGGGACATTACAAAGTTAAGTTTGGTTACGCCATGCAGAATCCACAGATGAAGAGTGATTGGCCTTCCGTTCTTTGTTGGAGCAAATGGACGCTTCCCAAAGTTGGGGCCTTTGCATGGACAACTATTCACAAATGGATCCTGACAGGTGATAGACTCAAATCTTTGGGTATTGAAGGTCCTTCGAGGTGTGTTTTATGCAGTGGAGCTGAAGAAACAATCGACCACCTTTTGCTTTCTTGCCCATTTGCATCCAAATGTTGGGACTGGTTAAGGTAGAAATTACGTTGGATCAGTGCCCTCCTAGATAGAATTGAGGACCTCTTCAAAGGATGGCCCAAAGGACAAAAATTAACCTAGCAAGGCTTGTGGTTGGCAAGCCCCTCACTTCTGATTTGGCATATTTGGCATGAAAGGAATAGTAGGATTTTTTTATACAAAGAGTCAAGTCTGGAATCTGTCCTGAGGAAGCTTGAGGCAGGCATCAGTGAATTAGTTAATGTAAGGTTGGATAGCTCTTCCCCAATACCATTCATAGGTTGGGACGAGGAAATGATGAAAAGCTGGCTAGCCCTTGTGCTTCCACCCCAAAGCTTCCACCCTAAAGTGGCTAATGAAAGAAAGAGAGCAAGGGCCCTCACAAAGTGGACTGTCCCACCAAAGGGGAGGCTAAAAATTAATTTTGATGGAGCAACCAAGGGTAATCCAGAGTCGTCGGGTGTGGGAGTCATCATAAGAAATGAGGATGCTAAATTGGTTGTGGCACTGTCCAAAAGGCTCCCGGAGGGGACTAACAATGAAGCTGAATTTGAAGCCTTGCTCCTTAGGCTCTGCCTTTGCAAGAACTTCAAACTCATGGATATTGACATCAAAGGGGACTCCCTCATCTGCGTTAATGCCATAAAGTCTAAGCAAATCCACAATTGGAAATTAAAATATATTGCAGATGCTATCTGGAAGATCCTACAGAGCTTGGGAATTTAACCATCAGTCACATCTATCGAGAAGGCAATATGGCGGCGGACTATCTAGCTAACTTGGCATGTGAACAGGAAGAGGATGCCATCATTGCAGATTCATATGAACCTTGGTTGAACCTCCCTCTGCGTTAGTCGTAGGTCATGATGGGTTGTCAGATTGCTTCAGACGATTCTTTGATCACTCTTAGAACTCGCAAATTTAGTAAATCTCTTTGTGACAGTAAGGTAGTACCTCTTCTCTCCTCAACATGGCCTCTAAAGACTTCAGACATTACTCCTTTCCCTACGCTATGATGGAGATGAATTGTGTGTGCATATGCCAGCACGGGGAAGAAGAGTCTTCTTCGGGGTCTGCCGAAGAAGGGGAAGGCGAAGGGGAGGCCCAAGAGGATCAAGATCCCCAGGAGGAAGGGCCGCAAGAGACAAAGCTTGAGCAAATCAAGCATTTGTTTGTGGCCAACTCTGATCTTATTGCGGAAGCCATCCTTAAGGTAATTGGAGCTGCCAACATCCTGGAGGAACATGTCCATGACAGCTACCTTTATGAAGAGTTCCTGGCCACCTACATCCTTGTCTCAGGAAGGAAAGCCCATGGGAAAATTTTGGCCAACGCCTATGTGAAGGAAGATATGAGGGAGACCGCCATGGCCGTGATCACGGCCTTTGACAAACGTCCTTCTAGTGGCCTCATTGGGGGAGTCTTCAACGCAGCCGCAGTTAATATGAAAGCCGATACACCAACAGTCTCCACGGAAGCTTTAGCACTCTTCTGACAAGGTATTAACCGCAATAACATGGAAACTTTTGCCTTCTACTTGCACAGCTATGGTGATCTCTTATCCCCCACCCAAATTGAGAGGGCCTCAAAGTTGACAGAAGGTCTTAAAGTGCTTTGGCATAATTAGAAATATGGCTTAGCCATCTAACTTGTTTGTAATCTTGTCTCCAAGTGCTATGGCACAAGTAGATGTCTAGCTTAGTCTCCAGCCTATATGTAATCCATGCTGCTTAGTACAAGTAGGTTTTTTATCTTTGGATATAATATAATGGGAGCAACCCCTATGGTAGTACTTATTTAGCAAATATATATATATGTGTGTGTGTGTGTGTGTGTATATATGTGTGTGTGTGTGTGTGTGTATCTATATGTGTGTATATATGTATGTATATATATGTATGTATGTATATGTATATATTATCTTAATATATATATAATAAGAATGTAATTCAATATATAATAATAAGATTATATATAATTAATAATAGTTAGTGCATATTATATGAGGATTGGGCCTCTTGAGGAGAGACGTCGATCTCTAACTAACCAAATAGGAAGTAGTGAATACCTCATAAAGGAAATCGTTGTCATAAGGGAGGTGACGTTTGGGTGAAAGTGACCTTTCAAGATGTTTAAAAGGGATCGGTCCCTCCTCCAAAAGATAGCAAGTGATCATTCGATCAAGAAGATTAGAATACAGTTCAGTAGGGGATTAAATCAGAAATTTATAATAGTTCAGGTCTGCACTAAATATATAATGAATATAAAAAGTTATAATAATTATGTATATACATATATGTAAATATATTCATATACATATCCATGTATGCATAATTAAGAATAGATATATATATACATCAATCACATCATTAGTATTACACAAGTATGTGGAATCCATGTGAATTATTAAAGTTCAAAGGGAATTACCTTATAGATATAATGATGTTGAACAAGAATATATTACAATGATATTCCAATTTTAGAAAAGAATATTTCTATCCATGTTTTATGATAATAAAATAGATTAGCGAATGTTAGCATAAGGGATCATATTCCCATCACCTCTATTGATTCATCCTTAAAGGGATGGTTAGGTACTTTAGCGAGGGGCAGTGTAATTCCATCCGTGAATAGGCCCATAGGTTGAGACATAGTTTCCCATAGGCTGGGTCTGAGATGGTCTCCATGAGCCCTAAATCCTAAGTTCCTTGATGAAGAACAAGAGGGGGATATATGGATCTTGACTTATGTCTAATATCTGCCCTAAGGAATATTAGAATACAAGATTGTACTGTTGATTACTCATATTACTTCGTCCTTAAAGGGATGAAAGGTATTGCAAGGGAGGGGCGGTGTATTTCCACCCATAATAAGGCTCGTAGACTAGGACATAGTTTCCCGTAGGCTGGTCTGGGATGGTCTCCATGCACCCTTGACATGTAAAACCTAGTTCCTTGATGAAGAATAAGAGAGAAGAATATAAATCTTGAATTATTCACCTCAACATACTTATATAGTTTAGTCATCAATATGTGAATGATAATTGTGAAATGAATAATAATTTGATAAGGGA
The DNA here is from genome assembly GCA_027924645.1 of Cunninghamia lanceolata. NCBI lineage: Eukaryota > Viridiplantae > Streptophyta > Pinopsida > Cupressales > Cupressaceae > Cunninghamia > Cunninghamia lanceolata. The sequence continues at coordinate 1,034,279 of BSBN01000441.1, read as the reverse complement.
ATGATATACTTATACTATCATTTGGTCCTATTTGATCTTATCATTGAAATTTATTGATTTCTAACATTTCCAATGTCTCTTTGAGAATCACTTTGAATGCAGATTTAGGTTTAAGTGTTTCCTCTAGAAGGGGGACATTACAAGTGGTATCAGAGCAGTCATCCAGCCATCCTATGAAAGGTTGACGATGCAAAGTTATCGAAGAAGAGGAAATAACACCAACATGAATGAAGAATTGGTAGATCAAATGAAAAACTTTATGGAACAAAATCAAGCCCTCTTAAACCAAAATGAAAAAATGGAAGCCACAAACCAAACACTCATTCAAGCCTTGAAAAACATGGGCAATGCCATAGATAGCTTAAGAACCCATCCTACAAATGGGGGAGACATGGGATCTAATGTATCAGAAAATAACAAAGGATCTCCTAGCCTCAAGTTTCCTAGGCCTTCCTTCTTACCTAGGGAAGAGCTACCTAGGGATGAAGAGGAGAATGAACCCTCCGCACATAGCGTAGAAGAAATTGCTATCTAGCTTATGCAAATCTTGACCCCAAGATTAGGAGTCTTGTTAACTTTAGAGACTTTTGTGAAGGTAAAAGACGGGAGGTACCTAGAAAAGAAAAGAGACCTCCAAATAGAGACTTAAATCATAAAATAAAATACCTCTCCCAAACTCTGATGGGTCCACTAAAATATCAGCCCATGCATGGCTTAAAAAATTAAATACTTATTTCTCCTTAAGCCCAATGACAGAGGATGATGCCATAGAATTTGCTATCCTTCACTTAGAAGGAATGGCCTATGAATGGTGGCATCATGGGGAACACATCCAAGGACATAATAAGATAACTACCTATGAAGAATTTTCACAAAAACTAATCAAAAGGTTTGATAAGGAAAACCCTCAAGAAAAATTCAAAAGATTGACCCAATTGAGATAGCAAGGACGGTAGAAGAATACATAGTTAAATTTCAAAAGATTTTAATAAAAATCATTGGGATTGATGAGGATAGGCTAACCTATTTATTTGTAGAAGGGTTAAAAGGTCCACTAAGGGGAATGGTAAAGCCTCATAGCCCCACCACTCTAGATGATGCCATAGAAAAAGCCTTGAATTTGGAATCATCCACTTCAAATATTATCAAAGGTACGCATGAGCAAAACAAACCCTATCACAAAAAGAATAAATACAATAAGCCTTCCCACAAGGAACTCAATAAGCCTTCCCATAAGGAACTCATAAAAAAGAACCTATGTTTCAACTGTCAAGAACCTTGGGAGTATGGGCATATATGTCACAAAAAGGAAAAACTATGCTATAAATGCAAGGAAAAATGGGAACCAGGGCACACATGCAACAAGAGAGGTAGAGCCCAAAAGATTGAAATTACCTCCGATGAAGAAGCTGAAGAAAAGATCGTGAAGAAGGCAAGAACAAAAGATGATGAACATGTGACATTGGCCACTATCACCCAAACTTCCAAGCATCATCCTTTCCGCATCAAAAGCACTATTATGGGTCAAAGAGTTATCACTCTAGTAGATAGTGGGGCATCCCACAACTTCATTGATGAAAGACTAGTAAAAAGAAGAAAATTTAAGACCCAGGGCTTCAAAGGATTTTTAGCAGCTATCACCACAAGAGCAACGGTTGCATGCACTAAGATTGTTCCCCGACTTGAAGTGATCCTAGGGAAACATACTATTAAGGAATACTTCTATGTAGTACCCCTAGACAACGATGTAATACTAGGCACCCCTTGGTTATATTCATTAGGGTGCTTCCAGTTTGACCTACGTAACTCCACCATCTGTTTCCAACATGAAGGAAAACAGGTTACTCTACAAGGCTTACCTGATGGCTCTCCAAAAGTTGTTTCTTGCAAAATAATGGAGAGGCTATTTAGACATGGGCAAGGAGAGTGGGCAGCACAATGCATGATCCTTGATAAATCCACCCCACAAGGTCAAAACACACACATAGATATAAGACCCATCCTTAGGAAACACAAGAAGGTGTTTGAGGAAATTCCACCCGACCTTCCTCCAAAGAGGGGATTTGAACATATTATAGAGTTGGAAAAGGGATCTAAGCCTGTGATTACAACTCCCTATCACCACCCACAAAAATTCAAAGAAGAAATAGAGAAAACAATAAATGAACTTTTGGAAATGGGGCTCATTCAACCTAGTGCCAACTCATTTGCATCATCGGTGGTACTAGTGACGAAAAAAGATGGAACAATGAGAATGTGGTAAGATTATAGGGCACTAAACAAAGAAACAGTCAAAAACTAATATCACATACCAAGAGTAGATGAACTTATTGACGAGTTACATGGAGCCAAGTACTTTTCAAAAATAGACTTACGGTCGGGCTACCATCAAATTAGGATGAGGGAAGAGGATATACCAAAGACAACCTTTAGATGTCATTATGGCCATTTTGAATTCTTAGTCCTACCCTTTGGATTGACAAATGCCCCCGCCACATTTCAGTCATGCATGAATCATACTTTTTGGAAACAATTAAGGAAATTCATATTAATATATTTTGATGACATCCTGATATATAGTAAAACATGGGAAGAGCACCTCAAACATATTGATGAAGTTTTATCCATCCTCAAACAAGAATCATTATATGCCAAGGCCTCAAAATGTATTGGAGGAAATCCTTTACCTAGGCCATAAAATAAGTGTGCAAGGGGTAAAGGTGGATGAAGAAAAGATTAAAGCTATAAAGGAGTGGCCAAAACTAAAAGCCCTAACCCACCTAAAAGGATTCTTGGGATTATGTAGCTACCATAGGAGATTCTTAAAAAATAATTCTAAGATTGTAGCCCCACTCACCAATTTAACCAAAAAGGGATTCTTCACTTGGGATGAAGGAGCACAAAAGGCTTTTGAAATCCTGAAGGAGGTGATGAGCACTTGTTTGGTATTAGCTATTCCTGACTTCTCACTACCATTTGAACTAGAATGTGATGCATCCGAGGAGGGCATTAGAGCAATTCTCATGCAAAACAAACATCCAATCGCCTTCGAGAGTGGCAAACTTTCACCCACTGAAAGGCTGTACTCCACATATGATAAAGAAATGTTGGCAATCATGCATGCATTAGCAAAGTTTCAACTGATGAGTGCCAAATTGCACTCATGAAATACATCTTTTTGCCTCTCTTTTTCCCCTTTCTCAGTTCATCTTCCTAGTGTCTGCACCCAAATAAGTTAGCAAGATTGTTCTATTTTGTGATTAATTAAGATAGATTACTTAAGATTAGAATTTCTGATTAAGTGACTAATGTGCGTGGGATTGATGGAAAAATGTAGAACTTCTCTCTCTTTTTGATCAACAGGTGTAGATGCCAGGGACAGCGATTTTGTGCATCTCCAAAGATCATCTTCAATGATCTCCGGAGACAATACCAAAGAGCCATGACACCTAAGGTTTTGAAGATATGGGGAATGCCTCTCCGGAGCTCTGTAAGAGTCTGGAGTATCTCCGGAGCTGCAGACAGGAACAGCTATCTTCGGTGCCTCCTAAGAGTAGGGCATGTTTCCAAGTAGGGATGCTGACCAAACACTCTTAGCAGCGATCTTAATACCCCTCACTTCACTCAAAGCATCACCTGAGTGGTGAAGGGTCAACTATCAGTTAAACTGCTGAAGTTTTATCTTTTCAAAGATTTTGCATGAGTTACGAACTGAACTAATCCAATATCCTTATTTTCAGGGCTTTGATGCCCAAGTGTATTAAGACTTGAACTTAGACTTCTGAGTGGACTTCTATTCCACTCAAGTCTACCTTTCTCGCATGGTGATTTTTCATAAGTTAGGCAGTTAAGTACAAATAAGAGATGGTGTCATCTCATAGAAAGACTGGTAGATAAGTTTAGTGATATATCATCACTCATTTTATATATACTCTTAGAAATAGTAGAAAGATATACAATGATAAAATTATTCTGACTCTCGAAGATCTCAGTTCTATGTTAGCCATATTTTCATGAATGCAGAAATCAATGAATTGGACTGAATTTAGTTTTGATCATCTTTTGTGCCAATTTCCTGCTATAGCCTTCAGTCTCAAGGGTGTGGAGCAAGGGCCCACTCTCACCACTCAGGCAGGAGGCTAGTATCACTGTTCTATTGTTTTAGTTTTCTCTTATAAAAGTATTTCCTATTTTAATAGATAGATGCATGTTATTGTTTCTTTGCTTTGAGTACATTTCTTGTTTTATTTTGTTTTCCAACATTCATTACATTTATTCAATAAGCAAATAGATTAATTGTTCTTTTAAACATTAGGACTAGCTATAAACTGGTAACTATAGAATCCCTAGTTGCAGACAGCCATGGACACAGCCCTGGTTCTTTGACATCTGAAAATAGATTAAATGATGAGGTATAGCGACACCCTGTCATCGACAGTGCTTAGTTTGTGGAAAATTCAAGGTCAAAATCGACCACAATAGTTTACAATTCTTCCTCAAACAAAAGGACCTAAATGATCGACAACAAAAGTGGATGAGTAGGTTACAAGCATACAATTTTGATATAGAATATGTTAAGAGCAAAAACAACATAGTAGCAGATGCACTATCCCGGAAACCCTGCTTGTGTACCATAACAAGTATAGAACCAGATTGGAAAAGTACTATTATATCATAATATGTTAAAAATTCATTCACCAATGATATCTTGGAAGGGAATATACAATATGAAGAATACCAAGTGAAGGATGAACTAATCCTTTACAAGAACAGGATCTATCTCACTCCCGATTCAAGAATGAAGACCAAATTATAAAGGAATTCCATGACAATCCCTTCGCTAGACATCTCGGATATTTCAAAATATATAAACAAGTAAGAGAAAGATTCTCATGGAAAGGACTAAAAATAGATGTACTCAAACATATCCAAGAGTGTATGACATGCCAGAGGAACAAGACGGAGCAAACTCATCCTGCAGGTCTACTTCAACCTCTACCTATTCCTGAGCAGAAATGGGATAGCATCTCCATGGAATTTATAACATGCCTTCCTAAAGTTCAAGGGAAAGATTGTATATATGTGGTAGTAGATAGACTAACTAAATATGCTCATTTTATGGCAATATCATTTGAATACAAGGCATGGCAAGTAGTTGAGGTATTCTTCAAAGAGATCTTTAGGCTACATGGATTGCCTAAAAATATAATCAGTGATTAGGACAATCATTTCTTAAGTCAATTATGGCAAGAACTATATTGGCTAGAAAGGATTGATCTTACACCAAGCACTAGCTATCATCCCCAGACGGATGGACAAACAGAAATAGTTAAAAAGTAGATAGAAGGCTACCTAAGAAATTATGTTACTAGTCAACAAAATGTGTGGATTAAATGGTTGCATTTGGGAGAACATTGTTATAACACTACCTATCATATGTCCATTGGTATGAGTTCTTTTAAAGCTCTATATGGTTATGATGTCACTACTTTCAGAAATTTGATTGATCAAGACAACAAAGTGCCAAGAGCCAAAGACTTCATACAACAAAGTATAGATATCATGAATGGTCTCAAAGATAATCTCCATCATGCTCAAAACCAACGACAGATTTATGCTAATAGAAATCACATAGAAAGGACCTTTGAAGTCAGAGATTTGGTCTTCCTTATATTGCAACTATACAAGCAATCCTCTCTCAAAGCAAGTGGAGCAAAAAAACTCAAGCCTTGATTTTACGGACCATACAAAGTCCTAAGAAAAGTTGGTGAAGTAGCCTATGAACTGGAGTTACTAGGAAATAGTAAGATCCATAATGTTTTCCATGTATCCCAGTTGAAGAAGGTTCTTGAGCAACAAGTAACCCCATGTGCTGAATTTTCACCCCTAGATGAAGAAGGTAAACTAATTATGGAGCCTGAAACTATTCTTGATGTTCAAGATAAACATTTAAGTAGGACCATCCCTAAGTACCTGGTTAAGTGGAAGGGACTTCCCATTGAGGATGCTACTTGGGAGAGAGAAGATGTTATCAATAATCCAAATCTTAAGTTGCTTGAGGACAAGCAATCTTAAGTGGGAGGGACTGTCATATCCCCTATATTTACATTATATTATACATTATGATTCACCTGAATTCAAGTGTACACTTTGTATATCCAAATGTATATTTTGTGATTTACCAATGATTTACATATATTCATATGATGTATACAAGTATTCATATTGTGAGAATAATTGTTATATTTCCCAATCAAATATATACATGATAATAATATATATGTATATAACATAAGAACAATTATAAATCATACATATATGAATTTATTACTATAATATATAAATATATATGTAATATAGAACAATTATAAATTATATATACATTACCATAATATATATATAATCTTAATATATAAATATATATATATAATAAAAATGTAATTCAATATATAATAATAAGATTATATATAATTAATAATAGTTAGTGCATATTATATGAGGATCAGGCCTCTTGAGGAGAGACGCCGATCTCTAACTAACCAAATAGGAAGCAACGAATACCTCATAAAGGAAATCATTGTCATAAGGGAGGTGATGTTTGGGTCAAAGTGACCTTTCAAGTTGTTTAAAAGGGATCGGTCCCGCCTCCAAAAGATAGAAAGTGACCATTCAATCAGGAAGATTGGAATACAGTTTAGTAGGGGATTAAATCAGAAATTTATAATAGTTCAAGTTTGCACTAAAATAAATAAGGTATGTATTATTAAACATTGATTGTTTAAATATATAATGAATATAGAAAGTTATAAGAATTATGTATATATATATATATGTAAATATATTCATATACATATCCATGTATGCATAATTAAGAATAGATCTATATATACATCAATTACATCATTAGTATTACACAAGTATGTGGAATCCATGTGAATTATTGAAGTTCAAACGGAATTGCCTTATAGATATAATGATGATGAACAAGAATATATTACAATGATATTCCAATTTTAGAAAAGAATATTTCTATCCATGTTTTATGATAATAAAATAGATTAGTGAATGTTAGCATAAGGGATCATATTCCCATCACCTCTAGTGCTTCATCCTTAATGGGATGGTTAGGTACTTTAGGGAGGGACAGTGTAATATCTCTGAATAGGCCCGTAGGCTGGGACACAGTTTCCATAGGCTAGGTCTTAGATGGTCTCCATGTGCCCTAAAGCCTAAGTTCCTTGATGAAGAACAAGAGGGGGATATATGGATCTTGACTTGTGTCTAATATCTGCCCTAAGGAATATTAGAATACTAGATCGTACTTTACTCCTATTACTTCATCCTTAAAGGGATGATAGGTATTACAAGGGAGGGGCAGTGTAATTCCACCCGCAATAAGGCTCGTAGGATGGGACATAGTTTCCCATAGGCTAGGTCTAGAATGGTCTCCATGCGCCCTTGACATATAAAACCTAGTTCCTTGATGAAGGATAAGAGAGAAGAATATGAATCTTGAATTATTCACCTCAACATACTTATATAGTTTAGTAATCAATATGTGAATGATAATTGTGAAATGAATAATAATTTGATAAGGGAATGATATACTTATACTATCATTTGGTCCTATTTGATCTTATCATTGAAATATATTGATTTCTAACATTTCTACTGTCTTTTTGAGAATCACTTTGAATGCAGATTCAGGTTTAAGTGTTTTCTCTAGAAAGGGGACATTACATCTTGTTGAAACAAGACATCATGGGAAATAGGATCAAATAACTTATAGACCTTGACATCCTCACAATAGCCAATAAAATGAGTTGTTGGCTCTTCTTCTCCATAGCCTTGCACTTTCCATCTAGAATCTAAGACCAAGCCTCATTGTCAAAAAAGTTGAATTAAGAAACATCAATCTTGACATGGGTCCACGCCTCCTCAAGTCCTATTTTGTACTACCTTATGGGGCATGTAATTATAAATTTAGTTGGCACAATTGACTACTCATCCTAGAAAGTAGGTGTTACATTCTTAGAATGATCATATAGTTATCCATATGTCTTAATGCTCTATTCTTTCTCTTAGAAATACCATTCTACTAAGGGGTGAAGGGAACCGATTGTTGATGCTCAATGCCATGCTCTTTGTAAAAATCTTTGAATACTTGATTGACATACTCTCCATGTTATCTACACGTGTATCTTCTTGATAGAAAGATCAAACTGCTTCTCAAAAAATGATTTGAAGGTCCTAAAAGTGGAAAAGACCTTGCTCTTGTACTTAATAAAGTACACCCATGCATGTCATGAGAAGTCATCAATGAATGTGAGCACATACTTGGCCCCCAAAAAAGAGTAATAAATGATTCATGAGATCATTATTTACCAACTCAAGGGTTACCTTAGCATGAGAGGTGTTACCACTAGGAAAAGGATCCTAATCATTTTTACAAATAACATAACCCTGACAAGCTCCCTTAGCACAAGTAATCTTAGGAAGACCAAGCACCAAATTCTATGTGCTCAATTGTCACAAGCATCTTTATTTTAGATGCCTAAATTGTTCAAGCCAAATTATGCTCAAAGAATCAACATGTGCAATGAGTGATGATCCTGAAGTAGACTCAAAACCATCAAACCTATGTTGGTGCTCAAAACATAGGCTCTCTCCTCTAGCACCACAACCCAAAGTGAGGCAAGGAGAACAAGGTATCTCAAGAGAGAGTGAGACATCAACAAATATGGGGTATTTTTGGACCACCACATAGGATTAGGGTGAATGCCCTTCTTCTTTAGGCTCTGTAGAACCTAGGGGTATTCCTTTGAGATCTTGTTAGTGAACAGATTTGTCACCAACCTCTCTATATGATTTACCCAATTAAATGATGACAAATACACTAACAATTGAACAAATTACAAATGGATGACCGAGAAGGTTGAACCAAAAGTCCATAAAGGACTTAAAGAGGAGGAGACCTTAGATAGTTCAAAGAGTTCCAAAGAAGAGATATAACCTCCACCTCAATCATTAAGGAGTTCCACTCGGCAAAGACAACAAACAAAAGGGTATACTCTAACTAATTGGAGATGTATTTTTTCTTTAATTACTAGCACTTATGAGTGAAGGATTGTAAAAGAGGCTATGGGTATGAATGATCTAGATTCTTGGAAAGTGTCCATGGAAGAAGAGATGGTTGCATTAAAGAAAAATGATACATGGGATCTAGTACCTTTACATGATGGACGTAAACCTATTGGATGTAAATGGGTGTTCAAAAATAAAATTAGTTTAGATAGCAGTGATGAGAAGTACAAGGAAAGATTGGTTACAAAGGGTTATTCCTAGGTTGAGGGAATTGATTATGGTGAGATTTTCTCTCTAGTTGTTAAGATGACATCCATTTGGTTTCTATTATCACTTGTTGCAGTGTACAATCTTGAGGTTGAGTAGATGGATGTGAAGGCAACTTTCCTTTATGGTTATTTGGAGGAAGAGATTTATATGACACAACTAGAGCACTACATTGAGAAAGGTAAAGAACATTTGGTTTGTAAGTTGAAAAAATCTTTGTACGGTCTTAAGGAATCTCTGAGGATGTGGTGCCAAAAGTTTGATTCTTTTGTGTTAAGTTTGAGATTTTTGAGATCCAAATTAGATCATTGTATCTACTATAAGATGGACAATGATCATATTCTCATCATTGCATTGTATGCTGATGATATGTTGTTTTTCAATAATGGGTAGGTTTGATTTGTGAATTGAAGTCCTAACTTTTAACATAGTTTGAAATGAAAGACTTGGCCCAATAACTAGGTACATATTGGGCATGGAGATCAAAAGAGATAGAGCAAGTAAAAAACTTTGGTTAGGCTAGAGTAAGTATGTGAACTCAATGTTGGAGAGGTTCAACATGTCAACTTGCAAGCTATTATGTGCTCTTGTTACAATGGGGCCAAAGTTATTAGTTTAGGATTATCTAAAGTCTCCTAGTGAGATGGAGGATATGAGTAGAGTACCTTATAGAAGTGTTGGAAGTTTGATGTATGACATGGTTTGTACAAGACTAGACATTGCCTAAGTAGTGGTATTCCTTAGTCATTTTATGGCTAATCCTAGACAAGTAAATTGGGATGTAGTGAAGAGGGTCTTTATATATTTGTAGGGTACTTCCAAGTATTCTATTTGCTATCATGGTTATCCTATAGGGACTAGACATTTAATTTGTACTCATGGATATGTGGATTTTGATTAGGTTGGTGATATTGACAGTAGGAGATCCACTAGTCGTTATGTTTTCACTATGTTTGATAGTGTGATCAATTGGATGAGTAAGTAAAAATATGTGTTTGTTGTGTCCACTATAGAAGTAGAGTACATGGTAGCTACTCATTCTTTTAAGGAAGCCATTTGGCTTAAGAGATTGTGTTCAAATGTTGGGCTAGATGTAGGAGCCATTACACTTCATTATGATAGTTAGAGTGCCATATGTCTTGCAAAGAACCTAACCTTTCATGTGAGGATGAAGCACATTGATTTCCAATACCATTTTATCTGTGATATGGTAGACGATGGAAGGGTGATGTTGGAGAATGTTGATACTTTGATGAATGTTACAGATTCATTGACAAAGATAGTGAGCACATATAAGTTCAGGTGGTGGAGTGAGTCTATGGGCCTCTCAACCCCTAGAAATTAGTTTTTAGTGTTGGTAAGTTTCTCCTTTGATCTTGCAAGGTGTTTGACAAGTGGGAGAATGTTAGGAAATGTATCTTAACCTTGTACCTAATGTTAAGATAATAAATAGTGCAATTTTCAAGTTGAAAAATAGAAAAACTCAATTTTTAGGCTATAGAGTTGGTTTTTGGTGAAAATAAAAAATTTGGATTGTTTGGAATTGATTGTTTAGTGCCAATCATGTGGACCTCTTCAAGCTCTACAATTTATTAAAAAAGGGGCCCAATCATCCTCCTAGATCAAAACTTATGGCCTCTGGAAGTTGGGTCTCCTACATTGGAAATGTAAAAACATCAACACATAAAAGAGTTGTAAAGGGGAGTTGCACTTGTTGACCAACACATCATATGCATCTTTGGATGGGGATAATGAAGCCAAAATAGAACACCCAATTTGGTGAGTGGCTTATAATGAGGTTATGATAGCTAGAAGGAATATGCTATTTTTCGCTTGTAGACTCATCTTGGAATTTGGGTGTTGGATTTCCAACTAAAGATTTGGGTGTCATTATTTTGGTTGGTTTTAGCTCATGGTTTATAACTACCATTTGATGGTTTCATGTATTGTATCTCCTATTTATTGGGTGATTGAGATGGAGGTTTCATACTAAGTTTTATAGGTATTGTTATGTTGTCAAAATTTCTCCAAATCTCTGGTCAATTATCCTATGAAGGCTTGCTTTGCAAGTGTATTGTAGTCGTGTTGTTTACTGAATAATACATTGATCTGCTTTGGAGTGGGGTTTTTCTCTTGAAAGGGTTTTCCCCACATACACCTGTGTTATGGTATATTATTTATTTTATGTTTATATGTGTTTCTAATTTTTGTAATTGTTAAAAGATTCAAATTTGCACAACACTCTCCTCAAAATTTAGTGTACGAAGTTGCTTCACGTACCTTGCTTCCTTTTAATAAAGCGTTAAACAAAGAAAAATGCAGGAACTAGAACATACCATTTTATTAATCTGTGCATTTTATATATGAAACTCTCATGAAGATGTGTGGCTAAGTATTTAAGTTTGGATGCTAAAATCTCCCCCTCTATCATTTATGTTATACATGTGTACATTTACAATTTACATGATTGTGAGGATGAAGGATGTTATAGAAGTTGAACTAGTTGGCCTTCTATGTGTGATTCTTCATCTTTTGATGATTGAAGTTTTCATTGTGTGTTGTATTAACAAGTGACATATCATGAAATGGCTTTATAAGATTATTGTGAAGTGATTTGTGATGTTGTGAGATGTTATTCTTGGCGCTCTATATTATGCATCATGAGCATGTGGGAATGCAAGTGTGGAACAAAGCCCAAACAAAGCTATTAACTATGATGTGCAACATGATCCTTCACATCGTGTGGATGTCACATGATGTAAAGGGTTACGTGGTAGCCATATGATGCTTGCTAAGTTATGCAACATGGTTCCAAGTGTTGAATGGGTAGTGCATGGAACAAGGAGTTGCACATGTTGGGATAAGGTACCATTAACCTTGTAAATCCCAATATTGTATTTATTCCATTTTATTATTTGTAATTACCCATAAGGGAATGAGGTAATTTCCTTGATAGTGGTAATTCCAGACTTACCGGAGGTAATTATGGAGTGACATTTATGGTTGGCAATTGTAAAAATCATGAGTAAATGAGGGTAGGTGCCACCTTGGAGGAATCAACTATTTTTAGCATGTATGACATACGTCATAAAGTTGGTAAATGCATGTAAGAGAATCTATGACAATTGCAAGTTGTAATAAGATTCTATGACACTATGACAACTTATGACAAGTAATTAATAGTTGTAAAATGTTATGTTTAACTTTAGGTGCCCATATTGGGAAGATGCTTTCTAGAGGACTCTATGACGGTTATGACACGACACATCATAAGATGCTATAAGAGACCATATTTAGCCTTGGGTGACCAACTTTGCATGGTTGACTTTGGACAAGTGTCATGAGCTTGCAAGAAGACATTTAATGTTTGCATGTTGGAGATTCTCAGGAGAGAGAAAGTGGACACCTAGATTGGAGGGAAAACACTTCTATAAGTAAATTTCCATGTAATTGTTATAGTATGATAGATTTTTGTACACAGATGTTGTCGGAGTAAAGGTTGGAGAGAAGAAGGGAGTGCATGTATTATGTTATTCAGTTTTCGAAGATAATACAACTTGAGCCTCGTTTCTTGGTGGAGTTTTTTACTCGAAAGGGTTTTCTCCACGTTATATCTAATGTTATTCTACTATGGTGTTTGTTCCTATGTTGTAGTTTGATTTCTGAATGTAATCTTCATTGTGTTGTACCCAACCAAATTTTTTTGCTTCATTAAGGCATTTTGAAACAAGTCTAGAAAACTTTTCGTCAAAAAGTCAAAAAAAGCAAAATTTCTAAAAATAGACGTCGAGTTAGGTTTTCTGGGTTTCTTGAGATATGGATGCTGGCAAAACTTTCTAAAAATAGAATCTCCAAATTAGGTATCGCGCTCGATTCTCATTGGTCGATTTTGCTTCACGATCGGTGCAGTTCAGACGGAATCTTCAAACGACCAAGTTTTCTCTACTGGGTCATTTTTGCTTTCCACAAGGTGAAGCATGAGCTCGAAAGTCATCAACACAGAAAAGTTCACCTGCCAGAATTCTTCGACAAGTTTCCAACGCTGTTTCAACGACGCAAAACTGACAAACGACCGTCGACTCGACGATGCACACAAAATGATGCAAGATGGATCCAAGGTGAATTGAAAAGTTGGAAAATCATAAATTTGACTAAGTCTGGTGAAACTAGGTGCCCCAAGAGGCTTGGGGCACCCATCTTCTCCTATGTTAGTTTTTTTTTCATGTTTTTTGAGAAACGTCAAAAATGCTTCCGTCAGCTCTTTTCTGGTTGGTCAAAATTGGTCAAACTTGGCTAAAAGTCAGTCAAAGCCAGGATTTCATCACAGATATGTGTAAGGCTACTCAGATCACCCTCCGTCCTACCTCGACAGTCGTCAGAACGACTGAAATCGAAGATTGAACAGGGGCCGTGGGCACAAAAATCGAGAAAAGGTACAAAATTGAAAATTTTTGAAAAATTTTCTAAGTGTTGACAAACTAGGCGCCCCAGGAGGCTTGGGGCGCCCAAAAAAAATTTCTAAGTGTTGACAAACCAGGCGCCCTAGGAGGCTTGGGGTGCCCAAACTCTCTAGAGTTAGATTATTTTTGATGTTTTTCTCAAAAAATGTGAATCTCCTTCCGTAAGCCCGGTCCGATTCAATGTTGATCAATTTAGCATGTTTTTCGAGGCAAACAGAAGGTACAATCAGCTCAATTTTCATCAGGCTTGCATATTTGCTAGATCATCAAACTCATTTTCATCCCATTTGATAGAAATCGACAGCCAAACAGGGGTCCTGTGCCTCCGGAACGCGCATGCAAACTAAGAAATTGAAAAAGTTGGAAAAACTAAAAAAATGGCTAAGTGTTGGGAAACTAGGCGCCCCAGGAGGCTTGGGGCACCCAATTTGAGCAGTGTTAGAATATTTTCATGTTTTCAGTGTTTTCTGACATGCTTTGTTACCAATCTTCGCCCGTTGGTAGTTTCTAGGAGGTCAAACTTGGTCAAACAATGTCAGATCGTCGAATGGAGGCAGGGGATGGAATCTCAGTTGATCAATCTCCAAAATGTCAGGATCAGTCAGCTTTTTCAATTAATGATGACATTTCTCTGCCTTGTTAAAGTCAGAGACAGGCCATATTTAAGTCAAAACGAGTGTTGAAGTGTCGAAAATGAAGAAAATGTTGTTAGCACTTCTTTCAACTCGCGCGTTTGATGACATCATCAAACAAGATATTTTTTGTCATCTTGCACATGAAGCCATAGGCTCCTACAAAATAGGAATTCTTCCTATTCGAAGACATCCACTTGGATTTATGCTTTAAAAGATGCTTTCTTCATGGATGAGGGTGAAGTTTTCTTCTCACACAAATAAAGCTGCTTTTTCGACAAAAAAATTTATAAAGACAAGCTTTGGGCTTCTTTATTTCATTATCTTTTGCAAGTTGCATCCAGAGGAAAGATTTTATTTTTCTTTCAACGAAGATTTGAAGACCCAAATCAGGTGTTTTTTAAGTGTTCTTCATAGATTCGGGTTGAGGAAGAAGAGAGGCTTGCTTTTTCAGGGTCCTTGTTTCAAGGAGATCATTTTTCAGAAATCTGACCAGAGCTTTTTCAATTTTCATTGAGATGGGTCCATCCAGATTATCATCCTCTTGAAGATTGGGAGTTGTGTTTTTTTTTCGGGAAACTGCTTTTTTCCTGCTTTTTTGAGAAAATCTCCGCTTTTTCAAAATCTGACAATCTGGGTTGCTTAGAAATAGAATTATCTACAAAACCCATGTGCCAGCTTTTTTCACTTAGAATCATCTTTTTTAGAAGAAATCAGCAAAAGAATATCAACAGATGACATCACCAAAAAGCAAGAATGTTGATGAGGATCCATTTCAAAAGAAAGCAACTTTAAAACATATGCTTTTTGTTTTAAAGCATGTGCTTTCATCCTAAGCTCATCCATCCTATATTTAGAAAGAAATCACTTTGTGATAGTTGGAATCTTCTTTGCTTTAAAGCATTTGTTTATTGTATCTTTGTCTTAGAATAGTAATAAAGCTTGTGAGTTGGCAAGTTAGGGTTAATCAAGGAGATTTTAGGGTTCCCTACTCCTTTGATTTTAGTATAAATAAGGGCATCCTTGCCCATTGTTTGTAATGACTTTGCGATAGCAAATTTGCTGTGCCTATTCTAGCCTGCAAACATTGTTATTCCAGGTGTTTGTTCACTTTGTGTTCATTGTTCTCCAGTGTTTGATCACTTACTGTATGCCTACCTTTTGCTGCAGTATTGTTGTCCTAGAGTTGTATTAAACTTTGTGATATTGAATAGAAGTCTCATGCCTACTTTGCTCTGATATTCTATATCGATTCATTAAGTTATCGTCGTCAGATGTGTATCTTCTACAGCTTTCATTTTCAGCTTTCATCATTAAAGTGCTTTTAGTCTTGTGATGTTAATCTGGAAGAAAATTGCTTAAGTTTTTGTGTTAACAATCATTCATCATTCACTTTCAACTTCCTTTGCTCTGAATTTACTCAAGAGGTTGAAAGCGTCATTAGTCTATGCTAGTTGTAGTAGAAGTTTTATAAAAAAGGGAAAAAACCTCTTCTGTAGCATTTAGAGTTTTGTAACCTTGTGCTCGCAGCTGAGAATCAAAAAGAAGATAGGCGAAGTTTCATTCAAGTTATCTTTTCAGCGAACATCAGCAAGAAAGGGAACTCCCCCTTCCAATAGGAGAGCAGTTTATCTGTGCATAGCTGTCCATTTCCAAATCGCATACCAGAGGTGCAAATTGAAACACCAACAATTTTCTGGCTCCCACCGTGGGGCACGAGGCATAAAACTTCAAGCAAGATTAGGCTTATGACATGGTAATGACTCTCTGGCATCCTTCTGCTCTAGTTCAACAACCAAATCTTACACCACCTATTATTCATCCAAATCTTGTACGAGTGGAAGGAGAGCAAACGGACATCATTAGCAGCCTTAGAAGTTTCATATTTGTGTAAAAAGAAAGTCCTAATCAGTGGAGAAACGTGGCTGCTATCCTTGATGAAGAAGAACACAAAGCAGATCTTGTAGTAGGAAGACCAGTACTACCACCTCCCGCGTGGCAATAGATAATCCTGGCTCATAGGGTTTATTCAAGAAAAGGAAAAGGTGGTGCTACAGATCCTTTCTTTCAAGATCTTGATTCTGCAAAAGTTGGAGAAGCATCCAACATAGTTCGAGAAATTCAGATAGTTCCTGAAGTCAAGCAGGAAGAATTATAAGAAGAACTAGTAATCCAGCCTAGAGCAATGGGTGATGCAAATAACAACAATCACAATGATCCAAATCAAAGGCGACCGCCACCATTGCCTTGGGGTAATAACATTGGACCTTTGGCCCTACAAGCACATCATGATTTACCAAAGGGGTCAAGGAAGCACTTTCCTCGGTTCCATGGCGATGGAACTCAACATCCTAATGAACACATCTCTGCATTCACAACAGCTTGCGTTGTTTTGCATGTATCACATCAAGATGTTGCCATGCGTCTCTTCGTTGAGACTCTCACGAGAAATGCTGCTGATTGGTTCAATCATCTGGAACCAGGAATCATTACAAGTTGGGCAACTATGAGCGAGAAATTCTTGGCAAAATTCAAGCCTGTCGAAGATGGTCACAGATTGTTTGCCCAACTCTCAAATTCAAAGATGGAAAACAATGAACCAATGAGGGAGTTTGTGGCAAGGTTTAATCGCCTAGTTACACGTCTTTCTCATACTCTTAATCCATCTCCGCAAATTCTATTGAGCAGTTTCACTAACGCTCTTCCTTCTGAGATAGCCTTCTTTTTGAGATCGGCTAATGAAACAAAATTATCCAATGCACAAGAAAATGCCATCAAGTTAGAGGACGACATGATTACCTCTGGCAAGATGAAAATGGATTCAATTAGGCCTCTAGTTCAGAGTTTTGCAGATCCACTGCTACATAAGGTAGCAAACGAAGTGACTATCATGAAGAGACAGTTGCCTACTCAGGGGAAACCCGCGCAACAGCCGTATCAGTCATCACAACAACAATACCAACCACAGCAACAGTATCAACCTTAGAAACCATATCAGCCTAAGAGGAACAATTTTTAGCCTTTCAATAACTATAGGCCCAGGTTGCCAGCACCACCACTAAGACAAGCAGTTGATGCTGCTCAAAATACAGTGTTTTGTTCCTTTCATGAGACTGATGCACATACTGGAGCCACGTGTCCTAAAAATTTAAGGATGAATCAAATCATGGGATATGCTGATGCTGCACCTATTTCAAACATTGTTCCTTCCCCAAGTGCGAATGTTGTCTTACCAAAGATGGACAACTTTGATGGCAACTCTACCACGGGATACTTCCAGAACGAACCTGTTATAATGAAGGAAGAACAAGATGATTTTCGTCAATATTCTCTTGCAATGAATCATGAAAATCTTTCAACTCCTGTGTTTACACGTACTCAACATTTTAAAGCACAAAAGGAAGGAGAGGATAGACAAAGACCAAAAGAAAAGGAGAAGGAAGTGGCTTCCACTTCCAATGCTCAGCCATCACGTGAAAATGTTCAAGCTGCTCAAAATTCATCTTCAACAAATTTTGATATAGTAGATTCCATGATGAAGACAAAGGTGCAGATTTCTCAGCTGGAATATCTTCAAGACCATCTAGATCAGCTGGATAGAATAGTCAAGTATGTCAAGAAAGATACTGTCGTACAACCCACATTGCTAGAATCTTCTGTTCTGGCAGGAGAGAAGCCAAAGCCCTTCTATATTTCTCTGTATATAGGAGGTTATAAATTGAGCAATTGTATCATTGATTCAGAAGCCTCAGACAACATCATGCCTTTGCAGGTAATGAACGCTTTCGGACTCTCATGCACCAAAACACATGACAAGTGTTATTCGCTTGAGTCTAAATCAGTGCCATTGGTTGGACAATTGAAGGATGCTCAAGTTTGATTAGCAGCTTGCCCAGAGAAGAAAATAATGATGACTATCTTGGTAGCTGACATTCTAGCCAGCTATGGGATTCTGCTAAGTAGAAGTTTCTGCAAAGATCTTGGAGGAGAAATACAATTGGATTGGTCATCTGTGACCATTCCTTTAAAGAAATGTAATTTCAAATTGGAACCAGAAACCAAGTCACGGTTCACGGTAGTGAAATCTCAGGATCCTCAAGCACAAGTGCTATATCAAGAAATGGGTCCTGGTACATACGTTATGATGTCTGAAATAACTAAAGAAAATGAAGAGGTTGTCTATGCGATTGACGAATCAGAGGAAGAATGTGAAGAAATGTACAACTTACAAACTTTCTTTCAGGAAGAAGAAGTGCAACAATCTTCTCAAGAGCAAAATTACAAGGAAGAGATCAAATATGTTGCAGAGAGCAATGAAGAATCTGATTTGTTCTTCTCATCTTTTGAAGGTTGGTTTGAAGAACCTGTGTCAGATATATCCAAAGAAGAGGCCAAAGAAACATTGCAATTGGAGCAAGAACAAGATCTTCTTCATTTTGAAGATGATTTGTCATTGGAGGAATTTCTCAAAAATGGAGATCATATGGAAGATTCATCATTGGATCTCGACAGTTTTCTACATCACTTGGAGAGTGATTCTTCAGTATAGGATACTGTAAATTTTCTTTTACAGTTTAGCCCATCTTCACCTGCATCTCGAGAATGTTTTATACATACTAGTGAAGAGGACGATGTTGAATCCATCTATGAACCTACACAGGAAAAAGACTTTACTAATACTATGCAACCAGTGTGGAATGCAACAAATGAAGAGGTTGATGGAGAAGAGCAGTTCATGGAATATTCAGTTTTGGTCACTAAAGAGGATGATATTGAAAAATCAGAGATTCTTGACAAATGTCTTGTGAGATACGCCATGTGTGAGATTGATCAAGAAGAAGAAGAGGAACCATATGACTCAGATGAAGCTGTCTTTGTTTCCACTCCTTTTACAGAAGAAGAAAGATACATGAATGCTGAAGAAGAAGTGATGATGGATATCCGCATTGAAGAGGAGTACTCTACAGAGGATGACGAAATTCTAGGCAATGAATGGGAAAGCAAGCTGTCAGGTGAAGATTTTCAAGAGTTTAAGCATTCAGATCTTGACGATTCATCAGATTTTGGAGAGTGGATGGAGGAAAACACAACCGGTGAAGAAGCCCCTGTAGCACTTGAAAAATGGACAACGACAGTTGTGGATCCTATAAGCCAAGAATCAGTGATGAGAGTCATGTATGAACAACTTGCACCTTTTCCAGAAGATGATGCATTGACTGAATACAAAGTTGCGTGTGTACAAGATATAAATGAAACTCATATTCAATATGTGGTGATGACCATTCCCACAGATGTACTTTGGCCACAAGACTTTCCTGTATATCTTCAGAAAGAAGTTTTGTATCTCCACCTATTGCAGAGGTTGCTTGCATTGGAGGAAGATGCTCCACCTGATCCTTGGCATATCAATCAGTTTCTCAGGAACTTCTCATGGCCTAAATGTGAATACCCTCCTGAATCATGGCTCTTTGAGAGGATGTTGTAGAGAAAGAAAAGTTTTGTGCTACCAAGACAATCTTCACAGTAAGGAGAGATGGTTCTTACTTTTCTGAGTCAATTGATGGTTTTATGTGATGGTACTAATCTCATCTCATCCTCGCTCAGGAAAAAGAGTGCGTGAAACATTTTTTGTTCTCGTAATGTGTTTCCCCTTTCTGTGATGTGACCGTTATGTCGTAATGTTTTTCCCCTTTCTGTAATGTGACAGTTGTGTTCCTTGTGTGTTCTGGAGTTCCAACTCCCTAGGTGATTTTAGGAAGTCCAGTTTTAGGTGATTTAGAGAAAAGTCTTGTTCTAGGTGATTAGGAATGTAACCTGACTCTATTGCCCAATGGATAAGGCACTGGTCCAACTTGCAAAAATCTACAGATTCTTGGTTCTCCTATGATGTAAGTATCCGCCATGGTCCCCAGACAGAGCCAATTGTTGTACCCAACCAAATTTTTGGCTTCATTAACGCATTTTGAAACAAGTCTAGAAAATTTTTCGTCAAAAAGTCAAAAAAGCAAAATTTCTAAAAATAGACATCGAGTTAGGTTTTCTGGGTTTCTTGAGATATGGATGCTGGCAAAACTTTATAAAAATACAAAGTTTCTAAAATTAGAATCTCCAAATCAGGTGTCGCGCTTGATTCTCATTGATCGATTTTGCTTCATGATCGGCGCAGTTCAGACGGAATCTTCAAACGACCAAGTTTTCTCTACTGGGTCATTTTTGCCTTTTCACAAGGTGAAGCATGAGCTTGAAAGTCATCAACACAGAAAAGTTCACCTACCAGAATTCTTTGACAAGTTTCCAACGCTGTTTCAACGACGCAAAACTGACAAACGACTGTCGACTCGACAATGCACGCAAAACGATGCAAGATGGATCCAAGGTGAATTGAAAAGTTGGAAAATCATAAGTTTGACTAAGTCTGGTGAAACTAGGCACCCCAGGAGGCTTGGGGCACCCATCTTCTCCTGTGTTAGTTTTTTTTCAGGTTTTTCGAGAAACATCAAAAATGCTTTCATCAGCGCTTTTCTGGTTAGTCAAACTTGGTCAAACTTGGCCAAAAGTTAGTCAAAGCTAGGATTTCATCATAGATATGTGCAGACTACTTAGATCACCCTCCATCCCACCTCGACAGTCGTCAGAACGACCGAAATCAAAGATTGAACAGGGGCCGTGGGCACGGAAATCGAGAAAAGGTACAAAATTGAAAATTTTTGAAAAATTTTCTTAAGTGTTGACAAACCAAGCACCCCAGGAGGCTTGGGGCACCTAAAATCTCTAGAGTTAGATTATTTTTGATGTTTTTCTTGAAAAACGTGAATCTACTTCTGTCAGCCCGGTCTGATTCAGTGTTGATCAGTTTGGCACATTTTTTGAGGCAAACAGAAGGTACAATCAGCTCAGTTTTCATTAGGCTTGCATATTTGCCAGATCATCAGACTCATTTTCATCCCATTTGATAGAAATTGATAGCCAAACAGGGGTCCTGTGCCTTCAGAATCCGCACGTAAACCAAGAAATTGAAAAAGTTGGAAAAACTAAAAAAATGGCTAAGTGTTGGGAAACCAGGTGCCCCAGGAGGCTTGGGGCACCCAACTTGAGCAGTGTTAGAATATTTTCATGTTTTTAGTGTTTTTCGACATGCTTTGTTACCAATCTTCGCTCGTTGGCAGTTTCCAGGAGGTCAAACTTGGTCAAACGATGTCAGATCGTCGAACGGAGGCAGGGGATGGAATCTCAGTTGATCAATCTCCAAAATGTCAGGATCAGTCAGCTTTTTCAATTAATGATGACATTTTTCTGCCTTGTTAAAGTCAGAGACAAGCCATATTTAAGTCAAAACGAGTGTTGAAGTGTCAAAAATGAAGAAAATTTTGTTAGCACTTCTTTCAACTCGCGCGTTCGATGACATCATCAAAGAAGATATTTTTTGTCATCTTGCACATGAAGCCATAGGCTCCTACAAAATAGGGATTCTTTCTATTTGAAGACATCCACTTGGATTTATGCTTTAAAAGAAGCTTTCTTCATGGATGAGGGTGAAGTTTTCTTCTCACACAAATAAAGTTGCTTTTTCGACCAAAAGATTTATAAAGACAAGCTCTTTGGGCTTCTTTATTTCATTATCTTTTGTAGGTTGCATCCAAAGGAAAGATTTTATTTTTATTTCAACAAAGATTCGAAGACCCAAACCAGGTGCTTTTTCAGTGTTCTTCATAGATTCGGGTTGAGGAAGAAGAGAGGCTTGCTTTTTCAGGGTCCTTGTTTCAAGGAGATCATTTTTCAGAAATCTGACCAGAGCTTTTTCAGTTTTCATCAAGATGGGTCCATCCAGATTATCATCCTCTTGAAGATTGGGAGTTGTGTTTTTTTTCGGGAAACTACTTTTTTCCTGCTTTTTTGAGAAAATCTCCGCTTTTTCAAAATCTGACAATCTGGGTTGCTTAGAAACAGAATTATCTACAAAACCCATGTGCCAGCTTTTTTCACTCAGAATCATCTTTTTTAGAAGAAATCAGCAAAAGAATATCAATGGATGACATCACCAAAAAGCAAGAATATTGATGAGGATGCATTTCAAAAGAAAGCAGCTTTAAAACATATGCTTTTTTTTTAAAGCATGTGCTTTCATCCTAAGCTCATCCATCCTATATTTAGAAAGAAATCACTCTGTGATAGTTGGAATCTTCTTTTCTTTAAAGCATTTGTTTATTGTATCTTTGTCTTAGAATAGTAATAAAGCTTGTGAGTTGGCAAGTTAGGGTTAATCAAGGAGATTTTAGGGTTCCCTACTCCTTTGATTTTAGTATAAATAAGGGCATCCTTGCCCATTGTTTGTAATGACTTTTGTGATAGCAAATTTGATGTGCCTATTCTAGCCTGCAAACATTGCTATTCCAGGTGTTTGTTCACTTTGTGTTCATTGTTCTCCAGCATTTGATCACTTACTATATGCCTACCTTTTGATGCAGTATTGTTGTCCTGGAGTTGTATTAAACTTTGTGATATTGAATAGAAGTCTCATGCCTACTTTGCTCTGATATTCTATATCGATTCATTAAGTTATCGTCGTCAGATGTGTATCTTCTGCAGCTTTCATTTTCAGCTTTCATCATTAAAGTGCTTTTAGTCTTGTGATGTTAATCTAGAAGAAAATTGCTTAAGTTTTTGTGTTAACAATAATTCATTGTTCACTTTCAACTTCCTTTGCTCTGAATTTACTCAGGAGGTTGAAAGCGTCATTAGTCTATGCTAGTTGTAGTAGAAGTTTTATAAAAAAGGGAAAAAACCTCTTCTGCAGCGTTTAGAGTTTTATAACCTTGTGCTCACAGCTGAGAATCAAAAAGAAGATAGGCAAAGTTTCATTCAATTTATCTTTTCAACGAACATCAGCAAGAAAGGGAACTCCCCCTTCCAATAGGAGAGCAGTTTATCTGTGCATAGTTGTCCGTTTCCAAATCGCATACCAGAGGTGTGAATTGAAACACCAACACATTGATATTACACTGTTTGAGATCATTCACATATTGTAATTAGACTTCCATTTAAGTAGTTGTTGTCTTTAATTTCTAACATTTGGTATCAGAGCCTAGCTAGCTTTGACTCTTGGGTGGTAGTGTGAAGGTTGTGTAGCTACAATGGGAGATTTGGTTGTTTGTGTTTACAGATCTTGTGTAGATAATATGGTTGCATCCACCACTACTTCAACCTCTCGATTGGACACTAAGAAGTTCAACGAAACGAGGTATGAGTTGTGGAAGCTAAAAATGGAGGATTTTTTGGAAGAAAGAAACCAATGGTAGGTTGTTTAGAAAGAGAAGAAGCCTGATGATGTGAGTCCAGACAAATGGGAAAGGTTGGATAAGAAGGCACGGGGAACTATCCAACTATGTCTTGCAGATTCCATCTTGTTGAATGTCTCAAAGGAAGAGATTACACACAAACTCTAGACAAGATTGGGTGAGATTTATCATGCCAAGAGCATAGTAAACAAGCTTTACTTAAAGCGGAAATTATTTTTTGTTAAGATGAAATAGGTTGATTCTATTGCAGAGCATCTGAACAATTTTAATTTACTTTCGAGTCAACTTGATTCTGTATATGATACAATTGTAGAGGAAAATAAATGTATACTTTTACTTTGTTCTTTACCTGAATCTTGGGAGAATGTTATCCTTGCTATTATTGCTAACCTTGAAGACTCAAAGTTGGATCTTCTTGTTGCAACTTTGTTGGCATAGGAGATAAGGAAGAAGACTTTTGAGGTTAACATTGAGGCTCTCAAAGTGAGGGGAAGGTCCAAGGAAAGAGGACTGAAAAGAGATTAGAAAGGGGCTTGAGACAAGTCTAAGGGCCAATCTAAGACTCCTGGAAAGAAGAATAAAGTTAAGTGTTGGAACTACGGAAAGAGGGGACATGTGAAAAAGGAGTGTAGAAACCCAAAGAAATATTGTGAGACCACTTCTAATAAGTCCTTGAATGTAGGTGAAGATGTGTTGTTCTCAAAATTAGCTATGCTCATTTTTGTAGACAACCCCTACGAAACTTGTTTGTTTTGTAGCCTACACTCTAAGTTTGCAAATCAAGACAAGTACTCTTGGTCTCGAGCGAAGTCATCTAACATCCTAGAAGCGTTTGTGACATTTCCTTATGATGTTTCCTCGAAAATCATGAAGCTTGTTTTGGTCGTAAGCTCACCAAAATATCAATTATTGAACATTTTGAGGTGTTAGAAAAGTTTGTGTGTTTACATGCAATAGCGGTCCAAATAACTTCTATTACATGTGTTTTGTTGTTTTATATGTAATGACGGCTCTTTTGGCCACTTTTACATATTTTGTTAAAGTTTTCTTTCAACATGCGAGAGCGGTCCTAACCGCCGCCCGTGCATGTCCCTTCACAAAGTTTAAAATGTAAGGGCAGTTGTTATTCTCGCTTATACATGATGAACCGTAATATGTAGGATCGACAGTTTTTGCCGACCGAGCATATCTCACCAAATCTTGGAACTATGGTGCCATGAATGCCACTCGTGTTGGCATTAATGGCTTCAGGTTTTAACCTTTTTTTTAAACATGTTTTAGTCATTTTGATTAGTTATTTTCTATTGTCGAAACCTTGAACAAACTGGTAAACCCTCTTGGAGATCATTTGATCATGACGTTGGCAGATTCAAGTGTATTTCACCATTTGTGCATGAATTAGGGTTTCAGGTCGGCCTTTCCAGGTAAGCCTTCACTTTCTATTTTTCTGTCATTTTCCCGTTTAGGTATGATTAGTATTGTTAGGGTTTATTTGACGTTTTTCATTTTAAGATTTATGTAAATGTTTTCATTCTATTTTTGGTCATCGTTTTGCACATATTGTATTTTGAAACCCTAAGTTGAATGTTGTGTGTTTTCACCATTTCCTTTGTTCGAATAGTGGCAGATTTGTCGATCCTTACTTCACCATCTTGTGAAAACTTTGGTTATATTTTCCTACATGCAGTAGTGGGCTTTTCTCCCACCCTCGCATCCCTTAAAGGTTGTCTTTCCTACATGTAAGGGAGGTTAAAACTGTCACCCTTACATAGTCCTTATGTTTCTACCAACATGCACCAGTGGTTGAAACACCCGCCTTTACACATAACTTCTAGTTTTCAAAAGCACCTGTGCCGACGGTCCGTTTAGCCGACCTTACATGTGCCTATAGACTTGCAAATTTATCCAACATGTAAGGGTGGGCCTTTTCGCTGCCCATACATGAAAATCTCACTTTTCCCACATGTAGGGGCAGGTCTTTCCACCGCCCTGACATGAGATAAACCTTCCCACATGCAGGAGCGGTCATTTTGACCACCCATGCATGAAATTCTACAAAAATTTCCTAACAGTAAGAAATTCCTATAAATGATACCTTTAGCTCGCTTTCACCCAATTTTTTGACTTGCATACACTTTAGTCCTTTCAAGCTCATCCTTGTGATCATGATCATCAAGACGTAGTTTCCCAGTTAATCCATTTTTCCCTAACTACGAGATCATGGCCTTTTGTAGTTCTCAACAAGTGTCTGTGGTAGATATCTCTTCCAAAGTCCTCTCTAAAGATGATGTCAGAGTTGTCTCCATCCAAAGCCAAATCATGAAGTACAAGTACCAAGGTGTCTTCCCGGTGACTTCAGTATAGTCGAATATTGATGAAATCAAAGATACAAAAATAGGACATGTGGATATGGCAGAATTTATGGATAGAACAAAACAAACAAATCCTTCCAGACATATGCAAAAGATCATTGACAGTAACATTCACTTGGTTGCCTCATTTACGGTTTCTACTCATAATCTCGAGTTTGTTCTTCAAGTGGCTAGCCATTACAACGGGGACACTAGGGTTGTGACAGATTCCCAAGGGAATGTGATCATGAGGTTGGATGCAGAATTCCTTGATAAAATCTTCATGTGTCCACCTATTGTAAGCATTGGACAGATTGATTTTTCTCAAGGGCAAAAGGACTATGACACAGATGTGGAAGCTACAAGAAGGTACATAAACAATAAATGATTGAAAATTCCTCGAAGTAATCTGACTAGATGGCCGAAGGGTCTCCCTAGGAGTGACTTTGTGGAGGAAGTTTGTGACTTGATCACACTTTTGATTTGCATCAGAGGACTCTCTTCTTCCTCCAAGTTTCAAGAATGGGTGTACACATACATCAAGGTGATCCTTCGAGGCACACAGAGAATATTCTGGGGAGAGCAGATTAGTAATGTATTACATGAACA
The DNA here is from genome assembly GCA_027924645.1 of Cunninghamia lanceolata. Lineage (NCBI taxonomy): Eukaryota > Viridiplantae > Streptophyta > Pinopsida > Cupressales > Cupressaceae > Cunninghamia > Cunninghamia lanceolata. Next base: position 1,007,580 of record BSBN01000441.1, on the reverse strand, counting down.
ACTAGTGAAGGTCAACACAACATGCAAATTCTATATGACCTCATATCTTGTATATGCTGCTACTAGCATGAGAAGCTTTCTTGGTTTGACTCAGGTTGGTGACAGGAGATTGGTTCCTTTATATGAGTATTATCCTAAAATAACTCTGAAGGGATCAATCCATCATTTTCGAAGGGTGAATGATGCCTTCTTTTCAATATTCATGTGCTTATGGGAAAATGAACTTGTTCAGAAGAGGGTCTCAAATGAATCCTGGGAAGTTGTGAATTCTTTTGGCTGCTTGTTCTTACAATTCCCCACTTGCACATATCTCAAGGTAGGGTATTACCTTGGCTACCCTTATATTCTTCCATGATATCCCAGTGACTGTGTTGTCCTCATGGAATTATGTAGGCAACTAATTGTAGTTCATAATAAACAAATGGAGCTGAAGAAGTCAGGGATAAAGTTTCTTGTTGAAATTGGAAGGTATTCAATTCAATCAGCTAACAAGGCAAAAATAGTTGATTCTAAATTACAGTTGGTCACTATGAGAACTTTCAAGAAAAGGAACCATTTTGACTTCAGGAGAGTGCAAGATAAGATCAAAAGGAAGTCAACCTTTCAAGTGCCTATGGTGGAAGATATTTGGGCTGATCTCAGGACACAAAATGAGATTAGGAAGTTAGACTACTGCAGACTTCATCTGAGTCAGATAGAAGAGCTGGGTCTTGTTGATATTCTAGATGGAATGGAGGATGATGGGGATGTTCTAGACCCCAAATATAACACTGAGAATGTTGAAGTCTCACCTCTTCCAAAGGTGAAATGGTCATTTAAAGAGGAAACATCCATAAGGAAAAGATTTCAACTGATCCTGGCGAACACAAATACATGGTTGGAAAGCAAAGGGATCAAATTGAAGGAATTTCTCATAGGGTCAGCGACTGAAGCACAAGAGCAAATAGGAAAGAAAATGGAGAACATGACCAAAAATAAGAGTGACACCCCTTCTTCCTCCAAAATATGAAAACCAAAAATTAAGTTTGTATCCAAGGGAGGGAAGAAGAAAGAAGTTGCAGAAACCTCCAATGTCACTAAATCAAGTGTTGAAGATACAAATGTTGAGCAAATGGAGGTTGAAGATGTTGAGACTGAAGAGCAAAATATTTAGAGATCTAAGGATGCCCAACAAATAGAAGTGTCTGATAAATCTAATGAGGAAGATGAAACTAAACAAGGCAAGGATGAGGATGTAGAAAAGGAACAACTTGGTGATCCACATCAATCCCTTGAGAAAGATCTTCCTGTTGATAACTGAGAGGGGGGTGAATCAGTTATCTTAATTATCTTAACTTTCTGTTCCTTTTATTACTAGTGCAGCATCAAAACAAATAAGCATCCATTATCATGAAAGCAGACACAAAGACAATTCACATAACACAATGATTTTGACGTGGAAAACCCTGTTAAGGGAAAAACCACAGGTTGACTAACCCAAGAATGTATTCTCTATTAGAAGAATAGAAATACAAAAACAGCACTTGCCAATTAGGGCTCATTGCCCAAGCACACTGCTCACAAGAGGCTCACTACCTACAAGAGACTCACTATCTACAAGGTACAATGAAAGTAACAAGATACTTGAACTGATAAGAAGCATCCATATATGCTGAGGTTCAGTTCCAGTTAGGCTCAATATATTGATCTACTGCACTTCATTCTTCCTCTTCTTTGGTGTTGTTGTCCAGTCACATACCGGACCTATATTATTACTACCACACTACTCTTCTACTTTTCTTCGCACTACCTACACACCACACACACCTTCATATTGAAATCAATCTGGTATATATATCCGCATCAATGATTTCAATCATCTTTCTAGTTAGCATCCAGAATACTCAACATTTTCCCAAACTCTGGTCTGTCAGCTGAATCCTTGCTTATTAAGTGATGCGTATCAAAAAGATGCTTAAAGAAGTCATCAAACATGTCGACCATCCATGGATGATTCCTCAAGAAACTTGATCACCATCACTAACTCATCTAGAAAAAGGTCTGATGCTCTGCCGGTAATTCTTCCTCAGTCTACTCTGCCAAACAGGAACCCAACACTTAGGTGTTCATATCTTTTCACTCTTACATCATCGGAGGCTCAATCTCTGGAATATATTAGTCAAGGTACTCCACTTGAGTGCCCCAAGTCCATGCTTTACTGAGATACTTCCTCTGAGATATCCGGACCTGACTGTCGGACCTTGCTACATACTCTGTTCTTGCTTATCGGACCAAGATACACTTCATTCTGTCTTCCGGTATGGTCATATCATGTCCTGCGGATGTGTGGGATGGACTTTGTTTCCATCAATGACAACACTCATGAAGCCATACAATGTATCTTGCCAACAATCTCCCCCTTTTGCATTGATGGCAACACTTAGTGAAAAATGACTAAGTGTCACACTACACTCCCCCTTGGCTGATGCTCTATTCTAATGTACACTTTACCGGAGCTCCCCCTTAGCTAGGCTCCAAATTTTTCACTACTCCTTACTCCCCTTTTGACATCAATGGCAAAGGGTAGGATCCGCATACCAAAATTTCAAAAACTTAACTATATTTAGCCACATAGGTATATATACATGTTATACTTACATATATTGAAGTATATTTGCAAAGGTGGTTTTCAACTATACCACATCTGTCACCCAACTCTTCTTCATCCTGTCCAAAATTGAGATGTGACCACTTAACAGGAATGCAAAAGCTTCTGCCCTCTTTAGGTATGTCGGATCACTAGTCCAAGCTATGGTCTGAGCATTAGTTAGAGCCTCATGCATGGCCTCTAACTTAGGGATAATTATCCTTCTAAGTTCACTCAACCTATTTACTCTATTTTTCTTCTCCTTCTCAAGCTTCTTTATTTCATTTATGACTACAATGGTCTGACACTCTTGATTTACTATGGAAGAGGAGAGAGGATAAAAACTTTGAGAAAAACTTGTCAGTTTGTCCTCTTGCTCTTTTACTTTCTTCTCAATATCCTTGGTCACTTTAGGTCAGGCTAAACAAAATTTATATATATATCTCCGCCATCTTTAAGAGCATTTTCTAAGCTCTTTATCCCTATATCCATAACTCTCCTATCATTTGTTATTAGACCTTGTACTTTAGAGAATCTCTTTCCCAAAAACTCCTTCCGGACCTTTTCTTCTGCTGACTTTTCTAAGGAATCAAAATGCGTATGAATAGAATTTACAAGAGACTTTAGATTACCAGATGTGGAGGCTGAAGGATCCTTTTGGAAGGATGGCATGATCTTCTCCAATACACCGGATGCAATTTCTATTAGCTCATAGTCCTCTATGTGAGACTTCAAAAGTTTTTCTTTTGCCTTTGCATGGGCAAAGGATGCTATCTTCATAGTCTAAACCGAGGAGAGGGAATCAAAATTGAATAGTCCTTGAAGCAGTTCCGTTTCATCAATTTCCATCATTTCTTTGGTCAAGAAGTCTTTGACTGCTACTGCAGTGTCTCTTGCCGGAGACAGAGTTTTCTTCCCTTCTGCCATCTTAGTACTGTCATTTGTGGTCTTCTCTGTTTGACCTTCTTCTCTTCCCTTCTCCTCTTCTTCCTGACTGATCTTTTCTTCTACTCTTTCTTCTCCTTTAGATCCGAAGTCTGCTGGAGAAACCAGAGGAGAGATGTGTGCTTCTTCATGGACTTCCTCTTCCAGAGCAGAGGAATCTAAGTCCTTAGCTTTCTCTTCACTTGTCTCCTTTGCCTCTTCTACCACTGTCTCAGTGGATTCTCCTTTGTTATCCATGACAGAGGGTTCATTACCTAAGTCCTCTATAATAGGAAGATTGAATCTTTTAAAGGCATTTTGGAGGATATCTTCTATTTCCTTTGCCACTTTGTCAGTTTCTCCAAGCATAAGTTGATTCATTCTAGCTTTGCTTCGAAACTCGTCCTTGCATTCCTTGAAGATAATATTCATTTGTTTAGGGGTAATGGACAGATAGAGTTGAATCATTTGCTTGGGCATTGTTCTTCCTTATTTCAAGTTCCTTCTCTAAGCTTTTGGGAATCAGAGATATAATTTCAATGAATGCTTTATTGTAGATGTTTAGATACCTAATTGTGGCATCTTGCAATATGTTCTGATTAGTTTCATTATATTCATCATAAAATTCAACAATTGGTTGTAAGTTCCCATCCACAGTAACTGATTTGATGATATCATCAATGTGGAGAGTAGGTTTTTCAACAAATTCCTCTGCCTTCTCTTCTTTGTCTTGACCAGTAGAGGGTTCACCAGTTGTTTTCTTCTTCTTCTTCATTTTCTTTACTTCCTCATCTGTCTCTGTCTCTTCATCATCCTTGAGGCTTGTGTATGATCTTGTAGCCTTTGTCTTTGTTCTCTTTTCTCCTTTACTAGATGATTTTGCTTTTGGTTTTGATGCCTTTGAGCTCTTAGCAGTGGCAAGTGCAAAGCTCTTAGAGGATCTGGTCCGGGAGGGGGCTTCTACCAAAGCACTTTCTTTTTCTGCTTCTTCCTTTTCTTTCTCTGCCCTTTCCATCTTCTCTCTGTTTGCATCAAGTGCATCTTTTGAAATGGCATACCTTTTGGCAACATGCTCTACTTCTTTTCTCACTTTTCTCTTCATCTCCGGTTGTCTTAGCTCCACATGAATCTTTACACTCAACTCTTCAAAGGTTCCAAACCTTTCTACCTTAGGGTCCTTAGAGTCACTCAAAAGATGTTGAATGTGTAACTCTAGGATTTTCTCATCAGCCTCATACCCCATTGGCATGATCCATACTATTCTTGGTTCCACTGCCTCCATTAGGCATTGATCAGTATCCACGATGAAGCATATTGTGTCTTTGTATTTTTCTACTAGAGATTGGGGGATTCTCTCTCTTGCTTGCATCATACTCTGAAAGTTCTTGAAGTAGCCCCATAGTACTATATTTTGTGCCTTGGCATCACCTATTCCATGTAAATGATCTCATATTTGTATGGAAATAGGTCTATCATTTTGCCATATCTAGCCACTAGATCCGGGTAGCCAATTCATGTAATAGAAGAACAGATAGAGTATCAAGCCACCGTATTTGAAAGAGTTCTTCTTGTCCTTCTTTATCTTCTGCAGATTCTCCAAAAGTTGGTTTAGAAGGAGCTCACAAAGATCATAGTCAGCATTCTTCCTTAACATTTCATAAGCAGTATATATAGCAGTTCCGGATACAGAATTCTCCCTGCTGGAGTGATATATCTTGTAGCCAATTATCATAGATGCAAACTTGATATCCGGATCAGTGATATCTTCTATAGTCATTTCTCTCTTGTCAAATTTTGATCTGGTAGCCTCACTCACAATTTGGTTTTTGACAGATTTGAGAGTAGGCAACCCACCGGATGAGTGTAATTCGGTTACCACCCTAATGGCATCTTTAGTGATCTTAAACGGCCTATTCAACCACATGAAGTTGTCATGCATTCTGCTTAAAACATACCATACCCATTCATCTTCTACAAAATAGGGGAAATGGATGCATTGACTGAAATGCTTATCCCGGATGACCTTGTATTGGGGTTTAAGATCAAATGAGTCATCTATCAGTTCCTTGTGGTAGATATCCATCAGCCTAGATTCCTCAAATTCTTCAATGTTTGCATGAATGTATGCCCTAATGTCTTCAACATGCAAAACCCCATGCGGAATACTGGAAAATGCACCTAAGGGATCCACTTCTAGAGATTTGTAGGGATGCTTCTTTTTTCGCTTCTAGGGTTCGCGATATGAGCCGGATCGGGTTGTAGGATGGATCGACTTCTGTGGTTGATCTTTGAGAGGTTTGAGACAATTTGTTTGCAGAGCTTCTTCTCTCTTCTTCTCAAGTGCAAAATGTGAAAATGATGAACAAAAGAACCCTTATATTTCTGCGCAAACCCTAATTTCACATTGTAATAAATGCTTAACTTAAGTTATTCCAGTTGCTTTGATCTCCTTGTCTTGAGAGAGATCTTTTTGGATCACTGGTATGCACTATTAGCTATCTATCTACCTTTCCCCAATCATTCCACTTATCCACAGATCAAGATACCTCAAATTTGAGTCATACCGGATCTAACTATGAGAATTTTTTTCTTACCGGATGACTATTAAACTGGATCAATCTAGGAAGATTAACCTCTTCTAAACTTCTTGTGGATCTTCCATATCTTTACCAAGGATTATTTAGATGTTTCTCTGAGAACCCTTTAATCTACAACTTACCATGTGCCAATTTCAGGCACCAATTGACTGGCTGGGGGAAATTGTTTTCTTTTGTGACTCCCCCTGAGCCAGAGCTCATCTATTTAGTTTTCGGAAGGAATATCAGCACCAGATTTTGGTGCGGATCCATCCTCAACATTTTATGTACTCCTCTTCACCCAAATCTTGTTTATCTCCCTTTGAATTTCATCTGCATTCACTTTACCTTTTCCTTTGTCTTGGTTTTGATTATGATGCACTGGACCCTTTTTGTCTTGATTCTTACTTCTGCAGAATTTGGCAATATGACCGGATCTATTACAATTATAGCAAACAACATTTCTTTGCATATTTGACTGATATCCTTTTGATCTACACTGATTAGCCATATGTCCCATTCTATTGCATGCAAAGCATCTACCATTGAATGAATTGTTCATTTGCATATTTCTACACTCACGAGATTTGTGACCATACCTTTTGCAGTTAAAACACTGTCTAGAGAAGGATGAGTTAGTTTGATTCATTCTTCTTCTACACTAATTTGCTTTATGACCAAAGTTTTTGCAGTTGTGGCAGTATCCATTGAAGGATGGATATATTTGAGCATTTGGTTGCCTTACCGGAGGTCTTCTAGGCTTGTTCCTTGGATTTCTAGATCTAGAGTTCTTCTGACCGTATCTGGAGCTTTCACCTTTCTCATACCCCAAGCCTTTCTTGTCATCTACCCTCTTTTGGCTTTGAAGAAGAACTTCAAGTTGAGCAGAACTTATCTTGAATTTCTCTTTATATTCATTTGTTGTTTGAAGACCCCTTTTAAGAGAGTCAATCTAATTCTCAAGTTGTTCTTCATTATCTCTTGCTTCTTCAAGATTAGATTCTAGATGTCTGATTATTCTATCCATTTTATGGCAATCTTCTGACTTCTCCTTGAGAGATTGTCTTAGATCATCTTCAACTTTTCTTTTCTCTTCAATTTCTTGAGTGAATTTCATAACCCCTGATTCCATATCATGTCTTACCATAATGACCTCTTTTGATAGTTTCTCACATAACTTGTTCTTCTCTTTCAGATCTTCATCAGTATTATTGGCTTCACTTTGACTAGCTAATTGTTGAAGAAGTTCCTTTCTCTTTTTCATAGAGATGCTCAATTTCTCTTTTAGTTCATTTATGAAATCATCAGCCTGTTTGAGTCTTTCCTTCAAGTTATTGACCTCGGAGTGAGATTGTTCAAGATCATCTAGGGCAGACTAAAGTTGTTCCCTCATGCCATACATATCCATTGTGATTCCCAGATCTTCCTCAAGCTGTTAGGCTCTGTTTGGAGGAACTTGGCTCTGATACCAATTATTGATAACTGAGAGGGGGTTGAATCGGTTATCTTAATTATCTTAACTTTATGTTCCTTTTATTGCTAGTGCAGCATCAAAACAAATAAGCATCCATTATCATGAAAGAAGAAACAAAGACAATTCACATAACACAATGATTTTGATGTGGAAAACCCTGTTAAGGGAAAAAAACACAGGGTGACTAACCCACGAATGTATTCTCTGTTAGAAGAATAGAAATACAAAAATGGCACTTGCCAATTAGGGCTCACTACCCAAGCACACTGCTCATAAGAGGCTCACTACCTATAAGGTACAATGAAAGTAACAAGATACTTGAACTCATAAGAAGCATCCATATATGCTGAGGTTCAGTTCCGGTTAGGCTCAATATACTAATCTACTGCACTTCATTCTTCCTCTTCTTTGGTGCTACTGTCTAGTCACATACCGGACCTGTATTACTGCTGCCACACTACTCTTCTACTTTTCTTTGCACTACCTACACACCACACACACCTTCATAGAGAAATCAATCTGGTATATATATCCGCATCAATGATTTCAATCATCTTTCTAGTCGGCATCCGGAATACTCAACATTTTCCCAAACTTTGGTTTGTCGGCTAAATCCTTGCTTATTAAGTGATGTGTATCAAAAATATGCTTAAAGAAGTCATCAAACATGTTGACCAGCCATGGATGATTCCTCAAGAAACTTGATCACCATCATTAACTCATGTGGAAAAAGGTCCGATGCTCTGTCGGTCAGTTCTTCCTTAGTCTACTCTACCAAATAGGAACCCAACACTTAGGTGTTCATATCTTTTCACTCTTACATCACTAGAGGCTCAATCTCTGGAATATATTAGTCAAGGTACTCCACTTAACTTCCCCAAGTCCGCACTTTACTGAGATACTTCCTTTGAGAGATCCAGACCTGACTGTCGGACCTTGCTACATACTCTGTTCTTGCTTACCGGACCAAGATACACTTCAGTCTATCTTCCGGTATGGTCATATCATGTCCTGCGGATGTGTGGGATGGACTTTGTTGCCATCAATGACAACTCATGAATCCATACAGTGTCTCTTGCCAACACTTCCCACTGGAACACAAGTTTCTACACCCCTTCCTCATGCTCCAGTTTTTGGTAGTTTTCCAGTAGTTTGAAGTGTACCTCTTTCACCTATTTTCATTATTTCTTCCGATAATACCCCTACTTTTGTAAGAACTAGTTTTGGGACCATTTTTTATTCTTCCGGTTCTATCCCAAGTTTATCTTCTCCATCTTTTGCCATTGGTGAACAATTTGTTTTAGAAAATGTTATGGATGGTTCAGAGAAGGTTGTTGATACAGGTGTAGTTTTTACCAACACCAGTCCTATTATGACCATAACAGGTATAAATATGGATCTGGTGAAACAAGTAGTGGACTCATCTCCGATTGTTGGTGCTTCTGTGCTTCCCCATGGTTGTCTACATATACTCCAAAGAGAAAGAAGCAAGCTATTTCGCCCGATGGGATTGATATTGAAAAGTTGTTACCTATAAAATCAAAGACTCTGAAGAAGAAGCCTAAGACTGTTTCTAGGCTTATCAATGAGAAAGGAATCAGATATGCAGAGATTGCTAAACCACCAGAAGATGCTAATGTTGACAATTTTGACATGAATGATTATGTTGTTTCAAGGGTTGAGTTAGGCAAGCTAACTCATGAAGGCATAAAAGCAGATTTTCAAACTACTGCCAGCACCTTGCTCAAAAAATATGATGAAGTCAAAAAGGAAAAAGAACAGTATAAGGCTAAAGCAGAACAACTTGTTGCAGTTCTTCAAAAAATAGTTAAGTCATCTGAAATTGTAGAACCCATGGCAGTGACTGTAGAAGATCCTCTAATCCAGAAGGTTGAAAAAGCTCAGGTCAGAGGAAGGGTGGTAGGAGATATTATGGAATGTTTGCTAGCTCAAGGGTGAATTCTACTAAAGACCACTATAGAAAGGAAAAAAAAAAGATGGATAAAGCCAAAGCTGAGCTTGATAACATGGTTGACTTACTCTCCCAAGAACTGTACGATCAAGAAGAGAGCTTGGAGGAGTGGATAGAGATGAAAAAGATTAAGTTAAGAATCTGATCACCATCGGGGTCATTGCAAACAAGGAATCATGTCTTAAAACCAAGGAGTCTCTGGTTCATCGTATTCACATAATAAAAGGCTTACTTGAAGATCTATGTCAATCTCGAGAAACCAGTGAAGACAATGATGTCACGCTTCTACACAGGCTGGAAGAACTTCCATGCACCCTCACAAGTGAAGATCATAAGTTTCTTTCAGCAAATGAGATGATAAGTTCCTTCGAAAAGATGGTTCAAAGGAAATTCGAAGAGGAGGTGCCCTCAGTACTTTCCATGGATAATGTCTATGATCAGCATTCGACTTTTGAGAACTTGAAGGACAATCTGGACAAACATGAGAAGGCAATAAAGGTAGTAAAAGATGCAATTCTTCGAGCCCGCACTATCTCAAAAAATACAGCTAAACCAGATGCATGTGGCCATGTACCAAAATTTTCTAAAGAAGAATGATGGAGGAAGTTGATACCTTAGTTTATTTTATTCTTGTATTTGTAATTTGAATTTTGTTGTGGACATATTCATATGTAATTTTCTAAAATGTAATTACATGTGAGGCAAAGGAAGTCCTAAGTCAAATAGGACTCTTCTGTTTGAATAAGTCAAAGTAGTTAGGATTTTCCTATTTTTGCTCTCGGTTTCTCTTATAAATAAAGAGGACCCCCATTGTAAATAATCATCTTTTAGTTATTGAAGTGAAACTCTGCCAAATTGAAGAGCATTTTGAGACTTTATGTTCAAATTGTAAATCAAATTTTATCAAGTGAATAGAAAAGCAAGTGATCGTCTAATCTTTGTGTTGGAATAACTTGTGGTGTATTGAAAATTGTTCTTATGTCATTTTCCTAATACTATCTTATCTGCTTGATCAAATTGTAGTGTGAGTGTGAATAATCTAGGAGATGTTCTAAAGCTGATTGTGGAGACTTTGTTCTACAACAATTATCTTTAGTTTGTAACTTTGTGTTTTGAAGTAAAAAATATTGGAAAGACTTTGAGCTACTATTATCTTTTGTGGTCATATGTTTTATTATAGCATTCGGTGAAGACTTTGAGCTGCACCTTATTCTACATAGTTCTAAATTATAAATCAGTAAAAGGAGCAATGATAGACTTTGTGCTCCTGTGGGTTTCTTGGTTATTCAAAGTTGTATCGAGAAAGTGCTCTTTCATTTTGTAAACATCATTTCTGAAAAAAGAGAAATGGATGATATGGTCTCACCCCTAAGTTAGTATTTAGTTTAAATAAGTTTGTGATAGTTGATAGGGAACCTCCCCTTGCTGAGAGGAGAGATTTATCTCATTACACTGTGGTTGATATAACCATTTTGCCTTCAGTTAATTGAAGATAAAATATTCACCCAACAAGATGTTTTACTTTCTGCATGTAATGTTGTTTCTAATGATCATTGGTTGGTTGACTTAGGATGCTCGTATCATATGACCCCACATAAGGAATGGTTTTCCACATACAAAGAGTATGATGGAGGTAAAATGTACCTTCGTGACAACTCTCCATATCTGATAGTCAGGAAAGGCAAGGTATTGTTGTGTTTCAGTAATGGGAGGATTAAAACCCTCCCTAGTGTCTTGCATGTTCTTGGATTAACTAGAAATCTTATTTGAGTTTCGAAGTTGAATGATTTGGGAATGCATGTAACATTTGATAACCATGGTTACAAATTCGTGAGAGGAAACTTGGTGGTAGTGAAGGGGAAGAGATTGGGAACCTTATTTAGACTAGATGCCATATAGTTTGTAATTCCTCTTATGTTTTTAAGGCTTCTGAAAACACTTGTATGTTGTGGCATCGTAGATTAGGCCACACAAGTAATAATGTTTTGAAAACTATTAAGAATAATTTTTTTTTGGATGGCTTTTCTTATTCTGATGAGAACTTTGATTTCTATGAGCATTGTGTCTTTAGAAAACAAAATAGAACATCATTTCCTTTAGGAAGTACTAGAGAAAAAGAGAAGTTAGAGATTATTCATTTAGATGTGTTTGGACCTATGGATAAGGACTCTATTGGCAAATCTTATTATTTTGTCACCTTCATTGATAATGTATCCATATTTACATGGATTTATTTTATGAAACACAAATATGAAGTTTTCACTAAGTTTAAGGATTTTAAAGTCTTAGTTGAAAATCATTCAGGATTGAAGATTAGAAATAGGGAAATGGCAATGCAAAGATAAAGCAGACCCAAATAATTATCAATATATGCATCTTTCTTATGTAAGAATAGGAATCCTAGGTCACTAAAGAAAAGGGTTACCTATTATAGTTCTGATGCTACTCAAAGATGCTAGAATCACTAAAACTTCACATGTTTTACTAGGTGGTGCTGTGACTCAATGACAAATGGTCCTATCTATATAGATTGTTCCCTTGACTATTCAATCAGTCTGAAGGATGTGAATCTCAATGATGTCCTTACATATGAATTTAAAACTATGAATCTATTCATGAAGGACAAGTCAATCGATCACACCCTTACTTTCTTGATACACTAGATTGTATAATAAATCTTTGCCTTTAATGTTGAATCTGAGAAAGGCCATGTCTCCAGAAGAAGCTCTCTTATAGTCTGGAAATATACTAGTCCAACTACTCATCTCAAGGCTCCCCATATAGTCAAACATAAGGATATTAAGATGCCAACAACTTGGGCACTTGAACTCTGGAGCAAAGATGCACAAGTAGAAAAACCTTCACAATTGCAAGGTGTAAGTATTCAAGAAATTGATGATCAGGCTATCCTCAGTTTCTCCAGTACTCGATTAACAAGGACTCAGTCACTAAGACCTAAAAAGGTTTTTGACTATAATAAAAGTATGAGTATTGGGTCTTCCTCTGGATCAATTCTCTTGGAAAATCTAAATCCATGAAAATTGAGCCAGCTAGTGGATGGGAACATCTCTTTAAATTTCCCATAGCATCTACCAGCACTAGTATAGCTGATCTATGATCTCCTAAGCTAGGTCCTGATTCTGAAAGTTGCTCACATGTCACTTTCACAGAAATTGATACTGGCTTAATGAAGTGTAAAAATTATAATTTTGTGTTTACTCCTAAACACATGAGAATGATGTCAGGAAAAATGGTATCTTTTCCAGTACCTGATATTAAACATCAAGATGAAAAAATTGTCCAAACCCCTACTGGACAATCAGTTATTCCTAGAATTATTCCCCAATTTCACGATTTTATGCAATTTGATATGACGAGTAAATTCTAAATTGAGTACTTTTAGCCTCAGCATGTATCTCTTGTTGGAGAAAATCAAGTCTCTAGTCAAAGTAAATTGTTAAACTGGGCTAATCTTTGTCTAAGAAAATAGCTATTGATATCTCAAGATCAATAGTTCCAGCGATGAGCTGAGAACCTAGCTAATGAGAAGCGTTATGCTAGCACTCAGGCCAATACGTATTCTATTTTAGCTGTGCTTCAAACTTTAGAAAATAGGCTTACTGATGAATGGAAATCAACCATTCAAAAGGAGGTTGCTCAACTTTGTGTTGATTACAACCTTTTTAAACAACAAGCAGAAGCATGGTGGGTAAGTCAACAAAAAATTATACTGCTCATAGTCAAGATTTGCAGGTCATACGCACAAATGTTGCATCAGTAGTTAAGACTGTTCAACAAGTTAATGATATTACACAAAATATCAGTCAAACTACTCTACATCTAGAAAACACTATTCTTCAGGAATCTACTGCTATAAAGTCAACTATTATGCCCTCTTCTCAGGCAGTAACCAAAAGGTTCTCCTTCCCGACTAGTTCAACTAGTTATCTGCAAGCTCAATATGAAGGAAAGGATTTCAACCCCAAAATACAGGAACCTACTATTGAGAAAATTTGGGATCCTGCTATGGGTACAATGAGAAATGCAACTCCTAAAGAGAAAAGCCAAGGAAAATTGAAAATGGCTTGTGGCAATGGATCTTCTAATGATCCCTTTAGAAATCTTCAAAACTTTAAAGCTGAAACACCACCTCTGGTTAATTTTGATACATTTGATGATATTGAGAATATGAGAAGTATTGATGCTATTAGAGCTTGGGTTACAAATTATGTCTCCACAAGTATAGGAATAAATCAAGAAGATGTCATCAAGCAAGCTCTCAACTCAATAATTGGGGTGGCTAAGCGAGTCTGGGATCTCTTAGAAGAATCATACAAGAACGATTTGATAGCCAAAGGGATAGATCAATATGTGCTTAGTTGATTAGAATGTTTGTAGGCTAAACAAATTCCTTAGAAAGGATGGCTTACAATAAATTTGTTAGAGGAAACAAAAATCTATCCTTGTTCAAAGCATACTATGATGAACAGTATACAAACTTTTATCAATCAAGAAAAGAGCAGAACCAAGAATACATGTATACTATTTTCCTCAAAAGTTTTGGTGATATAGTAGGAGAATAATATCACAAAAGGGTCTTAGAAAATCTAGTGGCAGAACAACTAGAATTAAAGGAGGTGACATTTCCCCAACTAGTTCAATTTCTAACTGAAATCAATGAAGAGATCTGTCATGAAGCTAGAAGTAAAAGGGAAATGAAAAGGGTAAAACCTCTAGTATCTCCTGTAATCTATAAACAAATTACCCCCGGTATACAATTCTCAGAAAATAAGGGTAATAAGTCCAAATATAAGAGCAGGGCTTGTCAGGATTGTTCAGACTCCCACAAGAAATATATAAAAAAAAGGTTCTCCAAGAAAAAGGGTTATTTCAGGAAAAAGGATAAATTCAAGAATAGGAAAAAATGGAAACCCACTTGCTATATTTGTAAGGGAGATCATTATGCCAATAAATGCACAGACCGCCATCAGGCAAGAAACAAAGGAAATGTTTGACTAGTTAAGGAGGCTGGACTTGATAACTTAGATGAATATGAATATGTGGATGACTATCCTTCTGATTTTGAAGACATCATTCTTTCTGATGAAAAGAGTACAGCAGATAACTCTAAGGATGACCAGCCTGAACCTGAAACTCCAATATCAGAACATGAAGAATCAGATAATTTAGAAGTCTCATTCTTTTGTAGAATGATGAAAAGAGACAATTTCACTCTTGACCAAGTCATAGATGAAATCTATAAATTAGAAAAACTACAACAAGAAATGAATTTTGGTCCAAAAACATGGAGGAAAAACAAGCAAAAACTTGAGACGCTAGAAGAGCAGAAACAAATCTTGCTTAAACAAACAGCTTCCACATCTACAAAATCTAACATATTTTATCCAGAAAAGGCTATTCCTCTTCCTCAAAGAAACAATTTGAAGCACTAGCGCCTAGCAGTATGGCTCATAGAATATGGAGATCCTAAAGAAAAGATTTTCTCCAGAAAGTAATTAGTCAGGCAAAATCTAAAATTCAAGAATTAGAGGATGAAGAAAATGAAAATTTAAATGAAGAATTGGCTAAGAACAGAGAACTAGAAACTTATATTTCTAAGTTCAATTCTATTTCATCATTTTAGCTCCCTTAAGATGTTAAGTCAAATGAAGAGGCTTGGTTCCATTAGAAGAAATATTATAGCCCTCTGATGCAAGAAGCTATTGAAGCAGAAGGTATTGACCCAACTACTGGAACCTCAAGTCAAAGGTAGCATAGGGCACTGCGACAACCTCCATCCACACCATGTCCTGGTTTAGAACTTCAAATACATTTCCCAGGTATTAAAGCCTATCCTTTAGCTTTTCTATGGGATATTGGAGCTGATCTCAATGTTGCCAGATATAACTGTTTCCCAGCTAACCAATGGACCAATGGTATTACAAATATTGTTTTTGGAAATGGTATGCATACTTCTAATCTTATTTGCAAAGCTCCTATTCAGTTTTCTGATGGTCGCATTGAAGAACTTACTTTTGTCCATTATGAAATTAATGGATATGATGGAGGAATTGGTAGTGAAGCCATGAAAAATTGGGAACCTATTCTGATTACTAGAGAAACTATAACTCTCATGAATAAATATCAAGTTCCTAGGTTGCAAACATAATTTGTATACACCAGTCAATTGCCTCCAGAAAAAAGAAAGAAAGAAAATATAGTATGGTTGGCCAAACAAATTAATGGTGCCCAATCGAGCTTAGAAGAATTGAAGAAACAGTTTGCAGAAACCGTTATGACAAAAGATCTAAACAAACATCAAAGAAATTTGAGCTGTAATCTTTTACTAAAAAAAGACACTGCAGGAAATAACATTCTACCCAGAGCCAAGGCTAATTATTTCCTCATAAGTCCCAAGGAAACACAAATGTGTAAAATTGAAATTGAAGGCTTGTTGAACCAATGAATTATTTAGAATTCTAGTTCTTTCTCCTGTCATGCCATGTATTTTCCTAAGTTCGACCAGAATGGTAAGGAGCTCCCTGAGAAAAGGCTAGTAGTCAATTATAAACCTTTAAATGAATGTTTACAAAATCATCGTCATCCTCTTCCCAGTAAGGATCACATTTGGAAAAGTATTCAAGGGAGTGATATGTATTCCAAATTTGATCTCACCAAAGGATTGTGGCAGATCTCTCTCAAGCCTACTGATTACTATAAAACCGCCTTCTCAGTTCCACAAGGTCTATATGAATGGAAATTTTACCATTTGGAATCAAGACAGCTCCATCAATTTTTTAGCAACATATGGATATCCTTTTTCAGTAATATTCCAAGTTTATTATTCCATATATTGATGATATCCTTGTTTTTAGTCAAACTCTAGGAAGTCATATAGAACATTTACGCAGTTCCTTCAAGTTTGTCAACAAAATGGCTTGGCTGTGAATCCCTCTAAAAGTGAGTTTTCTCAGATGACCATAGTCTTCATTAGTATTAAACTTCTTCTAGGAGGGAAAATGGAGGCCCAGGAACATGTCTTATCCAGAATTCAAAATCTCCAAGTTACCAATCTAAAGGAATTACAAAGGTTTTTTGGTTTGGTAAATTATATTGCAGGATTCGATTCCTATATTTTTCAGGATCACCTTGTACTGAATGAATTACTATGGAAAAATCTACCTCCATGGTCCTCCAAACATGATGTTTGTATAGCTCAAATTAAGGCCAAATGTGCTTCTCTTCCTGCTCTATGTCTCTCAGGTAATGGGGATAAAATTATTGAAACAGATGCCAGTGAAGCTACATGGGTTGGAGTTCTAAGAGAAAAAACCTCACAAGGCCAAGAAGAAATTGTCAGATATGCATCTGGTAGCTTCAAAAATAGTGAATTAAATTACCACATCACACATAATGAAATTCTTGTAGTAGTTAATTCATTAAAAGCCTTCTATATGTTTGTTGCAAATAAGAAATTCCTAGTTTGAAGTGATTTGCAGAATCTCTGCAGATTTTTTAAGAAGGAATCCAAAAATAAGGTCATTCGGGGAAGATTACTTCGATGGGCATAATTTCTTGATACTTTTGATTTTGAGATTGAGCATTTTCCAGGAGAGGAAAATATTTTTGTAGATTTTTTATCTAGAGAAGGTCATTATTCTCCTTCAGGTAAAGTTAGAGTCATGAGAATCGGAGAAGAACGGTGGTATGAAGAATGTTGTCCTGAATTTAGTAGCAATCCCTATAATAGGAGGGATCAAAGGAATTTTGATTTGGCTAATGACTACTTGTATGATTGATAGCACATGATACTTGCAAAACAAGCACTGTCTACCCCAGGAATATGGAATCTAGAGCCATTCTTCCAATTTTCTACCCAAGCAAAAGAAGTTGATGAACAGATCCAATGATATCTTCTCAATTATGAAATCCAATTCCAACTACCTATCAAGTTTTTGAATCCACACATCCATCAACCTGAGAGATGGCTTCATCAAGAAAAGGGGATTCAGTATATGCGTGATATGTTTCAAGGACCTTATCCTAATGAAAATTTGTAGTTTTTGTTTGCAGGATATACAAGTGTTCTATGGAAATTAACTTTTGGATCTTATCATGATAATCTCATCAATAGATATATCTACCAGCAATATGGACCATATGGCAATCAATCTTTATTCCAACATTGGACTTATGGAGCACGAATTCGCCATTTATTCGATAATCAACAGCCCATCTGGATTCATACAAAAACCTATCAACAGAAGCTTGGAGATTCTAGTGCGCATGCTATAGGCATTCATGGACCTTGCAAAATTAAAACCCTTCGCATTATCTAGAAAGAACCTGATCCACCTACTCATCCATGCTCTCTATATGAACAGCATGATGATGATCATTGTCCTCGATGTGTACATGGAGAACTAGATAGTGACTAATGAGTGGCTCTGTCACTCATCAGAGTTATCAGTCACTCTGAGAGAAATGATTGACATGGACCACACCAAGGTAAAAGGGGTAAGGTTACCACCACATTGCAACCACAGGTTACTCTTCCCGTTACCAAAAAGATTCCTGTCATATCTGATTTCAGTTGTAAAGCAGTGCTCCACCTGTAACGATCCTACGTGTTTGTCCTTTATAGTTTGAAATCTTTTGTGTTCATGAGATATTGGGGTCCACCTAGAGAATATTTCTCATAGTGGGCATCTCTTTTCAAAATCATGTTTTAGGTGTCATTCTATGATTCACGGATTTCAAATATCTTTCAAATCTTGAACATTGAAAAGGCGATGGCTTTTCCTATATAAAGGGGGTTCATTCGCTCTATTGGCACAAGAGAGAGAGTGAAGTATTTAAGTCATTGGTAGCTATTCAAATGTCTATCCAATTGTAGAAGTAGAGGAGTATGCTCTTCCCAACATGGGAATTAGAAACTCAGACCTCTCTATGATCATAAGTTTGACTGTCTTAAGGTGTACCTAAGTGCGTCTGAATAGCTATCAGAACATTATATGTACTAAGTATGCCATCATCCTAGTCTATCTATAATGTAATGCTTCTATGAAGAATCTATCAATATTATTATTTCTCTTCCTGTGCATTGGTCATGTGTTTCTTTAAGCGAGCAATTTAAGATACAGAAAAGGTATTATCTTTTATGCCTTTATGAAAATAAGCGAGCAATTTAAGATACATAAAAGGTATTATCTTTTCTATCTTGCCACAATGGAGGGGAATATTTCTCTAAAGAATTTGATGGGTTTTTTAAGCATGCAGGTATAATCAAACAATAGACAACTCTGTATACACCATAGCAGAATGGTGTTGGAGAAAGGATGAACTGAACAATTATGGAAAGAGCCATAAGTATGTTAAGTGATTCACAGTTGGAGAAATTCTTTTGGGAAGAGACTATGTGCACCGCTTGTTACTTGATTAACATAACTCCTTGTAAGGCTCTTGATTTGACACCTTATGAAGTGTGGACATGTAAGAAACCTTCTATTTCACGTTAAAAGGTTTTTGGTTGCGAGGCTTTTGTTCATGTGCCTAAGGAAAAGTGATCTAAGTTGGATCCAAAAGCATAGAAATTCATCTTCATTGGATATGTCGAGAATGTTAAAGGTTATAAGCTTTGGGATCCTCTAACTAGAAAAATTGTTTTCTCTAGAGATGTTATTTTCAGGGAACTTAGAGCTATTTCTAAACCTGAGCAGCCAAAAGAGAAAGAAAAGGTGAAGAGAGTGTATTTTGACTTAGAGCAGGAAGATGCACCTCAGTAAGAACACAATGATGGATTGGAGGGAGAAGAAGAAGAAGAAGATTCGAGTAGTTCTGATGAGGAAAATCTATTGTAACAGAAGAAGTTGGTGCAGAAGATCATTCAAAAGAACAAGTTGAGTCTCTTACTCCACCCTTGAGGAGATCCACAAGACAACAGAACCCAGTTGACAGGTATAGCCCACCAAATTTTTGTTGTGTATTTTCTTTATTGAGTACTGATGATGAACCTAGATCCTACAAGGAAGCTATTCATGCAGATGATAGTGAGTCTTGGCAGTTAGCCATGCAGGAGGAGATGATGGCTTTAGATTCTTGTAACACCTAAGATCTTGTTCATTTGCCCAAAGGAAGAAAGGCCATAGGTTGCAAGCGGGTCTTCAAGAAGAAGTTTGGAGTAGATGGTTCATTGGAAAAGTACAAGGCTAGACAGGTAGCCAAGGGCTACTCCCAGAGAGAGGGAGTTGATTTCGGTGAAATTTTCTCTCCTATTGTGTAAAGTTCCCCACTATATTTGACTGAAATTTTTGTTTAATTTTCTTTTCAAATCATAACAATTCTCAATACATAACAATGTCAATGAAACATAACAAATGAATATCAAAACTTCCAGATCTTATTATTGTCTAACAAGAAGATAATTACAAATGTTCATATGCTGATCCATACAATCAAAGATGACTGAGTTATGTCAAACTTCAAAGTAAGCAACATATGCCATAATGTACCTTAACCAATCGATGCCCACACAAGAAGCAATGATCAATATGAAGACCTAACAGTCATGTGACCTTGTATATGTGCAAGAGCAGAGGTCTGATATGCTATTGTGACAGAGATATTAACTGCTGCAACATCCCATATTACATCAAGTATGCCAAACAATAACATAAATGTGATTGATAATGCTAGTGATAGGCTCCTCAATGATGGCGATTGGGGTAAATGAATCCTTCAATGCAAAATGACTCTAAAACATGCCCAATCTCATTGAATGCTAGTCTGTATCAGACCTATAGGTAACTGAGACAAACTATTATCTGCAGAAATATGCCCAGTTTGTAGCCAAAGTCCATTTTAACATCTCCCTTTGCACTCGATGGGTCATCCAAGGCATCAAAAGTCTTCACCAATCTTCATATGGTATGATGTAGATCCTAAAACCCTGTAGACCATATATATATCATCTGGTTGTGATGAAATCTTAGAACATATCAGGTTGTCAAAACTTTAAACAATGACTTTATAATTCCACGAATGCTACCTTGGCTCGAATTCAATGAAACCAAGGGTTTCTTGTTAAATATCCTTCACTTCCAAACTCCTTAATAACCTGCAATTTGAATCTCAATAGTGATTATCTGTATGATATCACTTTTGATTATTATATGGGGCCATCACCATATTAGCAAGGGGTCATCTCCCTACATAAAAAATCACTAGATATCATATATTTCCAGTAATGAATGAATAAGAATGAAACATACCAGAGAATTGAATTGATTATTTTTGGTATAAGATCTCCTTTTATTATCCCCAGCCGGGTCGATGCATTTAACTCTAATTTGTTGTTGATTGAGTTCCACCGATGAGTCATTTTTCTTCTTCTAGCTGGATGTTGATTCAGCTGGCATAAATTTTATGATAACTACCATTATCCTTGACTGGGCAACCAACTTGGAATCAATACAAATCATTTCTTTGCAGCTAGGTAAACACATATACAATCATATAGGCATTTGATGTTTTAGAATACTCCACTTCATTTGGGTCGATCCTTCACATAGCCATTGGCATTTGTCAATGCTAATTTCTACACTAAACCTGAATCGATGACCCAAGATCCAATGCAATTTGTTGTCATTGTGTACACGTTTACTCTAACTATCACCATGTACATTTGTATGGCACATGATCCAATGATGTGTACACTTTTATCCTTGGGCGAACCTATCCTTGATGTTGACATTTTCTTCATTGTAAATTTTCCAACGATGGCACATGATCCAATAGCCCATTCCAATCGGTTACACATGATATGATAGCTGGGGCCTATTTTCCTTTTGGGTGAATGTCTTGGAAAGCTTCCTTGATCCATCAATTTGCATAATATTATTAATAAGACACTTATTGAGCCAACTTTTTGGTTCTCCATGTTTAGAAAGAAGCCAACATTCCGGTTCTCCATGCTTAGAAACAGGCTCAAACTATGAATCATTCCCTTAACAATATATTAGCCGATAGGAATGGATGATAGGCTAATCATCAACTTCGTAAGGAATCACTCCAGAAATGAGGACATGCCATATTGCTAAGTTAACTACTATTAGATTTATTTTATCCATTGCTGCAACTTTTGATGGGGAAATAGAACAAATGGATGTTAAGACTGTGTTCTTGCATGGAGATCTTGAGGAAGAAATTTATATGCAACAACCTACAAGTTTTGAGGTAAAAGGAAAAGAACATTGGGATTGTAGGTTAAAGAGGTCTCTTAATGGTCTAAAATAATCCCCCAGAATGTGGTATCAAAAGTTTGACTCATTTGTGTTGAAATTGGGTTTTGTTAGAAGCAAGGAAGATCATTATGTGTACATTCATTGTATTGATGATTTTGTATTTATCATTGCATTGTATGTTGATGACATGTTATTTTTCAACAATACTAAGGGTATGAAGAGTGGGTTGAAAGCCCAACTTTTAGGTGCATTCGATATGAAGGATCTTGGAGCTGCTAGGTATATTCTGGGTATGGAGATCAGGAGGGACAGAGGTAACAGAAACGTTTGGTTGTCTCAGAGTAAGTATGTGAATACCATTTTGCAGAGATTTAGTATGCAGGATTGTAACCAAGTTAGAGTTCCTTTACCCATTGGTACTAAGCTTTCATTAGATATGTGTCCAAAGATTAAGGATGCTTTTGAGGATATGTCTAATGTGTCATATGCTAGTGTTGTAGGGAGTTTGATGTATGCAATGGTTTTCACTAGGCCAGATATTGCCCAAGCAGTGGGAGTTTTGAGCAGATTTATGTCTAACCCTAGTAGACAGCATTGGAATTATGTGAAGAGGGTGTTTAAATATCTTGTAGGTACTCGTGATTATTGTTTGGTTTATTTTGGTACTGATAGTGCTGATAAAACTTTGGATATGTAAAAGGATTTGTTGATGCAAATTGAGCAGGTGACTTGGATAGTCAAAGGTCCACTAGTGGATATGTTTTTACTCTGTTTGGAGGAACAGTGAGTTGGATGAGTAAGAGGTAGCCCATAGTTTCTTTGTCCACCACTGAAGCAGAGTATATTGCTACTACCCATGTCTCTAAGGAGGTAGTTTGGTTGAGGAGACTGTGTACATGTATTGGTTTTGATTGCAGGGTCATTTAGATTGGTTGTGACTACTAGAGTGCTATCTGTTTTGGCCAAGAATCATATGTATCATGCTTAGACTAAGCATGTCGATGTTTAATACCACTTTATTTGAGAAATGGTTGGAAGTGGACAGATTGAGCTGAAGAAGGTAGACACTCAAGAGAATGTTGCAGATTCATTGACTAAGCCTATGAGCACATAGAAATTTGTGTGGTGTAGAGAAGCCATGGGCCTTGTTTCTAGTGTCTGATAATT
Source organism: Cunninghamia lanceolata (assembly GCA_027924645.1). Classification (NCBI taxonomy): domain Eukaryota; kingdom Viridiplantae; phylum Streptophyta; class Pinopsida; order Cupressales; family Cupressaceae; genus Cunninghamia; species Cunninghamia lanceolata. The sequence goes on along the minus strand of BSBN01000441.1, from coordinate 984,599 downwards.
TTTATTTGATTTCCTATGGGTTGATTTACAATGTATAATGTCAAGTGAGAGAATGTTGGGATAAGGTGCCATTAACCTTGTAAATCCCAATATTGTATTTATTCCATTTTATTATTTGTAATTACCCATAAGGGAATGAGGTAGTTTCACCGGCAATGGTAATTGTGGACTTACTGGAGGTAATTATGCAGTGACATTTATGGTTGGAAATTGTAAAAATCATGAGTAAATGAGGGTAGGCACCACCTTGGAGGAATCAACTATTTTTAGCATGTATGACACATGTCATAAAGTTGGTGAGTCCATGTAAGAGAATCTATGGCTGTTGCAAGTTGTCATAAGATTCTATGACATTATGACAACTTCTAATAAGTAATTAATAGTTGTAAGATGCTATGTTTAGCTGTAGGTGCCCATATTGGGAAGATGCTTTCTAGAGGAATCTATGATGGTTATGACACATCATACGATGTTGAAGAGACCATATTTGTCCTTGGACACCCAACTTTGCATGGTTGACTTTAGACAAGTGGCATGAGCTTGTAAGAAGACATTAATGTTTGCATGTTGGAGATTCTCAGGAGAGAGAAAGTGGATGCCTAGATTATGGAGGGAAAACACTTCTATAAGTAAATTACCATGTAATTGTTGTAGTATGATAGATTTTTGTACACAGGTGCTACCGAAGTGAAGGTTGGAGAGAAGAAGGAAGTGCATGTATTATGTTATTCAGTTTTCAAAGATAATACAACTTGAGCCTCTTTTCTTGGTAGAGTTTTTTACCTGAAAGGGTTTTCTCCATGTTATATTAGATGTTATTCTTCTATGGTGTTTGTTCCTATGTTGTAGTTTGATTTTTGAATGTAATCTTCATTGACATTACATTGTTTGAGATCATTTACATATTGTAATTAGACTTCCATTTAAGTAGTTGTTGCCTTCAATTTCTAACATCACACAGGATTATGTACTATAGAATTGATGTTTGGTGTTACACCTACTTCTGTGGGAGTGTGCGAAGCACTAGTCTTATCTACACTTATTTGCATGTACTCATATCATTTATTAGCCCTAGCAAGTGCAAGATTATTGTGAGGTGCTATGTGATATACGTAATGATATGTTCAAAGCTCTATATTATGCACTATGAGCATGTGTGGGAGTGCAAGTGTGGTGCAGAGACTAAATAAAGTTATCAACAATGATGTACAACATGATCCTTCACACTGTGTGGATGTCACATGATGTAAAGGGTTGAGTGGGATCTACATGATGTTTGCTAAGTTGTGTGAGATGGTTCCAAGTGTCGCATGGGTAGTGCATGGAACAAGGAGCTACACATAAGATTATGCACTATAAAACTAATGTTTATTGTTGCACGTTCTTGTGTGGGAGTGCATGAATCACCAATCTTATCTACACATATTCCCATATAATCATATCTTTTATTAGCCCTAGTTTTCACATATCCATTCCTGATCTCGAGATTCTACATTCCTTGTCTTGTGTCATTTCTGCAGTGTAAGAGTAATCTTTCAAGACACAAATGTAACCCAAAATTTAAATTTTTAAAATTCAAATTGTTTACTCTACTCCTTTCCTAATCTTAGTTGGGAGTTGAATTAGTACACATTTGTGTGATGATTCATTATGTCTTGGCATTTAAAGACATTTATTTGAGCATTTAATAATCATCAAGGAATCATTCAAAAATCTTAGAACACTAAGGAGCATTCATAGAAACACTTCATTTTTGGAACACTAAAAATAATCAATATTCTACATCACAATCAACATTTAGATCACTTGAAGATTCAACGAGAATTTTTAGGGGAGAATGGTGACAGTGGTCGTGATTATTTGCTATGCGGGCTAGGGGAAACCCTAGCCATGCATTCTCTTTCTTTCTAGTCTTTGTTCTAAAGCAAGTAGGGGGGACTGTTGCTGTAGGTTGTGCCAAGGGGTGGTTGAGTATTGTACAGTACTGTTTTGGTGGTATTTGCTCCATTTTTTCCTATTTGTTTTCCATTTGATTATTGTGTGGAGGGGTCTCTTTATGTGATGGAAGATCCCTGATCTTCTTAGATCAGCTTAGCTTTAGTGCTCAAGGGCTTTAGGATTGTGGATCTCTTTTTTTGAGCCTTTGTTTTTCACTTCTCTTGGCTAGGGTTTTGAGATGGAGAAAGGTGGTGTCATCCCATATTTGGAGATCTCTGACGAAATGGACATGATGAATCAATCTCCCTCTTTGCATGCAAGGTCTTTGGAGCACCTAGAGAAGTTGTTGGTTGGTGCAAGCTCTACGTATGGGAGTGGATTACCCAGACTCAAAAAGTTAATGGTTGTCTAGAGAGAAGTCAAGAGCATCTTGTCTTGATGATCCAACTAAACTCAGTCTTAGAGGATGTAGAGTACTCGAGTAATCATGCTCTTATTTGTAATTTTGTGGGTCTTCATCTTTCGTTTCTAGCTCTATAATCTTGGACTCGATGATTTTGGAACCTCGAAGGAGATATGGAGTTAATGATGGCTATAACCAATTACTTCTTGGTTGTGTTTTCATGCATGGCAAAGAGAAATAAGGCTTTTGAAGGTGGTCCTTAATTTCTTCAATCAGGTTGGGCTTTTTATAAAACCCTGGCATGTGGGGTTCAACTCAGTTGAGGAACTCCCTGTAAAGGTCCTTGTCTAGGTTTGTCTTCCTAGGTTTCCACTCGTGTTTTGGAGGACCGACATTCTACATATGATTGCTCTTTTGCTTGGCAACTCATTCAGCTCAGCTTAGCAAACTCTGGACCGAAAGGTAATTTCTTATGCCCGTATTTTTGTGGAAATTGATTTAAATAACCCTTTGCTAGACTTTGTGGAAATTTGTCTCGGATCCTCTTCTTGGATCCAATAGCTCGACTATGAAACCCTTCCTTTTAGATGTTAGTTTTGTCATGAGTATGGGCATCTGCAAAGGAGATGCCCTTGGCTCTCTTAGGAATTGACTGCAGCTAATGTCTCCTCCAATTATGGCCCTAAGAAGGATAAAGGGAAAGCTCCTTTGGTTGATGGGGTTGCCGATAAGGAGGGATTTATTCCGGTTAAGCCCTGTAATAGGGGGAAAGGTCTAAAGAGAACCCTTAAGGATAGATAAAATAAAGGGGTTTTTAATCAATTTGATTCTCTGTGGGACTTAGTTCAGGAGGAGAGAGTCCCAATGGAGCTATCATCTAGGGTTGGATCCGTGAGAGCAACCTTGTCAAAAGACAAGGAAATGGATACTCAAGATTTGCCCATGGTGGCTTTGTAGGAGGGTCCGCTAGCTATAGAATCATCCCCTCGACTGTCGAATGGTCCTAATTCAGAAGGGACTTTAGTTATAAAAGATGTGGGTGATTCAATTGATCTAGTTCCTTCACCAGTGAAGGAGGCTTTAGACTTGGGTAAAGGTAGTGGATCCATGTGTACCTTGGGTCTTTAGCCAAAGACCCTTAAATAGGGGCCCCCAAATAAACTGTCCAAGGTGGGTCGCAAGATAGACCATGAGAAGGTTAAACTACTTGGGGAGAATCTTATGGATGTTGGATTGGTGAAGACCATTGACTCTCATTTCTCCCAACCTCATAAATGATAGTTATTTCATGGAATGTAAGGGGTATGAATAGCATCCCTAGACAAAAGGCTATTTGTGAGATGATTGGTACTCATTCTCCTAATATTATCTTTCTTCAGCAAACTAAGTTAACCGTGGATGGGTTGTTGAATAGAGCTCGCAATATCTGGGCGCATGGTTTGTGTCAGTGTGTAGGGGCTCATGGTAGTTTTGGTGGTGTAGCCTGTTTTTGGAATCTGAGGAAGGTTGTTCCTCTTTGGTGGACCTTGAGCCGCTCTTTTATTTCTGTGGCTGCCTCTAGCTTAGAATCTGGTGAAATATGTCTTTTCACTAATGTTTATGCTCCTTCTGATCTCCTGGGTAAATCACAACTTTGGTTTCATGTTCAATATGTTCAGTCATTTGCTCCTTTGCTTCCTTGGATTGTGGCAAGTGACTTCAGCATTGTTAATTGCTTGGAAGAAAAAAGAGGTGGCACTACTAGGATTAACCCTTTTGCTTATCTCTTAAGGGATAACATAGAGCATTTACATTTGATTGATGTGAAGCTGAGTAATGGTATCTTCACTTGGAGCATCAGAAGATGTGGTGAAGGTGCTATTTCTAAGCACTTGGACATATTCTTAGTCTCATGTTATTGGGTTGGGGATAGGTGGAATACCACCTCAGAGATTTTAAATTGGAAGGGTTCAGACCACTGGCCAATTAAATTTTCAGTAGTGCCCTTTAGTGCTTCGAGGAACCCTTCTTTTAAGTTTTAACTCATGTGGCTGAGAGACCCATCTCTCCAGGACTTAATGAATGATTGGTGGCACAAAGGGAGGACTGCTCATAATAGGGCTATGTATTCTTTTGCCAAAAGACTTCAGTATGTGAAATATAGGCTCAAGAAGTGGAATATGCAATGCTTTGGCAATCTACACCATAATAAAATGATATCTCAAGCTCATTTGGACATCATCACCTGCCAATTCTAGGATCAAGGTCTTACTAAAGATTTGAGTAGGGAGGAGACTATAGAAGCTAAGGCATTAGAGGAATGGGAATTGCGGGAGGAGATTTTCTAGAAGCAAAAATTTTGTATTGACTGGCTTTAGGAAGGATATAAGAATACTACATTTTTTCACAACTAAATTAAAGCTAGAAGGAATGGTAATCTTATTACCTCTCTTGTTTCTCCAAAGGGAACTTAACTCTCTTCACTAGGTGAGATTTCTAGCAAGGCATCCCAGTTCTTTTGAGCTATATTTATGGAAGACTCTCCTCCTGCTAGAGAAGATGAAATTTGTATTCTTGATTGTATTCCCTCATTAGTTTCCAATGAGATGAATGCAGTCCTCATGCTTCCCATCTCGCTATGGGAATTGGAGATGGTGGTGTTTCAAATGAAGAAAGGTAAAGCTCTATGCCCTGATGGCTTTCCTATAGAATTCTTTCAAGAGTTTTGGGAAATTATCAAGTTGGATCTTTTAGAGGTGGTGTAGGAGTCTCAAGGAAATAAGAAAATGTTAAGGGTCTTGAATTCTACTTTTCTGGCTCTTATCCCTAAAAAGGAAGGTGCTAAATGTCTAGACCAATTTAGGCCCATTGCTCTCTACAATGTGATCTACAAAATTATTACCAAATTGATTGCAGAAAGGCTTAAGCCTTGGCTCAGCTCATTGATTTCAAAAGAACAAGGGGGATTTGTTGTTGGTAGACAAATTCTAGATGGGGTTGTGATAGCTACTGAGGTCATTCATTCCATGGAAAATTCTAAGGAAAAAGCCATGTTCATCAAGCTTGATATGCAAAAAGCTTATGATAGGGCCAAATGGGTCTTCTTGCAGAAAGTTCTTGTTTTTGGTTTGGTAGAGAGTGGGTGGATTGGGTGACGAGTTATGTGACCTTTACTTCCTGTTTGGTTCATATCAATGGGGAGCCTTTTGAGTTATTCAGAGCATCTAAAGGCCTTCGTCAAGGGGATCCCTTATCTCCTTATCTGTTCATTATTATGGCGGAAGGACTGGGTAGGTTTCTCAAGTCTCAAGTTAGACAAGGGTTGATTCAGGGATGGAATTGGGATAATAGTCTACCTCCTCACTCTCATCTTTAGTTTGTGGATGATACTGCCTTGATGGGCTTGGCCAGAATTAATGAAGCTGTGAATTTAAGGAAAGCTTTGGATACCTATTTAGATACCTATTTGGATGCCTCTGGACAAAAGATTAATGAGGATAAGTCTTCCATCTTCTTCAATACCCATGATCATCTTATCCAAAGCATGATTGCTCAGATTCTTCTTTTTCATATTGGTTCTCTTCCTTTGAAGTATCTTGGGATTCCCATTGTTGTGGGGTCTCAATGCAGGGAGATATGGCATGATATTCTGGATAAGTTCTGCAGGAGGGTTAGTCATTACACTTATAGATGGCTCTCATCAGCTGGGCGGGTGATGCTTTTGAAGTCGGTGGTTCAAGCCCTCCCTATTTGCAGGTGTTTTGTGCAGGTTGCTCCCTTAAGTTTCATCAAGGAGTTTGACGCCCTTGCCCGACGATTTCTTTGGGCAAGTAATTTGTCCTTTTCAAAGTGTAGTCTAGTTAAGTGGGAATCTATCTATAGGCCAAAGCAGGAGAAAATCCTTGGGCTGAAGCCTATAGAGCTGAATGGTCAGGTCTTAGCTGCCAAAATGTATTAGAGATGGTACACTTGCTAGGATCAAGATTGGGCTTGAATTCTCACCCACGAATACCTTCGGGGGGTGGACCCCTCTGATGTGCCTTGATATAGCCTTTTGGGGAAGGGATCTATGATTTGGGATACCCTCAAAAGAAGGGCAAAGATTATCAAGGATGGACTTTTCTAGATTTGTAATGGTGGCTTTGAGGCTCTTTTCTGGTATGATTCTTGGGATGGTCACCCCCTATTTTAACTTTGTTCCCTCATTTGCTTACCCTTTACAATAGTTTGCTTGAAGCCAGGTGGAGCAGGATAGCATACTTTAAGACTATTCAGGTGATAGGTCAGGTGGAGGTAATACAATGGAAGGAACCTCATGAGTGGCCATCGGGTGGTAGTGAGGAGGATCATCAAGAGCTTGCTAGCATTTTGGCTGGGAGAATGTAAAACTCACTCAAAGTGAGGGATGTCCTGGCTTAGAGCCTTGATCTGAAAGGAAAATTCTTAATTGCCTCAGGTTACTTGGAGTTGGACAGAAAGTTGTACAGGTAGGTTGGTGTTCCTTGATGGAAAAAAGGTTTGGAATAAATTCTCTTAGCCCAAGTGTAATTTCTTTGCTTGGTTGGTTATTCAAAATAGGTGCCTCACCTCAAAGAATTTGAGGAAGAGAGCCTTCCAGGGCCCTTCTATCTGTGTGCTTTGCCACAACAGCAAATAATGTGTCTCTCATCTCTTCTTCCAGTGTCCTTTCTCTCAAGAGCTTTGGCACCTTTGGTGGGGGTGTGGAATTATGCTTACGTTCATGCCACTTCCTTGGTTGACTCGTGGGAAAGTTTGGGTAGGCCTCCAGCTCAGACCTCTTTTCTCCAAATTGTTTGGACTATTGGGCGTACTTTTATCATTTGACACCTTTGGTTAGAGAGGAATAGGAGGCTTTTTCATGATGTGATGTCGGGGCTGGTTCAGTTATGGCAAAAGATATGTAGTAGAATCCAGGAGACTACTTCAGAAAAATGTGATCTCTCAGTCAATGTGGATCCTAATGACTTGGCTATTATTAGGAACCTGAACTTGGTTGGGAGTGGTTTGGGTTTCTTTGCTGGTAGACGGCCTCGGCAGGCCAAGCAGAAGCTTCAGCAGGAAGGTCAGTGGACCCCTCCTCCCCAAGGAATTATGAAGGTTAATACTGATGGGTCTTCTAGAGGGAATCCTAGTCATGCAGCGATTAGGGGTATAGGCAAAGATAGTGCAGGGGAAGTTGTGTTTTTCTTCTCCACTTATAAATGGTTCCATACTAACAATTTTATGAAAGCCCTTGCTATTCTTAGTGTTGTTAAGAGGGCTTGTTCCATTGGTTGGAAAAAAATCATTTGTGAATCTGATTCACAGATTGTGGTAGATATGTTGTTGGAGCAGAGGGTGGATAGAGCTAATTGGCAGTTGGCCATTGTGGTTAAGAAGATATTGGAGCTTTATTGCTCTTTGGAGTATATTTCCTTTCACCATATTCCTCATGAGTGGAATAGAGTGGCAGACTGTTTGGCAGAGTGGGCCTCAAAGCACCTGCAGAGATGGGATGTTGGGGATTGGGATCTTTTGTCACCAGAGTATACTTTGGTTTTAGAAAAGTTAATTATTGAGGACAAAGATAGGTAGATGGATTTCCTGGGGTTCCTGGTGGATCTCTTGTTGGTTCTTTGTGGGCTTGGGACCTTTTTCTTTGTATTCTTTCTTTCGTAATCAATAAATTTTTACCCCCTCTTTAAAAAAAAACATTTAGATCACTAGCATACTGTTTGCCCCATATTTGTCATGATTGTGAAGCAAGTTCAATCAAAGAGGTTGACCTAAGAAATTTGATCCTTACAGTCTCCCCAAATGTATTTTTAAATACCACCAATTCTTAACTATCAGTAGATAGTGGAGATCGCAACAAATCACGTCACATAAGTTCCCACTATAGATTAAGAACATACAATAGGAATTAGAACCACACAATGCAAAATTGATCTACAACTACAAAATCTACAAAATCAACCTAAATAAAATTATAAACCAATATAAAAATCTAGACAACAAACATCAAAATTAATTATTTTTCTATATCAAATGAATGAATTCTATAATCCATTGCAATTTATCTTCATCTTAACTCCAAGAGCTAAATACACATCCATTTACATTTAATTTCTTACTAGCAATCGCATTGTAGTGTGCAATGGGTACGCCGAGAAATGTTGAAGAGAGTTTAAAATTGCACGGTTAGGAAAAACAATAAGGAACATGTAAATCATCCACAATAGTAAAAATAAAATGTAGCACTCTATTGGAGCGTGTAAAAAAAAATCCAAAGTGCAATCATTGAAAGTGAGGCTTTAGTTTTAGAGCTTGTTGTAATATGATGAGCTCCATAAATGTGTGTGGAGGTGTAAAGGAACATTTTGTAGCATTTAAGCATCATTTAGACAACTTAGTAATCACTTTTAAATTGTAGCACAACAATATGAACCTTTAAATATAACAAGTAGATAAACTATTGCACAATATTGAAATAGGTAGAGTGTAAGCATGAATATTGAAGGACATGGGAATTGAAGCTAATTAAACATTATGCACCATTTAGAAACAATGTGGTGGCAAAATATCAATGCGTTAAGCATTGCAAAATTGTCATCGACACATTAAATTTGGATGGTGTAGAAAAGAAATCATAATACAACTTAGCATGGCACTAATGATCTTAATAACATCACTCGCATTGAATATATAACAAGCATCTGGTTTATTTGGATCTACAAGTTGTACACTAAAAATTTGAGCAATTCCATATCTGGGTAATAGAAAAGAGATTACAGAAGGCAACACCATTGCTAGGGTTATCCTTGCCCCATTTCACATGTGTTTCTTTATTTCCACCCTTTGAACAAAGATAAAAGAAATTTCAAATTATAAACATAACTACAGTTATGTAATTAGGTATATACTGGAAACTAATTTAATATGTCTCACGTAATTTATTTTTTGCTAACTCTAGCAATTCCTATTTTTTAAAATAAATATCATATCAAGAATTTCTCCCAAAAAAGACATACAACCAACAATATAAAAATAATTTGAATTATGAAATTTTGGCCAGTATCGTTGTGTGTACAACAATACTTGAACTTAATTTATCTATATAAAAAGTGACATTGTTGACAAACAAACATATCATTAATTACTATTGATCGGCAAATGGAAGAGGAAATTGTATTGTTCTGAGAACAAAAATGTAGAAATCGATTGATTGGTGTACAACCCTACCTCTACTTGTTGTCATAGATGGATTGAAGATAATTTTTTTTGAGAAATGTCACAAGATCTCTTTTATGCCCTTTATACTAATTTTTCGTATGTCATCAACAAAATATGGAGAAATCGACAACATTTTGAAAACAAGGAGGTCTTAGATTCCTTGTCTCTTTTACGCCCACTATGCAGAAATATGTATAGTATCCCTTTATACTGATGTGCAACCATTTGTGAAAAAAAGGTCGCATGTATAAATAACATTGTGCAACCATGGAACAAGAAACAAACATTGCACAGTAGATAGCATAATCATGGCACAGGGGTTAAAGAAGATTAGGTAGCCAATAAGAACTCAACACATCATAAGAGAAATAGTGTGTAGCATGGTCATAACCATTACAAGAATCCATGATTTAAGAAGGTTACATAATCATCTTCAAAGAGGAAACTGGATAAAAGCCATAAAAAGGATGGCACAACCATTAGAAGTCTAGATGTAGCATCAAATAAATCTTGTGTGACCACAAGAATTATGCAAGGCACAAATTAGAGTGTGAGAAATGATCTAACACATAAATATTATGTAGCCATTACAAGAACATGGTGCAACATCAACCTCCTCTAAACACTATGGCAGGTCTATTATGCACAATAATTACAAGTCGATGCATATCTAGCATAGTATTTGAGCATAGAGAGAAACCAAAAAAATGGAAAAAAATATCAAGTTTCATGCTATTGCAATAAGAAAAGTTTCAGAGGTCACAAAAGGTTGGGAGTGTGAGTGAAATCACTCTATTTCTCCATGTCACCTCTCATCCTACTATGAACACATCATTTCAAATTTGTTAGAAATGTTTTTTTAAGAACATTGCAGCATTGGTTAAGCACAAATGACATGGAATCGATGGGTCTCGATATTTTTTAAAAAGGGATATTTTAAATTAAACAACAACAAACAAGGGAAGTTGAGGTAGTTTCTCACCATCCTTTATACAATTGCTTTGAATTGTCTTAATGCCCATTCACAAGGCCTGCTTGCAACCACAAATTAAAATGTAGCATAACTTCTTGGCCAATACCCAACATAATCTTAGCTTCAATCTATTCACCATCTAGATTTGGGCATGTTGCCCCTTTTAGCTACTCTGCATGGGACAAAGTAATTGGTATTGCTAAAGATTGCAGCATACATTTGCTATGTAGTGAAACCAATTCATTTGTTGCAAATAAATGTATGGAGAATAGAAAATGTGCCTTCTCAGCAGAGGTGAGTGAAGAACTTGAGCACAACATTAGAACATGCCAATCTTCAACGGTAGGCTCTGTATTCCTTATCTTTGAGATAAGTGAATGGAAAGAAACTTGTATAGGATCCTCACTGATTTGACAAAATATTTTGGTCAATGTAATTACTATGGTGAAGCTTCACCATAGTGTTCCATCATAGGAAGTTGAAGCATACATGAGGATGTCCTTGACTGGTGGTAGCTGGCCAATGTCACCATAGAGCATGATTGAGTATCCCCCAAATGGGATATGATTCTGGGAAAGGAATGCCTCACACAACCTGATGTCAATTTGTTGTAGCAACTTTGGGGCAATGAAGCTTATTTCATCTATTAGAATGTAACAAATTAAATACACAATCTCTTGGAATGTAGAAAGCACCTTCCCTTGTAGGGGGTTCATTTCTCTGATTGGTATCTAGAGGATGGAATGAATTGTAGAACAGCTGTCATGCTGTAGGACCGGTTGGATCTCCCAGCCGCCTGGAGAGATTTCCCAGCCACTTGGAGTCGGGTCAGTAGTACTCGCAGGAAAATCTATTTAAGCATGAGGATCGGTTGGTATTATATATCATCGATCAGACTTTGCGAGAGAGAGACAGAGTATTGTAATAGCATCTGTTGAAATCAATAAAGAGATCCTGTTATTGTTCATCCTCTGTTGAATTCCATTGCTTGATCGATTTGCTGGTTTGGTGGTTTCATGGATTTACTGATCCATTCCACCAGTTGATTCATCGAATCGGTGGAATGGTTATGTACAGTAGGTTAGGAGTTAGTTTGTTTGTTTGCATGCAGGTGTGCAGGATCGCCGTCGAGAGATGTTGAAGACCCTAGCATGGGCATGTGCTAGGTCGAGCTGATAAGTTTGAGTTGGAAGATCACCCTGAGAGTGGATCGGGTCGTCCCAGGAGGATCGGCGAATTGGAATTTCGCTAAGGTTGGAAGTTTGTCAAAACGACATCATCAGGATATTTCGGTGTATATCCTGCAGTCGCTTCGGGCATCGTCATCCGGATAAGTGAAGATGAGCATGATGCAGTTGAGTGCATGAAGTGAATGTGTGTCGGGGTGATCATCATCAGGAGTTGCCGAGGAGGAGCGTATCGGCATCAGGTAGAAGATCAGGTTGATCGCGGGCCGAAAAAGCTAAGTTTGGCCAACAGCAGGATATGACGTCATCATCATCAGGATATACGTCATCAAGATATTTCGGAGCAGCAGGATATTGAGGGAGCTGCATGTGACGTCATCATCATCAGGATATACGTCATCAGGATATCGGGGTGACGTAAGCATCGAGGAGAGGTGCGAGGAGTTAAGGTTTGTCATCATCAGGATAAATGGGAGGAACCAGATGTTCTTTATCCTGCTGATTAACATGATGTTGAACATCATGATGCTGAAGATAGTGAAGACGGAAGTTGTCGGTGAGATGAACAGTGGACGTCAGGAGGATGTTCGCGCTTGCCGAACATGATGATGCTGCTAAATATGATGATGCTGCTGGCAGGCGAAAGTGCGAAGGCTTGTCTGCAGGAGGATATCGGTCGGCGACAGTAAATGTGATGATGCTGACAGTGTAAAGAGTAAATATGATGATGATGATGATGATGATGAAGGGTTGCGGACATCCATGCTGTATGTTAAGGTTATAGTGTGGATGCCTCTGCATCATGTTCCATCATAGGAAGTTGAAGCATACATGAGGATGTCCTTGACTGGTGGTAGCTGGCCAATGTCACCATAGAGCATGATTGAGTATCCCCCAAATGGGATATGATTCTGGGAAAGGAATGCCTCACACAACCTGATGTCAATTTGTTGTAGCAACTTTGGGGCAATGAAGCTTATTTCATCTATTAGAATGTAACAAATTAAATACACGATCTCTTGGAATGTAGAAAGCACCTTCCCTTGTAGGGGGTTCATTTCTCTGATTGGTATCTAGAGGATGGAATGAATTGTAGATGCTTGAATGTTGAAAGCTATAACACTAGTTGGTGAGAGAAGTAGCAATGGTGATTGGCCATGCGGGGTCATCCCATGAGTATGGATTTGATGATTGAGATAAAATGTGACTTTCTAGTTCCTACAGTTCCTTAAACAATAATTTTTAGTGGTGGTTGCAAATCAATGGCAGAGAGATGTGACACAATAATATCATATGCTTTCTTATGTTGGATAGATAGGTTGCTTTGTGCTTCTTGATTAAGAACAAGTTGGACTTGAAATATTGGGTGGTTGGAGTCAATGAAATCAATAGTTGTCACTTTTAGTAGTGGATTTAAGGTTGGAGCATCCCAATCATGGTTCAGGTCAATGCCACATTAGCCAAGCATGTCAAGTATGTCTAATTGAAATGATATGTTTGGGTGTAGGCTTGACAAGACTTGCCATTCATCAAGACTATTATCTTGCATCTCATATCCATTGGCTGAAGGACTGTCATCATCAATGTCTGATAATGGATCTAGTGGTGTGTGATGCAAATGCCATGGATGGAAGTTGCACGAGAATCTTTCCCAATTTGTTATAATTTGTAGTTCTGATGCACCAATATCATCATGAATGCTATGAAATGGGTGGTAGAGTAGTAGTTCACTCCAACAGAACACCTCAAAACACGTGTCATCTTTTGTTGGGATGGTCATGAAGCATGGGGAGACCTAATTAATGGCTAGTGTGGACTGGTCTCTCCATTTATTGTTATTTTGTGATGCTTTGAAGGTTCATTTTTATGTCATTTCAATGAGTGATATTAATTCCAACTGCATAGGTCATGCCATGTATGATTCAATGAAGGTAGGGGAGGGGGTGTTAGATGTGTTTGAGACTGCAACACGTTGGAAATGTTTTTGGCTAACATTTAAATGAACAAATGGTCTACTAGATATTGAGAGGTGTGGTTTTAGAAAAAGGTGGAAAGTCTCCTAGGTGCCAATATCGTGGTCTAGAAGGCTCTCAATAAGCATTTTTCAAAAAGCATTTGGTGTTGGTTTATCAGAGTCAAAATTGGTTGAAATGTGAGTCATCATAGTGTGGTATGTTTTAGACTTGTGCTCACATTTTACTGCATATTTTGCAATATATTTGAGCACTGCATTGGTTGAAAGAATAGGCTAGCGATCTATATTGGCTCTCCATATAGAAAGGATAAATGTGTTGTGAAGATTCAAGCGGTCATCATTGCGGGTAGGGATGTGTTTAGGATGGCCATTCTCAGCAATTAAAAGACTTGATTTCTCTTGTAAGTTTCCAAGCGGCTTTATAATGACAAGCAAGAAATGCCCCTTGAAGAGGTATGATTAACCTCATTTCATAATAAGTCATATAACCCTTTCTATGTCACCCAAATTACCCAAACCATGCCAATTTACTAATTTTATGAGAAACATTTGTTTTATTTTTGATAGAATGATGTACAAATCTTGTTTTCTAATTGATTAAAGTTTTCCACTAATGTTGACATGGTCGTGTGTAAAGGTATGTGTATTTATGCAGGTTTTTATGAAGTGCCTAGTGGAACTTAAAAGCAACTGAAGTCAGGGTGCCAAAAATATAGGAATACATGATCATAGGTTTTATCGACAGTTCCTTTATTTTCTGTTACAAATACTTAAGACATTTTATGACTCCACTCAGAGCTTTTACTTAGTTGAACTTAACAGATATCTAGTTTAGTTAAAAGTTTATTTTTTTGTTTAAGACTTTTTCAAGTGGCATTTATGCGTCACCTGAAAAATTAGGATTTTGGTAGTATAGATTATGGGTAGTCTCAAAAATAGTTATGTTGTGTTATGTTATGTTCTGATATACAATACAGAAGTAATGTTTAACTATTATGTTATGTGATAATTTTCTATGGAAGAAAGCAACCGAGTTTATTCTGAGTAATATTTTTCTGAGCAATGGATATGCAAATGAAAATGGAGTTATTTTGGAGCTGTTGAGATAATGCATGTGATTTGAATTGATAAGAAGATCTTCTGAGAGATGGTCACTCAAAGGATATAGGATAGATAAGTGCTTTACTGTTGCACAATTGTGTTGTTCAATTATGTTAGTAAATGTTTTTGTTAAATTAATGTAACTTTTTGTTTTAGCATTACTGTGTGTTCCTGCAGGATATTGTGTTTAAGAGAATAATCTTTCAGTTTTTGTTGTTATGTTAAGAGTTTCTAGAGCATCTTCTTCTTCCATAAAATTTGTTATTAATTGTTAGCTCAAATTTTAATCTATTTTCAGTTAATTTAGTTAGCTGCCTTTTTTTAAATTCATAGTTAAAAATGCATGTGTTGATTCCTAGTTAGTTTATATGCTTTCTAGAGTAAGAATTCAAATTCTTTCTAGATTAAGAGTGGTATGATTTCTAGTTTAGATTCATTTTGTTAAAGGCTTGTTCAAAAACTTAGAAAACCATTGCTAAGATGAGATGTCCGAATTCATTCCCTATTGCAAACTGCCTTGAACACTACCTGGTCGACATAATTGACAAATTTCAACTAAAGTGTTAGGACGTCACGACAACCTATTACCCCTCTCCTCCTCAAGAATGCTAGCTAGGTACATTTTGTATGGAATTACACACGATTGACCAACTCATTATAATTGGTGTAAGGGTTGGTTTCTATAATTATTCTTGTGTCCATCAAGTAAGGGTCATCTAGGATATTTCGATGGAAATTTTTGTTTCTCAATTCAAGACTTTGTGGGTTCTAGGAAGAGACATATCTATCAATATAGTCAATTGTTCTTTATACATATTGAAGGTTGTTCCACTGTAATTTGCCAATGTCAGGTGCTTCCTGGAGCTAGAGGAAACCATGAATATGTGCAGAGCCTTTATGTTGCCATTCATACCTGGTTAAAGATATTGTCAACAACCAATAAGGAAAAAAAGCAAGTAAAAGATTTTGTTGGTGGAAGGTTTATACTTGTACTAGAGTAGTCACTTGCACCAAGTAGTTTTTCCATGACCTCTTCACAAAATGCTGTAAATTTGTGGTGCATGTAGAGTGCAGCGAGGTGTGGATTGCAAACTATATTTTGCACCCTCCACCTAGAAGCCTCGGAAGGATCTGTAGACATGGTAGTTTGGATAATGTTATAGTAGTCCAATATAACTTAAATTGAGATATTGTGTTTGATAAACCTTTAGAGAATTGTGCTTATTGAAATTGAAGATTGTACATGAAGTAAGCAAAGTATAAGGGGATTCATCTAAGGGAATAAAAATTAATTATATATAATATTTTTTTGCATGTGTAACCCATTGTTGTTTATCTATTATAAAAGAGCTCTTTTAGGTCTATATAATAGTAATCAAGTATACTAAATGTCTAGTGACAAATCTTTGAGGTATTTGTATGCATAAGGTGTGGCTTAGTTGAAGACTTAATGTGTTATCATTTGGTTGTATTTATTTTGTAATAGATTGATAGGAGGTTCAAGGGATATGCCGACAGGAAATTGAAGGTAATATTTAAATATATTTTTAAGTCAATTTATAAATATTAAGAATTAATGTTTCAATATTACATAATTAATTATATAACAATAAATCTATACATGATTTGACTCCAAATTTGTATTTTGATAATTAATGGCATTTACTTATTCAACCCTCCCAAGACTTGTGTGTTAAGTAAGGTGATCCATTTTCCCACATCCGTGATAGTCCCAAAATATTTTCAGAAGGCAATTCCATTATAGAGGCTATTCATCCATGTTAATAGGTGCTCAAGAGATTTACTAAAGATTTAATTTGTAGAGTTGCAAAGTTTTAGTCATTGTTGTAGACACTAAAATTTGTCCATGTCTTGACCATCCCCTAGTCGACATGACCTTGAAATGTTTTGCCCTAGGTCCTAGGTCATCCCACTCACAATTCCAACTTAATCACCTTTCAAATTAACTAAATAAATCCCATTTATTTAGTTAATACCCACTTGTCACATGTCTCACATAATTCAAATTAACTATTTGAATTAAATCCCTCACCTCTCACCTCATGCAAACAAGTGTCACATGCTACATCTTCCACTTAACCCCTTCACATGCACACCTAATTTAAATAATCTTCTATTTAAATTAGGTCTCATTTATCCTCCATCGCACACTTGTCAAGTGACTACAATCCCTCTTTGAGTGGGAAACCCTAATCAACCCTAATCGATCTCAACCATCCATATCATCCAACATAACTTGCAATCTTGTCCATCCATTCAAATTGACCTTTTCTATAAAGGAAACCCTACACAAGCCATAACATATGCAACCTCTAAGTATCGTTATGCTGCAGGAATGAGAACCCAACAATCCCCCATTATCAACCCTTTAAAATCTTTCATGTTCATGCATGATTGAGAAGAGCCATGGAGGTCAATCGAGTCTAGTTTGAATCTAGTTTGCATTTCATTTGTGTTTTGCCTTTTCATCCTAGTTTGTACTTAATGGTGCTAGTTAGGGTTTGATTTTCTGCAATTTTGATTTCTACCCTAGATTTTACCCTAACACATTGTGGTGAACACAACGTGAACGCGTGCAAATCTAACATTTTTTATCAATTTTAGGAACTTGACTTTTGCAGGTTGCTCCCAGGCCTGAAACAGACCTCACAGTTGCGTTTGAAAGGCCCGAGAAACAAAAATTGACATAAAATTTGATATAGTTCGGTCACTAGAAAAAAATTGTTTTTTTTCTCGTTTTAGGCCCCTTCGCAGGGTCGTACCATACGGATTCATACAGACCCTGCATATAGGTCATGGTCATAATCTCTGGTATCCTTAGTTGATTTCATGGTTAATGGTTTTTACTCACCGATTTATTATTTTCAGTGGTATTTGAGTTCTCTGTTGCAGGTTGGTCTTATCTTGGTTGCAGGTGTTATGCAGGTTTAAAATTAAGAAAAAACCCTAATTGTCAACTAGGAAACCCTAGCTGCTCTCTACATGTGGGATTTTGAATTTGGTCGTCATTTCTAAATTGTTGTCGCTCAACCTCTGTCAAAATTATCACCCTGTGGGAAGCCACCACTCAGCCTTTACTCTCCCTACTCGACAATCGCTTCTCCTCCTGCTAACCATCGCCATTTTCTCTGCCTGATCGACATCATTATAATCAGTCGCCACTCTTTTTATTTGTCGCCTCCACCCTGTAAACTCTGAACGCAACCCTGCATACTCCCTCGACATCGACTTCCACTGTTTAGAACCCTCAAAATAGACCCAAACGGACCATGTTGCAGCCCCTATCTCCAATCTTCTACCGCTGTTGAAAGCTGTCGACCACCATTTAGACCCCACATTCTTACTAAAATCTCCTCGCAAACCTTCGATCCATCCGTGGCCTAGTCGCCATCCCCTTATGGTCGGGTCACCGCCGAAGCCCCCTCGAATATTTTAATTACCGCTGCTATGGAACCTTTAGCCACAGTTTCGAAGCCCTATTTGTTCCACTCAGATTACGGGGTCCTTTGGTGGCTTGGTCACATTAGTGACTAGCGAGGAGGGAAGAAGTTTTACGTCCCCCTAATTTTTATTTTTTTAATTTTTTTTTATTTTTTTGCTTTGGCTTCACCCCTGGTCATATGGATGACTAGGGGCTAATCTAAGCCCTAACATCAAAACTAACCTCCTCTCTCAAGCTACCGGCATGTGCCCAGACCCGCTTAACCACTAGTAGCTTAGACCAAATGGCTAAGCCAGACCCTTCTTTCCCTCCACTTGCTAAAGGAGGAACTTTTTTTCAAACTCGCATAACTTTCACATACGAAGGTGAAATTTTGCAAACGAGGGCTCGTTGGAAAGCTGGTCTAGTGAACTTCATAGTGGTGGAGAAATTATTAGGTGAAAGTGTCATTTTGACCATTTTTTTAGTTAAAGTTTAGCTTCTTTGCAAACTTCAATCGAGCGTAACTTTTGCAATTTTGATCCTTTTTTTCACGATTTTTTTATAAAATTGCATAGAATTTCCTGAAGAATCTATTTATGCAATCCATTTTCCTGTATCTATTCATTTACATCATATTTTATCATATTTTTTATTTTTCACATAACGGTCTCCTATGCACTTTTACTTGTTTCGTTTTTATTCTGGTGACTTGCAGGTGATTATACAGGGTTGGAACAATGTTTGCAACAACATACATAGTAGGTTGGACAATGAATTAATTAGGTGCACATATTCCATTTCTCATTTCTCTAATCATTGTTTGTCTCACATTTTGATTTGGGCTCATAAAATGAACATTTGTCTTCATCACACATCAAAATTGGGCTAAAACGAACAAGTGTCTTCCATTCACCTTTTGACTTGAGCATAAAAAGAACCAGTGTTTGAACTGTTTGGTGAATTTGATTGTAATTAGGGGTGTGTATTCTCTTCTCATGTGCTTCATGCGATCTTGAGAATCAAAAACACATCTTATCCATTCATTATCACACCTCACATTTTGATTTCTTAAGGGCAATTTACAAGTGTGTGTGTGTGTGTATGTTCTCTCCTCGCACCGCAAGGTGATCTTGGAGATCAAAAACAGCTCACTTGATTTGCTTTTGTTTACCCTTTCATAGGAGGCCTGCTAGGGGATTTCATCACCCCTAGGGATGACCTCAACCACGTGTTCTGGCAGGGTATATCAAAGGGAGGAGAGCGAAAGTTGTACCTCAATCTAGCTATGTAGTCATTGGGACAACCTTGTGGCCCCAGGTGATTCTAGACACAAGGTGAAGTGGTATTCACTTACGCTTATGCCACATCCCTTCAACAGGCTAGTGTTCACAGATTTGGGCCCCTCATACCTCGTGTATATTGGGGACACCCCTAGTTAACCCTTGTGCAGCCTAGCTTAAGACTTATTGGCCATACCCTGCTTGACTAATTCTAGGGCTTGTTGATGTGTCTTCCATGTGTGCTTGTTTAATCATCACATTCATTTAAAATTTAATTTCAAAATTGCTTATGTGTCTTGCGTGTGTGTACATGTGTGAACATTTGATTGAACATTGCCAAATCAAGCTCTAAACACCAAACATATAAAGACAAGCCAATCTACACATTCTTCCAACACATTCAAATCCAATCACTTTCATCCTAATCACCCTTCTTAGCCACATTATATCTAAGTCATTATAATTCAAACCCTAATCATTCCTTATCATCTTCTTCTTAATCAAACCCTAATTATTCTACATCATATCCTAATCATCCTAGTCATCATCATGATCAATCAAGTCACCCAATCTTGTCATTCCACATCATTCTTAATCATTCTATCCAAATCATTATCCTAATCATCATTTCATATTAATTTCAATCCTAATCATATCCTTATCATTCTACATTATCCAATCCAAGATCATTCTACTCATCTTACTAAGCACATACAAATCATTCCTATCACATTCTAATCACATCTACATCATTCAACCTTCATCCTTGTCACTATCCTAATCACTCACTCCTAATCATTCCAAATCATATCCCCTTCATTCTAATCATATCATAACCATACCCTAATCATTCCTAATCTTCAATCACTTCATTTCACATCATTACACATCAACCTAGTCCTAATCATCACTTGTCAAAATGGTCCTAATCATAAACAAGCCCAATCCCAATCTTAAGCCCAAGATCATAGTTCAAGGGGGATACCCCTCTAATTCAAACAATGAAACAAAACCAAAGCCAAAGATCATACTTCAAGGGGCCCCTCCTCCTTCCAATAATGACATTAACCATGTTGCATACCTTGAGGGACAAGATGACATGGCAAGACTTAAACACATGTGTGACACCATGCCAACATATGAAAACAAAGTCCTAGTATCCTAACTCCAAGCCATCATTCAAAAACTCCACCTAGTACCTCAACCCTTTGACCAACAAACCACACAAAGACTCCAAGCCCTCTTCCAAACATTCCAACACATCCAATCACCTCAAATCCAATGCCTCCTAGCCCAAGCTAATCAATTCATCACCACTTGTCAAATTCAACCAAGACAACAACAACCTCACCAAACTCCATCTCAATCCTATGTGTCAACCCCTTCCACTTCATACCAATCTAATTCATCCATATGCCAAGTCATACCACATCAACCAACCCAACTTCTTTCCAATCCAATGCCACATCAACCAATTCATCAACCTATCAATTCATGCCACAACAAACATATGTGAGCATAAGTCAACCTTTGCAACAAGGTCAAATGCCTTTGGGTCCTAATAACACCTTTGACAAGGGAAACACCAATCTAGGTCATGCACCCTATAAGTACATCATACCACTATCCAATCAAAAGCCCATCATAAAGCCACCATGTCCTAGTCCTAATCCAATGGTCCCTACACTTTCCAACCCATCAACCACTTCATTACCCTTACCATCCTCTAACCCACTTCAAGCCAATACATCAACTCCACATCCTAAGTTCAAACATTACAAAAGTAAACATGTGGAGTTGCCCAAACCCACCAACCCATTCAATTCATTCTCTCCTCCATCCAATCAAAATCAAAACCCTAAGCCAACACCTTCCACCCCCACACCTATAAAGAATGTGACCCAAGGGTTACTAGCGGGGAATCAAACATCGCCATGTCATCCAACACATATGCTTGAACATAAAAAAGAGTCCTCAAACACCATATCTAGTCCTATCAAAGACCCTACAAACCAACCATGTCATCCACAACTCCTTGAGCCAATTCAAGAGTCTCCTCCCATGAGTCCAAATCAACCTCCATCATGCCCTCATGTGGTTGACCATCTAGAACATATCAAGCCTATCCAAGTGTCTTCCACCTACATTCAAGCAAGTCAAGAGCTATGTCAAAGGTCCAATCCTAAGCATGAAGAAACATTATCCCCTCATTTAAATCAAGATCAAACACCTTCCATTCCACCCATCCACAACACAATCCTATTCATGATCAAGCTCCTATTTATGATCATGATCCCACTTATGATTAAGAAGGCCATGATGATCCACTTAGCCAACTCTATGCATTCCATGGTCAAGAGCTTGCCACCTCACCCATCCATGATGCACCAACTTCCACTTGTCATGATGAGACATGTGCCTTCCAAGAACACATACACATAGAAGATCAAACAAATAAATTGGATCCGAATGAGCACGATCATGATCCTAATAGTCCATCCACATCCACCATCGATCCCATTTCAAATCCACCATCATATCCACTTGGTCTATCCACTTTCATTCATGAATGTTCCTCCTTAGGAACACAAGAACCTTTGTCCACTTCACCTTCTCCGTCAAATAATCCGCTCAAGTCTAGTGCCCAAACTGCACATAATCCCATTGTCCATCACATGCTCCAAAACATGAATTATCAAGGTAAAGGCCCAGGCCTTCACGAACAAGGTATCTTGCAGCCTGTCCATGTCAAAGTCCTCCCACGCTCATATGGCCTTGGATATACACATCAAGGGTCAACAATCTAATGATGTTGGTACTTCCTCCATTCCTCCTACGTCCATCACTTTCTATCGCAAACCCTATCATATTCCAAAGACATACGTTGTCATTCCACCCCCATCATCTTACAAATATCAAAAGCATGTGACCATACACCTTCCACCATCCACTTTGCCTCCGCTACTTCCAACTATACATATCCCTCCATCCACTTTACCACCATTGCTTCAAACACCTAATATCCCAATCATTCATAAATACCCTCAAATTCCTAATCATGACCGACAAATGCACGCATCATGTAAACATAAAGCTCCCACTCATTCTACCCGCCACAAGGGATTCAAAAACAAACATTTGGATGCCTCTTTTAAAAAAGCCAAACGTCCTAAGGGTCCTAATACCTTAGGAAATCAAGCCAAAAATTCAAAGCAAGGTACATTAAAAAATCCATCCAAACCTATACCTCCAAAAGCAAAGTCCAAAAGAAAAAGGGTATAGGTCCCTAAACAAAAATCAATCAAATCAAATAAGGCATCCACCTCTCAAAAATCCCAACCCTCTTCCATCCACTCCATTCAAAAATCCTATTTCATATACAAATCCCACAAGTCAAGCAAAAATCATAAAAATAATAAGTCCATGTGGGTACCAAAAGTCCTACATCATCCATCCATTAAGCAAACATCACCATTGCTTCCTACACCACCATCTAATCAAAATCTTCCATGTTTAACATGGTGTGTGCAACCGTTGGTCATGATTCCTTTCCATACCTACATCACCCCATCATTCATCCATTATCCTACATATCTACCTTATCACCTTCCTATGGTCCATGCTTTGGCATAAGTCATTCATCCATCCTTACATAAATCCCACATAATCCACATCATAATCCACTTTCGTTCCCTACATAATCCACATCATAATCCACTATCGTTCCCTCCATAATTAACTATCTACCTTATCCATATCACTTTCATGCCATCACTTACCAACATCAATGAGCATAACAACATTTGACATGGTCAATGCGACATACCTTTGAGACTATCACCTTTCATGACACTAGACAATTGAGTCCCTCATGTCCATATCCACCTATCCCATTCAAATATTCAAAAAAGTTTAAAAAAAGTAAAGATAAATCCCTTCGTCCAATGGTGAAAACCACCTTTGGTGGCGCCTTGGATAAGTACCATGATGAAATCCTGGCAAACAGGCATCATGCGTAAGTTGATCTTCTATGTTACCTACACTTGGGGGCACATTGTCTCATCCACACTATCATTTCCTTCTTATCATATCTTTTCCATTACATACACATTCCTATCATATTACATCCATTCATCCACCCTTCTTCCTTTTGACCTTGATGAAGATTGGAGGGCAAAATGTTGACAAATGTTTTGGGTATCTCTTGATATACCTCATCCTTTCCAACCAATCCTATCATCATCCTATTTTCATAAGCCCTGTCATGAAAAATCCTAAGCACTACACCAATAATGGGGCATGTTATCCCTATGCGACATAGCCTTTGAAGATCACATCCTTGCTCTCTTATACATACATCTATTGTTGATAACTGAGAGGGGGGGTGTGAATCAGTTATCCTAAATTTGCTTCCAATTCAAACACTTAAATCCACTTTGTTATTTAATAGTATAGCAATTAATCAGTCATGGAAGCATAAAGCATAAACACCAGAGCAGATACACATCAACACATGAGACACCAAGTTTTTGACGTGGAAAACCCGGTCAAGGGAAAAACCACGGGGTGATTAACCCAAGAATTATTCTCTGTTAGAAGAATAAGAAAAAATAGATGGCACATGCCAATTAGGGCTCACTGCCCAAGCTCACTACTCACAAGAGGCACACTGCCTACAAGAGACACATTGTCTACAAAGTAACAAGTATCACAAACTTGAACTGGAGATTGACATCTTTACCAGGCCTGGATCAGTTCCATTTAAGCCCGAAGACCTCTGCTTTGCCCTTCGCTCTTTCGCTATTCTACACTCATCTGCTCCAACACTCCCTCCAAAATGAATTCACAATCCCTTATTTATACAAGGCATCGACTTAGGAACAATCATCATCTAAGTCGGCAAACACCTATAAGATCATTCGCAAGACGTGTAATATATCCGGTCGGCCAGTCTCAGGAAGAACACCAACAACCGGTGGTCTTTACATCAAATCCAAACTCTAACTTCAATGCAGACTGCCAATAAGAATTGTGCATGATCCAAGGATCACCAAAACCTTTCCTGAGTCATCAAGAACATTCGCACTTTATCAGCTTACTAGAATTCTTCTCTTCTTCATCCGAAACTTCAAGAACACAATCTGTCACCACTGTCACAATGAGAAAGGTGCTTCCGAACATCCTAACCATGAACAAATCTAGTTGTCACTTCACACTAACTTCTTCAACACTCCCTCCAATCCGCAGAATGAGATAATGCAATTCCGGAGCTCACCGGACCAATCTGTGACACTCTATCACCACTAAACATCTGTCAAAACCGGTTCTACTAGAGCGATCATAACTTCTTCATATCTTCATGTGGACCTCTAAAATCTTGACTGGAGCATCTCAAGACTCATATCTGAAAACCCTTTAAACCGCATCCTCTGATCTTCATCTTATCTTGGCCTTTTACCTTAAAGTCATCACTGTTCTTCACTGTTCCTGATTGAGACTAATTTTCTCAATATCCTCAGCACACAGCTCATCCAATCCTTCTCATTAAAGCAATATGAGTATGTTGACATCAATGACAACACTGGTTATCCTCATACTTGCAACAATCTCCCCCTTTGTCATTGATGGCAACATATGATGTGAAAAACCATCAAGACAAGAACTTCTCCTTTCTGTCACAGCTCCCCCTATCAGCAACAACTCTTCACATGTCTTCTCTTTCTTTACTGCTCCCCCTTTGATCAACAACTTGTTTTTCACATGTCTTCTCTCCCCCTTTGACATCAATGGCAAAGGGCTCATACTTGCAATTTTAACATCTCAGAATCATACCAGCTGCTCCCCCTGCGTAGTAGCTCCCCATCACCAATCTGGATCACAAGATATGATTGTGATCTCCACCGGACTGATGCACATCAGTGCATCCTAGTTCATCACCAGAGGGGAAATGACCCCTAACTTCTCCCTGAGATACTCAAAAGAGTCCTTGGGAAGAGGTTTAGTAAAAATATCTGCAATCTGATCCTTGGAGGGTACATACTCCAATCTGACTTCATCCTTGTTCACTTGCTCTCTCAGAAAGTGAAACTTGATAGATATGTGCTTGGTCTTAGAATGCAACATCAGATTCTTAGAAATATTTATTGCACTTGAATTATCACAGAAAATTGTGATAGGCTCCTCATATTCTACTTTAATGTCTCTTAGCATCTGCTTCATCCATAAGATTTGAGTGCAACTACCTGCTGCTGCAATGTATTCTGCTTCAGTTGTAGATAGAGATATTGCCTCTTGTTTCTTGTTTAGCCAAGAAACCAATCTTTTTCCCAAAAGAAAGCTCCACCACTGGTGCTCTTCCGGTCATTCACATCTCCTGCCCAATCTGCATCTATATATGCATGAAGAGAGAAATCATGATCTCTAGGGTACCATAGACCATACTCAACTGTCCCCTTTAGATATCTAAAAATCCTCTTGATTGCCATAACATGAGATTCTCTAAGATCACCTTGGAATCTAGCAACAAGACCAACAGCCTGCATAATATCTGGTCTAGTTTGAGTGAGATACAACGGTCCTCCAATCATTGACCTATATTTTGTCTGATCCACCTTGGGAGAGTCATCATCTTTGCTCAACTTGCATCTGGTTGCCATGGGAGTATTCATTGGTTTTGAATCTTCCATCCCAAATTTTCTCAACAATTCTTTCACATATTTGGTCTGAGAAATGAAGATCCCTTTCTTTGTTTGAGTAATTTGCAGACCCAAGAAGAAATTCATTTCACCAAGCATGGACATCTCAAACTCACTTTTCATTTGATTTGAAAAAGTTTTACACATGCTATCTTTTCCTCCAAAGATGATATCATCAACAAATACTTCAACAATCAAGATGTTTTCATGATCAATTTTAAAATATAAGTTACTGTCAGCAGTACCTTTGTTGAAACCAATCTACACAAGATGCTTATCCAACCTTTCATACCAAGCTCTTGGGGCTTGCTTCAATCCATACAGTGCTTTCTTCAACTTGCAGACCATATCACCATGATCAGACAATTGAAATCCATCCGGTTGTTCAATGTATACCTCTTCTTCTAAGTCACCATTCAGGAAAGCAGATTTGACAACCATCTGATATACTTTGAAATCTTTGAAGGCAGCAAATGCAAGAAATAGTCTGACTGCTTCAATTCTTGCCACCAGAGCAAAGGTTTCCTCAAAATCGATCCCTTCTATTTGAGAGTAGCCTTTACAGACTAATCTAGCTTTGTTTCTGATTACTTCACCAACTTCATTTAGTTTGTTCTGGAAGACCCATTTGGTTCCAATCACATTCTTGTTTCTAGGTCTAGAAACAAGATCCCAAGTGTGATTTTTCTCAATTTGCATCAACTCTTCCTCCATTGCTTTGGTCCAATTTTCATCATTGCAGGCTTCATTTATTGTCTTAGGTTCAATCTTTAAAATCAGACAACATTCATCTGAATTTAGAGTAATTTTCCTTCTAGTTTGCACACCTTTGCTTTTGTCACCTATGATCTAATCTTCAGAGTGGTTCAGTCTTATATACCTTAGAACTTTAAGAGTTTCTTGCACTTCTATTTCTTGATCAGGCTCATTTAGACCAACCTCTTCTTCCTGATTTACCGGATCAGTCTGAATCTGACTTTCAGAGGAGGATTGAGCTCCTTGAACTAGAGAACCATTCTGATCATCTTCATCATATTCATAAAACCTTGAGGGCTTCTCAATTCCTTCATCAACCTTCACATTTGTACTTTCTATCATCTTTCTCAGTCTCTTATTGTAACACTGGTATGCTTTGCTTTGAGTGGAGTAACCCAAGAAAATTCCTTCATCACTTCTAGCATCAAAATTTTCTAGATCTTCATCTCTTTTAATGTAACATTTGCTACCAAATACTCTGAAATATCTCACAGTAGGAGTTATACCAAACCAAAGTTCATAAGGAGTGTTACTGGTATTGCTTCTTATTTGAACTCAATTGAGAGTATAGACTGCAGTGCTGACAGCTTCTCTCAAAAACATCTGGGGAACATTTGCTTCCAACATCATTGTCCTAGATGCTTCCTGGATGGTCCGGTTCTTTCTCTCTACTACTCCATTTTGCTGTGGAGTCCTAGGAGCAGATAACTGTCTCTTTATACCATGCTTCTCACAAAAATCTATGAATTCACCGGATGTGAATTCACCACCTCTATCAGACCTTAGACATTTCAGTTTTAGTCCAGTTTGATTTTCTACCATAGCTTTGAAGATTTTGAACTTCTCAAAAGCTTCTGATTTCTCTTTCAGAAAGGTAACCCACATCATCCAGGAATGGTCATCAATCAGTAACATGAAATATCTATCACCTTGCATACTCTTAATTCTTGTCGGACCACATAGATCAGTATGAATTAATTCCAATAATCCGGTAGAGGACTGATCCTTGCTTTTGAATGAGACTCTGCTCTGTTTACCTAGCTGACATTCTTTGCACAAACTATTTGTAGGTTTCACCAATTTTGGAAGATCTCTTACAGCCTGAGTATTGCTTATCTTGATGATGTTATCAAAATTTACATGACACATCCTTCTATGCCATAACCAACTCTGATCAACTTGAACAAACAAACAACTTTTATTAGAACCAATTAGATGGAAGATATTACCTTTTGTTTGAGTACCGAATGCAATCTCAGTTTTGGAGCTTTCAAAGATCCTGCATCTTCCATTTTTGAACCGGAGATCATAACCTTTGTCTACCAACTGTCCAACACTAAGAAGATTGTGCTTCAATCCTTCAACATATAGTACATTACCAGTTTTGCTCTTTCCATCAAAGGAAATAGTTCCCCTACCTCTGATTCTACCAGTAGAATTATCACCAAATTTTACCATTCCTCCTTCATACCTTTCCAAGTCTAGAAACTTGTTTTTTTCACCTGTCATATGGTGAGAGCATCCACTGTCAATAACCCAATCATCCTTTTCTTCAACTTGGGCAGCCAAAGCTCTTTCTACAACCTTATGATTGATAGATTCAAAGGATATTTGATCTTCTTCCTTGATGGCAATAAACACCCATTCATTTCCGGATTTGTTTGCTATTTCTGATTCATCATCTGTTACTCCTTCATTATCATCTTCTTCATGAACATAATAACAATTCTTTCAGAACTTTTGTCTATTAGAATTTGACCTTGCAGAAATTTTCGGACATCTTGAAGCAAAATGACCAATCTTATTGCAGTTGAAACATTTAAAGGGTAATTTTCCTTCATACTTATCGGATCCTCTTGGCAGTCCCTTTGCAATGAGGGCTTCAAGTTGAGTTGTTTCTGCTTCTTCCTCTTCCATGTCTCTTCTTGCTTGATCATACCATGACAGCTTCATTGAAGAGTTTTCTCCCAAATCAAATCTTTGTTTGCCTTTCACAGAGGCACTGGCTTTGAATGCAGATTTAGTCTTGGGGGGATCATCTCCAAACTCGGTCATTTCAAATGCAGCTAGTTTGCCAGCCAATTGGTCTCTTGTGACAATTGTATGGGCTCTGAATTCATCAATGACAGCAACCTTGATTTTGTAGACAGTAGGAAGGGATCTGAGAATTTTGCCAACAATCTCATTTTCATCCAAAACTCCACCAGCATTCCTAATTCCACACACCAGCTCATTTACTCTTGGCATAAAGGTAGTAATATTTTCATCGTCTCTCATCTTCAGTCTTTCAAATTTCCCTTTGAGACTCTGCAGCCTTGCACTCTTAACATACTCATCTCCTTCATGCAGAAGTTCCAGTTTAACCTAGATCTCATAGGCAGTTGGTAGGTCAATAACATTTGAGAGTTTTGAGTCAGTCAATGCGCTTAGAAGAGCCTCTTTGGTCCACAGATTGTTTTTAGCATATGTGATTTCATTTAGAGTTGTCGGACCACCCTATGGAGGTACATATGCTTTTGTGACCATGAATAAGTATGCCTTTCCCATACACTCCAAGTGACATTTCATGCGACCTTTCCAAAGAGAGAAGTTGGTTCCATCAAACTTCAAACTATCCTTCTTGTATGATGACATCTTGGATATCCTCAAGCGGTTAAGCTCCTTTTAGAGGAACTTGGCTCTGATACCAATTGTTGATAACTAAGAGGTGGGGTGAATCAGTTATCCTAAATTTGCTTCCAATTCAAACACTTAAATCCACTTTGTTATTTAATAGTATAGCAATTAATCAGTCATGGAAGCATAAAGCATAAACACCAAAATAGATACACATCAACACATGAGACACCAAGTTTTTGACGTGGAAAACCCAGTCAAGGGAAAAACCACGGGGTGATTAACCCAAGAATAATTCTCTGTTAGAAGAATATGAAAAAATAGATGGCACATGCCAATTGGGGCTCACTGCTTGAGCTAACTGCTCACAAGAGGCACACTGCCTACAAGAGACATGTTGATGATGTTTTCTTGACAACAACAACATTAGAATAAAACACCAAGTGCTCTATCCTCTCTTGAACAAAGCGTCTCGAATGCTAAACTATGTGATCAAACAAGAACGCTCCAAGGTTCCTTGTACGTGATTTGCAACGGATAGCCTCGGTGGTGTGATGTGATTTGCTGGTAATCACAAAGGGACTTACGCAGAATTGTCATCTCTCCATTCAAATAAGTTACTCTTTACTTGTGAAATGGAACTTCTTCTATGAAAGAAAATGAAAAAAGGCAAGGGTTGAGAAAGCTAATCTAAGGACAATGAAGTGATGGATGATGTCAAGATAGACAAATTCCTCATATAACCCAACTCTGCTTCGCCATGAGGACCAACAACTACACAAAGTTCGGTGCAATCTTCTAAGGTAACTCAAAGATTTTCAAATTACGAAGCATTCATCCAAACACCCATAGCTGGCATAGCTTGAACAATCTTCACAACCGAACTAAAGCATGCAAAGGTTCAGGCTAACTTTGCAAAGTGAGTTGCCATCGACAATCCACAAAAAGTATGAACCATTAAGGAATTCATCAAATATCTTAACATATTGGCATCACATCAATGAACTTCTAATCTAACTCTACTTGGAAACATTTTTCAATCATCCGCGAGAATTTGAAACCATGCCAACATCCCATAATCACACAAATCACCATGAAAAATCAATAATGAGCTTGTATTGATCCAGGAAGTGTTTTTACAACAATTTCACAGTATCTCTTCAATGACATCGAAGAGTTTCCTCTACTCTACTTGCTATTCTACTCTCCTACAGCAACTCTACTCCTAATCTCCTCTCTATTCTCCTCTACAATGATCCCCTTACAAATGAGAGAAGTGAGCCTTCTATAGAACTCAAGAATTACAATGAATGGCTCAGATTGATTTAGCAATCAACAGCCAAGATTAAGACAACAAGGCGGTTTGTTACAAAATTTACTATTTTTAGAACATGAAAGAGGCAATTAAGGCACAATTTCCAATGTGATAAGCATCTTTGGAGTATCTTTATGGTGGGCCCTCTTACATGGTAGAATGTGATTAGCTTGATGATGTGTACGTGCCACCTCAGCATCTTCAAACGAACTAGTGTGATTCACTTCATGTTCACTTTACTTAGAATATTTTCTTCTTGTTGTCTTGATGTAACTCATGGATCGCTTTGATGATCATGCTCATCGCTCATCTCCTGATGTTGTTGTGCTTGTGTAGGGTCATGCCTCTGGATAGTTGCATGGACTCATGGAGTAGACTAGTGCCTGATGGGAGTTCTTCTTGTCTGGCACATGATATGTGAGCTTCTAGATGATGACCTCCTTCAAGATGTGCATGGTGAAGTGACAACCTTCCACTGATCTTCGCCTCAAATGGACGATGCTCTTGATGATGAACTACACTTGTAACCTTGATCATCTTAGACTAACTCCCCTTCGCATGGCGTTGATGTCTACGAAGTCTGCGAAGTAAGATGAACTCGATGCAGGAGCTCTCCTCCATGTGGTGATGATGAACTTGAGCAATCTTCCTCCACCTTCCAAACTTCTCATGTATGAGCTTTTGCCATTCACCTCTTTGGATCCTCCATCACCTACAAGAAGAAACACATCAAATTAAGACTTGATATGAAGGATTTTCAATAACAAATTACATTCATGTTATGCATGTGGGATTAAAAAATGACATTTCAAAACATATCCTTTCGCATGAAATCCATGCCTAAGTGCCTAGGCGAGTTTAGAGGGGTAGTATGGATTATTTGATGTGAATTCCATGTCAAGGTGTGAAATCCACCCAGGCTGGGCGGGTTTAGGGGTGTCATTCGGAGAGTGTCTTGTGAATGACATGACATTGTCCAGGCAAAGTGCTCAAGACCGCCTAGCATGGGCTGGATTAGAAGAGGTGTAAGGAATTTTCATCACTTAAGCATTTTTAGCTTGGTTTTGACAACTTAAGAGATCTTCACTTGTTTCATTGAGAGTTTATCCTCCTTTGAATGCTATGTAATTCTTGAAGCATGGGCGGATTTAGAGTGAGTGCATGGAGTGAATGGTGTGGAAGACATGCATGATAGTGGGAGTCACTTGACAAGGCGGGTTTGGAGGGTGTGTATGGAGAGTGTGTTGTGGAAGAGGTGAAGTTGTCCAAGCGCGGAGCTCAAGGCCGCCCAGGAAGGGCGGGCTAGGAGGTGGTGAGTGGATTTTCAACATTTAGGAAATTCTTACCTTTAAACTTGGCTATCTCCTCTCCTTTGTACCATCTTGATCAAACCAACTTAGCAATTTATGTTATCCCTCATCCTGGGCAGCTTTGAGGACAGTGTATGGAGAATTTCATGTGGGACATGACATAGTCCATGAGAACCCCTTGAGACCGCCTAGGTAGGGTGGGTTTGAAGGTGGTGCTTGGAATGCAAGTCTCGTCGCCATACCTGAAATGTCTTGAATGGAAGTATATTGAAAATATGTTTAAGTATAAGTCAGATATTGAATTTCTTATACTTTAAATATTTATCAATATACTTCTAGGATGTTTGAGATGGGTCTTGGATCCATATGATTTAACATGCAGATTCTAAATTTTGGAGGATCCACCAGATTTTAGACTTAGCCAATTTTTAGGATTTTAGGACATCGGGCTTAGTGATCTTCTATCATTCTTTCCAATTGATTCATCCTTGTTGGGAGGAGTTTAAGTAATGCTTGGTGTCATCTTCATCATTCTCATCAAGTAAACTTGCAACTTATGCCACCTTCATCCCTGGGTGGTTCTGGAAGTAGTGCATGGAGAGTTTGATGTGGGAGGAGACATTGTCCATAACTCCCTCATGAGGCCACCCAGGTAGGGCAGGTTGAGAGGTGATGCATGGATTCTTCTTTGAAATGCACTTGATTCTATCTAACTTGCAAACTTCCATTGGAATTTCATCATATCCTAGTGTCTTGTGCAAGAAAACCTTGACAACTTGACCACTTTCCTTCTTGGGCGGATTTAGAGGGTATGTGTGGAGGATTTCATGTGACAGGGAACATTGTCCAAGACCCCCTCTTAAGGCCGCCCAGCATGGGCGGGTTGAGAGGTGATGCATGGATTTGCACTTGAAACTACATTCAAACTCCTCCAAATGGACTCTCTTTATAATTTGATCATCATCCAAGCACTTGGAGCTCAAAACACTTGACAATTTATTCATAGGGCAGATTTGGAGGTATTGTGTGGACAAGTGCATGTGCATGACGTTGAATCCATGACCTTGTGCCAAGGCCGCCCAGTCTGGGCGGGTTTAGAGGTGAGGCATGGAATTTTCATCAAAATCTTAGTTTTTGACTCCATCATCACTTCCTAACTCCCTTTAATCAACAAAAACTTGTGAAAACATCCTAACTTTCCCTGGGCGGTTTTGAGGGTGTTGTCTGGACATGCTCTCCTGATGGTGAAGACACTGTCCAAGAGGACCTTGTGAGGCCGCCCAGTCTGGGTGGGTTTGGACAGCACACTTGGAT
Organism: Cunninghamia lanceolata; assembly: GCA_027924645.1. Classification (NCBI taxonomy): domain Eukaryota; kingdom Viridiplantae; phylum Streptophyta; class Pinopsida; order Cupressales; family Cupressaceae; genus Cunninghamia; species Cunninghamia lanceolata. Next base: position 951,079 of record BSBN01000441.1, on the reverse strand, counting down.
TTCTTGCCTTAGTCAAATTTTGGATTTCCTGAATGGAAGTATATTGAAAATATGTTTAAGTATAAGAAACTCATTGAGTTTCTTATACTTTAAATATTTATCAATATACTTCCAGGATGTTTGAGATAGGTCCCGGATCCATAGGATTTAGCATGCAGATTCTAGATTTCTGAGGATCCACCAAATTTCAGACTTAGTCATTTTTTTAGGATTTTCAGGATATCAGACTTAGTCATTTTCAGGGTCTCAGTGACATGCATCAAGATGAAGGCATATAGACCTCCTGGCAAGAAACTATTGAGACTTGCATACACAACACTATCAAAATCATACAAGCTTAGAGGAAAACTAAACCTAGAGCAAAACGAAGCGAGAAAAAAAAAGGGGGTCCCCATTTGCAATGGGGCGATGTGTGATTACATCACAACATCTAGCGCCAATCCGAATAAATGTTCCTAAACATTTCAAAGAAAAAGACTCAATCCAGTCCCAGAGACTTTAGATAATTAGCCCTAATTCCATCACTTAGCTAAGAAATGCACTCAAAAGAGAAAAGAACGATGAATTGGGTTAAGACACTTCGTCTTTTGATTACCACCGTGTGTGCAATGTTCGACAGACATTGATTCTCCCAAGTATTCCAATGATAAACAAGAATCAACGAATTGAAACCTTCTGTGTACACCCACATGTTAGGTTGAACAAACATGAATACCTAATCAAGAAATCAGAATCAAAAGCTTAGTACAACCATTCATAATTCAAAGACCCAAGTGTGTGCAATTGCGTTGATTTCCGTCCCTTAGAAGCTAAGATCATCCAAGTTCCCTTGTCTTAAGCTACATAAGTTCATGGAGGGAGGATGAATGGATTCAACAGTGTAAGTATGCATATACGGGCGAAATGGGTAATGATGGTATGGATTGGAATGGAAATGAAAATGGCAATGCAAATGACAAGATGGATAGGTGGAATGAGACAGTGTGTCTCTACGCATGACGCCTGTTTGCCAGGTTTTTATCATGGTACTTATCCAAGGCGCCACCAGAGGTGGTTTTCACCTATGGATGAAAGGATTTCTCTTTACTATTTTTTCTTTTTCTCTTTTTTTTTTGTTTTTTATTTTTTTTTAATTTTTTTTTTTTTGCGAACAAGATGACAATTACACATGGTGCCTGTTTGCCAAGTTTTCACCATGGTAATGGATAGGAGGAACTCAAGAGTCTAATTCCGTGGATAACACGATAGTCTACACAAAACCATGTCGAGTCAGTATGTTCACTGATGTTGGTAGGAAATGACTAATGGACAGGAATATAGACAGAAATAGTGGACTATGATATGCAAAACAAGTAGATGGAAAATACATCCAAAACATAGACGAGGCGAATTGTGGGATATGCCGATTAGCGGGAAATGTAGGGAAGTGGATGGCATACAATGGAATCACGATCAATGTTTGCACGTATCAGACTAAACTTCGAAGCTTGCAAGGGAAGGGAAGTGTATTTAGGAACGGGAGTGATGGTGAGTGAATGTAACTTCATAGTGACTTCATAACCCACGCAGTCTTAGAATTTTCTTTTGATTTCATTTCGTGGTATGAAGTGATAGATGGAATGGAAATGGAATGGGATGAGGTGAATGGAAATGGATTCTTTGGATGCGGAAGCCTCTTTGAATTCGGCTTCTTAGACTTAAATACCCAGACTTTTGCCTTTTCTTTTGGATATATGGAATGACATAGTCTTTGAATATGTTGTGCTTGGATTTCTGGCATTCGTTGCTAAGACATAAAGATCTTAAGATTTTTAGGAATTTCTTTGTTTCATGAGTAAAGGCATCCAAATATTTATTTCATGGAACTATGGGATGGGCGGATGGATTGCAAGCTTCTCGCTTAGATGACACCTACATTCATTGACCATGATTAGGAAACAGGTAAATGGATAAGGGAATATGGGTATATGAGTTAGGCGAATGGAAGTAAGACGGATGGCGGAAGGTGTGTGTGGCCAAATGCTTTTGGAATTTGCATAGTAACAAAGGTGGAATGGATACATATAAAATGGGTGAATAATGGAAAACAATGTATTTTGGCGGAACGAATGGGAATACCAACATCTTGACCTTGCTTTCTATGGAATGGCTAAGGTCATATGAATGGATATCGACATAGATGGACTTCAAATACCTTGTCCATAGAGGACTCAAACCTTTACCCTGATAATTCATTACTGGGAGTTTTAGGCAAAAAATAGGATTATATGGAGGATTCGGACATTAGACTTGAGTTCATTATTTGATGGAACAAGTGAAATGGATGGAGGATTTTATTGCGTACATGAAGTGGCATGGCGCAGCGAATGGAATGAGTAGATGGAGGTATGGAGAAATGCATACAATGGAAAGGAGTGAAACGGGAATGCTTATCACAAAGTGCAAGCTTTTACTATGTAAGTGAGATGATGGGCTAAAATAGAATATGGAGCATACAAATAGATGCAATGTAATGGAATGAAGTGGAATCATGAACTATCTCACTTAATTCAAGCTCACCAAGACTCACTTAGAACTTCGGGATTATTAAGATGTGTAAATTTATGAGGTCCTTAAATACTTCAAGTCATGCTAAACAATGGATTCTTCTTCCTGGAGCAAGCAGTCACACTGTTCAACACTAGCAATGGAGTCCACAATAAACTTCCAATTCATGACTCAAGTTTCTCAAAAGAAAACTGAAAGATATCAATAATTCAATAGAAAACTATGTGTAATCGCAAAATATCAGTGTCAAGACACAATTCATAATTCCTTTCTGAGTCAAGTACAGATCCTAACCTTGTGAAAAAGTTAGAGAAAATCATCCTTAGATTCAAAAGACTTTCATGAATATTTATCCAAGAAATGAACTTAAACATCTACCAGATTATGTTTCTTAAAGCTTAATCGCCTTTTCACAACATGGGAACCCCAGAAAGCAACTAACTACTAAAGCCAACAAACATAAACTATGGAAAGAAAACAAAACCAAAGATTAACTGAACACGGCAAAATTACTCTAAAACAACATAAAAGAAAACCTACTCTAAGCAAAGCTATGTACAAAGAGCAGATACAACTCAAAAGACCTAAGTATATACACAACCTGGCATGATTTCTCAGAATGAATAGCAATAACAATGTGCAAGTGACAGTTTGAAGTTTTGCTAATTTATCTTTGAATTCAGAAAAAATATCTTGCATGATATGATTCTCATATTTAGACAAAATCTCACACAAGATTATCAATTGTGGCAGTTCATCAGGACCATGATTTATCCACATACAAGTTGTCTTTTCAAGATTTCCGTAGTCAAATTCATATTCTTCAAATTCATCATCAGGAAATTCATAATTATCAAATTCAAAATCTTTCCATTCAATAGCAGGGAAAGATACAACCTGGTGGTCTTCCTCCGGAAGTGGAAATTTATGTTCATCATCTGCCAGCATGTCCGGAGATCGAAGTTGGTGGTGGATCATCCCACTTGCATCCGCAACATGCAAATCAACATTATGATCAATAGTGGGCATATCAAGATGGAAAGGTGAAAACAATTGAATTTTAGAAGCATGGAACATTTCACCTGTAAGTTCGTCATAGATCTTCAATAAAGGGCTTAGCACCAACGCGAATTGCTTCGCGTCCTTGACCTTCATTTCATCAACTTGTTCATCTTGGCATAGCTTCGGCTAGGACTCCTTTTGTATTTCATGGATGGAAACATCTAGCACCCCTCCAAATTGTTGTTCATTTGATGGTTCTTCGATCATAGCTTGAAGTACTTCTTGTAATGCATCCAATTGATTGTCTTCCAACAACTCCTTTTGTACTTTATGCAATTCGTTCTCCAGGATCTCCTTATGTAGCATGAATGAGTGTCTGCCAAGGAATTCTTCTTCTTGCAACGAACTCGAATCACTTTCTTCCTTGATGGAGGAATCAACATCTTGTTCATCTATTGCCTTTGTTTGAATGTCCTCTAGTTCCTTTTCACCTTCTTCTTCAGCAGGCTCGTTCTTACTTGGAAGAAGATATGCAAATATGCTCTTGGCTTGATCATCAATCTTCTTTGTGCTATCTTCACTTTTGAATAACATTGAAGTATCTTCTCCTCTGGATGGTGAATTGATCTCTTGAAGACATTTACTCCACAAGTCATCTAATCTCAATTGTACCTCGGATTCTTCTTCCAATCTTAATTCTTCCTTCACTTGATAAATAACTTCTTGACAAGACGAACATGCGAGTTTCGAATGAGTGGTGTTATGAATCCTGCACCAACCACCTGGAATCAACATGTCTTCGGCAGGCAAGTCCTTCTCCATGCTTAGTCTCTTCTTGATCATCTCCTTGAAACTTAAGAAGAACTCTCTCTCATCAAACAAGCTGTTGGGAACCACCATTGCAAGAACAATTGGCTCATGTACCTGTGAAAAAGAAATTTTGCCTTGCAATGCTAATTCCATCCTTGACAAAAATGTTAGACAATATAGCTCCTCGTGTCCGTTAGTGTCGTGAATTCTACATCCCTTCCTTGATGCGAAGTCGCTCAAACTCTTAGGATGAAGCTGTGCGTTCAAACTCCACCAAAGCTATAAAATATTGACTTGAGAATGATCCACATTGAATTGCCTTGAAGATCTTGGGAATTCCATATCTTTTTTTTTTTTAGTTTTTTGATTTTTCACTTTTTTTTTGTAATTTTGATTTTCTACTTTTTTTGGATTTTTTTGCATAAGAGAGATCTTGAAATCTCAAATTCTTCCTTGAAATCTCACTTGGTTCCACTTTCACAATTTAGAGTTCGTCCACGTGCTTGAAACAATGTAATTCCTTGTTCATGCCCTCCTTCTGTATATTCTGTTAAGCGTTAGGAGGAGAAGGGCATGCATAAAATGAATGATGATTGGAGCAATGTGTTTGAATGGAGCAATATGTTTGATCATGCCCTCCTTCTAGCGCCAATTCTGTTGATGATGTTTTCTTAACAACAACAACATTAGAATAAAACACCAAGTGCTCTATCCTCTCTTGAACAAAGCGTCTCGAATGCTAAACTATGTGATCAAACAAGAACGCTCCAAGGTTCCTTGTACGTGATTTGCAACGGATAGCCTCGGTGGTGTGATGTGATTTGCTGGTAATCACAAAGGGACTTACGCAGAATTGTCATCTCTCCATTCAAATAAGTTACTCTTTACTTGTGAAATGGAACTTTTTCTATGAAAGAAAATGAAAAAAGGCAAGGGTTGAGAAAGCTAATCTAAGGACAATGAAGTGATTGATGATGTCAAGATAGACAAATTCCTCATATAACCCAACTCCGCTTCGCCATGAGGACCAACAACTACACAAAGTTTGGTGCAATCTTCTAAGGTAACTCAAAGATTTTCAAATTGCGAAGCATTCATCCAAACACCCACAGCTAGCGCAGCTTGAACAATCTTCACAACCGAACTAAAGCATGCAAAGGTTCAGGCTAACTTTGCAAAGTGAGTTGCCATCGACAATCCACAAAAAGTATGAACCATTAAGGAATTCATCAAATATCTTAACATATTGGCATCACATCAATGAACTTCTAATTTAACTCTACTTGGAAACATTTCTCAATCATCCGCGAGAATTTGAAACCATGCCAACATCCCATAATCACACAAATCACCATGAAAAATCAACAATGAGCTTGTATTGATCCAGGAAGTGTTTTTACAACAATTTCACAGTATCTCTTCAATGACATCGAAGAGTTTCCTCTACTCTACTTGCTATTCTACTCTCCTACAGCAACTCTACTCCTAATCTCCTCTCTATTCTCCTCTACAATGATCCCCTTACAAATGAGAGAAGTGAGCCTTTTATAGAACTCAAGAATTACAATGAATGGCTCAGATTGATTTAGCAATCAACGGCCAAGATTAATACAAGGCGGTTTGTTACAAAATTTACTATTTTTAGAACATGAAAGAGGCAATTAAGGCACAATTTCCAATGTGATAAGCATCTTTGGAGTATCTTTATGGTGGGCCCTCTTACATGGTATAATGTGATTAGCTTGATGATGTGTACATGCCACCTCAGCATCTTCAAACGAACTAGTGTGATTCACTTCATGTTCACTTTACTTAGAATATTTTCTTCTTGTTGTCTTGATGTAACTCATGGATCGCTTTGATGATCATGCTCATCGCTCATCTCGTGATGTTGTTGTGCTTGTGCAGGGTCATGCCTCTGGATAGTTGCATGGACTCATGGAGTAGGCTAGTGCCTGATGGGAGTTCTTCTTGTCTGGCACATGATATGTGAGCTTCTAGATGATGACCTCCTTCAAGATGTGCATGGTGAAGTGACAACCTTCCATTGATCCTCGCCTCAAATGGATGATGCTCTTGATGATGAACTACACTTGTAACCTTGATCATCTTAGACTAACTCCCCTTCGCATGGCGTTGATGTCTACGAAGTCTGCGAAGTAAGATGAACTCGATGCAGGAGCTCTCCTCCATGTGGTGATGATGAACTTGAGCAATCTTCCTCCACCTTCCAAACTTCTCATGTATGAGCTTTTGCCATTCACCTCGTTGGATCCTCCATCACCTACAAGAAGAAACACATCAAATTAAGACTTGATATGAAGGATTTTCAATAAAAAATTACATTCATGTTATGCATGTGGGATTAAAAAATGACATTTCAAAACATATCCTTTCACATGAAATCCATGCCTAAGTGCCTAGGTGGGTTTAGAGGGGCAGTATGGATTATTTGATGTGAATTCCATGTCAAGGTGTGAAATCCACCCAGGCTGGGCGGGTTCAGGGGTGTCATTCAGAGAGTGTCTTGTGAATGACATGACATTGTCCAGGCAAAGTGCTCAAGACCGCCTAGCATGGGCTGGATTGGAAGAGGTGTAAGGAATTTTCATCACTTAAGCATTTTTAGCTTGGTTTTGACAAATTAAGAGCTCTTCACTTGTTTCATCGGGAGTTTATCATCCTTTGAATGCTATGTAATTCTTGAAGCATGGGCGGATTTAGAGTGAGTGCATGGAGTGAATGGTGTGGAAGACATGCATGATAGTGGGAGTCACTTGACAAGGTGGGTTTAGAGGGTGTGTATGGAGAGTATGTTGTGGAAGAGGTGAAGTTGTCCAAGCATGGAGCTCAAGGCCGCCCAGGAAGGGTGGGCTAGGAGGTGGTGAGTGGATTTTCAACATTTAGGAACTTCTTACCTTTGAACTTGACTATCTCCTCTCCTTTGTACCATCTTGATCAAACCAACTTAGCAATTTATGTTATCCCTCATCCTGGGTGGCTTTGAGGATAGTGTATGGAGAATTTCATGTGGGACATGACATAGTCCATGAGAACCCCTTGAGGCCGCCCAGGTAGGGCGGGTTTGAAGGTGGTGCTTGGAATGCAAGTCTCGTCGCCATACCCGAAATGTCTTGAATGGAAGTATATTGAAAATATGTTTAAGTATAAGAAATTATTGAATTTCTTAGACTTTAAATATTTATCAATATACTTCCAGGATGTTTGAGATGGGTCTTGGATCCATATGATTTAACATGCAAATTCTAGATTTTGGAGGATCCACTAGATTTCAGACTTAGCCAATTTTTAGGATTTTAGGACATCGGGCTTAGTGATCTTCTATCTTTCTTTCCAATTGATTCATCCTTGTTGGGAGGAGTTTAAGTAATGCTTGGTGTCATCTTCATCATTCTCATCAAGTAAACTTGCAACTTATGCCACCTTCATCCCTAGGTGGTTCTGGAAGCAGTGCATGGAGAGTTTGATGTGGGAGGAGACATTGTCCATCACTCTCTCATGAGGCCGCCCAGGTAGAGCGGGTTGAGAGGTGATGCATGGATTCTTCTTTGAAATGCACTTGATTCTATCTAACTTGCAAACTTCCATTGGAATTTCATCATATCTTAGTGTCTTTTGCAAGAAAACCTTGAAAACTTGACCACTTTCCTTCTTGGGCAGATTTAGAGGGTATGTGTGGAGGATTTCATGTGACAGGCAACATTGTCCAAGACCCCCTCCTAAGGCCGCCCAGCATGGGCGGGTTGAGAGGTGATGCATGGATTTGCACTTGAAACTACATTCAAACTCCTCCAAATGGACTCTCTTTATAATTTGATCATCATCCAAGCACTTGGAGCTCAAAACACTTGACAATTTATTCCTAGGGCAGATTTGGAGGTACTGTGTGGACAAGTGCATGTGCATGACGTTGAATCCATGACCTTGTGCCAAGGCCGCCTAGTCTGGGCGGGTTTGGAGGTGAGGCATGGAATTTTCATCAAAATCTTAGTTTTTGACTCCATCATCACTTCCTAACTCCCTTTAATCAGCAAAAACTCGTGAAAACATCCTAACTTTCCCTGGGCGGTTTTGAGGGTGTTGTCTGGACATGCTCTCCTGATGGTGAAGACATTGTCCAAGAGGACCTTGTGAGGCCGCCCAGTCTGGGCGAGTTTGGACATCACCCTTGGATTTCTTGCCTTAGTCAAATTTTGGATTTCCTGAATGAAAGTATATTGAAAATATGTTTAAGTATAAGACATATATTGAGTTTCTTATACTTTAAATATTTATCAATATACTTCCAGGATGTTTGAGATAGGTCCCGGATCCATAGGATTTAGCATGCAGATTCTAGATTTCTGAGGATCCACCAGATTTCAGACTTAGTCATTTTTTTAGGATTTTTAGGATATCAGACTTAGTCATTTTCAGGGTCTCAGTGACATGCATCAGGATGAAGGCATATAGACCTATTGGCAAGAAACTGTTGAGACTTGCATACACAACACTATCAAAATCATACAAGCTTAGAGGAAAACTAAACCTAGAGCAAAACGAAGCGAGAAAAAAAAAGAAGAAAGGGGGGTCCCCATTTGCAATGGGGCAATGTGTGATTACATCACAACAAGACACACTGTCTACAAAGTAACAAGTATCACAAACTTGAACTGGAGATTGACATCTTTACCAGGCCTAGATCAGTTCCATTTAAACCCGAAGACCTCTGCTCTACCCTTCGCTCTTTCGCTATTCTATACTCATCCGCTCCAACACTCCCTCCAAAATGAATTCACAATCCCTTATTTATACAAGGCATCGACTTAGGAACAATCATCTAAGTCAGAAAACACCTATATGATCATTCGCAAGACGTGTAATACATCCGGTCGGCCAGTCTCAGGAAGAACACCAACAACCAGTGGTCTTTACATCAAATCCAAACTCTAACTTCAATGCGGACCGCCAATAAGAATTGTGCACGATCCAAGGATCACCAAAACCTTTCTTGAGTCATCAAGAACATCCGCACTTTATCAGCTTACTAGAATTCTTCTCTTCGTCATCTGAAACTTCAAGAACACAATCTGTTGCCACTGTCACAATGAGAAAGGTGCTTCCGAACATCCAAACCATGAACAAATCTAGTTGTCACTTCACACTGACTTCTTCAACACTCCCTCCAATCTGCGGAATGAGATAATTCAATTCCGGAGCTCACCGAACCAATCTGTGACACTCTGTCACCACTGAGCATCTACCGAAACCGGTTCTACTAGAGCAATCATAACTTCTTCATATCTTCATGTGGACCTCTAAAATCTTGACTGGAGCATCTCAAGACTCATATCTGAAAACCCTTTAAACCGCATCCTCTGATCTTCATCTTATCTTGGCCTTTTACCTTAAAGTCATCACTGTTCTTCACTGTTCCTGATTGAGACTAATTTTCTCAATATCCTCAGCACACAGCTCATCCAATCCTTCTCATTAAAGCAATATGAGTATGTTGACATCAATGACAACACTAGTTATCCTCATACTTGCAACATCTATTTCATTCACCATCGCCTATCCTTTTATCTATTCATCCTACATTATTCTTCCACATAGACTTGGTTTTTTCCCTTGTCATTGATATCTAGCATAAAGGCTACCTCACGTTGTCATCCAATGCCATCCCCACAACATTTCAAAATCCAAAAAAATCACAACATTTCAAAAATACAAAAAAATTACAACATTTCAAAAATAAAAAAAAAATCACAACATTTCAAAAGTCCAAAAAAATCACAACATTTCAAAAATCCAAAAAAAATCACAACATTTCAAAAATCCAAAAAAAATCAAATATTCCCAAAAATCCAAAAAAATCAAAACATATCAAAATCCAAAAACTCAAATATTCACAAAAACCAAAAACATCAAATATTCCAAAACTCCAAAAACATCCAAATAGTCTCAAAATCCCAAAAACATCAAAATATCATAAAAAAATACAAAAAAAAAATATTCAACAACAAATCTAAGCAATAAAATCACTTCTCCAATTCAATCAAACCATTAAATCATCTCCAAATCTCATCACGACACAACATCATCTTCATTCTAATAATTTCCTAGTCATCTAATCTCAACACCACACGTAATCATCTTCATCCATTTCATCCTAATCAGTCCCAATCACATTACACCACAACCATAGGGAAACCTTGGAGTATCTACTCTCCCTATCAAATCCAATTGCAGCTGTGTCAAAGCATACTCAATTTCACCCACTACATAATCAATTTCATTCCACTACACATTCAATTTCATTTGGCCTTTGACATATATAAGAGGACCCTAAACATTAGTCTTCCTAAGGTTGAAACATAGGGAGAAACTGTCGAAGCTTGACTGTATCACAAGTACAAATCTAGACCAAGAGACCTTGACATCTTTTTGAAATCACTCACAACTTGGGCTTAATACTCCAAGGCTAGTTTAAGTCCATCCTTCCGAGTGAATTCTGAAACTCATGGGTTCACTTTCATCAATCATTTCTTCCACTTGGGCTTAATACTCCAAGGCTAGTTTAAGTCCATCCTTCCAAGTGAATTTCAAAACTCATGGGTTCACTTTAATCAATCATTCCTTCCACACCTCAAGGTCTCGATAAATCCAATTTGTGCTTTGAAAGGTCATTAGTAGATGAGAGTACCCTCTTGGAGCTAGACTTTTCGAAGACTAATATGATTAACCTCTATCATAGTCTGAGCCTCATCACCTTCCATTAACATCCACATAACATCGCACAGTTCACAAGTCTTATTTGGTAGAGACACGGTTGCAAAAAGAAGAGAAAGGGAGTAGATCCTCCTAGTCATCCCTCATTCCAAACATTCTAAACATCCCATCCAACTCATCATCTTTATCAAATCATCAATTCCTCCAATTCCAATCAATAACTTCTTCCAATCAATCATCCAATCACAACATTCAAATCAATTCTTCCACTCACTCAATCTAATCAAATCCAATCATCACATCAATTCTTCCAATCATCAAATCACTTCTTCCAGTCAATTCTTCAAATCATTCCAAATAATAATCCATATGCAAGTCAATCCTCAATCCATACCAATCAAGTCAATCAATCATGTCAAATATCCAATCGCATCAATGGTCTTGTTCCTAATCTTGGTGTAAACCAAATCATTTCAATCAATCAATCACTCAAAACCCTAGTGTTGCTCGCATGGCCAACAACACTAGTGTCAATCAATCAATCAATTGTCTTAGACAGGTTGTTGCATTATTGAAACCAGACTAGGCATTTTATATGACATGTTTCATTCCTGAAACCAAACATAATTATAATCATCAATCAATCAAACAATCAATCATTGATAATCATCAATCAATCAAACAATCAATCATTGGTTTACAGCTTGACAGGGGCAATACCTTGTTTGTTTTTGTATCATTTGTGCATGCTTGCTTGTGTGTGTTATCATTTTCAACTTGCATTTGTTTCACATCCGAATCTGACCTAGTTAATATTCATATCTTGTATCTAGACAAGGTTGTATTACGCTGGGGCATGAGACACATCATCACCTTGGTCCTTATACCTTGGTGCATAATGTCTAGTGCTATATCAAACACCATGGTTGCTCACCTTCATTGCAACATAACACATCTTCCCTTTCTTCTATCCATCCCTCATATTTCATCCTTGGCCAATCCCTTTCATTTTGAAAGCCTACCTGTGTTTGCCCAACCTGCCTATCCTCTCGAGGGGGCATCATTAGTCAATCATTATCCTATTTCCTTAGCTTCTTTGAAATGATGTTACTTAACATAAATCTCATCATCTCGAACATCATCTTGAACATCATCTCAAAAAGGGGCAAAATGTAGACACTTAAATTTGTCCATGTCTTGACCATCACCTAGTCGACATGACCTTGTAATGTTTTTCCCTAGGTTCTAGGTCATCCTACTCACAATTATAACTTAATCACCTTTCCAATTAATTAAATAAACCCACTTTATTTAATTAATCTCCCTTGTCACATGTCTCACATAATTCAAATTAAAATTTTGAATTATCCCCTCACCTCTCATCACATTGCGACACATGTCACATGTCTCATCTTCCACTTAATATGCCTTCACATGTCAAACTAATTCAAATTAAATATTTGAATTAGATTCTCTTTATCCTCCATCGCACACTTGTCGCATTGCTACAACCTCTTGGAGTGGGAAAACCCTAACCAATCTTGACCGTCCATAGCATTGAAACACTAATCAATCTCATCCATTCATTTGATTTTGCCTTTTCTATAAAGGAAACACCTCGCAAGTCATTTTCAGATACATCAAGTTGTAAGTACTATTATGCTGCCAAAATCTTGAGCAACCAACATCCCTCCACAATCAACCCTTCAAAATCTACATGCCTATGCACGATTGAGAAGAGCCATGGAGGTCAATCAATACTAGTTTGAAGATTGGTTTGCATTTTGTTTCTGTTTTGCATTTTCAAGCTAGGTTGTGCTTCATGGTGCTAGTTAGGGTTTCATTTCTGTTGTTTTGATTTCTGCCCTAGATTTTTCCCTAACGACAATTGTAAATAACTGGGCTTGAACAATAACTATGGTTTGATGTTATAGAGATGGAAACCAAAGAAATCCAAATGTACCATTTCACTTTACTTCCCATTGAGACTACAATTTGGATAGCTTAAGGGTCAACATCTAATTTAAATCAAAAGTGGCTTAGAATTATATCTGGGTATGCTTGATAATAAGAATAGGTTTAAGTCCTACCCAATCATATAACAATGCTAACAACAATGACTATGTTTGGATTTTTTATATGTTGAATGAAAGACATGTTTAGCTTAAACACTTAAATTCATCCCAAAACTCTATTCAGAACATCAACCTATTTTTACTATTTCCTCAAAAGCATGTTATTCTAATCATCCCCACAATAGTTTTGACATCCTAGCTATTCTCCTCCCCTTGAATATGCCCAGAGAGTAAGAGTATTCTGCTCCTTGCCCTAAAATCTAGTTTCCTAAAAGTAACTTATGGTCTCTTCCAACAGCCAAATACTTAAAAATAAAGTTTGTCATGTTTTTCTTATTGATTGAAAACATATATTTAAGTTTTATAGCTCTTTGGCTCCAAGGCCACCGCATGAGCATTTGTTTCATGAAAATATATGGGTGCACAGATGGAGTAAGCTTCTCCTTCCATTTAGGCTTTAGCATATTAACTAACCCACAGACAAAAAAGACAAGATCACCCCTCCCTCTAAAAATACCCAATTGCCACAATGCTCTCCAACTCTAAACAAATCTTGAACTAAGATCCCCATATTCCCCACTCAAACTCTTAACAGATGGACTATTAACAATTGTATGCTACTTGTTTAAATTACAATCTCAACTGAATATTTTTCCTTTTTTAATTAGTAGTTAGATATTATTAGTTTCACATAATATTATCAAAGACTCTACTTTTAAAGGGATTATTAATTTGAGTAGTTTTATTATAGATTATTATTACTTGATTTTTTACTCTCCCAAGCGTTGTGGGACATAAGTGTTAAAAAGTATTTTTCAAAAATTTCAAACAAATTTAATTTAAAATAATAATTAGAATAAAGAACGTCAAAGTTGGTCCACTCTCTTCCTAACTTTAATTAACTTATATTTTCCACTTTTATTAACTTAAATAATAATTTTATATGATACAAGTTACTTATAGACTAATCCTGCAAGATGTTTGCTCATAAATATTCTACTCTTATTCTTTCTTTTGAGGGTTTAAAATTGGCTAGTATGCCCCAAACAAGATATTATTTGTAGTTTCAATAGAAAACTCCTAAAGGTCTTTCAAATTTCATTATCATAGGAGGTGTCCCAAATGTGCATCTAAACTATTATAAATGCTCGGCATACTCTCTTTCATCTATAGGCATCAAAATCTCCATTTATGTACTTTTTAGATCATGGTAGTTTGATTGTGTCGCAAATTTCCACTTCTCTCTTCCCTTCTACACTAGAAACATACAAGATTTTGTTTCAAAAACAAGCTAATATTCTTAGCTGTAATAAATTGTTATAGTAGTTAGTGGAAACTACCCAAAAAGCATCTGAAAACAATTATTCTCTTTTTGACACCAACACTTAAAAGAAGTAAAATGTTTAATTGTACTATCATTCTCTTTCATTTAAGCTATAAAATTCCACTACAATATTTTTAAGGTCAAGAATTTACAATAGAAACTGGTAAGTTTTCCTTGTCTATTATCAATTAAACACTTGTTACAGGACCATGTGTGAGCATACACTATTTGCAAGTCTTTTATAATAGCTAATTTGTTATCAGTTAAACACTTGTTACATGACTATGTGTGAACATACACTATTTGTAAGTGTTTTATAAGGCAAAATTAACTACAATATGAAATTGGATTGTTATCTTGTGATGTGAATTAATGGAGCCATATGTTCTTATCAATACTATGTTTGTGAAGAAAATTACAAGACTTGTAATTTTGACTTTTAATATTTATGGCATCCAAGTCTTATGAGAATTTATGTAGAAATTCCTTTGAGTGCCTACAGATATATATCATCCCATGTTTAATAAAACCAATGTTACCATATTGATAAGAATTATAAGCGAAGAAAGGTTCATAAAGCAGACTATAGCTCCAAAAAATTCCAATTGATTATCTTTTCCCCCCCGTGACCTTCAATTGAGACAAATTGATTTTGTAGGTTGATTTCCCGTATAGATCTTGAATATACAATATATATTAATATTAATATTTGATTTTATAATATTCTATTTAGAATATATTTAATAATTTACACTATATAAATATAATATATAATAATAGCTATAATTATATTCAATACTATATGTATAAAGTAAATATAACCAAAAAAAAGAGTATATTATACCATAATATAATACTAAAAATGTATATTTATAATATATTTTATATTTTAAATATTGTATTTTAAGGTGCATGTGTTTTGAGCAGTGAAATGAACAAGATAAGATTCTTTTTATATATCCTTTTTCAGAGGAGAGAAGCCATATATTAGTTGTGTATGGCTTAGAGATAATTATAGTCCAATCTTATTGAATATGATAGATATAACATATACCTATAAAGATATTAGTATTCATTTTCAATTAGGTTGTGTTTTTGTAATGTGCCAGATTATGTGATGTTTTATTAGGATATAACTGCATGGTTTTTTAGTCAATTCCCTCCACAAATGGCACAACTTAAGGTTGGCCAAGCACACTTGTGACCTTGCTTTCTTACCTTACATCTAGATGTACATTTCTCACAATGTATTGAACATTTTTTGCCAATCAGTTTTGCAACCTTTAGCAAGAAATTGAGCTACAACACAACCTTTGTCAAACTAATATGCTACCTTACAACATCTATTTAATTGGTTTGTTACTTTGTTCTTGCAAAACTGATTCAATGTATTTTTTGATTTCCCCTTTAAATATTATACTTACACAAATAAGATAAATATATAAATAAATTAAAAATTATATATCAATCTTCTTATTGTTAAAATACCCATTCATATAAATATACGTAAATACAAACATAGAAATAATTTCACCAATATTTAAAAAATATTTAATAATAAATATTCAATTAATACTCATCATAAATAAATTTAGCATCATGTTTCTAAAGTATCGTATACAATTTAACATCACTAATCATCAATTTATACAAATGTAAAAACTTTATATATGTATAATCATAATATACATTTGTCCTTATTATCCCATATATAGTACTATGCATGATCATGTGTGATTATAACTATAAAATGTACATTTATCACTTCATTTATGTTTATATTAACCTGCTAACTCTATTCTTTGATAGCCTTGTTATTTTTTCTATCTTGTGTCTACCTTTAGGTGTTATTTTACTTAGGTGTTGGATCTATCTAGGCACTTGCCTTAAGCATTTTATATAAGAGTTTTGTTCTTCCAACATTATTTTCTTTTTACTTGTAGTTTTTCCCTTTTGTGTTCCTTATCTCCCCCATGTCCACATTCAGTCAGTTTTAGTTATTTTCAATTATATTTCAAGTTTGTTACATAAAATTTATTTAGATTATAAAAACTTACTATATTTTAATGTTCTAAAAATTAAGTAAAATTAAGAAAATTGATATGTAATATATAAAATTTTAAATTTATTTTCAACCTTAAATTTTATCTTTTATTTTTTAATTGAAATTTCTATGTATATTAATCTCTTAAACTAAAATCCCATACCACCTCTTCACAATATAAATTAGAGAGATGTTATTTGGTAGAGTTTTTAATGATTTGGCCACCCCACACAATATGCTTAAAAGGATCACTCCAATTCATGAATGAATTTGTAACGCTAACAAACTTTTACCCGTAGATTCTAATTATTACCAATTGCAGGCATCCACGGTGGAGGAGGCTCAATTATGCTTCAAGGATCACTCTTCACAAATGAATTTGTAACCTCCTTTTGTGATGACACGACAACATAAGACAAATCACCCAGTACAAATGGTGCCCTTATTGTTGAATCTGTGCTTCTCCTCTCTCACACACACTCTCTCTCAATCTCTTTATTTCTCTTTATATATCTATATTAAAACTATATATTTCATTTTTTATAATGTAAATTATTAAATATTCCATATGGTTTTTAACAAAATGAAAATTTTATTAAATTCCCAAGGTAGCGTATAATTCACTACAAATGATTCTCTATTATAAATTAGTATTTAGGGGTTTGACCAAATGAGAAAAATCCTTGCCTAGCAAACTCCCCTATACACTACCATTTTTAAGTGGGTTAGAAAATCAAGGCAAGCCTATTACAAACTTGAAATTTATTAAAGTCTATATCTCAGTGCAAAAGGAGATAGGTACCCCATATCTAAGAAGTAGCAATAGAAAAAGAACCTTCCAAAATGCTTTGATGCCTTTAGGAATATAGAAGAAAGTGCATAAGCCATGGATGCAGATGACTCTTAATTGCATCTCTTGGAACATCAGGGGATTGGAATCCCCTGATAGGAAATACAACATTAGAAGACTTCTCAATCAAGAGAAATCTAGAGATATTGTCATGCTACAAGAGGTTAAGGCAATTGGCTATACCCTACAAGCTAATCTCAGATTTATCTAGAGGGATGCCACCCCCTTCATCACTAACCATGAAAGAGGTAAAGGTGGTGCAGTTGTACTTATCTCCAATAATTGGAGCAAGTGGATAGTAGACCATGGGACCTCCCCTTGTAACAAGGCAATGTGGGTCTGCTTTGAAAAAGATAACCTAAAATTTGGCATTTGCACTGTATACGCACCTAATGAATACAATTAGAGGTGTGTTTTATGGGACTAGATTTGCAATCTGCAAGACATCTCCTGACTCATAGGGGGAGACTTTAATATGGTGGAAAGTCTAGAGGAAAAGGTTGGAGGTATAGATAGGAGGTGGAAGGGAAACAAATTTTTTTCTGGTACAAGATGAAAAACAACCTAAAACTCTTTGACCCTCTTGAGGGCACCAAGAAGGTGAACAAAACCATATGGTACACTTGGTGCAACTCTCAACAAGGCAATAAGAGAATTTACTACAAATTGGATAGATTCTATGCCCAAAGGGATTGCTTCTAGTTTGATCAAGTGGAGGAAGAAAACAATAGGGTGAAGATTAAACCCTAGACACTGTCGGATCATCATCCCATAATGGTCAAAATCAACATTGGAAACAAACATAATGATAAGAAGTTCATTTTGAACACAAGCCTCCTAAAAATAGAAGATTGCAATAACACTATTTTTACCCTCAAAGAGATAAACAAATGGGCCAGAGCCAACCTGTCTGCAATAGAAAGATGGAACACAAATGTCTAAAGCTAGCAAAGGATCTTCCACACCATTGGGGGAAAAAGAGCTAAGGATATGAGGAAAACTGAAAATTAACTGCAGAAGACCTTGCTAGAAATGAAATCCTCCCTGCAAAGGGACCCTCAAAACTTGACAGTAAATAAGGAGTTAATCTCCACAAAAACTTGACAAAGGAAAGTCCAAAACTATAAAGACAAAGGTATCATGAAAAGAGCAAGAATAAACTAGATGACTCAAGGGGATAGGGGGTCAAAGTTCTTTTTTAGGTGTTTGAAATCTAAGGAGAGTAAATAAGCTGTTGGGGCAATTTGGGATGAAGCAGGCTTAGTCAAGGACCTAGAAGAGATAAAAGAAAAATTCTGCCAATTCTATGAAACCTTTGAGTGCCATGGCCCTCTAGCGGATGAAGCAAGGAATAGATGTAGGAAGTTAATCCTAAGAAAGGCCTCCAATGAGATGGCTAAAACCCTTAGCCAACAAATAACTAAAGATGAGATTGTCAATGCAATCCTCACTCAAAAATGATAAATCTCTAGTTGCCAATGGTTTACCAGTGGAATTTTATAAAAATAACCTCAGTTGGATAAGTGAGGACCTATTGCAAGCGTACCAAGAAGCTATTGATATGGGCTTGCTGGAGAAATGTATCAACCATGGCATCATCAAGCTGATCCCTAAAGATGTTGACAAATCCCTAATTAAGAATTGGAGACTCATTACTCTTCTAAATGTCTCCTATAAAATCCTAGCCAAGGCTATTGGCAAAAGGATAGAGAATGTTCTCCCTAAAATAATCAACAACACTTAGACAAGATCCATAAAGGGGAGGTATATCCTAGAAAATTTAATTACCAATTGGGAGGCTATGGAATGGGCTAGAGTCTCCAATTAGGATGTTCGAATGCTACTCTTGCATTTTAAAAAATCCTACGATAGAATTGAGTGGCCTTTTATTCTAATGGTATTGGAGGCCTTTGGGTTTCCAGAGTTCTTCTGCAAGTGATTAGAACTCTGTTAAAGGATGCCACTGCACAAGTGGATGTTAATGGGTAGCTAACCAAGGAATTCCAATTGTAAAGATCTATTAGATAAGGGTGCCCACTTGCCCCCTTTTGTCCTAATAGACTCCTCCCTAAGCATTGTAATAGCAATGGATGCTCTGCATTATATCCAAAGAGACTCCTCCTTGAGTCGAAGGGTACAGGGACTCTCATTGCCAAATAGAGAAGAACTTATAAATATCCAATTTGTTGATGACATAGCCTCGTTTGTAAAGTTGGATTAAGACAACTTTGAGTGCCTAATGAGAAAAATGGAAATCTTCAATCAAGTAGCAGGGCCTAAAGTTTCTAAGGCAAAGTCAATAATGTTGGTTTGGAACAAACAACAACCAGACTAGATGCAAGAGTATGAGTTCCAATGGGGAGGTCCCAATAAAATTGTCAAATACTTGGGGATCCCTTTTGTTGTAGACCTGAACCTGAAAGACATGTGAAACTGGCTAGAAAACAAAATTGAAAAGAAACTTACTGCATGGAATAGAAAGTACCTCTCCATTGTAGGGAGAGCACAGTTGTGTCAAAAAATCCTCTTGTCTTATAATATTTACTATGCTTCAGTTTGGATGTTCAACAACTACCAAATCTAGACTATACAAAAGAAGATAAGACAATTCCTTTTGTCAGATGCTAAAGGGAAAAAAAAGAAACATTATGTGAAATGGGAGATTTGCTGTAATGAAAAGCAAAATGGGGGCTTAGGACTAAAGGATCTTAGGCTACAAGGCATAGCTCTAGTAGTAAAATGGATCTGCAAAAGCGTCAAGGGCAATGAACCATGGAAGGTCCTGATCATAAATAATATTGAGAATGTTGTTCCTAAAGTTGCAAAAGCCTAGAGAAACCTGCCTCTATGTGACCTAATCTTTGGTAGCTTCGCTGCATCCCCTGTCAGATCTAATGTCTTTAAGAGTCTCTAGAAAACCTGGGAGCTTTGCAAAAAGGTTATCCCAAACAAATACCCAATGGAAAAAGATCTGAAAAATATTTTCCTAATTAAATCCATTTGGTGGAATACTTTCACAATGGGAAACCCCTTGCTCTTCTTCAAGGATGCTCTGCAAGGGAGTGAAATAGGAAAGGGGTTTCAACCTTTCAAAATTTAATAAGGAATGGTAAGTTCATCAGATGGGACCAACTCAACAATGACTTTGGCATCCCCTCTACACAGAAAAGGACATATGAAAGAATAAAAATGCAAAAAGAAAATGTTGAAAAAGCTAAAAAAGTGAGTAGGATAATTCTGACCACCTTGTGTGGTTCAGTAATGAAAATCTAATCAAGATTAAAGCTAAAGAAGTTTATCAATTGGTGGCTCTCCCCATTAATCTAGATGAACAACTTAATAAAAATTGGAACACTAATCAGAGCCAGAAAGATTGGAATAAGGTTTTCACTAACCTATGGAATAATGTGATTGGACCAAAAAAAGCAGGTTTTAAATGGATGACGCTTCTACACAAACTGCCTAATTTTGATCCAAAAGGCAAGACCAATATGTGTGAAATCTATAAGAAAAATGAATCTATCTCTCATCTCTTCTTTGATTGTTATTTTGCAGAAGAAATCTAAATATTTTTCTAATTGATTTATCATTACCTAAAAAAAATCAGGAAATTCTTATTGGCGAAGTTGGAGACATTGGAAAAGGAAATAATTTATATTGGCTTATGCTTACTACTGAAATTTTATGGTTTCTATGGAAAGCTAGGAATAGTGAAAAATACCAAGGCGTTAGGAGGGCACTTACTAAGTCCAATCGTAGACTAACTCCTTATAATGTTTTTATGCAGGTATCCATAACTGTGGAAGTCACCAAAGTAAAATTTTAGAATCTCATAAAAAAAGCAAAACTGAAAAAACCAAAGAGGAGCTCCTATATGCTAATAAGTGGATCTACTTCAAACTTGACCTGGAGAAGACTATGGAGAGAAGAAATGAATCAAGTAGGGTTGCTACTAAAGACAAAGGGAAAATAAAGAAGGACTAGTAGAAACACCTATAACACCATAAAGATGTAATAATATGTATGTATGTAATAGATATATTGTAGCATCAATACAAATATTCTAGACTATGTAAAGGTGGCAGATGGTAAATAACTGCCCTACAAGGCAGAATTTGAAGGACAACAGTTGTCAAGATTTCCATAAGTAGTTTTGTAACCTAATTTAATCATGTACATTAGTCCAGTGGACCCATTTTTTTGTATATTATAATGAATACAAAAAAAAAAAGTCTATATCTCAGTTACAATTCAAATTTGTGCAAAAAGATCAGATCCAAGTTAAGTGAACACTCCTATAATCATATAGAGCGATTTCATAAACACAAAAATAAATTGAACACTCAGATAATTATTGATTCATATATAGTCATCTAACAAAGCCAAACTCTTTTCACACATAAATTAATTAAAAACATCTTACAAAGTCAAATTAACTTGAATCAAAACTAACTATATTTTAAATTTTTTAAATTCAATATCATAATCAAGCAAAACTCTTAATTCTAAATTTTATTTATATTACTATTTAATTAATTTACTTTTTTAATATAAATGTTATTTACTTCCTCACAATTATATAACTTACAAATTAATATGTTCTAAAAAGACCTTAAAAATCTTAGTGAATGATCTAACTTTAATGAAAAACAACCCTCCTTAAAATTCTAAAAGAATATCTCACATTAAATTATATTGGTGTCTCATTCGTTTACTATGAATCATTAAATACTATATTTAGCTTATAAACAATGAATTTGTGGGGAAGTGGTCGTTGCATATTACAGTGATTAGGTAAATGTAGATATTTAGTGTAAAGCCCAGATCATTTTCGCGGTAAAACCCCGGCCTGTTAGGTTTTGCGAATATTCCTTTCCGCTGTCAATAAGTATACAACATTGCTACAGTGCAGTTCCGGATTTCCTCGCCGGACGACACGAATCAACGGTCAGGTCCTACATCGGAGAAGAAAAAAACGACCGATAAACCCCTTCGGCGTAAAAATAAGAGTCATTTACTAGCATTATCATTCCCATCTCAATTACTTCAATCTAGGTTAATTGTTCCTTTTTCCTTACATTTATTTAATCAGCCTAACATAAGTTTCGGGAAACTGTATTTTACTTTTACACATATATTCTATTCTGTTGTGCGCCAACGAAGCCACAAATAAGGACTTGTCTCCACGCACATTATATATTCCCACACGTTCGTCCAACGTGGGGAAGATTTTATTTATTCCACCAATAACTAAGAGGTGCGCATACAATGCCAGAATTAATGCACCTTCAACCTCATTGCTCTCCCCAAATTTTGCTCTCCAATTTTTGCTCTCACAATTCCAGGAAGATCGATGGGCGAGGTGGCGTTGGAGAAGAGAAAGAAAATCATAATCGACACCGACCCTGGAATAGGTAATAATTGCACTCATTTCCTAAACCATGTTATGAATCTTAACGCACAAATTAGCATAAGAATATAAATACATAATTAGGTTATTAATTAAGAGAACATGTTTTTGAGAAAATTGTTTGGAAGTTTTTTTACAAACATTTTAGATTGCACCCCGAGATATAATTTAGTAGAATGAATTTAAATTTTTAAGTTAGATTATAAATTATTTTAATCAGAATCCAATCTGTTAACTAGGTTAATAAATATAAATATATAAACTAGGTCATGAATTATGAAAGAACATTTAAAAACAGTGGAAATTTTTGTTTCAAAATTTAAAATCACACTGCATGATCCATGTGTGATCGAATAAGTTGATAAAAAAATTTCGACGTAGTTTTCTCAGAAGCTTTTTTGTTCTTGGTAAATGAGTGGTTATGACCATCCCTTTGGTGTTGTGGTTATTGGGAAGTCACGTAGCTGCGGGTACAAAACTCCCAAAACTGTTTTCTCAGAACCTAGTTTTGTTTTCTTGGAGAATGAATGGTTACGGCCATCCCGGGTGCAATGGTTATTGGGAAGTCACCGATGTGACTCAAACCTGTGAACCAATGATAATAAGTTAATTGTTTACTGCTGAACCACAGCCATCAGGCAAGAAGCCCGTTTTATTAATTTTGCAGACCGTGGAAATCTCATATCTTTAATAGGTTGTGAATGTAAATATATTTGTAGTTGTCTAAACATATGAAATTAAAACTGCGTTTTTAAGGGAATATTTCAAATTATACTTGGCTTGTTAAGTTAAGCTACAGACCTTCATGCATTTAAATGTTCTTGTTGTGGTTCAGATTACTATTATCCTTTAAATAGATACATTGGTACTGTAGGCACCTTTTTATGTATTTCTCTATATATATAATTATGAGGCTATACTTTTGGAAGTAAAAATACTCCTACAAAGCCATTTGGAACTCTCAGCCCTCTGGGTTTGAACCTAGAACTTATGTCTTGTGACATTCTGTATAGAAAGCTTTGACAGTAGCATTATGCTGTTATGTTACGCTCTGTACATAAGATAGTGAGTACAAAATAGCAGCATAATGCTGTTGTTGAATTGGATCACTTGTAGTACTTCGCATTACATCTATTTAAAAGAAAAATATTGCAATAAAAAATATGTTAAGAGTTTTAAGCTTTAGGCTTTTCAATTTTGAGTGGGGAAATGCTTCATTTTATCAAAAAATAAATGAAGATTACAATTGGAGACTTTAAATTCTGCAGTTTATAATAATTTCACACAATGCAACTTGCAGAAAAGGCTGCCTAAGAAGATTTAGGGTCAATGCCTCTGATTATGGCAGGAGGGGTCGATAAACCAGGGTATTTGTCAAATAGGTTTGATTATGGTATTGGATTTGAAGTGGAGGGATTGAGCTTAGGTTTCAATGTAATATAACACCCCAATTTTTTTTTGAAAATCACTACTGAAAGGTAAATGCAGCAATCAGATTCTTCCACACCCTTCTGATCACCCAGTCCCCAATAAGGGCAAGGTGAGAGCATACAAGTGCTTCAGAAATAACAAATTAAAATACTAAGCAGCAAATACAACTTCCACTTATTCAGTGGGCATCCTCTTATTTAGTGGGAAATCACCACTTATTCAGTGGGTGTATTGAAAAGAAAGCATAGGCACATCCACTTATGCAGCGGGAAGCCTTTACAATGAAACCACTTATTCGGTGGGGTAATCAACATGATTCAAGGAAGCAAACAACACCCACTGGCGGTCATACCATCCAGGGATTACAACAATGATATTGCAACATTACAGATTATAGACAATGAATTAATCTGCTGCAATTAAGGACTTCATAAATCTGATTGCAAGAATTAAAACTGCTGTAGCATAAAATCATGTAGATGAAGCTTCAAGGCACTTAAACAACACAAGATAATTTTACCCTTCAATGCTCTGACACAGTAGTTGACGTAGAAGACCATCCCAGCTGAAAACTCAATGATCAAACTGTGAACATTGCCATGAGTAGGTCTGAAACTGTATCAGCAAATTATAAGTCTGAAAATGCATTCAAACCCTAGTGCCTCATGCTCAAACCACCTCAAATCTGTCTTGACCAGCCCATATTCAATATGGGGTAAACAAACACTGCAAAGCGCCTACCAAACAGCAAAACAAATGATATTTAAAGGAGCAATTTCACCCTAAACACCTCACACCTCCTTCAGCACCTTTTTGTCTTCAATCTACAGTTTACGACCTGCAATGAGAACATTGAATCTGCCAACAAAGCTTCAAATCACCCTCAAAGATGCGGGCGGCCAGGGTAATCAGACCTTGGCAACTCCAAAGGAAAAGATTTGGTTCAAAGAAAACAGCTCTATTTCATCAAAACCCACACACCATCTTCTAGAATAGTACGGCCAACAACAGGAAAGCTATCAACTCCCCAAAATTGAATAGTATGCCAATCAAAACCCAATCCAAAAATAAACCCAATCCAAAATAACAACAATAACTCAGAATACATCAAACTCCATTTCAGCTCCTTTGTGATCTCCGTGTGAAATCACCATTACCAACTAGGGTGGATCTTTCACCACCGAAACTGATCTTCTCCAAGAGGGTTTTCATCCTCAAGAAGGAATGGAATAACTCGCAGGTTCAATCCAACAGCATAACAATATATCAAATCAATAACATAACCTCAACAATGAGCTCTCAATCCCCTTATATAAACATTTTTTAGGTTACATGGGAATATAATTCTTTTTGAAAATAAATAACTTTTTTCACGTACTTCAATAATTCCTTTTTTCCATGTCTAGGCGCTCACTTTAATGTGCCTAATCAAATGATAAATCACTTTACCTTTCCAATGTGCTATAACACTTAAGTCACCTTCAAATATTTCCAACTTTAGGAGACTTAAGTGAAATTAACAATTAAATAGCTCAATTAACCACCCAACTTACGGAAAATCCAAATGGAAGCAAATTGCAAAATAAACCATACCAACACGATCCTAGAGGTTTGGGATGAAGAATGACGCCAACTGGGTGACTTACTATAAATAGACGACTTCTCCAAGAAGTTTGGAGAGTAAACCAGGAAGTTGAAAATACTTTTGAGAGCATCACTGCAATCCTAAACAACAACTGAGCTCAATGATCGAAAAGAATCAAGAAGAATTGAACCTGTGCTCTTCAAGAATCAGGGAATTCCCTTATGCTTACCAGATAGCCTACGGGAGCTTAGGAAATAGGCTATTGGTCACAAATTTGGCTAAGTGCCAATTGGGAACATTACATTCAAGGCAGTCTTTTTCCTTTGTAAATGGCTGCTTCGGATGCAAGTACACTAATGCTTTATATATTTTATCAAACAGACTATAAAATAACACTATTTTACAGATCATGTCTTTGCGTTGGTGAGCAAATTAAGTTCCAAAGATTTTGGGTGGATCTTTGAAATAGATGACACACTTTGATTGTGTCATTTGAGGTTTAACCGCTTTAGGTTTGTTCCCTCTAACTATCTTTAACATTTTTTTAGTGTTCAATTACTTTTCAAAAGCTAAATACACATCCCTTTATGTTTAATTTCTTAAAATAAGAGTGATTTACCCGCATTATCATTCTCATCTCACTTACTTTGATCTAGGTTTTGTTGAACATCGCCACTATTTAGTCTTCATCTAGCTCCCATTTTTCATCTAATCCTGCAAAAGTTGCTAGTTCAAAAAACTAGGACAGGACCAATTCTTACAAACTTACTGGGAAAGCTCACCAGTTTGAAAATTTTTAGGATCAACTGATAACAAACTTGACAATAAGAAAAGTAACCGTTAACGGTGCCTTAGGGTCTAGAGAATGGTTACAAGCAATATTAGTGCAGGTTGTGAAAAAGACATGATGTGCCCTAAGAAAGCACCACGGATTCTGGATTCTCCAAAATATCGGTGGTAATGATGCCGCTGACCTTCCTATAAGGCAAGACAATATTGACACATTTTATCACCTTTGAAGCCTGTGCTTGAGATGAGTGTGTAACATGGTGGATACTTGAGAACTAGGCCCATATGCACCAACATATCAACCACTAATATAGGAAGTCTCATTAATAACAGTCTTACCCAAAATGCATACGAGAACGAAACGCTCCATCTAGTTTCATGACCAGAGCAAATGCAAGTCTACTTCCAACCCTAGGTGTGCAGGCTCCGGCTCCATTAATGGACTTATTCATGAAATAGCAACAATTGAAGCACATATGCTCAAAGAATACATAAAACACATAAGAAGCTTTTTTATTTGTGTAGATCTACAATATTACTGTAATGTCCCCTTTTCGAAATGAGATTAAAATAATAATAATAATAATAATAATAAATTAAAATATCAAAATATAAAATATAATATAATTATAAAATATAAAATTAAAATATTAAAGTTTATTTTTAAATAATAATTCCTCTCCAATAAGGGTCATGAAGGAAATCCGAAGAGTTATGCCTTTTGGGGAAAAATTTATTTAAGAGAGGCCAAGCAAGGAGAAGGAGGTAAGCATAAATGAATATTTCTATTTCTGATTATTACTCCTTTGGAGCATGGAACTGTAGTTCAATCTAACCTAAGGACGAAACCCCTTAAGGTTTGGAATTAGAGGACGAAATCCCTTTGAATTCCATATTGAATTAGAGGACAAAAACCCTTGATTCAGATCTTACAGAGATTGCATGGAAGTTTCATGTGTTAGACAGTTAAAATTGCTGTCAATAACTAGTGTACAGTTGTGGAGACCTTTCTAAGACATTCCAATTAATTATAATTCGCCGCAGATTTAAAGTTAACTTATTAGCCGCTGCTGAAGATAAGTCTGAATTCTCTGAGCAAAATTCTAAATATAATATCTAATAAAGAATCAAACATATTAACTGAAATTTCTGAATCGATTTATCAAGAAGCAATAAATATTAATTGTTTATTTATTAATTGTGCAGAAATTATCATAATTGTGTGCTTGGGGTTTGATATATATGAAAATTTCGAAATGGGACATTACAATGGTATTAGAGTTGGATCTTACCAGCCTGTGAAAGAGAAGTTAACCCTATGATTTAGAAAACTCATTCCATATAAGTGACAAAACAAGTGAATATGGCAGATAGAGATTCTTTCAGATAAGTTTGAAAAGAAGATAGATACAATGATAGACATGTTGGGTCAAATGCTCCACATGAAGTAGAATAATATGAATGCTCCCAGAAATCATATTAATAGCACACAACAAATGTTTGTTGGATTTGATGATAGACCTCTACGTCCCATTTTCATTTGTAGAGAAGAACAAAAGTTCAGACTAAGGGTTATCAAAAGAATCCAGATTCAAAATTCACATCACTCAGCTGATGTAATAAATGAATAGGAATCAAATTCTAATTCAGATTACTCTCAAATGGCTTCCAAAGTCAATACTAATGGTCAAACAAAGCAGTTTGTTGCCTGGGAAGATGATCATGGTGCTAATGGTAGATCAGGTAATGAAATTACTGAGCTTGATAGCAAAAAATGTGGCAAGGTTGATTCTTCTTGCTTTGGAGATGGCAACCTAAACTGTCATATTTAGGTTGGCACTTTTGGTGTGCAATGCAGCAATAATATAGAGGCCGACAGTCCACCAAAGTTTTTAGTTATTGAATCTAGTTCTAGCAAACAAGTGATTAAAGAGGAGTGCATTGATATTGCAGGAAGCATATTTGATGGATTTGACAATGACTATAATCTCACAAGCCTGTTCGTGGAATGCAAGGATGACAGTAGCAGGGATAATGTGTAATGTCCCCTTTTTTCGAGTGATTACCCATCATATGTCGGCTAGCCTATCTTGTTTCTGTAGGCTAGGTCGTGAGAGCTAGGAAACACTCTGTGTAGTTAAATCTTGTATTTAATTATTTTTTACTTGGCAAGCGGTGATGACATGTGACTAAGGATATTTTTGTGGTAATTTTGAAGTGGTAAAAAATAATTAAATAATTTGCCAAGTAGCCAAGCAAACCATTGAGGGCTTTGAGTGTGGCAAATAATGAATAAAATAATATAATTTCTTGGTGGCACTTGGGAATGGCCAACTTGGAGAAAAGAAGAAGTATAAATTCAAATCTTCAATTTGAATTTTGGATCTAGTTGTTGGGTCGGCCAAAATAGTGGCAGGAGTGGGTTGGCCTAGGAGGGAGAATGAAGTATTTTAAAATAAATCTTTACTTTTCTTTAATGGAGGTTGAGGTTGGCCTCTTTGAGAAAATAGCAATAATATCCTAGGTCGGCCTAGGAGAAAAATATAACTTTGGGCGCCAAAGAAGTTTTGTTCCTTGCAAGGTCGGCCAAGACAAGTGTAGGTCGGCCCAAGTTGAAGGAAAACTAATTAAAGATAGGTCGGCCTATTTTGGGAAAAGGAATAATAAAATAAATGCTATGTTACCGGGTTCTTTGCCCAGAGGCACGGGTACGGCTGGGAGCGGGAGCGGGAGCGGGAGCGGCGACGGGAGCGGCGACGGGAGCGGCCTGGGAGCGGCCCTGCCACCCTGGGTTCCTTGTGGGTTCTCCGACGGAGAACCCACAAGGAACCCGGGGTGGCAGGGCCGCTCCCAGGCCGCTCCCAGGAGCTCCCAGGGGTTCCCAAGCGCTCCCAGGCGCATTTTTGGGAATTTTTTTTTAAAATGACCAATTTTCTTTTAAAAAACTATAATTATATAAATTATTAAATACTATATATTATATAATATAATATAATATGGAATATATAATATTATTATATTATGTATTCTATATTCTATATTAATATAATATTATTATATTAAGTATTCTATATTATATTAATAATAATATATTTTATATTATTATATATTATTTATTATATAATAAATTAATAATATATTATATTATATTATATCATACATTATTATAAATATTAAATTTTATATATGTATTTTTATATATAATATAATATATATATATATAGTACAGCCGTACCCAGCCGTACCCACAGGAAAAAAAAAAATTTCGCCGTACCGGCGTACCAGAACCCCGCTCCCGAATCCGTTCCCGTACCAGAACCGGCAACTTAGAATAAATGTTTTCTTGCCTAGGTCGGCCCTATTTGATAGGGCAAAAGAAACATGTATAAATACAAGTTGTGGCAAGGCATTTCACTCATCATATGGAATTGTTATTTTGATTGTTTTGGACTGCACTTTTGAGCAGCTTATTCCAAGGACGAAAACCCTTGAGAATAAAGGGTGAGATGGACGAAAACCCACTCTCATCTTGGGAAGACTTCATAACGGAGGTCTACTTGTGCTTCATTGCTATTTGGTGGAAGAGGAGCAGATTTCCAAATCAGATTTGCAGATCAGATTTGAAGGAGACACCACTTGGGGAGTATTGTTGCAATTTGGCTAGGGTTTCACCCTAGGTTTGAGCGCCACTACCTAGAGAAGGAGGGCCTTGCTTTTGGAGGGCGATTTTGGTGTTTGATGGGAGTTAGGGTTTGATAACATCTTCAGATTTGTAGCAGCAACAGATCAGACCTAATTTACCATTGTTTGTGGAGTGATTTATGGTGCTGATTGTCATCATTGCTTAGGGTTTTGCCCTACATTTTGAGCGCCATCATTTGGAGTTGTTCGGAGGGTTGTTGTGCATCATTTGTTGTCACTTTGGATCAGCAAACCCTAGCAGACTTATTGCAGACCTGAACGATCAGATTTGGAGCAGATGTCCTTGTTGTTGATGAGTGGAAGACATAGGGTTTCATGCCCTAATTGGAGCGCAACGCCTTTGGGAGATCATTTCTATCAATTCCTTGGGTCATTTGCTACTGATTTTTGGTATGTACAAGCCTAATTTAAAGTCTGATTTGTAACAGCAGAGGTCTGATGTATTGTTGGGCATGATTGGCCTATTGTTTGAATATAACTTGCATATTCAGAATTCTGATTTATAGCAGCAGTTGTTCAACTTGGAAAATTAGATTTTGTTTCATGTTTATACTTGCAATTTGATGATAGTTGGGTTGGATAAGTTTCATGATTGAAGAAGTAATCATAAGGTTTCATAATTGCTTTACTATTTAAGCATTTTGTGGCATATATGTTCGCTGTCCTTATCTATTTGAAATCAGAAATTCAAATCAGATATAGGGTTTTGAGCAGAACATTAAAGTGCGGAAAATTAGGGCAGAATTTGAAGAGACAGAAATCAGAAATTTGGTCAATATCCTATTCGGGATATTACAGAATGAATCAAATTTTCCCATACAATTCAATATTCATACAGATGTTGACAGCCCAACAGACAAATCTCTGTTTGAGTTCAACATAAATTCTAAAATTGATGGAGGTGAGGACCTCCATACTTTAGTTGGTGGAACGGATGGTTCTGCTTTTGAAACTCATGGTGATCATTTTGAAGAGCAATATTTAGACTCTGAGAATACAACAAATGAGATTACTAGAACAAGCAATGATTTTTATGATGATCACCCCATGGATCTTGAGTTGTCCAATGAAATGAGAGAAGAATTCTGTGATATTTTTGGAAACTCTCTGATTGGATCAGTTACAGAATGTAAGAACCTCAAAAGTGGACCAAAAAGATATAAAATCATTTTAGAAAAGAACATTGCATTTAAGGTCATAGATGTGTGACATGCCTCTAATTGTCATCTTAATATATGGAAAGCTCACTTTCCTGCTTTGATTCAAAGAAATATCCATGAAACTGTGCGAAGGTTGTGCCAACCAAATCGGTTCTTTGTAGGTGTAGTTGATGCCAAAAAGGAAATTGATCTTCGGATTGATTCTACCTTTACTTGGTTTCAAACTATGCCATTGCAAGATGTCTTTTTTGGAGGATGAAAGAAAACATCTTAAATTACGGATCTCGCCAATTTCCAACTCTTGGTTTTCTTTTGGGAGTTATTGGGAAACACAAGTACATGAGCCAGAAGTAACCTGGACAACAAATTGTCCTCGTACTTTAAAGGATGGTATCAACCTTATGACATTAAAGGAATTGGCAGTCTAGTTGAGGCAAGTATAGTAACAACTCTTTAGGGACATCATTGTAGTACAGAGTTAGACATATTCGATACAATCAAAGAAGTGTCATTTGGCGTAGAATTTCCAATTCCTAATTATATCAGAGTAGCGTGTAACATACACCGCTCTATGTATGTTTGATCTGAATGGTTTTTTTTGTGTTTTGATGTCTTTGTGTTTAAGTTTTCAGTGCATGTTTTTGCATGTGTGGTTTTTGCAATATTGACATAGAAAATGCAACATATATGGAAAACCCAGAAAAACTAAAAGAGCTATCAGCAAACTAACAACAACCCAGATGATTTTTAGCCAAAATATGAGGTTCTATTACATACCCATATTGAGTTTTACAAGTTGGTGTCGGGCTGTAGCTGTAGCAGCACTTCCGACACTTAGAAAAATGCTTACAAATCACAGTACAAGTGTGAAGATGATATTCTAGTGCATAGCATGATAGTCGCAGCCCTAGACGCCTCCTTTAAGAGATATATGAGCACCAGATACTACTGAAAAGGCCTCCTTAGAGTCCCACAACTTGCATCAGCTGGTACGGCCTTGTAGCAGCATTAAACAATACCAAGCACCCTTCCAACAGCTTGTAATATTTCTGTTTTAAACCAGACTCCCTTGCAGCAAAGTGGCGACCAGATTTATGAAGGAAAACACCTTAAAATGCTATCAAATCTTCACAAGACAACAACAGATGATGGCACGGCCCTGCTGGAGTAGTACGGCCAGCTTGGGTAATGCAATAACCACAAAAAGCTCTCTCAAAACGGTATGAATCTGTCACCTATAATGCTGTTCACCTCTGCAGATTACAAACATCTGAAAATGTAGAAATTCCACGTCTTTCTTGAAGCACAAATGAATCCTCTGAATGAAGATTCCAATAACCTCTCCTGATACGATCTCTCACGCACGAGGAAAGGGATCAATGAAGGGGTTTTCGTCCCAACACTGTCGAAAATCCAAACCCTAGAGCCAAAGCACAATAGAACTCCAAAAGCCAGAGCAAAATATCATAATCTTCGCATGTCAAATGAAGTCACTTTTTGGTCTTTTATTTGCCTTCCTTCTCCAACGCCCAAGGGAGGGAATTTTTAATTTAACTTTATTTAAAACATCACCTTGTACCACCATGAGGGGCACCCATCCCTAGGAGGGTAACTTTGAAGTTATAACTTATAATTATAAAGCGACTTTATAACATTACTTTATATTATGTCGGTCTCATAAATAGATATGAATTAAATCTTTAATTTAATTCATTTCGTACCAAATGGAGTTTCTAGTTGTATCGAGACCTTGAATTCTCATACCTTGACCATCCATGTCTGCCCTGCTAAAAATAGAAACCCTGGCTCTTGACTTACTAAAAATAGTAAGTCACTGAAATGACTTCCTACACACATCCATTAGCCTACGGAAGTCCAGTATAGGCTAATCCTGATCCTCTGGAGTGAGCTAAGTGGGGGACATTACATAGCGCCACAAAAGCTAATTGCATCACAAGGAAGATCAAGGATTGGGAATTGCAAATTTCTAAGATTGATTTGGGATCTCGGTATCTTCAAGAGAGATTCTGTCAAGTGAAGAAGAAATTCTGGAGCATCCTAGTTTGCGATTGCTTGAGAACAAGCAATCTTGGGAAGGGTGGACTATAATGTCCCCTTTTCGAAATGGGATTAAAATAATAATAATAATAATAAATTAAAATATTAAAATAGAATATAATTATAAAATATAAAATTAAAATATTCAAGTTTGTTTTTAAATAATAATTCCTCTCAAATAAGGGTCATGAAGGAAATCTGAAGAGTTGTGTTTTGGGGGAAAATCTATTTAAGAGAGGCCAAGCAAGGAGGAGATAAGCATAAATGAATATTTCTATTTCTAATTATTACTCCTTTGGAGCATGGAACTGCAGTTCAATCTAACCTATGGACGAAACCCCTGTTACAGAAGGTAACTGATGATCACTTTATTAAGGAATTCGTTATCTTACAAAGGTGAGCAAAAGCTCAATAAATAGAATACAAAGTCTAAGAATAGACAACAGGCTGTAACAAGATTACAGCAAGAAATGCAAAAAAGCAGGAGATGAGATAGCGACCATTATAGAAACAAATGCTAGTTTTAATACCCTCCCATAATGGTCGATTTGTCAACTAGACCAAGATGCGCCCAAAATTTGACAAACTTATCTGGAGACAGAGATTTGGTAAGAATATCTGCATTCTGGTCTTCTGTAGGAACATACTGCAAGACAACAGATCCGTCTTCAACTAGCTGGCGAATAAAGTGACAATGAAGATCAACATGTTTTGTCCGTTCATGAAAGATTGGATTTTTGGCAAGTTTCAATACCCCTTGATTGTCACAATACAAGGGTGAAGGCCTAGTAGGAGACATTCGCATGTCAGAAAGCATTCGGCGAAGCCAAACTGCTTCACAAGCTGCTTTAACAGCTCCTCGATATTTAGCTTCTGTCGAGGAGAGAGCCACTGCCTGCTGCTTCTTGCTAGTCCATGTGATGGCACCTGTTCCTAAACTAAAAACATACCCAGAGTTGGACTTTCTGTCATCAATCGATCCAGCCCAATCAGAATCTGTAAAACCAATCAGCTGAGGATCTGTACATCGGCCATAGAGAATGCCAAAGTCAGAAGTACCTTGCACATATCTCAACACACGCTTGGCGGTGACCCAGTGTTCTGCTTTAGGAGTTGTCATGAAACGAGAGATGTAGCTAACTGCAAAGCTAAGATCAGGTCGAGTGGCCGTAAGATAGATGAGACTGCCCACTAATTGCCTGAATGCGGATTCATTCTCGACAGGAGAATCGGAAGTAGCTGAGAGTTTCAACCCTTTTTCCATGGGAGTAGAAGCAGGTTTGCAGTTTGCCATCTGGAATTTGGCCAACAAATCGCGTGCATACTTTGACTGAGAGATGAAGATGCGGTCAGGAAGCTGCCAAACCTCAATACCTAGGAAATAATGTAGGAGTCCCAAATCAGTCATGTCAAAAGTCTGACTGAGATCATGTTTGATCCCCTGAATCAACTGCTCAGAGCTGTCGGTGATAATTAGATCATCGACATAGATGACAATGTAAAGACTATCATCAGCATATTGTTGGACATACAGATTGGAGTCAGAAGGGCTCCTCTGAAAACCACGATCCACGAGGTACTTATCAATCTTGATGTACCATGCCCTTGGAGCCTGCTTGAGGCCATAAAGAGCTTTTACCAATTTACACACTTGGTGTTCTTTGCCTGCAACCTTGAAACCAGGAGGTTGCGTCATGTAGACTTCTTCCTGTAAATCGCCGTTGAGGAAGGCGCTCTTAACATCCATTTGATGAACTTTCCACCCAAATTGAGTTGCCAAAGCAAGAACAAGCCTAATGGTACTCATTTTGGCTGTAGGAGCAAAAGTCTCCTCATAATCAACACCTTCTTTTTGTGAGTATCCTCTGGCGACCAGTCTGGCCTTATATTTGTCGAGAGTACCATCAGCTTTGTATTTGACTTTGTAGACCCATTTGCACCCAATGGGCTTTGTCCCCGGAAGGAGGTCAAAAAGAACCCAAGTATTATTCTTCAGAAGGCTGTGGTGCTCAGCATCCATAGCCTTTTCCCATTCAGGGACACCTTGGGCCTCAGAATATGTTTGGGGTTCTGAAATGCTGTGAAGATTTGCCATGAGAGCAAAATTGACAGTACTTTGCTGCTTGCTCTTCTTTCGAGCAGATCTACCTTCGATGAGTTCATTATCATGAAGAACACCAATGGTTTTGGCCCACCATTTAGGTCGGAGAGTAGATGAACCAAGATTTGAAGAAGAGACAGCAGCATCACCAGGAGTGGTAGAAACAAGATCAGGAGGATCTAGAGTATCCGGAGGAGAGGCGTGTGGTGGAACACCATGTTGCAAAACTGCCGAAGTCCTCTCATCAGGTGGAGCGAAGGGAATGTGTACACCAAGGTTTGAAGCCGTCAAGGGCTGATCCTCAGGATGAGGAGATGAAGAAGATAGCAAAAAGGGTCCAGTAGTCTCATCAATGACGACATCACGACTGAATATGAGACGATCAGTATCTGCATCAATTAGTCTATAAGCTTTATGATATTCACTGTACCCCGTGAACATGAGTTTTTGGCTCTTGGCGTCCAGTTTAGTGCGCTTGGCATCTGGAATCCAAACATGAGCAGTGGAGCCAAAAATTTTTAGATGGGTGACGTGAGGCTAACGTCCAGACTAGGCTTCTTCAGGCGTCATTTTCTTGACCGCATAGGTGGGAGATTTGTTTAAAAGATAGACAACAGTGTAGACTGCTTCAGCCCAGAACTTCTTAGGAACACTTCGATGTTCGAGCATAGAACGTGCCATCTCTGTAATAGTGCGATTATGACGCTCAACAACACCATTTTGCTGGGGTGTGTAAGGTGTAGTATGCTGATGTTTGATGCCATGTGTAGCACAAAAATGGGTGAAATTAGAGGAACAAAATTCCCCCCCATTATTAGACCGAAGAGAGACAATTGGACATCTTGACTCTTTTTCCACCAAGGCTTTGAACTGCTGAAAAGTGCTGAGCATATCATATTTTCTTTTTAGGAAATAGACCCACATCTTTCTGCTGAAGTCATCAACAAAAAGTAGAAAATATCTGCACCCAGTGACTGAAGAAGTGTTCATTGGCCCACATACATCAGCGTGAACCAACTGCAAAACCTTGGATGCTCTCCATTTATTTCCGTCAAGAAATGGAGTCCTATGTTGTTTGCCAGCTTGACATGCATCAAAGATGCCAGGAAGTTGAGTCTGAATTTCCGGAAGACCATCAACTAGATTCTCCCTAGCTAACTGAGAGAGATAGTGCATGTTGAGATGTCCATACTGTTGATGCCAGAGTTTACTGATGGAAGTGTTCCTGGCAACCATAGCTCGCTCTGGAGAATCACCCGAATTCATGAGTCTATATAGACCATGATCCTCAAGAGCCCGAGCAACAGTGATGCGGGTCTCACGATCTATGATCCGGCATGAGTGCATACTGAATACAACATCCAAATGAGGTGAGTGTCGCATGATTTGATTGACAAAGAGAAGGTTTAGCTCCATGCTAGGTACAAAGTAAACATCGAGAAAAATTAGATTTCTCCTTCCAGATTGTATCTGAACAGTGCCTTTTCCAGCAACAGCATATTCTTCGCCTCCTCCAAAAATGACAGAATCTTTGAACGGCGTGTACTCCGTGAACCAGTCTCGCCGATGTATAAAGTGACGAGAGGCCCCTGAGTCAATGTACCAAGCAGAGGTTTTGACATGATCTGCAGGGTGCTTGGCCATAAAGGCGTAGCCCGTAGATTTCATCAG
The DNA here is from genome assembly GCA_027924645.1 of Cunninghamia lanceolata. Taxonomy (NCBI): domain Eukaryota; kingdom Viridiplantae; phylum Streptophyta; class Pinopsida; order Cupressales; family Cupressaceae; genus Cunninghamia; species Cunninghamia lanceolata. The sequence continues at coordinate 913,788 of BSBN01000441.1, read as the reverse complement.
TTCAGGATGCATGACAGAAGACGCCATCGGGAGCTATTTTGAGACACAAAAAACAAGATATCAGAGAATAGATAATACCCAGACGGCAAAAATCTCAAACCATGGAAATTGACTCGACAATCCGAACATGAATTTCGAGATGAAATAAAAGATTTCTTCATACCTGTTGTTGATAGAGATACCTAGAGGACAAACCCTTTGGTTGAGAGTCGCAGAAATCACTATCGAAGTGAAAAAGCAAAACTAAAAAATTGCCGAAGTCTTTGACTGCAAGCGACAACCCAAAAAAATACCTGACACTCACCGACCTTTCAAGGAAACCCAGGGGCGAGCAAAACACAAGACACTATCATAGATCGCGAGTTGAAACCCCAATAGAGGAATAAACAATCGCAAATACAGATATCATTGCAGAGAAAATATGTAGCGAAGGGAAGATAACCCTAAGCGTTTTCAAAACAGAAATCCACTAGACAAAAAACGCAACCACAGGAGCCAAGGGTAGACGGAATCATGAAACCGCAATCCAGAAGCGGTGAAATCGCAAGCGCAAACAAACTCGTGAGTCACAGAGGGCCGCCTCCAAACCCGAGCAGAAAACACAGGATAAGCACGAATAAATCGTGACGGGAAAGACCCAGACGGCCGTCAGAAAACAATAAAGCTCTGACGGAAGGAAACCACGACCAAGGAACCAGAAACTTCCACCGATGCTACCAGAAGACGTGACCCAGAAGTGAACACGACTCGGAAAAAATTTGCACCCAAAAAAAACGCGACTCGTAGGGACGCGATTTCAGACAAACTGGCGCATTTCCAAATTAACCCAAGAGCTCACCCTGGCTCTGATACCATGTTACAGAAGGTAACTGATGATCACTTTATTAAGGAATTCGTTATCTTACAAAGGTGAGTAGAAGCTCAATAAATAGAATACAAAGTCCAAGAATAGACGACAGGCTGTAACAAGATTACAGCAAGAAACGCAAAAAAGCAGGAGATGAGATAGCGACCATTATAGAAACAAACGCTAGTGTCATGTCCCCGTTTCCGGCCTGATCATCAAGTGTATAATGGATTAGCCTATTCCTCATTCCCGGAGGCTAATTCTAAGTAATGAGGGAATGAACTGGTTTTTGACTAACTTAACCTTTTGTTTTGCAGGAGCAAAGTCAGAAACTTGTAAATTGACTAAGTCTGGGAGTAGTTTCATCAACTCTAGTGATCACCATTGCCAGGCGCACTCCTTGACAAATCAGGTTCACTTTGGCACCCAACTTCCAAAGCTCATTTTAGCTCTCAGTATAGCATTCAACTGGAGGTGCTCCTTGTGGTTAACTTCCTCCAACTCAGTGCCCAGTTCTGAGATAAGTGAAGATGTTAGGACATGAAGTTTCAAGCTTAGGCGCCAATAGCAGGCTGAACTCACCTAAATGAGCTCCTTGGGTTCTGAAGGCAACAATCAGGAAGATGAAGCCGTCTATGAACTAATTGAGCATCACTGGCTCATTCACCTAATATATATTTGTAGTCATTAAAAGAGCCTAATTGAGCTAGGCGCACTTTCTTATTCTTACTAAACCCCAAAATGCGCCTAACCCTCATAAGGCGTCAATTTAAGTTTAAACACTCCATTTTGAGCGATTGATAGATTGGAGGCTTGGGAGCTAAGGAAAGTCACTTAGATGAATAATCAAGATTGAAATGAGAAATTCTTAGCCAAGGCGCAAAATTCCTCAATTCTGGCATCTAGAAATCAAAGCTATGTAAGGCGCTCATTCCATTTGCCTAAGACCCTATTAGCGCCCTTGGTTGATGATCTCTCCAGACACCTGAAATGGCGCCCAGTGGGTCTTTCAACTTGTATCAGGAAGAAGGGAAGCATTTTCAGTGTTGTTCAGATAATCCAAGTTGTAAAGTTAACAAGGAAGAGAGCCAGAGGACAAGGCGCACTTATTGGTCTCCATCACCTCAGAAATGCGCCTAATGCAGTTGACACCTCCAAATGGCGCCTAGAGTCAAAAAGGATTTCACTGAATAATGTTAATGTTTTGAGCATCAAACTCTGTTTGGCGCATACCTATGCTCTTGCAACCTCAAATTGGCGCCTAGGGTTCAGTCATCTTCCTAAGGCGTGGTTCTGCTTCTCCATGACCCTGTTTTGGCGCCTAGATTTGGAAGCACCTTGAAGACTTGGATTAAGATGGAATTCACCTCCAGAATGTTAGGCGCTTGAGAGAAGATAAGGGGCGCTAGGGTAAAAGAGCTTCAAGAGTTTGATTGCAAGTATGAATTGTGGTAATAGGCGCTGATGCCGGTTGACATTACTCCAAACATGCGCCTAAGGGAGTTGCAAGTCCCCAAGACCAGTTTTGGAACAAGGTGCTCCATCAGGGGGTAAGAAGACAAGTGTTTTATTTCATTTCAAAGACTTCAAGAATGAGCGCTTTCAAGGAAGATTTGAGCAATTCAAGACTGGGCGCCAAACCCATGTCATTTCATCTCAAAAATGCGCCTCATGAATAGAATGGACTTCAAACTTTCCAAATCATTTAGAATGATGTTCTTGAACACTTGCATGGAGATGAACCATTCAAGAGGAGGGGGGCGCCAATTCACCTTTCCACAGACACCATGATGCGCCTAAGCATGAAAAGATCTTTCAATTCACTCAATATGAAGGGCGCTTGGCAGAAGTTGGTGTTTTTGACTTAGATATGGCTTGAGATGAAGATGTTTGCAAGGAAAGGTCACATCCTTCCTAAGGCGCCAATCTGCATCCTGTCCTACCCACAAATGCGCCTCAATGAAGATGAGGACTAAAAAGCAAGTTTTAAACACTTTGATATGGGCGCTCTCTTCAAGGAATCTATCCCTACTCAAAGGTTTCATCTGTTTGTTGGAAGATGTCTAATCCTTCTCCAGGCGCCAAAACCTTTGCAGAACCCCAAATCTAGCGCCCAAGTCAAGAGAACACTAGAATTGCGCCTTAGTAAGTTGGATGTCAAATTCTCCTCTTTCCAACCTTCATGTGGCACCTAGCATTGAGGACTTTGCAATTATGGCGCCTAGCCAGGAGATAAGGTAGTTGTAACTACCTGAGCTCTCATTGGTCCACAGAATGTCTTCGGGATCCGTGTCGAGGTCTCTGGATAAGCTTGCCAACTCAGAATGAGTCATTAGATGGGATATTCCCTTGGATATGCTTCTTGGGAAACGTGCCTTGGTTCCTCTTTGTGCATTGAAAAATGTGCCTTCATTGCCTTTGGAAGGCCTATAAAAGGAGGAGCTCTCATTCATTTGGCATCTGTTCATTTGACAAAATTCTCTCTGCAAAGCTGTTGAGCTTGTAATCTTGAGGCCTACGAGTTTCAAGTGTTGGGGTGATGCTCCCTCAACAAGCAAGGTGATGCTCTCTTGTGATATTGTGAGGTGTTGACATTCAATTGACATCATTGAGTTCAATTGAGTTGATCAAGTAAAGAAGACATTGTAAACATCAAGGCTTCAAGGCCTTCCTTTGTATTTCCATTTGAATAAGTTGTACATCATGCTATTGAAAGCATTATCCATGTAATAAGACACTGCAAGTTGATTGAATCAAGTAACAAGACAAGTACCCAACTCTAAGGTTGATTCATTCAGGAAGTTAACTTTGATGTATATCTTTATGTTGTTGAAGTAGTTGATGAATTGATAGCAAGTAACATTTTAAGTAAGGAAAATTTTTTGTAGCACTAGTTGGGTATCTTACAGCTAGTTTTAATAACCCCTTAGGGTCTGGAATTAGAGGACGGAATCCCTTTGAATTTCATTACTGAATTAGAAGACGAATACCCCTGATTCAGATTAGGGGCAATCTCACCCAGAGATTGCATGGATGTTTCATGTGTTAGACAGTTAAAATTGCTGTCAATAACTAGTGTACGGTTTTAGGGACCTTTCAAAGACATTTCAATTAATTGTAATTCGCTGCAGATTTAAAGTTAACTTATTAGCCGCTGCTGAAGATAAGTCTGAATTCTCTGAGCAGAATTCTAAATATAATATCTAATAAAGAATCAAACATATTAATTGAAATTTCTGAATCGATTTCATCAAGAAGCAACAAATATTAATTGTTTATTTATTAATCGTGCAGAAATTATCAGAATTGTGTGCTTGGGGTTTGATATATACGAAATTTTCCAAACGGGACATTACAATTACATTAAGCCCCCCTATCCCAAATGGGTCCACACGCTGTTTGGACAAGGGGGAAGTTAAATCCTCTTGACTTGCATAATACACTATTTCCCACAACTCTTATGCTAATCTCCACCTACACATACAGCCAATAGTCCCTTGACAATGAGCCCAAGCCTCTAATTGTAGGCCCACTATTAAGTGAGGATACATTCTCCAAGTGACGTGTCACCTCATATCACCACATGTTTCCTTTTCTTAATGTGACATCCATCTTAGTCCACATGTATTAGTACATTACATCAACATACACTTTATATTATAAAATGGACATCCAATCCATCCTAATACATGTCTATTCTAAGTTCTGACCCCCTCTCCTATATATTGGTAGCTCTACACAAGTGGAATTCATTTTCAGGTTTAACATACTAATGTGATTACATGAATCACATATCAAAAGGAGCCTGGTTATATAAAAGAGTGGAGTGAGCTCATTACTATCGAATGAAAAAGGTTCATAACAGACTCAACTCACAAAATTTCAAAATCATCGTTTTATTTTTGGGGTTCCAAGGTAACTACTGCAGAGGTAGAGCTCTTTTCACACTAAACTGGCATGCAGAAAGCAAAAGAAAGAGGAATTATATTAATGTCTACAAACCACTGAAATAGGTCAATGGGAGTCAAAAAGAACCCTAGATTTTGAAAAGTAATTGAACACTAAACAATGTAAACATAGTTAGAGGGAACAAACCTGTTGTGACCACTTTACAACATCAACCCCAATTACTAATTGGGTCCCCCTTTTTTGACTTGCCTGGATCCTTGAGGCTTATCCCATACTTTTATCCGGCGATGTCTTCACAGTTCGGATAGTGTTAGGAGCTTAGACTGGCCCACTGGGAAGAAAGAGAAGTAAAACACATAGGTTTCCTCCGGCAGTGCCCGAACCCTAATTGACTGTTCCAGACTATCCTTAGGCGAGAGTTTCATTTTTTCCATCCTTAGGGAAGGGTTTTGTCTTTTCACACTTGGGTAATGAACCCACTCCGCTCACGGCATGAAACCCAATTCCAGTCCTAGTCCAAGACCCCATGTATGGCTTAGAAATTCATTCCTGGACTCCGGTCCAGGAGTCCAACCCGGAGGTCCAAACCGGAGTCCTGTCCGGAAGTACCTCTCCCAGAGTCTCGTTCAAGGAATTCCGGCCTGGAATCCCGTTTCAAAGTTTATCTAGATTCTTCTTCCAACCAAGATTGCAGAGTTTAACAGAGACTGTCACTCCTTGGCGTGATCATCCTTCAGTCATGGAACTTAGTCCCGGCCTGACAACTCTAGTCCGGAAGGTCAAAACCAAGGGATATCTCTTTAAATCTCAGTCCGACACTCAACTTCATTTCATAGCTCGGAAGACTCGCAGATCGAAGACTTAGGGCAATTTCAGGAGACAATCAGCATTTACTGAATATCCCTCCGGTAGGCTGGAATTGCGACAGGAGACTTTTGTCCTGGTCGCAAAATCCCTTACCTACTGGATTTTGCGCTCAAGGACACTTTTTGTCCTGGTCGCAAAATCCAGTACCTACTGGATTTTGCGCTCAAGGACAATCTTTGCCATTTTTCAGCGTCTTTAGGGTAAAGGTATATTGAAAAATATATTTAAGTATAAGTCGAGAGATTGAATTTCTTATACTTTAAATATTTTTCAATATACCTTTCAGGATGTTTGAGATAGGTCTCGAATCCGCCGGATTTAACATGCAGAATCTAGAATTTGGAAGATCCACCAGATTTCAGACTTAGTCATTTTTCCAGGATTTCAGGATTTCAGGCTACCAGACTTAGCCAATTCCAAACAGGAAGAAATGAAGGATGAAACAAACGAACTTTGTCTCTCGCCACCGAATTTCTGGAGGATGGAACAAACGAACTTCGTGTCATGCCATCGAAAACAAACTCTCGGAAGACATTCCACCACAATGAAATCCTGCTGCAGGAACTGATAATGACTTTAGGGCAAAAGAATTCCAGACACCAGAGGAAAATGAAAGTACTCTCAGGAAATTCCCTGTCGCACATTCCAGGACCTTCTGGAATATGCGCCCAGGACAACTGTTTGTCCTGGGCGCAAAATCCAGTACCTACTGGATTTTGCGCCCAAGGACTGGGAGTATCCAGTTCCTCCATCCCTGCTCTGTCCAGTCACTTCTGGCTTGGATTTTTTTCTCTGACCCCTCTGTGGATACCTGACTCCTAGAATTCACGGTCAGGATGGAAGAAACGAACCTTGTGTCTTGCCATTAGATTCCCGGAGGATGGAAGGAACGAAGGATGGAAGGAATGAAGGATGGAACAAACGAAGGATGGAACGAACGAAGGATGGAAGAAACGAAAGATGGAAGTAATAGACTCTCGGAAGATGGAACAAACAAGGATGGAAGCAACGAAAGATGGAAGAAACGAACCCCTCATCCTGCCTTGGAAGTAACAGACTCTCGGAAGATGGAACAAACGAGGATGGAAGAAACGAAGGATGGAACGAACGAACCTCTCATCCCGCCTTGCAAGTAACAGATTCCGCGAGGATGGAAGGAACGAGGATGGAAGGAATAAACTCCGTTTTCTGATCCTGTATCAACATCTGAACCTCCATGGAGTAGCTAGGAGAATGAACCTACTGCAAAACCAGAATCCCACTTCGAAACTCAGGAAAATGCAAATCCTTGACTTAGATTCCCTGAAACTGAACTCTAAAGGCAAGTGGCGCAAATTCCAGCACCTGTAGGATTCTGCGCTCCAGGACAAATTTTGTCCTGGGCGCAAATTCCTTAACCTTCTGGATTCTGCGCTCCAGGACAAATTTTGTCCTGGGCGCAAAATCCTTGACCTTCTGGATTCTGCGCCCTTGGACATTCCTGATCCAGTCTAGAATGGGAGACCTGCGGGGTGAAATTTCGGAACCCAGTTTGCCAGCTCTTGCATGGAAGAATTCCTCGCCTGTTATACCTCGAAGTCCGGAATCCCTAAACACGATGGAGGGTACTTCTGGTTTTAAAATGGAGTCTCTGATCCCAGCATAAGAAAATCTATCCCTGCCAAAACAGAGTGATGAAGCCCTTAGCAAATATCCAAAAGATTGAACATAGAAGTCCAAGGACACATCCCGCCATGTTCCTCCGCAGAAAGCAAAGTGCAACCTTCCATCTGAGTAAGATTCCATAGGATAATGTTCCAAGACTTAGTTGGATTTTAGCGGAAGTTCAAAGATTATGCTGGGGAAGAAAAATCCTAGACCTCAGGAATTCCCCGACATGCCAAATTCCCCGACATTCCGAATTCCCCGACATGCCAAATTCCCCGACATCCCAAATTCCCCGACATGCCAAATTCGCCGACGTTCACAAATCCCCGACCACCGACAAAATAGAAAAAGACAAAAAACTAAGTCGGCTAAGGGAAAAGTTTGGCGGTTAAGGAATTTCTTTTCCTTAACCTAGGTCGGCCAAGTCTAAAGGAGGCTAAGTTGCCTATATAAAGGGGGCACCCAAGGCATTCCTAAAGCATTCCAATTCAAATTCAAATCTGAAATATTCATTTTAGGAGCAGAAATTCATCCTCCAGGACAAGTGGAATTCCAGGATGAGCAGGAATCCCCGACTCCATAGAATCCCCGACCACCTGGAAATTGCTCCTTGACCTGGAAATTCCTCCTGTCCATGCCTGGTAACCCTGGAATGAAGGAAAAGTCAGTCGAGTATGAAGAATGCCGGAGAATGAGGGAAATCCTTTGTTTGTTTAGGGATTTATGAATGAAATTGATCAAAACTTGCAAAATCATTCATGTTTCATTTCATATTGCATTGCATTTATGGATTTTGTGCATCATGACTATTTGAGGTTTCCCTTGTTTTGCAGGAATCCAGGACGAGGATGGGCTTCCATGAAGACGGAGCTCAAGGATGATCAAGGATTATCTCAAGCATCATGAAGTTCTAACACCGGAGAAGAGGACTACTTCCAACGCCAGACGAGGAGACTCTATGTGAATTCCACAAGAAGAAAAAAGAAAATACACTTCATGTCCAATATCAAGGATTCCAATTCCGGACAAGAGGATCAATCCTTAGAGAGCCAAGAACAAAAGTACAGTTCACCATCCATCAGGAAGAACGGGAATCCACGCCAGGAATGAGGAATTCCAACCCAGGAATCCAGGACAGGGAATCCTATTCCATGACAGGGAATTCCAACTCAGGAAGGAATTCCATTCCAGGACCCTAAGGAAAGTGCGCCCCTGCTCAAGGAAGGATTCCTCCACATGAAAATCCCGTTCACCCTGGAATCTGCGCTCAGGATAAAGGACTCCAGGACATCATGGAATTTGCGACCAAGGAAGTTCCGGACAGACAGGACAGTCCTATCCAGAAGTCCTAGACAGATGGCGACCAGGACAGCTGGAAAGTTTCCTTACACATTCTGACGACCTAGACAGGTGGCAGTCTCCTGCATGCATATTCTGACGACCCCATCTGCTTTTTCTAGGATTTGTAACCTAGGGCACATGTTTCAAGGAAATCTGATTTCCTTTTGCCCTAGGATATTTTTGAGAGCCTATATAAAGGCTGAGGGATGCCTCATTGTAATCTCTCTCTCCTTTTCTGATATTTACCATTCTAAAGCTCCTAGAGCTCCTTAGTAGTTAGTTTTCATTTCTGCATAGTTTCTTATGAGCTGGAACTCCAAAATCAGTTGGATTGTTGTGATATAAACTTCTGAAGTAATTATATATGCATTGAAGAATGGTGTTCATATATTCCTTTGGATTTTCGGCATGGTCTTATTGATTTCTTGGAGCAAATCTGAAAATATTAAAGTTCTTTCTTGTATTTTCATATTTTTATTAGTTAGAAAGATGGAGATTATTACTGTTGTATGATTGAATCTGTTTGTTCATACCATTGGTGATTTGTGGCTTGCAAATCATCGTGCATGGTTAGTCTGAACTTAATTCGAACCTAACTTCGACTGTTCCGTATGACCAAATCCATGTCTTACTGAAGCAGTCTGAAAATCCTTATTCCCCCTTAGAAGATAGCACCGCCCCTGCCTAGCTGTTGTCTCATGACGAAGCAGAGGACTGGTTCCAGTTTCTATCTCCAGCAGCAGTCTTCTTCCATCAATTAGTTAAACTCCTGAACCCTTATCTTATCTTTTTCACTTTCTTTTAGATCTTCATTAGGATTAGTTTTCCAGAGCTTCATCGTCTAAATCATCCGCCTCTGTAGGAATGGAACTTTAGAATTCTAGTTGTCAATCTGTGAAAGAATTCCATTCACCCGCAAATCCCAGTCCGAATCCCAGAAATGAATTCCATGACTCTGAAAGAGCAATCTTACGTAAGTCCCCTTCGTGATTACCAGCAAATCACATCATTCTACTGAGTCTATCCCTATGCACGTCAAGACCTGACATAAAAGGAACCTTGGAGCAGTCTCATTCGATCACATAGTTCAGCGTTTGAGAAGCTTTATTCAAGAGAGGATAGGATACCCAGTATTTTATTCTAATGTTGTTGTAGTCACAAAAACCTCATCAACAAAACATAAAGTGGTTTAACCTCAAATGATACAATCAAAATGTATTGTCTATGCTCTATAGTTCAAAGATCCACTTAAAACCGTTTGAACTTAATTTGTTCACCAACACAAAGACATGATCTGTAAAATAGTTTATTTTTACAGTCTGTTTGATAAAATATAGACATTAGCAAGCCTTAATGATATCCTCTATCAGTTGCTGTTAGAGAAAAAGGTCCAAAAAAGAAAGAGGAAAAGGCTATTAGCAGCTTCCAAATACATGCAACCTACACTTTTATCTTGGTACTATATCTGAAGGAAAAAGCATGAGTATTGGGTTTAGCTTGGGAAGTGTGGCTCCATGCCGAGAAACATTTTTTTCCCTTGTTTACAGCACTTCCATGGGATGAACCTATATCTGAGGTTGATTTCAAACTCGAATTGCCTGGTCCAGGAAGTGAGCATACTTGTTGATTGAAGATTTATTGCTTATAAAAAAAGAATGAGAGCAATTTTCTTGTGTGCTAAAATGGAACAAGTTGGAGCACTGCATGGCTCTACGGATGAACTGGTTAAAGTACCTCACCATTTTCCATTTGATCTTAGAGGCAATGTTCACCAAGGGAAGAAGAAGAATCTCAAGAAAAAAATGAAAAGACAGAGTTTTCATATCCAGTATTATTATTATTTTTTGATTTGTTTCATATCCAGTATTATTACTGCTTCGAGGGCAGACCAATTAAAGGGAGGGGGACTTTTATTAACCTTTTTATTTTTTTGTTAGTAGGTTCAATCAACCTTTTCATATAACTGAGCTCCTCTTGGTGTGTGGGTTTGATGAGACCAGGTATTTCAGCTTCATATTTTGTAAGATATAGAATACTTTGGGCACATAACAGACTTTCTATAAAAGACCAGAAAGAACTCTGTTATAACAACTCAAAAGATTGTCTCAACAATTTATATAGGCTAAACTAATTCAAAGGTGTATATGGCAAAGCTATATCCATTAAGTTTTTTATTTCAATCTTTCTTTATTGTAGCTCCTAAAATTTTAGAAGTGGTGGATATTGGCTCTGCATTATTAACCTTAAAGTCATTATTTTAGGTGACATTGCCCTTTTTCTGGATGAGGCAGAATTTCATAATGCATTAGCCACCTTGGGTGCATTTCCCTTGTGTCTTTGCCACCTCCAAATTGTGCCACAACTTAACTTGTTTCATTTTTGTTTTCTCCCTTTAGGCACATTTTCATCTTGCATTTGCCACCCTTTCTAACTTAGGCGGAACTTTTTACTGGCTCTACCACTGCAGAAAGGCGCCTCCTTTGACTTGATCTTTTTGTCTCTTTGTTGGGTGTGCTTTTGTCCACTCTCTGTCACTCTTTAGCATGATTTTCTTTAGGCTTAACCATCAAGTTTGTGGGCCAAACATTGATCTCAAGCCTCGGGCGGAATTTCTTCAACACTTAGCCACTTTTCCTTCATGAACTGGTGGAAGAGTAAGGTGGCTTTGCCACTCTATAGAGTTAGCCAGGTTCGGGGGTTTTTAGTTGGCTTTGCCTGTGCAAAAGTGCACATTTCCTTAAAACTTTCAGATTTATCCCTGAGTGCAGATCACTCAAATCTTAGCCATTCTTATGCACTTAAGTCTGACAAATTGTGTCAATGTTGTCTTGTCTTATAGGAAGGTCAGCAGCATCACCACAACCGATTTTTTGGGGAATCCACAGGGCACATCATGTCTTTTTCACAACCTGCACTGATATTGCTTGTGACCTTTCTTTAGACCCTAGGGCATGGTTAACGGTTAGTTTCCTTGGTCTTTGTTTAATTTGGCCCCAAATTTATGTTTATTCTACCTTTTGGCATCACACCCTAGTCTTTGGTGCTGCATCCTACCCTTTAGTGCTTTACATATATACACATCAAGAGAGCCTTATTCAAATACCAGGACATCAGTGTTTACCCTCACTATTGCTTGAGTTTGCTAGCTCTCATAGCCTATAAAACTAGGATCGTTGGTTGTTCTACTTTGCTCTTGTAAGCCTCTACTGCATCACATTTTCATGGGCATTCCTTCTGGGCCTATCAGCAAGATGTAGTTAAGGAATCACTAGCACTTTGCCTCAGATTGCAGGAACTTTCCTCTCATCATATTGTCACATAGTCTTGGAATCTTTGAAAATTGGTGTGGTCTTCACCTATGTCTTCTTGGAGCATGCTTGAGGGGCATTACATTATTCTGGTAAAGTCTTCACGTTGCATCATTTCTATCTTTGCATATTGAGCGTTTGAGCATCATTGGTTGTCAATATCTTGTCAGTTTTGCATTAGGGATTTATATTTTCTATAGTGTATTCCAATGTTACCAGGTTCTCCTACTTCGGCCTTCGTATTGCACAGATTTGGTTCTGATATGTGTTCAGGTTCGGGATGGCTCTGAGTTCACCCATGGTCTGGCCCAACCACCCTGGGTCCCCTGTGGGTCCATCCTCGGCGAGCCCAGGGCATACCCACAAAGAAACCCCAAGAAATGCCGAAAATATTTTTAAAAAATGCTGAATATTTTCTGTTTGAGGAGACAGAAAGCTCGCAAATGAAAATCTTTTACCATCTTGAATGTGCATTGCGAAGTCTATTAGAATAAGAGGCTAGGTGTTTGTCTTGGCTCAATAGTGAGTTGAAATGCTCTCCCTCTTCTAAACCGGCCCAAAATTGTGGGAAGAAGCCTATTATAGATAGGGCCCTATTGAATGGAGGTTATGCATTGACTGATGAAATGTTATCTGATAACAAACTCGACAATAAGGGATATACAAACCTGAGTTTTGTATGGGTACCGATATAACCTAGAGGCTTTTAAGTTTTATCATTCATAACATAATCATTCCTTGTGCAAATTCATTTATTGTAGGGAGCTATCCACTTTCTCGTTTGCCATACTTACAGTTTTTGATGAAAATAATTGTTTGTTGCAAATCAATCAAGTATTTAAGTACAACTGTATCCAGCATTATAGAAGTACATAGTTTTACTTCAGTGTGAATTATGCAGTTTACTGTGGCTATTTTTACTACAGGTTGCAACAATGTATAAGTTTCTATACCTGTTATCTGAGAAATTATTGCTTTGTACAGATGATGCCATGGCAATCTTTTTGGCTTTTCAGTCTCCAGAGGTTGATGTAATTGGTCTCACTACAATTTATGGCAATGTCTACACAAATTTGGCTACAAAGAATGCCCTTCATCTGGTATGCTGAGAAGACAGTTTCACAATATTTGGTTTACTGTGAAAATGAGTCATGTTTGGACAGTACTGTAGGAACCGTATCTATTGTTCTTTTTTATTATTTATACACTTTTGTTTTATCTTTCTATTTTTTTAACTCTCTAATCTTTTTGGGAAGAATGAGATGTAAAATTCTAGGCTGTGCATCATATTATCCTATTTTATACTCATTTATGCTGATTACATTACACATCAAGTTTCTTTGGTTCAACCATGTTGGCAAATTATTATTCTGACAGCCATTTTGTTTTTTAAATATAGTTAGAGGTTGTGGGAAGAGAAGATATCCCAGTGGCAGAAGGTTCATATACGTCAATCAAGGTTTGAAGATATCTTTAGATTTTTCTTAGCAAGCCTTGAAGATTAGAGAGAATCATTCTTTAGATGTGAAAGATGTGCTCTAAATCCATACTGAATTAAAGTTGCCTATGATTTCAACCTATATCCTGGCTTTTTTAACATCTCAACATAGAGGTTTCGTGAAATTATTTGTTGCTTGACGTGGAACATTTAAGTTGCTTATTATCATTAGCTCTCAAATTCAGAAGATATCTAACTTCTTGTTGCATACTTGTCAATTAGAGAGTTCCAAAGCTACGGATTGCAGATTTTGTACATGGTTCTGATGGGCTTGGAAATACCAATATTACTCCACCAAAAGGTAATGCAATTGTGCAATCGGCAGCAGAATTTCTTATTGATAAAGCAAATCAGTACCCTGGAGAAGTGACAGTAGTTGGTTTAGGACCACTTACAAACATAGCATTGGTAAGCTCTAATTTCTGTTCTGGTCGCATAAAATTTCTATATTCCATGTTGATTGGTATGTCTATCCAGGCAGTTGATTTTATTTTATATTCTCTTCACTCTAATATATCTCATTGTCCCAGGCAATAGAACTGGATCCTCTCTTCTCGCAGAAAATAGGGCAGATTGTTATTCTTGGTGGTGCATTTTCTATGAACGGAAATGTTAATGCTGCTGCAGAAGCAAATGTATGTACCATATGCATAATGTGAAGTAAGATTTAGTTGTATCTGTGCTCTTGACATATTCAAGAAATAGATTATGGCAAAAGGATCCTCTATTACAAGAGCTCATTTTCTTTCTCTCTTCTTTACTGTGTTTCTTAGTGATCTGCATTTCCGGGGGCCTATAATTAAATAATATGTTGATTAGGCTTAAATTAAAGAAATGAGATTGCCATTAATTGATCTACAAGTAAGACGAAGGATAACAGACAAGAATTAATTTGATAGATTATACCAAGGATCGTGAGTAAATTTGATCAAATTCTTTCCAACATTGCATAGAAGGAGACGAGTTCAATTCTAAAGTATGTGACTCACGAATGAGATGACACCAATTTGTCAACTACTTTTGCTATAGAGAAGGAAAGAGATATATTTGATAATATATTGTATTAATTATAATAATAATTATACAGATGATTGATGTAAGACAACACAAGGGCATCCATTAAATAGATGCGGGTGGGATATATGTGTCACGGGACATGCCCCTTCAATAATGAGTCATTATTAATATTACTAGGAAATTATAGTTTGATTACAACCTCATTTAAAATTCAACACCAATTATGAAAATAAAACATTAAAAACCACTTTGATGCTAATGACAGTGGATACCCAACTTTTTTTAAGATCTTGATGACAGAGTTTGACAATACTACAAGAAAAGCTGAACAAATCCATACCTCGTTCCTGCTTGGTCAACATTTTTTTTAGATGGATACAACCAGGATACAGAGATAGACATCTCTGCTCTTACGCTGATTACTACATGTTGAGCAAGTTGATAATAACTTTCATAGTTTTCATTATGCCTTAATTCAAAATTTCAAACAACTCACTATATTGGTTGCCACAATACTAGGTGTCTAAACAAAAATGTGTTCAACTTTACTCAACGAAACAGGCAGTTAAGTTTTAATCTTCAATGTCTTGTTGCAATGACAATTCAATTTCAATCCATTAAACTAAGGTATGTGTTTCATATTTTCACCTGTATTTTTCTGAATTGCAGAAATCCCATCAAGTCATCCCTCACCAACTGTGAAACAAATGCTCCCTCCTTGTTAGAAGAAATAGAGAAAACACTTAATGATTTTTTCCTCTTTGGAGAAATTCTTTTTATATTAGTTTATGGATCAAATATTTACATCTATCTAACAACTTGGTGTACAAGGAAAATCTTTCCATAATTCAACCAGAAAAGTTAACGTTTTAGCTTGAACCTGAAGAGGCAATGCTCAACATCTTTGCAGAGATGATTGAATTTAACTTTGATAAGCAAAACAAAGCTCCTATTTGAGAAGCCCCAACATCTCTAAGCTGATAGGTGAGGGGTCATGAAAACTAGCTTGACATTTTGACTTTCATACAGAAAGATTTTCAGCTTTCCCTAACCATCCAAATGTCCCCAAGGAGAGCTCCTCCTCTAGAAAAGCAAAAACTAATGAATATTTAAAGTCAGCATAAACCAATGCTGAAAGAAATTGGTTGAAGGACATCTGCAGTAAACATGGTCAACCGTTTTCTCTCCACCATAAAGCTTCCATAAAGAATCTTATATACCAATTTTATGGAGCTCCACCTTAACTGCAAACCTTAGTGGAGAATCAACCATCCCAAAACTTTGTGCCACCTGATGTAAGGACTCCTCACCCTACATCTCTTGTGCAATTGAGAAGCAGGTTTAGTTGTGGCTCATTACATTTTAGAGATCGTTATTTCCATTGCTCCATCTCCAATTTCTCTATTAAGGATCATTTTGCAAAATTCTTTGTATGCATATTTGTCTGCATTCTATAACTTTTGTCCCAATTCAAATCATATCAGTTGTCCCACTATTGATGCTTACAATCACAAAAGTCTCCAAGAGAAATGCCCTTATCTATCCAGTCATTTGCTAAAAAACATGGGCAACAGATCAGTCTTCCCTCTTAGGGAATGAAATGTCCAGATAAGCCTTTAAGTAAGATTCTAATAGGTCCCTCAAACTCTTGATGTATAAAACCAAATTCAGCCTGCTAGGTTGTCCACACTCTTTTAGGTGGGCTTAACCTAAAAACGATAATGCCTTGGCATTTACCATTATATAATAAAGTTGGAAGGGACTTTTGATTCCCTAGATAGATGAGTAGCTTGCATTCAATGATAATTTTTTTTCCCATGGTTCATCACTGTCTATTCCCATAACTAAATATTGTTGGGGATTCCTAAACCCCCTTGATCTCTTGACATTGTGAAAATATCTCAAGTCACTAAAGGAATACCTTGCACCCTATTGGTTCCCAAAATGACTGCAACCCAAAACCCTAAAACATTTCACATTCACCAAGGCTAGGGGTGTCGTCAAGGTGATTGAAAGAGGTTTACCAACAAGTCAAGGGCGATTTTGGCCAACTAACAGGAGCAGGTATACTCCTCTGCACTTCAGGCTGAACTAAACCTAGGAGGGATATTCCTAGAGGCATGAAATAGAACACAAACAAACAAACACAGCCATACCCAATGTACACTTGACCCCCCAAAGCTGTGACTAGGTCAAGACAAATTGGCTGCACAGGCCTCTGATTAAGCTGATTACTGCACTACGCATTTGCACCCAAATATAACTACATCACATTATTTATACTCTTTGAGATGAATCCACTTAACTTTTCATACACAAGATACATAGTGCAGGCATACATGTACATGATTCACCAATGATTAAAATAGTTTTGTATCACTTCAGATTTATCCCTGGTTATTACATTGAATCATGGACAGCATGTAGAACTTAAACTAAAACTATTCTTACTCCTACAACTAACAGGACGAGGATTTGATTAAAATAATGATTGATCTGTCCCTAATATGGACCGGGGCCTACTCCATTGGGCAACTGAGTCATAAATAACAAATGAAAGAAACACCCCCAGCAAAATATTAGCAGAATCATGAGTTGCAAATATACAACTCTAAAATATATTTTATATAATGGGGGCACTTATTTATCCCAGACACAATTGCAACAATCCATACATAATAGAAGAAAGACCCATACAAAAAGTTTGCATGATTTAAATGCTGTCACACATCATTCTAACTTCTATTACATTCGTGCCAGCAAATGTGGCAAAGGAGAATACAAAACTATGATTCAATATCCCCCTGAATCATTACAAAGCACTTTGGAGACATACCATGATATGAGAAAATTCAATGAAACGTTTCCTTCCTTCTACTGGACATATCCCTCCATTTCTTGTTCAGATATTATTCTTTGCTTGATGCTCGAAAATCTCCTTTTGGCTTTCCCAACCAGAGAATTGATTTAGCGACCAACTCCTAAAAAGAGTTTCAATCTTGCCTTTATAGTCTTCACAACTTGGACCTGAGGTTAAAATGGGCAGGAAAAACCCCCAACAACTCCACCAACTGCAATAAAAACATCAATTCCAGCTACCCATTTCGCATTAATGGCGATCCTGAGAGTTGTTGGCGCGTTTTACCACGTTTTCTGGGTGTTTCTGGACGATGGAGAGAGTAGGGAAGGCAAGTCAGTCATGCCCCGACAAATCGGGCTTCAGAGGTCGGGTCTCCACCATGCACCATGTATTTTGAAAAGGAAGACAAGAACCGCCTGATCCCGAAATACTTAGAAAATTGTTGGGGGTCAGGCCTCAGACCTTCCTTCCGCGTTCCAAAAGAAAGAAGGAACAAAAGAAACTTCTTGCTCGCTGCCATGTGAAACACAAAAGAATTTTAGTTCGCCGGACTTCGGCCATCGGGCCTTCCGCCTGCCTTCTTCCAAAAGGAAAGAGGAGGAGAAAACCCCTCGGTTGCCGATGCCCGAAACACTTAGATGAATAAGGCTTTGTCGGACTTCAGCCTTCGGGCCCTCTCCCTTAACGCATGTTTTGAAGAAGACAAAAGGCCGCAAGCCCGACCTCCGATGCCCAAAACACTTAGGCGACTTTCAGATTAACAAGGGGGAAATCAGAGCCGATAGGAATGGCACGATAGAAGACAGAACCCCAAAACCCCGAAACTCCGAAAAAGGTAGAAAATACAAGGAAAACACTTAGAATTTGGACTTAGTCATTTTTGTGGGTTTCTTCCTTGCATTTCAAAAGGCACACAGATGGAAACCTATTGGAGGGGACCCATTCAAAATAGTCTTAGATCGGATATAAATGATGGGTTCAACAACAAAGGTACAGAGTAGGGATCCTAGATGGATTTGGGGCAAAAAAGAGCAAGTTGGGAACTAGTTTTTTCAGGTGTCAATACTCCCACCTTGCTTGCCCCAAAGCAAGTTTCTAGTTCTAATCACCCTTATCAATGATATATAAACCAGTTGTGATGAGAAAGAAAAGAAGAATAATAGATGTACCTTACTGCTAAGATACTTTCAAGAATTATAACCTTCCCAACAAGATGGAGGTCAAGGCTACTCCAACATTAGATTTTTATGTAATGTCCCCCATTTAGCCCATATGATTAGTTGTTGGAGATTTGCCTATCATCGGACTCCCATAGGCTAATGACAGTGGTTAGGGGGTCTAATTGGAGATTTACTATTTATAGTAAGTTGGGTCAGAGTGACTTACTATTTATAGCAAGGCAGATTTAGGGGGCCTAGCATGTGGTTCATGGTTCCGAGAGGCCCCGAGGCACTATAAATCGATATATAAGTTAAATTTAATATTTAACTTATAATAGTTACAAAAGTAAAGTGACTTAGGTTAGCTAAACTAGACCCAAATGCTAACACTCATATTGTAATGTCCCCATTTTGGGAATGGTCTCCATTAGAGAGGATGTGGGCTTATCACTTCACTCTGGGATTCTTGGAGGGTTATCTTCCTTGGAGCAAACCACTTGGGAGAGCTACTCACATGGAGATATGCTATGAGATATGGAGTCTTGACATGATCTTGCTAAGAGATGATATTGCTTCATATGGATGCCACTTGGATGTTTGGGTAGGTGATATAATATGTTCTTCATGCATAGAGATGGACGAGCTCGAGGAGGTACTCTACATACCATCACAAGGAGGAGATCACTAGATGCTTGGCGCCAAATGGAAATATAATATTACTTGCATCTATGATAGAGCTTGAAGAGAAAAGATATAACAATCAAATCTTTAATTTGATTGGAGTGCTCATCAAAGAAAATATTAAAAAGGTATTTATCCTGTGTAGGTCGGCCCTATGGAATGGGCGCCTAGGACTATATTTGGTCGGCCATTATGGAAGGAAAACTCGATAAAATAATGCAAAAAGCCTAGGTTGGCCAGCATGAAATAAGGGTGAGTTTCATGTATAAATAGAAGATGATTTGGTGGCAATAAGGCATCAAAAGTAGCATTCATTCATCACACATTGGAGAGCGATCTCTTGGAGAGGATCTTGAGACGAAAACCTCAAGCATCCTAGGAGGAGTTGGGCGACAATCTAGCTTCTCTAATTGTGGATTTTGTGACGGGGATTCAATTGAGCTTCAAATCATCAAGGGCAGAATTCTACATCAGCTTTGAGAGCATCTATCATGGGCGAATGGACTAGGGATTTACCCTAGCTTGGAGGTAGAGGCGACTTGCATTGGAGGTGATTTTGAGGAGTTGTGGCTGCTAGGGTTTCATGTTACAGAAGATTTGCTACAGCAGTTAGGGCAGACCTCATTCGCCATCCTTCTAGGGCATATATTGGCATATTTGGTATGTAATTGATGGTAGATACTTTGCTATGTAATTTGTGACTTGTGGCTGTTTGCCCTCTATTGTTTGCCATTTTTGACTGCATATATCCAGTTAATAACAGCAGATCGGATTCCTTCATTTGTGTATTTTGTGGTGTAATTCATTCCTCTTGATTGGGCGAATCATATGTCATGTTCCTTTGATGTTTTGATGCTATGATTATGGTATTTTATGAAGTAATGGTCTGTTGAAAATATAAAAATCAGAAATTAGAATTGGGGTTTGAGCAGAAAAATCAGAATTGTTGCGTAATATCCCATTTGGGATATTACACATGTGGCATCTAGGAACCTAATACCAAAGGTGGATATGCGCAAGTTCGATGGCAAGGATCCAATGGTGTGGATAAATCAAATGAAGAACTTTTTTGATGTACATCAAATTCCAAGTGGGCAAAAAGTAACAATGGCTTTCTTATATCTAGAATTGGAGCAATTCATTTGGTATCAATGGTTGTGTGCATAAAGGAAGAAAAAGGCTTTCACTGTTACATGGTTAGTTTTAACAGAGGAGTTACAGTCACAGTATGGCAATAGTGTGGCAAACAACTACTTCAGCCAGTTAACTAAATTACATCAAACACGATCAGTCAAGGATTATATTCAGCAATTCCAGAACTTCTTCTTGAGAGTAGATACAATTTCAGAAAAGAACTTGAATGACTTATTTCTGGGTGGCCTCAAAGATCACATCCAACATGAGGTATGCATGTTTAGCACTAATTCTATATCCAAGTCTTTTGTCCTAGCACACAAGGCAGAAAGGAAGTTTTCAATTCTTAGAAAGCAAGGGTTCAGTGGCATAAGAGAAGATTTTTAGCACAACCATTCCCTCAACCCACTAGGTTGACTCCCCAACAAATTGAATAGAAGGCAAAAGGGTTATGTTTTAATTGTGATAGCAAGTACTGTAGAGGACATAAATGTGCGAAAAGAAAATAGTTTTACATTGAAGGGCCAAGTGAGGAAGAAGATGAAGAAGAAATATTAGAGTTGGGCAATGAGCTAGAGGATGAATTAGGAGATCCCCAACCAACCATTTCTTGTCATGCATTTTTTGGAATTAGCAAACCCCAGACTCTCAAGGTAGTGGGGTTCTTGAAGAAAGAGATAATAATAGTGTTGATAGACTCTGGAAGCACTCACAACTTCATCAACAAGAAGTTAGCTACTCATCTGGATTGTTTTATATATTGAGCTTAGAATTTCAGGTCCAAATTGCAAATGGGGGTACTATTAGTTGTTTAGGAAAATGCTATAGCATTAAATTGACCATGGGAGAATATCGACTTGATTGTCTGTAATGTCCCCATTTTCGGCATGATCACCTAGCGAGGAGAGAGTTAACCTATTCACCATTCCCGTGGGCTGATTCATGTGGTAAGGGAATGATTTGGTTGAGCTTTGGTTTGGAGAAGAGAACGTTGTTAGAATTTTGGAGAATGGATAGTTGATTTTATGGAGCTCAACTATTTTTCCTCGGCAAAATGAAGTTGGGATTTGACTTTATATATTTTGTGATGTTTTTAGAAAAGTCAACAAATAATAAAATAATTTTGCCAGGAGAGGGGCGAACCACTTGGAGAGTGGAAAGATGGAGAGAAAAAAGAAAATAAGGAAAATAATGCAAGTGACAATAAAATAATATTTTATTTATTAAATATTAGATTTTATTCCAAAAAGTGGTCGCCCAAGTGTGAAGAGTAAAAATAATAAAATATTATTATTTTATTAGCCCAATATTGGCCGCTCAACATGAGGAAATTAAAAAGAAAATTAAAATAAATATTTTATTTATGGCAGTGGACTCCAAAGTGAATTAAAATATATTTGATTTGGGCGCCCAAGTGGAGAATTATAAAATATGGAGTTTGGAGGTCATTTTGATCATTCTATGTTATTGTCATTTGATATTTGGAGAACTTCTCTTGGATGTGTTGTGACCTAATCACACATCGCCCCATTGCAAATGGGGACACCTTTTTTTTTGCAATTTTGAGCTTGTAGAAGTCTGTAGGAAGTGTCATGCAATCACGTCTCCACAAGTTGGACAATGACTCTTTCTCCCACGTAGCTTGAGATGGATTAAGTGGGTGCGAATGAGGTCCTGAGATCAATCCTGACACATGTTTGAGGTCCTAAAATCGACTAAGTCTAATATCCTGAAAACCTGAAGAAATGGCTAAGTCTGAAATCTGGGGGATCCTTAAAAATCTCGAATTTGCATGTCAAATCCTATGGATCGGAGACCTATCTCAAACATCCTGGAAGTATATTTCAAAATATTTAAAGTATAGGAAATTCAATATCTGGGATAAACTTGAATTTCAGAGACTGAAAAGTTGTCTAAATGCGAAATTCCAAGCACACCTACCAAACCCGCCCAGTCTGGGCGGGAATAACATCTGGGCTTGGATTATGTCTTGTCCATGAGAGTATCTCCCTGCATCTACTCCAAACCCAGCCAGGGAGAAAATCAAGAAAAGTTTGCCAATTGAAGAGTGAAGAAAGGATGATGAACAAGTCTAGCTTCAAGCAAATGTGGAAGAAGAAAACACCTTTTGAACAAAATCCAGACCTCACCCCCGAACCCGCCCAGCCTGGGCGGCCTCACAAGGTAGTCATCTTCATCAGGAGAATATCTCCAGACACTGCCTCCAAATCCGCCCAAGGAAGAGAGTTTTCAAGTTTGTAAGGTTTTGAGGACAAAGAGATGATAAAATTCTAGGGAAATTTATGAGTTTGAATGAATCAAAGGCTTTGCAAGGTAGAATTCCATGCATCACTTCCCAACCCGCCCCAACCTGAGTGGCCTCACAAGGTAGTGATGGACAATGTCATCACCAGGAGAATCTTTCTAGACACTCCCTCCAAATCCACCCAAGGAAGAAAGTTATCAAGTTTACAAGGTTTTAAGCACAAGGAGATGATGAAATTCCAAGGAAAGTTCATGAGTTTGAAGGAATCAAAGGCTTTACAAAGTGAAATCCATGCCTCACCTCCAAACCTGCCCTACCTGGGCGGCCTCAAGAGGGAGTCTTGGACTCTGTCATGTCTCACGCTGCCCTCTCCACACAACCCTTCCCAAACCGCCCAGGGATGAGAACAACACAGTTTGCAAGTAGAATCAATGAGAATGATGAAGATGAACACTTGGAGGATGAAGTGATCAAGTCAAAGAGGATGAAAAGTTTTCTAAGTGTAATAATCCAAGGGTCACTCTCAACCCCATCCTACCTGGGCGGCCTAGGGAGGTGAGCATGGAATCAAGTGTTTGAGCACTCATGCCACTCATCATTTGCCTACCAACTCCACCCATCTGCTTCCACACACATTCAAGTCCAATAAAAGGAGGTGAAAATCATTGAAAATCACAAGTATTGAAGTCAAATCCACACACCACCTTCAAGGCTGCTCATCATAGGCGGTCTCCACCATTGCACATGGAGAATACCTCAAATGCCATTCAGATCACTTCTTGATTTCACTCAAATGAAGGTAATTTACATGAAGAACATGCGAACACTAAGTCATGCTAAGGAGGAAGGAAAAGATCATGAAAATGAAGCAAGAATTGCCTAAGTATAAAAATCCTCACACCCTCTTCCAGCTCGCCCAGCCTGGGTGGCCTAGACCATGACCCTTGGATTTTCATCACACATTCCTCACGGGCCCTTCAAACCTGCCTGGCTAGGTCGGCCTAGACACTACAACATGGAATTTCAGGTTGCACACTCCAAACTACTCTTAACTCTGCCCAAGCAATCCAATGCCTTAGGTCTTGCAAAGTGAAAGGTGAAATCAAAGTGAAGATGAAAAATGTTTAAGTATGAAATTCCTCACACCTACCCTAAACCCGCCCAACCTGGGCGGCTTTCACACCTTGACATGGATTTTACACTCCACACTCCAGACTGCCTCTCCAAACCCGCCTAGGTAGGTCGGCTTGGGAAGGAAGTAGAAAGCAAAGTTAAAACATGAAAATATGACTTTCTTCATTACATAAAGCATGTTAGGGATTAATAATGAAATGTTATTGATAATCAAGTGTTTTCGCATTGATAGTTGCTTCTCTTGTGTAGGTAATGGACAAAAGATGGTGAGACTTTGCGTAGAAGAAGTTCGAAACAAGAGGAGTTTTGCTTAAGGCCATTTAAGGAGGAAGACATCATCACCACGTAGAGGAGCTCCTACATCAAGTTCGTCTTACTTTGAAGACTTAGTATGTCTGGATGAGGAAGACATCAACACCACGCATGAGAGGGAGTCATCTTCTAGTGATTCATTCCACGCGCCAAAATGACAATCATCATGTAATCTACTCCAAGGACTCGTGCACAACATATCTTCTACTTCATGCAACTGTCCAGAGGCATAATCCTGCATAAGCACAAGGATGTCACAAGATGAGAGATGAGCATGATCATCAAAGCGATCCATGAGTTATATCAAGACAACAAGAAGAAAATATTCTAAGTAAAGTGAACATGAGGTGAACCAGACTAGTTCGTTTAAAGATGTTGAGGTGGCACGTACACATCATCAAGCCAATCACATTCTGCCATGTCATTCATTCAAGTCCAAGTCGTCTATAACAAACAAGTGGATAAAGAGGGCCCACCATAAAGATGCTCCAAAGATGCATCACATTGGGAAACATGCCTTCATTGCCTCTTTCATGTTTTAAAAATAGCAAATTTTGTAAGAAACTGCCTTGTTGTCTCAATCTCGGCCGTTGATTGCTAAATCAATCTTGGCCCTTCATGTAATTTTTGGAGTCTATAAAAGGCTCATTCTTCTCATTTGTAAGAGAGGGAAGGATACATTATACATTAGATTAGAAAGGAGTAGAGTAGAGGAGACTCTTCGAAGTCATTGAAGAGATATTGAGAGATTGTTGTAAAGATACACTTCAAGATTAATGCAAGCTCATTGTTGAATGTTTCATGGTGATCTTGTGATTTTGGAATGTTAGCATGTTCTTCATTGTCTCCAAGATGGTTAAGAATTGTTTCCAAAGTAGCTTAGTTGATAGATTAGAAGTTCATTGATATAATGTTTCTTATGTGAAGATATTTGATGAATCCCTTTTGGTTCATACTTTTCGTGGATTGCCGAAGGTAACTCACTTTGCAAAGTTAGCCTGAACCTTGTTTGCATAAGTTTGGTTGTGGATGCTCGTTCAAATTGCGTCAGCTGTGGGTGTTTGGATCTAAGTTCACAACATGAAAATCATATGATTACCTTAGGAGATTGCACTTACACCGTGTAATTGTTGGTTCTCATGGTGAAGCGGAGCTAGGTTGTGGAAGGGAATTTGTCTATCATAGCATGTGCATTATATCAGTCCTTAGATTAGCTCTCTTAACCCTTGCCTTTTCTTTTTGTAGTTGATTAGAAGAAGTTCCATTTCACAAGGAAAGAGTACATATTTGAATGGAGTGATAAATAAATTCTGCGTAAGTCCCTTTGTGTAAACAGCATTATCACATCATACCACTGAGGCTATCCATTGCAAATCACGTACAAGGAACCTTGGAGCGTTCTTGTTTGATCACGTAGTTTAGCATTTGAGACACTTTGTTCAAGAGAGGATAGAGCACTTGGTGTTTTATTCTAATGTTGTTGTTGTCAAGAAAACATCATCAATAGGATACAACTTTGTTTCAGCAAGCTTCTAAGGACGAAAACCCTTAGAATTCGTGGTTTGGACGAAAACCCATCCCACATTGAGAGATGGATCCATTTGGGGTTCATTATTGAGCATAATTGCAGGTTTCTTTTGCATTTTGGAGCTTCAACCAACGAGGGTTTGAAAGGAGATTGGCATATGAGCTAGGGTTTGAAGTTCTGTTGTAGGTTGAAGACATTTTGATTCAGATCTGAAGGTTTATGTGGCATATTTTCATCAACAAATGCATGGCTAGGGTTTGGAGGTGAAGTGCCTTGTCTTGGAGGGCAATTTGGTGATTGGCATCATCCATTGTTATGCAGATTTTGTGTTTCAGACCTCTGAAAATTCATAGCAGGTTGCAGATTGATGTGTTAGTGGCTTCATTTGGTGTTGCATTGACATATTTGGCATCTAGGAATCTATCGCTCCATTCCTAGACCTAGCCGCCACCTTTTGGAGGAGTTTAGGGTTTGTTCAGATTTGTTATCAGCACCAGCAGATCAGAAAACCAGTGCTAGAACAGCGACATATTACTCATTTCATCATTGGTTAACCTTCTAACCTAGGTGGCTATCATTGAGAGTCATCGCCTCATCTTGGAGAGGGTTTTTTTGTCATTGAGGACCACATTTGTAATCATCATCAGATCTGATTTGTGATCGGTCATGACAGTTATGTAATCAGCTTCCATTTATGTATGTGAGTGGCATGATATCATCATCTGGGTATGTAATTGAAGACACGTCTTTCAAATCTTCAATTTGAAACTATCTATTTCATTTTCAGTCATCTATATTGTGTGATTTTTATGCAAATATGTTTCCATATTGTTATCATACAATGGCAAAACCCTATATGCATTGAAACATTCAAAAACCCATTCAAAATCAAACAAAAACAAAATTAGAAAATCAGACCAGCTATCAGAAAAACAAGGCAGAATTGGTAAGGGTTTTTACATTGTCCAATGATTGCTATTCCCATGGATGCAACAAATATTATGTTGGGAGTGGAGTGGCTCACTATATTGGGAAAAAATGAGGTGAACTTTAGCATCTATTTATGAGATTTCACTCAGATGGAAGGATAGTTGAACTAAGAGGGTTGCATGCAAAGTCCCCATAGGTGGTAAGCTCTCATCAAATGCAAAAGATGCTTAACAAAGGGTCTGATGGATTTGTGGCTCAATTGTTTTCATTAGCAGCCTATCAACCAAATGTTCCTACCCAGTTAGATTTGCAAGCAATTATAGATTGTCACTCAATGGTGTTTGCAGATATGTCTTAGGGATTGCCTCCTAAAAGGGATTAGGATCATGCCATTCAGCTAGTACCAGGGAGCCAACCATCCAACATCAAGCCTTATAGGCGCATCCATATATACAAAAAAGTGAGATTGAGAAGATGGCTTAGGAGATGTTAGAGGTAGGTATTATTAGGCATAGCCAGAGTGCCTACTCCTCTCCCGTGGTGATGGTGCGTAAGAAGGATGACACTTGGAGCATGTGTCGAGACTATAGAGAGCTCAACAAGTACACCATCAAAGATAAGTTTCCTATTCCAGTCATTGATGATTTACTAGATGAATTGAATGGAGATTTTTTTTTACAAAATTTGATCTTAGATCACGTTATCACCAAATTCGAATTAAGGAAGAAGATTTTCCCAAGATAACATTTAGGATTCATGAGGGTTATTATGAGTTTCTAGTAATGCAATTTGGTCTTACTAATTCTCCATCTACATTTCAAAGTTTGATGAATTCCATTTTTAGGCCATTTTGAGGAAGTTTGTATTGGTGTTCTTTGATGGCATATTGATTTATAGCAAGACATGGGACGACCATTTGCACCATGTAGATCAAGCATTACAAGTTCTTAAACAACACCAGCTTTATGCTAAACCTTCCAAGTGTGCTTTTGGTCTTAAAGAGGTGGAGTACTTGGGTCACATAGTGTCTCACAAAGGAGTAAATTTTGATCCTACAAAATCAAGGCCATGATAGAGTGGCCTATTCCTAAAACCATTAAAACTTGAGGGGTTTCCTAGGACTCACTGGATACTATAAGATTTATGAAGAACTATGGCTACATAGCAGCATCCCTAGGCCCTCATAGCTTTGTTGAAGAAGGATGCTTTTCAATGGAATGAGTTAACTAATACTACATTTGAGAGATTGAAGGAGGCTATGTGTACCACTCTAGTTCTAGCCACTCTAGACTTCACCAAAGATTTCATTGTGGAGTGTGATAGCTTCAGGAAATGGTATAGGCATAGTTCTCATGCAGGTAGGTAGGCCCATTGCTTTTGAAAGTTGTCAATTGAAGGGTAAGAATCAACTCAAACCCATTTATGAGAAGGGAATGCTAGCTATTTGTCATGCTGTGAAACAATGGAGGCCATATCTGATGGGTAAAGACTTCAAAGTTAAGACAAATCATGATAGCTTAAAAATATTTTCTGGAGCAACGATTATCCTCTGAAGAGCAACAAAAATGGGTCACTAAGATGTTGGGTAATGACATTAAGATTGTCTATAAGAAAGGGAAGGAGAATATAGTGGTTGATGCACTATCCATGAAGGATGAGAAGGATGGGGCATTATTGTGTGCCATTTTAATATTACAAGCAAATTGGGTTGAAAAAGCCAAAGTAGAGTGGCAGAATGATGTTACTACAAGGAATCTCATTCAACAGTTGCAAAATGATCCCAATAGTTTAGATGACTTTTCTTGGAAGGGCGACTCTGAGGTATAACAAGAATTGTACCTATGCAAAAATTCCACCCTCAAACACAAGATTCTCGAAGAGTTCCATGGTTCTCCAAGTGGGGGTCATTCAGGATTTGGAAGACATCATCGAATCAAGCAAATATATCATCGAATCAAGTAGGATTTCTTTTAGGAATGACATAAAGGTGATGTTCAAAAATTTGTAGCAGAATGTTTGGTATGTCAAAGGAATAAAGGGGAGATAGTTAAGACACTTGGTCTTTTGCAACCCCTAGTTATCCTCAACCAGCAT
Source organism: Cunninghamia lanceolata (assembly GCA_027924645.1). NCBI lineage: Eukaryota > Viridiplantae > Streptophyta > Pinopsida > Cupressales > Cupressaceae > Cunninghamia > Cunninghamia lanceolata. Next base: position 885,255 of record BSBN01000441.1, on the reverse strand, counting down.
TGGGAGGAGATTTCCATGGATTTCATCACAATTCTTCCAAGATCTAAAGGTAAGAGTGTCGCAATGGTATTGGTGGATCGCCTCACCAAATATGCCCATTTTATTGCATTACCGCATCCTTTTACAACAAGTACAGTGGCAAAAGCATTTATGGAGAACATACAAAAGTTACATGGTACCCCGAGGGTTATTGTCAGTGATCGTGATCCTATATTTACTAGTAACTTTTGGACAATTTTATTCTCTTGTTTGGGTACTCAATTGGCTCGGAACTCTTCATACCATCCTCAATTAGATGGGCAAATTGAGGTCGTCAATAAGTGCTTAGAAGGGTATCTATGTTGTTTCACTTTAGATAAGTAGTCTCAATGGGCGGATTGTCTACCACTAGTTGAATGGTGGTATAACACTTGCATAGTTCAAAAACGTCCCCATTTATGGGATTATATGGATACCATCCCCCATCCATGACATCATCATTGAAGGTGACACCAAGAGTTCAAGCCATGGAAGACCACATGAATCATCAATAACATGTACTTTTAGGACTCAAGGAGAATTTGGCCATGACACAAAATAAAATGAAGACCAACACCGTAGTGAAAGGAGTTTTGAAGTTGGTGATTCGGTTTTCTTGAGATTGCAACCTTATAAGAAAATGTCCCTAAAGCAACAAACAAAGAATAACAAGTTGTCACTAGAATATTATGGTCCATATCGGATTCTGCAGAAGATTGGTAGTGTTACAAGCTTGAGTTGCCGCCAACAACAAAGAAACATCCAGTTTTTCAAGTTTCCTGTTTAAAGAATGTGATTGGTTTATAGATCCCTACACAAACAGTGTTACTAGAGCTAGATGAAGGAAGAATCATCTTGGATCCAAAGTTAATTCTCCAGACATGCACAAATAAGTTGAGGACTAGGACAATCAGCGAGTATCTCATTGAATGGAAGAATTTGTCAGTTGAAGATGCCACATCGAAAGATGAAGATTTTGTGCATAAGTATCTATAGATGATTAGTATTGAGGACAATGCTTCTTTGAAGAGGGGGGCATTCTACGCCCTTAATCCTATAGTGTGCATAGGGTTGAGTAGTCGGCTTGTGGCTACCTTAACTCGTAATTAAGTTATATGATCATTATTATAATCTTATTTAGATATTTAAGTCCGCCTATGTGATATAATTAGGTATACAAGTCGGCTTGGGTGATATCCAAGGCATAAGTAGGGTATATTTAGGAGGTAGTGAGTGTTTTTTGAGTATCATAGTGCGAATTGTGGTGTTCTTGGAGACTTTTGCAGTTTTTCCCCCTTGAAGTGGCTTATTATTATCAACTATTTGTAGAATATTTTCCATTATATTCTTCTATTATACAAGTTATTTCATTACAAAGAGGCAGAGTAAGTGCCAAGTCTTTGTGGAACACTACAAAATTGCATAGCCCTTATTATTTAGACTAGTTAGATTCTTTAGCTTCACTGTTCGTTTTTTGAAGAATGAAGATATGGTTAGAAATGGCAAGGACTTGGTGTTGTAGAAAACACAGTGATAAAATTGTGAAAATGGAGTGTGCCATGAAGGTTTGTGTGGCTTCAAAGGCTGAATTTGGGCTTGATGGTGGGGGTGCTGCTCCTCGACCCTGTTGGGGGCTTTGTCCCCAGACTTTGCTCACAACCATCCCACCACCATCTTGCCATTGTCCTGCCACTGTACCCTTGTCGTCGCCAAATCTAAGCCCTTGGTCTCCTAGTCCCTGAGACCTGTCCTTGCGTCCCAACGTCCCCCCATTCCAAGACTTTGTGGAACAAAGCTTGGAAGAATCCTTAATGAAGGGAATATGTAAAGATATCTTTTGGTGCTGGAACTTTTCCCACATTCAATGTTCTCTCCAATAAAAACTTGTGTCACATTCATGTGTTGCATAGAAGGAATGTTTTTGATAAATTAGTTGAGGGAAAAGGGCCCTCACCTGATTACAAGCTGAAGCAATACACCTGAAGACCATGGCAATGTTGGCAAGAGACACTGCTAGGCATGATAAGTGTTGTCATTGATAGCAACTAAGTCTCTACTACACATCCGCATTGCTTAATTTACCCATACCGGAAATTAGATTGAAGATTTGTCTAAGTCCGAGAAGTCAAGAACAGAGTGTGTGACAGGGTCCGGTATCTTGGTCCGGATCTCTCTGGTGGAAAGTTATAATTTGCTGCAGATCTGAGGTAGTCATAAGCATTGTCAAGACAATCTAAATCTAGAGTTTTGGCCTCCGGTGATAAAGGATTCGAAAGTTATTAGCTTCTGAGTATTAGGTTAACAGTTTGACAGAGCAGTAAGAAGAACAGGCCGACCTTGTAAATGATCTTGGTTTCGGATGTATGGAAGATGTTGATTGGGCAAGTAGTGATGACCAGTGATAGTGGCCGACCTAATTGATGATTTGTGAGCGCAAGTTTTGGTCTGCGTCTCAAGTTATGCATGGATCTAGCCGACAGAGCAGAATATTCAATAAAGTTCCAAGTGTTCTTGAAGCCGACTGGAAAGGATGCGGATATATATAGCCGATGGATATGGATGATTTTGAAGTGTGTGTGTGTTGCGACTATGGTGTAATTGTGAAAAGAGCAAAGATCAAAAGTTCAGATGTTAGCAGAGCAGTAAGAGGAGCAGAGTGAGGATGAAGTGTGTCAAGTTAGTTTTCTATGCTTAACCGGAACTGAACTCCAGCATTGATAGATGCTAAATATCAGTTCAAATTTATTGTAATTCTCTTTCTGTAGGTAGTGAGCCTTCTTTTGAGCAATGAGCTCTGGGCAGTGAGCCCGAATGCATGTGCATTCCCCATTGTAATACTTTTAACAGAGTATAATCTTTGTGGGTTAACCCCCACCGTGGTTTTTCCCTTAACCGGGTTTTCACGTCAAAAATCTTGGTGTCAAGTGTGTTATTTATGTTTCTGCTCATATGTTATTGATTGATGCTGAAATGTTTACATCATTAATTTGATTACAAGTTGTAAAGGAAGATTAAAGGTAGAAAAGTTTAAATTGTGGGACAACTGATTCACCCCCCCCTTCTCAGTTGTCCAGACCTAATCCAACAATTGGTATCAGAGCAAGGTTCCTTTGAAAAAGTTTAACAACTTAAGGAAGATCTGGGAAGGCAGTAAAATGGATGAATATAACCTTCAAGGGCAACTTAATCTTGCCCTAGACGATCTTAAGCAGTCCAGGGCAGAAGTCCAAGAGCTACAAGATAACCTCAAAAAGGCTGAAGACTTCATTGAGATTTTAAAAGAAAAATTGAGCAAATCCAATACAAAAGGAAAGGAGCAACCTCTTCAACTAGAAAATCATTATGAAGACAAGGTCCTGAAAGAGAAGACAAAGGAATGTGAAAAGTTAGCTAAAGAAGTTGTTGTCCTAAAACATGAGATGGAATCTGGGGTAATGAGACTAACCAAGGAAATTGAAGATAGGAAGAAAACTGAAGAAGAGATGAATCAAAATCTGAAAGAGAGAACTGGAGAATGCTGCAGATTGGATGGAATAGCTGGTCTCCTAGAATCTAATCTACAAGAAAGCAAAAACAATGAGAGAGAACTTGAGAGACAAATTATCACTCTTAGACATGACCTAGAAATTGCAACTGAGTATAAGGAGAAGTTCAAGATAAGCTCAGCTAAACTTGAAGCACTAATTGAAGGACAGAAAAAGGATGATGGCAAACATGATCTTGGTTATGAGAAAGGTGAAAGCTCTGGATCCGGACAAAGAAATCTTCAACCAAGGGATGGGAGAAACAGAACTAGAAAACTTCCGGTAAGACAGCCTAATGCTCAAAGATATCCATCATTCAATGGAATTTGTTTCAATTGCAATAAATTTGGTCATAAAGCTATTCAGTGTAGAAGCAGAGTAAATCAAAATGATCCATCCTTCTCCGGTCAATGCTTCAAGTGTAAGAGGTATGGTCATAGATCAAATGAATGCAGAAGTATGATAATGAATAATGCTAACAATAGAGGAATTGGCAATTCTTTCAATGGTTACTGTTTTGCTTGCAATGGGTTTGGACACATGGCTAATCAATGTAGATCAAGAGGAAATCAAGTTTATGTTGTGTGCTTTAATTGCAATAAATTTGGTCATATTGCAAGATTCTGCTGAAGTAGGAACAATGGAAGAAGAGGTTCGGTAAACAGAAAACCAGATGAGCAGAGACAAGACAAAGGCAAAAGAAAAATTGATGTGAATGAGATACAGAGTGAAATGAACAAGACTTGGGTAAAGAAAGATACAATAAACAATGGTGATGGGTCCGCACTGGAATCCGGTGCTGACAATTCCTCCAGGAATTAAGTCAGGAGCTCTGGCTCAAGGGGACCTGCATTGAACATCAAATTCCCCCAGTCAGTAAGTGGGTGCCTGAATCTAGCACAATAAAAGAGGATATTTTGAATTGGTTCAAAACCTTTGGAAGGATTTTCGGAAGAAAAGATGTTGATATGAAAACTTGTGGAGTGATTCATGAAGAACTATCAAAAATAAAGTAATCGGATAAAGTTAGGGCAACACATTTATTACAATGCCAAATTAGGTTTTGCAAAGGATAAAAGGTCACTTGCTCACACATTTAAATCACTTTGCATTCGGCGGAAACAAGAAGAAGAGCATCCGAGTTGCAAATCCAGAGATTGAAGCACAAAGAGCGAATTCAACCGGAAATTGATCAACCCTAACCCCGTGGGAGAAAAAGGTACTTCTCTGTAAAGCTTTGAATCTGAAATTTGTTGAGATGGCTACTCCACATGTTGACATTACTGAAAGGCCTCGACCCAAATTTAAGAAGCATCCTGACAAATCAATAGTAGTCGACCCGTTAGGCACTTTTTCGAGTGTTCCTATGGTGTGCTGCATGTTGAAGACATTAAGGTTTATATTCATGCAAACATAGATGAATTTGGAGATTCAAGGTATGTAGACTGGTTTGAGAAACAACTCAGGGATGAAAATCACGAACTTAAACTCGAGTATAAGGCAGTACAGGATAAACAGTTTATTCAGATTATGGGGTTTCCAACATTTGATGAAGATGAATGGGTCCAATATGTTTTGAGTCGGATGCATGATGAATTCATTTGGTTGTTAAAACCATTCAAGATTACCAAGGATGCCATCATAATTGTAACTGGGTTAAATTCAACTGGTGGATTACCCATGTTGAAAGCCGTGAAAAACCAGATAGTGACTGATGCTACCGGTGCCAAGTTTGACAGAAGGGCAATGACCATCAATGATATTATAGAACTAGATGTTAAATTCGCTTCCATGGTGATTGGTTACAAGAATTATCACTCCAACAGGGAGAATTCTGTTTCCGGAACAGCCATATATGCTGCATACAAGATGCTTAAGGAAAATATTGATTATGACTTGTGTGAATTACTGCAGAATCAATTGATTGAAAATTTAAACAAAATCAAGAAAGATAAGAAAAACACTTTCAAGTATGGTACATTGGTTCTAGGTCTGTTCTTTTACTTTATGAATGAGGTACCTGGGGTAAAAGGTGTGCACTGGACTAAGGATGAGCCGGTTGCCATTCAAATCAGAGATCATCTTCGCAGCATTGGTGGTTTCAAAGCTCATAAAACTGCAATATGGGGTTACTTTAAGAATTTTTCAGAGTATGATGCATTTAAGGGAAAGAATCCCTAAATCAATTGTTGAGAAGTATAAAAATGAAATATGCTCCATGGTTGACACTGATTAGTGTCTAATGGAAGCAGTGGAACCCAGAACTGCTTGGATCATGCCCATGGGGTATGAAGTAGATGAAAAAATCTTGAAAATGTATGCTCAACATCTTCTAAGCAAGCCTAAAGACAACGGTTGAAAGATTTGGAACTTATGAGAAGCTGAATTTAAAACTGCATACTGAGCTCAGAGAACCTGAAACCAATAGGAAAGTAAGCAAAGAAGTTGAGCAGTTGGCTGAAAATCTGGGCCTAACTAAGGAAGCTGTGAGGAAATTTAGAGAAAGGACTGAAAAGGCTAAGAAAGAGAAACAAGATAAGAAACAAACAAGTGCTCCGGTGGAACTCTCTTCCACTTCAAGAACTACTAGGAGCTTTGCTGCTACTCCTGTTCCTCCCAAGACTGCAAAACCGGAAGCAAAATCATCCAGAAAAAGGGAGAAAAGGAAGAAAACAAAAGCATCCCGAACCTATGAAAGCACAAGAGAAGAAGAAGAAGATACAGATTCTGACATTGAAATCAAGGAACTAAAAGCCACAGGCACAAAAGCGGCCAAGATATCCAAGGAGATGCCCTCCGAAAGAAAAAGGGAAAGCAAGAGGCAAAAGACAGGAATATGTAGAGAAGCCTACCCTTTCAGTAGATGACATCATTAAATTAGTAACTGTGGATGGAAACTTGGCTCCAATGATAGAATTCTATGATGACTATAGTGATGCTGACAAAAGAGTACTTGAGGAGGCAACATAAGATATTTGAATATCTACAACAAGGCTCTTATTGAGATATGTTCATTAATACCAAAAAGCCTTGAGAAAAATTTGGAAATGAGAAAAGACAATGCAAAAAGCAAGGATCTTGAGATCCGAGAACAAATATTAATACAATTATGCTCCCAAATTATTCCAAAGCAAATGAACTTGATATTCAAAGAAGCCAAGGATGAGTTCTAAAGCAAGAAACAAATGAATAAGCTTATGCTAGGGGAAACAAACAAGATTGCAGAGGAAACCAAAGAGATTCTTCGGTGTGCTTTGAAAAAGCACAATCTTCCTATTGTAGAGAAGGTAAATGTAGAGATTGAGCCCTCAGATATGGATGTTGAAGGGTTAAAGGAAAATAAGCAACAGACTGAAACTCTAGACTCCTCTGTTCCGGAAGAGGGAGTGCAAAATGAAGGAGAGGAAGTATTGATAGAAGAAGCAAATGTTGGCCATGATCCTCCAAATCCTCCTGCCATTGATGACTCTGGAAAGGGCCAAGAGAAAGAAGAAGAAAAGAAGAAAGAGAAGGAAGAGGAAGAGGCAGGGGGAAAAGAAGATCTAGCAGAAGGAGATGGTGCTAATGCACCAAAGCAAAACAGTCCAGTTGCTGCCACTGACAAAGCACAAGGGAAGGAATTTGAAATAGCAAGTGTGGCAAGAGACACTGCAAGTGCAGTACAGAGTTTTCTCAGCAAGGAGATGCTAGAGTTAGATGAGCCAGAACTAATACAAGGACCAATCAATTATGACACCCTCTCTCTGGATCAAATACTGAAGATATCGTCATTCACACATGCCAAAGCAAGGGAGAAATTATTGAAGTCTCACATAGAAGACAGTGAGTTGATAAGCTGCATCCGGAGCACTGGAGAAGATCATGCCCACATATCAGAAAAATACATCTGATTCTCCTTCTGGTAATTTGAAAAATCTTGTGCATTCTATAAATACAAATTTTGAGTCCTTTGAGAAGTCAGCCGAAATAAAGGTCGGGAAAGAATTTTTGGATAAGAGGTTTAGTGAACTAAAAGGTCTTATAGATAATGGTAGAAAAACACTCGACATTGGTATAAAGAGTATTGAAAATGCTCTTAAGGATGGTGATCATGTATATAAGTTTTGTTTATCATGGCCTAAAACAGTAGAGGATATTGAGAAAAAGATAAAGGAACAGGAGAAAAAGTTGCTAGACCTATCTCAAAGTTTTGATCCTTTAACAGTATCTTTGGCGAGCCAAGAATGTCAAGCAATTAACCTGACAAATGAAATAAAGAAACTTATCAAGGAAAAGAACATTATGGAAAGAATGGGTGAGCTCCGGGGACTGATTACCCCTAAGTTGGAAACAATGTTTAATACTTTGTCAGAGGCCCAAAGTACTACCCGGACAAGTGATCCCTCAGATCAAAGGAAAGCAGAAGCATATGCATTTTTGCTAAGTGGACACATTTCAATTTTGGATAGTATGAAGAGAAGTTAGGACACTGAATTTGTACAATTAAAGAGTATTTTCACAGATGTCCTTAAGTATATGTAAATATAACATATGGACTGTTTGTACATATGCGGTCACATATACAGAGTTTTTGCATCATTAGTGATTGCGGATCCCACCCTTTGCCATTGATATCAAAGGGGGAGTGAAGAGCAGTGAAAAATGAGAAATCTAGCAAAGGGGGAGCACCGGAAAGCAGTGTGAACAACAGTATGGAGCACAAGTAAAGGGGGAGTTATTCCGACACTTAGTCATTTTTCACTAAGTGTTGCCATCAATGCCAAAGGGGGAGATTGTTGTCAAGAGACACTGCTAGGCATGATAAGTGTTGTCATTGATGGCAACTAAGTCTCTACTACACATCTGCATTGCTTAATTTACCCATACCCAAAATCAAATTGAAGATTTGTCTAAGTCCGGGAAGTCAAGAACAGAGTGTGTGACAGGGTCTAGTATCTTGGTCCGGATCTCTCCGGTGGAAAGTTATAATTTGCTGCGGATTTGAGGTAGTCATAAGCATTGTCAAGACAATGTAAATCTGGAGTTTTGGTCTCCGGTGATAAAGGATTTGAAAGTTATTAGCTTCTGAGCATCGAGTTAACAGTTTGACAGAATAGTCAGAAGAAGAACAGGCCGACCTTGTAAATGATCTTGGTTCTAGATGTATGGAAGATGTTGATTGGGCAAGTAGTGATGACCAGTGATAGTGGCCGATCTAATTGATGATTTGTGAGTGCAAGTTTTGGTCCGTGTCTCAAGTTATGCATGGATCTAGCCGACAGAGTAGAATATTCAATAAAGTTCTTAGTGTTCTTGAAGCTGACTGGAAAGGATGCAGATATATATAGCCGATGGATATGGATGATTTTGAAGTGTGTGTTGCGACTATGGTGTAATTGCGAAAAGAGCAGAGATCAAAAGTTTAGATGTTAGCAGAGCAGTAAGAGGAGTAGAGTAAGGATGCAGTGTGTCAAGTCAATTTTCTATGCTTAACCGGAACTGAACTCCAGCATTGATAGATGCTAAATATCAGTTCAAATTTATTGTAATTCTCTGTCTGTAGGTAGTGAGCCTTCTTTTGAGCAGTGAGCTGTGGGTAGTGAGCCCGAATGCATGTGTATTCCCCATTGTAATACTTTTAACAGAGTATAATCTTTGTGAGTTAACCCCCACCGTGGTTTTTCCCTTAACTGGGTTTCCACGTAAAAAATCTTGGTGTCAAGTGTGTTATTTATGTTTCTGCTCATATGTTATTGATTGATGCTGAAATGCTTACATCACTAATTTGATTACAAGTTGTAAAGGAAGATTAAAGGTAGAAAAGTTTAAATTGTGGGACAACTGATTCCCCCCCCCCCCCTCAGTTGTCCAGACCTAATCCAACAGGCAAAACTATAGAAAGCTGTAAACAACACCAGTTTGAAGCAGAGGAGAAAGCCACTAGCTAACAAAGAACAGTAGTAGACAAAGCTGCTGAAACTAAAGAGTTGATGAAGGAGCACTAAACATCCAACAAAAACTGAAGTCATAAAGGGAAAAAATCAGAATCTCCAATATGCCCTAAAGAACCTAGAACTCTTAGTGTGGTATTATGTCCTATGTTTGCAATAACCAAAGAAGAAACTTTAGCAGTAGGAAAAAAATAACGATTGTGACAGGATGTAGCAGCAGAGCACCACTAAGGACCCCAGAAGCAGGGAGGAAAGAGAAGTACAAGAGCAGAGCCACCTACAATCAAAGACTGTATTAAACTAATGTTTTTATAATGATCAATTAGCTTTTAGGATAGACTTTAGGAATATTCTTTATTCTTTTATCGTCTTAGTTGTTGCTCTTATCCTTTTTGGATAAAGCGTTGGTAATCTTATTTAAGGATGCTTTCGCTCCTTTGTTTAATATCGAATATCTTGGTAATCATTCTATGTTTATTTTTTGTTATATGGTATTAGAGCCCAAATTGAGCTTCGAGATCTCAGAAAGTGAATCATCCTAGGGACTGTTGCCGGCAGTGATGGATCGTGGAATCACTTGTGAAAGCACAGTTATATGCCAAACGAACGTTGTATGGAATAGTACGAAACGGTATGGTATTGTATGGTACTATACGAAATATTCAAGGGTTTCTGGTTGAAAAAATTGTGATTGCAGAGGGTAAAAATCGTGTTTTTATTTTTGATGCAATTCACATTTTTAAATTTCTGCTAAAAAAAGACCTCATTTTTGAAATAATTGTGGGTGGATTTTTTTGTGAGTTCGGGCCAACTATTTTACCTGTAGATTGCCACGTTTTTTGAGAGAATCATAGGTTTTTTAAAGTGTTTTGCAGGTTGCAGATGTTTCCTTCTCAAAATCACGGATTTTTTCCTTAAAAATCACATTTTATTTTTTTGAAACAAGTGGTAGATTTTGAAAGGAAAATTGTGGGCAGATTTATCAAAATCATGCCATCTTTTTTTCCGAGTTTTCAAGTCGTAAGGGCAGAAAGGAAGTCACAAAAGTCAGGGTTTCTGAGGATGCGAAAATCCGAGTTTTTTGCAAGAAATTGCGCCGCCCTTTTTGCTACAAATTGCCTAGGGGTTTTGTTGGCATTTTTTTACAGAAAAATCAGGCATGTCTTCTTCATAGATCGCGACTAGGGTTCTTTCTTGGAGTTTTGGCGATTTTTTAATAAAATTGTGGGTTTTCTGAACATGGGCAGTTTGTTCAAAGTTTTTTGGACGATTTTTTTATAAAATCGTGAGGTTGTTGATACAGTTTTTACAAGATTTTTTCTTCAACAGCTAGGGTATTAGCCAACCTTTTTAGCATATTCATTTACTAGGCAAGGTTGTTTTTCGACAATAGAGGGTTTATTTTTTTACTTACTCTGTGATTACTTTGCTAGAGGGAAGATGGCCTCTTTACCCAACATTATGTTGGAAGGCAACAAATGCTTTGCTACCAAAAATTACAACATGTGGAAGTAGCGAATGCTAATGATTTTCAAGTACATGTGCCTCGAAAAGATTGTCCTCCATACCAACGCCTGACCAGCGACTGCGGGTAAAGATCAGGGTAAGTTTGATGCATAGTTGGAAAACTCAATTCGCCAAAAAACTCAGCAAGCCCAAAATTGCCGAGTAAAAAAAAATCAGAGAAAACTCGGCAAAAAACTTGGGAACTTAAAAAATTGCTTAAATTTCATTAGAAATGCATTTTTGTTTTACAAAATTCAATGACAAGATGAATCCAATGAGTACAAAAGTGTTTTCCATTAAATTTGATTGACTTTAATGCAAATTGATTACAAAATCACATTCTCATGCGGAATCCTGCATACTGAAACCCTGATAGTCTGATAGAAATTACAATAGATAGCTGAAAATGAAAATAGTAAAACTAGAAGTAAATACTAAATACAACATATTACACCTTCCTCTTCCCTAATTTAGTCAAAGCTAGGGAAGAGGTAGATGCTCTAGTCCTGCAAGTACGTGGTGCCAATGGCTCCTCGGTTGGCATGGAAGGTTGTGGCTGAGGCTTGACCACCATCTTGGAAATATCTAGCTCTAGCAATGACTCCTCATCCTCATGATTGTCCTCCAACCCTACATCTCTTATTGCACCCACTTCCTTCATTGCCTGTCTCTCGAAATCAAGAATCTCGTCTACGGTAAACAATGGAGGTTGCTCATCCTGCCCTGTCCAATCACTGTAAGGATCTATCTCATCCAAATCAATAGGATTCAGTGATTTGTCCTCTACTCTTTTTGTGCGCAATCAAAGGTTGTATTGCACAAAGAAAAGGTCATTGAGGCACTTTTGAGCTAATTTGTTCCTCTTCATGTGAATGGCCTCAAACAAGGTCCAATTCCGCTCATAATTGGATGCACTACAAAGCTCCTATTTTCCATGCCTCAGAATTGCAAAATCATGTCAAATTCCACAACATTTTACTAAGAGGTCCTTGTTCTTTCACCCTGATGCATGTTCCTGAAACCCTGAATTTGGCTAAGTCTGAAACCCTGAAAAATTGGTTAAGTCTGAAATCTGATGGATCCTCCAAAATCTAGAATTTGCATGTTAAATCCCATGAATCCGAAACCTATCTCAAACATCCTGACAGTATATTTCAAAATATTTCAAGTATAAGAAATTCAATATACAAACTTATACTTAAATGTATTTTGAAATATACTGTCATAACCCTGTTATGCTTTTACCTGTGCAGGCTGCGAGTCTTTGCTGAAAACTCGGCGAGTCTTTGGCGAGGACTCGCCGAGTTTTCGGTAGAGACTCACCAGAATGACTCAGCGAATTTAAGTCAAGAAAACTCGTTTGCAAAAAAAACTCGCTGTTTTTTAAGACTCGCCGAGTTTTCGGCGAGTCTGCCAACTATGGTTTGATGAACGTGACATAGAAGTAGTCATGTTGATAAATTATTAGTGACTGATGAAATGCTTCTAGAGGTTTAGACAGGTACGACCTCTGTGGAAATTTGGAAGCATCTGCGAGAATTGCATGAGACTTCAGATAAAGGTAGGCCCTTCTTTCTGAAGCATATGCTCTTTTCGATCATGATGGATGAGAAAGTGTCCTTGAAATAACCCTCCCTGTTCTGTGTTTTAGATTTCCTAATTTGGGTTTAGTTTTTTCTCACTGTGTGAAGGGTTTTCTGCCGTTTAGTTGAAACCTGCTTGTGTTTTGATGTTATTTCCATAACATAACATACATGCATGCATATATTTTGCAAGAACAAAGGAAATAGAAGTACCCAAATGCTCTATTTCAAATGAAATACATTACAAAGCATTAATGAGCAATACCCATGAAATAGAAAGCTAAACGTATGGTTGTCGTCACATACCCATTTCACTGTACTGGTAAAATGTTTTGCTACAGTCATGAACAACATACAACTTGAAGTTTATTACAAGAATATGAAGAGAGTTCTGATTTTCTGTTACAGTCTGATCTGAGACAGGATATAGTGATGAAGACCTCCAAAGAACACCCAAACTGAGTTCTATGACTCCCTCATGTACCCACGTCCCCAACACAAGTGGTACGGCCCTCAAGGAAGTAGCAACAATAAATATAAACCCTTAACAGCTCTTCAAATGCTCACTAAAATCTGCTATAAGACTGCAGGTCTGCATACGCTGGTTAGGAGAGAGAACCAAAGAAATGCTCATCAAAAACCCAAAACACTGCTGTAGGTGGTACGACCAGGTACAACCTTGGTACGACCAGGTACAACCCTGGTACGACCAGCATAAGGCTGCAAACTCCACACACTCTTTGCCAAAATACCGACTATAAACTGCAATGTGATCTCCAAGTTGTCTTTGTAATTTTGATGCTGAGAAACTGAGAAAATCTTCAAGTAAAACTCTCCGCGACTGATCACGAAACTCTCAAACTGAATAGCAATGAAGCACAGTTGCAACCACTGGATATGGCTGCCCAAGAACCCCCTTCGGTGGTCTCTCACACCTGCAGTAAGTTGATACTAATGGAGGTTTTTGTCTCCAAAAGCCCAAGATGGTTTCTCAAACCCTCATTTGCAGAGCATATATCAATCAAAATGAAAATGTCGTGAATGAGGCTTCTTTTCATTTTTTGGCTTTTATATTACCCACAAGAGGGTTGACCCATATGAGAGGGAAATATTTCATTTAAAATTCACTTTATTCCTCATGGAGGCGTGCAAGGCCCTAGAGGTGACTTTTATTTGCATTTTTGCCATTTTACTCTAATCACATACAATACATTGTAAAGTCCAAATATTAAATATATAATAATAAATTACGGACTTTAAAATGAAAGGGCAAATGAACTTGGAATTTGACGACCAATAGACTGTTGGAAAGGTCTCATCGAAACGCTCCACCTCCAATCCTGAATTTCCCAAAATAGTCAAAACCCTAACTTACTAAAAATAGTAAGTTCTAGCCAAGAAGTCCAAAACCATCCATCGAAACTCCCAGAGTTCCCTAACCACATTGGTTAGTCTACGGGAACCAAGTATAGACTAACACCATCTAGGAAAGGGGACATTACAGTCCTTGTAGGAGCATTTACTCAAGATCAAGGACATTCGAGATTAGTTATTAGCCATATAGGTCGGAAGATGGAAGAAGAGGAAATGGTGGTAATCATGCTGAAAAGCTTATCACGGGCTTATGATCATTTTATTGAGACACTCAATATCACCTCTACTAATGTTGACTTGAAGTCCGAAGAGCTGTGCAATAAGCTCTTACAACAAGACATATGGAAGAAACAAGACATATGGAAGAAACAATTTGGACCAATAGTGATACACAAAGTATGGAGGAGGCATTTGCAACCAAAGACAAAGGCAAAGACAAATGGTCACAGAAGAAAGGACAAGGTAACAATGAGGATACTTCGAAGAATTTGAAAAACATCACGTCATTATTGTGGTAAGATGGGTCATATGAAGAAGCATTGTAGAAAGAGCTTGGTTGAACATAAATCCAACCAGGGAGGGCCTCAGCAAAAGGCTCATGTCGCAGAGCATTTGGAGAAGGAATCAACCTTCTATGCATTCATGGCCAAACAACTAGCAGATTAGTCTAAGTCATTAACAAAAATTAATCACAGAATGATTACCAAAATATTTGATATTAAACAAAGGAGCGAAAGCATCCTTAAATAAGATTACAAACACTTTATCCGAAAAGGATAAGAGCGACAGCTAAGAGGATAAAAGAATAAAGAATATTCTTAGAGTCTATCCTAAAAGCTAATTGACCATGATAAATAAAACATTACTTTAATACAATGTTGCCAATGTGATGCTTTAAAAATTATTCCAACCATATGTATATTGTATTTCAGCAATTTGTCCCTAAATTGGTAATGTTAACTCAGTTCCACACAAGATCTATGTTGATGTTTTGAAACAGCCATAAGCTATGCAAAGACAGATAAGTTCACATGGCTATTATTTCTGTGCTTCTGCAGGTTTTTCTGACGTATTCAATTAGCCTTTGAAAAACATATATATGAATAGCATGTTTGTCTTTCACTCCCGAGTACAAAGAGAAGGTTAATGGATGCTTGTGGTTTATTGAAGAGTAGTGATAGTCAAGAAATATTCCAGCTGAAGGATTTGTTCAGTTGCCTTTTCACATCTATATTATATGGGGACATGAGGCCATGTAGGATCCATAATGTTATCTTGTTGTTCAATTAGCAGGGAAGTATATAAATTTATTTAGTGTCTTACTTGCCCATGCACTTAAGAATATAGTGGCTTTTAAAGGAGAGCTGAACTGTTTGTGCAAATACTTTGAGTACTTAAAATAACAATTTTAAATTTTATATGATAGGAAGGATTCTAAAGTTTGTTATTCCAGCCATTTCTATTCAAAAGAGACAATTCATGTTTTGATAGGCAGCAAATGCCAAAACCTTCCTTGATACTTGTGAGAGGGGAAGGTTATGTGATTCATTTGCACATGGGTTCTATGTATTGGAATATACTGTACAGAAATGCATATTCTATCAGATTAGAATTTGAAAATTTAATGGATGAAGCAATAGCTTGGATATTTGTTCATCTATCTAGAAACTGCATTTGACTTGAAGTTATGATTAATCAGATTTATGGCGATCCAGAAGCTGCTGATATTGTCTTTACTTGTGGAGCAGATATCATAGTTGTTGGAATTAATGTTACACATCAAGTTGTTATGACAGGTTATTTCTTTTTCTTTTAGTTTGTTATACTTGGATGATTGGCTAGGGTTTCTTTCCTACCAAAATATAAAATTAGCTCTGCCTGTGCAAATGGTTTCTCAACATAAATTTCTGTTATATTCTTTTACTTTTTCTATGTACTGACTCATCATACTTTATTCCGACGTGGAAGCTTTAGTATGATTGTAACTTGTGACGATGTTTAAACCTTGCAGATAAAGACCTTGAGGATCTTGCTCGCTCTCATGGGAAATATGCCAAGTATATTTCAAAAATATTGAAGGTTTATTTTGAATATCATCTTGAGGCCTACAATATATGTGGTAAGTTTAGAATAAGGGTGCACATGGTTTAGAATAGGACAGAATTCTCATGAATTCAAATATCCTTATTTTAAAGACTATTTTTAAATGCTGTAGATGGTTGATATTATGCGAATGACATGGAAGCTTTCTCTGGAATACATGTGACGTTAAAATTGTCTTTGGTATTCCATTCCAAACCTTGTTTCTAATTTAATTTTCAGCTTACCCTTCTAATGAATCCAGGAGTATATCTTCATGATCCTACTGCAATGTTTGCGGCTATAAATCCCTCACTCATGACATATGCAGAGGGTGTAGTTAGAGTCCAGTCAGAGGGTATATGTAGGGGCCTCACTATATTTGACAACATGAAAAAGAGGTTGGTTACTCTCCCTTTAATTTGTTTTTGACCAGGATGTATCTGTGATGCTAATTTACCACTTTCAAGTACTTTGAAACTTTTTTGACATGATTCATTGCTTTGAAGTTGGAATGTAATTTTGCTTGAATGAATCTGCTTATAGATTTAATTTTTTTCACTTTAGTCCTATAGGTACAGATGTCTCTGAGATGGTGAAGATTTAGTGAGCATTTGGTCATTTGCATATTCAAACCCACCTTGAGTATCAAGGAATTTGTAGATTTAGTATAAGTTTGTTGTTAATTTTTTACATATTTGGTCATAAAATTTAGCGATCCAGTTGGATCGGAATCCAGTGGACAACACACTAAATTGTAGGAATTTAATGTGTTATAGATGGAATAAATTAATGACAACAATTGTAGCATAGAGATAATTGCAGAATTGGAACTCAATGAATCACGAATTAATGGAAACAAAAACATACACAGAACAATTTTGGAATAGAATAATTCAGTAATTTACTGTTTAGTTGATATTAGATGTATGTACAACTTATCTCTGAGAAGAGGTGTAAGCCATTTCTCCTGTGTTATTACAAAAAGAAGGTAGCGATCTTTGAGAAGAGATGCCAAGCTACCACTATATGTTCTCTGCCATGCTCTGCATATTACAAAATGGTAGCAATCTCTATCAAGAAACATTTTGTACCAAAATTATTCTCTTTTTTATTCACTTGTCTCTTTTATACGTGAAGTACCTTGCCATATACAATCAAATACATCAAGAAATGAAAAAAACGAAACAGGAGATAAGGCATTCCACCTTGGGAATCCAAGAAGTCATCCATCATGCATTGATAGTGTAAAGACCCTACTACAAATGACTGAAATGTTTTCTCAAATTTTAGATAAGATTTCTTGCACAAATCAATATAAATCATCAAAATACATCAACATATATGAAAGCCATCAAACCCTTTGCATCTCCATTGATTTGAAATAAAATAACATCAAGTAATATACTGTTGTCATGAAATTACAGTCACTGTATCAGTCATATCAGACTTAAATACATCATGAAAATAACATCCAGTTGTCCTCCAAACCCTAAAATATCAAGAACTATCAATGGCAAATGATCAATGAGACCATATGTCACTGTTGTAGCCTTATATGAAAGCAAATAATGGACTGATAACAATATATCTGCTGCTGCTATGACTGATATAAAATATATATATGCCCAAAAATGTTGTAGAAGCCAAAAGTATGACAAAATGCTCTTCCTTAGCCAAGCGATTGACTCCTCAGTGCAATATTTAGCCTCTATGATGTTCCCAAGGTCTTCAACTATCAAGATCTTCAATCAAATCATGCATATGAACCCTTAAATGAAATACCTAGTTGGCTGTCATAAAAATCAGAACTCAAATTCATATCAAATCTTCACTAAAATGCTTCTTTTCCTCAAATCTACTACCTTGGCTCAACTCCACAATGTCCAAGGGTTTCAATGATATCCAATTCACTCCAAATAATCCACAAAACCTGCAAATTCAAGCACTAATGGTGAAATCTGAATGATAACACCTCACACAAGGGTATGGGGTCATCACCATATCAAACAAGGGGTCATCTCCTTGCAAATAAACTGAAAATCAGAATTCTCAGCTAAAACAAAAGACATAGAAAACATACCAAATCATCAAAATCTCGAATTGATCTTCAAGAGCTCTATTTATCCTCTCCAAGGATAGGCGTTCCTCTTCTTTGTCATTTTGGAGTGTAGCTTGAATTCCACCAGTGAAGAACAAGAGTCTTGAATCATTTTAAATGAATTACATCCATGAACTCAATCATTTAAAATCAATATTTAATTTTTTAAATGAAATACATCTATTTCACATATGGATCGATCCTCTAGCAATGAATTCCCTCTAACAGAGGCGGCGGCTGGAAATGCTCGCACACAATCATTTAAAATCTTTATTTTACATTTAAAACCCTTCATATGGCTTGGGTGATCCTCAACAACTTGGGCGTTAGCATTTAAAATCCTTCAAAGTGTTTAGTTGATCCATAGGCAATTGCTAACAAATATTTAAAATCTTCCTCTTCATGATCGGCGGCTAGCAACACATCATTTAAAATCTTCAAACAACATTAACATACCTCTTACTTGCATCGATCCTTCCCATTGGCTCATGATCCAATGGAATCGCCTCATTGCATAAGGCGTTAACACTCGAAACAATGCAAATAAACTCATTAATGATAATCGCCCTCCTAGATAGCGTTTAGAATCATGATCCAATATAATTGCACTCCATACAATGTAGCTCCATCTCAAATGCTAGTCGATCATGCTTGATAGCCGTTTGGAATTAATTTGGACCTATTTTCTTCATGGGCGAATGCATCACCTTATTCTATCAACAACTTCATAAAATTCGATTAGAGGAAAAATACAATTAAAGATTTCATTTTCCCATAATCTATCAAAATGATTGAAAATACAATTTCAATATTGCATTTTCCAAACAACCCAATAACATACTAGTTGAGCCAACATTTCGGTTCTCCATGTATAGACATAAACCAACATTCCGGTTCTCCATGTATAGAAATAAGCTCAAACCAGAAAATCATTCTCTTACCAATACATTAGCCTACGGGAATGGATGATAGGCTAATTGTCAACTCCTTATGAAGTCACTCCAGAAATAGGGACATGACAGTCCTACCTTCCTGGGATTGCCTGTCCTCAAGCAATCGAATATTGGGATGCTCTAAAATCTTCTCACCTTCCCATGTAGCATCCTCCAATGGCAAACCTCTCCATCGCACCAAATACTCCTTGTTGACTCGGCTAAGCAACGTGCGCTCCATATCAACAATACTATCAGGCTCCAATATCAATATGCCCTCTTCATCAAGAGATGGAAGATCTGTAGAAGAAACCACATGCTGATCCAATGCCTTTTTGAGGCATGATACATGAAAAACATTATGTATGCGGCTCCCTGCTGGCAAATCTAGCTCATATGCTACCTCTCCAACTCTCCTGACAATCTTGTATGGCCCATAGAATCTTGGCTTGAGTTTTTCCGCACCACTTTTCTTCAATGAACTCTGTGTATAAGGCTGTAGGCGCAAAAAGACCAATTCATCTACCTCAAATGACCTCTCAACTCTATGCCTGTCTGCATAGATCTTCTGTTAATTCTGTGCATGTTAAATATTATCCTTAAGAACTCTAAGGATACCTTGTGTTCCTTGCATCAACTCCTTAGCTCTAGGAGCTCTACTATCATCAGAAGCCAAGTCAACAAAAGATAGTGCATCATATCCATATAGTGCCCTGAATGGAGTCATGCCAATAGACATGTGATAGGTGGTATTGTAACAGTACTCACCAAGGTACAACCATCTCACCCAAGCACGCTGATGTCCCGCAACATAATTGCGAAGATATCCCTCAACCCACTTATTAACAATCTCTGTATGTCCATTTGTCTGAGGATGATAGCTAGTGCTAGGTGTCAACTCTATACCTGCAAGTCGGAATAACTCTCTCTAGAACATACCAATGAATCTACTATCCTGATCACTCACAATGTTCTTTGGAAGGCCATGCAAACGGAATGTCTTTCTAAAGAATAACTCTGCAACCTGTATAGCTGAATAATCCGTTGCAATAGGATAGAAATGTGCATCTTTTGTTAGTCTATCAACAACCACATAAATGCAATCCTTACCATGTGCCTTCGGAAGACTAGTGATGAAATCCATCGAGATACTCTCACTTCTGCTCAAGAATAGGCAATGGTTGAAGTAAACCAGCGGGAAAAGTATGCTCGGACTTGTTCTGCTGACAAGTCAAACACTCTCTAACATGATGTAAGACATCATCCTTGAGACCCTTCCAAGAGAATCTCTCACGAATCTGTCTATAGGTTTTAAAAAACCCTGGATGCCCTGCTAGAGGTGCGTCATGAATGGCTCTCAAAATCTGCTGCTTGAATTTGGACTTAGGTACCAAGAAAATTCTGTCCTTATAATATATCACATCATCCACCACCTTATACCTGTCATCCTGTATTATACCATCCATGATCTCGCATGCAAATGTAGACTTGGAATACTCAACTAAAAGTTAAGATTTCCAATCAGCTAAAATCTCGCTCAAGGAACAAATAGTAGGCCCCCTGGAAAGTGCATCTGCAACAATATTCTTCTTTCCTTTCACAAACTCAATATTAAAATCATATGTCTGTATCTTAGTGACCCATTTCTATTGAAGCTCATTCAAATCCTTTTGTTCCAAGAAGTATTTCAAGCTATTGTGGTCAATCCTCACCACAAATTTCGCACCTACCAAGTACTGCCAAAACTTTGCCAAAGCATGCATAATGGCAAGCATCTCCTTGTCATAGGTGGAATATAGGCGCTCCACATCTCTCAATTTCCTGCTTTCAAATGCAATGGGATGCTTATTCTGCATCAACACAACTCCAATACCCTCTCCTAATGCATCACACTCAAGTACAAAAGACTGTGTGAAATCTGGTAGTGCTAACACTGGAGTAGTACTCATCACCTCTTTGAGCCGATCAAAAACTGCCTGTGCCTTAGTAGACCAAAGGAATGCACCCTTCTTAGTGAGATCTGTCAATGGTGCTACCAACTGTGAAAATCCTCTAACAAATCATCTATAATAGCTGCAAAGACCCAAGAACCCTCTTAACTCAGTAAGGTTCCATGGTGTAGGCCATTCTTGTATTACTTTAATCTTCTCCTCTTGTACTCTAACTCCCTTAGCATTGATCATGTGCCCCAAATAAAGAATCTCCTCCATCCCAAAATCACACTTGGAAGCCTTCGCATACAATGATTGGGCATTCATGACTCCAAGTACCTCATCAAGATGTCGAAGATGCTCATCCCATGTCTTACTATAAATCAAAATATCATCAAAGAAAACCAATAGAAACTTACGCAACTGCTTATTGAACACATGATTCATGCAAGATTGAAATGTAGCAGGTGCATTAGTAAGACCAAAGGGCATAACAAGGAACTCATAGTGTCCGTTGTGGCATTTGAATGCAGTCTTAGGAATGTCCTCACGAACACATATCTGATGATAACCTTAATGAAGATCAATTTTGGAGAAATACACGGCCCCATGTAGCTCATCTAACAACTCATCGATCCTGGGTATGGGGGACCTATTTTGATTGTCTTTTTGTTTAGTGCCCTGTAATCAATACACATTCGCATAGTACCATCCTTCTTCACCAACACCACTGAAGAAGCAAATGGACTAGATGATGGTCGAATGTGTCCCATATCAATCAACTCCTTAATTGTATTCTCTATCTCAATTTTGAAGTGCCTAGGATGTCAATATGGTGCAATGTTGATGGGCTTGGTTCCATCCACCAACTCAATCACATGCTCAAATCCATGATCTGGTGGTTTGCCTGGAGGTCTATCACCAAACACTTTACTGTGCTTATCCAACATTGATTGAATGTCTACATGATACTCACCCTTGGAAGAAGAATTAGAAGATATAGAAACTTGGGCTGCCCATGCAATGTCATCGTGACGAAATAAAGCCTCCATACGCCTAGCTGAAACAACACTAGGTGCTCCATCTGATATAGCCCTCAATATTACCTTCTTCCCATTGTGAAGAAACTCAATCTCCATTTTCTTCAAATCCTGTGTATATCGGCCAATAGAATGCAACCATTGCATTCCTGATACAACATTAATCTCTGAAAGTCCAACCATGTAGAAATCATCTACCAATGTATAATCTCCCATCTGAATATTAAGCTGTGGTACTTTCTTTTGGCAACTCATAGTAAAACCATCAGCTACTACAATTGTGAAACCCTCAAAATCCTCTGATTGTAGACCACACCTCATAACCAAACCCTTATCAATAAAGTTGTGTAGCTCCACTATCCACAAAGCATGTAACATGCTGTCCATTAATAATTCCCTTAATCCTGAAAGCATGATATTTAGGGACTCCTGAAATAGTAGCAATAGTCACTGTATTACCCATATCACCTGTCTCAAGCTCCAAAGTAGGCTGATCATCCTCATGGCATGAATCTGTATCCTCATGTGTCTCACTCTCATCATTTGAAATTACCTCAATAAGATGTACTTTGCCTTTGCCACGGCATCTGTGTCCTGGTTCCCATGGTTGTTTGCAAACAAAGCATAGCTTCTTCCTTCTCAACTCATCACGCTCCATACAAGTAGGACTAGGTTTGATAGGCTGGAATGTCCTCTTCTGATTAGATCCTGACCCCTTGAAGAAGCTTTTCTTTTGAGTGAATGTAGTAGTATTCAAATCAAGTGCTAACTCAATGGCCTCATCAAGTGTAGCTGGCTTGTGAACCTTTACCAATCCTCTAATCTTGTCATTCAATCCTTCCACAAACAACATAGTGATCCTCCTATTTGTCATATCAGGAGCGATAACCGCTATCTTTTGAAATTCATTCACATATGCCTCTACTCTACCACTCTGTTTCAACTGTGCAGGTTCACGGTAGTAGACCTCCACATCTTTGTGGTCAAACATGGTAATGAGTTTATGAACAAACTCATCATATGAAGTGATCTTGTTATGACGTTGAGACACAAGTCCATAATGCCACCATTCATATGCCAATCCTTCCAAATGCATAGTAGCAAAGTGTGTAGCCTTTTCTTCACTCATGGGCTTTGTTGATTTTGGTAGCTAGGTCGGATCCCTCCTAGAGACCGACCTAGTTATAAAATGTTGAATGGCCTATCGGCCTTAGCATTTTGAGAACCTCAGTTGTATTATTCGACTTAAGACGAATTCATTATGTGTAACTTGTAATTGTAAATAGGTTAGGACCTATTCAATGTAACTTGTAATTGCAAATAGGTCAGGACCTATTTCAATGTAGCTTGTATGTAATTATTTGAATTATTACAACTTGGCGCCAAATTGCATAAGGCCGACCAAGGTTATTGGTTGTGTGATCTCCTATAAATGTAAGGTGACTTGTAGTCACAATTCATAGCAAAAACACACCGATTTCTACTCTGAGAAAACTATCCATCAGCGACAAGCAATATTCTTCTGAAATCATCAGCGAACTTGCTACCTGGTGAAGCAAATCTGATCTAGCATGAGCGAAGTTGTTTCAGGTTTGCTAAGGATTATCCAGGGCTGCTGAATCTCTGTGTTTACTGTGCAATCACCTCATATGCAAGCGAACTTCATCCTGGACATTGTAATCAGTTTGGATTAGAACTAAAGTTCAGATAGGTTGTGTTCTTGGTGCCTATGATTTGTGCCCTAGCTGGGCAAAGTTGTAATTTGCCTCTGCCATTAATATAATCAGATCTGAGATTTTCTTGCTGGGTTTTTCACCTCTAAGAGAGAGGTTTTCCCAGGGTATATGTGTGTTATGTGTGCATTTGTGTTTTCTTGTTTCTTATTGTCAATCTGATTGTTAAAATTAACAGGGTTGAGTGTAAGAAAAGTATCCAATTTGTTCACCCATGCTCTAGCACTCATTTTACCACTGCCATCAAAACTAGGAAGAGGAATCTTTTCCAATGCATCCTTGTACTCTTTTGGTTGTGTTGGCCGTGCTCTTCTTTGCCTTTGTTGAAACACACGTCCTCTTTGCCTTTGCTGCTTATTGTTTATGAAGTTATTGAGACTCACTCTATCACGCACATGATCAGGAAGTGCATCATACTCATTAATTCAAGCTGTCCAATCATCAACCTCTTCATCCTTGTACTCTAATTCCTCCTCAATTACCTCTTCTTCTCTAGGAAGAAAAGTAGGCCGCATGGGTCTCTCAACTATGGGTGTGCGTGTTCTCCTTGTCCTTTGTGATCCTGCATCATCCTGATTAGCCATGTTGTTGTTGATCTTGTTACCTGTCAAAACTTGACATAGCCTATCAATGCTTCGCTGAATATTTGCATTTGATTGTTGTATGGTTGCATTTGTTTGTTGCTGACCATCTGGCATTCTTCTTTGATTTTCCACCATTCTTCTTTGATTTTCCACCATATCTCTAATCATATGATCCATATCATCCTGTGGATTAGCTTGTCTTCTATCACCCATTGTACCTTGTCTTCTATAGTAATGTGGCAATGGATCTATGTACTCATCACCTATAGGCTGGCAAGATTATGGTTTTGATACCGCTGTAAAGACCCTACTACAAATGACTGAAATGTTTTCTCAAATTTTAGATAAGATTTCTTGTACAAATCAATATAAATCATCAAAATACCTCAACACATATGAAAGCCATCAAACCCTTTGCATCTCCATTGATTTGAAATGAAATAACATCAAATAACATTTTGCTATCATGAAATTACAGTCTCTGTATCAGTCATATCAGACTTGAATACATCATGAAAATAACATCCAATTGTCCTCCAAACCCTAGAATATCAAACACTATCAATGGTAAATGATCAATGAGACCATATGTCACTATTGCAGCCTTATATGAAAGCAAATAATGGACTGATAACAATATATCTGCTGCTGCCATGACTGATATAAAATATATATATGCCCATAAATGTTGTAGAAGGTAAAATTACGACAAAATGCTCTTCCTTAGCCAAGCGATTGGCTCCTCAATGCAATATTCAGCCTCTATGATGTTCCTAAGGTCCTCAACTATCAAGATCTTCAATCAAATCATGCATATGAACCCTGAAATGAAATACCCAGTTGGCTGTCATAAAAATCAGAACTCAAATTCATATCAAATCTTTACTAAAATGCTTCTTTTCTTCAAATCTACTGTTGGGAATTAGGGTGTCTCAACCTTGATAATTCCTTGTATTATTTTCATTGTATTTATTTATTGCCTATGTTGTAAATTAAATTGTAAATTCATATTGTCGTCTTGTGGGATGTGGCACGGTGATGTGTCATCCTACATGGAAGATGACAACTTGTTTTGTCCTCACACGAGGAGATAGGCGTCCCATTTTGTGGTATGAGTATTTTGCCATGTGTCGGCATCTTGGATGTTGTGTAAGGGAATATTGACTGAAATGGTCATGGCAGATTCCTATGACAATGTTATAACATGTAAGCGTCAGAAATAGGAGATTCTATGACAGGTGAAGACATGTGTCGAAGAGCATCTTTGAAAAAGACATCTTTGGGCGCCCCAAGGTGGACTATGACATGTTGTAAGAGAATATGCTATTTATAGCCTGTGAAATGATAGATTCTCTTACAACTATAAGTTATGATAGCTATGACAGATTTTATGATAGTCGTAAGAGTCGTAAGAGCATCTGTCATAGCCCATTTTGGAAATAGGCGACTTCTTTGGGATGGGGTGTGTGGACAAGTGTCTAAAGCATCTTACAATGTTGACTAGGTGTCCATAAGCGTGGGTTTTGGGCCATGAGGCCAAGTTGGACGCCCATTCCAAGATAGAGGCAATTTTGCCTTGTATTTTCTATATAAACAGGTGCTTTGAGGAGGAGTTGCAATATGTGATTGACATGTACTGTTATGTTGCCAGAATACCTCCAGATACGAGTGTCAAAGACTCCTGAGAGCTTGTATTGCAAGTGTATTGTAAACAACATTTAGATTTGTTAATACATTGTGCAGGTTTTAGAGTGTGGGATTTTTCTCCCGAAAGGGTTTTCCCCACATTAAATCTTCTCTCCTTTTGTGTCATTCTATATGTATGTTGTTTGCTGCAATATCTCTGTTATTGGTTTGGTAACATTGTAATTGTAAGGATTTGAAAGAATTTGCACTCTACTTCTCTCATTAGATTAGCGTAGGAAGTGTGTTCCGCGTACCTTGCTTCCTTTCATCTACTACCTTGGCTCAACTCCACAATGTCCAAGGGTTTCAATGATATCCAATTCACTCCAAATAATCCATAAAACCTGCAAATTCAAGCACTAATGGTGAAATCTGAAAGATAACACCTCACACAAGGATATGGGGTCATCACCATATCAAACAAGGGGTCATCTCCTTGCATATAAACTGAAAATCAGAATTCTCAGCTAAAACAAAAGACAGAAAACATACCAAATCATCAAAATCTCGAATTGATCTTCAAGATCTCTATTTATCCTCTCCAAGGATAGGCGTTCCTCTTCTTTGTCATTTTGGAATGTAGCTTGAATTCCACCAATGAAAAACAAGAGTCTTGAATCATTTTAAATGAATTACATCCATGAACTCAATCATTTAAAATCAATCTTTAATTGTTTTAAATGAAATACATCTATTTCACATATGGATCGATCCTCTAGCAATGAATTCCATTTAACATAGGTGGCGGCTGGAAATGCTTGCACACAATCATTTAAAATCTTTATTTTACATTTAAAACCCTTCATATGGCCTGGGCGATCCTCAACAACTTGGGCGTTAGCATTTAAAATCCTTCAAAGTGCTTAGTCGATCCATAGGCAATTGCTAACAAATATTTAAAATCTTCCTCTTCATGATTGACGGCTAGCAATACATCATTTAAAATCTTCAAACAACATTAACATACCTCTTGCTTGCATTGATCCTTCTCATTGGCTCATGATCCAATGGAATCGCCTCATTGCACAAGGTGTTAGCACTCTAAACAATGCAAATGAACTCATTAATGATAATCACCCTCCTAGATAGCCGTTTAGAATCATGGTCCAATATAATTGTACTCCATACAATGTAGCTCCATCTCAAATGCTAGTCGATCATGCTTGATAGCCATTTGGAATTAGCTTGGACCTATTTTCTTCATGGGCGAATGCATCACCTTATTCCATCAACAACTTCATAAAATTTGATTAGAGGAAAAATACAATTAAAGATTTCATTTTCCCATAATCTATCAAAATGATTGAAAATGCATTTTCAATATTGCATTTTCCAAACAACCCAATAACATACTAGTTGAGCCAACATTCCGGTTCTCCATGTATAGAAATAAGCTCAAACTAGAAAATCATTCCCTTACCAATACATTAGTTTACGGGAATGGATGATAGGCTAATCGTCAACTCCATATGAAGTCACTCTGGAAATGGGGACATGACAGATAGGGACACATTGGAGTGGTGGATAAGGACAAATGAAGTTGGTAGTTATGTACAATTTTGGGTCATGATCTTATTTTGCCATTTTTGGTCCTTTCCAATTAGATTTTGAGGGTCAACATTTGACATGGAACAAAAGCATTGCAATAGTGAGAGACAAATATCAGCAATATAATGATAATAATCTCTGCAAAAAGAAGCTGGAAACTTGATTAATTTGTGTGAAGCAATTAGAAGGTTAAAAGGCATAAACATGCCAAAATTACAATATAGGAGAATATCTTCCAAATCTCAACGTGAAGTGCAAATTGGAAGAACTTTCAACAACTTGCGAACTTAGACTAACCTCATAACAACTAGGATCTTGACTAATCACTTTTTACTTTATACATAGGATGAAACTAATTAGAATAAAATAATCACACAATAGAATATTAGTCTATCCTAAGTTGCTAATCCTATGCTATACTCTATGAATTCTTAACATTCCTCTCAACAATAGAAGCATTGGGTTGCAATGCTTGCAAAAGAGAAGGAAAATCTTGAGATATTTGATGTGAGAGATCCATCGGGCCTAATGTGGAAGCTGACCTTGTTTGGCAACAAGTTAGGAAGTGGTGGAACCTTGGTGGATTTGGTGAGTCTTCATGTCAAAACTCAATTGACATCCAACGGAAGCTGAAAAGCAGGAACAACATTGGTAAGATAGCTGATAGGAGGCTTATACTCTAATGTTGACTCGTGGTAATGCTTGAGGAGATCAGCATTGACAATATCATGGATGCCCAATTTTACTGGAAGATCAAGTCAAAAATCATTCTTGGATGCCTGCTGAAGAATAATGTAAGGTCCATAGCAAAATGGCTTGACCTTACTGTGTGCTTTCTCTTGGAAATGATGTTTGTCCAAGTATAACCAGACTGATGTAGTTTAGATTGGGGTGCCTAATTAAAGACAACCTAACCTAACAGCCTAATGAACTTAGCATAATCACACCACAAAAACCAAAGGGAACAACAATCAAAATCTGTTTGTATTAAAACGAAAATCAGCCTTAAATGGCTTACAAATCGTCTAAGAATGAAAACCCCTAACCATTACAAACTAAACATGGAAAAATAACTATTCTATGGATAGAAGAACTCTCTCCAACTGATCTTCTGTAAGATCCCTAATCAGATCTGCCCTAAATTTCTGAATTTTATCTTTCAAACCCTAGGTCTGAAATCTGGTTTTTCTGTATCTGAATTTTAAATGGTTTTGGACAGCGAACAAATGCATGCCAATTGCTCAAATAAACATGCCGATTATGTACCCTTGTGAAGATAACATCAACCATGAATACTACCACATAATATGACCATCCAAATGCAAAATAAATGACATATAATTCTGATTTCTGAATATAAATGTCTGCTGCTACAAATCAGATTATTCGGAATTGAAATTACATCAAGTTTATAGGTTCAAACATGCCCAAACATAGCCCAAATCTCTGCTGTTACAAATCAGAACTTTACATGAGAAATAAAGGGTCATACACATCAAAAATGATGGAAAATGGTGTTTTGTTTGCAAATCCTTGATGGGCGAATCCGCCAAGATAGGCGGCACTCCCTTGAAGATGAAGAATGGCATGCAAAGTGAGGGTGGCAGCTAGGGTTAGTCTCCAAATGCTTCCACAAACATGAATTCGCCCTCCTTGAGGTTGGCGCTCACTCTAGGGTAAAACCCCAGCAAGAATCTTCACTCAAATCCCTCCAAAAAGTGGTGCTCCCAAGCTTATTTAAAAATCTGAATATATCTCCAATTTCCAAAATTGTATTTGGCCACAAATCTCACAATTTTGGCCCTAGGTCTTCTCCAAATCTGCAAAAATAAATAGGTCTTTGAAGCTCAATCTTCTTTTCCAAATTACCAATGAAGTGCAAATGTGAACTCCGTATGAATCCACCTCCAAGATGGAATTGGGTTTTTGTCCAATCCACCAATATTCCTAAGGGTTTTCGTCCTTGGAACATGCTGAACCAAAGTTGCAGCCACAAGAGAAAATCTCCAATGAAAATGATATGAATGAATGATGAAAATGACTTGCTTTTTGCCTTCTTTTATAGCCACCAAATAACCTCCACCTTAGCCGACCTTCCTTTTGGCAATTTTAATTTATTTTTATCCTCCTTTTTGGCTGACCACCTTTTGGCAAATCACTTTATTTTATTTTATTTCCGTTATCAAGTGGCTCACTTAAATAATAGTCATTTTACATTATAAATAGGTCCAACCTAATTAATTAAATATAAATAATCCAAAAGTGACTTAGGATTACTTAGTATTTAACTAATTAGATTATTCCCTTGCACTTCCAACTTAGCCTACAGGAATAAAATAGGCTAGCCGACTCCGTTGGGTGATCACTCAGAAAAAGGGGACATTACATCTTCCTTCTCTGTTCTTTTCCCTTCTTCCCCTGTTTTTCCTCAATGGCCTCTGTTCAGTATGGTTGGCCTCTTCTCGCATGAACTGCTACTCAGTTGTTTCAACTTCCGTGAATAATCTCTATTGTCCCTGAATTAGGGCATGTTCATTTTCTAGAAAACACTGCCCACTTATATGCTGCCTATTTTTGAAATCTATAGAGGTGGTTTTGGTTAATTTAGCTGCCCTAAACACTACATGGTGACTTGGGGAATGAATCCAATAGTGATGCACCATTTGGCCGCCTAGAATAATGGCTTTTAGTTTCTAGCGGGACCGTAATTGCCCAAGATGAGTTGCTGTTCATAACTATCTAACTGCCCTGCTTGATCCTAGCTAAAATCATAGTGAAACTTTGACAGTGCCAAGTGTTAGATGAAATGTCCGAGGGACCAAAATACCAAGCAATAATACCATACCAAGCAATAAGAGAATATGCTATTTATAGCCGGTGTATGACAGATTCTCTTATAGCTATAAGTTATGACAGCTATGACAAATTCTATGACGGTCGTGAGAGTCGTAAGAGCATTTGTCATAGCCCATTTTGGAAATAGGTGACCTCTTTGGGATGGGATGTGGACAAGTGTTAGAAGCATCTTACAATGTTGACCAAGTGTCCATAGGCATGGGTTTTGGGCCATGAGGCCAAGTTGGACGCCCATTCCAAGATAGAGGCAATTTTGCCTTGTATTTTCTATCTAAACAGGTGCTTTGAGGAGGAGTTGCATTATGTGATTGACAATGCCAAGTGTTAGGTGAAGATAATGCTGAGACTCTGTTATAGCTATGAGAAACTCTCCAAATAGTGAAAAAGCCAAATGATAGAATGACATGAAAAATACTCCAAATGACCTCCTTTTAACCTTTTCACCTTGGGCGCCCAATTGCAATAAAATATAATATTTTTTCAAGTCCACCGCCATAAGAAAATAATATTATTTTATTTTCTTTTAATTTTATTTTATTGTCCTCCAAGTGGGGGCGGCTAGGAGAGAGAAAATAATAATAAAATATTATTATTTTATAATTTTTGCCTTTTCCTCCTTGAGCGCCGATTTTGTGGGATTTATTATAATATTTTAATAATGAAATATTATAATTTAATCTTCACCTCCAATATTTCATTTTTTCCACCTTTTTCTATTTTTTCCCATTCCCCCATTGGTTGGCATAATATTTAATTAATTTTCCTTTTTCTCCTTGGCTAAATATTTAATTAATTTTGATTTTTCCATAGATATTATTAAAATATAAAAAATCATCTCCAAACTTCATTTTGCTAAGGAAAAATCATTTTTGCCACTAAAAACCCACCTTCCATTCTCCAAGCTTTAAGTTATTTGCCGACTTTACTTTTTTCCACGCTTGAAGTTACTTTAGCTCAAAAAAGGGGACATTGCAAGTCCTCCCACCCCGAGATTGCTTGCCCTCAAACAATCACATGTGAATGGCGGATTACAAGATACTAGGATCCCATATTCTTCTTGTATTACCATACATACTCAACATGAAACGTGGAACATCTCTCAACATAACATCCTCAAAGTTGCTGGTGTAAAAGATGACAGCTATGTTAAAACTGAAAATCTAATTTATACTCATCCTGGGATCGCTTCCGTTGTCATAAGTTGATGCAAACTCATCATTACTCAACCTTCAAGTGCTGTAGTGACAATACCATGCACACAAATCCCTTGGTTCATACCAAACCCAAACAAGTATAAGTGACTCCTTTTTTTGCCATGCATGATCTAATTGATTGCAACATTCCTTGACCTCCTGTAGGTGCTGTTTTGCTTGGGCAGCCAACAACCTTGCCTTTCTAGCTTTTTGTAACCACTCATCACACTTGTCTCGAGTTTTCTTGACATCCTCTATTGTATGATGTATAAAATCAGACTTGTAGTGGCTTGAATCTTCAACATACTCCTCATGCTTAACATCCAAAACTTGAGTGCCAACCTTGGGAGGCTCTTCCACCTCATTTTCCTCATGTGAAGTGGCTGCTATCTTATGATTATGTGAGGAAATAGGACTGCTGTCACAAAATAGAAAATTAGAACTGCTGTCATACCCTTGTGTGATGTCCTCAACATTCGTAGATGCATGTTCTTCAAAGGTGGTATTGTCTTCATATGTATGATCAATAGATGTTGTTTTGACAAATTCCATATCGGCATTCCTATCCACTTCATTATCATCATAGAGATTTCTGGATATTTCATTTGTAGATATGGGTGAGTTGCTATAATGCCTAGATTGTTTTGATAGAGAGTCTTCATACCGCTGCAAGCTATGAGCTAGACTCCGTTGTGACTGCATAAGATCTCGCCTTATTTGGGTAAAATTACTCATGATGTCTTCAACTCTTGGGCTCTCATGGTGCTTCTTAGGTCTTCGTTCTTGTTTTTGCTTCTTTCTGTCCAACCACATTCCAAGTAGCAACTGAAGGAGAGATCATTTCTAACTTCTTGTGGAAGTGCTAGGTACTCTTCATAAGCAACCAATATATCATTAGCAAATTCAGAAGCCATGATTCACAACCCAAACAGGCTGGCAAGATCCAAGCTCTGATACCACTATAAGAACCCTGTCTAGATCTGAACTAAAAATAAGCTTGCTGTCCTGAAATTTCTGATTTGTTTTCTTGGAGTTTCACTTAGGGTTTTGATGTTTTGTTTTCACCAATGCGTTTGATATGATATGTAGATGGAAAGGTTGCAATATGACATTCATATAACATGCGATGATGGCTGAAATTAATTAAACCAGCGCACATACATACACAAAAACACAATAGAACATATCCGGATGAAAGTTTGGCCTCTTTATTTGAAATGATGTTGGTTGATTACAAATGATGAAGGTCTGATTTTTATTTCAGACTTACATAAGCATGCATAAGTGACCAAATCATGAACCAAAACATCCAACAATGATATAGCAATGAAGCAATGACGTCCTCCAATGCTGGCCACCTTAGAAATGTTCAATCTGGATGATGAAATGAAGCCAAAACCAAAATGCAATGACTGATTTGGAAACTGTAGGTGCTGATATGAAATCTGAAACTCACAAAAATATGCTGGAAACTCCACCAAACCCTAGCCCAATGATGCCAAATTGAAGCGCTGCACTCCTATGATGAAAATATAATGAATCCCCATCAAAATATGGTTGGAAATGCACCAATTTGAGGTCTGATATGAAGTTATAGCGATCTAATATGAATTTCAGATTGCAAGATATGTGATTCCACCTCCAATGAAGCCACTAAAACTTGAAATATCATCAACACATGGCCATGAATCCCAATAGTGAAATCATCCTCAAATTGCCTTCAAATCTGAATGTAAAAGCCTTCAATATGCTTGATGTCTTCAAACCCTAGCTGATTTGAAGTCTTTGTCTCCTCAAAAACCTGCAATATGCTCAATAATGGATCCTAGGTGAATCCATCTCTCATAGTGGGATGGGTTTTCGTTCAAACCACTCAAATCCAAGGGTTTTTATCTTTAGATAATGTTGAAACTCTGTTAAAATCAAGAGAAACTCTGCAAATAGTGGAAAAGCCAAATGATAGAATGATACGAAAAGTACTCCAAACGACCTCCTTTTAACCTTTTCACCTTGGGTGCCCAATTGCATTAAAATATAATATTTTTCCAAGTCCACCGCCATAAGAAAATAATATTATTTTCCTCCAAGTGGCAGCGGCTAGGAGAGAGAAAATAACAATAAAATATTATTATTTTATAATTTTTGCTTTTTCCTCGAGTGCCGATTTTGTGGGATTTATTATAATATTTTAATAATGAAATATTATAATTTAATTTTCACCTCCAATATTTCATTTTTTCCACCTTTTTCTATTTTTTTCCATTCTCCCATTGGTTGGCCTAATATTTAATTAATTTTCGTTTTTCTCCTTAGCTAAATATTTAATTAATTTTGATTTTTCCACAAATATTATTAAAATATAAAAAATCATCTCCAAACTTCATTTTGCCAAGGAAAAATCATTTTTGCCACTAAAAACCCATTTTCCATTCTCCAAGCTTTAAGTTATTTGCCGACTTCCCTTTTTTCCAAGCTTGAAGTTACTATAGGTCAAAAAAGTGGACATTACAGTCCTCTAGGGCTAGATCAAGGCGGTGTGCTGTGCACAGGCTAAAAAACATAGAGGGATACTTGTCCGTCAGGAGTTTCTCAGCAGCGACACAAGCAACAACATTGTTTGTAATAAACTGTATCACATTTGGTGGCCCTACATCCATGACCACCTCGTCAAACAACTCGAACAATGCAGTTGCAAATTTGATCCTATCTGATGCATCCATAGATTTCAAAAAAACTGTGCCAATATCACAAGAGACAAGGAAGTTGATGAGGGTTCAATTTCTTCTATCTGTCCATCTATCTAACATTATGGTGTGTTGTGCCAAATCAAAATTTTTGCTTCATTAAGGCATTTTGTGAAAGTCAAAATTTCTAAAAATAGAAATTTCTATTTTTAGAAAGTTTCTAAAAATAGATGTCAAACTAGGTTTTCTAAGTTTCTTGAGATACAGATGCTGGCAAAATTTTCTAAAAATAGAAAGTTTCTAAAAACTTGATCATGCCTGATTTCAATTGACTGATTTTGCTTCACGATCAAGGTGGTCCAGACGGAATCTGCGAAAGATCAAGTTTTCTCTTCTGGGTCAAGTCTGCTTTTTCAGAAGGCGAAGCACAAGCTCCGGAGCCATCAATGGAGAAGTTTCATTTGCCAGGGATCAGTTTCAAGTTTTCAACATTGTTTAGACAACGTAGACCTCTCGAACATTCAATTTGATGAAGGACAGAGAACGGAGCATGGTGGATACAGAAAGTTTTGAAAAGTGAAAAAATTGTGAAACTTTTCTAAGGCATGGATTTCCAAGCGCCCCTGGAGGCTAGGAGCGCCCAGCTTTAGCAGACTTAGATTTTTTTTGCGTTTTTTAGAAAATGCGAAAAATGCCTCTGTCGGTCAGTTTCAGGGTGAATAAAATCAGTCGTTTTGGTCAACAGGCCCTGAAAAGCTGGAATCCACGTCAGATATACCCAGGCTATCCAATCCATCATCCAGTGGCAGTTGTCTGACGAATCGTCGAAATCAGTGATAGGAAGCAGCTGTCGGCATGAGAAACGAGGTAAACTGCAAACAGAGCTTGAAAATCATAAATTTTTCTAAGGCATTAGAAACGAAGCACCCCTAGGGGCCAGGGGCGCCCATCTTTTCCTGCCTTAGATTTTTTTATGTTTTTTGAGAAACGTCAAAAAGTCTCCGTTTGCCCGTTTCTAGGTGGTCAAACTTAGTCAAACTCAGTCGAAATGCTCGAGAAAGTTGGAAATTCATCTCAGGTGTGTTCAGACAGTTCAGATCACCTTCCGTCCTACTTCAATAGTCAGTTAGACGACCGAAAAAGAAGATCAAATAGGAGCTGCCGGCACGGAAATCGAGGAATGGAAAGAAAAGTTGAAAATCACAAAAATTTTCCAAGGCACAAATTCCTAGGCGCCCTAGGAGGCTTGGGGCGCTTAGTTTCACCAGAGTTAGTTTATTTTTGAGATTTTTTCTGAAAAACAACAAATCCTCCTTCAACGGCGCGGTCAATTTCATATGAAATCAGTTTGGCACGATTTCTGAGGCAGGCAGAAGGTACAGTCAGTTCAATTTTCATCAGGCTTACCTATATACCAGATCATCAGACTCAGTTTTGCTCCGGCAGGCAGAAATCGACAGCCAAACACGGGTCTACAGTCACCAGAACGTGCACGGAAATCGAGAAGTTGGAAAAGTTGAAAATTTTAAGAAAATGGCTAAGGCACAAAAAACCAGGCGCCCCTGGAGGCTGGGGGCGTCCAAGTCTTCATGAGTTAGAAATTTTCATGTCTGACAGTGTTTTTCTGACAGCCGCTTCCAAAACTTCATCCAGCGACAGGTTTCAGAAGACAGATTTGCAGTTGAATGTCGTCAGATAGTCAGTCCGAGGCTGGGGATGAAATCAGAGGTGATAAGTCTTCAAGGTGCCATGATCAGTCATCTTTTTCAGCCAAACGGTGACAGTTTGCTGTCTTGTTGAAGTCAGGGACAGGCCATACTAGAGTCAGAATGAGTGCAAAAGTGTCGAAATGAAGAAAAAATTGTCTAACACTTCTGCAACCTCGCGTGTTTGATGACATCATCAAAGAAGATATTTTTAATCATCTCACACATGAAGCCATAGGCAGCTATAAAATAGGGATTCTTTCTATTTGAGTATATCTATTTGCATCCATATGACCTTCAAAGTGCGCCTTGGGTTGAAGTGAACATCTTAGGCGCCATTCCTTGTTATTTTTTGTCAGTTTGAGCGCCTTGAGTGTGAAGGGCATTGAAACATTGAAATATAGCATGAAAGAACCTCTTACAAGTTGAAAGGAGTGATTGAGGAGTTGGGGGAACAAAAAAAGCTAAGGACTTTAGGCGTAATTTCATACCTATTTTACCCTAGATATGCGCCTTGTTTTTAAGAAGAATACATCTAATCCTAGGCGCTAGTATAGACTAGTATGACCTCTAAATTGCGCCTATCATCTCATGCACTTCTAATGACTCCTAAATGGCGCCTAATAATGAAGAAATGTCTTAAGACCTTGGGCGCCCTTTCATGCAACTATATACTGACTTTTGCGCCTATGAGACATGAGGTTTTAAGGTGAAGGTTGGGAATTTTAAGACTAGGCGCCTTTTCACCTCCATATAAACCATTTTGGCGCCCAGAAGTGAGAATGATTATGTTAAGTCCTCTAGGTGGATTTCACCCTCTGTGCAATCACCTCTAAGTGCCTAGGAATGCAAACTATCTGAAGCCATCTAATCTAGCCTAGTAATAGATATTTGAAGTCATGAAATACCATTTAAAGAGCCAAAATGTCTAGGCACATCTTGTCACCTAAATACCCCCAAATGAGCCACAAGCATCATACATATTCTATTTACAATGAACAAGGCAAGATCAACAAGATACATCTCAAGTGTTCATCATCAAAAGCAGTTATGTTGGAAGACATATCAGATAATACAATTTGGGAATATGCCCACAGAGCAAAGTGAATAAACTGTTGAAATCCACAAGTTTGCTGAGGTGGCACCTATGTGGCATGTACCTATTATCAGTCCAATCATAATTCACCACATCATAAATAAGCAAGAAGCCAAAGAGGACGTCCATGTGGAAGATGCTCTAAAAGATTCTATCTTATCCTTATCTTCTTGGAAAACGTGCCTTTATTGCCTCTCTCATGTACCAAAAATAGCAATTTGTTATAACAAACTGCCTTGTTGGCATGATTTGGATCCTTGGCTACGTGAATTGATCCTAGCCATTCATTGTATTTCTGGACCTCTATATAAAGGCCTTGTTGCCTCATTTGTAAATCATTAGCTAGTGCAATAGATTAGAAGAGTAGAATAGGAAGAGACTCGAAATTCTCTGAGAGTACTTAAAGTTGTAAATATTTTTCAAGATTAATGCAAAGACATTGGAGCTTGTTTGGTGTTAAGTGTTGTCTTGTGGAATGACATGGTTTCTTGTATTTTGATGAAGTGGAGAAATGTTTCAAAATAAATTAGAAGTAGATTAGAAGCTCATTGCTGTTATGTATGTTGTATTGAATATTTGATCAACTCATAGCTCATGTTTTTAACATTCATCGCTGGTGAAGTGTTGTGTAAAGCTAGTCTGAACTATATTATAATTTGCTTAAGTTCGGTTGTAGATGTTTGTTTGAGCTACGTCGTTTAATGGGTGCTTATATAAGCTTTTTCATGATTTGAAAACCTTTCGCTATCCTTAGGAGATTGCACCAACTCCATGTAGTTGTAGGCATCCTTGGCAAAGTGGAGTTAGGTTGATTAAGGAGTTTGTCTATTCATGCGTCATCATTGCTTCATTGACCTTAGATTAGTTTTTTTAAACCTTATCTTTTGCCTTTTCTTTATTATTGAAACCTTGTATATATATATCATCCACATTGAAAGGAGGAATAAGCTAAATAAAATATGAAGGAGTTCAACGTAAGTCCCTTTGTGATTATCAGCAAGATCACATGTAATCACCGAGTTTATCCATCATAAATCATAAGAAAAGGAACCTTGGAGTTGTCTCGATTGATCACTTTGTTTAGCATTCGAGAGGCTTTATTCAAGAGAGTTGGATATTCAGTATTTTATTCTATTGTTGACTTGTCCAAAAACAATCATCAACAAATCGTTTTTCAGAAACAGGGCCGAAGCTTTTTCAATTTTCATCAAGACGGTCCATCTAGAATTTCATCCTCTTGAAGATTGGGAAATTTTATTTTTTCGGGAATTTGCTTTTTTGCTGCTTTTTCGGGAAACTCTCCGCTTTTTCAAAATTCGACAATCTGGGTTGTTTCAAAACGGAATTGCCTACAAAACCCATGTGCCAGCTTTTTTGCTTACATTCTGCTTTTTAGAAGAAATCAGCAAGTAATTTTCAGCCTTTTGTCCAAGATTTTTCCGACAAAGGTGTGTTCAGTCATTTTGCAAGTCTTTTAGTATGCAGTACTCTCCCATTGAGATCAAGCCTAAAACGGCGTGGTTCACGATTACCTGAGAACTTTCGAGACAGATTTGCATAAGGTGCTTCCAGTGTTCAATTTGCATCCTTTGGAAGATGCAGGAAACAACGCTATCAGGATTCTGAATCACTCTGGATTACTTGTAGCAGCTTCGTTCCCCATCACAGTGCAAAGTATCGAATTTGAGTTTTTGCTTGTATGAAGCATTACAATTCAGTCACAAGAGAGATTCAAGCAGTAGATGGACGGGTGCTCTGCAGTCTCAGGCCAAACGACATTGAGAAGTGTTTTTCAATACCAATATGGAGGGAAAACTTAGTTGTTACGATTGAAGAATGCAAGAGGGTGTGGCACAAAGATAAAGAAAAGTATCGAAAAAAGATTGCTCAGAGGTGGTTGAAAGAAAAGCAGAACGTCATGCCAAAGAACGTTGGACTTGGAGAGTTCAAGGAAGAACATGCAATAATGATTAATCTGTTAAGCCGAATCACAGGTCAAGCAGATGCTAACAAATTTCAACCTTGGATGTTTTACATCATGTCCCAGATTGTTGACAGAACTGAATACTATGATTGGTCGGCACTCATCAGTGATAGTCTCCTCCAGCAAATAATTGATTTTCAAAGTGCTCATGAATTCTATATGATGTCATACCTCATATATCTAATGGCTTTTCAAGGTCAGTTTAGAGTTTTGAATATTGTTGGAACTTTGGGCATTCAACATGTATATCACCATTTCCCGTAGTTAGAATTTTCTCAGGCTAAGTGACATTACAGGCAGGTGAATGATGCATTCCTTATGCATGCAGTGCGAGATCAGGATAATGAGTTGCATATACAATTTTTAGCTAACGCCAGATTGGCAATGGCGGAATGGGTTGATTGGTTTATCCAGTTTCCCACTTTCTCCTACATCAGAGTATATGGCTTTTCAGGAGAGCCAGCCATGCTGCCAAGATATCCTATGGATGAGGTAGCGTTTATGGAATTTCTGAGGCAGGTCTATCAAGTTCATACATTTCTGCGTAGCAGGCGCAAAGCGGCTTTCAGTTTTCCGATTGGGATGGGTATTTACGGATGTAGATCTAGAGCAAATGCCAAAGTAATTGGTACTGAATCGTCCATGTATGGTCTTAAGTTTTTCGACAGGAGGTCTTCATATGATCCGCGTGGTGTTTTTGCATCACACCTTGGTCAAAATTGTGTACATGCACCTACAGTTGAAGATTTCTGGGCTAATTGTGTGGATGAGTTTGAAGTGCGGAAACGTAGTTACAACAGGTTTACTCTTAGGTAGTTGGCTGATATTTTGTCAGAAGATGTAGAGGGCTTGTCAGATGATGGTGAAGTTTTACTTCCCACATATTTTAGAGATCAGGTTGAGCAACAACCATTGCCACCAGTCAATTGGTCAGCGAAAGAGAACACCTCAATTGAGGAAAGAACGAACCGAGTTGTCAAAAATAGTTTGATATTCTTGAAAAATAAGCGGAAAGAAGTCATTCTGGTTGCAGAGCTGCCAATTGTTCAACCATCAGAACCTTCCACTTCCAAACCAAAACAAAGGGTTAAAGCTATGAGTGTCCTTCCAGAAGGAACCAAGATGGCCAAGTTGAAGAGGAAAAAGGTTGAGTCTCCAGTTCATATTTAGTAGGAACAATCAGCAGTTGCATCAGAAGTTCCCACTGAACCAGCACTGCATGTTGAAACAATGCCTTCAATTCATGTTTCTCCGCCTTCTTCATCAAGCTCTACTCCCATTCACATATATTCAGAGCCAGATTCGCAAGTTCATAACTTTGATACACATATTGGTTTATCAGGAGTTGATGAAGTTAGAACTGAGTTTCCAAGAGAGGATGGCTCATCTTGGCTTGAGAACATTTTGGGTTGGAAGAGGAGAAAACCATCATATCAGTTGAACTTGACAGAGCTCAAAAGCATCTACCAAGACACACCAGACAGGA
The DNA here is from genome assembly GCA_027924645.1 of Cunninghamia lanceolata. NCBI lineage: Eukaryota > Viridiplantae > Streptophyta > Pinopsida > Cupressales > Cupressaceae > Cunninghamia > Cunninghamia lanceolata. The sequence continues at coordinate 844,681 of BSBN01000441.1, read as the reverse complement.
AACTTAAGAAGCAAGTTCACATTGAAATGAATGCGGACGGAGAAATGATCCTTGAGACTGCAACACTGCCAGAAGATAAAAATGTTGATGATATTGAGGTTGATAACTTCAAGGTTGTCAAAGCTAATCTTGGTAGGAGTACCCGACATACAGATGTAAATCTCTTCTAGGTTGCAGTAGATAATCTGAAGGAGAGGGTGTTGAAGGATGGAGAAGATAAAGCAACCCTCAAGGCTGAAGTTAGGCAGCTGCGGCAGTACTGTTGTGACCAAATCACACATCGCCCCATTAGGAATAGGGACCCCCCTTTTTTTTGAGCTCTGAGCTTTTCAGTGAGTTTTCAATGAGTTTTCAACGAGATTTTAATGATGATTTGACTCATTTTCCTCTGCCGATATGGTAACAATTTCCTTGCCTATGATCTTTGGTTCACGATTAAGGGTAGATGAACTTGCAATAATGAAGAATTGTGATCAAATCCTATCTAGATATTGAGTTTTGAAGTCAATCCTGAAGAATGTTTGAGACCCTGAAAAGACTAAGCCTGGAGCCTGAAATCCTGAAAATCCTGAAAAATGGCTAAGTCTGAAATCTGGTGAATCCTCCAAATTCTATATTTTGCATCTTAAATCCGGTGGATTCGGGACCTATCTCAAACATCCTGAAAGGTATATTGAAAAATATTTAAAGTATAAGAAATTCAATCTCTAAACTTATACTTAAATATATTTTTCAATATACCTTTACTCACGCGATCCTGAAAATGCTTAACGATTTCAGAGGATTCAAAACACTGATCTAGTGCGACTGGACACTTAGATGGCGCAAATCTGGGCGCAAAATCACGAAGGAGAAGACATTTGAGCCAGAGGATTTGAAAACTTAATCTAATGCGCCCTTCTACACCTTGGTCCAATGCGAAAATGTCAGAGGATTTCAAAACTCGATCTATTGCGCCTAAACCAAAACGTCATTTCGAAGGAAAAGATGAGGATTTCAATGCCTTAGTCCAGTGCGAAAATGCCTTGAGGATTTCAATCCTCTATCTAATGCGCTATTCCTTTAAGGAATCCAAAAACATCATCCAATGCGACATGGTTAAAGAGGAATCAAACAAAAAAAAAAAACTTCATCTAGTGCGAAATGAGAAGAGGATTCTCTACCCTTTAAGTAATGCGCCACTTCCTTCAGAGGATTTTTATCCTTTAACTAATGCGAATTGCCAAGAAGATTCTCTATCTTTAATCTAATGCGACTAGGAGAAGATAACAACATGCTGATCCAATGCTATTTCAATGAAGAAAACATTTACACTAAGCTGATCTAATGCGAAATATAAGACAAAAGGATTCAAATTCTTGATCCCATGCGCTTGAGAAGAAGAAAACGTCAACCAACAACAAGAAGATCACCAAGCCTTTATCTAATGCGTCCATCAAGAGGGAGTTAGAAACATTTAATAATTGTTGCCTTGGAAAACGTGAAAATTGCTTTTATTAAATAAAGATCAAATCCAAATTAAATGTTTGTGCACAATAATGAAGGAGGTCGGCCTAGAGAAAAGGAAAAGTTTTTTAAAGCAAATTATGTATATATATCTTATTTCCTTTTCATTTTTATCATTTTCAAGAGCAGATTTGTTCTCCAAAAGCAGATTTTTCCTCAAGGAGCAGCAACAAGAGTTTTTTTTTTACAAGTACAAATTTGATTTTATCAAATTTAAGTAAGTGGTGGATCAAATTGCAAGGTATCCAATTCAAAACAGCTCATCAAGTAAGTCTGATCTGAATATTTCTGATCTGATTTTCTTATTTTTCCTTCATTAAATGCATTAAAATTGTTCAAATATTAGTAAAATTCAAGAAGGATAAGTGGATTTTCATGGATTTTCATAGATTCCTTGAGTTTGGATAGCAATATTTCATAATTATAAAGGAAAATTTCATAATTTAATCCACTAAGGTGGCTGAAGTGAAGATTGTGTTTGCAATTACTTATTCGCGTCAAGTTTGCAGGAATGTCAATGATGCTAAAGAGTCATCAAAGAAGAAGAAGCTGGAACCACCTTCATGCTAGGAGTAAAGTCAACCAATTGTCATCAAGTAGCTGCTCCACCATAAGGAAAGTGTTATCATCAAGTTGGAGCATTTCATATATTCTACTTCATTCAAGATCATCTTCCAGGAAGCATCATTCTAAGAAATCTACATCACTTCAAGAGGTAGCTGCTCCAAGACGTCACAGCAAGATATATCTCACGTCCTCTTCATCAATGACATCATGAAAGATCCTACGTCAAGTTCCTTCGAGCTTCAAGATCATCTTCAAGGAATCATTTCATCAACTATATCATGATCATCAAGAGCAAGTGTTTGAATCACTTTCACCTTGCGGAGGGAACACTACTCTAAAGGATTATACCTCAAATCTTCTACATCATCGAGTTGGAACACTTCATTGAAACTTCCAAAAGCATTCATCCATCAAACTTCAAGACTCTTCAAATTTCCAAGTCCAAGAGAGTCTCCTACTCTTCATGAAGAAATCAAGTGTCATCATCTACTCTCTAGCCTACATGAAGATACATCGAAGAAGATTCACATCAATCTATCTACAAGAAGAAGAATCATAAAGTTAGTCAAGTGAGGCGACAACTATCATACATCCAGTTAACAAGAAGAATGAACAAGGCAAAGATCCACAGGATGTATTCCTAAATATACAAGTTCAAACAATCACATTGAATACATCATTACAAGTTGATACAATTTTCAAAGTATGCTGAGTTGGCACTTATGTGGCGAGTACACATCATTTAATTTTGATTAGCCGCATTATTTTATGCATTAAATGTATCATTTAATGAAAGAAGCCAAAGGGATTCCTATGTGGAGGAATATTTTAAATGCTTTCACCTTACCTTATCACATTGGAAAACGTGCCTTCATTGCCTCTCTCTTTTTTTGCTAAAAATAGCAAGTTGTTGTAACTACCTCTGAGGTGGCATGATCGGAGCCCTTGGCTATCGAATCAATCTTAGCCATTCATTGTATACTGGAGCACTATATAAAGGCCTTGTTGCCTCATTTGTAAATCATTAGAAATATAGATTAGAGATATAGATTAGAGAGTAGATTTTAAGAGTAGAATAGAAGAGACTCTCAAAATTCTCTGAGAGAACTTGAAATTGTTGTAAATATTCCTCAAAGTTAATGCAAAGACATTGGAGCTACTTGTTTGGTGTTAAGTATTATCTTGTGGAGTAACATGGTTTCCTGAATCTTGATGGAATTAAGAGATGTTTCAAATAGCTTAGAAATAGATTAGAAGTGCATTGATGTAATGAATATGCGTAAAGATATTTGATGAATCCTTCTGGTTCATACTTTTCGTGTATTGTCGAAGGCAATCCACTTTGCAAAGTTAGACTGAACCTTCATTTTCTTTAGTTCGGTTGCGAATGCTTGTTCAAATTGCGCCAGCTGTGGGTGTTTGGATGGAGATTTACAACATGAAAATCCTTGAGTTTCCTTAGAAGATTGCACTAGCTTCGTGTAGTTGTTGGTTCTCATGGCGAAGCGAAGTTTGGTTTCATGAGGAATTTGTCTATCTTTACATGTTTCATTATCTCATTGTCCTTAGATTAGCCTTCTGAACCCTTAACCCTTTTTCATTTTCTTTATCATAGAAACCTTGTATATACATCATCCACATCAAAGGAGGAATAAGTCAAATGAAAGGAGAAGAGTCTGCGTAAGTCCCTTTGTGTTTAACAGCAGAATCATACTTAAACCATTGAGCTGTCTCTTACTGAAATTAAGATGTTATTAGAAGGAACCTTGGAGTCATCTCGTTTGATCACTTGGTTTAGCATCCGAGAGGCTTTGCTCAAGAGAGGGTCAGATACCTAGTATTTCACCCTATTGTTGACTTGTTGAAAAACAACCATCAACAAGTACATTTTCAATCTTTTCCATGGCACATCACAGGCCAATTTACTGCTTCCTCTGAATCTGGAATCACCGGTCGATCAGTAGCAGTTCAATCAGTTGGTCATCTATGGGAGGCACATGAAGAATTGGGTGGAGGAATTTGTGACTAAAGGGAGAGTTGTACTTTCACAGATCTACCAATTAAAGTATAATGCTCATGATTTGCGTCAAGGCATTTAGGGGTTACAACAGACTTTGGCTGAAAACAGACCGGTGTTTAAGATCATTATCTCTGACTTGAAGATAACATATAATTCTGTTGATTCAGCTGAAAATAAGAAGATTGTTTCTACTTGAAAAGCACAATATCTTTTCACAGTAAAAACTTATGACAGTATAATCTCAGAGTTAGCAGAATGGAAAGAAAAAGTGATAAATGTTCTCAAGTTCGTGAGATCTTTTGTTTCTCAGAGCCCGTGTTCATATGAAAAAGAAGATGGTACCCTATATGATCTCAGGGAAGTACAGTCAGGATTCCAGACTCTCGTCCGCGGCAATTTTAATGGTGATATCAGTGCCAGCAAGATGGATCGTTTTGCCGTGATGACAGTAAAGTTTGATAAAGTTGTGGGTGAAGTTCATGAATTCCTTCAGATGGTTGCAAATGGTGAAGAAATGTTAGAGAATCAGAATATCATTCTAGAGAGTATTAGTGTTCCTGGCAAAGATGCGGTCACTCGCTTTTTAGAAGATATTATTTCCTAAAATATCAATGGATTACATCACCAATAAAGCAAGAATAAAGATGGGGATGTGACTCAAAAGAAAGCAGCTTCAACTCAATGCTTTTTGTTTTAAAGCGTTTACTTTCATCCAAAGTTTATCCATTTTTTATTTAGAAAGAAATCACTTTGTAATACTTGGAGCTTTCTTTGCTTTAAAGCAAATTGTTTTAAAGCATTTGTTAGTTGTAATCTTTGTCTTAGAATAGAAATAAAGCTTGCGAGTTGGCAAGTTAGTTAGGTTAAATCAAGGAGGTTTTAGGGTTCCCTACTCCTTTGATTTAATATAAATAAGGGCAACCTTGCCCATTGTAAGTAATGGTAATTGTGATAGCAAAATTTGCTTTGCCTATTCTAACCTGCAGAAATTGTTATTTCAAGTGCTCGTTCATTCTGTGTTGTCTGTTTTTCAGTGTTCGATCGCATATTGTATGCCTGCCTTTTGCTACAATATTGGTGTCCTGGAGTTGTATCAACTTTATGATATTGGAATAGAAGTCTTATGCCTGCCTTTTGCTTTGATTTTCTATCTCAGATCATCTAGTTTTGTTGTCAGATGTGTGGCTTGCATAATCTTATTTCAGCTTTCATCTTAAAGTACAATGAGTCTTTTGATGTAAATCTGGAAGGAGTTTATTAAAGCTTTTATGTTAAAAACAAATCATCCCTCGTTAACTTTTAATCCCTTTGCTCTGAATTTACTCAAGAGATTAAAAGTGTCATTTAGCTTAGCCCTAGCTGTAGTTAGAAGTTTTAAAAAGGAAAAACCTCTGCTGGAGCGATTTAGAGTTTTATAACCTTGTGCTCGTAGCTGAGAATCAAAAAAGTAGGCAAATTTGTTTTATTTATCTTTTAAGCGAACATCATCAAAAAGGGAACTCCCCCTCATAATAGGAGAGCAGTTTATCTGTGCATAGCTATCCGTTTCCAACTCGCACTCCAGAGGTGTGAATTGAAACGCCAACATGGTGCAACTAGTCTTTGTCGATGTTCATAAACAACATCATTAACATCCTGTACTACATCATTGAGCATACCAACCCTTAATGTCTCATAAGATGGGGCTTTGAACCCAAGACCTGCAGCTATAATAGCATCCACCATACCTTGCCAGTATGGAGATCTGGCAACATGGAATGGCAAGCTAGAGTAGTACTAGAAATTTGCAATTGCCTTTTTCACCTGTTCATGCACGTTCTTCCTCCATCTTGTACTCTCCAAAGTGGTTTGTGATCCTGGTCTAGTACGAGGTGCAAAGAAATAATTAATGTTTCCTCTACTTGTGTTTGGGCCACGTGCTGTAGAAGGAGGTGTTGACCCAAATTCCTTGAAAGATTCTTGTTAACCAGTAGCCTCATCCAAAGGATTGCTCCTAGCATCTGTAGAATTAAAAGCCATTTCTGTGCCAGTTCTTGCCTTTTTTATCTTATTATTAGAAATAGCCTCAAAAGCTAGTTTTGCCTGATATGTGATATCTGCAGGCCATTTCATGCAAGCAAAGGTGTCATGTCTTGCGTCCTTTGCCAAATGCCATTTGAAGCAATAAATGCCACCATTGACATTAGTTTTACACCAATTGCTATGATTTTTCTACATTTCTTTTGCAAACTCAAAACTTTTTGGATGCTCACATAAGAAACAAGTATTGTTAAGAGGACTTCCAACAGGAGAACCAAAACCATAATTTACAAATCAAGACTAGTGTATATGTAAGGGTTCTCACAATTCCAGGTCAATAGCAACTCACCAATCTGAAGTGCCAAATCAAATTGGCATATATAGAGCAATTTGTGTCTAAGCCAGTGCAATAATAAGATAATCAAACATGTTTTTCGACTGTGTATTGAAGGCTGGCAATTGTTCTCCCAGCACAAGTGGTTTAGGTATCTATAATTTTTTTAAGGGCTTTTAGTCGGTTTCTATTTGCTGTCTTGTTAAAGTATTTAAAGTTAGTGTTGCCACTAATGAAATTAATCTGCTAAGTGTGTATTTTTTGAGGTCTTCCACTACCAATTTTTAAATCACAAACTTGAGTTGATGTATTCATTACATCTAGAATGTTGTCTAACTCTTTCCCTGCTAACTTTCCATAAGAGCTTGATATTTGCAAAAATGCATTGGGAAGCAACACTCATTGGTATAATGAAGGTGGAAAAGGAGGAAAAGCATCATATAAGGCCAAGTGTCAGACTGAGTTTGCCTTTTGAAGTGTTGAGAAAATCAGTGATGTACAACATAAATTAGCATAGATTATCCCATAAGCTTACAAACTTAGAAAATGCATCCATCTTAAGGTATCCAGTCAAATGAAGACGGACAAATTGATGACTAACTTCTTAGAGCTTTTTATTTGAAACCATTGAACAATCATATTGCAATTTGCTGCAAACTTATGAACAATCTTTGAGATCTTTTTAGCTTCCCCAGTGTGTTGCCCATAGAAATCAACTTTCACCATCATTGTCCTCACTCAGTGTAATGTCCCCTTTTTGAGCTTTGGCTTGGAAAAGAGAACGTTGCTAGAGGCTTGGAGAATGGAATGTTATTTTATGAGGCTCAATTATTTTTCCTTGGCATGGCGAACTTGGGAAATGACTTGATATATTTTTCTATTAATTTTGGACGAGTCAAAAACATTTAAATATTTTTCCTTGAAGGTGAGCGACCCATTTGGAGGTTTCAAGGTAGTCAAAAATAAATTAAAATAATATGTTATTATTTGTTTGGTGTGCTCAAGGAGGAGAAATAAAATAATATTTAAATCAAATCTTTAATTTGATTTTTGGGCGTCCAAGGCTAAGAGGAAGTGGTAGGCCTACTGGGAGGAAAAATAGTTTCAAAATAAAAAGAAAATATCATTTCAAGGTCAGCCTAAGCGTAAATAAAAGGAATATATATATATATTTTTAAAAGTCGGCCAAGATGAAGATAAAGGCAGGTCGGCCCTCTTGAGAAAGGGAAAAAATAAAATAAAAATGTTTGTTTGGCCTTGGTCCGCTAGCAAGTGGGAAAAGGTGAAAATCAAGTATAAATATAAGGTATTGTGAGGCATTTGGACATCATTCAGCATTATATCTTTTGTATTTTCCTTTGTGGATCTACAACTTGGTTTGCATTGTTTTCCAAGGACGAAAACCCTTGTGGAAATAAGGTGGATTGGACGAAAACCCAATCTTATCTTGGAGGTGGATTCATACGGAATTTACAATTGCACTTCATTGTTGTTCGTTGGTGAAGAGCAGATTTTCATATCAGATATTGAGATCAGATTTGAAGACGGGTATTTGGCAAGCTTTGGAGGCATTTTGGTCTAGGGTTTGAGCACCACCTTCTAGGAGTGGAGTGACCTCACTTGTGAGGCAAATTGTGATGTTTCTTGGCTGCTAGGGTTTGAAGATTGCAATCAGATTGGTACATGCTTCAAAACATCCCCTTTGAAGCCCTTCCAAGAAAACCTTTCTCACCTGTTTATATGTCTTGTAGTACCCCTGATGCCCTGCCAAAGGAGTGTCGTGATATGCTCAGAAAATCTTCTCTTTCATCTTCGATCCTGGAATAAGGTACACTTAGTCCTTATAGAGAATGACCTCTTCAACCACCTTGTACTTGTCATCTTGCACACTACCTTCCAAGATGTCACTAGCCAATTCATCCTCAGCATACTTGACTAATATAGAAGCTCTCCAATCAGTAGAAATATCAGTCATAGAACATAAATAAGGCCTCCTAGATAACGCATCAGTCACCACATTATTCTTTCCCTTAACATACTCAATGTCAAAATCATAAGCTTGCAGCTTACGTACCCACATCTATTGCATGTCATTCAAATCTTTTTGATTGAGGAAGAATCTTAAACCATTATGATCTGTCTTCACCATAAATCTCTCACAAACCAAGTATCGCCTAAACTTAGCCAAAGCAAGCATGATGGCTAGCATCTCCTTGTCATAAATAGAGAAACTCCTCTCAAAATCCTTGCTCTTGTGGCTCTCAAATGCTATTGGGTGTTTGTTTTGCATCAATACTGCTCCAATACCCTCTCCTAAAGCATCACACTCTAATACAAATGGAAGTGAAAAATTTGGAATAGCCAACACAAGACATGAACTCATTACCTCCTTGAGCTTGTCAAAAGCTCGCTGCGCCTCCTCACTCCAAGTGAATGCCTCCTTCCTAGTCAAATTCATCAATGGGACAGCCAACTGTGAAAACCCTCTGACAAACCTCCTGTAGTAGCTGCAAAGTCCCACGATCCCTCTCAAGTGTGATGAAGTCCTAGGTTGAGGCCAATCCACTATTGCCTTGATCTCCTCATCTACATTGACCCCTTGGGCACTAATCTTATGCCCCAAATGCAAAATCTTAGTCATCCCAAATTCGCATTTGGATGCCTTGGCGAAAAGTGATTGCTGCTCAAGTATACCCAATACCTCATCTATATGTCCCAAATGATCCTCCCAAGTCTTGCTATTGATCAATATATCATCAAAGAAAACCAAAAGAAATCTCAACTGCTTACTAAATACCTAGTTCATGCAAGACTGGAATGTAGTTGGAGCATTAGTCAACCCAAATGGCATGACTAGAAACTCATAATGCCTGAAGTGACACCTGAAAGTTGTCTTGTGAACATCCTCCTTATCCATATCTGGTGGTACTTAGACCGCAAATCAATCGTAGAGAAATATAATGCACCATGAAGCTCATCTATTAACTCATTGACCCTGTGAATTGGATAGTGGTTCTTGATTGTCTTCTTATTGAGTGCCCTATAGTCGATGCACATCCTCATGGTACCATCCTTCTTCTTCACCAACACCATGGAACAAGCAAAGGGACTAGAGCTTGGCTTTATATGTCCCATTTCAAGTAGCTTCTTAATTGCCTTCCTTGGATGTCGATAGGGTGTGGTAATCACTAGCTTTGTTCCCTCCTCCAACTCAATATCATGCTGAAATCCCTTGTCTGGTGGTAGCCCAGGAGGAATATCACTGAAAACCATGCTATGCTTATCAATAGGAGGCTGAATATCTATATGTGTAGTCTTCTCACCTGTGGGTGAAAAGTCATTGGTGACTAAACATTTTGTTGCCCAATCAACCTGTCCTCTACAAAAAGCTCTCTCCATTCTCTTGGCTGTCACAACCCTTGGTGCTCCATTGGATATGCCTTGAAGAACCACCTCCTTACCCTCATGTTAGAATTTCAGCTCCATAGTTTGATAATTCTGATAATATCCACCAAGTGAATACAACCATTGCACACCCAAAACTATATTTGTCTCACCTATACCAACCACATAGAAATCATACGAACTCTGTGTCTACCCAAGGTGATGTCAAGTTGCTGAATCCTTCGTGTACATGGGATAGTGAATCCATCGGCCACAATCACATTGAACCCCTTAAAGTTCTCTGTCTTCAACTTCATCCTAGTCATCAAACCTTCGTCAATAAAATTATGAGTAGCCCCACTATCAATCAAAACTGTCACCTTATGACCCTGCAATACTTTACGAACTCGGAAAGGATGATACCTAGGTGCTCTTGAAAGAGTGGCAAGTGTGCTTCCCGAAAAACCTCCTTTTGACGCATGTTCCTCCACATCCTCTACAACCTCAGCTTTAGGTTCTTCCGTATTGGAATCATCATCTGATATTATCTCTATGTAATGCACCTGTCCCTTGCCTAGACATCTATGCCTAGGTACCCATGGCTCTCTGCATGAGAAACGTAGTTTCTTCCTTCAGAGTTTGTTCTTTGTCTCTTCACTCCTATTGGGTCTTGGAGCTGGTGCCTTAGGTGGAAGGAAATTCTTTTGGAAAGGTTTCTTTTGCTGCACCACAGGGGATGGCTTGTGGTTGTATTTACCTTTAGCCATTGAATCACCCAAGCTCAATGCTCTCTTGATAGCCTCCTGCAAAGACCTTGGCTCCAATGCTCTCACCAATCCCTTGAGTGAATCACTTAGACCTTCCACAAAGAGCACTAAGAGTCTCTTCTCCGTCACATCTGGAACCATCACTAAAAGCCTCTGAAACTCTGCAACATAGTGTTCTGTTGATCCCTCTTGTTTCAATTGGGTGAACTCTTTGAAATAAATCTCAAGATCCTTCCTGCCAAACCTCTCTGTCAATCTCTGGCTGAACTCCTCCAAGGTGGTAATGGAACCATGCCCTTGTGTCACCATACCGTGGTACCACCATTCATGAGCTACACCCTCTAAGTGTAGGGTAGCGAACTTCATGGCTTCGTCCTCGAACATGGGGTTCAAGGAGAAGTATCCAACTTCTACAACCATGCTCTAGCTGAACAACTGTCTAATCCATCAAATGTGGGTATAGTGATATTTCCAAAATGCTGTTGTATGTCCCTATGGGGCTGCTCCTCATACCTTCTCCTCCTATGACCATTCCTCAATTTCATCTCATAATACTCAACAAAAGACATGTCACAACGGATGGCTGGACTTAAGGCATTATATTCAACATGATACCTTGCCATTTCATCCTCCTGTCATGGGGGTATGGGATGTTCTTCCTCAAAAGGCTCTGCCTCATCTCTTTCCAAAAATTTGGCTCTAAATGTCCTTGGGGGTGGGTTAATGGAAACCCTGTCATTTGTTGAGTTACTCCCCTCTACACCATTCTGATTAGGCCTACCAACACTCCATTGTTGATTCATCTCTTTTAGGATTCAAACCATTTCTGCCATAGAGTCTCTTATGGACGATTGGAATTCTTTATTCCCTCTGAGAAATTCCTTCATATTTTCTTCATCTCTGTCACCCATGGCTGCCTCTTTCTTCCTTTCCCTTCGCTGGTATCTGATTTCTCTATCACTCAAGTGCATCAATCTGCATCACAACACACCACAGGCTGGCAAGAAAGGTGGCTCTGATACCATTGAAATATCCCAATACAATTATCTACCTTTCAATTAATCTTCGTCTCTGGATTATTAGCTATTAACAGTTTATTCTCCACCAATACTATCATTCATCCACAGTAAAACAAAAAAAACAGAAGAAAGCTCACTTAACAGAAATTAATGCTACTGTATCTGCCTGTTAATCATAACAATCTCCACATAGAATAGTAATGTCTGTATTTCTGAACTATATTCAATAAATATTCAGCAAGACCAGTACAGGCACTGTGAAGTTTTACATAATAATGTTGAAGTAACCAGCAGTATACACTGGTGTTCCCAACCTCCACAATTATAGTGCAAATATAGTGATAACTTATTGGCAAATTGCTCCAGGATAATTATGAGAATGTTGTTGGAATATTATGAAATATCCCGGATATTGGCGATCTCCCTTTAGTCTTCAGATTGGAGTATTCAAAGCGGATGATTTGCACTTTGACGTGTGCCCAGGCTGAGTCCTTGCATGAAGCGTTGAAGGTGAATATCCAATTGCACCTTCTCCGAAGTGGTGTGACCCTTTGAGGATGACGGTTCTTTGCTTTGTAAGTCGCGACTCCAAGGATCATGATTTCCTTCAAATGACTGTTAGTTGCAATGTCCACTAATGTGGTACTAGCTTGCAAATGTATCCAGGAATTGCCCGAGCCTATACCAAGATCAACGTGTTAGAGTCCTCTCTTTGGAATGATTCAGTCTCTCAACAACCTGTAAGAGGACCAATTGTCACTAAAACTTGCACAACTCGCCTGAATAAGAAATTGAGTATCAAATGAACACAAAGCGGGGGTTTCATTCCACTTGTGGTATTGTCCGTTGAGGTTTTCGTCCCAATCGGTAGTCTTTAATGCAATCAACAGAAATTTTAAAAGCAAAACCGGATACCTCATAATGACTTTTAGTGTTGCTTATATACCCATGCATTTGATTCCAAAAGTAGCCGACTATCTTTGAATTTGAACTTTATTTTGGCGCTGACCTGTATAAGGAAATCTTTTTATTCTTAATATTAATAATATTAGTATTTCTATTATTATTTATTAGTGTTTAAAAACACTATTATTAAATTAAAATAATAATTGCTATATCTCCTAAATGGAGGGGACATGACAAATGCGTAGCCAAGAAGAATGAAAGAGGAGAACCTGGCAAAAAAGAATCAAGAAGAATAAAATCAATGACCAATAGAGGCAAAATATTGCTACAAGAGTTCTTAAATAAACAAAAATAAGATCCATTGGAGAGAAAATAAAGAAAAACATTGTTATTATTAGGGGTTTTGGTTGTCAGAAAATACAAAGACAATTTAAAATGTATGTAAAGATTTTAAAATGTTGGGGACGAATATGCAATCACAGAGACGTCTCTGCAATCGTGGAAGCGTCCAAGTAAACACAGGCTTAGAAAGATATAGAAAATAGGTTAAAACAAAGACAATCAAAAATTGGCAACCAGTGAGGGAAAAAGGCTTAGGAAATATGTTAAATGAGTCTTAAAACAGGGATGGACACTAAAACAAGTGCAAAACATAGGGTAGAGTTTCAAAGTATGCAATTTCCTATCTTACACTCACTAAGGAATCTATTGGAATGATGGTAAGGGTAATGGCTTTTCTGTGACAACCAATGCTTTGCATATGGCTAGGGATTCAGACTGTCAATTCTGGTGCTACTGATTATATGGCTAGGGACTAAGTCACAAGGTTCGCCGAACTTTAACCATGAAGTTTGAAAATCGCCGAAATTTTAAACAGGGAAAAAAATTCGTTCAAATTCGCCATAAATTCGTACAGATATGGCGGTTCAATCTTTTTAATAAAATATATTTAAAAAAAAATGTTTTATTAGGGTTTTTTTCTGTAGTAAGCATTCAGCTAGCGGCTTTCTTTCCCATTACAATACGACACTATGGTGCCTTCCTTTCCCAAAACCCTCACTGTACATTTCGTGGAAATGATTCATGAAACAATATGGCGCCTTTCGCACCACCGGCAACAAGTCTATTGCGATACAACACTATTAGAGGCGAGATGGCTGTATACTCGGGCTGAGAGTTTCGCAGCTCCTTATATATATATTATAATATATAAATAATATATTATAATATTTATCACATATTATAATATATATCATAATATAATGATTATATTATTTATATATTTATCATAATATAATATAATCATATATTATGATATATATTATAATATATTTATATATTATTAATATATATGATAATATTATTTATATATTATGATAAATATATAAATAATATTATCATATATATATATATATATTATATAATATATAAATAATATTATCATATATATATATATATATATATATATATTAAAAAAATCAAATTTAAATAAGGCGAATTTAATAACGAATTTTTTTTCGAATTTTTTCTCCTTGTTGAACTTCATCCGAATTTTATGGGTGCCGAACATGAACACGAACTCGAACCTTGTGACATAGGCTAGGGATACATTACTTTTTTCTTCTCTAGATGACAGTGATAGGACATAGGATGAGAAACTACAAAAATAAAATTGTGGTGAAGGATGTTAAGTATGGTTTTAATGTGGTAGCTGCTAGATACCCTAATGTGGATGTGAAACTTTACAAGCTCTTTGCACCTAGTTCTCAACAATTTGTTATGCTCTTGTTGTTCATGCTAATGACCTGAGTAGGTTATGGCATGCAAGAATAGGTCACTTGAGTTACTGAAGTTTGCAGCTTATGGATAAATCAAATATGGTTCATGTCTCACCCTCTATATTTCCATGGTGTGATGTTTGTGAAAGATGTACCCTTGGAAAGCATGAAAGCTAAGACTCATCTGTAAATTGTTCACAATGACCAATGTGGTCCCATGGACTAAAATCCTCTATTTAAGTGGAGTTACCTTTTGAATTTGAGTGATGATTTTCCTGGGCATGCTTGAATGTGTTTTCTGCAGAGAAGAGTCAAGTCCTAGATGATTATGAAGAATTTTAAGGTTTTTCTTGGGCATGAGTATGGTCAATGAATTAACATACTTGGAATATATAATGGTATTGAGTCCCATAGTAGTAGAAATCTTTAAAAATTTGTGAGCCATATGTTTGATGTTATTTGTCAGCATATTGTACCTTATAATAAATTGGCATTGGAGAAAGGAAGAATATGATTTTGTTCAGATGGATAGGTGTATGGTGCATGGTAGAGGGATGGAATAGAGGGATGGAATATAGCCTTTGGGCTGAGGTGGTGAATTGTGTGTGTTACGTTTTTAATAGAGCTCCTTCAAGGCTTATTTGTGACAACATTGAGGAAGCTTGGAGTAGTTGCAAGTGGATTGTTGCTCACTTCAGAGATATTGGATGTGATGTTTGGGTCCATATTCCAGATAAGAAGAGAAAGAAATCAGAGCCCATAAGTCTCAAATATGTATTTGTTGGCTGCAGTAATGTAATATCCCCAATGGGATCTGCCCTAAAATTCTGCTTTAAAATTCTGAATTCTGCCCTAGTTTTCTGCTGAAACCCTAGAATTCTGCTCTGATTTTATTTTCAGAAGTATAAACATTCATAGGCAGCCAATAAATATGCTCCAAGCATCATAAAATGTATGCCAAACATGTATAATCATCAACAAAAATATCAACCATGAAAATCAATCATCCAAAGGCCAAACATATGCCAAACAAATCTGATTTCTGCTTAAATAAGTCTGCTGCTCCAAAATGAATATGCTGATTGGAAATTACATCAATTTCATGGGCTCAAACATGACAACAATGCCCAGAAATTCTGCACTACAAATTAGGCCACATAAGTATGATTGTACATACCAATTACAAGCAAAATAGTTGACAAAATATCAACCCTAGCTGGGTGAAATCTCCATGAGGTGCGCCTAGGGTTTGCTGCTCCAAAATATGCCAAATTTGCCCTCAAAAGTGGGTGCTCAGTTCTGCTCCAAAGTGGCGCTAGAAATTAGGACGAACCCTAATGCAAAATGCATACAAAATGCCACGAACATGAACTTCCAAAGGTGGCACAGAAATCTAGGGTGAAACCCTAGCTCCAATGATGCACAAATGCCACAAGAACTTCGCCTCCAAAGCTGATCTAAAATGCAAATTTGCTCTTCTCCTCCACAAATCTCCAATGAAGTGCAAGTGTGAACTCCGTATGAATCCAGCTCCAAAGTGTGATTGGGTTTCCATCCAATCCACTTATCTTCCTTAGGGTTTTTGTTCTAGGAAGGCGTTGAATCAAAGATTGCAGCCAAGAGAGATAAATCTCAAATGAAAGGAATATGATGAATGATGATGGAAATGCCTTCAAACAACTTATATTTATACATGCTTTTTTCACTCACTCAAGGCTGACCTAGCTTTGGTATTTCTTATCTTATTTCACTTTATTTCCCTCTCCTAGGGCCGACCTCCTCTTGGGTGCCCAAACCACAAGGAAAACACTTTATTTTATTTTTTTATTATTTTCCATCTTTCCATCCTCCAAGGGCAAACCACTTGGGCACATGATAAAACATATTTTTGACCTCAAATGAAGTTGTCCTCAAGGAAACACACCATAAATTATTCTTATTTTCTCCAAAGGCAATTTCCATATTTTCTCAAATTTTCATCCTCCAATTGGGTCGCTCCACCTTAGGGCAAATTATTTTATTAGTGATGACCTCATCAAAAATACCACAAAAAATATGCTAAGTCATCTTCCATGCTCATTTTGCCCTACAAAATTAGCTAAGTGTGAAAACTCACCAATTAGGTCATTCCCTGAGCCCTCTGGCTTAGCCTACGGGAATAGAATAGGCTAGCCAACTCCACTAGGTGATCACTCCGAAAATGGGGACATTACAAGCAAGGATTCTGAGCTATTTGACTTGAATGACTGAACATCTAGAGAGATGTTGCTTTCAAAACAAGGTCTCTTCAATTGATTCAGCTTGTCCCCTTGTTTATGTTGATATCTCTCCTGCTGACATTCTATCTTTATCTGGATCAGCCTTTCAAATTATTCCCCATGATGAGACAAAATTTGTTCTTTTCAAGTTGTTCCTAGTACACATTATTGTTCATCCATTGATGAGGTTAATTGTCTAAGGGGATGTCATGATTATCAAGGCAGATGAAAGTAATGTGGGTGATGCCACAAACACTCGGCTAACTTTGCTGTTAAAATGAGAGTCATAACACACTAGATACTCAGAGTCATGCAGAAGCTGACAGCAAGCATAGATGAATATTATGGCAGAGGATTAAAAACATATTTTTAGAGCAATACTTGGGAGTAGGTATTTCTTCCCCCTAAAAAGAATCTAGTTGGATGCAAATGGGTCTACAAAACCATGTTTTCTTTAGATGGTTGTGTTGGAAGGCATACCATTCAAATTGTTGGGAGTTGGTATTTCTTCCCCCTAAAAAAAATCTAGTTGGATGCAAATGGGTCTACAAAACCAAGTTTTCTGTACATGGCTGTCTTGGAAGGCATACAGCAAGACTATTCTTTTAGGCCGCCTTATAAAAGAAAGAAATTGATTACACTGAGACCTTCGTAGCTATGGCTATGTTAGATACCATTCAAATTGTTTTCTACTGTTGGTAATTGTCATTGGGAAGTGTACCAAACAGATGTGAAGTGTACTTTTTTTAATGATCTTTATGATTTTAAGCAACAACCACTAGGTTTTTTGTTCAGTATGACACATCTATACTTGTTTGTAGTTTGAAGAATTTTCTTTATGGGTTGAGTGTCAGTTGTGAAGATGGATAATTCTTTATTGATAGCTGTTTCATTTGTACCCTTTTGACTGCAGTCTATACATTAAAGATGTCAATGATGAAGTCCTTATCATTGTGGTTTATATTAATGATTTGCTTCTTACAATCAGTAGAGTTTACATGATTCATAATTTCATAGTGTGAAGCAGAAACTCGAAAAATATATGATTGAATAAGTAATTCAATATTTGGAAGTAGATGATGATATTTTCCCATCGCACCCTACATATGTATTGATTTAGTGAGGAAATTTCATATGGTGGATTATAAACCCACCTACCCCTTTTGAGTCAATTTACTTCACTGAAGGTCAACGCCACCATGTATAGGAATTTGGCAGGCGACAAAATATAATTGATTGGAAACAAGCATATTACGTTTGTGGTCAACCTTGTTTTTGAGAGACATTCACAATCCGTGAGAAACTCATTCAAAGGTGGCAAAGCAAATCCACATATATGTCAAGGGTACCTATCAACTAGGGATACATTTCTCTTGCAAAGGAGAGGTCTCTTTTGTTGAGTACATAAACTCTGACTGGGTTTTTTGGGGCTGCTTGCAATGCCCAGAAAGAATCAATTCACTATGGATCCCTTTGACTAAGATATAAAGTTAGTTTTCACAACAAGATTTGGGTGCAGATTGGATTTGGATCTTGTTTGATGAGCTTAGACTTAAGCTGCTCTAGGATACTCCTCCCCAGTGTGATAATACAAGTGCTAATCAGAATGCTTGCAATCTTGTTTACCATGTTCAGAGCAAGCACATCAAGGTCCATAACCGTTACATATAACACGTAATTTAGGATCAAGTCACTGAACTCAATTATTGCCACATTGAA
The DNA here is from genome assembly GCA_027924645.1 of Cunninghamia lanceolata. Classification (NCBI taxonomy): domain Eukaryota; kingdom Viridiplantae; phylum Streptophyta; class Pinopsida; order Cupressales; family Cupressaceae; genus Cunninghamia; species Cunninghamia lanceolata. Next base: position 826,404 of record BSBN01000441.1, on the reverse strand, counting down.
GAACAGATTGCAGACATCTCCACCAAAAAATAGTGAGGGAAAATTTGTGAAGTTCAGATCTCTGCTTGATTAATGAGAAGTTGTCATTAAGGGCATATAAACTGTAATGCAACTTTCTTTTTATTGCCAAATCAAGCGTAAGGGGGGATGCTAATGTTACGGTTGTAATCAGGTCCTTGTTCCATGTGGGCACTTTTTATGACCAACATGTGACCTCACTCGTGGTCCCTCTAGGGTTTGTTCTGCTTACCACTTTTAAGGATAGCCTTTGTTCACCATAACTTAGTTCTCCAACTGTGTTGATGTGTAAATGCATGACATCTCATCATGATGATGTTGTATGGTCCTCATTATTCATTATTGTGTTATCAATCTTATTGAATTATTGGGTACCTATGGTACGCTCCATCTAAAATATACCTTTTCATGATTTTGTTTTATGGAGCTTTAGTAATTCCTAGCCTACAGTGTTATTGTGTAAACTCTTTCACTATGATCAATATATACCTGTTTTAGGCACTTTTAGCTGACTTGCTTTTTATAATCATATTTTAGAATTGATTGTTTTGTACATTAATCACGACATAAATGTTATAACTTACCAGTAAGAAAACAATAACTGTTCATTTTATTTACTTAAAGCGGCATGCATTTGAAGTCTCAGATATTGACAATACGTGTATTGGTGAAGTGCAGGTGGGGGGAAGTTACAGAGTGGTCAAATAAACCGTCGGTAAAAGTGGCAGTGACAGTAGATGCTGACCAAGTTGTACGCTTGCTTATGGAGCGATTGAAGAATTCATAGAATCAATTGATCTTTATCAATTTAAAATATTTTTTCAGAAATTTTGAAGGAATATTTTGATAAGACGTGTGAACATACCACAATCTTGTAGAATTGTCAGTGTGCTTCTGAGAGCTATATAGCTGAAACATTTTCCCATCTTTTGTTGAACTTGAATATCTATGGCTGTATGGGCTTGGCAGAAAATTGCCACACGGGCTTTGTATGGTTTCCACTTCTTTGAAGGATTAAAACAGGGTTCTTTTATGTCTCACAGTTATGATTCAAATGGGATTCTTCTGTGGCCAACAACTACATAATGTTTTAGCTATTAACCCTCGTAGATTCTAATAACCATGCTCAATGTACTTGTGAAATCCTTGACATTTTCCTTTTTTAAGTTCGTATATCAGATTCAGATTCTCTTGATTCTAAATAAAGTATTCTTAAACAATTATTTCCTTTTGAACACTATGAGTAGTCAAAATAACAATCAAAGATGCAAGTTGCACTATTTTAAAATTTATCAATAACTTGGATGTAGGTACTCTAAATAGTTATTAGTTCCTGAAGTGAACCTTTTTCTAATTTTTGTCTCGATCCGTGTTCTTTATAGGATATCTATCTACAACACAGTACTCTGTGTCAGAAAGCTGAGTGAAGTGAAGAATGTAGACAGAAAACAAGAATGAATAGACAAGGTATATGGAAAGTGGAAACAATGGTCAATTAAATTTAAAAGAAAAACACAAAACTAGAATAGGATATTTTGTGCATTTGCATCAGTTAGTAAAACTATTTCAGTTACAGTGATGCAATGGCTAGAAAAACCTTCGTTGCATATGGATGTGAGTTTGCCTACCATGCCAAATCAATGAGAATTGTTACAAGTGGACTTGGTGAATAAGACATAACCCAATTTTAGATCCTCATCCAAGCACAAGTTAACAGAATATTAAAAACAGCCAATGCCACATATCGTGTCTAGTCAGCAAGCAGACAGAAAAATGTTTGGAAGGTCTGGTAACCATGGCCTTCATATGGCAATCAAATGACCTCAATGACTGTTCCAACTTAACATGTAATTTAGGTTGAACAATCGATTTATGTCAAAATTCAATCACATGACCTCAACGCAGAGGGTGCAGGAGCCATAGAATCTTCATATTGCATCCATATCACCTGATAATTTAATGGGTTGTTCCTCTTATATATTTCAAGTTGCACAGTAAGTCTCAGGTCAAAATTCACCATTTGGCTGCAAAAAAAGTGCTGGGCAGTTGACTGAGTTTTAGCCATAATATGGTTGTATGAAGTTGAAATCACCTGATTGTTCAACTGCAGCATGATGACACATCTCCAGATGCACATGAAATGTCAGGGCAAAACACCAGTATTGACCATCAAGAAGACAAAATACAGTCAGCTGTATTTTCTTAATAACTTGACCAAATGAACTCCTGATGACTTAAAATTGAACTGGAGCACCAAGACGTGTTGTTCACCAGTACATTGAAAATCAGGTCAGGATTCATCCATAGGATATCTCAAAAGATCAAAAACATTTCAAGTCTCTGCACATTCCTAAATAAGACAGGCCTTAAGAAATGAAAGATTGGAAGCCCAACCAATGTTCAAATTGTTTTATATATGTCATTCAATTGCTTCTTGGGAGTTTTTGACAGAGCAGAGGTAGAAGATTATTCTAGCAGTTTTAATATGCAGACCATGGCAATTCAATTGCTCACTAGCAAGCCGATTCTGTGTTTAGCATCACAACATAAGAAATCAATGAAAAATAGAGGCACAGCCCCACTCCAACATAAAGGTTTTCTAAAATGGATGTCAGCATGGTAAATTTCTGTATGGCGAGTTTATATATGTGTACATTTGAATTCATTACTTTCATGTGGTTATTGTAGTTTTACATAAGAATACTCCTCATATAGAACATCACTCTGAGCAATTGTACTTGAAGTAGTCTGTTCAGGCAAACCTGAATGTGTTGGAAATGTAGGTGTACATTCACACTTTCTAGTTTACATAAAAGGATGTTTGTGACAACTATAGTTTATGAAACATCAATTTTCAGTTTATGCATGTTAAATTTCGGGAGCATTTCCATTGAATCAGAAACATAAGAATTCGTTGAATATGGAGTAAGCATAGCTTGGCAAGTTTACACGATATTACACGTTACCAGAATAAAACCTTCACTCCCGTGGAACCTAACAATTTATTCTGACTCCAACCAATTCTCAATCCCAAAATCAACAATTAGATTGAACTAAACAACTATTGTTATGTCCCCTTTGCAGACATGATCGAACAATTAATTAATTAATTGATTAAATTAAGTTGTCTTGAATAATCTTTTTATGTTAAATTTAATTAATTATTTTATTATAAAGTGATTTTTGGTCCAAAAAAACATATTAAAATAAAAGGTCACTTTATGATAAAATCAATTAATGATTTTTTAAAAAAGTTCTGAAGATCTAAATGGGTTATAAAAAGAGGCTGTGAAGATTAATTATTATCATACAAGATTCACATGTGTGCTTATTGACATTTTGTGGGAATTTGGTTGAACACTAATATTTTTCAGATTTTACATGATATATAAATTTTATAACTGAAATTAAAGATTTCAAATTTTGTGGGTTGTTATTGGAAATTTTGGGACATTTTTATATGGGAAATTATTCCCAAAATTCTGAAAAAAATCACATGCTATAAATTGGAGCAATCTACTTTTTTGTTGTTGTTGGGAATCCAAACCCTAGCTGTACCATTCAAAGTACATAAGGTTGACCGTACAAGCAATATAGGAGGCAATGATTCAAATTTGGAATCCTACGATTGATGTTTGAAGGCTTTTAAAGCTTTAACTATTCCTGCTGCCACTTATTTGAAAAGATTTTCATGTATGTATGGTGATCGCAGCCCTCTATAAAGCGGTATTAATGACCGTACAGCTCTCAGCTGCTGTCATAATTATAATTTTTAATTTTTATCAGATTTATAATTTATTTCAGGGCTTCAATCAGTTACAAAGGGTAATTCTTAGTTAAATCAGAAACAATTTCTGATTTTTGGATTTCCATAAGTAGTTCAAGTCAGAATTTTATTCTCTATTTTCGTATGTATTTCTGATTTTTATATCAGCATGTATCATCATTTCCTATGTATATTATCAATTGTTAGCATTAGGGTTTATAAGAAAATTGTGTCAGAAATACAGTGGCTCTTATATCAACATTCTGAGTTGTGAAAATTGATTTTATATCATTGCCCTAGTCATATTGTGTCAATTTATGTGTTTTTCATTTAGCAGGTTTTTTGCCAAACATTTGTTGAAATACACATAAATTTAGTAAGACACATTATAGTGGTATTAAAGCATACATGCTTATTTATGAGATTTGTAATTTTTTTTAGAAATTTCTAGTTGGGGACATTACGGTGGTATCAAAGCCAATTTCTTGCCAGCTGTGGGTATAGAATGTTTTTTCACAATCAACCTCATGCACGGAAGTGACAGGGAACTTGATATTATCAAAGGGAAAGAAGAAAAGACTCGGATCAGCCAGAAAATATTACAAGACAACAAGACATAAATTTTCAGAAAAGACAGAAGTAGTCAACAATAACAAGGATGCAGATGATGCTCAGTTTGAGAGACTTGTTCAAAGTCAAGAATAGTTAGTTGATATGATGGCACAACTTGTTTCTACCATGCAAAATAATAATATATAGAGGTCTCACAATGGTGAAGGCAATATCACTCACTAATTTTATGGGTTTGAAGAAAAACAAGGGTGGTTAAAGAGATGAAATAAGACTACAAACAAATCCAAGGGACCTTCAACAAGCATTAAATGTACAGCACATTCCTGGATACAGAAATTGGACACCTTGTAATTGAGGCCTATGATGGAGGAAGAAGCCATCAAATAGGCCACCCTTCAGCTTGATGGAGTAGCACATGAGTGGTGGTATCACAAGTTGATCACTCAAGGACACAATCATATACACACTTATACTGAGTTCAATAACAAGTTGATTGAGAGATTTGATATAGGTGATACTGAAATTTGTTTTTGTGAATTAACTCAACTCAAACAAACACATACAGTTGATGCCTATGTTGCTGATTTTCAGAAGCTTTCAATCATGGTGCCAGATGTGTCAGAAAGGAGACTTGTGGTGTTGTTCATGGAAGGCTTAATTAAACATCTTAGAGGCTTAATGAAGGCCTTCAACCCCACTTCTCTACATGAAGCCATAAAAAAGGCTTTGGATCTTGAAACTTCAGTGACTAGGGGAAGATTTCCACCTATAGGACAACAAAGATCAACATTTTATGGGCAATCAATGACAAATAATTATGGGCAGCCAAAAACCACTACTTTCAGGTAGCAAAATAAACCTTGATAAAAAATTACCTAAAACCACCATGGAAATTGAAACAAGAAATGAATGTCGAAGGAATAAACTTTGCTTCACTTGCAAAGAGCCTTGAGAACCAGGCCATAGGTGTTTTCCAAAAGGATAGGGGCATTACGTCGAGGTATTTTTCGAGGATGAGGAAGAAGTGGAAGTTTAAAAGTGAAGATATTTATGATTTGTGAAAGCACCAAAGGCTGTGTGGAGTTTAAAAGAGTTAATATTTATGAAGTTTGAAAGACAATGTGGAAATTTCAAAGGAGATTGATTCTTTTTGCATAGTCTTTGGAGACTAAAAGACTAGTCACTGCCCCCTATTTTGTCTTACTTGCAACTTCAAAAGGGAATCATTAACTTTTGGTCATCATTGTGTGCAAACTCAGAAATGTGTATGGTTATTAGGGTATTTTGGAGGCTGCATCAGCCTTAATAAAGTTGAGGGTGAACATATAGTTTCAGTTGGAAGACTCAAAATTATTCCAAGTTTTTATATTGTTTAAATTAAATTGAATATTGTTTGAACAATGTTATTCAACAATATTTCGTGAATATAACATAGAAAGAAATGGCGACTAATGGTTGGTGACTGCGAAAGTTTTCAAACCATTTTAGGAAATCACTATGGTCTCAAGCGAGTTTGTTCAATGATTATCTCAGAGCGCAAAGGGATGACTGGCTTCATGGAAATTGAGGAAAGCAGGGCTTGGAGGATATGCAAGCTAGGGTTGTGACTAATGGTCAATCCTCTAATTGTCCTATTCAAAGAAATGCAACACAGGGGAGAGAAGGCTTTTAATACAGATCATCTCGATTTGGTAGACCTAACCGCTATGAGAAGCGATTCAGTCAAAAAATTAGGACGATTTGGAGGAAAAAAGAGTCGCAAAAAGAGATCCCAAATGCAGATGAGAAGGTTATTGGGATTCAGATCCCTGATGATTTGATACTACCGCTTGTGAAGGATTTGAGCCAAACTGCTTTAATTGGTAAGATCTGGAACTTTACTCTGGAATTGGGTGTCTTAGAAAAATCGACTAAGGATAATTGGGTAGGGATTACAAATCTTTTCTTATTAGATAAAAGATCTAGAAATTTTATAGCCATATTTTCATCTGTAGAGGAAAGAGATCTTATTCTAAAAACCAAATCCTGGTTTTTTGACGGGATAGGAATGTTCTTACAAGAATGGATTCCAAATTTTGATCTAGTGGCAAATACTGGTAGTTTTTTTCCTTTTTGGGTTAGCATGCATAATCTTCCTCTAGAATACAGGGATCTAAGAATTCTTAGACTAATGGTGGAGAAGATAGGGTTTTTTATTAATCATGATTTGTTAAACCTTTGAAAATCCTTTATTGCTAGTTCAAATGTGTTTGCTCATGAATACTTCTTCCCCCTACCAAATAGGGTTCTTTTAAAGACCTCTAAAAGCTCTTGGATTCAAAATTTGATTTTTGAGGATCCTAAAACTATTTTTGAGTTCGATAATTTGGGGGTTACTTTGGCATTTGAGGACTCAGAAAATATTCATATTGATTCATCTAAAGTCATCTCAGATAATGTTCAAAATATGGCAGAGCTTGGAAACACTTATTTGGATTTAGTGGATGGAAATGTAGAGACAGAATGTGGAAAGAAGAATGGCCAAGGTGCTCAGTTTTCAAAAGTAGATTTTGATCTAGAGGAAGGTGAAATTCTGGCTTCCCTCCAGGTTAGAGTTCTAGAGGAGACTTTGATTAACCTGAATAATGTAGTTGTTGACCTTGTATTGGCTATCCCTTCTGGTCAAGTTTTAGTTTTGAACTCAAGTCATTTAGTAAGCAATGAGGAAGAAAGGTATTTAGATATATCTGTGACTAAGGCTATAGTGAACACAGATGTTCAAATCCCTTTACAAGAGGATGGGGTTAATCTTCAAGGGGAAACACAATCTTTTGAAGGCATTGCTAATAATGCAGTGGGCTATGAGGAAGAACTGTCTTTTAAAGGACTGGTGAACAAGGATCTAGGTTGCTTTTTCTGATCAAGTTTCTTCGCAGGAAGCTGTGGCAAATCTACAGGGGGAATCCGTAAATTTTGTCTTCGCTGTTCCTTCTCAGAATATTGACTCTTTATCTAATCTGGTGGATTTCTTGTTAAAGGGCTCAGAACTAGGAGATGCAGATAAGTTTGATTTGCAAACAGTTGAGGGTGTGGATAATTTTGTAGATCAATTCCCTCTCAAAGATGCTGAGAAACTAGTGGATGATATCTTGAATAAAGTTGGCACTAACATCATTGAAGAAATAACAGATGAAGTAATGTGGGAGGACCTAAGTTTAGAAACTGATATACTTAGTTCAATCTCCCAGACTCCTTTCAATGAGGAATCAACCACTTCTACTGCAAAAAAAGAGAGGGGAAGGAAAAGTAAAGTGAAAAAGATAGAAGAGGAAATTCAGGCAGGAATTCAATCAAATCTTGATAGAGTTATTCACATGAGGAGAGCTTGTCACTCTCCTCGAAGACAATGAAGATCATTTCAGGGAATGTTAGGGGCATTAATGCCCCTAACAAAAGACACTTGATCAAGCGTCATATTCAAAATGCAGGAGCCCATTTAATTCTTCTGCAAGAAACAAAGTTTTCCTCCTCTCAAGCAACAAATATTTTTTTAAATTAGAAAAAGTGGGAACACCTGCATTGTCCAGTAGCTGGAGCTTCTGGTGGTATTGCCTTATTATGGGACAAATCTTTCTTGGAGGTTAGTGAATGTTTTAAAGAGCAAAATTGGATGCTGGTTAAAGTTAAATGTGGGGATTTAAATTTCTAGTTGTTTAACATATATGGTCCTGTTTCAACTTGGGAAAAGAGAGCTCTGTGGGATAATTTATCAGAAGTGTTGATTAATCTGAAAGAAGAAAAGGTGATTCTTGGTGGATATTTTAATGCAATTCAAAATTTGGAAGAGAAAAGCGGTGGTATAATTCCTCCTTCTAAAGTTATGCAAGATTTTGCAGATTTTATCAATAATAATTGATTCTTTGATCCTATCCCTACTAATGGAAAATTTACTTGGACTAATAGGAGGGGTTTTTGCCTTATAGTAGAAAGGTTAGATAGATTTCTTTTGTCAGCAGAGTGGCTCCAAGATAATTTCAATTTTCACTCCTCAATTATGCCTTTTTCGGGTTCAGATCATTATCCTATTACTTTGGAAATAAATCCTTCCTCCTTTTCAAATGTGGGCAAGAAATTTTTCAAGTTTGAAGCGATGTGGTTTAGGGATATTCATTTTCTTCCTCTGCTTAAGCAATGGTGGTCTTCAGCACCCTTTTTTGAAGGTTCAAGAATGTTCCAACTTAGCAAAAAATTGTCTTGGTTGAAATCCAAAATTGTATCTTGGACTAAAGAGCATTTTAAGAATATTTTTAGTTAGAAATACGAACTATTGGCCAGTTCAGAAGCCATTAATGAGGAGGTAATTCAAAATGGTATGAATCAAAATTTATTTGAGAGAGAAAAGGAGATTCAAAGGGAATTGGAGGAGGTTTTAGAAAGAGAAGAAATTTATTGGAGACAAAAATCCAGGGAAACATGGCTCAGGGAGGGTGACAGAAATTCAAAAATTTTCCATGCTTCTTTAAAAGCCTGGAGGCATCAAAACCTAATAAGATCCATTAAGTTAGCAGAAGGTGAAGTTTTATTTGATATTCAGTTAATTAGAGTAGAAGCAGTTAAATTTTTTTCAGACCTTTTGTCAAATTAGAATATCATTTTGAATTTGGAGTCTCTTAATATGATTTTGGACTGCATTCCAGAGATGGTTCAAAAGGAAGATAATGATTTTCTGCTCAAGGAATTTACTTTAGAGGAAGTTAGCGGAGTGGTTTTCTCTATGGATCTAGATAAGGCACCAGGTCTAGATGGATTTACACCTCTTTTCTTTCAGAAGTGCTGGGATTTTTTGGGAAGGGACATTTGGCTTGCTCTGGAAGAGTCTAGGAGAAATAGGTCAATCCTAAAGGAAATGAATACAACTTCTACTATTCTTATTCCAAAGTGTAGTTCTCCTAATTCCTTTTCTGAGTTCAGATCGATCTCACTTTGTAACACCATTTATAAGATATTTACTAAAGCTATTACTCTTCGTCTTGGTCTAATTATTCCTAAGATCATTTCTGAAGAACAAGGCGGGTTTGTGCCAAGGAAAGAAACTTCTGATGGGGCTATAGTGGCTCATGAAATTCTCCATTCCATTCAGACTAATAATCTACAAGCTATGATTCTAAAGTTGGATATGATGAAGGCCTATGATAGGGTATCTTGGGACTTTCTAATGAGGGTTCTTGCTAAATTTGGCTTTTCAAATAAATGGTGTAAGTGGATTTTGTCTTGCATATCAGGAGCTACTTCTTCAGTTTTGGTCAATGGATCCCCAGCTGGTTTTTTCCATTCCTCTCGGGGAGTAAGACAAGGTGATCCAATTTCACCTTTCTTGTTTAAAATTATGGCAGAGGATTTGAGCAGATTTATTTCAGATCAGAACATAAGAGGTTTTTGGAAAGTTTTGTCTATCCCTAGAGTCCCTTTTCCTTTTACTCACACTCTCTTTGTAGATGACACACTGTTATTTGGTTTCCCTTCCTTGCCAGAAGCAAAATGTATTAAGAAGGTTATCTCCACCTATTGTCAAGTCTTTGGTCAAGCAGTTAATCCTAGGAAATCAAAAATCTTCTTTTTCAAAACTAAGGTTTCTTTGCAGTTTCAAATTGTATCTTTTCTTGGTTTCAATATTGATTCCCTTCCTTCTAAGTATCTGGGTGTTCCTCTTTTTAGTGGGTCTCTTAAAAGTGATTTTTGCATCAAAGTTATTTAGACAATTCAGAAAAGGACAGTAGCATGGAAAGGTAGATGGTTGACTTTAGTAGGGAGAATTGTCCTTATCAAATCAGTATTATTAGCTATTCCTATTTATATGATGACTGTTCTGAATATGCCCAAAGGTGTGGTCTTTGAAATTGAGAAGTTTTTGAGGAATTTTTTATGGAAAGGGAATGAGAGTAAAGAAAGGAAAATTGCTCTTATGGCTTGGGAAAAGGTTTGTTCTTCAATCCGGTTAGGTGGATCAGGAATTCATAATTTGAAAAACCATAATTTGGCCTTAGGGTCTAAACTAGCTTAGAAAATCTTTGCTAAGCATGAATCAAAATGGTGTAAATTGATGCAATTAAAATACCTTGATTCTCCTCTTCCAGAAAGAGTATTCACATTGTCTAATCTTCCCTCAGGGTCTAAGATTTAGAATTTCCTTATGGAATTCAGAAAGTTAATTCTCCCTCATCTCTCTTGGGTCATTCATAAGGGAAACAAAGCCTCCTTTTGGCTTGACTTGTGGAATGGCTTCCCCCCTCTAAATCTTCAGTCAGGTTTGAATCAAGCAAAAAAAGTTCTATCTAATGCATGGGGAACTAAGGTTCAAGATTATTTTATATTCAGTTTTGAGTAAGGCTTTAATAGGGTAAAATGGAGGGATTTCAATAGCTATTCTTTCCCACAGGATCAAAAAGAGCTTCTCTCCTCTTTACTCAATAAAAGAAGAATAGTGATCTTAGATAAGGATGATGAGCTCATTTGGTCCTTTTCCAAATCAGGGGTTTATTTAGTCAAAGAAGGGTATCTTTCTATTATGCAGTCTGCCAGATCTGCAGATTCACCTTGGTCTTTTTATTTGTGGTGGAACAAAGTTGTCCTTCCAAAAGCGTGTTCCTTTGCTTGGTTAGCATACAATAACAAAATCCTAACAAGCAAGAGATTAACAAAGCTAGGGATTTCAACTTTTCAATGTTTGTTTTGTGGTCTAGAAGAAGAAAGCATTGATTATCTTTTTGTCACTTGTACATTTGCCTCAGAGTGTTGGTATTGGATTAATGAGAAACTAAATTGGTTCTCCCCACTTCCAGATAAGTTACAATCTCTCTTTGATAGCTGGTCGTGCTTGAGCAAAGGATCTTCATTCTCAGCCCTTTGGCTAGTTATTCTTTCCATAGTCATCTGGAGCATTTGGCTGGAAAGAAATAGGAGAAATTTTAGAAAGGAATATAGATCTCTGGAGGATATTCCTTGTTTGATTGAAAAATTGGTTTGTGAATAAGTGGTGGCTCATCTCAACAAGCCTAGTATTTCTAATCTTTCTTTTTCCAATTGGGATGCACTCATGTTAAAAAGTTGGAAGTATCTTACTCCTCCCCCATCAAACTGTCTCTCTATTTCGAAGAAAGTGTATAGAAATTCAATTGTATAGTCTCCTCCTTCAGACTTGCAAATTAAACTTAACTTTGATGGTGCCTCAAGAGAGAATCCAGGTTTATCAACTATTGGTTGTGTGCTTAGAGATTGCATGGGAGAAATTATTGTTGCCTTTTCTTCTTGTATTCAAGAAGGGACAAACAACCAAGCTGAGATTTCTGTAGTAGTGGAAGGATTAAAACTAGTTGTTTGTTGGGGAGTTTGAAATATCTGTGTAGAATGAGATTCTTTGATAATTGTGAATGTTCTTGTTGGTGCCTGAATTCACTGTCGGTTATTTTAGCAATTTTCATGCAGGCACCTTCCCAAAAAATCCAAAAAAGTTCTAAGTCTTTGGGCCTCCTCAGCATGTTTTAACATCAGCATCATATTTTCTTTGGAGGAGGTCATCATCATCATGTTTCCAGACATCACCCTGATGTTGCTTACGAGGGTCATCATATTTTCTGTCAGCATGATCTTTCGCTGGGGTGATATTCTAACATCGGGTGATCTTACTTAAGATCATCTTGATGATGTTGCTGCAAAGTCCTAAGTATGATCCGATCTTCATCGGGGTCATCATATTTGAACATCGGGTGATCTTAGTCAAGATCATCCTGATGTTGTTTTATCACTTCATGTTCGTTGTTTTATCACCCTGATGATGCTGACGTCATTCTTATGTCAGGGTGATATCCATTTTTCTACCTGTCTGCATCATGATATTTCCGAAGGGAGATATTCGCCTGTCGGCTTCATGCATTGTCCAATGGGGGTGATCATTTCAAATATCAGTCACATATTCATATATCACCCCGATCTTATAGTGGAGCTACAGTGCAGCATGATATGTGTGCATCAGGATGATATTTCCAAATATCCGGTTATCTTCCGAATATCATCCTGATGCCGATGTATGGTGACGTCATCAAGGTCCGGGGGGTCATATTTCTAACACTGATCATCTTGTGGAGATCCCCCGATATTTGCAAACATGACGATGATGTCATCCGATATGAGGAGGTGCGCGATAGGCAGATATGCTGATGACGTCAGCAGGATATGACGGTGACGTCATCAGGATGTTCATCGGCCAGACATTTAGTATCGGCTGAGCAGGAGGATCTTCCTCCGATGCATCAGGTTGTGCCGATGAAGGCGATTATCATGTAGGTGATATTGCGATGATGATGCTGACGTCAGGGTGATATTTCAAGTAACAGGATATCATGCTGCTGGAGGATGAGGATGATGAAGGTCTTATACTAGTGTCGTCGGGAGCAAAAGCACCGACATCATATATGCTCGTGGCCTAGTATATAAAGTGTTGAAATGGTTGCTACGGGGTGCATGTGGGATAATTCGATCCTGCATATTTTGAAATATCACGATGAGGTATTTTGGCGGGAAATGGTTGCGATGCACTGTTTGATGTTTTCCCAAGGCTGCGGGTTGGTGCGCCATTAATGGTGAAGGTTGCAGAGGTATGGACGGATCTGGTACCCGATTGAAGGTGTACATCAACGGACAGTGGTGCAGGGCTCGAGGTTTCTTCCTGTCTCCTCCCCTACCTACTGCATTCATGTTTGGGCGCCAATCTGGTAATGCGTTGAGCGCCATTTTTCTGATACTGTGTATCTGGCGGGATTTTTGGTCAACCATGTAATTAATTGCTGTGGTACACTTTCTGGCTGTTATAAGCAGACTGTGTTACCATTTTTTAGGTTGTTGAAAACTGGACATTTTGGCTCTGTAATAAGATACAACTAGTTTTGGTTGCTCTGTGCAGCAAAACTTGTGAGTTTATGTATCTCCTGTTGTACGTTTTGGCATGAATCCACTGATTTCATGGTTAATCTTATATGAATAATGCTATGTTTGCATGTGTTATGCTGATTTTGTCTCCAGTTTTGCATGTATCTTTCTTCCTGCAATAGGGATGCCATAAGTATTGACAGCTTAACACTCTGTATTGGGAGATATTTGTAAGGCAGGTATCATGTGTATCCCCCTGAAATCCAGTTTTAGCTATTCATGCTGATCATTCACAGGTGTATGTCTACCGACTCCAAGCCCTGGATAGGCACCAATCTAGCTCTGTGTTGAGGTTATACACCAGGTCCAGGTTTGCATCCAAACACCATTTCAAACCATCTCTCCCTTCCATCTGTTAGTTGTAGGATTAGGAGTAGGAAACCCTTGCATGCTCTCATCCCTAACCAGACATATATGTCGAAGAACGTTGCCCACCTTGTGATCTATCATACAGATCTTGGTCCATACATGAGAGTATTCTGCCTGTTGTTGTCAAGTTAGATCTTTCTATCTTTGAGCTAGTCAAGGTTACATCTTGAGTTATAGGGATACCCCCCTTGGTGCGGCAGAACCAGAAGTGAAGGGGAGGAGCTCACGCAACCTCCTGTATTAGTTGGCTGAATCTGCCTGTGCATTAGAAGTGGCAAACCCTAATGCTGATTCAGAAGAAAAACCAACAGTTCTTAAGACCAAAAAAGCTTTTAATTGGCAATTGGAATATTTGCTTTTGGAGGCTTGGAAGCTCTTGGATACTTTTGAAAAGTTTGAAATTAGACATTGTTACAGAGAAGCAAACTCACTTGCAGATGGTTTGGCAAATTTGGCTTTTGTTCATAATTGGAAGAATAAACATTTGAACTGTGAATCATTAAAATAATTCTCTCATCTTGCCCTTATAGTTCAGAAAGAAAGTGTTGTTGGTACTAGCTCTCGAGAAATTGTATAAGGGCAAATATTTCTAATGGCAGAAAAACAAAAATCAGTGGTTGGTTTTGAATTTCTTTGGCAAGTGCATTTCCAAGCCATCGTAAGTTAGGAGCCCTTGAGATCAGTAGTGCTATCATGTCTCTATTTTTAGAGACATGAAAAGATTTTTTATCTAACGGTTTCTTTTTTGTTGGCAGGTACCAAATTTAGTAGCAGATGAAAAAAGTAGTTATTCTTTACCTTCTTATCTGACACTGGCAAACTTGTGTGAGATGGTTTTCTGGCAGATTTCGTACTCACTTATTAATAGCTTTTTGATGTCATCTGAGCTAGTTCTGAGATCCAAAGCAAGAGGTAATAATGTGGTTTCAGTTCTCGCATGGCGACGCTTATTAAATATTTATCATTCCTTCCTGTTTGGCATTCTCAATGTGAAGTTTTCTCGTGAAGCTGCACTACAAGTTCCTTGTTTTGATAAGTGGTTGCAATATGGGTTCTCTGCAAAGATACAAAAGATTGTATTTTCCTATTCAAAAGTGGGGGAAGCCTACACAGGAGTTGTTGTTGCGAAGTGCGCTTGCAGAGGTGTTCAAAATCTATAATGAAGAGGACCAGAATGCAATTATAACTATTTGTGGACATGAAATGCTTGGGTTCCCTAGGCCTATCTATCCGTCATAAGCCATCTCCCACTTCCCGTCAAATGTAATGGATCTCATTCAAAATGTTGATGTGGTAAGGAATTTGGGTTTGCTGTTTATCCAAGATTTCTTCTTTTCAGTGGACAAGTTTAATCTTGCATTGGTAGATTATGACTTGTACTCGGGGGCTGCTCCTGTTGGTGGTTTATTCTTTCACAAAGACATTGACTTTTCTCCCCCTATCCACTATGCATTCACATCCTTTACTCATGGGCTGCAAAACGACTATGTTGTGTCTTTTCAAAATAGCATCCATTGCCATGCAGATGAGTTCATACCGGTCTTAGAAGGTGCTACAAGGGAGATATTCTAGGCTTTGTTCTTCCTAATGCATTTCATCCCCTTGCCACCTCCTCTAGCTGGTGGTAATGAAGATATTGGTGAACCAGTTCAACAGGGTTTTTTAATTGAAGATTTAAATGGGGCAGACTAAATTCAGGGTTGCTATTTGCCTAAGTGTTAGTAGTTAAATAATCTATTTTCAACATAGTCTATATCTTCATATGTCCTGTGGTCGGTTAATGTAACCTTTTGTTTGTAATCCTTCTCTCCTATGTTTTTTTGTCTTGGAGAAGGCTTAATGGTGTCTACAAGGTTTTTATCTGGCTTAGATGTTGAAGCCATTATCTTTCAGCCCATGAACCTGCTAATTGGGGCTTTTTGTAAAGCTTTTTTGTAATCCTCTTTTTAATATATATAATATATTTCAGGTGCCCCGCACCTTTTGCTTAAAAAAAAATATTTCGTGAATATTATATTCACTTTTATCAATTTGACTACAATATCAATTTCAATTAGTAGTTATTTATTTATATATTGCAATTGAAATTATAAAAATCAGATTGCATATCTAGAATAAAAAATTAGACTTTCAAAAAATTGTCAGTCATAAAATATTCCTTCGGGGATATTTCAGTGGTATCGGAGGTTGTTTTCTTGTTGGGCAGTCGGTATTTATTGCATATCAGATTCAGAATTATGATATTATTTAGTGAAGATGAAAAGAAGCTTTATGGAGTAGCTAAGAAAATTGAACACTTGACTCAGTCCAGTGATGATCTACTTTGTATTTTGGAAGAAGTGGAGAATTGTTTATCTATGGTAGTTAAGTTAAATTCTAAGATAATGCAACATGTTGTGACTCCATCGGTGAAATATTTGGTTAAGCTATAATATCCATACCTGAATGCTAAGTAAAACATTTAAAAATAAAAGCAATAAATGCCAAAATTCATAATTTTTTTATCATATAAAGTAAAGCAGGTACATTTATATTTACAAGATACATGATATAATATAGGTCACTTTACATAGGACTTACAAATCTGACACAATTACATATACAATAAGGTGATGTCATCTATTCACAAGTCTTTGGCAGTCAACAGCAAGAGTGAGAGCATCACCTGGGTCCTTTACCTCCAACCACAGACTGGTGGTCCCCCACACAGCTTCCTACTGGTAGTGGCCCTACCCTTCGTGAGGGTATATATAATGAGAATCAACTGATTCTATGTGCCATCTGAGAACTAGTGCAGTGTCTTAGAAAGAAACAATCAGGTTTATAACTTCTAGTCTCTCTCTAGCTATGTACAACCCATATGACTGTTCATGCAATTTGGAACACATTGAACAGACAATGCAAGCAGTGATTTTGCATTACTTTGGCCAAAGTTTCATATCAATGAGTTGATTGTTCACACACCTCTTTCTCAACTTGGAGACTAACATTCTAGTTATGTTGAGTTATTTAAACAGGGTAAACTAGACAGTCATATAATAAAGACTGGTTGATTCGTTACTATGCATTGAGCCTCTCTTTGCGTTCTTGTAATCTCAAGCCTATGACAACTGTCACCTGCTCAAAGACCAACAAACCCATCTTTCTAACTCAAGACATAGTCAAATAGTTTATAAAGACATTTCATCAAATCCAAGAACTAATTCCGTTCTCTCAAATCCAGATAGAGGTGTATGAGCATACAACCCTTAGAAAGACTCAAACCAAGTTAAATGAGTCTTATCTTAAACTCTTAGCACATTTTCTAGCCTCTTCATAACCACTATAATCAAGGGTCTATCGATTTTTAAAAACATAAGTCAAAAGACATACATGGTGAACTATTCCTTTTGTTCTACTTAAACAAAAGAGATTACATCTATGTTTTTTTACATTAAAGAGAATATTTATCAACTCTTACCGAGGTACTCAAGATTTGTACCAAAGATAGTTCTCACCTTGTATAATAGATTTACATAAGGCTCTTACTTATGGCCTCCATGCTAGTAAAGGCTCATGCATAAGTTTGTAAGGCAAGTTTATGCCTATATGTCACTTGTAATTTTTGACAACATTGAGTCATTTTAGTCAATGCTTCTGTCGCTATGACTCAACCAAGATAAAGTAACTATTTGTATCTACCTTTGTAAAGATAAGTGTTCATATCAATGGCTATATTACTGCCAAGATAAAGTAGTACATGTTAAACTATCGGCCATTCACAACCAAGCCAATATAAAGCAGGTTAAGCTATCGACTATCCACAACCAATATAATGATAAAACATATATCTTTCGGCCTTATACAGACGCATGAGTAAATGCATAACTCTCAGCCTTTATAGGCACACGAGTAAACATATAGCTATCAACCTTCATAAGTACATGGATAAATGCATAGTTATCAACCTTTACAGGCAACAAGAATGATTTCTTACCTATTGACCTTCTACAAGCATATGGTTAAACACATATTCATCAGCCTTTACAGGCACATATAAGTTATACCTGCATATCAGTCTTTTACCATAGGTTTTATACATAATTATTGGCCTTATACAGGCTTAAGCAATGATTTGATACATATATATCGACCTTTCACAATTTTAAAAATAAGATTCTTTTACACACTATTGACCTCTACAGGCACTTAAAAGATTATATATGATTAAGCCTTGAACAGGTTTAAGATAGAATACACTCCTATCGGCCTTGTATAGGCATAAGGTTAAATATATATTTATCGGCCTTGTAAAGGCACAAGAATGAATACAAGCTTAATAGCCTTCACAAGACATATGAAAGAATACAAATTTAGCAGCCTTAAATAGGTGCATGCAAGGAATATAGAATACTTCGACCTTTACTAGGCACAAGACAGTCGGCCCTCTGCAATTGTAGGCAAGAATACAAAGTTATCAACCTAGATGTATGATTGAAATCATATTTTATCAACCTTTCTACATGTATATACAATGTATCATACCAAAGTAATGGTATATGCACAGTTCAATGCAAGGAAACATATACGGTCAAATGAAAAGTGTTATCACAATACCATAAAGCATACATAGTTTAAAGTTGCATCTACAATTTGGTGAGGGTTTATATGCTATGGAGCTCATCCAAGTCATTTATTATAACACAGAGAAGAATGCAGTTGCACTCTTACCTCATTCTAGAAGATTTGGACACCAACGCCTCTGCAAAAATTGACACTGCAACTCCAACTGGTCTATCCTCCTTTGTTGTGCTTCTTCTCCTGTAATACTAACATTGTAGATAAAATGGAATAGTTTCCAAATACTAATACTGCAAAGAGTTTGAAAAGAAAACTAGTTTATTGTTTGGCTGGCCTGTATGTATGCCATAACGAGTTGTGTGTATGTGTATCCCTCCCAAGAATGGGGGTTACTTCTATTTTTAACCAATTCTTTCTAACCACCCACGACCTCTCTTCTTGCATGCCTCAAGATCGGGCATGGGAGAGTTTCCACTCCTTCCCACTCCTAGAATTTAGGGGGGCATGATAGAGGTTTTATCCTCTATAACTTGTAAAAAAATATCCTTGGTTATCGATGTTGATGGATGGCAGTTTGCTAGATGCTCTTTTAGCTTAGCAACCCTTCACATCCAGATGCTTGTTCATAAAACAAGCATCCTCAGCTCTGCCTCTCCAACCACACATGTAGACATGAGAATACCCACAAGGAACAATAGAATAAGGAACTCCCCAAGACCAGAGTCCCCCTCATTATTCCACACTACAAGCACTAGGGTGTGACTCCTCATCTTTCAAGTGGAGGTTTCTAACAACCTCAACTACCCAAAATTCCAAGGAAGCCACATATAACTAACTTTGGTTGTGCCAAAATTCAAGCTAGAAAGGAAGAAACAATAGTCGTATGCTTAATCTTGACAATTATAGTTGACTTTGGCTGTGCCAAAATTCTAGCTAGAAAGGAAGAAGTAGCAATTGTATGCTTAAGCTTGATGAAGAACTAACTGTTCTTGTCAACTTAATTTCTCCCCTCCATTTCCAATTATTTCATCCCGGAGGACAACACTCCTACAAATAGAGTTGTTTCTTTGTTAGAATCCATCATCTTGAGGGAGGGGAAGAGGGAACAATGATGCCTCTCCTCTCCAAATCCTAATCTAGAAACTCACAATAACAAGAAGTTATTGGAGTTGAAAAACATGAACTCCAATCCCTCACTAGGATAAAAACAAGGGGAAACCAGGGTATGCCAGGAGTTTGATGCCTGCCACCACTTCACTTTCTGAATCTTCCTAGAACCACCTATTCCTTAGAAGAAACACCTCTAATTCCTTAATCTTGTAAGAACATAGCATTAACCATGAAAATAGAGAAGAAACTCCTAAAGAACGGGGTGGAAAATATAGCATACTAAAAGGAAGAAAGTCCATATTGTCTGCACAGAAGGAATGATGCATGAAGTAACAATAGATGCACTTATTTATAGTAGAATTGTAGAAGCTCACACACTCTGGTACTTCTTTGGTCACTTTATTTCAATCACTTGCATGACACATTGATCATAAATGGAAAATTCTCAATGATTTACCAATGCTTTTAGAAAAGGAAAAGGAGGCAAAAATTCACCATCACATTGATGTTGCAGAACCTAGAGCAACTGCAAATGTCAATTCCCGTAATGAGGCTGCCAAATTAGGTTTATTGGTTATAGTATTTTATCCATTTTTAGCAACACATCCTGTTCAAATTTTCCATGACGCAAGCGAAAGATCCCCTCAAGCTTGAACATAGATCCCTAAGAGCTGATTTTGTATCCTGTTAATCCTCACTCAAGCCTATCCCCTTGTACAATGGTAGCAAGAAAAGATCCTGCACACACTCAAAAAATCTGTCACTGCACTGGTTCATCGTTTCTTACACACCACCACTCCATTTCTTCATTTTGAAAATTGGCCATTGATGAGACTACTTCTAAAACAAGATCAATGGTCGTCATGAGTCCATATTCCATCATTTTTTACCTTAAAGATCTCCAATAAAAAATACGTTGTGAAGAGTCCCTACGATGAGCCAAGATGTGGCCATGCACTCACCCTGCCATTTAAAACCTTGGTGCCAACCTTACCCTCGTGGCCATCGCATATCACACATTGGCCTAGCTCCAGTGAATAGAGATCACGATGTGAAGAAATGCTGCGACGAGCAGTAGCTACAGACACCTAACTGAGAATATCCTTGGTTTATACCCTTTCTTCCATTGCTCATTGCGCATTGCCCTTTTCCTTATTCCTTACTGAATTTGCGATGTGTTGAATCCATGCAATGAGCATAGATGAAGACACTTGGCAAAGATCGAAGTGTTCAGCACATATCACACTTTCTTTTACCTTTCATGAGATCAAATTGTGATGCGAAGGACCCATGTGATACATAGAGAGATGGACACCTATATTAGAACCTCCCATTGCACATCACATTTCAAAAATAGGGCATTAAGTACACAAGCGCGATGCAAAGGATGGGTACGATGGAGGAACTTAAGTGAATAATTACGCACATGTGCCATAAGTTATTTTTAAAAGGGGGACACATAAGGTGAAACGAGCAATGGGAACTTAGTTAAATCATATTCATAACTTCGACTTAAGATAAAAACCAAATATTTCAATGAGTCAAACATTTGATAGAAATTTTTTCATGACAAGGGATCAATCGGTACTACTAGGTGAAAAGGGTTGGTCAAAGCACGAGCAAATGGACATAAGTTGTAACTAGACCAATGGGGAACTAGTTCGACCAATTAACATAGGATTAAAACAAATTATCCTAGCGACCAAAAGTAAGGTTTCTTGCAATCTCATTAAGGTAAGATAAACCCTAGACACTGTGTTGATAAACCCTCACTTACACAGACCAGATATAAGATCAGGAATGGAGAAAATTTGGCTATGGACCACAAGATTTTACACAAGTCCTATCAAATCTCAACACATGCTTAACCTAGTCCTAAACATCCTTCACAACATCATCCTTCATAGAATAACATCCGTACATTTCGCACATTTAAATTACGTTGCCCTTAAGCAAGAAAACCTGAAACTTGTAGCATATCGGCCATTACAACTTGGTGGTAATCATGAGATTGAACATTACTTGCGCTTATCCTAGATGAGTCGGTAGGACCTATACACCATCTCTAAATACTTGTTGAACTCTACATAACAACTTTGTGGCGCACATCACTAACATATATTCTGAGAACAATTAGGCATCCAAAACTATCTGTAGCTCACTGTCATTTGGAAAACTAAACTTGTGGACCACCAAATCACTTGATACTACAAAGTAGCAAGTATTGAACATCCCTGAACATGTCCATAAAACTGCATGGACAAATCTTCACTTCTGGAGGAATGCGGGACATTCCAAACATCCTTCATCATCACCTTATTCTACCAGAGCACAGACCGAAACTCTGTCACTTATAAATTTTACTGCAGAGGAGAAAATGATGTGAAACTTTGTATTTAGCACCTTTGCAACATACTGAACTTAAGTTCTGAACCACATGACCATATCTTCAAATGTGGAGCATTTTACTAAGCAGTCTTCCAAGTAACTTCCTGCAACAGTAACCTTTACCAACATCCAGAGACCAAAACCTTCTTATAGCAATACATTCTTCCTTAAGATCATCAGGAAAGAACATACAACAAGCTACAGGCCATCAACAACATCTTCTCAACATCAACATTAATGCTTCTAATTCCCATATTAATATATCATCATTCATCTTAATGCTTATAATTGTCATCTTAACATATCATTATGACATCATCTCCACTGACAACAAACATACTCAATACAACTTAACAATGCATGAACATCAACCATGAACATCAACAACATTACTATTAGCACATCATCAACATAAGCATCAATGACAGTCCAAACTGAGTGTTGACATCAAACAAACCAAACTGAGTGTTGACATCAATGACAACCACAACAATGACAACCTTAGGTAACATATGTGCAACAATCTCCACCTTTGGCATTGATGGAAACACACACCTGCTCATTCTCCCCCTTTGACATCAAGGACAACAGGGCTTAGATGCTTGAACTTACTAGTTTTTTGCACCAAACTG
Organism: Cunninghamia lanceolata; assembly: GCA_027924645.1. NCBI lineage: Eukaryota > Viridiplantae > Streptophyta > Pinopsida > Cupressales > Cupressaceae > Cunninghamia > Cunninghamia lanceolata. Next base: position 804,027 of record BSBN01000441.1, on the reverse strand, counting down.
AGACATGGAAATTGTTGAATTTTACATGTCCTAACTCTTCTTGAAAATTTTTAAAGTGAAGAACACCATGATAAAAGCTCCAACAATGTTGTAGGGGTGGGTGCATGAGAAATTTGGAAACTAAGTTCTTCATAATCATGAAAAATGAGGTTTTGGGTAGCAGGGGAAGCACAAGTTTGCCAGAGCTCTTTGAAATAGATTTGAAATTGTTCAAATGATGAATAAGCACAAGTTTTATAGGGATGTTGGTTCACACACATGAGTCATTATTGTGAGAAAAAGGTAGGTGAGAGATTGGGTGTATATGGCTGGACAATTCGGTGACATAGAAACTGAGATGGAAGTCATAACCAAAATCTCCACAAAGAATGTTAAAACTTCACTACCCAATTTATGGAAAAAGTTTGGCTATCCAAACTTGTTACTTAAATGAAAAATGGTAGGAGTCTAGGAAGACTTTGCAATCTTGCAAAAGTACAAGCTGCAAAAGGAAGAATATGGAGAACATTAGGACATCGGGACATCTGGACTAGAAGTTAGAAGTGTAGAGGTTTATCAAAATATTACAAGGACATGTTCATGTGAACTAAACATAAGTACAATAAGGAAAAATATAGACTGTTGGTACATCCAGACATTTAAACCAAAGGTCAAAAGTCCACAAGTTTGTCATAACCTTGTAAATTTGTAAAATGCTATAAAACTTATTTTCTCTTAATGAAAGAACACCAAACCTTTTGGAAATGACTTAAGCACATGATTTAGACTTCCACAACCCATTCCAAAAGCCAAAATCATCCTAAACTCAAGACTAAAGAGAGGAAAAAGAGAGACGAAAACAAACTAACCCTAACACCAAAACAATAGCAAAGGGAGGGGTCCATATTTTTCCAAGAGAAAAATGGGGCATGTGTACAAGGTACAACACATGGGGTTAGGTTATGGTGGTGCCATCTAAAAAGAATGCTATCTTGAGATACTCAATAGCTATATCAAAGAAACTCAAAGGCATTACAAAATCAAAGCAAAATCACTCTACCAAGCTTGAGGTCTCCTAGTTATCCCTTCCTAACCCATTCCCTATCCCCATTTATTGGTCCACTATGAGCCATTCTATGATTATCCCCTGAGCTAGGATTCCTTCTTCACATTTTCTATTGATACCCATGACTTAAAAACACACATCTACCTAAGCTTATCCTCTCCACATTTCCATCCCCTTATTGCCATACAATTGAATATTCCTCTCTAACCTTCAAAATCTACAGCCAATAATGATAAAAAAATTGAATCACTTCTGTTATGTCGTAAAATGTCCCCCTAGGATTTTTACCTCCAAACTTTAGCTCCTAAGTCCCTTAGATTTAATCATGCATGTTTAAAATGAATCCCAAAGCAAAATCCCTCAAAACCTATGTCAAATGGGACTAGGGGTGAACCTTAAGCTTAATATAGACCCAAAATAGGCCCCTAGACTTGGGCACCCACACCCTAGTCCTGCCCTATTTTGTCGGGGTCCCAAATTTGAATGTCGGTTTGTGACCGTTAAAACAGTTTCCCTTGTCAGCATCTCAAGTTTGAATTACAAAAGTTTGGTGGAAATGCATATATAATCTTGTGGAGAGGAGTTTTAGGAGATCAGTCTAGAGCATAAAGATTCTAGATCTGAAGAAAGAAGCAAAAAATATCCCTAATTGGACAAGGGTAATCCGTCTTTCGTCCTCTAGCTTGTCACTGTTTGAAATCTCTGAGTAGGGTACAATCTACAACATATTTGGCTTCTAACCTCCAGAAAAAGTGCTACCTTGGATAAGGGTGATCCCTCTTTTGTTCTTGAAATTTCTTCTTTCTGAAATTAAAATCTTGGCATGTTTCTAATTTGTATTTAGTGCCTTCATGTGCGGACATTTGTCGAGTTTCATCTGTTTGTTTACGATTTTGCATAATTAGGGTTTGAGGCCTAATCAGATTAGGGTTTTAACAAAATATCAATATATTCTATCTTTCCAAGCATCTCATAGTGTCATCAGACCTATAGCTGAGTCCTCTATCACAATTGTGACTTAGCTCGATCTATGTCGTTGAATGCATGTGTGAAAGTGGTGCAGGGAACCATAGGTCTTATTGAAGAAAATTGCTAAGTGTTAGTATTTTGGTAGGATGAAGTCATGTTTTTGTTTTTAATAAGGTCCTTGAGACCATTTCTCATGTTGTTAGTAGTTTGGAGTCATTTTTTAAGTCAAATTTGTAAATATTGCAAAAGTTGCAAAATTGTAGGATATGAAAAGTCACCTTTTGTAAATGAAGGAAGTTGAACAATTAGGATTCAAAAGTTAGTTGGAAATGGTTAGGTATGGTTTGTAAAATGTTAAATACTCCTTGAAATGGTTGAGTAAAGGTGGTGGTGGTGATTTTGAAGATTGTACATCAATAAAGACTCTATTTTCTGCGTTTCCTATTGTGTTTTTGCTGCTATAGGAGATAGTACGGCCTTGTATGGCCTGGGAGTGCTCAAATATTGATTTGTTTTGATGATGCTCTGAATCCTTGTTCTTTTGCACTTGGTTTCATCTGATTTCATCAAGATTTGGGTAAGTTAGAAAAATTTTATATAAAACAATTTAAAACCATCATCTAGGGTGTGCATTGATAGAAAATAATGGATTTCTTCCCATTCCACCATTGAATAGGCTCCAAACTCGGTGGAATGGGTGTAAACATGTGGAGTTTTGTGTGTTTGGTGTTTGCAGGAGCAGGGGGTAAGATTGGTGAAGGTTTGTTGTTGCCCTAGGCTAAAAAACCTCATGTTTTAGGCAAAGAAGATGCATAAGAGTTAGGATTTGTAGAAAAGATCTTGGAAAATTGTTTGAAGAGGTGGGAAATGTTGAGACAGGCTATTTGTGACATGTTTGGGCTAGAGGTATGAAGGTTTTGGGTTTGGGTTTTGAAAACCTTGTTGTTGCTCATTCAAATAAGCCTAATTAGGCCTAATTTGTAGAAGAATAGTCAATTTTTGGAGGGTTCCATACAAAGTGACTGTTGGCAAGAGACACTATATGGATTCATGGTTGTTGTCATTGATGGCAACAAAGGTCATCCCACATATCCGCAAGTCATAATGTGTCTCTACCGGAAGTCAGAATAAAGAATGTGGTGGTCCGGTGAAGAAGAACAGAGCATGTGGCAAGGTCCGACAGATTGGTCCGGATCTCTCAGAGGAAGTGTCTTGGTGCAGTGCGGATTTGGGGAAGTCAAGAGGACTACCTTGAGTGGTATATTCCAAGGATTTAGCCTCCGGTGATGGACAAGGAAAAAGATATGATTGGTTGAGTACCGGATTCCTGAGAGACAATGATAACAGAGGAAGAACTGACTGGCAGAGTATCAGACTGCTTTCCGGATGGGTTACTGTTGATGACAGAGGTTGTGAAGGCATGAATCATGTTTGGCCGACATGATTAATGATATCTACAAGTATATGCTTGATCCGCATTGCTTGGTGAGGAAGGATTCAGCCGACAGAATGAAAGTTTATAAGAAACTAGACTGTTCCGGATGCCGACTAGAAAGGTGATGAAATTACTTGTGCGGATATATATAGAGGATGGATTTAGTTGTGAAGTGTGTTGTTAAGGTGGAGATATATGTGAATAAGTCCAGATAAGAGCAGAGGTAGCAAAAAGAATCCGGTATGTGAAAGATAGCAGAATAAAGAACAGAGGAAAGATGAAGTGCAGCAGATCAGTGTACTGAGCCTAACCGGAACTGAACTCCAGCATATGTAGATGCTTCCAATCAGTTCAAGACTGTGATTCTCATCACTTTGTAGACAGTGTGTCTTCTTGTAGGCAGTGGGCCTCTTGTGAGCAGTGTGCTCGGGCAGTGAGCCCTAATTGGCAAGTGCCATTTTTGTAATTTCCTATTCTTCTAACAGAGAATAATTTTGGGTTAATCACCCCGTGGTTTTCTCCCTTAACAGGGTTTCCACGTCAAAAATACTGTGTCATGTGTTTCTTGTTTTATGGTTAATGTTTTATGTTTGATTTTATGCTGCATCAATTAAAAGGAAAGTTCAACAAGGGAAATAATTAGGATAACTGATTCACCCCCCCTCTCAGTTATCAACAGTGACCACCCTTGAAATATTAGTATATTGTGTAAAGTCCAAATGGGTATCTAAATATGTGTTTATATTCTGGGTATTAGGCCTAAGTTGAAAATTATGCAAGAAAATGCCATTTTGTTGTACTACTAGGTCTAAATTGCATCATAATAGTCCTATTTTGACCCTTGTGTTACAAAACACTCCCATTTGCATTTGAAGTATGTTGTGTAAGAGGTTAATGGGTATCCAAAAAAATTTTTAGTTCACAGGTTTGAGTTGTTTCCTTCAAATTATGTCAAAAATACCCCTTTTGTTGTCTTATAAGGCATAGTGGAAGATTGTGAAGAAAATCACTTTGTTTGAGGTGTTAAGACTTTAGCCAAGGATTGATTGAGTGAGTTTGATCTTTTATACCCTACTCTGCATCAAATTGGTATCAGAGCATAGGTAGGTCTGTAAGGGAGAGAAAGTGTGAAGTGAGAAAGAGTATACGATGCCTCCAAAAAGTAATCATATGGCTAGGGAAATGAATGAGATGAAAGATAAGACTACAAGAGAGATTAGGAAGTTGAAAGAACTGCAAGATATGTTGGTAGCAAGGCTTGAGGCTATTGAAACCAGTCAGAGGAGAGATGTGGTCATAGATGATGAGAGTGACCAAGAAGAGGAAGGGGAAAAGGAGAATCCCCCAGAAGGAGACCAAGAAGAGGAATTGGATCCTGATGAACATAAGTTTGCCAAGATACTGAGAGTAGTCAAGGAAGATAAACATAAGGTAAAGATTGATTTACCTCTGTATGGAGGTAATTTGAATGATGAAGAGCTTTTGGATTGGATTGCAACACTTGACAATTATTTTGAATGTGAGGATGTACCTGAGGAACAAAGTGTCAAGATAGAAAAAACAAAATTGAAGGGGCATGCACTATTATGGTGGGATTATGAGAAGACTAAAAGGAGGAAGAAAGGTAAGACAAAAATTGTTTCTTGGCACAGAATGGTGACCAAGCTTAAGGGAAATTTCTATCGAGTGATTATGCAATTCAAATGTACAAGAAACTTCAAGGTTTGAAACAAAGAGAGATGGATGTCAAAGCTTATACTGATGAGTTTTATAAGTTGAGTATAAGAGTAGGTCACATGGAGGATGATGTGGAGAAGGTGGCTAGATATCTAAGTGGGTTAAGGTTTAACATTCAAGATGAGTTGAGTTTGCATAACCCAAGGGCAGTAGAGGAATGTTTTCAATTGGTAATTAGGGCTGAAGAAAAGCTAAAGAGAAGGCAAGACAAACAAACCAGGGGCAGAGGCAGCAATATTAGAGGAATGGGTTCATTTTCTAACTCAAAGCAGTCATATGAGAACCAAGAAGATGCAAGCAAAGGCCAAGACCAAGTTGCTGATCAGAGAGGTGGATTTAGGGGGGGTAGATCATGCTTTAAAGGTAGATTTGGAGGTCAAGGGAGAGGTTCACACGGATTCACGGGAAGATGTTACCAATGCAACAAGTTTGGACATCAAGCATGGCAATGCAATGGAGGTCAAGCTTCTGCTTCACATGGAGGAGAAAGAAGGACCCAATTGGTGCAAGAAGAGGACAATGAGAGTGTAAACTCTCCATCATAGCAGGCTACTCCAGAGGTTGGAGAATCACTCATGGCAAGGAGAACCCTCATCAAAGCATTAGAGGAAAAGGAGCCACCACAAAGAAGGACTCTCCTCAAGACAACTTATAAGTGCATGGGTAAGGCATGTAAAGTTGTAATTGATTCAGGAAGTACATATAACATGGTTTCAGTTGAGATGGTTGATAAACTCAAATTGCCTAGGATACCACATGCTACTCATAAAGTTTCTTGGTTGAATGAGGGTTAATATGTTTTGGTGAATGAACAAAGTTGGGTGGAGTTTAACATAGGAGGGTATAAGGATGGAATTTTATGTGACATATTACCTATGGATGTATGCCATTTGCTGCTAGGGAGGCCTTGGAAATTTGATAGGTATGCTAAGTATGATGGAAGGAGGAATACTTATGAGATAGAAAAAGATGGGGTCTCCTATACTTTGACACCATTGAAAGAAGAGGATAAAGGACAAACTAAGAGAGCTAATGTGATGATGGTCAGTAGGAAAGAGTTCATAAAGGTAGAAGAAGAGAAGGACAGGGACCTTGCAGCCAATTCTAAATTTGAAAACATTATGACAACATAAATAAAGAATGACTTGGTTGTGGAGATCCAAGATTGGTGTAAAAAGTATGTTGCCATGATGGTTGGAGAAATGTTTCACTCATTGATTATTCAGGGGATGTTGATCATTCTTTCATACTAGAGGTTAATACGCCTAATCAAGTAGTAGCTACAGGAACACAACAACCAATGGATGAGATGGGAATCAAGGATGAAGAGATCAAAGGTGAATTGCAAAGAAATATGGGCAAGCCCAAGCATACACCAAAAGTAAAGAAGAATGAGGTTCATTACAAGGATGGAGGAGGTCTGATTGTAGGTAATGATGTAGGTTTTACAACATTCTCTAATGTGGAAGGAGTCACAGAGCATCCATCAAGTAGCTCTCTGCAGTTGGAGCATATCTTAGGTGACAAAGAGTTCAAGAACACAAAGAATAATGCTAATTTCCAATATTTTGTTCATTGGAAAGGTCTACCAGATGGAGATGTCACTTGGAGGTCAAAGGATGATAGGAAACAAACTTAAATCTGTTGTTACAACACTGTCCTTAAGGGGACTTGAGTTCATTTTGCCCGGGGAGTATGGTGCAGGGCACCATAGGCCAAGTATTGAAGAAAATTGCTAAGTGTTAGTATTTTGGTAGGATGAAGTCATGTTTTTGTTTGTAATAAGGTCCTTGAGACCATTTCTCATGTTGTTAGTAGTTTGGAGTCATTTTTTAAGTCAATTTTGTAAATGTTGCAAAACTTGCAAAATTGTAGGATATGAATAGTCACCTTTTGTAAATGAAGGAAGTTGAACAGTTAGGATTCAAAAGTCAGTTGGAAATAGTTGGGTATGGTTTGTAAAATGTTAAATTCTCCTTGAAATGGTTGAGTAAAGGTGGTGGTGGTGATTTTGAATATTGTACATCAATAAAGACTCTATTTTCTGCGTTTCCCATTGTGTTTTTGCTGCTACAAGAGATAGTACGGCCTTGTATGGCCTGGGAGTGCTAAAATATTGATTTGTTTTTATGATGCTCTAAATCCTTGTTCTTTTACACTTGGTTTCATCTGATTTCATCAAGATTTGGATAAGTTAGAGCAATTTTATTTAAAATAGTTTAAAACCATCATCTAGGGTGTGCATTGACAAAAAATAATGGATTTCTTCCCATTCCACCATTGAATAGGCTGCAAACTTAGTGAAGTGGGTGTAGACATGTGGAGTTTTGTGTGTTTGGTGTTTACAGGAGTAGGGGGTAAGATTGGTGAAGGTTTGTTGTTGCCCTAGGTTGAAAAACCTCATGTTTTAGGTAAAGAAGATGCATAAGAGTTAGGATTTGTAGAAAATCTCTTGGAAAATTGTTTGAAGAGGTGGGAAATGTTGAGGCAGGCTATTTGTGACATGTCTGGGCTAGAGGTATGAAGGTTTGGGGTCTAGGTTTTGAAAACCTTGTTGTTGCTCATTCAGATAAGCCTAATTAGGCCTAATTTGCAGAACAATAGTCAATTTTTGGAGGGTTCCATACAAAGTGATCACCCCTAAAATCTTAGTATGTTGTGTAAAGTCCAAATGGGTATCTAAATATGTGTTTATATTTTGGGTATCAGGCTTAAATTGAATATTATTCAAGAAAATGCCATTTTGTTGTACTACTAGGCCTAAATTATAGCATAACAGTCCTATTTTGACCCTTGTGTTACAAAACACCCCCATATGCATTTGAAGTATGTTGTGTAAGAGGATAATGGGTATCCAAAATAATTTTTAGTTCATGGGTTTGAGTTGTTTCCTTCAAATTATGTCAAAAATACCCCTCTTGTTGTCCTACAAGGCATAGTGGAAGATTGTGAAGAAAATCACTTTGTTTGAGGTGTTAAGACTTTAGACAAGGATTGATTGAGTGAGTTTGATCTTTGATACCTTGATCTGCATCAGAAAGAAGGGCTTGATTGAATCTAATTAACACACCATTTTATCAATCCCATTTTCATACATAAAATTTTGGTGAACCCATGTTTTGTTGAACATTGCATCTTGTTGACTATTGTAAATTAGATTTGCATTCATACATATCATATTCATCATTCTACATTCAAAAATTTTGCAAAAAAATTAAATTTTTTGAAAAAATCAAGCATCCTAGGCTTGCATTTAGGCATAGTTTGCACTATTTTCATTACATTTCATTTAAATCATTTAAATCTCTAATATTTACATCAGATCAAAGATAAATTACAATAATTAATCATTCTACAATCATTTACCTTGCATTTACACACTTTATTTGCTAGGGTTTGCTTGAAATTTTACAATTTTTTTTCATATAACCTAGTTATTCGAAAAGCTAGGGTTTGTAGCTAAAATCTTGTTTTAGATTTTACTACTCATTTTAACACTCATTCAAATCAAATTTTGGATAGTAGTGTTTCATCATTGTGTGTTTTTGCATCTACATTTCAAGTTTTGCATTTACATACTGTGTATTTCAACAAATATATCTTACTTCTTGGGCTTGTTCTATTAGTTTGGCATTGAGTGTTGTATGCTTTTGCATGAGTCTTATAACCCACTGCCCTAATAGAAATATCCCTCTAAGGAGAAGTTTTAGATTAATGGGTTCTAGCGCTCTTGATAGCAACGGTGTACCAACATAAAAAAATCCATTGAACACTTACTTTACAAAAGGAGAAATATAAACTTTGCAAGATATTATATCTCCTACAACTACAATGGAAGAACAAACATTTCATGATTTTGAAGATCCTATTGATGTGATAACATATGTACCTGATGAACAAATAAATAAACTTGATAAGGAACTAGCTAATTTTCAAGCATTTGTGGAAAAAGAAAGGATAACTGAAGAGGCTGTACCTATTATTCATAATCTAAGAGAGTTGTTAAAAGGACAAGATGGTGTTAATACACTATGTGGACTAGCCCATATAGTGTGTAACAAAATTATGACAGTGACTGAATGTGCAAATACTATTAATATGTCATCATCGATTCATACACATGTATCGGCACCTATACCGATTACTAGAATGTCTACTTTTACATCATCAATTCTCACTACCAATGCACATGCTTGTAGTGATGCTTCCACTAGTGTTGGAGTATCTAATGGCATTAATTCACAGAATTACAAGGCTATGGGATTCAATTATCAAAACCTAGCACCCAGGGTGACTTCTTATATGCATAATCACTCTCAACCACCTCTCCATTCCACCTATTCTCAACCATCTTTCACTTGCAATTATTCCCAACCACATTCCACTCACAATTATTCCCAACCACCTTTCATTACCTCTCACAATCAATCACCTCAAAATTTCATGACCACAACTTCTAATTCTCAAACCGCATCTCCTAATGATGCCCTCTTAAATCAACGCTTGCAAAGCATGACTTCCTTACAACAAAAGGTGACAAGCTTGACAAAATCTTCTCAACCTAGTATACCAACATATCATGCTCATAGTCCTTTATCTTTTGCAATCCTAAGAACTCCTATGCTTGATAAGTTTGAGACTCCTCACTTTAAAAATATGGTGGAAAATATGATCCTAATACTCATGTGGCAGCATTCACGGCTATGTGTAGTGATTTCTTCTTTGAAGAGGACTTGTTAGCAAAACTCTTCCTGTTAAGGGAAATTTGGATCAAATATGAATATACAATGATAAACAATAGAAAATACCCAAAACTCAATAGAATAGTGAATTAATAATATTCAATAAAATGAAGCAATGAACAACAAAGCAAACCTTCCTTAGATAGTAGCTTCCATTGATTGCCTATCAAAAATCATTCTTGTGTGTATGAAATAGGGCCCTCAGTGAGTGCACTTCTTTTCTTTGTCAAGAATGTCGATTGAGAATGGCTATGGTACTGTCATGATGAAGAGAAGCTTCACAACAATGGTAGTAGTGTGTAGTGCGTAGTAAAAAGCATGATTGCAAGCAATGAAGGAATTGGTGCCAAAGGCACGCTATAATTCCTGCAGAGTAACAATACTTAAAGCTTGGATGAATGAAATAAAAGAATGAGGTTCAATTTATAGACTTGAGAGAATGAAGATCAACGGTATAGAAGACTTGAGAAGATCAATGGTTGAGAACGGTTGAAGAACGTGCAACGAATAAGAAGAAGACATGCGTCACACAAAAGCTGTTTTATTTGAGTTAATCACTTTCTTTTCTAAAGATAAGATATGCTTTTCATAAATTAGAAAGCTTTTTTCTAATTTAAGAGATATTCATAAAAACAAGGTTGATTGAATAGATAACTCAACTTAAGATTTACTTTTGCATGATTTGAGAGAAATTAAATAATAAATTATTCAATTTTGTGTGCATGGAGAAGAAGACTTATTTTTAGAAGATTTGAAAGATATTTGAAGAATTAGAAGATAAGAAAGCAAATTAAATAAATAAATTTATTTAATTGTTGTGTATGATTTTGGAAGAATAAATAAAATGTTTGATTGTAATTTTTTTTGGAGATTTGAGAGAATTTAAATAAATTTGATTTGATTTATTTAATTTTGAAGGAATGAATTGATTGAATTAAATAATTAAGAATTATTTAATTGTTTGGAAGAATTTTTTTTTCTAAAGATAATGCGCCTGGAAAACTTTTTAACGTGATCGGCGATGCTGGTGCGACATGCCCTCCGGCTCCACACGAATGCTTTTGCCCGGAGCAATGAACCGGTGAGGCCACAACATGGGGGACCTCATCCCCTAACAAGAACACTTCAAACCCGTGAGCTTGTTGGCCCAGCGAAGGCGTAAAGCCATGCGAGCTCGTTGGCCCAGTGGGGGTTTGAACTCTGGTGGCCGCCACTACAACCGAGCGACTTAACCACCGAACCACGCCGTCATCAGCTCTGTTTGGAAGAATTTAATTAAATAAAAGATTTTATTTAATTTTGACTTTACAAGAGATAATTAAATATTTTGATATTTAATTAATTTAGAATAATGTGAATCGTGTCATTTTTAGGCGTATACATTTTGCCCCTCTTTGATGCAATGCAGTTTACGACATTGCTTCAAAGAATAGATAGTCTGATAATGATACATGCCCCAGCTTGCCTCTGGTACAGGTTATGACGATAGGATGCCCGCTCGAGAGATTGGACGGGAAGAAGGCAAAAGGTCGAGAGACGGACAATCTCATGAAGACGAAGGGAAACTAGGTTAGGATGGAAGAAATAGGATGCGTTTCAAGGAAACGGGAAGAAAACAAGAAAAAATGGGTGTGGGAAGTAGTAATAACCACATAGCCAGATTAGGGTTTGCAACTATATATAAGAGCTGGGTCCACAAGATAAGTCATTTGCACACTTGTCTTTGTTGGATTGGCTTCAGAGAGCTTTGGAGAGCAAAAAGCAGCCAGAGAGATGGATATCCCATGCAAGGAGCATCGATTCAAGCGTGTTCGTCGATTCGACCGGCTAGAAGAGGCAGGACCCCCGGTATGCACCTCAAAAAATTTCCCCTAGGGTCGATTTAGGTAGCAATAAATGGTAGGAGAAAACTTAGGTAGATAGATGCACTGAAAGGCAAAGCGGTGCATATGTCATGTGAAATGGTGCATGCATTGTTCTGCAGCACATATGTGGATTGAAACGGTGCATACGTTAAATTCGCGCATAGGTAGGAAATTGCGGCGCATATACAACATGTTGCGGCACATGTGTTGAAACAACGCATTGGTAGCATAGGATGGCACATGCATTGAGTCTTGCAGTGCTTTTGCTAGAAGTGGCACATAGGTCAAGAAATGATGCTTTTGTGAAAAAATGATGCATTTACCACCTGTTGTGGCACATATGTCATAGATAGGCAATTTACTTATCGAAATTGACTCGATTGGTGACCTGTTTGACACGTCAATCGATAAGCCATCTCTGAGATTGTAGGAATCTAGTCAAGAGATGTAGTTTAGTATTTTGATCAATTTGAAATGCTAAGTTAGTTGATATGTTTCTATAGATATGTTGAGTATGGTACTTGTAGCTTTAGGTTGACGCCTTGCTTTGCGTGCTTGCAGGAGGATATACGAGATACAATTCAGTCTAGGGAGCATTTCCCTATGCCATTGTTGCAGAGATACATGCTTACTGAGATTGATAGAGAGGCGCTCGACGCTATGGGACTTGATTACGTATGCTTCATGCCCAAGGTTCGGGTGAACTGTGGCTTACTGACTGTTGCTATGGAGAGATTCCACAGTGAGGATGGGACTTTCCACTTCCCTATGGGAGAGATGGCCATGACACTGGAGGACGTCTACAGGATTTTGCATTTGCTGATTCAGGGTGAGCTTGTGGAGTATGATCCACAGAGAGATGCGGGACTCGCTGAGTGCAGGCGAGTGTTTGATGACCTGGAGCTAGTTGGACATGTCATCCCTTGGTAGGATATTCATGATTACTATGACTACTTCCCTGGGATTGTAGTAGAACTGATTGGAGGTGTTGTATGCCTCGATAGGAGATCGCATGGGTTCCCCATTGGATGGGGTAGGATCATGGAGAGGATGGTGATAGAGGGCACCCGTTATGCTTGGGGTGTTTGCATACTTGCTCACTTATACCATGATATGCATTAGGTGGTATATCATAGGAGTACGAGCCTATCTGTAGGCGTATCACTATTACAGTTTTGGCTATGGGAGCACATAGCGATCACAAGACCAATATGTGTGTTCAACAGACAGAGGGGAGAGTCATACAGTTATGGTTATGTAGGAGTGATTTCCCAGCATAGGCTGGGGAAGTTAGAGTACTGGAGACATGCTTTGGATGGGGTAGATGTGGTCATCTAGCGACCATATCTAGACTGCGAATCGTGGGATGATGAGGCAGACAAGTTACCTTAATGCTTTCAAACTAGATGGCTGATAGGGCGGACCCCCCACATACTAGAGAGATAGATCATTCGCAGAGTACAGAGACAGTTCGGTAGGAGGCAGGGCATGCCACAGGGGCAGGCTCGGTTTGTACGAACACATGTTGAGAGGGTCAGATGGGGACCGATGGCATCTTATGAGGAGGCCTTAGCAGATTTTCGGCAGACACCTTATGTTGCCTGGGACCTGAGGAGGGAGATAGCAGATGCAGGGATGACATAGGATTATGAGGATTGGTTTACTGTGCACCCCTTCCTGAGATACTCAGGACCTGGGGTGTTGGTTCCTTGCATAGATGAGGCAGACTCAGATGACGAGGGCTAGGTTGGCCGGAGGAGGAGGAGGGGGAGGGGGAGGGGGAGAGGAGGATGGGGAGGTGGTAGAGACGGAGGAGATGATGGAGGAGGAGGAGGAGGTGGAGATGATGGAGGTTGACCTAGACAGAGGCGGAGGGTCGGGGAGGGACCATAGGTCGCACAACAGGTACCCCAGTAGGCACTGCAGGTGCAACAAGCACAGATGCCACCACCTCAGCAGGTGGCATAGTAGTAGGTGCCCCAACCATAGGTGCAGGGACATGTACAGGCAGCCCAGGGTCCAGCACAGGCGGATGTCCATGAGAGGACCATAGCTACACTGAGAGGATAGGTTAGACAGCTGCAGGCACAACTCATGAGAGTTGAGGCTCGACATGAGATAGACGTAGAGTATATTGCGGGTCTGACTAGAGAGAGAGACATGGCATACGCTCAGATATGAGTTATCTGAGTGGAGAGGGATACCACAGTGGCAGCCCTAGGGATAGATGCGATGAGTAGTTTTTTGGTTGGGTAGGTGCAGCAGGCACAGACACAGCTAGCACAGGCACAGACAGAGTTGGCACAGGTGCGAGGGCAGCTAGCATAGGTATAGGGAGAGCTTGCCAGAGCACAGGCCTAGACACAGTATTATCACAGATGATACCATGGTGTGGTGCCGGCTAGTCAAAGGGCTCCGAGTTACAGGAGCCAGTCTATGGATTCACAGAGAGCAGGTGGATCGAGGTCAAGAGCCTCCGTGATGGGCCCACAACAGCCTGGGGCTAGCAGAGGAGGAGGAGACACTGCTAGGAGTAGCGTTCCACAATAGCAGGGGTAGCAGCGACTTGTAGTCTTTTTAGATCCTATGTATTTTTTGATGGCTCAGATAGCCGGATAGACTTGTACCATTTTTGTATTTTGAGACATGTATCACCATCTGTTGGGATGTACTTATTGTATATGACACTGACTCAGAGATAGACATTTTGATATTGTACATTTGGACGCATTTTTATGATATTTATATGATGATGCAGCTATTTTGATTTTGTCTATATGGATGAGTTTATGATGCACTTTTTATTGCATGATGCGATGTATGTGTTTATCTAATGCAGACTTAGATGTTTTATTTGATGTTATGAGATGTTATCTGATGCAGATTTTTGATATGATGCTATGTGATGCTATATGACCTAATGCAGACTTAGATGCTTTACTTGATATGTTTCTAATGCGTGTGAATGTAAATGGTATCTACATGATTATGCACTTTATCTATGTTTTTGATTTTTTCTATTTGTTTCGACACTATAAGATGATTGTATATGGATGACCTAATTCACTCTATTATGTATGCAACTGATATGATATGCAACTATATGCTCTATTTTTGTGATGTCCAAATGTACTCTATCGACATAGAAATGATAGAATGGTAGATAGAAGATTGATGGAAAGACTGAGTTTGATAGAAAGACTCACAAGCTTCACTTTGTATTGTTACTCTACTTTGTTTGGATCTGTTATTGCATGGGATATGGATGTATGGATGTGTAAATGAATGTATAATGGATGTTTTGATTTTGACATCTTGACGATGCAAGTATTTTGAAGTGCTTTATTTCATCATTGGGCGATTTTTTTTTGGTACTTTTCTGAAATATTGTAAATTAATACAAGCATCTAGGTATAATTGAATTGAGATGACCTGAGCATTGCTTACATGGATTTTGATTTAGTAAGTTAATACAAGCATCGAGGTATAATTGAACCGAGATGACCTGAGTATTTCTTGCGTATCAACAAACAAGGATTGCCCCCGTTCATGTTAGACCTTGGATGTCCTCGATGATCTTTTGCCGATCATGTCTTTAGACAAGGCTTCACATTACTAAAGTTTAATCCACAAACAACAAACAAATAAAATAATCATGCCCCCATCATAGCATCTCTAGCTTTTGGCATCCTCAAGTAGCATAGAAAGGCATAATAGTAACAATCAAGACTTTGTACTTTAACCATGTTTCCAACCCACAAAACATACTTGCATTTAGATGTGTTTATTTCTTGCCATAATTTGGGTAAAATCATTTAGAAGGCCTTAGGTGTTTGTCTGCTTTGCTTTGGATAGGTTAGTGTCATGCATCAGGATTTCTACTTGAAAAGAGCGGGTTCTGCTTGCACTTGCTTGCTTGGTGAGAGAATTCCACAATCCTTATTGGTGAGACGGACCCTAAGGGACTGACCTAGTGCCTCAGGGGGCTCATTGCTAAATGGCCTTGCCTACATGACGACGCAGAGGTAACGTAGTTTAGGGTAAACCCTAACGGACCTAAGACCTAGGCAGTAGAAAGTGGAGGTAGACTCAGATAGATAGAAGGAATAGACATGGCATGGATGGGACAATGGAGCCTCGGGGGCACATTAGAATAATGGCCTTGCCTACGTGACGACGCAGAGGCGACATAGTTCATGGACTTGGACCATGGATACTGACGAGAGACACTATGCTAGGCTCACACTATGGGTATGATATGGGATAAAAACCTTGGTTGACAAGGCCAACAAAAGAGATAGAGTATCAAGCCATGATAGGTTAATGTCAGGATTTTATTACGGGATAGATATGCGTCTAATGGGACATAAGGAAAAATGAACACAAGGTGATTGGTTTCCCCAAAGATGGAGAAGGCGGTTTATCACAAGTAACATCTGTTTACTAGGTTTTCACTGGTTTTTATTTGCACAAAAAGCTAGAAAGTATACATGATGCCTGATTGCCAGGTTTTCATCATGATACCTATCTAAGGTGCCTGTTTTCCAGGTTTTCACCAAAGGACGATTTTTTTGTATTTTTATGATTTTTTGGTTTTTTTGTATTTTTCTAATTTTTTGATTTTTTTGTATTTTATGTCCCCCTTACATTGGGGTTCTCCTAGGTATAGAACTGACGAAGATGCATGCTATTGATTGGGTCATCAAACAACTCACCCTTTGATGTTGCCAACTGATATGCCCCCGATCCATAAGCAGCTACAATTACATAAGGCCCAAGCCAGTTGGGTTCGAACTTGCCCTTCTTTTCCCTATCCTGTTGATTGCGGGGGTTTTCCTTAAGGACCAAATCTCCAACTCTGAAGACTCTTGGGCGAACTCTGTGGTTATAGCTTCTTGACATCATTTGTTGGTATGCTTTGAGATGGTCAAAGGCTTTCTGTCTCCTTTCCTCTAGCAACTCTAGTTCTTGCAATCTGGAGACTCTGTACTCTTCATCTAATATGAGACCTTTTAACGACACCTTGAGAGATGATAATTCCAACTCAATGGGAAGGATAGCTTTTGAGCCATAGACAAGGGCATAAGGTGTAGCACCTGTGGGAGTGCGTATACTGGTTCTATAGGCCCACAGAGCAGGATTGAGTTGGATGTGCCAATCACGACCAGCATCGTTGACTGTCTTCTTGAGAAGTTTCAAGATGGTCTTGTTGGATGCTTTAGCTTGACCATTGCCTTGAGGGTAATAGGGTTAGGAGAAACGGTGTTGGATTTTGAATCGGTCACAGAGTTCTTGGACATCCTAGTTTTTGAAGGGTCTTCTGTTATCCGTGATAATGGATGAAGGAATTCCATATCTGTAGATGAGGTAATTTAGGATAAATGAGGATATTTGCTTACCTGTGACGGTGGTGAGGGGAATGGCTTCAATCCACTTGGTAAAGTGCTCAGTGGCAGTTATGATGAATTTATGGCCATTGGATGAGGGTGGATGAATCTTTCCCACAAGGTCAAGTCCCCATTGGCAAAAGGGCCAGGGTGTCGTTAAAGGTATCAACTCTTGAGCTGGTGCATGTATCAGGTTCCCATGTATTTGGTACTGCTTGCACTTCTTGACAAACTGGTATGAATCTGTTTCCATGTTCGGCCAGTAATAACCCAAACGCATGAGTTTCTTGGCTAAGGAAGGACAGCTAGAGTGTGTTCCGCAAATCCCTTCATGCACGTCTTGTAAGGTGGTTAGGGATTCTTCTCATTCTAAACAACGGAGTAAAGTACCATCTAGACCACGTCGGTATAGGGTATCGACAATAATGGTATAGCGAGAGGTTTGGAATTTGATCTCTTGTTCATGTATAGAATCAAGTTGCTCATGGATAGTTTCTTCATCAAAGGTAGTATCTTGATCATCAAAGAGATATAGGTTATGAATGGTTTGAAATTGGATTTCTTGCTCATGTATAGGTATAGGATCATCGAAAAGATAAAGGTTATGTAAGGGTCGGATGGGAGTGCTTTGATCTTGATTTAGATAGGGGGTTGATGTTTCCACATGCTCTAAAGTGTGCTCTTGACATAACTCTTGGTTTGTTTGAATTGAAGTTGAGGTAGAAGACTCTTGGATAGGCTCTTGGTCAACAATATGAAGGTGCGACAGACCTTGACTTTGGTGCATGGTAGGAGGTTCTTCAATATGCTCAAGGGGTTGTAGGTTACATGATGAGGTTAGATTAATGGACAAGCTTGAAGGTTCTTTGATAAGGTTAAGGACCGGAAAGTGGGGACATGGTTGACTCTCTGCTAGTAGCCCTTGGATCACATCCTGCGTAAGTGTATGGGTAGATGAATGAGGTAATGGAGGAGTGGATTTAGAGTTCTCCCTAGCTTTTCTTTTACTATGTAAATTTGGAAAACATCTTTCCCAAAAATCATCTGAGGCTTTTTTGGTTGCCCATATAGAGCTTGGGGAACTTGATGGCGGTGTTGGTGTAAGACTGGTATGCTTTGGGATATGTGTCTTAGAAGATGGTGAAGGAGGACTAGTAGACAGAGTGGTATACAATTTCCAACTTGAGGTGGTGCTTGCCTTGTCATGAGCATCATTAAGACAGAAAATTGATGTATGAGTTTGGGGCGAGGCGTAGCTAGTACTGACACGTTCAACTTGTAAGATTGCAAAGTGTTGTTGTATGACTTGGAGTTCTTGGGCAATTGCTATACGATCTTGGGGTGAGATATCACAGTCTAATTGCTCTTGTAGGTATTGGAGTTCTTGAACAATTGCTTCTAATTGGTTTGTCATTTCAACATAAACTGACACAAGACTAAAATGGGTACCTAGAAAACCTAAACTTTTTCTCTGAAAAAGATGTGGAAATGCTCACTGTTATGCATGCGCTGGAATAGATACACTGCAAAAACTGGTAAATGAGTTGTAAGTCGCAGCAAATGCGCTACACTGGTAAATAGTAAATATGCTAAAATAGACAGTAAATGCACTGTAGGTCAGAACAAATGCACCGCAGGTTGACACAGATGCGTAGGAACAGAGGATGGATGCGTCGCTCTGGTTTTTCTCAGTATTTTTGCAATTTTTTGGAATTTATCTGATATTTTGGGTACTTTGGTTGCAAGAATGTCTTTTTGATATGATTTTCTAAAATTATGGCAAGAAGACACAGCAAACACAAAGAATATTTTTATGGTTTTTTTACTTTTTTGTGTTTTTTTTGACTCTTTTTTTAGACTAAAAAGAAAGCAAGTACAACCCTAGGTTTCAAATGGATTATAGAAGTTTTTTGACCACTAGAACAAAGGTGTTTAATGAAGGCAACCGTTTGAGTGGTTATACATGTGGCAACACTACTCTCTGTTATGAGTCTCCCAGCCTGCAAGGGTTGCGCCTTGGAGGGTTTTGGGGGAGGTTAACTGTCGGTATAACACAACTGCACTCGTTGTTTGAAGCTTTTGCTCCAAACACAATTTATTTATAGTGGCTTGGAAGGGCTTGGCATCTAGCTTGTTACCACTTAGGGTTGTTCCTACTTGGATGAATAGTATCCAAGAGTAGGCCCCTCTAAAGGAAAAACACATGCGAAAATGATATGTTTGGCATTTTGGTCACCCAAGATAGGGGAGAGCATAGGCCTAGTATCATTCCCAAAACACAGAATATAGTGGTTCTTTTCCCCTAGTTAAAATGAGAAAAACTAGATGAGCTATCTACTTGGGCAAGCACAGAATTTTGTTAACTTTGAAGTGATAACAAGATAGCAAGGGTCCAATTTTACCAAGATAGCAATGATGAGTTCAATTTTATCCCAAATTTGTTAACTTTGAAGTGATGATCGAGATAGCAATGGTTCAGTTTTACCCAGATAGCAATGATGAGTTCAATTTATCTAGATAGCAATGAGTTGTTAACTTCAGAAAGATAGCAATGTTGTAATGCAAGATAGAAATGATTCAATTACCACTTTCCTAGTTAAAACTATGTGAGTTTTGCATGAGCATCCATATTACTATCTTGTTAGAAATCAAAGTGTGAGCTAACAAGTGCAACTATATGAATCTAAACCAATGCCTAGCCTGCAAAATAGATCAAGAGTATTCCTGCAAAGACGTCAGCGTTAGTGAAAACTTCAAGAAAACCCTAGAAATCACTGCCTAAAACAGATGCACCGTTTCAGAGCACATATGTGCAGAAACAAAGGTCATATGCACAACTTTATAGATGTGTTGAATCAGAGGACATATGCGCAGCTTTACAGATACGTTGAATCAGAGGACATATGCGCAGAAAGAAACAATCGGTCTGCAGAAATTTGCATTTTTCTAACCCTAGTTTGTTAAGATTTGGATAAAAATATATGTAGATGATCTCTTAGCTCAAATCTAACCTCACCATTATGTCTGAGGGGGCATTTCCATAAATTTTGAGTACAAATTTGACTAGATTTCATGAAAAATAGAGCGTTTAGCGAAGAAAACAACGTTCTAAAAATTCACTGCAAAATAGATGCGCTGCAGGATGTAGCATATGCGCTACAGGCTGTAACATATGCGCTGTAGGATGTAACAAATGTGCAGAATCGGTAAATGTGCCATATCGAAGGTCAAATGCGCTGACACAAAGACTATATGCACCAAAATAACAGATGCACCATATCAGAGGGTAAATGCGCCATAACAGAGCCTGTATGTGCCGAAAGGATGTATGCAGCGTAACAGACAGTGTATGCATGTTAGGATGTATTAGATGTGCTGTTTCCTCCTGTGTATAGCTTCTAAAACACATAAACTTAGTTTTTGGGTTAAATTTGGGGCTAGGCCCCACGGTGGGCGCCAAAAATGTTAAGGGAAATTTGGATCAAATATGAATATGCAATGATAAACAATAGCAAATACCCAAAACTCAATAGAATAGTGAACTAAGAAGATTCAATAAAATAAAGCAATGAATAACAAAGCAAACCTTCCTTAGATCATAGCTTCCATTGATTGCCTATCAAAAATCATTCTTGTGTATATGAAATAGGGCCCTCAGTGAGTGCACTTCTTTGCTTTGTCAAGAATGTCGATTGAGAATGGCTATGGTAATGTTGTGATGAAGAGAAGCTTCACAACGATGGTAGTAGTGTGTAGTACGTAGTAAAAAGCATGATCACAAGCAATGCAGGAATTGGTGCCAAAGGCGCGCTGTAATTCTTGCAGAGTAACAATACTTAAAGCTTGGATGAATGAAATAAAAGAATGAGGTTCAATTTATAGACTTGAGAGAATGAAGATCAACGGTATAGAAGACTTGAGAAGATCAATGGTTGAGAACGGTTGAGAAACGTGCAACGAATAAGAAGACATGCGTCACACAAAAGTTGTTTTATTTGAGTTAATCACTTTCTTTTCTAAAGATAAGATATGCTTTTCATAAATTAGAAAGCTTTTTCCTAATTTAAGAGATATTCATAAAAACAAGGTTGATTGAATAGATAACTCAACTTAAGATTTACTTTTGCATGATTTGAGAGAAATTAAATAATAAATTATTCAATTTTGTGTGCATGGAGAAGAAGACTTATTTTTAGAAGATTTGAAAGATATTTGAAGAATTAGAAGATAAGAAAGCAAATTAAATAAATAAATTTATTTAATTGTTGTGTATGATTTTGGAAGAATAAATAAAATGTTTGATTGTATTTTATTTTTGGAGATTTGAGAGAATTTAAATAAATTTGATTTGATTTATTTGATTTTGGAGGAATGAATTGATTGAATTAAATAATTAAAAATTATTTAATTGTTTGGAAGAATTTAATTAAATAAAGGATTTTATTTAATTTTGACTTTAGAAGAGATAATTAAATATTTTGATATTTAATTAATTTAGAAGAATGTGAATTGTGTCATTTTTAGGCGTATACACTTCCCATGATCTCTTAAAGATACTGCTTTGGAATGGTTTTATTCTTTACCTCTAAATTCAATACATTCTTTCTCACAACTCGTTGATCAATTCTTACAGCATTTTCAAGCAAACATTGGACCTCAAGTTTCATTGATTGATTTAGTTCATTGCAAGCAAGGCCCAAAAGAGAAGTTAACTAAGTTTATAAGTGGATATCAAGTTCTATATGCACAGATTCAATACTAGATTAATGATGAGGATGTTTAGAAGGTGTTTATTACAAATCTACAACCTAACATCCGTGATAAGATCCTCTTGATGAAGTATAGCTCTTTTCAACATTTATGCACAACCCTACGTGATTACCAACTTTCATCTAGTTAGTATGAAAATAAAAAATCATTAGATCAAGTTGGTCAATCCACAACTGGACCTTCACAGAACAATTTTAAGAGGAATAACAAGAATTTTTGAAAAGTAAATGGGAAAAATTCAAACAATTTTCAATCACAAGTGTTTGCTATTAATAATCCAAAGAGGGAACCATTTTATTTTTGAAAACAAAGAAAGTTTACTCCAATATCTGATTCACTACAACCTATTATGAATCAAGCAGTGAGCAATAATCTCTTGAAGCTTCCTCCAATCAAACCATTGGATAGTAATAGAATGCAAGGACCTCACTTTGATGCTAATGCTTTCTGTCATTATCGTCAACAACAAGGACATGACACTGAAAGATGTATGCAACTTAAACATGAAATTCAAGACCTCATCGACTCGAATGTGATACAAGTAACTGGTGTGAATGACAATGGAAATAAAAATTAGTTGCCCCTATGAATAAGAATTTACAGATCTTTACTAATCCATTCCTTAAGCATAGCGACAACAATATGGTAGAGAAAAATACAATAGAGCAAGAAGTTGACTATCTTGATTATGATGAAATAGTTGGTATGATAGAAGTGGATAAGGAGAAAATTGAAGATTCACCTTGTCCACGAGGAAAAGGTATCTATGCTAAGGTTCCTTCTCCATTATCCCTTCAAGGATTGAGAGTTAACCAAAATGCAGTAGATATGTAAATTGAACAACTGCAACAAGATATTATGATACAAGAAAAGGTTGCCATGGTGGAAAGTGTTCCATTCCACCAAGAAAGGTTTATTCATTGAAATAAGAAAGCAAAAGATTAGAAAAGAACAAGGCAATTATCATCAGTGGGAAATAACACTGATTCCCCTCCTCACAAGCAATAAAATATTTCAAATAAACATGGATTTGAGAAACAAGCACCGCATGGCCGTACTGGAAATGAGAATCAATCAGGTATGAATCACTCACACTTTGTACAAAACTTGATGGAGCACCTTTATAAGATGCTCACAAGTTCAAACTCCTCTTAAGAAAAAATGTAAACATATATATATATATATATATTATAGGTGTGTTCTGTTCCCTCGTGATGTGTTATGTGTTGTTTAGGCCTCCTTGGATGACCCTTGATACTCTTGTAAGGTCAAGAATACTAGGAGACTGCCTATGTTGTGACCATTCTTCTATTTGTACCATCATTCTTCTATTGTTCCTCTCCTTTATTTTATTGTTGTGTGTCATGCCTTAGGGTCATAACATTGTGGTTGATGACCTAGGGACATCCTTCTATGTGGTGTTCCTAAGGCACTTGTTCTCCTCTCTCATTTTATTGTTTACCTTCTTCTAGTGATTCTACCTAGTCAGTGAATGATGAAAACAAATAAATATTGATAAGGACCATGTGTCCCTTCAGCAAGTAAGCAAAAATGGACCTAGTCCATACATGACGATGGGGTTGATTTATATACATATTCAATGCTTGACTAGTAGAATCACTCTATGTGGTGTATCATATTGTGGCATTTCTTGTGACTAACATTTTTACGATCCACTCAATCTGCTCTTGCACACTTTGATTGGTATCTCACCTTGTTGCTACACTTAGTTTTGAGGTACCTATAGTATAGCCCAATGGTTATACTCAGCTACGAACTCGTAGTATAGCCTTGGTCCTTGATGTGACTATCTTCATGCATAGCTTTAATGAATTGCTTTGGTTATTATCTTAGAGTAAGATTTCTAACCTCTCTTGTTATCTTATCTTCGTAAAGCATATCAATATCAATGTGTTTGTGGGAACATTTAGTGATCGTGAGCACATACCACCTTAGGGGCATGGGCTTTGCGAAAGATATTGTTCCCTTGTGTGTTTTCTCTCTACCTTAATGTGCTTGATATCAGTACATGACATCAACTACCTTAAGGTGGGGGAATATATAATGATATTTGTTTGATGATTTTGGTATTAATGAAGCATTTTTGTAAGCCCTCTCCGTGAGGCAGGATGTTGTATCTTTGGTGTGAGTACACATCTTTATTTATGTTGCAATCAAAATTCCATCTCCATGAGGCGAGATAGCATATCCTTTATCAAAGAAGCCCTCTGTGCAAGGTAGGATAACATATCTCTTGAGCTAGTGCGTATCCTTTTATTCAAAAGCCCTTCTGTAGAAGGCGGGATGGAACATCTCTTGAGCTAGTGCACATCCTTTTAATACAAAAGTCCTCCATGGAGGCGGGGTTGGATCTTGAGACTATCCTCCCTTAAGCGTGTTTTTGGCGATTGTTGTGGCATAAGCCCAACTGTCAAGTGTGTCTGTAGCATGTTTGAGATGGAGGGACTTAGCAATAAGCTCCTTCCATCACCTATTTTTGCCGTGTATAAGACGTATAGTATGTCTATGGAATGCTATACGATGCTCGTGTATTCCGTGTGTCTTCCCCCAATTGTGGTTTCAAGGGTGTAGTGCTACTGAGCTCCTCCCACACTTAATCTTTGTTTGGCATGTTTTCCTCTGTGTGTAGTTTCAAGGGTGTAGCGATGAGCTCATCCCACACTCAAGTTTTGTATGGTGTGTTTTCCCCCATGTGTGGTTTCAAGGGTGTAGCAATGAGCTCCTCCCACACTCAAGTTTTGTATGGCATGTTTTCCCCCCTGGTGTAGTTTCAAGGGTGTAGCAATGAACTCCTCCTCCATTTTGGGGTTTTGTGTTGCAATTTTTATTTCCATGCATATATATATATATGAAAATGAAAATGTTATATCAATGTATTCATCATGTTTTGCGTGACTGCTCTCATGTCTTCATTGTGCCTTTCATGTCTTCAATACCATCTTCTCCATGTTTTGTGTGCATGTTATTGTCTTCATTGTGTTTTACGTGTCTGCGATGTGTCTTCTAGTGCTTACCTCAGATTCGGGGCTAGAAATAGCTCCTCAATCTTTGTGTATGCCTTAGCTTTAAGTGCTTGGTGTGTGTGATGTGTTTTTGAATGTACTTCAATACATGTATAGGTTGTAAGGTCATACATACATTAAAGTGGGGGCTAAATGTTTTAAAAAAGTCCCCCTAGGACTTTTACCTCCTAAGATTAGCTCCTGGGTCCCTTAGATTTAATCATGCATGTTTAAAATGAATCTCAAAGCAAAATCCCCTGAAACCCACGTTAAATGGGACCTAGGGGTGAACTTTAAGCTTAATTTGGACAAAAATAGGCCCCTCGACTTGGGCACCCATGCCCTAGTCCTACCTTATTTTGTTGGGGTCCCAAATTTGAATGTCAAGTTGTGATCATTAAAAAGGTTTCCCTTGTCGGCATCTCAAGTTAGAATTACAAAAGTTTGGCAGGAATGCATTTATAATCATGTTTAGGACTTCATTTATAACTAGATGGATAATGTGATCTTGTGCTTAGGATACTCAAGGCTTTCATTGTGTTGTAGAGCACTAATGTGTTGTGTTTGTACTTGTTTGTTGCACATTTGTCTTCATCAATCCATCTCCTCATGGCATGAAAGATCTTCATCTCCTCGTGAGAGCTTCACCTCTAAGGTGACAAGTGTCAAATCTGTTGGAAACAATGCAGATAACTAAGAGGGGGGTGAATCAATTATCTTAATTATCTTAACTTTCTTTTCTTCTTTAACAATAGTGCAACATCAAAACATACAAGCATACATAATCATGAGAGCAAAAATAAAATCAACACACATAACACAAAGATTTTTACGTGGAAACCCCTATTAAGGGAAAAACCATGGGGTGACTAACCCAAGATTGTATTCTTTGTTAAAAGAATAAGAAGTACAAAATGGCACTTGCCAATTAGGGCTCACTGCCCGAGCACACTGCTCACAAGAGGCACACTGCCTACAAGAAACTCACTATCTACAAAGTTTATAGAAGGTAACCAGATGTTTGAACTGAAGAGAGGCATCCACATATGCTGAGGTTCAGTTCCAGTTGGGCTTAATATACTGATCTAATGCACTTCATTCTTCCTCTGCTTTAGTGCTGCTATTCTGTCACATACCGGACTTGTATTGCTGCTTCCACACTTCTTTTTGCCTTTTTTTGCACACTATATCATCACATACACACCTTCATACCAAAATCCATTTGGTATATATATCCGCATCAAGGATTGCAACATCTTTCTAGTTGGCAACCGGAATACTCAAGATATTCACAAAACACTGATCTATCGGCTGAATCCATGCTTAATATGTGATGCATATCAAAGACATAGACATAAAAGTCATCAATCATGTCAGCCAACCATGCATGATCCCTCAAATAGCTTGATCACCATCAATTTCTCATCCGGATTAAAATCTGATTCTCTGCCGGTCAATTCTTCCTCAGTCTACTCTGCCTGTCAGGAACCCAACACTTAGATGCTCATATCTTTTCAATCATTCATCACCAGAGACTCAATCTCTTGAATGTAGTAGTCATGATGCTCTTCTTGACTTGTCCAAGTCTGTAACTTGCTGAATTACACCATCTGAGAGATCTGGACCTGATTGTTGGACCTTACTGCATGCTTTGTTCTTGCTCACTAGAACAAAATGCTCTTCAATCTGTCTTTTGGTATAGACATACTATTTGCTACAGATGTGTGGGATAGACTTTGTTGCCATCAATGACAACACTCATGAAGCCACACAGTGTCTCTTGCCGACAATCTCCCCCTTTGGCATTGATGGCAACACTTAGTGAAAAATAACTAAGTGTCGTAGCAAACTCCCCCTTGGCTGATGCTCTATCTTGTGCACTATTTTACTGGAGCTCCCCCTTAGATGGATTCCACATTTTTCAGTACTCCTCACTCCCCCTTTGACATCAATGGCAAAGGGTGGAATCTGCACACCAAAATTTGCAAAAATTAACCTATACATAGCTGCATAAGTATATATACATGTTATACTTACATATACTTAAGTATATCCACAAAGGTGGTCTTCAACTGTACAAATTCTGTCACCCAACTCTGCTTCATCTTGTCCAAAATTGAAATGTGACCACTCAACAAAAATGCATAAGCTTCTGCCCTTCTTAAGTCTGCCGGATCACTGGTCCGGGCTGTGGTTTGAGCATCAGTTAATGCCTCATGCATGGCCTCTAACTTAGGGATAATTATCCCTCTAAGTTCACTCATCTTGCTTATTATATTCTTCCTCTCCTTTTCAAGCCTCTTTGTTTTATTTATAATGGCAATAGCCTGGCACTCTTGATTCATTATGGATGTGGTGAGAGGATCAAAATTCTGAGATAAACTTGACAGTTTATCTTCTTGTTCTTTCACTTTCTTTTCAATATCCTTTGTCACTTTAGACTAGGATAGACAAAATTTATACATTTCTCCACCATATTTAAGAGCATTTTATAGGCTCTTTATCCCAATATCTAGGGTCCTCCTGTCATTAGCTATGAGTCCCTATACTTTAGTGAATCTCTTTCCCAAAAATTCTTTTCGGACTTTCTCTTCTGTCAATTTCTCCAAAGAATCAAAATGGGTGCTAACAGAGTTAACTAGAGATTTCAAGTTACTAGATGGAGAGGCCGAAGGATCCTTTTGGAAGGATGGCATGATCTTCTCCAGCATCCCGGATGCAATCTCTATCAGTTCACAATCTTCCATGTGAGACTTCAGAAGCTTCTCTTTTTCTTTAGCTTGGGAAAAATATGCTATGTTCATTGTCTAGACAGGAGAGAGGGAGTCAAAATTTAGTGGTACTTGAAATAATTTGGGTTCATCTATCTCTATCATTTCTTTGTTCAAGAAGCTCTTTATTGCCTCTGTAGTGTCTCTTGCCGGAGACTGAGTCTTCTTTCCTTTTGCAACCTCTGAACTATCATCAAGGATCTTCTCTGTTTGATCTTCTTCTCTTCCCTTTACCTCCTCTTCTTCACTCAATTTCTCCTCTTCTCTTCCTTCTCCTTTAGTACTTGAGTCTGCAGGGGGATCCGGAGGAGAGATGTTAACTTCTTCATGGACTTCCTCTTCCAGAATAGAGGAATCCAAGTCCTTAGACTTCTCCTCATCTATCTCTTTTGGCTCTCCTGCATTTTTCTCAGTAGATTCTTCTTTTGATGTATTTAATCCTTCAACAGCCATGGTAGAAGGTTCCTCACCTATTTCCTCTATAACAGGAAGATTGAATCTCTTGAAGGCATTCTAGAGGATGTCTTCTATTTCTTTTGCCACCTGATTAGTCTCTCCAAGCAAAAGTTTGTTCATTCTTGCTTTGCTCCGGAACTCATCCTTGCAGTCCTTAAAGATCATGGTCATTTGTTTTGGAGTAATGGAAGGATAGAGCTGAATTGTAATCTGTTCTTAGATCTCTAAATCCTTTTCCTTGACATTCTCTTTTCTGAGTTCAAGTACCTTCTCTAGACTTTTGGGAATTAGAGAATTGATTTCAATGAATGCTTTATTATAAATGTTTAGGTACCTGACTGTAGCATCTTCCAAGATTCGTTTGTCAGTGTCACTATACTCATCATAAAATTCTATCATTGGTTGTAGATTCCCATCCACAGTGACTGCCTTGATGACATCATCAATAGAGAGAGTAGGCCTTTCAACAAATTCTTCTGCCTCTTCTTCTTTGTTTTTACCGGCAGAGGATTCCCCAGAAGTTTTCTTCTTCCTCCTCATTTTCTTAACTTCCTCATCACACTCTGTTTCTTCATCATCCTTTTGGCTTATGTATGACCTTGTGACCTTTGTTTTTGATCTCTTTTCACCCTTTCCGGATGTCTTGGCTTTCGGTTTTGAGGCTCTTGAGCTCTTAGAGGTGGCGAGTGCAGAGCTCTTGGAGGATCTAGTCTGGGAGGAGGCTTGCACCGGAACACTTTCTTTTCCTACTTCTTGTCTCTCTTTCTCAGCTTTTTCTATTTTCTCTTTGTTTGCATCAACTGCCTCTTTTGATATGCCATATCTTTTGGCAATTTCCTCTACTTCCTTTCTGACTTTCCTTTTTATTTCCGGTTGTCTCAATTCAACATGTATTTTTACACTTAGTTCTTCAAAAGTTCCAAATCTTTCTGCCTCAGGGTCCTTTGGCTGACTCAGCAGGTGTTGAACATGTAGCTCCATAATTTTCTCATCTACTTCGTAGCCCATTAGCATTATCCATACTATTATGGGCTCAAATGCCTCTATTAGGCATTGATCAATGTCTACCATAAAACAAACTTTATCCTTGTATTTTTCAACTATAGATTGAAGGATTCTTTCTCTGGCCTGCATCATACTTTGGAAGTTCTTAAAGTATCCCTTGAGTGCTGTACTTTGAGCCTTGGCATCACCAAGCCCATACATGTAGTCTTTGATTTGTATGGAAACCGGTCTGTCATTTTGCCATACCTAACCACTTGATCCAGGTAGCTCATTCATGTAGTAAAAAAATAGACATAGTATTAAGCCACCATACTTGAATGAGTTCTTCTTGTCCTTGATCTTCCGCAAGTTTTCTAACAGTTGGTTTAGGAGAAGGTCGCATAGATCATAATTTGCATTTTCCCTTAGCATCTGATATGCAGTATATATTGCAGTTCCAGACACAGAATTCTCCCTGTTGAAATGATAGATTTTATAACTAATTATCATAGAGGTAAATTTGATATCCGGATCTGTGATATCTTCTATTGTCATTTCTCTTTTGTCAAACTTTGATCCAGTAGCTTCACTTACTGTCTGGTTCTTGACAGATTTGAGTGCAGGCAACCCACTGGATGAGTGCAATCTGGTTACTACCCTAATGACATCTTTTGTTATCTTGAAGGGCTTCATCAACCACATGAAGTTGTCATGTATTTAGCTAAGAACATACCGGACCCATTCATCTTCTGCAAAATAGGGAAAGTGGATGCAATGTCCAAAATGCTTATCCCGGAGGGCCTTGTATTGAGGTTTGAGTTCAAAAGTTTCATCTATTAATTGTTTATGATAGATATCCATCATCTTGGATTCCCCAAATTCCTCAGTATTGGCATGGATGTACACCCTAACATCTTCTACGTGCAGAACCCCATGCAGAATGCTAGAAAAGGTGCCTAAGGGATCAACTTCTAGGGATTTGTAGGGGTGTTTCATAAACTTTGGGCGTGGCCTATCAGTGATCTTAACAACCATTGGAGTAGCCATCTTTGCAAAAGATTCAGAGAGAGATATTCAGAAATGGAAATACCTATTTACGATTCTAGGGTTCACAAAATGAGTCAAAAAAGATCGCTGGTTGAATCAGATTCTGCTATTGATCTTTGAGAAGGTTAAAACAATCTTGATGTAGAGATCTTCCTTTCTTCTTCTCGAATGCATATGTGCAAATGATGAATAAAAGAACCCTTTTATCTTTGTGCAAACTCTAATTTCTTATTGCAATAAATGCAGAACTTAAGTTATTCCGGTTGCCTTGTTCTGAGAGAGATCTTTCCGAATCATTGAGATGCACTTAGAATTATTTTTAGTGATAATTGACAATGTATCTCCTTTCCTCCAATCATGCCATTTTGATGCAGAGCAAAGTAACCATTCGGCTTCATACTAGCATTTTGCATATCACAACATGACCAACACATGGTCTCTGACCCAACAACTTCATTCTACACCTTCAAGGATGCCTAACTCCATCTAACCATCCTTCAACTCTTTTTCACAGACCTACAAGACAGCAAACTTCACTATGCTCTTCAGAGGCTTCCCTAATCTCACTGCTCCATTAGGGAGATAGTCACAACATCCTTCTAGGATGATCTTTCTTGGGACAAACCCAAACTCATTCAATCTACCAACCCAACAACATGGCACTCACATCTAATGTCTTCATTGGCAACTCAAAAACATGATGAACAAAAAAAAACTTTTACCTTCTTGCTGCTGTCCTTCTCTAGTCTGCTAACACAAGACTTCTGCAGAGTCCTTCACATGGAGTTCTCAATACCAACTATCCTCCTGCCTTCAAGTTTAATGTCAAGATCCCAAATCCTCTTAAAATGGTAGACCATTCAATGTTCTAACCAATCAAAACATAAAAGAGTGAACACTATGTTGTACCTTGCTGTTGTATGGCATGTAGCAGCATTCTCCTTTAAGAAAAACAGAAATTTCAGAAAACAGTCCCATATCAAATGACTACAACTTGCTTCTAATTCACTATCATAAGCCCAAACTGATACCAAGAGGGAGTTACTTCATCAAACTCTATTTCCAAACATTCTTGGTTTTATGACAGTGCCGTACTATTGAATGGTACGGACTGTTTCAATGTGTAAAATCAGAAAACAGTCTCCACAAAGCAGTTTTGGGAAAACATGAATATCTCTACCATTATCTACTTTAAAGACCTCCAACTAAGCTTAAATCAAAGGTAGTTCAAACCTCCTTCGTTCCATTACAAATTTGTGCCATGATAGTGTCGTACATGTACGGATTTATGCAGAAAACAGCAAATTAA
Organism: Cunninghamia lanceolata; assembly: GCA_027924645.1. Classification (NCBI taxonomy): domain Eukaryota; kingdom Viridiplantae; phylum Streptophyta; class Pinopsida; order Cupressales; family Cupressaceae; genus Cunninghamia; species Cunninghamia lanceolata. Next base: position 772,487 of record BSBN01000441.1, on the reverse strand, counting down.
TGGTTGTAACAGCAGTTTAAAACAGTCTGTGGTAAATCGGTGATTTCTCTTAGCATGATTGATGATAAGAGTCCAACCAAGATTCAATGCAAATCTCTTTCAACACCCCATCCAACCATTATACCCTTGTGCCACGAAAACTCTGTATAGGTATAGAATAATGCAAAAAAATAGTCAATTTCAGAAATGAACAGCAATTCTAAAAAAATAGTTTTTGGGAAAACGGCAATATCTTTCAGCTAGATCATTTCCAAGACACCAAACCAGACTCAAATTGAAGGTGCTTCAAATCTCTTTCCATCCATTACAAGCTTGGGCAATAATACATCCGTACAATCACGATTACAGCAGGTGAACAGTAACGAAAACACAGAAAATCAGGAAAAACAGCAAAACAGTTATCTTTTTTGTTCTTTCTTTCAATTACTTCGAATCCCCCTACAAAGGAAACCTTCTTGGCTTCAAATAAGCTTCATAAAAAGCAAAAAGACATTTGGCATCCAAAAGGAAACCATCCATCTTCCTTGTTTTTTCTGATTTCTTATTGCTGTCTTTTCACTGTTTTTAGAAACTGCCTTTTCTTTAGGACAGCAAAGACTATTTTTTCTATTTTTAAAAGATGCACTCTCACTTTGGTAACCTTTGGATAAGGTTAAAACCTTCCTCTTAACCCTTGACATGCCTTTATAGGCTACAAACATTTAAATGACTCCTCTAACAAATATTAATACTTAAATGACTATTGCAACTACCTATGACAATAAGACTGTCCTAACTAGGATTTGCAACAAAACAATAGGTTCTTATAGACATTTGGACATAGTCCATTTACAACATGGATACAAACCTTATGAATATGGTCTCCAATACCTTATTTAAATAAAACAACCTACTAGAAAATCTAACCAAAACCTAAACATCTAGGTGCTCCTGCACCACATTTATCCGCAGATCAAGATATTTCAATTTTGAATCATACCGGATCTAACTATAAAAATCCTACTTTTATCGGATGGCTGTCAAACTAGATCAATCTTGGATGATTAAACTCTTCAAAACTCCTTGCGGATCTTTCATATTTTTACTGAGGGTTATTTAGATATTTCTCTAAGAACCCTTTAATCCACAACATTCCATGTGCCAAATTTAGGCACCAATTGACTGGCTGGGGGAATTTATTTACCTTTGTGACTCCCCCTGAGCCAGAGCTCATCTATTTAGTTTCTGGAAGGAATATCAGCACCAGATTCTGGTGCGGATCCATCCCCAACATTTTCTGTACTTCTCTTCACCCAAATCTTGTTCATCTCCCTTTGAACTTCATCCGCATTCACTTTTCCTTTTCCTTTGTCTTGATTTTGATTATGATGCACTGGACCCTTTTTATCCTGATTCTTACTTCTGTAGAATTTGACAATATGACCGGATCTATTGCAATTGTAGCAAACAACATTTCTTTGCATGCTTGAGCAATATCCTCTTGATCTGCATTGATTATCCATATGTCCCATTCTATTGCATGCAAAGCATCTACCATTGAATGGATTGTTTATTTGCATATTTCTACATTCATGAGATTTGTGACCATACCTTTTGCAGTTGAAACACTATCTAGAGAAGGATGAATTAGTCTGATTCATTCTTCTTCTGCACTGAGTTGCTTTATGACTGAAGTTGTTGCAATTGTAGTAGTATCCATTGAAGGATGGATATCTTTGAGCATTTGGTTGCCTTACCAGAGGTCTTCTAGGCATGTTTCTTTGATTTCCTGATCCAGAGCTCTTCTGACCGGATCTGGAGCTTTCACCTTTCTCATAACCCAAACCACGCTTGTCATCTACCCTCTTTGGCTTTCAAGAACTTCAAGTTGAGCTGAGCTTATCTTGAATTTTTGTTTGTATTCATTTTCTATTTGAAGATCTTGTTTAAGAGTGTCTATCTGATTCTCAAGTTGTTCTCCATTATCTCTAGCTTCTTCAAGATCAGATTCCAGATGCCTGATTATTTTGTCCATTTTGTGGCAGTCCTCTGACTTCTCCTTGAGAGATTGTTTTAGATTATCTTCAATTTTTATTTTCTCTTCAATTTCTTGGGTGAATCTCATAACCCCTGATTCCATTTCATGCCTTACCATAATGACCTCTTTTGATAGCTTCTCACATAGCTTGTTTTTCTCATTCAGATCTTCATTAGTAACATTGGCTTCACTTTGACTTGCTAATTGTTGAAGTAGTTCCTTTCTCTTTATCATAGAGATACTCAGTTTTTCTTTTAGTTCATTTATGAAATCATCAGCTTGTTTGAGTCTTTCTCTCAAGTTATTAACTTCAGAGTGAGATTGCTCAAGATCATCTAGGGCAGACTGAAGTTGTTCCTTCATACCATACATATCCATTGAGATTTCTAGATCTTCCTCAAGCTGTTAGGCTCTATTTAGAGGAACTTAGCTCTGATACCAATTGTTGGAAACAATGTAGATAATTGAGAATGGGGGGTGAATTAGTTATCTTAATTATCTTAACTTTTTTTTCTTCTTTAACAATAGTGCAACATCAAAACATACAAGCATACATAATCATGAGAGAAGAAATAAAATCAACACACATAACACAAGGATTTTTATGTGGAAACCCCTGTTAATGGAAAAAGCATGGGGTGACTAACCCAAGATTGTATTCTCTGTTAAAAGAATAAGAAGTACAAAATGGCACTTGCCAATTAGGGCTCACTGCCTGAGCACACTACTCACAAGAGGCACACTACCTACAAGAGACTCACTGCCTCCAAAGTTTATAGAAGGTAACCAAATGTTTGAACTAAAGAGAGGCATCCACATATGCTGAGGTTCAGTTCTAGTTGGGCTCAATATATTGATCTAATGCACTTCATTCTTCCCCTGCTTTAGTACTGTTGTTCTGTCACATACCGGACTTGTATTGCTGCTTCCACACTTCTTTCTGCCTTTTTTCACACACTATATCATCACACACACACCTTCATACCAAAATCCATCTGGTATATATATCCACATCAAGGATTTCAACATCATTCTAGTCAGCAACCGGAATACTCAAGATATTCACAAAACACTGATCTATCAGCTGAATCCATGCTTAATATGTGATGCGTATCAAATACATAGACATATAAGTCATCAATCATCTCGACCAACCATGCATGATCCCTCAAATAGCTTGATCACCATCAATTTCTCATCCGGATTAAAATCTTATGCTCTGCCAGTCAGTTCTTCCTCAGTCTACTCTGCTTGTCAGGAACCCAACACTTAGATGCTCATATCTTTTCAATCATTCATCACCAGAGGCTCAATATCTGGAATGTAGTAGTCATGATACTCTTCTTGACTTGTCCAGATCCACAACTTGCTGAGTTACACCATCTAAGAGATCCAGACCTGATTGTCAGACCTTGCTGCATGCTCTGTTCTTGCTCACTGGACCAAAACACTCTTCAATATGTCTTCTGGTATAGACATATTATGTGCTACGGATGTGTGGGATAGACTTTGTTTCCATCAATGACAACACTCATGAAGCCACACAGTGTCTCTTGCCAACAAGATCTTGTGGAGAGGAGTTGCAGGAGATTAGTGCAGAGCATAAAGATTCCAGATCTAAAGAAAGTAATGAAAAATATCCCTAATTTGACAAGGGTGAGCCCTCTGTCATCCTCTAGTTTTTCACTATTAGAAATCTCTGAGCAGGGTACAATATACAACATATTTGGCTCCTAACCTCTAAAAAAAGTGCTACCTTGGAGAAGGGTGACTCCTTTTTTGTCCCCAATTTTTTTTCTTTTCAAAATTAAAATCTTGATATGTTTCGAATATGTATTTAGTGCTTTCATGTGCAAGCATTTGTTGGGTTTCATCCGTTTGTTTGTGATTTTGCATAATTAGGGTTTTAGGCCTAATCAGATTAGGGTTTTAACAAAATATCAATCTATTTTATCTTTCCAAGCATCTCATAGTGACATCAGACCTGTAGTTGAGTGCTCTATCACAATTGTGACTTATCCCTATCTATGTCCTTGAATGTATGTGTGAAAGAAGGGTTTGATTGAATCTAATTAACACACCATTTTATCAATCCCATTTTCATACATAACAACTTCATGGTGAGATATCACTGTTATCCATACAATTTTGACACTCCCATGTTAGTTTCACATATACCGCATCACCCTCCATTCCATTCTATAGAGTGAGTATACAACAAAGATAGACCAAGGAAAAATCATGTTTACTTGGTACATAAACAAAGGAAGTCCCTTTTGAGATCCATTGGAAGAAAGCTTTGACCATTGCCACTTTTTATCTTAAACTTTTATCATCATTGTGTTTCTTGATTTTTTCATTTTGATTTTCCTTGTGTCATCTTTTTATTTTTTCCTTTCCATAAGTTTGAACCATATCCCACTACTATGAGTTGGACAATGATGATTTGCACTTGGTAATTATTACATACTACTAATAGGACTAACTCCAGTAATGTAGCAAAATGATGTTTCATTCATGTGTTTTTGATTTCCTGAACATTTGATTACCTCAACCTATGTTTCCATTTACATATTTCCTTGATTGTGCTCCTATGTGTCTTTAGATCCTTCTTTGTGAATATTTTCCTGGTATCATGATGACATCTATTTTGGTTCCTCTTGCATATCATTTGAGTCCATTCATCTTTGTGTTGGTCTCCTTTGTGTTCCTTGTCTTGTCTCATCACTTCTTTCTTATTTTGGAGCTTAGCCTATGCCAACAATCCTTGAGGGCATGACCCTAAAATCCCCCTTCTAGTACCACCATCAAATTGACTCATATTTCAATCTCCTAGTGGTTTGTCACTTAGAACACCCTTGAGGGCATGACATTGGTGTCCCTATTTTCATACCCCATTGATTTATTTCCTAATATCCTAATGGTTTGTCACTTGGACCACCCTTGGAGGCATGCCATTGGTGTTCCCTCTTCAAGCCTCACCATTGGCATATCACTTTGATCCATTACCAAACTTTCCTAGTGGTCTCATTCTTCTATTATCACATCATTTGACCACTATTGGGAGCATAACCATAATGTTTCCCTTGCCCATTGCTATGTCACATCATCACTTAGGGGCATGTGATACTTTATTCCCCTACAATTCTCCTAGGGCATGACCTTGGACTACGTAATCCATCATTGTTGTAATCCTTGGTAGCTTTATCGATAGTCATTTACCTTATGTTGACCAGCTCTACTCACTCAACTCTTTTACTAGTAAACTTAAAGGGGGCATACATCTTACATCACTTGCATTCACTCCTTCATATCATTTGAGCATTTCCCATTAAGATGATTACTAGAGCTATATATTTGAACATTTCCCTTTGATCACGATGACAACCAACTATCCATTTGACCACAATAATGACTATATATTCCATAACATGTAGGTTTCCTAGGCCTTTATCCAATCAACCATTGATGATAGTTTCTAGTTTCCACAAGGTTGATTGCCATGTCTAGTCATGGGGTGGTTGCCACAAAATCACTAGATCAATATCTAGTTTCCATAGAGTCAACTACTATATTTAGCCATGGGGTGGCTCCCACTAATTTACTAGAGAAGTATCTAGTTTCTATTTTCCATAGGGTTAGCTATTTTATTTAGTTGTGGGGTGGATCCCATCAAATTTCTAGAGTAACTTTTCTAGTTTCCATGAGGTTCAATACCATATTTAGCCATGGGGTGGCTCTTACCAAATCACTAAATTTCTAATTTCTAACCATCATCATTAGCACCCTTATTGCTGGCTTGGCCTAGCCTCTTTTATAGGTGGCTCCTTGACAACCCTTATTTCCATTCCATTATCCTAGTGTCTAGTTTCCATTTGACCATTTCCAAGGTATCTATTCCATTATTCAATGTGGGTCATTTCTACACTTTCCATCCTTAAGTTTTCCTATAGATAAAATCTCCATAAATCTCTCCTACTAAAAATAAAGTCTTTAAGATTAGATTTGTTTCTATGTAGTTATCAAATGTGTTCCAAAGTTGTGCTTAGAAATCATTAATTTTTTTATTGTTTAGACATGTGGAATCCTAATGATGATGTCAATGATGGTGACTGATTGTCATTGATGTCAAAAAGGTGTTGGGTTATTGATGATGATGCAGATATGGTAATCCTTCTTAATTTGGAAGGATGTGTTCATTTGATCAGGTTATCTCCATGCTTGTCTCAGGATGGATATCTTATGTTCTTGATGTTTATCATCATGTTTCATACAAGGATCACAGTAGTGATGATTTCTTGAAAAAGATAAGAAACTTGCTTGTGGATAGGTAATGTCATCAGTTGATATGAAGGTACTATGTGCTCAGATATAAGTTATGTTGGTTGATGTGAAAATGATAAAATGTTGTTCATAGGAGTTGATTATGGGTTCATAATAGGTTGTTTCATGATCTTGTGTGCTTTAAGTAAAGGTGTGCCTTGTAGTTTCTAATGTGTCTCATAGACAAGGTTGTGATTGTGTTGTTTTGGTGGAATGATGTCAAGACACCAATATTGAAGTCATTCACTCAGGTTGTTTGTTATTGATGTCTCCATCTTGTGTCAAAATGATAATTGAGGGTTTGAGTTGATTATGATGTCTTGTGATCAATCTTGGAGTTCATGTTTAGGGAAGATGTTCAAGATATGTGTTGAGTTATTGACAAGTCTTCATAGTCTTCAAGATAGAATCTTTATGGGGTTGCTTCATACTTCATATAAGGTGCTTGCCAGTTACAGTGGCAGAAATTAAAGTGACAGTGTGTATTTCTTGGTCGAGAGGTCTTCACTATATCATATGAAAAGTGTATAGTGACTGCTGATTTTAATATTTCTTAAAGGATTGTTTTAACATATATCATATGTATAGTGACCGTCACCTAAGTTTGTACTTTTGTTATATTCAAATGTTGACTTATGATCAAAGGTTAATGACTTAAAAGTCACCTTCTAAAGGGGTCTCCAATCGTGGTGCACATTGGCCCCTTTACCTAGTCTAACTTGCTAGAATGGTCCTCTCCATGGAGCTCAAGCGGGAAACACAAATTAAAGGTTCCTTTTTAAATTATGAGGAGTGCAAAAAGAGTCTATCGATGGCTATTATTTAAAGTTTGAAACTTATCTCTCAAGCATCACTATTGACATGCTTTTGGCCGTCTGAATGAGTTGTTTGAAGTTCTATTTTTAGAAGGCTATTCTTTAGCCCGATTAAAAGGCAGTGGATTTTTTTTTAAGGAAAAAGCAACTTTCTTATGAAGATTTTATTCTAAATTTAATCTCCTCTCATGGATATGAAGATAGAAAGATGGAATCTAACATAAACATTTATTTGTGAATAGATTTCTTTTGTGAGACATTATAGTTTCCTTTTGGTCCTAATTTAGACGATTTATTTTGAAGAAGAAGATCAGAATATTAGAGTGTTGTTATCAGGATACAATGAATAATTTATTGAAAGATTTTTATTGATGGAATTTTGAAGAAATTATTTATGTAGATTGAAGAGATTGAAGAGTCATTTTTAAGATGAAAGAGATTTGATTTTTTGAAAGAAGAAAATGCAGAGATGGAAGAATATCAAAGTTTTTTTAAGGAGATTGAACATTTATTTTGAAAGAAATTTTTGAAGATTTTCTATGCAGGGAAGATGGATGATGAACAGGGCAAATTGATTCAAATTGATTGTAGAAAAGGAATATGAATAGATTGAAGACTCCTGAAATATGAAAGTTATTTTTGTGAAGATTTGTTTGAGAGAAATGATTTTTTTTTTGCAAATCCTTCATGAATGGAAATGGTCATACAAGTGAAATTGATTTTTGTAAAGATGTTAATCAAATTGAAAAAATTAAATATGAGAGGGATTTGAAAAGTCAAGTTATTTTCTATTGCAGGAGAGGAGTTGAATGTGAAAGGTCACATGATTTTTAATGACATGATAGGTACTTGGATAGTGTGTGTGGTTGGGAAGATCAACATGCAATGGTGAAGATAATTTTATGATTCTCTTGAAAGAAAATACAGATGAATGTGTGAAAAATTTGCAGTGAAAAAGACATATTTTTGTGAAATATTCTTGATGGAAGATCAGGTGATTTCAAGGATGAATTGTTTAGAGGATTGAAAGAAATGATGAGATATGCATCTATCAGAAAATGTAAAAGAGATGAATGAGGGTACGTAATGGTGCAGATTAGATTGAGTTGCAATCATTTCTTGTACACAAGATTTTATATGTTTATCATGGTGATTGTATTTTGCCAGTGAGGCTTGTGGTCAGTGAGACCTCTGTATGTGCTAGTGAGGCATCTTGTAAATCTAGTGAAGCTTCTTTGGTCAGTGAGACCTTCATGTAACCAGTGAGGTTCTAAATAATCCAGTGAGGCAACTTTGAGTGGTTTTTCTACCTCGAGAGGGTTTTCCACTTCAGAAATTTCTGTCATAATTTGTCTCTATATGTGCATATTTGTGTTTTGCTTATAAGTTTTTGGTTGACATCTTTCACTATCAGTCTTGTGCATATGAGCTCAACAAATCATTAATATCTTTCTTTCTATTTGTCTTGTAAAGTTTGAAAAAAGTTAAGAATTTACACAACACTGATTCACCCCTCCCTCTCAGTGTTGTCCTTGACTCCTACAGTCAATTCATTTTGTTTATTTGATAGCCTAGTTTTCTTTATTGGTGTAGAATGAATACCTCCTTGAGTTCTTTGTAGGAATAAGTACAAGAGCCAAAATGAAGATTAAATAAAAAAGTCAAAGATTGGTATCTCTCTCTTTTCGAATCATGTGTCCTTTACACTTCATGATTCATGTTTCTATACTCTTCCTTAATAGAATTTCTCTTGTGACATATCCTAAGTTTACTAAAGTGGGGTCTGTAGACACCCAAAATTGTCCCAAACTTGTCCATGTCTTCCAACACCTAGTCAAAAACATCACTTAGACATCATGTAGCATTTTGTCCTAATCCTACTCTTAATCCCACTTATCCCATTAAGCCAATTAATTAAATAAATTTTATTTATTTAATTAAAATCCTGTTTTAATCCCATCCTTATCCCACTTAGCCAATTAATAAAATAAATTTTATTTATTTAATTAATTTCCACATCATATCCCAATCCTATCCTAATCACCTTTACAATTAGTTAAATAAATCTTATTTATTTAATTAATTTCCCTCACATATCCCAACTAATTCAAATATTTTATTTGAATTAAGTCCTCACCTTTCACCACATTTCAACACTTGTCCACCTCTCAATTGAATCATGTGTGGTAGTACAACTTTTATTTAAAATCTTTCACATGCACAACTAATGGGACCTAATTTTAGTATTTATGTACACAGTCACACATGAGCCCTATCCTTCTCCTTACACTTGTCAAATGACTACAACTCCCTTGAAGAGTGGGAATAACTAATCAATCCTAGCCATCCACATCAATCATTTAGCTTTTTAATCTCAACCATCCATTTGAACCAGGCCTTTCCTATAAATCAATCCCCTCACAAGCCATTTGGGGGAAGGATCTATTCTTCAAGTATCCTCATTCTGTCAAAATCACTCTTAAATCTCTCACATCATTCTATCATCTTCATCTTAATGTTATGCTGCAGAAGTGAGCACCCAACATTCGTCCAACAATCATCCTTCAAAATCTTGCATGCTCATGCAAGGTGGAGAAGAGCAATGGAGATAAATCAAGTTTGACATGGAGATCGGTTTGCATTTACATTTGTTATTTTGATTTTCATGTTGTCTTGTGCTTCATTGTGCATTGTTAGGGTTTGATCATTATTGTTTATTCATTTACTCTATTTGCAATTTTACCCTAACTACAGGGTCAAAATTTAATTTATAACAAAAAATGCATCCCCTACAATTTTATTATTACATTTTTGTGTCCATTTTAGCCTAACCCTATGTGTGTTTTTTGTTGTTGTTTTAAAACCTTATCCCTAGGTTTTCATCCCTAGTCACCCATGTCCCTTTCCCATGTTATACACATGATATTGTTTAGAGTCCCTATGTGTCCATTTTCATCTAATGTTTATCCCCATTTCCATGTCCTAACCTCATCTTTAATTTCCTTTTAGCTTATTCCCCATTACCCCCTTGTTAAACCATTAAATATTGTGCCTAGCCCCATCCTATGTTAAAACCCTCACTTTATCCTTCCCAAATCTTACATTGTTGAGATTAATTTTAATGTGACCATGCACCACAAGATGGTTCCCTTTGAGCTTAATGCCTCTTGAAAATTGGGCACGATTCTCATTCATAGACAATTCCCATAATTTTCCACATAATAGGGAATCCTTTAATATTCATCCTTCCACCACCAATTTATAATACAAAATCATTAATTTCTAGGGATTCTCACTTACTAAGCTTTTATCCTTGAGTTCCCTTAGCAAGTTCTTTAAATCAAGCCATCTTTGTCTCATTTTTACATAAGAAAAGTTAAATTTGGAGTTGTTCAATTTATTTATACTCAAAGATGCCACCCTAACATTGCTTCAAAAATTTCAAGAGTGAGATAACTTCATCCCTAACCTATTAGATAATTTTTATTTAGACATTGGACAATTATACAAGATCTTTCATAGTAGGTGGCTGATTTCCAATGGTCTTCATTGCGTGAGCCATTTCCTTTTATGTTTTTTATGTGGAATTTACTTATTTCTCTAATTTTCCTATAGGGTCCTCTTCATAACTCTCTACCACACCCATCCAATACATTTCAATCCATTTTTCCATCTCCCACCCTCTCCATTTCCATTGTTGAAGCATAACCTTTGTGTATATCTCTATTTCCTCATGGTTTCCCTCAAAAACTCCATGAACCCACCTCCATTTTTATGATTTTTAGACCTTATCACATCCCCTTGAATTTACATTAAGCATACATTATGTTATTTTCCTACTTTATTATATTTCCCACCAACTCCTTATGAATTTAAGCCATTGTTTACCATCTTTGAGAGTTGATAACCATTTCCATATCTAACTCTCACCTAGGTGTTTCAAACTTGTAGCTTTTTATTTCATATCAAGACACCTTGAAGTCCCAAAAGCCTTTCTTTTGAGTCATCACCTTATTTCCAAAACCTTTCTCCCACCCTACTTGCTTTGTTATGTTTCTATTATCCATTGTCATTATCATAATGGTTCTACATGCTCGTTCTTTGATTAAGATTGACTTCATGGAATAGATCAGTTTAGTAGCCTATTATTTATTATTATGTTAATATGAATTTATCTTGAAATCCCACAAGGGGATTGACTAAGGTAGACTCCTTAGGTTAACCACTTATTTCTGCTAGCTTTTCATGCACAAAGTCTACTTGCAAGTTAGTTTTAGAGAATTATATAGGTTTATAGAACATGTGTAAGGATGGTGCAGTCACAGATGGAGGGTCAAAAAATAGGTCTATCCTACCATGCAACCTTAGAGTAAACACAACACAAAACACAAAGAATGGAGCAACAGATGAAAATATATTGATTCAATATCACAAACAATTACAATCTTCATGTATGGCGGCAATATGTGGACTACAATGGGCTCACAAGCCTATCCTCTAGCTTGTTACAATTTATATGAAATATATAGCTTTGAAGCTTGCTACTCCGCAATCCACTTTCTTAACTTCTTAATTCATACTACTACCCTACTTGATTTCTAATGCATCTAGTGAATGATTATATAGCAATCTCAGTTTCAAGGAATGATCCGTGTCGGCCAAGGGATTCCAAAACCCAATGCTTGTTGAAACATGTAGGTCAGCCATAAATCATATTGTGATGCTCCGCGTGTTGAGAAAACATGTTGTAGTTCTGAATTAAGGTTCCTTTGGTCCCATACTGCCTTGTGAGATGCTTCATTTGGTGTCATATATCACGAGAAGGTGTTGTAACTCCATGTGTTAGGCTAAATGCTAAATGTTCTTAACAATGAATCCAAATGAAGTTTCAGACAACGATAACTTTCGGTAGATGATTACAAATATCCTAAATTCTGGATATGATGTAGATGAAATATTGTAGGGTCTTACTCTTGTGCCACAAATTGAGAAGTGATCATGCGATAGAATGCGATGCAATCCTCTGAGACTGAACTGACTGAAATGCAATAAAGAAAAGAAACATAATATTTTTAGTTGATGCAAGATTGCCTTTCAACTTGGGATGCTCATGCATCAGACACTCGGGGTTGTTTAAAAAGTGAGTCACTCACTTTCCTGGGGCTAGAGGAAAACCAATGCGGTCTACCTCAGCCTGGGAAATCCATGATGAATCTTCCTTTCTCCTTAAGTAGGTACTCCTTATACTGCTTGCCTCTAGTGCTACGCCCAACTTTGTCATCCAAAATCTACTCTATCTGTTCCTATTATTGATACGATACTTGATCCTTCAAACTAACTTCAACTATGCTATCACTTGATTCTCCCTCATTGTAATGTCCCTTATAAGAAGATTCTTATTTTTAACCTTGCACACAAGAATGACTTCTTAAAAGAAACATTAGTAATAAATAAGATCAATAAATCAGATTAGAATATCCAAATTAGGGTTAGTAACCACATAATCAATCTCATCATAAATCAATAATTCAAGTATTCATTTCCCTAATTCAATTTTTAATCATTCTTTTGAGCCTCATGATATGCTTAGGGTGGTCATACTTTGTTTAAACTCTATCCCTTTATGAACCCTTGTGGAGATGGGGTATAGATATAGGGCACAGGTTGATAACATTTGGCCCAAAGGCTTTGCCACATGCCCGGTGGTTCCTAACCAAACTTGATTAAATCCCATCTCTACTTGTTGTAGGTCCAAAGGCTTCACCGCATGCCCGACGATTACTCACCGTTTGGCTCAAGTTAGTTTTGCCGCACACCTGACAATTCCTCACCATTAGCTTCACCACACGCCTGGTGGTTCCTCGCTAAACTTGAGGGTCACCTACCAAAAGAGACTTATCATAAACTACTGCTCTTCCCTAATCTAACCCATGCTCTCACCGGGTGGTTGATAGATTAAAGTTATAATTTGAGACACTTAGACCCTAGTATACAATGAGCTCATTCTTTAGGACCATGTTTTCATAATCGCATGGATCCTTATGGATCAAGTATATTTGTCCTTTAATTTGACTTAGTCCTATAATGATGGAGTCTCTATTTATAATCATGTTATTTTAAGCTATCTATATCATGTTAGTTATTTGCTCCACCTTGACTATAACATGCTATCATATCATCTATATGTTCACTTTATCATTGACAATGCTATTTATGGTCATGCAATTCCTTTTATTATTCATGTATGGGTATGAGATTTCATCATAGTATTGAAAATGTATAATTGACTAAGGGGTAGGTTATACCTTACCTCTGCTGTGTAGATGATGGTGTGTGCTACTGATATAGCTTGAATGAATCATTGATTGTATTTACTATGTTCTAATGATATTATGATTATTTCTGAATGATGTTGGAATGATTGATTGATGTTGGAATGATTGATTGATGTTGGGTTGATAGATGGCTGATTGCTTTCTTCAGATGATATGAAGTGCTATCAATGTGAGTGTTACACTCTGATGAGGTGAATTGAGTAAATCATTTACAAGACTTGATTGCTTGATGATTCCCCTTGTCTTTTAATAGAAAACGCTCCTTATAAGGATTGCATTATATTACGAATCATATTATGAATCGCTGACTGAATAATCATACTCATCGTTGCCAAGCATAGATCGTTGACTTGTATCCAACCAACACAGCCTTGGAAACTTAGGATATCATCTTATAAATATAATCGGTGATTGATCTTTCCTTCCTTTCAATGTGAATTGAATGTTCTCCCCTTATTATTATGCTAAGTTTGTGATTAGTACCAAGACTTCCCAATAATATATGCACTTACCTTTTGATCTCTTTATTCTCCGTTGATGTTAGAAGATTACTGATGCTAAGGTGAGATATCGTTGCTGATATGGTTTGATGATTAGGTAATATGAGATTTGATGAGGAGATGAGTAAGATCATTGATGATATTCCAATGAGTATATATTTGTTTTCCTTTCATGATGAGATCATTCGATGCCTCTTATATCCTTGATCGGTGCCTTTCCTTAATGGACACCTCCTTTAGTTATTATTAATATATTTTCTTCATCACTTCAGCGTTGCCTCATTACTTATAATCGTTGTTGTTTAGTTTTAGTGATCCATTTGAATATGATCGGCCCTCTTTTATGGGCTTTCTAGGATCATTTAGAGGATATCGATCCTCTTGATAATATATGTATTATTTAATATTTACTTTATAATAATTGACTCAATTTATATTTATTATAATAATATTTATAATTATAATATCTTATATTATAATAATAATAATTATACCTTTATTCTATTAATATATATAAAATATATTTAAATTAATATTTATTATTTATTTATATTGATAACAATATTTAATATTTATTATATTTAGATAAGGTTAATTTATAAACATAATCAATTTATAGTTAATAATCGATTAAATGTAGGGACATGACACTCATGATACTAATATAGATCAACAATGTTGAATATGGGTGATATTCCAAATGCTTCCCGTAATTCCACTTCATATGCATTTCCTGAGTCAAACTTCGTAAGAAACATGGTCCAAACTTCCTCATCTTCAACTTGTATGTCCCTACTGGAAATCTTTCTTTCCTGAGATACACCATAACTTCATTTCCAATGCAAAATTCTTTATGTCTCCTCTTCTCATCTACTCGTCCCTTATACTTGATGTTCATCTCTTCTAAATGCTCCCGAACTTGAGTGTGTACTGTCTCCATGTATCCTGCAAATTCTTTTGCCTCTGCACTCCTTTTGTTATCTATACTAATGTCTCTTAGCTCTGCAACTCCTCTAGGTTGTGTTCTAGTTACAATTTCAAATGGTGTCCCCCTTGTTCTTCTGCTTACTAAATTATTGTATGCAAATTCTACTTGGGGTAAAATTATATCCCAATTTCCTGCCTTATCTCCTATCAAACATCTCAACAAGTTACCCAAACTTTTATTTACCACTTCTATTTGTCCATTTGTCTATGGGTGAAATGTTGAATTGAACTTTACATCTATCTTCATCTTCTTCCACAGTGTCCACAAGTATCCTATGAACCTTGTATCCCTATCTGAAACTATACTCTTTGGTAATCGATGCAATCTCACAATATCCTTGAAAAATAGGTTAGCAACATGTACAACATCATTTGTCTTCTTACAAGGAATGAAATGTGCCATCTTTAAAATATGACCACTACTACAAATATAGAATCATGTCCCCTTTGTGTTCTTACTAACCCTAATATGAAATCCATGCTTATATCTTCCCAAAGTCTCTCGGGTACTGTCAAAGGTTTATACAATCTAGTATTTTAACTACTCCCCTTTGTAACTTGACAAGTTCTGCAATCTTGAACAAGATTCCTTACATACTTATATATCTGAGGCCAAAATTAATGTTCATTCACCAAATCTACTATTTTATCAATACCAAAATGTCTTGCTAATCCACCACTATGCTTCTCCTTGATCAAATTCTCTCTCATTGAGCTTTGCAAAATACACAACTGATTCCCTTTGAATAACATATCCTCCTGAATGAAATAATCCAACCACTTTCTTCTATCTATCACAACAGGTTCTCTACATGCTTTCCATGCTTCTGCAAAAGCAAGATCATCCTCATACATATGCTTGAGTTCTTGAAAACCTAGTACTCCTACCCTCGTTTCTACCAACAGGTTCCTCCTTCTACTCAATGCGTCTGCAACTTTGTTTGAATTTCCACTCCTGTGTTTCAATACAAATGTATAACTCTACATGAACACTACCCATCTCATGTGTCTCTAATTCAACTTACCTTGACTATTTAAATACTACAAAGATTGATGGTCAGTTTACAACACAAACTCTTTTGGCAACAAGTAATGTCTCCACTTCTTCAAGGCTTGAATTTATATGGCATAGAATTCCTAATTATATACTGAATATCTCCTCCTTGGATCATTCAACTTCTCACTAAAATATGCTATTGATCTCCCTTCTTGACTTAACACTTCTCCTATTGCATTTCCACTGGTGTCATAATCAACTTGAAATACTTTGTCAAAATCTGGTAATGCTAACATTGGTTTCTCTATCACCTTTTGCTTCAACAATTCAAAACTCCTATGTGCTCCTGATGTCCACTTAAAATCCTTTCGGTCTCCTCTCATTATATCTGTCATTGGTGTGCATATGGTACTAATTTTTTTGATGAACTTCTAGTAGAAACTTGCCAATCCATGAATAGATCTCACCTCTCCAATATTCATTGGTGTTGGCCATTCAACAATTGCTTTGCCTTTCTTTGTGTCCATCTTCAATCCTTTCACAGAAATCATAAATTCCAAATCCCAAATATACAAGCTCTATCTTCATTAAACTACATTTATTGATGTTTATCAACAATTTCTCTTCTCATCCTCTGAAGTACTTGTCTAATATGTCACAAATTTTCTTCATTGGTTTTACTGAAAATCATAATATCATCCAAGTAGACAATAACACCTTTACCCAAGAATTTCTTCAAAACCTCATTCATCAATCTCATGAAAGTACTTGGTGCATTAGCTAGTCCAAAAGGCATGACTAACTACTCATACAATCCTTCATTTGTCTTGAATGCAATCTTCCACTCATCTCCTTCTCTAATTCTGATCTAATGGTATCCACTCTTTAGGTCAATCTTTGTGAAATATTTTGCTACGCTCAAACAATCCATGATATCATCAATCCTTGGAAATGGAAATATATACTTGACTATGATATTATTGATTTCTCTCGAATCTATATACATCCTCCATTCTCCATGCTTCTTTGGTGCTAACACTGCTGGTACCGTACATGGGCTTAAAATTTCTCTAACCAATCCCTTCCTTAATAGCTCTTGTATCTGTCTATTTAGCTCCACATTTTCTGCTAGTGTCATCTTATGCACCATTTTGTTTGGCAAATTGGCTCTAGGTATGAGATCCATATGATGACTATACTTTGAATTGGTGGTAATCCTTCTGGCACATTCTCTGATACAATATCTTGGTATTCTGCCAATAATTCTGCTACTTCCTTCTGCGGTGGTTCTCCTTTTGTAGTAGTGTTTTATGTACTTTGGGTATCAAACTTCTTGGGAATCAATACAAAACACATGTTCTCATGTCTCGACCCATCCAAAAATTTCCTTCCATACACTAAACAGATTCTAGCATTTCTGTATACTTCACTCTTGCTCTCTTCTTCCAAAGGTATCAAGATAAATCTTTTCCCATTTAATGTTATAGTATAGGTATTCTTCCTCCCATCATGTATTGATTTTTCTATCATACTGCCATGGTCTTCCCAACAATATATGACATACATCCATCAGCATAATATCACCAATACCTCATCATTATAAGATCCTATATGCAATTTCACTAGACTTTGTTCACTAACCTGTATCTCATAATAAATCTTGAATCCATGCTATATTGTAGGGATTTGGATGTTCTAACATCTTTAAATTTAGCTTCCTCACCATCTCTTCTGAGACAGAATTGTTGATACAACCACTATCAATGATAACCTTACAACATTTGCCTCTTGATTTGCCTCTTGTCTGGAACAAACTTTTCCTTTGTGGTAGCTCTTTAAGTTGTTTCTGCTTGCAACAAAGCTCTCCTCATGACCAATGATTCATCCTTCTCTAGTTTCTCTACTGAACTTGGTGATCCAACTAGTTCTTCCTCTGCATATGTTGCTCTTGCACTATTCTTTGGACTTTTGTTAGTACTCCCTTGATGACATTCAAATGCATGGTGTCCTTTGCCTCCACACTTAAAACAGGTTCCTTTGAATGATCTTTTGTCAAACCCTCTTTCATCTCTTTAGTATCCTTCATTGCAGTAAGAATTATGACTCCCCCTATTGTTGCGGTAGAAACTTCTGTCATGTTTCCCTTGATGATATGAATTGTTGTCTCTTTCCTCCTTGCAGTATGGGCTACTCTCCTTATTTTGCTCTGCATATGATCTTCCTTCACTACATTGTGTTCTACCTCTTAAGAATTGTCCTCCTCTACCTCTCTGTCTTTGCTCATATCTCTTGTTCAACTTTTCCTCAAATTTCAGTGCAAATTGATATGCCTCTTCCACTGTTGTCATCCTTACCAAACTTAGTTCTTCTTGAATGTTTATTCCCAGTCCATTTGTGTACCACACCACTTTCTCCTTGCTTGCTTCACTATGTCCAATCCTAACAATTATCTTGTGGAATTCTTCAGTGTACTCTTTCACTGTCTTCTCCTTTTACCTTAGGTTTTGCAATCTCTTCAACAATCCCAACTCATAGTCAACATGTATGAACTGATTCTTTAATTTTGTCACCATCCTATCTCATTTTATGATTTTCTCCTTTTCTCTCCTATTTCTATCCAAATGAACTTATTTCAACCAAATAGCAACATGTCCTTTCAACTTAGTTTTTGCAAATCTCATTCTTTCTAGATCTTTAATTTTCTCATACTCAAAGGATTCTTCCATGTCATTTATCCAGTCAATCAACTCTTCAGGGTTCAAATTTTCCGCATAGTTTGAAATTTCCATTCTAGGTCTCTTACCAATCTTAGAAATAGATTTCAACATATTTACTTGATCTTATTCTTCTTCTTCTAAGGTTTTCTCATTTTAGTCAGCAACTTGAACTCCTAATTCTTCATCATCACTTTCATCCTCATGCATAGGGTTTAGACCTCTCTTTCTATCCTCTTCTACAACATCCAATCCAACTTTCATTTTTCACATAATCTCTATCATTTATTCCATCCTTTCAGCGACATTGGCCATATCAAGCATCCTCCTTGGTGACATCTCTTCCTTGGATCTGGTGCAACTACCTCAATTCAACGATCCAACTACAAGGTTGCAACTACCTCACAATCGGCGCTTGGTTGACAAACACTTGTAGGCTACCTCAGGTTGACGATATGTTCACTTTAAGATCTATTAGAATGCCTCCTCTCCTAAAGGATTTGCAAACTTTGCTCTTATACCACTTGGTGCAGTCATAGATGGAGGGTCCAGAAATAGGACTATCCTACCGTGCAACCTTAGAGTAAACACAATGGAAAACACAAAGAATGGAGCAACAAATGAAAATATATTGATTAAATATCATAAACAGTTACAATCTTCATATGATGGCAATATGTGGACTACAATGGGTTCATAGGCTTGTCCTCCGGCTTGTTACAATTTATATGAAAGATATAGCTTTAAAGCACTACTCTGTAATCCACTTTCTTAACTTCTTAATTCATACTACTACCCTACTTGATTTCTAATGTGTCTAGTGAATAATTATATGACAATCCTAGTTTCAAGGAATAATCTACGTCAGCCCTAAGGGATTTCAAAACTCAATGCTTGTTAAAACGTGTAGATCAGCTAGAAATCATATTTTGATGCTCCACGTTTTGAGAAAACACATTGCAATTCTGAATTTAGGTGCCTTTGGTCCCATATTACCTCATGAGATGCTTCATTTGGTGCTATAAATCATGAGAAGGTGCTACAACTCCATGTGTTATGATGAATGCTAAATGTTCTAAATAGTGAATCTAGGTGTAGTTTCTGATAGTGATAACTTTTGGTAGATGATTGCAAATCTCCTCAATTCTAGATATATGTAGATGTACTATTGTAAAGTCTTACTCATGTGCCACAAACTGGGAAGTGATCATGCGATAGAATGTGGTGCAATCCTCTAAGACTGAACTAACTAAAATGCAAGAAAGAAAAGAAACAAAATGTTTTTGGTTGATACAAGATTGCCTTTCAACCTAGGATGCTCCTACATCAAAAGATAAAAATACTCCTCAAATGTCAGGAAGAACCTCTCCTAAAAGTTTCAAGTGATAGTTTGACAAGGTCAAGGCCACCCTAGGAGGTCAAAGACACCTAATAGGCCTCCACTTGTTAATTTTAATCCCTAAACAATTTATTTTCATGCCAAATTTTCTACTATAGGTTCATATTAGTCTTTAGAAGTCATTCGTGATAAAAAATAAGACCTTTATCAGGAAAATATGCTTTAATTTTTATATTTTACCTCTCCTTCTTAGAAGAATAAAAGGTTTTCTATTCATTTTGGTATTTACTTAATAGGTCAAGAGTTGAGATCTTTTGGGTCACTCTTACACATTGTTACTAGTCATCCCTATTAGTTTTAGAAGGCCATAATTCTATTTACCTAGAGAAAGGTCATTCCATCTTTCTAGGTTGCTTTAGTCCTTTAAATCAAGTGTATTGGGACCTCTTAAAATTGTATTCAATTATATGTATTCTACTTTTGACTGATAGATACACATTTTTGAGAAGCTCAAAACCTTTGTCAAAAAATCCTCTTAACAAGTTCCAGGGCCCCACCCACCTATTAGACAAGGATGCCCCCTTGGGAAATACTATTATGGTGGCTATCAAGACTAGTCAATTCTGTCACAATGGCTATTTGCTCTTGAGAAACCTTGACCTTTTGATCCTGAGAGTCCCAAATTTCATAGGTAGCATTAAGAGAAAATTCTGAGCACTTTCCTATTGGACCACTTCATCTCATAGGTACATCTAGACACACTTTTACAATGATATTTAATTTTCATACTTATTCAAATTCTTGAAATGCTTATTTACAAGTCTTAATTGTCAAGTTTAGGATAGTTTATCCAATGATCAGTCAATTATCAGTCTTAGCTTTTCTAGTTGTGAATTAATGTTAGGATAGTTGGCGATAGCCTTAGGTAACATTAATTTTTACTTTATATGCACACACAACCACACAAAAAATAACCACCATTTAAAGGTAAAGGTTCATCTTTTCAAAATTTTCATGTGTTATAAATACTCCAATGAGATTCACTGTATTCTACAAAATATAACATTAAGAGTTAATAAAAATTATTTGTTTCTTGCCAATTCTTGGTGATTCCTTATTGTTGCATGTGTGTTTTCTATTGTGTTTCTTTTTCCACATGATCAAAATTCCTTGATTGGAACCTCCCATCTTACCTATGTCATTTGTTGTATCAAAGCATAAGTTTAACCTAAAGAGTGGTGTCTCTAGAATCTCTAGTGATTTTGTTGTAGGTGTGAGAGTAGGTCTTGCAATTGGAGAGAGAGTGTAGATAATACCTAGTATTAGAATAGGGTTTCATCCTGAGAGATTCTATCTTCTAAATGTGAGTGTGGTAGAATACAAGTAATATGTCTTCTAATGTAGAGATCATTGAGTAGAAGGTGTGTGAGTGTTTTATTTTAGAGTATTGGAGGAAGAAAAATGATAAACAAAGGAGTTGTTGTTGGTATAGGAGAAAGGAATTGAACACTCAAGTTGGAAGATCTAGATAACTTAATGTGTGACCTCTAGGTGAAGTTGGAGACAATGGATAATGCTTAACTATGGAACATGAATGTAGAAATGAGTAATGATGAGGCACAATTAGTGCACATGGATGAGTTTGATGAAGACCTATAGAAGGATGTTTGTTAAGAGCCATCTCATAGATTGGTGGCAAGCCATGCATGGACATTTATATCTATCCAAGGAGTGTTTGTCCAAAATATTTGATCGGCTTAATTATAGATTTGGAGAAGTACTCTAAGTACAAGTCCATGGAAGAACCTTAATAGGTGACATTTGTGTACACCAAGATGAAGGGCCATGTATTGTTATGGTGAGACTTTTGGCCATATATGTTGTCATTGATGTCAACATAGTATATATTGATGTCAACATATCAGATGGATAGACTTGTATAAGGAAGGAATTAGTATAGTCAAGGCAAACCAATTTGGGAGAAGAGTAAATAAGCCTAAGAATGGATTAGTTTTGGGTTTCAATATGATGTTGAGGCAAACACTCATATCCTAGCATGATTTATGTATATACACTTGCACATCTCATCAATTAGGAGTACCGCACTCAAAGGTAAGAAGTTGAAAAGTGTCTAAGGCATTCACAATGCACATTCTAAGGAAGAGTCAACTTGAACTAGTCTGCATCTCTCCACAAAGAAGGATTTGGTCATGCAGTTCTAATGATAGCGTATGACATGAATTGACATGACATATCTAAGGTTTTAGCCTCTCACTCACTCAACATGAAAAGTTACAAGGGTTTGTACATCGACCATCACCCAAACAGAACATAGTAGTATTAAGGAGATAATGGAATGCTTTGCATTCCTCTAGAAGAGATCTATTTGTCATGAATCTCTAAGGATGCTACATGTTTTAATAAAGTTTCAAGTGTTCTTGTAGTCTGCAAAGATAGTACTCAAGTGACAGAGGTATCACATTGTCTTCTAAAGCTGCAAACAGTTATGTCATTTATGAATTCCTCTGAAAACTTCATAAGAAGGTGTGCAGATCCAATGAGGTGTGTAACTTGATATCTTTGATCATTTCCAAAAGGTTTCAGGCCTTATACTTTACTGCAACTTCATATTCTGGGATGAGAAGAATTACATAAGGTCTGGAAGACTCTGTTTTCTACAGAGTAATACATTTCCTGTCTTGCAGATGCATGACTTAGCATGATACTACTTTGGAAAGGTGCATGAATGTTTTTGAGTAGATGTATGACTAAATCCCTAGTCCACATTGATGTTTTGGCTTCTCCCTAGTAGTTGAAAGATGAACAGTTGACAATGCTAAGCAGTATGAGTCGACTGATTAAGTTCTTGATGCATGCAGAGGCTCCTAATCAGTTTCTCTAAGTTTGAAAGGTATGGAAGGATGTGTTTTGACTTGGTTTGTAAGGCCTTGAGGTCCACAACAAGTTTGTTGTCAATTTGCATAATTTATGGCTGACCTATGATTTGCTACACGTTACATTTAATATTGTTTTGGATGCCGACATAATCAAATTTCAAGGTATTGTGGAGTATATATATAGATTATAATTCATTCGAAAGGTAATTAAGGTGAATATGAAGATAGTAGAGCATATATGAAATGTGTAGAATTAGTTTGAGGATAGATATTAAGCAGAAACAACAGACTGTATCATCATCATACAATAGATGTATTTCTACTAGCAATCCTTGTATGTATACTATCATTCTAATAGTAGTGAGCTGAACTTTTAGTGAGTAGTAGCTTCCTTGGGTCATAACCCTAAATCAAAGTTGTAAATTATGGAGTAGTAGCTTCCTTGGGTAGAAGCCCTAAAACAAAGTTGTAATACTTTTACAGTGAGCTTATTATATTGTGAGTTAATCCTCACCATGGCTTTTTGGTGTAAGGGCACCATGTTAGTCCATTTTTTGCAACTATGATCTTAGGTTGGTTTAGGGTGTTTTGAGTTGTATTTTGTTCTAAAAGGTCATAATAGACCATTTTATGATGTAATTAGTCTAGTTGGAATCATGTGAGTTCATATTGTCATATTTTTGTAATGTAGTCAAATGTTGTCATGTAATGTTGCAAAAATGCCAAAATGGTGGAATACCAACAGTCATAGGAGTCTAAAGGTTAGTTTGGTTGAATATTTTAGTTGGTTTTGATGTGTAATAGTCATATTCACCTGGAAAGAGTCAAAACAATGGAGGAAAAGTGGATTTGGAGGTGGAAAAGCTAATAAAACTCTGTTTTCTGTGAAAAAAGGGCTAAAATTTGTTGTTACAGACCTTAGTACAACCTGGTACAGCCTATAAGTGCACCTTTTATTCATTGCAATCAATGAAAATTTGAATTTTATTTATTTTCCAAGTAGTTGCATCAATTTTTATTGAATTTGAAGCATTCTATGGCCTTTTGAGTGCAAGCAGCCTGGAAACCCTGTTTGAGGGTTTGAAAGTGTATAAAATGGTTGTAGTTTGATAAAATAACCTTGGAAATGAATGGGAGATGGTTTAAGAAGCTTGAGAAGGTCATTTGTGATGTGTTTGAAGATTTTTTTGAGTAGTTTGTGCTCTAGGGTATTGAGAACCAAATAAACCATCTTGCTACCAAGTTTAATTTAGTCCTTGTGAGCAGCAGAACAATCAAGTTTTGGGAGGTTTGGTACAAAACAACCTATGCCAAATTTTTGATATGTTTTAGAACTCTAAAATGGGTATCCAAAAAGCCTTTTAGAGTTTTGAGATCTAGTCTGTATCAAAAGATATTCTATGATAGTCCTTGTAGGCAAGCCTAGAAGGCCTAGAAGTGAGATTTTGGTGTTGGGTGAAATTATGAGTGTTCCCATTGATAAAAATTACATAATGTAATGTCAGAAAATGTCCCCTTGGGGGATTTTCCATCATAAGGTTCAGCTTTCGCATGCATTTAGGACATCTTAAGTCATATTTTGGCATCCCGATGGAATGAGACCTAGGTTTCAAGGCAAATGGGACCTAGGAGGACCCCTTGAGCTATACCCTGCCCAAAATAGAGAGGAGGACTTGGGCACCCATGCCTTAGTCTTGCCCTATTTTGGGAAAGCCCTAATTTCTAGGTGTCAGTTTGTGACCGTTATTTGATCCTTTTGCCAACATGGTAAGTTTTGATTTTTAAAATCTTGGCGGGAGTGCTTGTAGTTACATATAAAAGCATGTTTAGGCATTCATTTGTAAACTAGATTTCAATTAGATGGAAATTGTGATGTTCAAGTGTTATCAAGGTGATTCAAGGCTTTCATTGTGTTGCAAGAGTAGACTTGTGTGTTTTGTGTGTTGATATTTGCAGATTTGAGCATCAATTTCCTCATGGAATGAAGAGCATCTTCCTCCCATGAGAGTTTCACTACAAGGGGACATTATATTGTTTTTTCATCATTGATTCCTTTGGTTTTTGCCTTTGCCTCACAAGGGCATGCACTCTTTATCTAACAACAGTGTTTAGAGACTTAAGTGTCCTTGGGGGCTTGACTGAGGCAAGCCTCTAAACACCACAACCCCCAAACCAAGTCTTGTGATTAAATGTTACAGGTGTCGTATTCAGGAAAAGTGGAGTTGCAGGAAGGATTAGCAGGCATCAAGGATTTAGGATATGAAGAAAAATAGGACACAGGAGCACTTCCAAGACTTGGGCGCTCACTCTAGTGTCCTCTGCATTCAAGTTTCAGGAAATAGAAGTTACAAGGCTGATCAGTGTTGAAAGGAGGTCCAGATCCCACAAAGAAACTGGCACTTCGGACTTGGGCACCTACTCCAGTGTCCCTGACTGGTCCATCTCAAAATCCCAAAAATAGGTACTTTGTGATTTGGTATTTTACTCTTGTCTACAAGAGCTTTTTCTGTTATTCATCGATTTGTTGCCGTATTTGCATAATTAGGGTTTTAATGGTCAATTGAGCATAGGAGAAGGAAAAATTGATAATTAAATTCCCTAATCCAAGTTTTCCTACATTTGTAAGTGACCTAGGGTATGATAGTGCTCACCACTCGACCATAGATCCTTGAATGTATAGTGGAGAGGCAGATTTAAGCATCTAAACATTAAAACATTGACAAATCTAATTTTACCCTAAACATTTTGGTGAACCCGTGTTATTGGATTGAAATTGCAACTTTTTGAGTGTTTGTATTTATATTTGGATTGATTTCATTCATTCATATAGTCATTCATTTTATTTCATTGAGAAAAATTCAAAAATTGGAAAAATTCAAAAAAAATGCATTATTTGGCTTACTAAATTGCATCAATTCTTCCTAAATTTTCCTAATCCATGATTTTTGCATTATATCTGATATAAACTACAGAAAAATCTAAAAATTCAAAATTTTGCATTGCATTTGCATCATTTAATTGCTAGGTTTTTGTGGAAATTTTGACAATTTAATATAACCTAGTAATTCCAAAATCTAGGGTTTGTAGGCAAAATATTTTCTCAGATTTTTCTACTAATTTCAGAGGATCATTCCAATTTGAATTTGTCTATAGTATTGCATTTTAGTGTAAATTTGTATTTAAATTTAAAACATTTGCATTTTTGCATAGAAAATTTCAACAAAAACTAGCAATTTTGATGCATTTTCATTAAATTTGCATGGGCATTTTGCATGATCAATCTTGAAAATCATTTTCAGATCTGATATTAAGTCAATTTCATCATAAATCAGACTTCAAAACATTCACATAGCATTTTGTCCCAAGATCTCAAACCTAGGGCTTCAAAAACAACGATTTTCACTAAATTTGGCCTTATCGACTTTATAAACTTGCACTGTAGGCGTGTTGTGAAGAGTATTTTTGATTTAATTTGTTTTTATCAGGGTAATAATTTTATTCCCCTCACAAAAAGATTCACAACACCCTTTTAATGGGCTCTTGTAGTGAAAATTTGGTGAAAAACTACACATTTTGACCATTTTTTGCCTTAGGGTTTGACCTAGTTTGCACTCCAAGCATGTTGTGATCAATTTTATGGATTAAGGTGACTGATATTATTGATATTATTTTTTGTACCTCCTAAAATTCCTTAAAACACGTCCTTTGCTAGGTCTTGGAATTGAAAAATCGTGAAAAATTGCATATTTTGCTATATTTTCACTAGGGTTTTACCTTAAGTGGCACTAAAAGTGTGTTGTGTTGGATATTTTGGCACTAAGTGGCTGTTATTACTGATTTTATTTTTTTCCCATCACCATTTTCCTCACAACACCCTTTGTTATGCTCTGTTGCATTGAGTTTTGGTGAAAAAAGTGCTTATTTTGACATATTTTCACTATATTTTGACTTGGCATTATCTTGGATTTGCATCAAGAGTATGTTGAGAGTGATTATATTGCTGTTTTGGACTGATATCAGAAATATAACTTGCTTCCCTTGACAGAAATCCTTACAACACCCTTTGGTTCATTCATTTGCATTGAAAAATGTACAAAAAACCAAGCATTTTGGCCTTTAATCATATCCTTCCCTTAGGGTTTGTTCTCTTAGTTGGTGTGTTGTGTGTTGTATGATTTTATAATATTTATGACATGCTGTCCTAAAAACAATATCCCTTTGAGAAGAAGTAAAAGATTAATGGGATCTAGTGCTCTTGAAGAAGTTGGTACTTTGAATACCTTCTTTACAAAGGAAGAAACTCAAATTGTGCAAGATATTATACATCCTCCAACCACAATGGAAGAACAAACTTTTCATGACATTAATGATACTATTGAGGCAAAAGGTTATGTATTTGATGAGAAAATATAAAAGTTGGATAAAGAGCTAACTGAATTTCAATCATTTATGGAAAATGAGAGAATAGCTGAAGAAGCTGTCCCTACAATTCATAAAATAAGAGAATTGATAAAAGAGGGGCAATATGGTGTAAATGGAATTCTTTGTCTAGCACATATTGTACAACCCAACATTATGTCAGTGACCGAATGTACACAAGTGATAAATAACACTCTATCACCATCTCATAGTCAAGTTTTAGCACCTATACCGACTACAGGAATATCCAATTTTACATCAACAATCTTAACAACTAATGCGAACACTTGTAGTAATGCTACCACTGGTATTGGTGTATCTAATGGAACTAATTACAAAGTTGTGGGATTTGATTATCAAAATTTGGTTCCTAAAGGGACCTTTTGTATGCATAATTGTTCTCAACCACCTATCTATTCCACTCACTTCCAACCACCTATTACCTACTCACAGCAATCTTCAACCTACCAATATGTCCAACAACCGTTGACCTATTCTCAACCTCCACCTATCGTATCTCAAGCACATGCACCTCCTCACTTTGGTTCTAATTCCTCACAACAAACTGCATCTCCCAATGATACCATCCTAAACCAACTTTTACAGGGCATGACTACTTTACAACAAAAGGTAACAATTTTGACAAATTCTTCGCAGCCTAGTCTACCAACATATCATGCCCGTAATCTATTATCCTATGCAATCTTGAGAACCCCTATGGCTAAGAGGTTTGAGACTCCTTGCTTTGAAAAATATGGTGGAAAAGGAGATCCTAATATCCATGTGGCAGCATTCACAGCTATGTGTAGTGATTTCTATTTTGAAGAGGATTTGTTAGTAAAACTTTTCCCATGATCTCTCAAAGATACTACTTTAGAATGGTTTTGCTCTTTGCCTGTGAATTCAATACACTCCTTTTCACAATTGATTGATCAATTTTTACAACATTTTCAAGTAAATATTAGACCCCGAGTCACTCTTATTGACTTGGTTCAATGCAAACAAGGTCCCAAAGAAAAGTTGATAGAATTCATTAGTTGATATCAAGGGCTTTATGCACAAATTTAGTATTAGATGAAAGATGAGGATGTTCAAAAGACATTCATTACAAATTTACAACCTAATATTCGTGATAAGATTCTCTTGATAAAGTATAACTCCTTTCAACATTTATGCACCGCTCTTCATGATTATCAACTTTCGTCTAGTCAGTATGAAAATCAAAACTTATCAGCTCAAGTTGGTCAATCCATGGGTGGATCATCACAAAACAATTTTAAGAGAAACAATAATAGGAGTTTCATCAAGATCAATGGACCAAATATGAATGTGTCTGCTATAAATAATCCAAAGAAAACATCATATCAACCAATAAAGTTTACTCTGATATATGAGTCCTATCATTCTATCATGAACCAAGCTGTGAGTAACAACATTCTGAAACTGCCCTTGATCAAGCCTATTGATCCTAGTAAACAAGGACCTTACTTTGATGCTAATGCCTTTTGTCATTATCATCGGACACAAGGACATGACACTAAATGATGTATGTGTCTTAAACATGAGATACAAGACCTTATTGATTCAAATGTCATCCAGGTAATAGGTATGAATGACAATGGAAATAAGTCAGTTGCTCCACCAAATTAGAATTTACAAATCTTCACTAATCCTTTCCTTAAACATACTAAAAACAATATGGTGGAATAGGGTTTAATGGAAGTAGACAAGGATGATTACTTGGACTATGATAGTATCATCGGAATGATTGAAGTGGATAAGAAACAAGCGGATAATCCACCTCGTCCACGAGGAAACATAATTTATGCTAAGGTTCCTCCTCCGTTATCCTTAAATGGATCGGAAGATAATCAAAATGCATCAGAAAAGAAAGAACAACAACCGATAAAGATGAGTAAGATGGTACAGAATGATTCTCGTTACTATTCTAGAAATATTCAACAATGAAAACTTGCTAAAAATTGGAAAAGAACAAGATGACAATCAATAGTCAGAAATAATAGTTGTTCTTCCCCTCATAAGCAACAAAAAGTCTCATTTAAACAAGGATTAAGGAACAAGCATCATATAATAACAACCAAATTTTTCAAAAGAATCACTCAAATTTTGCATCAAACATGTTTGAATACCTCTCCAAGAGGTTTGAGAACTCCAAGATATAATATGAAGACCCTACAGGTAAGTATCTCTAACCCTTTATCTCTCTCGTGATGTGCTTCCCCCGTGATGTGTTATATGTTGTTTAGGCCTCTTGGGATGACCTTGGATTCTCCCGTAAGGTTTGGGATACCAGGAGACTGCCTCTGTTGTGACCTTCTATTTGTCTCTCTCTAATTTCATTGTTGTGTGTTGTGTCTCGCGAACATAGCATTGCAGTTGGTGACTTGGGGGAACCATCCTACTGTTGATAACTGAGAGGGGGGGTGAATTAGTTATCTTAATTATTTCAGCTTTCTAAACTTTCTTAATAATTAATGCAACATCAATTCAAATAAGCAAACATAACCATGAAATGGAAATACACATGACACAATATTTTTGATGTGGAAACCCTGTTAAGGGAGAAAACCACGGGGTGATTAACCCAAGATTGTATTCTTTGTTAGAAGAATAGAAATACAAAATGGCACTTGCCAATTAGGGCTCACTGTATGAGCACACTGCTCACAAGAGGCTCACTGCCTACAAGAGACTCACTGTCTACAAGTTGTAAGAAGAATAACAAGATCCTTGAACTGATAAGAAGCATCACATATGCTGAAGTTCAGTTCCAGTTAGGCTCAATACACTGATCTGCTGCACTTCATCCTTCCTCTTCTTTAGTGCTATTGACCTGTCACATACCGAACCTATCTTCCTGCTTTCACATTGTTCTATTTTCTTCACACACACAACAACCACAACCACAACTCTCATTGAAATCCATTTGGTATATATATATCTGCACAAAGGATTTCATCCTCTTTCTAGTCGGCATCCGGAATAGTCAGTATTTCCCAGACTTTAGTCAGTCAGCTGAATCCTTGCTTATCAAGTGATGCGGATCAAAGAGATACTTATAGAAGTCATCTAACAAGTCAGCCAATCTTGAGTGATACCTTAATAATCTTAATCACCATCAACATCTCATCCGGAATAGTGTCTGATGCTCTGTCGGTTAGTTCTTCCTCTGTCTGCTCTGTCAAATAGGACCCCAATACTTGAATGCTTATATCTCTTCACTCTTTCATCACCAGAGGCTCAAATCCTAGAATCTACCAGTTAAGGTATTCCTCTTGACTTCCCCAAGTCTAAACTTTCCAAAGATACTTCCTCTTAGAGATCCGGACCTGACTGTCGGACCTTGCCACAACACTCTTCAATCTAACTTCCGGTATAGGCACACTATGTCCTGCGGATGTGTGGGATGAACTTTGTTGCCATCAATGACAACAATCATGAAGCTCCAATGTGTCTCTTGCCAACAATCTCCTCCTTTGGCATTGATGGCAACACTTAGTGAAAAATGACTAAGTGTTATACTATACTCCCCCTTGGTTGATGCTCTCTTCTAATGTACATTTTTTTGGAGCTCCCCCTTAGCTGGATTCCACATTTTTTACTATTCCTCACTCCCCCTTTGACATCAATGGCAAAGGGTAGGGTCCGTACAGCAAAATTCCCAAAAATTCAACTATACTTAGCTGCATAAGTATATAAACAAGTTATACTTATATATATTGTAGTATGTCTGCAAAAGTTGTCTTCAACTGGACAAGTTCTGTTGCCCAACTCTGCTTCATCCTATCCAAAATTGAGATATGACCACTCAACAGGAATGCAAAAGCTTCTGGCCTCTTGAGATCTGTCAGATCACTGGTCCAGGCTATGGCTTGAGCATCAGTTAGGGCTTCATGCATGGCCTCTAACTTTGGGATAATCATCCCTCTAAGTTCAGCCATTTTGCTTGATATGTTCTTCCTCTCCTTCTCAAGCTTCTTAATCTCAATCATGATTACAATAGTTTGACATTCCTGGCTTATTATGGATATAGTGAGAGGATCAAAATTCTAAGAGAGGTTTGACAGTTTATCCTCTTGTTCTTTCACTTTCTTCTCAATATCCTTTGTTACTTTAGTCCAGGATATACAAAATTTATATACTTCTCCTCCATCCTTAAGAGCATTTTCTAAGCTCTTCATCCCAATGTCCATATTTCTCCTATCATTGGTTATAAGCCCTTGTAACTCTGAGAATCTCTTATCCAAAAACTCTTTCCGGACTTTCTCTTCTGCTGCTTTCTCTAAAGAATCAAAATGTGTATTAACAGAATTTACAAGAGACTTTAGATAACCAGATGTGGATGCTGTAGGATCCTTTTGGAAGGATGGCATGATCGTTTCCAGTACACTGGATGCAATTTCAATGAGTTCACAGTCTTCCATGTGAGACTTCAGCATTTTTTCTTTTGCCTTAGCTTGAGTGAAGGAAGCTAGTTTCATGGTTTGGATCGGAGAGAGGGAGTCAAAATTGAATGGACCTTGAAGCAATTCCGGTTCATCAAATTCCATCATTTCTGTGGTCAAGAACTCTTTGATTGCTTCTTCTGTGTCTCTTGCCGGAGACAAAATTTTCTCCTCTTCTGTGGCCTTATTACTGTCATCTTGTTTTTCCTTTTCCTCTGCTTCTTTTTCTTCTACTCTTTCCTCTTCTTTAGATCCGGAGTCAGTAGTGGAAACCAGAGGAGAGATGTTTGCTTGATCATGGGCCTCCTCTTCTAGAGCAGAGGAATCTAAGTCCTTGTCTTTTTCTTCACCTGTCTCCTTTACCTCTTCTATGACTGTCTCAGTAGATTCTTCTTTGTTATCCATTCCCGAGGGATCATCACTTAAATCCTCTACAATAGGAATATTGAATCTTTTATAGGCTTTCCGGAGGATTTCTTCTATTTCTTTTGCCACTTTATTAGTTTCTCCAAGCATGAGTTGATTTTTTCTAGCCTTACTCCGAAACTCATCCTTGCAATCTTTGAAGATCATATTCATTTGCTTCTGAGTGATTGAAGGAAAGAGTTGAATGGCTATCTGTTCTCGGATCTCAAGATCCTTTTCCCTAGCATTATTTTTCCTTATCTCTAATTCCTTTTGTAGGCTTTTGGGAATGAGAGATATAATTTCAATAAAAGCCTTGTTGTATATGTTCAAGTACTTAACTGTGGTTTCCTCTAAGATCTTTCTATCTACATCATTGTATGCATCATAGAATTTTGTTATTGGTTGCAGGTTCCCATCCATAGTAATTGCCTTAACTACATCATCTAAGGACAGAGTGGGCCTTTCAACAAACTCTTTTGCCATCTCTTCCTTGTCTTCACCAGTAGAGGGTTCACCAGATACTTTCTTCTTTTTCCTCATTTTCCTTACCTCCTCATCTGACTCAGTCTCTTCATCATCCTTCTGACTGATGTAAGACCTTGTGGCCTTTGTCTTAGTTCTTTTCTCTGCTTTACCGGATGGTTTTGCTTCCGGTTTTGATGCCTTTGAGGTCTTAGCAGTTGTAGGTGCAGACCTCTTGGAGGATCTGGTTTGGGAGGGGGCTTCTATCAGACCACTTTCCTTTTCTGGTTCTTCCTTCTCTTTTCTACCCTTTCTACCTTCTCTCTATTTGCATCAAGTGCTTCTTTCAAAATTCCATGCCTCTTGGCAAACTCTTCTACTTCCTTCCTCACTTTTCTTTTTATTTCTGGTTGTCTTAGCTCTACATGGATCTTCACACTTAATTCTTCAAAGGTTCCAAACCTTTTTGCCTTGGGATCCTTGGGCTGACTTAGCATGTGCTGAACATGCAGCTCCACAATTTTCTCATCCACTTCATACCCCATAGGCATGATCCACACTATTCTTTGTTCCACTGCCTCCATTAGGCACTGATCAGTTTCTACCATAAAACATATTGTATCTTTATACTTTTCAACTAGAGATTTGGGAATTCTCTCCCTTGCTTGCATCATACTCTGAAATTTCTTGAAATAACCCCACAGAGCTGTATTTCTTGCCTTAGTATTCCCAAGCCCATGCAGGTAGTCTCTGATTTGAATGGCAATAGGTCTGTCATTCTGCCATACCCAACCACTGGATCGGGGCAGCTCATTCAAAAAGTAGAAAAACAAACACAATATCAGTCTACCATACTTAAAAGAGTTCTTCTTGTCCTTCTTGATCTTCTATAAGTTTTCCATTAGTTGGCTTAGAAGGAGTTCATAGAGATCATAATCTGCATTCTTTCTCAACATTTCATAAGCAGTGTACATAGCAGTTCCGGGTACTGAATTCTCCCTGCTGGAGTGATATATCTTATAACCAATTATCATAGATGCAAACTTGATATCCGGATCAGAGATATCTGTAGACATAAAAAATTGACCGAATCTTTCATTATCCATAAATCCATAATTATCCTTAATAATCCTTAAATATCCCATTAAATCCTTCATTATAACATATCTCGTAAATAATAAATTAAAATTAATTTATTATTTACCTATGAGCTAATAACCTCCCAAAAATAATAAATTAAATAAACTTAATTTATTATTTTAATCTAAAACCCATAAAAATGCCTACCATAACCCTAACTACCTTTTACCGTTCTCTGAATCAAAAATCTGTTTAACTACCCAAACCAAGTTGGTGCAGGAGCACCTACCTGACAGCTGGCCTCCATGAGGCAGTTAGTTTGTTTTAGGTCTGGTTAATGTTTCCAAGAAGGTCTTATAAGACCAATGCATGTAATAAGGTCATGTTGACCATACTTTACTATTTTTAGCTAGTTTGTTAAGACAGCTGTTATGCTGTAGGTCCGGTTGGATCTCCCAGCCGCTTGGAGAGATTTCCCAGCCGCTTGGAGTCGAGTCAGTAGTACTCGCAAGAGATCCTATTTATGCATGAGGATCGGTTGGTTTGAGATATAGATGTTGAGAAGCTAGGTTGGAGAGAGTGAGACAGAGGGAGAGACTGAATATTGTATTTGCATCTTTTGAAATCAATAAAGATCCTGTTTGTGTTCATTTTCTGTTTGGATTCCATTGTGTGATCGATTTGCTGTTTTGGTGGTTTCATGGATTCGCTGATCCATTCCACCGGTTGATTCATCGAATCGGTGGAATGGCTATGTACAGTAGTTTAGGATTTAGTTTGCATTTTGTGTTTGTTCATATGCATGTTTGCAGGATCGCAGTCGAGAGGTGTTGAGAACCCTAGCATGGGTATGTGCTAGGTCATGTTGGTTGTTAGAGTCTGGAAGATCACCCTGAAAGTAGATTGGGTTGATAAAACCATCGCGGGCCGATAATGTTAAGTTTGGCCAACAACAGGATATTGAAGGAACTGCATGTGACGTCATCGTCATCAGGATAATCGTCATCAGGATATCAGGCAGCAGGATATTGAAGGAGCTACATGTGACGTCATCGTCATCAGGATAATCGTCATTAGGATATCGGGGTGACGTAAGCATCGAAGGAAAGGTGCATGAGGTTGTCGTCATCAGGATATATGGAAGGAACCGGATGTTCTATATCCTGCTGATGAACATGATGTTGAACATCATGATGATGAAGATAGAGGTTGGAGGTAAGATGAACAGTGAACGTCAGGAGGATGTTTGCGCTTGCCAAATGTGATGATGCTGCCGATAACCGGATATGATGATGCTGCTGACAGGTGAAGGGTCGAAGGTTTGTCTGCAGGAGGATATCGGTCGGCAGAGAAAATATGATGATGCTGACAGTGTTAAGGAAAATATGATGATGATGATGGGTTGCGAACATACATGCTGTATGTCAAGGTTTCAGTGTGGATGCCTCTGCATCATAGTGGTATCAGAGCTCAGCAAAAGGTCTGGGCTGTTGTGTGTTGATTCTGTCACCGAAAGGGCAGAGATAGAGTTGATTCTGTCACTAAAAGGACAGAGGTAGAGAAGTGAGAGGTTGACAAAATGCCTCCGAAAGGTAGTGGTACTGCAAGGGAATTGCAGGAGATGAAGGAAAAACATGCCAGAGAGATGAGGAAGATGAAGGAGCTTGCTGAAGCACTTCAAGCCAGGCTTGTAGCCCTGGAAAAGAACAAAAAGAGGGAAGTGGACGACAATGAGTCTGAAGAAGATGAAGATCCTGTTGAAGAGTATGAAGAGGTAGCTGAAGATCTGGATGCTGAAGACCAGAGATTTGCAAAACTGTTAAAGGCAGTGTAGAGTGATAAACCTAAGGTAAAGGTTGATGTTTCCAAGTATAATGGAAGTTTGAATGAAGATGAGTTACTGGATTGGATTGCTGCACTTGATAATCACTTTGAATGTGAAGATGTTGCTGAGGATCAGAAGGTAAAGATTGCAAAGACCAAGTTAGGAGGTCATGCTTTGGTTTGGTGGGATTATGTACAATCCGAGAGAAGGAAACAAGGGAAGTCAAAGATCACTTCATGGGATAAAATGGTAGCAAGGATCAAAGGTAAATTCTTGCCTAAGGATTATGAAATTCAGATGTTTAAGAAGCTGCAATTTTTAAGGCAGAAGGAAATGGATGTGAAGGCATATACTGAGGAGTTTTATAAGTTAAGTATGAGATCTGGTCATCATGAGAATGAGGTAGAAAAGGTGGCTAGGTACTTGGCTGGTTTGAGATTGAACATACAGGATGAGTTAGTTTTAGCTAACCCTAAGAGTGTGGAGGATTGTTACCAAATGGCAATCAGGATTGAAGAAAAGGTGAATAGAGGACAAGATAAGTCCATGAGAGGAAGAGGAAACAATATGAGGGGAAGAGGATTAGCCCCTACAACAAGGCAAACCAATGAGGGTCAAGAAGACACTGGTAAAGGACAGGGACAGTCTGATTTCAGAGGTGGATGGAAAGGTAATAGAGGAAGATTTGGAGGTGGTAGAGGTTCTACTACATTTTCAGGAAAGTGTTACACCTGTGGTGAGTTTGGTCATCCATTTTTCAAATGTCCAGAAAGCAAAGGTTCATCATCCAGAAATGATAGAACGAATGACAAGAGAGTACAACTTGTGCAAGAAGAGAAAGTAGAGCAAAGTGTGCAGAGTTCAAACACTTATCATGAAGATAGAGTTCCTGACGGTTATGGATATCCTGAGGAGGGAGAAGCATTGATGCTTAGGAGAATTAGTTTGCAGGCATCAAAGGATATGATGCAAAGAAGAGCTCTTTTCAAGACCACATGCAAGAGCAAAGGTAAAGTATGTAAGGTTGTCATTGATACTGGTTCAACAGACAACATGGTATCCCAGGAAATGGTGGATAA
The DNA here is from genome assembly GCA_027924645.1 of Cunninghamia lanceolata. Lineage (NCBI taxonomy): Eukaryota > Viridiplantae > Streptophyta > Pinopsida > Cupressales > Cupressaceae > Cunninghamia > Cunninghamia lanceolata. The sequence goes on along the minus strand of BSBN01000441.1, from coordinate 735,824 downwards.
ACTGCATTTGGAAAGGATTCCACACCATCACCCTTACAAGGCATCTTGGGTGAGTGATAGTCAATCACTTTTTGTCTATGAACAGGCATATGTTGATTTTCAGATTGGAGCATATCATGATAGAGTTTTGTGTGACATTTTGCCCATGGAATGTTGTCACCTACTGTTGGGTAGACCATGGCAATTTGATAGGAGGGTACTGTATGATGGGTATGCTAATACCTACACCATCAAGAAAGATGGGAAGACTATTATGTTGATGCCATTGCAGGAAGCAGCTGCAGCACAGGGGGCAGCCAAAATCATTTTAGTGGGAAAGAAGGAATTTGTGCAGATGCCTATAGGAGCAGGCATAAAGGCAGTTGAGGACACTGCAGGGAAAGGAGTTGTTAAGGACAACAGGTTGAAGAAAGCTTTAGTTGTGACTGACAGAGGTCAGCAGCAGGTGCAGAAACAAGTTTGCAAACAACAACCAGTTGAGAGGAATGACAGGGATGTTGTCATAGTTGGGACTATTGTTTGTCCTATAAAGGTTGACAGAAAGACAGCGTTGAACATTACAGAAGTTCAAGAGGCAGTTCAGACAGAGGTTCTGGTCAGACAACCTAACAAACACAAGGTATGTGAGAGAAGGGCCTACATTGACAGGCATGAGGATTTACTTGCAAGAAAGCAAGTTACAGTTCAGAAGTCTTGGAGCAGCCAAGAGCCAGCAGAGGACAAAGCTGGAACAGGTCAAAACACTGACATGACAAAGTGTAAAGGTGGAGGACTTCCACAACTAAACTCATGGGACATGAGTTCTTTTCTGTTGGGGAGTATGGTGCAGGAGCACCTACCTGACAGCTGGCCTCCATGAGGTAGTTAGTTTGTTTTAGGTCTGGTTAATGTTTCCAAGAAGGTCTTATAAGACCAATGCATGTAATAAGGTCATGTTGACCATACTTTACTATTTTTAGCTAGTTTGTTAAGACAGCTGTTATGCTGTAGGTCCGGTTGGATCTCCCAGCCGCCTGGAGAGATTTCTCAGCCGCTTGGAGTCAGGTCAGTAGTACTCGCAAGAGATCCTATTTATGCATGAGGATCGGTTGGTTTGAGATATAGATGTTGAGAAGCTAGGTTGGAGAGAGTGAGACAGAGGGAGAGACTGAATATTGTATTTGCATCTTTTGAAATCAATAAAGATCCTGTTTGTGTTCATTTTCTGTTTGGATTCCATTGTGTGATCGATTTGCTGTTTTGGTGGTTTCATGGATTCGCTGATCCATTCCACCGGTTGATTCGTCAAATCGGTGGAATGGCTATGTACAGTAGTTTAGGATTTAGTTTGCATTTTGTGTTTGTTCATATGCATGTTTGCAGGATCGCAGTCGAGAGGTGTTGAGAACCCTAGCATGGGTATGTGCTAGGTCGTGTTGGTTGTTAGAGTCTGGAAGATCACCCTGAAAGTAGATCGGGTTGATAAAACCATCGCGGGCCGATAATGTTAAGTTTGGCCGACAACAGGATATTGAAGGAACTGCATGTGACATCATCGTCATCAGGATAATCGTCATCAGGATATCGGGCAGTAGGATATTGAAGGAGCTGCATGTGACGTCATCGTCATCAGGATAATCGTCATCAGGATATCGGGGTGACGTAAGCATCGAAGGAAAGGTGCATGAGGTTGTCGTCATCAGGATATATGGAAGGAACCGGATGTTCTATATCCTGCTGATGAACATGATGTTGAACATCATGATGATGAAGATAGAGGTTGGCGGTAAGATGAACAGTGAACGTTAGGAGGATGTTTGCGCTTGCCGAATGTGATGATGCTGCCGATAACCGGTTATGATGATGCTGCTGACAGGCGAAGGGTCGAAGGTTTGTCTGCAGGAGGATATCGGTCGGCAGAGAAAATATGATGATGCTGACAGTGTTAAGGAAAATATGATGATGATGATGGGTTGCGAACATACATGCTGTATGTCAAGGTTTTAGTGTGGATGCCTCTGCATCACAAGTTCTATCCAACTTTATAAAAATCAAATACATCCCTCATTTATCACCCCTCGACAACATTTACATTGGAGTTATGCAAAAATCATGAGCAACCACATTTGAATTACATTTTGGTAACATCTATTTAAATTTGTTTATCAATAGTGCTTATCTAAATCTTCTGTTGGTGCATTTTGATATAAATTTAGGGTTTTGACGATAGTTTAAATCTTTTTAATAAAAATTTATATTTTTATACATTACAAATGGTGAACCTGACGTGAACATGCCCATGTTAATCAAATGTTTGTGCAAGTGTTCTTGATGAGACTGTGCAGGTTTTGGTGAAATTTTCAATGAATCTTGGAGGTCAACTTTTACAAGCTTCCTCCTAGCCAAAATCCAACTTCTCCATTGATCCCAACAAAAACAATATTATACTTTAGTCTCATCCAACAGATGTGGGCACATTCTTAGGTTGCAGCCTCGTGATTTGTTAACCTTCAGATTTATAGCACCTACCTGCAAATCATGTGATGATAAAGAACAGTTCACCATTTTGGGTGGTTTTATAACCATCAACAGGGGAAGTTGTTATAACCACTTGTAGCAGCTTTTGTTGGTTTGTAAGTTCAAATTGTTGATTGTATCATTTTAGGTTAAAATATTGGGTGAGTATCAAGGACTGATAACAGGCAGCTAGTGTTTCATTTAGATTATATTAAGAAGGTTTCATTTTGATTCTTGAATCTTTTAACAAAATCTTATACTTGAACAAATTCTTACGGACATTGTCTTTTAAGCCATAGACTACAATAGTTGTCCATCTCAAACATTATTGTGAAATTTTCATTTAAACTGTTAAGGGTTCTTGATCATCAAACAAAAGCGTAGTTTTCTGCTATAACCGCTCTATGGTTTTAAGTCACTAATAGTTCCTTTTATAACATATTTGTGGTTGAGTACATTCATTTTAAGATTATTTTGGGCGGTTTTAGCTAACGGTGTTATTACTTGACTTCAATGTTTATTATTGGTATAATTTTAATCGTTAGCTGTTGACTGTGCATGCAAATATAAACTACAACATCCCAGGCAGCTTGATTTTGAGCATCAATATACCTTTTGTCCTTCGCTTATGATTGGTTGTTGTGTAAAAGTTGGTTACATGTTTGTTTAACAATTGTGTGGTTCTTACAACTTTATTTGGCCGGTATACTTTTATATTTGAGCATTCTAGTGCCCACAAAATTGTCTCACTCTAAAAACATTCACGCCAAAAAATTCTCAAAACTCATCCATTTTTTTTCTATTGGTGTTGGGTTGTTGGTAGGTTATAAAGGCCAAAAACATATTGCTTAGAGAGTTAATTGTCAAGTGAAGTCCTTAAAACAGTGACATCCTTTTAATCGTGCTTACCAACATTTGGAAACTTTCTTTTTAACTTGCAATCAGAGAAAACCATTTTCTTGTGACCCAGAGATAAAATTGCCAAAAATAGTGTTAACAAATCTCCAGAGTGCCCATTTTTAGCCCTTGGAGGCTGTTTTATTTAAACAGGCCTAACTTTTTCATTTGTCATCATATTTTCATGTTTTTGAAGGTGTTGGAAAGCTGATTCAGAGAACTACATCATGATCTTCTCTTGCGCCATTTGGCGATCTTGAGAATCAAAAGCATTCCTTTGACATTTTGTATAACCACCCACACATTTGGATTTGGGGTTAAAATGAACCCCATGCGAGTGTGAGGCAAAGGCGTTGTGTATGCTCTCTCCTTGCATTTCGTGTGATATGGGAGATCAAAAAAATGTGTTTCCTTGCTTTTGTCATCCTTAGAGTGGGCCTGCTCTTGAGACACATCCGCAAGGAGAACTCATTTGCGACCCCAAGCGGTACTTTCATCCGGTCCGCTATATAAATTGAGGATAAGGCGAAAGCCAAGTCTAATCGGTATTAGCACTTACCATACAGTGCTAGCTCGAAAGGAGGCATACCTTTGTGTATATTAAACTCCTAGTAGGGTTAGTTAAAGCCTTTAGTGGCTTGCTGGATGCTCGTAAGGTGCCGGTCCCCCAGATATTCACTAGAACCCTTTTTGTGTAGCGGCCAAAAACCCTCTACTTGTTGATACAGGAGGAAACTCTGATAGCCGTCCCATATTTTCGCAGCTTATGGTAGAGATAGTGAGGTACCTCAGGATCTGTGTGTCCTAGGACCTAGAACTTGGTGTGCCTGAGAAGTGAGTGCACTGTAAGGGGGAGCCTGTGCCCCAAGTTCCTGGAGCTATACACCATAAGTAGGCGCGGCTGGGTAAAACCAAGTGGGAACTCAACAAGTATTGTCCTTTCCAAGCTTAGGATCGTGCACGTTTACAAGTGTTTGCAAAACATCAAGGTGTCATAAAAAACAACCAATCAAGTTGTGTGTCTTATATGATTGTTGTGTGTGCATACCTAATCATCATCACCATTATAACTTGTCTCCTACATCATCAGCTTGACTTTCAGAATTGAGAATCCTTTATCCTCGTGGCACATCTCAAGTGGACTCTTGTCACTTTAAATCACAAGAAGCTCTTTCGATTGATCATTCATCCATATCCATTCCCAAAAACTCTTTTCAATAGTAGACCCTCATTGTCCTATTGATCATATATCAACATCCAATTAAGAGACAGACCTTTTTCTAATCAATCCCATAACGATCCATTTGCTTAAGAGGCCCTGACCATTCTTAAGTTAGTGTATCTTTGTCATCTTATCTTTTCTACTCAATAAGCCCTGTCTTCCTTTGAGTAGAGGTGGCATTTTGATCTCCTTTCTTCCTTAGGCATATCATAACCCTAAGGGTTTAAAGGAACCCCTTATCCGTATCCAATCCTAAGGTCCATCCAGTCTCTTTGAGTCACCATTTTGACTCTATTTCTATCTTAAATCAAACAATTCATATCTACATCTTGATCCATATCATTTATCCCCACTTTTGGAGTCTTTCATACCATCCATATATATCCATCTGAGAGCTTTTTAACATTTCAATTATCCTCTATTTTCATGGTTACTACCCGTGCCCAAGCCAAGAAAAACAATATGGAGTTCACTCCTCAAAAATGACAACCTCAATCCTCAAGATTCCTCGAAGAAGAGCCCATCCATGAGCAAATCAATTCTTCTCAACAAAATACTGGATCATCATCATATTTTCATAATGATCCACTTGGAGACCCTTCAACTTATGTAGATGTTCGAGATGACGTATCCGACCAACCAGTTACTCCCAAAACTCCTAAACCCACAAATGATTATACTGAAACAAATCCAATTGCACTTCAACTCCAACAAGATCCTGAAACATTGCAACTTGTTCATCTCTCCATGGATCATGATCCTAAGTATTTTATGCAATACCTTTATGATTGTGGAGCTAGAGTCCCTAATGATATTTATGAGAGAGAAAAAGCACGAAGAAAAGTAGAAAAGCTAAAGCCAAAGCTTAGGCTACTTCCTCTCTCCACCAATCATTTTCAACACCTATGTCAAATGTGCTCCAATCTACCTCATCTATCACATCACCACAAAATTTCACCTTGGGACCACAAGATACTTCTATTTCTACAATCCCATCTCTCTCTTCCCATCAATCATTTTCAACACCTATGTCTATCTCATCACATACTTACACAATGGGGATACCTCTAGACTATTCTCCTCTCGTGCTCCAACCTATTCAGTCATCACTTACACCCCCATCGATTCCACCATTAGGAATCTCACAATCTATCCCCGTAATTCAACCCATTCAGTCATCTTCATCATTTCCTTCATTAGGATCATCTCTCACAACCCCTTCCATTTCACCAGTAGGGATCTCACAATCTGTCCCTATATCTTCTATACTAAAAACCTCCAACATTCCCTCATCTCAATTAATTCCCAATGCAACTCATGTTTCCATACCTAAAACTTCTTCTATCCACATCCATCACATCAACACTCAACCAACACAGATATCTACTTCCATACCCTCAATTTCATGAAATTATAACCCTACCAATGTCTCATCCTCAAAACTCGTTGATCCCCAAATCCTTCAGCTACAACAACAACTCACTCAATCACAACAATTTGCCCAATCACTACTCCAATCAGCCCAACAATTCCAATCATCGTCACAACATCACCCTCAAACATCACCCCAAACTCAATTACACAATCAGTCAATCACCACTCCACCCATTCAAGACGAAATCGAATGAATCATCAATAATCAGATTGGTTCTTGACAAAAGAAATACTCATTTGAAGAACTATACCCAAATCCATTTGACAAATCTCTAATCATGGTACCTTTTCCTACAAACATTGAAATACCAAAATTTGACAAATACAAAGGAAAAGGTGACCCTCGTGATCATATTCGTGAATTCTGTATTGCATGCATGGAATTTCAACATGAACCTACATAATTAATGAGACTTTTTCCTAAAAGTTTGGCTGGCTCAGCCCTTGAATGTTTCTCACGTCTCCCACGAAATATTACATCTTTTGAACAACTAGCAGAAGAATTTGTCAAACATTTTGCCTACAACATTGAACAAGACACCTCCATGCAAGACCTTTATAACACCAAACAAAATGGAGGGGAAACCCTTACTTCTTTCCTACAACGATGGAGACATATTGTCAGTTGACTCCCTTGTCATATTCTTGAGAAACAACTAGTTCCAATTTTTGTGCAAAATCTTAATCAAGAACTGGCCTTTCACTTACAAGTGCAATGCTCTGATTCATTTAAACAAATCATCACAAAAGGCAAGATGATTGAAACGGCTCTTATCAACAAAGGTCTCATCAAAATTTACAAAGACAATTAAAATCACGATTCCAATAACCAAAACAATGATAAATCCTGATATTGAATTGAAATAAGAATATTGTGAATGATGGAATCACTGATACAAAACATGTTCAACATGTGCAAAACAAACCATTTGTCCTCAACCCTTCATCAACTCATAATACACCTTGGGAACGTCCACCACATATACAAAAGAAATTTACCCTTCCAGGTTTGCGGCCACCATGCACATTTTCATATTTAACAGAACCTCTTGAATCCATATTTTAGAAACTTAAACAAGCAAACATGATTGAACTTCCTGACACTAGTAAACCCTATGATGACAGTCGACCAAAACCCCGTTGGTTTTGAGAAGATCAATATTGTGAATACCACCGTGTCAATGGGCATGGCACTAATTCATGCATGAGACTGAAGCATTATGTCCAAGATCTAATTGATCAAGGAGAAATACACATAGATCAAATACCTCATAAGTCTCCCAATGAGAAACTCAAAGCCTACCAAGAACCATTTCCTCCACATGGACAAAAAAATAATAGAGCCAATAATGTTGAGGATGCATCACACAATGAAGTTCATTATGACTATAGTAACCACATCTTAGTTGGCCATATTGAAGTTTCATATCCTCATGTCAATGTTATAACTGTTAGAGGTAGAACTCCCGAGTATGATGTCTCTACACAAAGAGGTCGTATCACTGTTTAGAGAAATCCTCCTCCTATTTCATCCCATAACCCCATGAGACCTCATGTGTTATCCCATAATGTACCTAAATATAATATCCTGGATCAATTGAAAAAGATACCTGCCCAGATCTCAATCCTAGAGCTTTTAAGAATGTCCCCCCAACACAAACAAATCTTGGATAAAGCCCTTATAGAATCTCAAGTACCAGGTGATATTGACGTAGATCAATTCCAAGCTATGGTGGGGGCTCTTACATCCACTCCTCGCCTCACCTTCACAGAGCCAAAAAATTCCTCTCCAGAACATTTCCATAACGAAGCCCTTCATCTAGAAGTTATTGTCAACCAACATTTCGTGAAACGAGTCCTGATAGATGGTGGATCAGCTTTGAATTTATGTATCCCCAAATTAATAAAATAACTAGGATACTCCGATGAGAACATTGATGAAAAATATCAAATTACAATCAAAGCTTATGATGACGGAGAAAGAAAATTGGCAGGTACAATTAAACTCCCAATCAAGGTTGACCCTATTACAATGGAAACTACATGTTAGGTCTTAGATCTTGATCTCCCCTATAACATTCTCCTAGGGCGTCCTTGGATTCATGCCATAAGAGCTGTCCCTTCCACGTACCACCAATGCATAAAATTCCCATTTAATGATCGTGAGATTACCATACAAGCAGACCCTCGCCCATTTCAATACTGTAGACGACTAGAGGGTCCCTACTGACATCAAAATTATTGCCCAACTAATGAGGTTGCCCAACCATCATCCAAATACATTGACCCATCCACCCTCACCCCATCTTCCTCATCCACACCATCCACTTCCCGATCGGAGATCAAGGCTAAGATCAGTGCTACAAGCATGGGGGAGTACATTTTGTTTCATATCAATGAACTTCCTCTTTCACCTAAGAGCTATGGGTGACCTCGTCCAATTAATCATGTCTTGGTTACTCATCCACAGTTGAAACACTTCAAATATTGGGGGCAACTAAGTCAAGAAACCATTGAAGATGACATCTCTAAATGGCTCTATAGCCACGAAGATGAACAAAGACAATTACCATTGAGTATATATCACAGAGGTTATCCTATCATTAAAAAGTTGGGCTATACAGAAGGTCGGCTTGGGCAACAACAACAAGGAATCTTAGAGCCTTTAGAATTTCATCGCCGACCTAAGCATGCTGGGCTAGGGTTTGGATCCACCAAGCGTGAGTCACCCGATGTTGAGTTTATCTTAGACGAAGTGGCGAAAGCTTTTCCCGTAGTTGAGTCCTTTAATCGAGACACTTTCATAGATCATTTTGAAGCGGCCGTCAATGTCTTTGAAGATAATTCCATCTATACCATCACTTATTCCTTTGATCAACCATCGTCCTCATCCACCCCGTCCACTTCCTCTCATTCATTATCCCTTGTTTATCCAGATCTCATTGACTGGGACCAACACGGACCTCCTGTCCTTGATGTCTTTGAAAATGATGAGGCTATTGGTGAATTTCTAGGACTTTGTACTCATCTACCTATTAGAGATCACAAGATTGGTTACACTATTGAACTACACTCCGATGCCTACTTTGGGGAATCCGTTAAATTCCTTAGTTAAAAAAATGAAAATGTAAAAATAATGTCCCCTAGTGAAAACCACTTCGTGGCACTTTCAGACGATGCAAAAATAAAAATAAAAGATGTATCCACTGGTGAAAACCTTTCTGAGGCACCAGAGGATGAGGAATTTAACCTTCCCAAAGTGGGGGCACACTGAGAAAAGTCCACTATGCTCATAGAATAGACACAAGAGATGAATCTTGGAACTACAGAAGAACCCAAGATCACATATGCAGTAAAGTCATTATCAGAATTTGAAACTCGGGACTTCAATTCTTTCTTCAGAAAATGAGAAATCAATTTTGCTTGGTCCTATGCACATATGCCAGGATTAGACCCATCACTGATAGTACATCATTTAACAGTCTGTCTTGGAACAAAACCAGTCAAACAAAAATTGAGAAAGATGCATCCCAAAATTGCTCTAATGGTCAAAGCAGAGTTAGAAAAGCTCTTAGCAGTTGGTTTCATCAAACCGATAGATTATCCTGAGTGGATCTCAAACATTGTACCTGCAGCCAAGCCAAATGGAACTATTAGAGTTTGTAATGATTTCGGAGACATCAACAAAGCTTGTCCAAAAGATGATTTTCCGTTACCAAACATTGATATCATAGTGGATTTGACAGCAGGACATGAGATGTTATCATTGATGGATGGATTTTTTGGTTATAACCAAATTAGAATAGCTAAAGAAGATCAACATAAAACTTCTTTCATTTGTGTCTGGGCAACATATTGTTGGCTTGTCATGCCTTTTGGTCTAAAAAATGCCAGAGCCACATATCAAAGAGCAATGACTATTATCTTTCATGATATGCTTCATAAACAAATGGAAGATTATGTAGATGACATACTTGCCAAATCAAAAACCAGAGAGGGGCACCTATATGTTTTGGAAAACATTTTTGATCGTCTTGAAAAGTACAATGTTAGACTAAATCCTAAGAAGTGTGTATTTGGAGTAACATCTGGAAAACTCTTAGGTTATATCGTGTCTAGAAGAGGAATTGAAGTTGATCCAGCAAAAGTCAAAGCTATAATGGAAATGCCTCCTCCTCAAAATCTAAAACAATGTAGGTCTTTGCAAGGAAAATTACAATCCATACGGAGGTTTATCGCTCAGCTTGCTGACAAGTGTCAACCATTTACTCACTTGCTGAAGAAAAACACACAATTTATTTGGGATCAAAATTGCCAAGAAGCATTTGATAAACTTAAAGAATACCTGGGATCTCCTCCTGTGTTAGCACCACCTATTCATGGAAAACCCCTTATTTTATACATCTCAACAACATCAACAGCATTAGGGGCTTTGTTAGCACAAAATGATGATAGTGGTAAAGAATAATCAATCTATTATATTAGTAGAACTTTGGTGGGCTATGAAGTAAATTATTCACCTATTGAAAAGGCAAGTCTCACAGTTGTCTTTGCATCACAAAAGCTTAGGCACTACATGTTGAGTCATCAGACTAAGCTTATATCAAAGATTGATCCTCTCAAATATCTACTATCTAGAGCAGCCCTGACTGGACATATGGCAAAATGGGTGATGATGCTTAGTGAATTTGACATTGAGTATGTTGATAGAAAAGCTATAAAAGGACAAATAATAGCAGATCAATTGGCTGAAGCACCTATAGAATCAGATCATCCAATGGTAACAGAATTTCCTGATGAATCAATCTTGGACATAGAAACTATTCCCTCTTGGCAATTATATTTTGATGGTTCTCATACTCAATGTGGCTCCGAAGCTGGAGTACTCTTTGTTACACCTCAAGGCGATTATATACCAAAACCATTTCACATTCAATTTCCATGTACAAACAACATCGCCGAATATGAAGCACTAATCAAAGGATTAAAATTGGCTATAACCTGGAATATCAAAGACTTACAAGTTCATGGGGATTCTCAACTAGTGATCAAGCAAGTAAACAATGAATATCAAACAAAGGATGAAAAGTTAAATCCATACAAGAAACTAGTGGACACGTTTAAAACATATTTCAACAAGATCACATTTGAACAGATTTCAAGGCTTCACAATAAAGTTGCTGATGCTATGGCCACAATTGGTTCAATGATAGAGATACTTGGGAATGATCACAAAATTGAATTCCTAATAGAACAGTTGTTTGCACCAGCTTTTGATATCCCAGAATCAGAGTTGGTATGTGATATTGTTGGTCCTAACTCCACTTGGTTCAATGAGATCTACCATTACCTTCATAGCCAAATCATTCCACCATATCTTTCCAAATCCCAACGTCGCTCCTTCATTCGTCGTTCTTCCCAATATGTCCTCCTTGGTGATACGCTTTATAAAAGGTCACTAGATGGTGTTTTGCTTAAATGTCTTAACCCAGAAGAAGCCCACACTGCTTTACATGAGATACACGAAGGCATCTGTGGTGCTCATTTTGGAGGTTCATCCTTAGTCAAGAAAATGCTTCGCATAGGATACTATTGGCCTACTATGGAGCAGGATACGCATGATTTTGTTAAGAAATGTGTACCTTGTCAGCAACATAGTGATCTAATTCATGCACCAGCACAAGAACTACAAACTATCACTACTCCATGGCTATTCTCACAATGGGGGCTTGATCTCATTGGAAAAATACATCCATCCTCCTCAGATGGTCATAAATTTATTATCACTGCTACTGAGTACTTCACTAAATGGGTTGAAGCAATTCCTCTTACTTACATTACAGGAAAGCAAATATCTAAGTTCATCTTCCATTATATCATTTGCCGCTATGGTATTCCTCAAGCCATAGTCACAGATAATGGTCGCCCATTTAAGAATCAAGATGTCAAAGAGCTTTGCAATAAATTTAAAATCCAACATCACTTTTCTACCCCCTATTATCCGCAAAGTAATGGCCAAGTTGAAGAAACTAATAAAACTCTTTTGAAAATCCTAAAGAAAACAGTAAATGAGGCTGGCCGTGATTGGCACTTACAACTTCATCCTGCTCTTTGGGCTTATCAAACTAGTATCTGTACTCCTATTGGTGCTACACTGTATTCCTTGGTATATGGTTCTGAAGCTATTTTACCCATTGAGATCGAGCTCCCTTCCTTGTGAGTATCCTTACAACACTTGATTTCCGATGAGGAGTATCAGATATCAAGACTACAAGAGCTTGAATTGTTGGACGAGAAGCGACTTACAGCTCTTAATCATCTGAAAGCTTATCAAAATCACCTGCGCCGAGGTTACAACAAGAAAATGAAGTCTCATAAATTTGAGCTTGGAGATCTTGTTCTACTAGAAAATCAAAGGAATCTGGCTGATCGTGCAAAGAAAGGGAAGTTTGAACCTAATTGGTTGGGACCTTTTGTCGTAACCAAGAGCTATGGATTAGGAGCTTATCAACTTTCCACTCTGGAAGGTCAACCTTTGGAAGAGCCTATTAACATAGCCCATCTCAAACGGTTCTATACTTGACTCGGAGTATCCCAGTTAAAAAAAATAAAATAAAATAAAAAATAATAAAGAAAAATCATTTCGTCCAATGGTGAAAACCACTTCAGTGGCGCCCTGGATAAGTACCATGGTGAAAACCTGTTCGTAGGCGCCATGTGTAGAATTCAAGCTATCCCCACCATCCTTTAGGTATCTTTTTCACATTATCCATCTCGCCATCATCCATTTCCCTTCCATAATAAAATATGTCCTCCCTTCCACTCCCATCCATATCTTGCCATACGCATCTACTCAGTATCATCTGGTCATATTGCATTGTCTCGCCATCTATTCTACGTTCCGTTATCACTAGCCTGTCCATTAGTCCTTTCCCATTCCTTCACCTGCTCTCATCCTGGTATTCTTTTGTTCACCTATGTAGGTCTATGTGTCTTGGTACCTTTGAGTTCCTCATAATAGAATCTTGAGTTTGTCTGCCTTTCCAGTCTCATGCAAATCCCATAATAACATTTTTAGCACTGTATCCTCATTCTTCCCCTCCATCCAATCATTTCACTTCATGCAAACACAAAATTTTCAAACAAAACAAACACAACCCAATTTTTGGCACTCACACATTCCAAGCCATATCTCAAAAACACTTTGAAACTCTTAGACTAAATTGTGGAACTTAACACCTAGTGATTTGATCTTGATTGCAATAACTAAGTTGTAGATCCCCAGGCCAAACCATCCTTTATTTACCTTATCTTATCCAGGGATATATCATTCCCACAACATGACACTTATCTATTTATCATGTTAGTCTTTGGCTTGAGATCGTACTGCCTATCTTACTTCTATCATGATTAGGTCGTTTGGTCCTTTTGCTTTTTTGTCTAGGGGCAACATTGTGTATGCATGTTTTGCTTGTTTTTGTTTGTGTGTGCTGACTCATTGATGTTTTGTGTCTGTTATTGGTCCTTGCAACATACCTGCCACACCATCATCATTGTCTTTCATATCATGGTGCCATTAGGCATGTGCTTGCTTGCGACTTTCCTCCTTTCTACATTTGACACATTGTCACCCTGGTCTTTATACCTTGGTGCATAATGTCAGGTGTTATATCAAACATCAGGTTGCTCAAAGTTTAATTAGCATAACTCCATCATCCTTCCCTCCGTTTCCTAATTTGCATCCAAAAACCTATGTTTTAATCTTCTTTGAAACAATATTGCTTCGCAACATTGTCTCAAAGAGGGGCAAAATGTAGACATAAAAAATTGACCGAGTCTTTCATTATCCATAAATCCATAATTATCCTTAATAATCCTTAAATATCCCATTAAATCCTTCATTTTAACATAGCTCATAAACAATAAATTAAAATTAATTTATTATTTACCTATGAGCTAATAACCTCCCAAAAATAATAAATTAAATAAACTTAATTTATTATTTTAATCTAAAACCCGTAAAAATGCCTACCATAACCCTAACTACCTTTTATCGTTCTCTGAATCAAAAATCCATTTAACTACCCAAACCAAGTTCTATCCAACTTTATAAAAATCAAATACATCCCTCATTTATCACCCCCCGACAACATTTACATTGGAGTTATGCAAAAATCGTGAGCAACCACGTTTGAATTACATTTCGGTAACATCTATTTAAATTTGTTTATCAATAGTGCTTATCTAAATCTTCTGTTGGTGCATTTTGATATAAATTTAGGGTTTTGACAATAGTTTAAATCTTTTTAATAAAAATTTATATTTTTATGCATTACAATATCTTCTATGGTCATTGCTCTCTTATCAAATTTTGATCCGGTAGCCTCACTCACAGTTTGGTTTTTGACAACTTTGAGAACTGGTATCCCTCCGGATGAGTGCAAACTGGTTATTGCCATAATTGCATCCTTAGTGATCTTAAATGGTCTATTCAACCATAAGAAGTTATCATGTATTCTGCTCAACACATACCGGACCCATTCATCCTCTTCAAAACAGGGGAAATGAATGTATTGACTAAAATGTTTATCCCGGATGGCCTGGTACTGTGGTTTGAGTTCAAAAGCATCATCTATTAATTGATTATGATAGATATCTACCAGCTTGGATTCCCCAAAATCTACAATGTTCGCATGAATGTAAACCCTAACATCTTCTACATGCAAAATACCATGCGGAATGTTGGAAAATGCACCTGAGGGATCCACTTCTAGAGATTTGTATGGATGCTTCTTAAATTTAGGGCGTGGCCTATCAAAAATCTTCACCACATTCAGAGTAGCCATCTTTCAAAGATTTACAGAGAGATATTCAAGAACGGAGAATACCTTTTATGCTTCTAGGTTTCATGGAGTGAGCCAGATTGATTGCTGGATGAATTGACTTCTGTAGATAATCTTTGATGAGCTTGAGGAGATTTGTTGCAGAGCTCTCTATTGCTTCTTCTTGAATGCAGAATGAACAAGTGTTTGATAAGAAAACCCTTATATTATTCTGTAAACCCTAATACCAAGTTGCAATAAATGCTCAACTTAAGTCATTCCGGTTTGCCTTGTTTTTCTTATTCAGATGACTTTGATGAACTAGATCAATCTTGTTCTAAACATCTTGCAGATCTTCCCTATCTTAAACATAGTTTATTTAGATGTTTCTCTATGAACCCTTTAATCCGCAACTCTCCTTGTGCCAGTTCCGGCACCAATTAACTGGCTGGGGGAAAAATGTTTTTCCTTGTGTCTCCCCCTGAGCCAGAGCTCACTTTTTAATTTCCAGAAGGAATATCAACACCAGATTCTGGTGCCGATCCATCCCCTACATTTTCTATACTTCTCTTCACCCAAATCTTGTTCATCTCACTTTGAACTTCATCCGCATTCACTTTTCCTTTTCCCTTGTCTTGATTTTGATTATGATGTACTGGACCTCTTTTGTCTTGATTCTTGTTTCTATAGAATTTGGCAATATGACCGGATCTATTGCAATTGTGGCAAACAACATTTCTTTGCATATTTGATTGATATCCTCTTGATCTGCATTAATTAGCCATATGACCCATTCTATTGCATGCAAAACATCTACCATTGAAAGAATTGTTCATTTGCATATTTCTGCATTCATGAGATTTGTGACCATGCCTTTTGCAGTTAAAACACTGTCTGAAGAAGGATGTATTAGTCTGATTCATTCTCTTCCTGCACTGATTAGCTTTATGACCAAAGTTATTATAGTTGTGGCAGTATCCATTAAAGGATGTATATCTTTGAGCATTAGGTTGCCTCACCAGAGGTCTTCTAGGCCTGTTTCTTGGATTTTCTGATTCAAACTTTTTCTGACCGGATCCGGAGCTCTCACCTATCTCATATCCCAAGCCACACTTGTCATCTACCCTCTTTTGGCTTTCAAGAAGAACTTCAAGTTGAGCAAAACTTATCTTGAATTTCTCTTTGTTTTCATTTGCTGTTTGAAGATCCCTTTTAAGAGAGACAATTTGATCCTCAAGTTTTTCTTCATTATCTTTAGCATCTTCAAGATCAGATTCAAGATGTCTGAGTGGCAGTCTTCTGATTTCTCCTTGAGAGATTGTCTTAGATCATCTTCAGTTTTTCTTTTCTCTTCAATTTCTTGGGTAAATTTCATAACTCCCGATTCCATTTCATGTCTTACCATAATGATCTCTTTTGATAACTTTTCATATAACTTGGTTTTCTCCTTCAGATCTCCATTTGTATCATTTGCTTCACTTTGACTTGTCAATTGCTGAAGTAGCTCCTTTCTCTTTTTCATAGAGAGACTTAGTTTCCCTTTTAGTTCATTTATGAAATCATCAGCTTGTTTGAGTCTTTCCTTCAATTCATTGACTTTAGAATTAGATTGTTCAAGATCATCTAGGGCAGACTGAAGTTGTTCCCTCATACCATACACATCCATTTTAATTTCCAGATCTTCCTCAAGCTGTTAGGCTCTGTTTGGAGGAACTTGGCTCTGATACCAATTGTTGATAACTGAGAGGGGGGGTGAATCCGTTATCTTAATTATTTAAGCTTTCTGAACTTTCTTAATAATTAATGCAACATCAATTCAAATAAGTAAACATAACCATGAAATGGAAATACACATGACACAATATTTTTCACGTGGAAACCCTGTTAAGGGAGAAAACCATGGGGTGATTAACCCAAGATTGTATTCCCTATTAGAAGAATAGAAATACAAAATGACACTTGACAATTAGGGCTCACTGCCCGAGCACATTGCTCACAAGAGGCTCACTGCCTACAAGAGACTCACTGTCTACAAGTTGTAAGAAGAATAACAAGATCCTTGAACTGATAAGAAGCATCACATATGCTGAAGTTTAGTTCCAGTTAGGCTCAATACACTGATCTGCTGCACTTCATCCTTCCTCTTCTTTAGTGCTATTGACCTGTCACATACCGAACCTATCTTCCTGCTTTCACATTGTTCTATTTTCTTCACACACACAACAACCACAACCACAACTCTCATTGAAATCCATTTGGTATATATATATCTGCACAAAGGATTTCATCCTCTTTCTAGTCGGCATCTGGAATAGTCAGTATTTCCCAGACTTTAGTTAGTCGGCTGAATCCTTGCTTACCAAGTGATTCGGATCAAAGAGATACTTATAGAAGTCATCTAACAAGTCGGCCATTCTTGAATGATACCTTAATAATCTTGATCACCATCAACATCTCATCCAGAATAGTCTCTGATGCTCTGCCGGTCAGTTCTTCCTCTGTCTGCTCTGTCAAATAGAACCCCAATACTTGAATGCTTATATCTCTTCACTCTTTCATCACCAGAGGCTCAAATCCTAGAATCTACCAGTTAAGGTATTCCTCTTGACTTCCCCAAGTCCACACTTTCTAAAGATACTTCCTCTTAGAGATTCGGACTTGACTGTCGGACCTTGCCACAACACTCTTCAATCTGACTTCTGGTATAGGCACACTATGTCCTGCAGATGTGTGGGATGAACTTTGTTGCCATCAATGACAATAATCATGAAGCTCCAATGTGTCTCTTGCCAACACCTATGTGGCTATCTCTAAGACACTTATTTCTCCTCTCTTATTTATTGTTTTCCTTCCTCTAGTGTTTCCATCTAGTGGGCAGGTGATGACAAACATTTATACTGATGTGGACCTAGTGTCCCTTTTGAGAGAAATAAAAAAATGGACTTAGTTCCTAATATGACGATGGGGTTGTATATCTTATCCAATGCTTGGCTAGTGGAAGCACTTGTACTTTCTGCGTAGTGAATTTAATGATGTTTCTATCGCATTTAGAAACCTTAACAATACTACTGCTCTATGCACCTTTGTTTGCCTTTGAATCTAGCCTTGGTGGTACTCGATTTAGAGAGCTTCGTGATATAGCCCCATAGTTATCCTTGAACTCCAAATTCATTGTATAACCTTGGCTCTTTGTATGGTTAATCATATGCATTGATGTTGTTTATCATGATCTTGTAGACACTAACATGTTTCTTGCAGGGATGTGTTTGTGGGAACATTTTGCGATCATAAAGTACATGTCACCTCCGAGGGAGCATGGGCTTTGTGAAAGCCGGTGTTCCCTTGTGTACTTGATATCGATAACTGATATCAACCACCTTAAGGTGGGGGCATATATAAGGTAAGTTGTCTATTATAGATGTTAGCAATGTGTTTGACCTCAGATGCAAAGACTTGCACCCCAGGGTAGTGCATCGTGCATCCTGAGTTTGTTTGCAATCAATCAATCATGTAATCCCTTTGTGGAGGTGGGATATGAAGCATATCCTTTTTCTTAAGCCCTCTACAGAGGCGGGGATGGTGTATTTATTAGAGCAGATTGCATCATCCTGTCATTTTGAAAGTCCTCTACAGAGGAGGGGAGCAATTCTGTGACTAACTCAACCCTTAAGTGTGTCTTTGGTGATTGTTGTGGCGAAGCGCAATCATCAGTGTGTGCCTGTAATGTGTTTGAGATGGTGTTGGACCTAGAAATAGGTACACTCCATCGCTTGTCTACCGTGTTTTCTTCGTGTCTTCAAGTGTGTGTGTTTTAGCGTGCTTGTTTTGTGTGGCGTGTTTGTTGCCCCATATGCAGAGACCAGCGCCCTCGAGTAGTACTTCCTACATTTTGGGAGGTTTTGCGTGTATTGTGTGTGCATCCTGTATTATGGGAGGTTTGTTTACTTTCCATTACTTGCATCTACATTTCATATATATAAGAAAACGAAAAGAAAATATATCATTTCTATCTTCCATGCATTAATGTGTCTTCTATGCATTGACTGTATTCTCTGTGTTTTGTGTGGCTATAACTATCTTCTCCATGTTTTGCATGCCTGTTACTATTTTCTATGTGATTGGCGTGTCTTCTCGGTGCTTGGTGTGTTTGCTGTGTTTGTGACCTTACTTTAATGCATGTATTGGCCTCATGTTTATACATACATTAAAGTGGGGGCTAAATGTAACATAGGAAAATGTCCCCTTGGGGGCTTTTCCCTCATAAGGTTTAGCTCCTGGGTCTTTAGCATGAATTTAGAACATCTTAGTTCATATTTTGGCATCCCGATGGAATGAGACCTAGGTTTCATGGTAAATGGGACCTAGGAGGATCCCTTGAGCTGTACCCTGCCCAAAATAGGGGGGAAGGACTTGGGCACCCGCACCCTAGTCCTGTCCTATTTTGGGGCAGCCCTAATTTTTAGGTATCGATTTGTCATCATTATTTGGTCCTTTTGCTGACATGGTAAGTTTTAATTTTTAAAATCTTGGTGGGAGTGCTTGTAGTTGCATATAAAAGCATGTTTAGGAATTCATTTGTAAACTAGATTTCAATTAGATGGCAATTGTGATGTTCAAGTGTTCTCAAGGTGATTTAAGGCTTTCATTGTGTTGCAAGAGAAAATTTGTGTGTTTTGTGTGTTGATATCTGCAGATTTGAGCATCAATTTCCTCATGGAATGAAGAGCATCTTCCTCCCATGAGAGCTTCACTACAAGGTGACATTATATTGTGTTTTCATTATTGATTCTTTTGGTTTTTGCCTTTGCCTCACAAGGGTACGCACTCTTTATCTGACAACAGTGTTTGGAGACTTAAGTGTCCTCTAGGGCTTGACTAAGGCAAGCCTCTAAACACCACAACCCCCAAACCAAGTCTTGTGATTATAGATTACAGGTGTCATATTTGAGAAAAGTGGAGTTACAGGAAGGATTAGCAGGCATCAAGGATTTAGGATCTGAAGAAAAGTAGGACACAGGAGCACTTCCAGGACTTGGGCGCTCGCTCTAGTGTCCTTCGCATTTGAGTTTCAAGAAATAGAAGTTACAGGGCTGATTAGTGTCGAAAGGAGGTCTGAATCCCACAAAGCAATTGGCACCTTGGACTTGGGCGTCCGCTCCAGTGTCCCCGACTGTTTTGCCTCAAAACCCCCAAAATAGGTACTCTATGATTTGGTATTTTACTCCTATCTTCAAGAGCTTTTTCCATTCATCGATTTGTTGTCGTATTTGCATAATTAGGGTTTTAATGGTCAATTGAGCATAGGAGAAGGAAAAATTAATAATTAAATTCCCTAATTCAAGTTTTCCTACATTTGTAAGTAACCTAGGGTATGATAGTGCTCGCCACTCGACCCTAGATCCTTGAATGTATAGTGGAGATGTGGATAGAATTCTCCTATCACATTTCCAAAGCTTTTCAGAAAAGTTGTGAACATGAAATCATGATTTTGTTCACGGCCTGACTGATAGAAATTCTGAAATTGAACCTCACAATATTTTTTGAAATATTTGAGATCTTTGCATTTACCTTTTATGAATTTATTGTAGGCCAACTTTTCTCTAGTATCTATTCTTCCTACGAACAGACATGTCAATTGAGCATAGACTTGATCTGTACCTCTGCCTATTAGGCTTTCTCTAAAAGTGTCATTCAGTCTATCCCAGACACTTCGTGCAACACTTGTCATAGCATTGAGAGCCTGCTTGATCACTTGTGATTCATCAGCATTAGCATTAGTGGATAAATAATTTGTTATCCAGGCTTGCATGGCATCTATTCCTCTTGTATTTTCTATATCTTCAAAATTATCAAAATTAACAAGTGAAGGTGTATCAACTTTCAGAGTTTGAATATTTTTGAATGGATCAATAGGGTTAGATCCATTGGGATTGGAACCATTACCCTGAGCCATTTGGAACTTTCCCTTTGCTCACTCTTCTGGAGTGGTTTCTTTGAGAGTCCCGGTTGAGGGATCAAAAATCTTTTCAATTACATGCTTCCCGATTCAGTAGACAATTTTGGTCCTTCATACTGGGCCTGTAAATATCCCTTAGCACTGGAAGGGAAATTCATTGGTTTCACAGTCTATTGTTGTCTAACACTATGTACTACTAACTGAATAGTTGTAGACTCTTGATGGAGCTCAGACTGGATGTTTGTGGACTCCTGAACTATGGAGTCTCCTATCAACAGTTGTGACTGTGCAATTGAATGAACCTCATTATAGACTTCATCTATTTTTTGTTCATTATGCTTTGCATGAATATTTGAATTATTCAATTGTGCAGCAAGCACATCACAATCTAATTTAACTTCAGTTCTGACCCTCTGCAGAAGTTCTCTCTATTGTTCTAAAGACCATTGCTGAGAGACCCACCACATTTCTGCTTGACTTTTGAACTCATTGTATTGGGCTTTGAGTTCCTGTAGGTCTTTATTGACAAAGGTCATCCACTGTTCAGTAGGACGCTTTTCCAGGCATTCTAGAGTGGAGATAAGAGAATGGAAATTCTCTTGAGAACTTAGATGGGCCTTTTCAGCCTTGACAACTTTGATCTGATGCTAGATCTTCTTATCCTTAGCAAGTAACGTAGATTTCCTAAGGCACATGTTAGTCCAGTTTAGTGATTTGCTTTGACTGGAACCTTGGAGACTTTCTACTATAGGAAAGATATGAAGAGGCCAGAAGTTAGCTTTATAAGTAGTATCAAAGAGCATGAAATCTCTAAATGGGGGAATAGCACTGGCTACAGGGCAAGGACCTGCAGGAGTACCTATGACTTTTTTATGGACTTCTTTAATATCCTATTCAGGCATTATAGCTTGCTTGGCCAAAAACATTCAGAAATGACCTGTTCTGGGAGGATTAAAAACAAAGGAACAATCCTCACATTTGTACATCCCATTTTCTAATTCAGAATACAATTTATGGGAGCAGGAAGGATGAGCGGTTGAGGCTGTGGAGTTGCTAGGTTTTGAAATAGAGGGGATCTTAAAAAGATCTTCAAAACCCTTGGCAGGTTGTAATCTTGCACTCTGAGTGCATGTTAACTATGACACAGATGGACCAGGTTGGTTGTAGTTAAACACTCTTTCCATTCTCATAGAAGGGCTACTGCGTAAAGCATGCTGACTACCGGATGAGAATCTGATTATTGCCTGATCATCTAATTCTTCAATTGAGATACCTCTTAATTGTGGTTGTTTTTCTTCTTCAGGTTGACTAGCCTGTTCCCAAAGATCTAATGCCCATTCTTCTGGAAACTTGATATCCTTATGATGGACTATCTTTGGTGTGGTTAGCCACGTGCTATCATTGGTAGATTTCCAGATGGTTGACAGACCTTCTAGACCTTGTGCCTTTCTAGGATTTATCATCAAGGGAAGAACCTTGTTGTATAACCTATAGTGAATGAGACAGGTAAGAGAATGGTCTACTGACTGATTTTTCATATGAAGGTTCATGGTCTTGAAATTATATTCGAGAAAATCTTAAAGATTACCATCTTTTAAACTAACAGGGAAATCTAATAAGCAATCAATATAAAGTGACCCTTTGGACATGGAGTCACAAGCAGCACCTAACAAGGAATGTGACAACTTTAGAAACCTTGCATCTTTCAACATCATGAGAATGATGATTGGTAATCCCTTTTGGTAATGTCCAGTGATACCTATCCTTACATAGGACAAATGCATAAACTAGGGATTATCAGGACTTGCTAAGGCTTCCTTGTGAAATTTCTAGACTTGGACATCTGAGAACAATCTCAGTTTGCCTTTGTTTCCTCCTGTAACTACATGCTGTAAAGTAGCTACATGACATCTCTGAGAAGATTTATATCCAAACCATTTTTTTAGACCTTTATTTTTGTTGAACATATCGACTAAACTATTTGGCACATCTTTATAAATCTCAGAGGGTTTTATCTTAGGCACACGAAATTCTTTATCATCAAATTGACTAGAGAAACTTTCATCTAAGATGTTACTACTAGACTCTGGCATAGAAAAAGAACTTTCATTATCAACAAAGAAATTGGTGAACTTAATTTCTGTGTTGTGATTTGTTGTGTGGTTGATGCTTTCCATACTTGATCCAGAAGTGCTTGGTCTATCCATTTCTGTGCTCAGACCAACACTCACACCATGCTCAAAATACAAGATTACTACCTCAGATCTGCCCTAGACGTAATAAGCTAAAACGGGACTTACACGGAGAGGACTTACAATAGGATTTTGATTTGTATGAGCAGTACAGGGAGCAATATTAGGAGCAATACAGCTATATGGATTACCACTCGTGAGTCGTTATAGTTAGACACCAACTGTAACAACAGATGAACATCACATTGGCTCTGATACCAACTTTGAACAACAGCTACAAATGACATGTAGATGAAATATGTATTTGACACTCAGAAAGATATTGTATATATTATTATCTTCATATCTAATACTTAGGAATACATTTATCATATTCAATGCGCGTTGGAAATGATACAAACATATATGCAGAAAGAGGAGCTTAAAAGCTTTTACAATACTAAAAACTTGTTTGCATCAGATTTTTTGATTCACTCAGATCAGCTTAAAGCTGCAAAGTGAAGAGCATACTCTTCTTAACAAACTCCTAACAGACTCGAGACTTAGACTCTTACTTCCTAGGACTTCACTCGCCTAGAATTCGTTGAAGAATGAAGGCGTCCCTCTTTGCCTTTTATAGGGAGTGTGGGAAAAACTTTAACCTTCTCTCTCAAATCCAATTTGAAATCCGTCCATAGAAAATGGACACGTAACAACTCCTTTTTTGAAGAGTTACCCAAATGAAGATGAGCATCTTCCGGTGGGTCCCAATAACTCGTGAACGGAGAAAGGAGGAGATAGACAAGACAAGAAAGGAATATACTTTTACATGTCTTCTTTTTTATCACGAGAAGGTTAACTCATGCTTACTGTGAGGCACATAAGCTTTTCCCCTTTTACCATGGAAGGGCCCACGTCTATCGAGTTCAACGAGGTGATAGATTCCTCGATGGATGACAAACCCATCCATTAGCCTAGGATCCCGTGCTTGGTTGTGAATCATCAGTTTCAATGATGTAGACGAGAACTCGAGGATCATCCAGAGGATCATAGCAACAGTTGGCACAGGTCTGACTGGAAGAGTGTGGTTCGCATCCTTGACTTGGTTTGTTAGTGAGATCAGCTTCATTCTCCTTCCAGATGATGCTCATGGTTTTCATCTTATATGGTCCATAGAGTCCCTGGGTCATGGACCTTTGATTAGTTCTATCCATTTGGTAGGTTTTGGTGTGTATCCAGATAGGCATGTTCTTAGAATGGAAGAATCTTAATCTATTGGAGACATTCCAGTGTTCAAAGACAGATGAAGATCCAACAGGTCCATAGACTTGGCAAAGATGCCTGCTGATTGGATTTTCTTTAGGAGAGTCGAACATGAGTTTGAAAATACATCTAGTATAGGACGAAGTCCCATTAAACTGTATATCATTAGCAGGTGGGTAAGGTCCCTGGAATAAATCCCTGATTAACTTCTTCCCATGTTCGGCGTTCAACCATTGATTTGGTCGTTCTACTGGTGGATTGAGGAACATAATAGGGAGAACAAAGTCCCCACACTAGTTCTGAAGAATATGACCAACATCAGGATCAATGGGTTCTGCTTTGGCTGAGAATTGGAAGAATGGCCTGTCAGTCCATAAACCTGGATACGTTAGCTGCTGTTTAGCCACTAACATCTTAAAACGATCATAGAGAAAATCGTTGGCCATTTGGAAATTGTGAAGATCTCTTCTTTGGAAGGGATTTGTGCTCCATTCTTGGCAACTTTCTTCATACCATCTATGTTCTCTGATTCAGATTATACGAACAACACCAGAGGTTGTCCAGTCTGCTTTAGGAAGAACAGGTTCTGAAGTGTGTCCTTCTCTAGATAAGAAATCTGCAAAAATATTATCAACTCCAGGAAGATGAATGAAATAAAATTCATAAGTTCTTAGAAGCTATGCCCATCTAAGGATTCTTCCTCTAACAACTTTATTTTTTGATTCTTTTCTGAAGAATCCTCACAGATTTTGAAGATCACTTTTCAGAAGAAATCGCTTGTCAGCAATAAACATTTGAAATGCTTGGAAAGTATTGACAACAGCAAGGATTTCTTTATGTGTACTATGGTAGTCTCTTTCACTATTCTTGAAACTACTAGAAACATATCTAACAATCTCACCTTTATCCTTGGGGTTGTGAGATGTAGATTTCTGTTCTCTGAGAACACCAGCCCAGGCACTTTCACTTGCATCAGTTTCCACAATCTTGAAACCATTACTTGGTAATTTTAGTGGTGGTAGCTGAGAACATTTTTGTTTGATTCTTGAGATCAAACCATCATGCTTGACCATCCAAGGTGGCGGTGTCTTACCCAGAAGCTTGTTGAGTTCAATTCTGTCTTCAGCGAGCTTATAATAGAATCCTGCAATGTAATTAACAAGACCCAAAAAGCGTGGCAATTCTATGACATTGGTTATAACAAGATTAGAAATTTTGTTTAGAATATGAGGTTGGGCCTCCATTCTCCCCTCGGGAAGACTCTTGATGCCAATGAAAACAATGTGGTTTTGGGTGAAGTAAGACTTGGTGGGATTGACAGCAAGCCCATGGTGTTGACAAATAGTAAGGAATTGGCGGAGGTGAGCAAGGTGTTGGGGCATATCTTGGCTAAAGACAAGAATATCATCGATGTAGGGTTGAATAAATTTGGCATAAGGCTGAAAGATGACATCCATTTTTTGCTAGAAAATGGAGGGGCCAGTTTTGATGCCGAATGGGAGTACCTTCCATTCATAAAGGCCTTGTGGAACTAAGAAGGCAGTTTTGTAGAAGTCCGTGCTTTTGAGTCCAATCTGCCAAAACCCTTTTGTTAGATCAAATTTTGAATAAACATGACTACCCTGAATGGTCTGCCAGATATGGTCCTTGCTTGGCAGAGGATGTCTGTTATCAACAAGACAGTCATTTAACGACTTATAGTTGACTACTAGCCATTTCTTTGGTACTTCTTTACCATTCTCATCAGTCTTACAGACATACATAGCATGGCATGAGAATGGAGATTCAGAAGTCTAGATTAATCCAAGCTTATCAAGCTCTGCGACTTCCATTCTACAAGTTAATGCTTCAGTTGAACTCATTAGAAAATAATTAGCTTTGGCTTTCGGAGTGAGTTCATTACCTTGAGGATCTCTTTTGAGAGGGAGACCACATGTCAAATTCCTTTGTTGCTTCTGTAAATCTTTTGTGAGTACTATGACAACAAAGGCATTCTTAATCGTAGTTAGAAATTCTTGTCCTGCATCCATTTGTTTGGCTAGCCAAACTGCATTAACTGGTTTCTTTTTCTTTTCCTTTTCTAGCTTGGATGTATAAGCTAGATCTTGATGAAGCTGTGGAAGCTAAAATCTATTCTGAATTATAATAAAGTTAGAATCAATAGTGAATGGTTCCCACTGTTGTATATCTTTTCTTCCAATTACACCATCATAGCCATCTACGTCGTATTGGACAAATGTTAGTGTATCCATAAAACCATCAAATCTAATTTGGATAGGAACTTCACAAATTGCAGAACTATCACCTTTTTCAGAATTACCAAAAGTGATACTTGTGGTTCCTTCTATCCTGGCATCTCTGGGGAAGGCATTGTACCTAGCAATATTTAGATCAGCTCCTATATCAATTAGAAATGCTAATGGATAAGCCATAATACCTGGAAAGTGTATTGTCAGGATTACACCTGGACATGAGGTAGTCTTCTTGGTGCGCTTGTATGCTTTCATTTGATGGCTACTAGTACCTTCTTCAAAGGTTACTTCTGGTTCTCCTTCAACAACTTGATGAATGAGCAGACTATAGGGCTTCTCTTCACAATACAGTTGTTCCTCCCTTAAAGAAGCTTGTAAGGGTAACTGAATAGGTCTAGTTGAATAGAACTGGTTGACGAACTTATCAAGTTTGGGAGACTTTTCCATTTCCTTTGTGAGATAGAAATTTTCTTCATCATCTATTTCTGAGATTTCTCCCTAAGCTTGTGCTATAACCTTTTCTAGAAAGGCTTTACAGCTTCTTCTCCATAATCTTCTAGCCATATTGCTAGGTGTAGGGGCTTTGTTGATAGTCCTTTGAGTAGGAGGACCTGGAGGCCATGGTTCTCTTCTTTGTAAGGGTTTATACCCATGACGTTCTGGAATCTCGGCTGTTGATGAAGATAACCCATATTGAAGGATGGGTATTCTCTGAACCGGGAGCTTAGGAGGCCTTTCTTCCTTTTGAAGTAGGAAGTACTTTTTCATCTTAAGTTGTTCCAACTTATTAGTCAACTTTTTCCATGTTTCTTAACCCATATCCATTTCATGGAGTCTGGATTCAGTTTAGACAATTTCTTCAATTATCTTGTCCAACTCAGCATGGGTGTCCCTTCGCAACATTCTGCAAAAGAAGGAGACTTCCAAATCATCATCAGATGATTGAATTTGTTCGGTCATCATATTTACCTGAGATTGCTCTGGAGCTGATGTGTATTCTTTAGACTCTAATTCTGTCTCTGTATCAGTACTGGATAGAATGATATCTTCTGAGTCTGATGGGTAGCCGTTAAACATTAAAACATTGACAAATCCAATTTTCCCCTAAACACATAAGAGGATCTTATTTGGTGTGTTAGAACCCTTGGATTGGTTGAGATAAGTTTGGTGTTTGAATTCCATATAGTTGCTTTGTAAAAGTGGGCTAATTTGCCCTTAAAACAACAGGACAGTCAATTTTGGGGGGTGATGTTCCAAAACAAGTCTATGAGATTTTGAGATATATTAAAGTAGAGCCAAATGGGTATCTAAAATGCCATTTGGTTTCTAGGTCTGATATGTACTTTGAAAGTTATGTTGAAAAAACCTCTAAAAGAGGGCTATAAGGCATAAGGAGGCTAAAGAAGGAAAACCCATAATCTTAAGGTCTTAAGACTTGCAAGTTAATTTGTTTGGAAGTTGGTGATTAGTATACCTTGTTTGGCATCAAATTGGTATCAGAGCTATAGGGATTAGATCTTTTGAGGGTGAGAAGTTGTAGATTGAAGAAGAGAACGTTCGGAAGTTGGAAAGACAAGGTGCACCCAAAAGATAACATGGAGATGACACAAAGAAGGGCACTTTTCAAGACCACCTGCAAGTGCAATGGAAAGGTATGTAAGGTACTAGTAGACTCTGGTAGCATGGATAACATGGTGTCTCAAGAAATGGTTGATAGATTGAATTTGGTAAGGATACCTCATGAAACACCCTATAATGTCTCTTGGTTGAATGATGAACACTCTCTTTTGGTTAAGGAGCAAGCTTTTGTTGAGTTTCATATCGGTCCCTATAAGGATAAGATCTTATGTGATGTGTTGCCTATGAGTTGTTTTCACTTATTACTAGGGACACCATGGCAATTTGAGAGACATGCCATAAATGATGGAAGGCATAACACCTATCAGATTGAGAAGGATGTGGTTTCTTTTACATTGACTCCATTGGTGGAAAATGATGGACATAGTAAGGCAACAAGAGTGATTATGTGTGGTAAGAAAGAGTTTGTAAAGGTTGAGGATGAAAAGAAGATAGAGGTTGCAATCACCCCAAGAGGTGAAGAGGTCAAAATAGTGAATTTGAATAGGGTCTCAGTATTGGAGAAGACCGAGGATGTGATGTTGGTAAAGAAAAATCAAGAGAAGGCCAAAGATGGAATGTTTGTGAAGACTCCAAATGGTTTGGAGAAGAGTGATGATAGTGTGGTTGGGATAATGCTTGGTCCTTTAGTGAAACGAGAGGTTGGTAGGAAGTCATATTCTACCATGACAAAGTTCTGTAGACCTAATTTCACAAGAGTTCTAAGAGTAGAGAACCTAAAAGAGGTTATGAAAACAAAGAGTGAAGTGAACATGGGTGTTTGGCAAGGACAATGGGGTAGATTCAAGCATGCGGAAGAGATGATGAAGAAGAGAGTTCAAGAAACAAAAGGTAAATGTTTGTTTGCAGGTGTACCATCAGTTCTTGATGAGAGAAAGGTTAGAAAACATGAAACAGCTCTGTTTGCAACGAGGAAGGAAAATTAAGTTGAAAGGCAAGGACAAGTAAGTGAATTTGAGTATGCTCCAAGGGTAAAGATGAAGGTAGTCCAAGACAAAGATGGCAAGGTTATGTTAGTAGATAAGGGAGTAGGTCTAGCATAATTTTCAGACAAGGGAGAGATCAGAGGATGCCTACAAGGACAATGTGGAAAGATGGAGCAAGGTCTAGGAGACACCAAGTTCAAGAATGCAAAGGATGATGCAATTTTCCACTACCTAACCCAGTGGAAAGGACTACCAAGTGGAGGAACATGTGGAGAGAAAGAAGACAAGATGATCAAAAAAAGTAATGGTGCAGTATAGTCCTCAAGGGACTTGAGTTTTTCTTTGTCTGAGTGTATGGTGTAGGGGGCACCATGGTAGTCCATTTTTTGTAAATATGATCTTACGTTGGTTTAGGGTGTTTTGAGTCTTATTTTGTTATATAAGGTCATAATAGACCATTTTATGATGTAATTAGTTTAGTTGGAATCATGTGAGTTCATATTGTCATATTTTTGTAATGTGGTCAAATGTTGTCATGTAATGTTGCAAAAATGCCAAAATGGTGGAATACCAACAATCATAGGAGTCTAAAGGTTAGTTTGGTCAAATATTTTAGTTGGTTTTGATGTGTAATAGTCATATTCACCTAGAAAGAGTTGAAACAATGGAAGAGAAGTGGATTTGGAGGTGGAAAAGCTAATGAAACTCTATTTTCTGTGAAAAAAAGGCTAAAATTTGTTGTTACAGATCTTAGTACAGCCTGGTACAGCTTGTAAGTGCACTTTTTATTCATTGGAATTAATGAACCTTTGAATAATATTTCTTTTCCAAGTGGTTACATCAATTTTTATTGAATTTGAAGCATTTTATGGCCTTTTGAGTGCAAGCAGCCTGGAAACCCTGTTTGAGGGTTTGAAAGTGTATAAAATGGTTGTAGTTTGATAAAATAACCTTGGAAATGAATGGGAGATGGTTTGGGAAGCTTGATCAGGTCATTTTTGATGTGTTTGAAGATTTGGTTGAGTAGTTTGTGCTCTAGGATATTGAGAACCAATAAACCATCTTGCTACCAAGCTTAATTTAGTCCTTGTGAGCAGCAGAACAGTCAAGTTTTGGGAGGTTTGGTCCAAAACAACCTATGCCAATTTTTGATATGTTTTAGAACTCTAAAAAGGGTATCCAAAAAGCCTTTTACAGTCTTGAGATCTGGTTTGTATCAAAATATATTCTATGGCAGTCCTTGTAGGCAAGCCTAGAAGGCCTAGAAGTGAGATTTTGGTGTTGGGTGAAATTATGAGTGTTCCCATTGATAAAAATTACATAAGAGGACCTTATAGGGTGTGTTAGAACCCCTGGAGTGGTTGAGAGAAGTTTGGTATTTGGATTTCATATAGTTGCTTTGTAAAAGTGGGCTAATTTGCTCTTAAAACAACAAGACAATCAATTTTGGGGGGTGATGTTCCAAAACAAGTATATGAGATTTTGAGATATGTTAAATTAGAGCCAAATGGGTATCTAAAATTCCATTTGGTTTCTAGTTTTGAGATGTAATTTGAAAATTATGTTAAAAAAACCTCTAAAAGAGGGCTACAAGGTATAAGGAGGCTAAAGAAGGAAAACCCCTAATCTTAGGGTCTTAAGACTTGCAAGTTGATTTGTTTGGAAGTTGGTGATCAATATACCTTGTTTGGTATCACTTTTCCCTATTTTAGGGTTTTCCCCATAAAAATACTGGTGTTATGTGTTGACTCTTGACTTGCATGTTTTTTTTCATGTTTTCAAAGCCATTAAATTTTATTAGTAAATGTTTGGCTAAAATTTTTAAGTGTGTTGATTCAGCCCCCTCTCAGCACCCCATTGTATTCAACAATTGGTATCAGAGCCAAGTACCTCTAAGAAGCTTGACCGCTGAGGTAGATCCTCCACTTGAACACATGGAATCTGAAGTGTTGGATAATGAAATATTTGCACCTGAAATTGATTTGGAAGCAATGGATCCTGAAGGTTGGGACCTTGAGTCTAATTAGTGTGAAGTAGATCTTGAAAAATAACTCAAGACAACTCTTAATGATCTTGAGGAAGCAAAAGATTTAAACTTAGAATATGAAGACATGCTTGAAAAGGTAAAGGAGACAATTGACAAGTTGAAAACAAAACGCAAAGAATCAAAAGAGGAAATTGGGAAACTAAAAACTCTGATAGAAGGAGATAAAGGAAGTGACAATCTCAAGGAGGCTGGATACATGATCTCAAAGTTACAGGTCATGGTTGAAGAAGAAAAAGGATTGAAGATTGCTTAAATATCAAGCTTAATGAGGAATCAGCTAAATGTTCAAAACTTGAAGAGGAAGTTGTCACTCTAAAGAAAGAAATCGAAAAGGAAAAAGAATAGATTGACAAGGGGATGAAAATAAAAGGAGGAACTGATATCCTTGATGAAATAATAAGTTCTCAAAAACCAGCTAAAGAAAAAAAAGGTCTTGGTTTTGATAAGGGAAAGAATCCTATGATCAATATCTCTACAAACTTATATGATAACTTTCATACAGCAGGAAAGTCTAAATCTAGAAGAGAAGAAACCTACATTGAAGATCCAAAGAGAAAAACTTGTAGAAATTTAACAGAAGATGAATTCACTCCTATCCAAAGACAAAGGAAGAATGTGAGGAAGAATTTCAAGCCTCCTCAACCTGCAAGGCAATCAACTCACTTCAAGTATTTTCATAGCTTCAATGACAACTATTTTATTTGCAATAGGTATGGTCACAAAGATGTGGATTGTAGAAACAAGATAAATAAAAATATGTTAAGATGTTACACTTGCAATAAAGTTGGCCATAAAGTTGTTGAATGCAAAAGTAGGATGAACCAAAGCTCTATTAGATGCTATGTATGCAACAAGTTGGGACACATGACAAATGAGTGCAAAAGAAAAATACCATGGTATAATAGGGATAATGCTTAGTCTTTTCATGGATATTGCTACACCTGTAATAAGTTTGACCATAAAGTAGTTAACTGTAGATCAAGGGCAAGGAGAGGAAATGCTCAACAAACTAAGTGCACCTGTCATGAGTGCAATCAAGCAAGCAATTATGGAAAGAATGTGAAACCCATTGATATTGCTCCACAAAGAATGGAAATGAATAAAGTATGGAAGAAGAAGGAAGTTAGTGATATTTCCGGACCTCTTCCCAGCGCAAGTGGGTCCTCCAGTAATTAAAAGATAAGATATTGGGTCAGAGGGAGTCACAACAATAAGACTTTCAAACCCCTGAACACAAAAGATGCTATTTTTTTAGCACATGGATTAGTACTGACATGAGAATGATAGGATTAGGGAATTAAAGAAGTCTGATGAAAATTTTGAAGGAAAATCTCTAAATGCGACAAAATGTGGAGGATTTTAGGGTTCATAGTAACAAGAAATTCTACCAAGAGGTTTTATGGACTCAGGGCGAGTTTGTTCCAGAGAACTGCCATCCTCTCTTTAGAGCAATGAAAGCATTCAACATGTAGATGATCTCAACAAAAATTTTGGAGCATTTGAATGATCTGCGAAGTATTGTTGAAGGTTTACAAGGTTCTGCATATGATAAAAGCAAATTAGGTACAAACAAGAACTGTAATTAATGCGGAGGAGAATTGTTTGGTGATATATATATATATATATGTGTGTGTGTGTGTGTGTGTGTGTGTGTGTGTGTGTGTGTGTGTGTGTGTGTGTGTGTGTGTGTGTGTGTGTGTGTGTGTGTGTGTGTGTGTGTGTGTGTGATGATTGATCATTTTTTGTTACATTTGAGCAAAGACAAAAGCCCTAAAGAGTTAAAGGAGAATTGAAGGCACTCAGCAAGTTAGTTGAGCAAGATCCATCACCACATATATAGGTATCCTTCATCCTTCTGCTAAAACCCTAGATTAGTAAAATTGTCTTCATGGTTGCATCATTTACTCCTAAATTGATCAACATTACTGAGCAACCCCAACCAAGATTCAAGAAACATCCATACAAGGTAATGGAAGTTGATGGCAATAGAGCATTATCTAATGTTCTTGCCTTTGTGATATAAACAAAAGATGTTAGGAAATACATTCATGAAAAATTTGAAGAAATTAATCATGAGAAATTTGAAACCCTAAGGATTGACCTATTGTATGATGACAAAACACACTACAAGCTTGAGTATGCCAACATTGGAATAAAACGACTGGATGTTTGGAAAGATTTTCTAGATTTTCAAAATGAACCTGACTGGATTAGATGCATTCTCAGTAGAATTCATGATGAATTCATATACCTAGACAAACCCCATCAAATAACCAAAGAAGCCATCAAGGTTGTAATAGGATTGTGCTCTACTGGACCCATACAATAGTTGAAATCAATTAAGAATGAAAAGGTCATGGAATTAACCAAAGCTAAATTTGACAAAAAGGGCATTAACAATTGAAGACATTATTGATCCCAATGTAAGGTATGCGGTAATGGGAATTGCCTACAAGGTATATTACTCCAACCAAGAGGGATCTACCATAACCACAACCATACATATTGCCTATCTAATGGCTAAAGAAGGCAAGGATTTTGACCTGTGTGAAGTAAAACAACAATTGCTAGAAAATCTGAGGAAAACTAAGGAGACATGATATCAATTCAAATATGGCTCATTGATCATCTATTTAGAATTTGATTTCATGAATGAGTTGTCGGGGTTTAAAGGGAAGGTATGACAACAAGATAGACCAGTAGCAGCACAAATAAAAGAATACATAAGAAGCATTGACTCACAAACTTATAAAACTATTTTCTAGGGCTTCTTCAAAAAATTTCAAAGTGAAATGCATAAAAGGGAAAGAATTTCCTTTGACTTGGTTCAGAAATACAAAGATGATATAACATTTCTTGTGGACAAAGATTGTTGTTATATGGCAGCAGTTGAGCCTAGAACCTCATGGATTCCCAAGCTTCCTTATGAAATCCCTGATGAGGAAGTTAAAGCATATGCATAAATTCTACTAAACTTGGCAAAAGATCCTAAAGGTGAAAGATTTGGAACCAGTGAAGAAATTCAGGATAGGTTGATCAAGAGAAGGGAAGAGGAAGAGGTAGATAAGAACAAAGAAAAACTATTCAAGAGGGTAGGGATTCCTCTTGGAGGTATTGCTGCTAAAGGTACTACAAAACAAGATATGCATCTCACTTTTGAATATTCCACACCAAGAAGATCTGGCATAATTGTCTCCCAATCAACTGCCAACATTCCTCAATCAAACTCCCTAGAAAGACAACCCCCACCAAACAAGTTTCTGGAGACAAAACATAGATAAAACCTAAGAGAAAACCTTTAGAAGAGAAGAAAGAAACTATTGTGGAAGAGATTGAAATTGATAAAGATGAAGAAGTGATTTCTAAGAAACAGAAAAAGCAAAAGAAGAAAAGGGGATCAAGAGTCAAAGTGAAAGCCAAAAGAAACAAGAAACAAGAAATAATATGTAGAAACAAGTGAAGAAGAAGAAGTAGAAGAAGAGGAACCAATCTCTTCTCCTCCCCCCAAAAAAAAGAAGAATGACTCTCGAGATCCTCCTATGTCTCTAGAAGTAGTGTACAATGCAATTGTTTATCACAGTTTATTTGATGAAACTATGGTACTCCATCCAGAGTCCTCACCTGAGAATCAAGCCATCATTTAAAAGGCTATTGTTATGTATATGATGAGGTACAACAAGCTTCTAAATGAAATTTTGGTTAAAGTCTTCAGAAATCCTTGAGAAGGGATAGAGATGAGGCAGTAACTCTTGATGAAAAACTTAGACAAGATGCTTTGAACAAAGCTAGTGTTTCACTCTCTAAGGAAGAAAAAGAGACATTGATCCAAATGCAAGCACAAGAACTCAGGACCAAGCATAGGGTAGACACTCTCATGCAAAATAGAAAGGACATTGAACCAATCATGAAGGAAACTGAAGAAGTCACTCAGAAAGTCCTTCGTGAAGTGAGTGAAATAAAAGATATAGAACAATCACATGTCTCTCTGCCACAATCACCTCATCATGTTACAACATCTCCTCTAGAGAAAGAAGAAGATGATGAAAAGGACAAAGGCATGAATGTTGATCCAACTTCCCAAGAGAATCTACAAAATGAATAGAATATCTGAAAAACACTAAACAAGTGGAAGATCAGGTAAATATGCAAGATTCACAGATTGGTTCAGAAACCTTAAGGCAACATGAAGATCCTGCCACAAACAAAGAAGAGTCCAAAGAGAAGTAAAGGCATGATAGAAGAGACTGATCAAGACTCAACTGCTTCTCTCACTGAACTATTAAACTTGCAGATTCAATTTCAACTGGTTGTTACTCCCCAACTACTGCAATTTCCAACAAATGAAGGGCAACTTGATTTATCTAGCATATCTCCTCTACACAAGTTGCAGCTTGGAGACATATTGCATGCTTATGGAAGGAAAGACTTTGTACAAGAAAATCTAAAGAAATCCAGTGCAATAGAAGATGCTATGAAGTTGGTGCAATCCCTGATAAAGCAAAATGCAGAGAAAGAGGTAGCACAAAGGATTAAGTACAAAAGAATGGTAGATATGGCTGATAAGTGTGCTAATGCACATAACAAGATCAAAGAAAACATGAAGAAATTTAAAGCTTGTATTGAGGAGGCCACAACCTTGTACCTATTCTGTCTAACTTGGCCAAACTCCACATGAAAAAATCAAAGCTTAGATGGACTCTATTGAGTCATAGATTTCCAATGTGGCTGAAGTATATGACTTGTCAAAGGACAAGATGGGTGCAACAAGAGCACAAATTGAGAATCTGCATGCACAATTGTCCCAACTATAGGACCAAAGAGAACATATAAAGAAGCAGTTTGGTCAGTTGAGAGAGGCAGTGAATTTGAGACTAGCCTCAATGTATGGTCTATTAGGGGAGGTAGAAAAGGTATCTATCAAAAGATGAAGCCTCCAAGGAACTTAGAGGAAGATGAATAAATGTACATGGAAAGTGATTGTCAAAACTACAGGCTTACCTCAAAACGTACTATCTAGACTTCAACTGTCCAACAACTCAAGGTAATCTATTAGGGGAGGTAGAAAAGGTATCTATCAAAAGATGAAGCCTCCAAGCAACTTAGAGGAAGATGAAGAAATGTGCATGGAAAGTGAGTGTCAAAACTACAGGCTTACCTCAGAACATACTATCTAGACTTCAACTATCCAACAACTCAAGGATAAGATGGGTGCAATAAGAGCACAAATTGAGAATTTGCATGCACAATTGTCCCAACTACAGGATCAAAGAGAACATATAAAGAAGCAGTTTGGTCAGTTGAGAGAGGCTGTGAATTTGAGACTAGCCTCAATTTCTGGTCTATTAGGGGAGGTAGAAAAGGTATCTATCAAAAGATGAAGCCTCCAAGAAACTTAGAGGAAGATGAAGAAATGTGCATGGAAAGTAAGTGTCAAAACTACAGGCTTACCTCAGAATGTACTATCTGGACTTCAACTATCCAACAACTCAAGGTAATATACAAAGCCATCCTGCCATCCAAATGAGTTGTTAATGTAAATAGAATAATTTTGATTGCAGAGATAATAAGTAGTGTGGTAGCACCATTTTGGTTTTCAAGGGTACAATTTTTTGATTAAATCATATAGTCAGGGGGAGCACAATTTAGACATCTTTTTGTAAGGGGGAGCACATATAGTTTTGGATTGATACAAAGGTTATCAATCCCTTTGTTCTTGATGTCAAAGGGGGATAGAATCTAAGAGGAAGAAGATGTTGCCATCAATGATAAATGGGGATATTGTTGGCCATATGTGTTGTCATTGATGTCAACATATTAGATGGATAGACTTGTACAAGGAAGGGATTAGTATAGTCAAGTCAAACTTGTATATGAGAAGAGTAAATAAGCCTAAGAATGGATCAGTTTTGGGTTTCAATATGATGCAAAGGAAAACACTCATATTCTAGAATGACTTCTACATATACACTTACACATCTCATTAATTGGGAGTATCTCACTCAAAGATAAGAAGTTGAAAAGTGTCTAAGGCATTCACAGTGCACATTCTAAGGTAGAGTCAACTTGAATTGGTCCGCATCTCTCCACAAAGAAAGATTTGGGCATGTGGTTCTAATGATATCTTATGACATGACATATCCAAGGTTTTAGCCTCTCACTCATTCAACATGAAAAGTTACAAGGCTTTGTACATCAGCCATCACCCAGATAAAACAAAGTAATATTAAGGAGATAATGGAATGCTCTAAATTCATGTGGAAGAGATCTATTTGTCATGCAACTCTAAGGATTGACTGAGATCAATATGCTACATGTTTTAATAAAGTTTCAAGTGTTCTTGTGGCTTGCAAAGATAAGACTCAAGTGGTAGAGGTATCACACTGTCTTCTGGAGCTGCAAACACTTAAGTCATTTTTGAATTCCTTCAGAAAATCCATAAGAAGGTGTGCGGATCCAATGAGGTGCATAATTTGATATCTTTGACCATTTCCAAAAGGTTTCAGGCCTTATACTTTATCACAACTTCATATTATAGGCTGAGAAGAATTACATAAGGTCCAGAAGACTCTGTTCTTTATAAAGTAATACATTTCTTATCTTGTAGATGCATAACTTAGCATGATACTTCTCTAGAAAGGTACATGAACATCTTTGAGTAGATGTATGATTAAATCCCTAGTTTGCATTGAGGTTTTGGCTTCTCCCTAGCAGTTGAAAGATAAATAGTTGATAATGTTAAGTAGTATGAGCTGACTGATTAAGTTCTTGATGCATGTAGAGGCTCCTAATCAATTTTGTTGCAAG
Organism: Cunninghamia lanceolata; assembly: GCA_027924645.1. Taxonomy (NCBI): domain Eukaryota; kingdom Viridiplantae; phylum Streptophyta; class Pinopsida; order Cupressales; family Cupressaceae; genus Cunninghamia; species Cunninghamia lanceolata. The sequence continues at coordinate 697,896 of BSBN01000441.1, read as the reverse complement.
TATGTGCCTAATCGGTGTTGTCATCGATGTCAACATATCTGTGTTGTCATTGGTGTCAACTGTGCTCTTACTTTGTTGAGTATATTGAGAAAATTAGCCCCTCCAGTGATAACAATGTGTTGCAATAGAAACAATGCATTACATATAGAAGAACAGTCCAAAAGAATGCTCTGCATTTCCTGTAGAATAAATATCTTTACCCGCAGATTGGAGTTATTTAGAAGCCTATCTAAAGATCATATATTCTAAGTTTGAGCCTCCGGTATGAAGAACTAAGTGAGTTATGTTCACCAGAGTGAAACCAACTTTTTCTGTGTGCTTGGTGGTGACAGGGAGAAAGTATTTTGCTCTGCATTCCTCTGCATTGAAGTATTTTGGTCTGCGGTTCTAGAAGTAAGTCTGTAATGATGTCAAGTACCTTTGAATGCAATGGTTCATGATTTGGTGGTCCGCAAGTTATCTTTTTCTTATGATAGTGGTTGTTAGTACTGTTCTTGTGCTCTGGTTTGAAGAATCTTATTGATAGAGTGGTTAGAGATTGTGCGGTTGTTCTTGGTGATTATAATGTGCTTGTGGATGCCTCCTGATCATGCTCCTACATTCAGATTGGTCTGCAAGGTGTAATTCAAATCGTGCATGAAGTGTGTTCTTGAGAATACTTGTGTTAACATCAGTCTTAGCTGACCTGGTTGAATTCATCATCTACGGAGATGCATCAAAGATTGTGATAGCGTGTTGTAGCATGGAATATTGTGTTTGAGTCCTAGCTAAGGCGTGGCATGATCCACATAGATTCTTACGTCTTTTCCTTAGCTAAATTTGTATTAGGTCCACACCTATTTTATGTATGTTTGTAATGTCGACCTTGGAGATTGTTCCAATGGTTGATGATTGTAATGTCAACCTTGATGATCATTCCAAGGTTGATGTAGTGTATAAATACTTGTAATTGAGTCATGAAAATGTATCCAAGTACGAAGATGTGAAGATAAAGTGAAGTAAGGTAGTAGAGCATAGTAGAGGTGTTTGTGCTTCAATGGAACTGAACATTGGCATGGAGTAGATGTTGTTATCTTAGTTCAACCTTTTGGCAGTGAGCCACCCATAGGCAGTGAGCCTTTCTTTGCAGTGAGCCCTGTAGGTAGTGAGCCTCTGATTTTTGGTATTGATATAACTTATATATTTATGTGGGCTAACACCCACCATGGTTTTTCTCTTTTAGGGTTTTCCACGTAAAAAATTGGTCTCTTGTGTTGTTTATGCTTTTGTGTTGAGCTTCTCATTTGATGCTTTCATGGTTAAATCTGATTACAAGTAATTGATAAGTTGATGATCATATTTGGTTAAAAGTTTTAGGACAACTAATTCACCCACCCCCCCTCTCAATTGTCCGGTGTAGTTCAATAAGTTTCTCTAAGTTTGAAAGGTATGGAATGATGTGTTCTGACTTGGCTCATAAGGTCCTGAGGTCTGCAACAAGTTTGTTGTCAATTTGCATATGTTATGGTCAACCTGTGACTTGCTACACGTTACATTTAATATTATTTTGGATGCCGACCTAATCAAAGTTCAAGGTGTTGTGGAGGATATATATAGAAGATATAATTCATTTGAAACATAATTAAGGCAAATATGAAGATAGCATAGCAGATATGAAATGTGCAAAATCAGTTTGAGGACATATATTGAGCAAAAATAACAAACTGCATCATCAACATACATCAAATGTATTTCCACTAGCAGTCCTTGTATTTATACTATCATTGTAATAGCAATGAGCTGAACTTTTAGGGAGTAGTAGCTTCCTTGGGTCATAACCCTAAATCAAAGTTATAAATCAGGGAGTAGTAGCTTCCTTGGGTAGAAGCCCTAAAACAAAGTTGTAATACTTTTGCAGTGAGCTTATTATATTGTGAGTTAATCCTCACCATGGTTTTTCCTATTTCAGGGTTTTCCACGTAAAAATACTGGTGTTATGTGTTGACTCTTGAATTGCATGTTTTCTTTTATGTTTTCAAAGTTATTCAATTTTATTAGTAAATGTTTGGCTAAAGTTTTTAAGTGTGCTGATTCAGCCCCCCCTCTCAACACCCCATTGTGTTCAACAAAGATCATATATAGAAGGATACAAAACACCAAGTGAAGAAGAACTATTCTTAGAACAAGATGGTTTCCAAGCTAAGGATGAAGTTCTTGCCCATAGAATATGAGATGAGTCTAGTCAAGAAGTTTTAAAACTTGAGATAGAAAGAGATGAGCATTTAGGAATACATTGAGGAGTTCTATTGATTGACCATTCATTCAAGATATACATTGAGGATAGAATAAATAAATTTGATAGACATGTGAATGGATTATACATATTATTCAAGAGAAGTTTAGCATGATAACTCCCAAGTTAGTTTAAGAAGCCTACTACTAAATATTAAAAGAAAGGCACTTGTTACAAAGGCAATAGACCATAGTATGAGGTAAGATCAAATTTGTACATAAGAGTAGGAGAATGATGTGTGACAAGAAGGTGGAGCTAATGTAACATGTAGAGGAGAGGCAAGGCTATCACAAGCTTGTGGAGATGCACCCAAGAGTAGAGAGTCCTCTAAAGGGAAAGAATGAGAGGGAAGAGGTTTCTCCAAAATGTGCTTTAGATGTGGAGAAGTGGGGCATCACACTTTTGAGTGCCCCAACATGTATTAGAGTAGCATTGTGCATAATAATATGGAAGTGAGCAACCATGTTTCTCAAGGGAGCTTAGGGAGTAGTGTGTCATTGGGATGTACAAAGGAGCTAGAACATTGAGAGGAACTTACCATCAAAAGGGCGCTATTGAAGTGGAAGAAAAAGATGAATGAACTTGTATAGAGGAAGAACATGTTCAAGATTGTCTACATGTCTAGAGGGAAATTATACAAAGTGATCATTGATAGTGGCAACACTAGAAATCTAGTCTCTAACAAGATGGTAGATAAAACTGGCTTAAATAAGCTCCAACATAAGAGCCTATATAACTTTTCATGGATATTTAAGGGCCACCAATTGGTGGTGAATGTGCAATGTAAGTTTACCTTCAAGATTGGCATGTACAAGGTTGAGGTCTTGTATGATATAATGCCAATAGACTATTATCACTTGTTTTTTGGGTAACCTTGGTATTCTGATAGGAAGACACTACATGATGGGCACATACATAACTAAACCTTGTGGAAGGATAGGAAGAAGTATAAGTTATAGCATTTGAAGGAGATTGGTTCATACGTGGAGAGAAAAACCATGGGTTTTATTAGTGTTATATAAAAGGAATTCTTATAGGATGTGAAGAAGGATCATGTATTCATTATGCTCATGTTGAATCCTATGCAACTTGTGAATACAAAAATAATAGAGAAGAAGATGCTACATGAAGTAAATGAATTGTTGGATGAGTATAAGGACATCATGTCAAAGGATGTTCTAGAGGGTTACCACCCTTTCATAGCATTAGTCACATGATAGACCTAATATTGAGGTCTATTCTTCCAAACAAAGTGGCCTAGACAAGATGATGTAGAAGAGAGGATGCAAGAAGGAAAGTATAGGATTTTCTTGCAAAGGGGTTGGTTAGAGAGATCATGAGCCTCTGCACAATACTTGTAGTGCTAGTGTTAAAGAAGGATAAATAGTGGAGGATGTGCACTGAGTCCAAAATCATCAACAAGATCACCAACAGTATAGATTCTCATTGTCATGCATGGATGATGTTGGATTAATTGAGTGGGGGACAATACTTCACAAAGATTGATCAAAATAGTGTCTATCATCAAATTAAGAATATAGAAGGCATTGAGTGGAAGAGAACCTTCAAGACAAAGTATGGGTTGTACGATTGAGTAGTGATACCTTTCATCCTAACAAACATTCCCAACACCTTCATGTACTTGATGAATGAGGTGTTGAAGTAATTCCTTGGTAGGTTTTTCATTGTACCTATCTAGATGAAATCCTAATCTTTAGTAGGACCAAGGAGGAAAATTTGGTACACAAAAAGCTAGTGTTGTAGCAAGTGCATAAGGAGAAGTTGAACCTAAAGATGTTCAAATTCATGAAGTTGAAGTTAGTGTACCTGAGGATCCCAAGAATGGTTAATGATGGGCCTTGAGAAGGTGAAGGTTAAGGTGATTATGGAGTGATCATTTCCCAAGAGTGCATTTGAGGTGTGAAGCTTCCACTAGTTAGCAAGCTTCTATCATAAGTTCATCAATAACTTTAGTGGGATTTACACACCTATCATGGAGACAATCATGGGTGATAGGAAAGAGTTTGTCTAGACCATAAGCATAGAGCATAGATCCTAGTTACTAAAGAAGAAGGTGATGGAGTAACTAGTGTTAGTGTTTCCTGATTTTAATTATTTTTAATTGTATTGTGATGCAAGTGGCATAGTGCTTAGCTAAGAGAGAAGGCCAATTGCATACTTTACTAAGAAGTTAATTATGCATGTAACAGGTACTTGATATATGATCAAGATTTTTAAATGAACATATATGCATTCAAGAATTGGAGGAACTATCAGTAGTTGAAGGAGTTCATCTTGGTCATAGACCATCATGAGCTACAATTCATCAATTTAGTTAGGGAAATATAAACTAGAAACACATGAAGTGTGTAGAGTTCCTACAAATCTTCTCATTTGTCTTGAATCACCAAACTAGGAAGCCCAACTAAGTTATAGATGTACTATGTTAGAGGTGTGCCTTGGTGAATGGGATGAACATGGGAGTCATAAGTTTTGAATTAATGGAGGAGTGGGCATAAGACAAGGAATTCAAGGAAGTCTGGGGGTGTGTACAAATCTTGCATGCATAGACTGATTGTAATGGTTGGATTATTTGTTGTAGGATGGAATAATAGTTTGAGGAATGTAATTGTGTGTGCTTAAGGGATTATGCATGGGAACCTAATTAAGAAAAAACATAACAGAGGCTTTGCTAGTCATTTTAGGATTGATAATATGGTGGTGCAACTAACCAAGGGGTATTTGTGATCATGCATGTCTATAAATGTGTGAAAGTTTATGCAGAAATGTAGAGTTTTCTAGTTGCCAAAAGGAAGAAACTAAAATACGGGGTTGTATCAATATTTTTCCATTCCCAAGAGGCCATGGGAACATTTGAGCATGGATTTTATTCTTAGACTACCAAGAACATAGAGTGGTCATGACTCAATATTTGTGGTTATAGATAGGTTCTCCAAGATGGCATATTTCAAACCATGCATATAGATTAATGATGCTAAATACAAGTCAAAAACTTGTTCTTTAGGGAGATTGTTTGCTAGTTTCTACTACCAATCCTAAATAGGATTCTAGAAAGTTCCCCAAAAATGTCATCACTATGTATTCTTTTGAAATCATTGTACAAGTAAATAGTGATGCCATTCATCCTAACAAACATGCCGAACACCTTCATATAGTTGATGAATGAGGCATTGAAGCCATTCCTTGGTAAGTTTGTCATTGTACATCTAGATGAGATCATAATCTTCAGGAGGACCAAGGAGAAACATTTTGTACATAAAAATCTAACGTTGTAGTAACTGCATCAGAAGAAGTTGAACCTAAAGATGTGCACTTTCACAAGGATGAAGCTACTATACTTGGGATTTATCATATCCCAAGAATGGTTGATGATGGGCCCTAATAAGGTGAAGGTGATTATGGATTACCCCCACCCAAGAGTGCATTTGAGATACAAGGATTCCACTAGTTAGCAAGCTTCTATCATAAGTTCATCAGGAACTTTAGTGGGATTTGTACACCTATCATGGAGACAATGAGGGGTGATAGGAAAGAGTTTGTTCTTGACAACAAGCATAGAGCATATATCCCATTTGTTGAAGAAGAAGGTGACAAAGTAGCTAGTGTTGGTGTTGCCTAATTTTAATATTTTTTAATTGTATTATGATGCAAGTGGCATAATTATTGGCATAGTTCTTAGCTAAGAGAGAAGGCTAATTACATACTTTAAGTTGTATGATGCATGTAAGATGTATTTGACATATGATCCATATTTTTAAATGACCATGTAGGCATTGAAGAAGTGGAGACACTATTTATTTTCTAAGAAGTTCATCTTGTTCATAGACCATCATGTATTACAATTCATCATTAGTTAGGGCAAGCTAAACTAGCTACATGTGAAGTGGGTAGAGTGCTAGCAAGAGACACTGCTAGGATTCATAAGTGTTGTCATTGATGGCAACAAAGTATATCCCACACATCCGCAGTACATAAATTACTCATATCAGAAGTTAGATTGAAGATAGGTTAGTCCAATAGTCAAGAATAGAGCATATGATAGGGTCTGACAGTTGGGTCTGGAACTCTCTGATGGTGAAACCTAGCATGCTGTAGATTTGGATGAGTAATAAGGAGTATCTAAAGTATTGTATTCCATAGACTTAGCCTATGGTGAAAGATATGAGCATCTGAGTATCAGACTCTAGTTAGACAGTGCAGACAAAGGAAGAACTAGCCAACAAGGTATCAGACCTCAATCCGGATGTGCAGAATGTGTTGATCAAGTAAATTGAAGTGTTATATGATTTTGGCCGACATAGGTAATGATTTTTAGGCCAAAGTTTTGGTGCGCATCATCAATCAAGTATGGATTCAGCCGACAGAACAATAACTTGCAAATATCCTAAGTGTTCTTGTTACCGACTAGAAAGTTGTTGGAAATCCTTGATGCAGATATATATACCCGATGGATTCAAGCTTGTGAGTGTGTGGAAGTGAGAGAATGATTGATTAAGTGTGAAGAAAAGTAGAGACAAGTGCGAAGGCAATAATCCAAGCTTGAAATGTGACAGAAGAGTAATACTGAGTAGAGGAAGGATGAAATGTGCTAGATCGGTATACTATGCCTAACCAGAACTAAATTCTTGCATTTGCGGATGTTGTTCATTAGTTTAAACACTTTGTTATCATCTGTAAGCTTTTGTAGATAGTAAGTCTCTTGTAGGCAGTGAGCCTTTTGTGAGCAGTGTGCTTGGGCATTGAGCCCTAACTGGCAAGTGTCATTTTGTACTTCTTTATTCTTTTAATAGAGAATACAATCTTGGGTTAATCACCCTGTGGTTTTTCTGATGCAGAGCATGCAAAAGAAGCACGGGAAAATAGATGGAAAATGAAATACTTCCTCCTATTGGCAAGAGTTACCCTAATGTCCTCCTGATATACTCCATCGGCCACACTTATGACGATCAGCGTAAACTAATCCTCATTGTCCAATAGTAGACTTCACATTGATGAGCCTTTGACATAACTTCATCATTGGTTGCCTATCGACAAAATATAAGCTATCGGTCTAACTTTGAAATCTTTCACCGATATATCTCCTTACACTGATGTACTTGATTTCTGCTACCATCGATGAGACTTAACTCATCAGGAGACACCAAAAATCCTTCGCTGACGTGCCGATGAACTCCCTTCGGTGACACTCGCCAATTGTCACCCCGACACTACCACTCAGCTGGAACTCTGTCGTCGTACCTCCTAAGTCTTTGAACCACTTGAGTGGTTAAACTGTTGAACTTTTCTCTAAACCGTCAGCCAAACTTGTTTCTTTAGCCAAACTTTACTCTTTATTCTTGATATCCCACCTCACGCCGATGAACCAACAGAACCGGCGTAAGTTTTTGAACCAACGGCGCCTGTTAAACCATTGAACCCTCTGAATCATTGAACTGGTTCAAAGGTTCAACCAAACACTTTGAACTTCACCAATTTCGTCTGTTGAAATCCTTGCAATTTCACAGATTGGTTTCTTCTGTAAGCAAATACTCTTTCTGACTTTATGAACCTAGCACATGAGGATGCTAGGGTTCCTTAATGCATGCTGTCATCCGAGCTTGCAAACATAAAACTAACAGATAGGAAACCAAAACAAAAACATAAACTATTATATACAGCCATTCCATCGATTACAAAGTAATTAACCGGTGGAATGGGCTAACACCACATTTCGACCGTAAATCAGGAAAATCAATTATAAAATGGGATCGAATGCAAACATGATCTTCTTTATTATTCTTTCACAGATGAATACAACTAAAAAATTACAATGCACAATCACTGCTCTGATCTATCTCTTTTAGAATCAAAATCAACTCTCCATCTCTCTACCTATCTCTCTTCAATTCGATCGAAGCTAGGGATTTTAACTATTTACCAACAGTAGTACTGACATGATTCCTAGTGGCTGGGAGATAGTTCCAAGTGGCTGGGAGAACATAACTAACTAACAAACTCTAACACCCTAACAGCCTATTATTACAGGTTGACAGGTGTCCCTTGGGACTTACAAATAGAAACAACCGAGCCACAAACTATAATGACTACATTTGGTCAAATAGACCTTATTACATTAAATATAGATATGCTTAAGACATATCAAGACTTTACTCTTCTCCCTTAGATGTATAATTTACTTGATGAAGGGGTGCCCCTGCACCATACTCCCCGAGAGAAGAAATCTCAAGTCCACTTGAGATGAGAGTTTGAAGATTTGCACCATGTTTGATGATCTACTCTCCAGTCATCCAAACTACATCTAAATCAGGTTTCCCTTGCCAAGCCACCAAGTATTCCATATACTCTTTGTTCTTGGTCGTCTTTGCCACTCTTGAGTCTAAAATCCTCTACAATTCTGGTGGATCATGTTTAGGAATGTCATCATCTACTGTTTCCTGTAATGGTTCCTATTCTACATCTGCATTATGTCCGTATGGAGTTAAATCACATACATTGAATATGGGTGACAATCCAAGATCAGAAGGAAGTTGGATCTCATAAGCATTCTGTCCACATTTCTTCAAAATCTGACATGGTCCTATCTTCCTCTGCATTAGTTTGGTATGTTTTCCTTTTGGGAGTCTTTCCTTCTTCAAATTAACCCACATCAAATTGTACATCTCTCTTCTTTTTATCATCATATGTTTTGTACTTCAAAATAGTTTTCTAGAGTTGGGTTTTGACTTGATCATGCACCTCTTTGATTCTGGATGCAAAAGCTTCTCCATCTGCACTAATGGACTCTCCTGTAGGTATATCTCTTAGATCCAAAATACCTTTGGGATGGATACCATATACTACCTGAAAAGGTGACTTTCCTGTACTTCTATTGATGGTGTCATTATAAGAAAATTCTGCCTGTGACAGGATGTTATTCCATTTCTCTCCATGCTATCTTGTCAAACATCTGAGTAGATTTCCCACTGACTGATTGACCACTTCAGTCTGGCCATCTGTTTGAGGGTGATAAGCTGATGAGAAAGACAAATTGGTTCCAAGATTCTTCCAAAGAGTCCTCCAAAAATGACCAATAAACTTCACATCTCTATCTGACACTATGCTCAATGGCAATCCATGTATTCTCACAATTTCCTTGAAAAATAGATCTGCAACATATGAAGCATCACAAGTGGTTTTACATGGTAAGAAATGTGCCATTTTGCTGAATCTGTCAACTACAACAAATACACTATTATATCCCTTCCTTGTTCTAGGTAAACCTAACACAAAATCCATGCTTATGCTTTCCCATGGTCTAGAAGGAATGGGCAATGGCTGATATAACCCTGCATTAGTAGATCTTCCTTTTGCCTTCTGACAGATCACACATGTCTCCACAAATTTTCTGACATCTGACTATAGCTTTGGCCAAAAGTAATGCCTCTTCACAAGATCCAAAGTCTTATCTAGACCAAAATGTCTTGCCATGGCCACACAATGCTTCTCCCTAATAATATTCAGCCTCATAGAACACCGTGGAATGCACAATTGTCCACCTTTGAACAACAATCCATCTTGTATCATAAATTCAGAGTACTCAACATGATATTTGGCTCCAAAAGAAGTACATACTCTATAAATCTCCCCAAAGTCTTCATCATCATCATACATAGTCTTTAAGGAATCAATCTGAACACTTTCCAATTGAATCTGATTTATGGTGAGAGCCCTCCTAATCAAAGCATCTGCTACGTTATTCTTGACCCCTTTCTTGTGCTTGAGTGTGAAAGTGAAAGCTTGCAAAGTTTCCACCCACTTCATGTGTCTATGGTTCAACTTTTCTTAGCTATTTATGAAACTAAGGGCCTGATTATCTGTGAACACTATGAATTCTTTTGGCATCAAGTAATGCCTCCATTTTTTGAGTGATTGGACTAGAGCATACATCTCCAAATCATAGGATGAATATCTTTTCTTAGCATCATTTAATTTCTCACTGAAAAATGCAATAGGCCTCCCTTCTTGACTGAGTACTGCTCCAATTGCCATATGACTTGTATCACATTCAACCTGAAAAATCTTGTTAAAATCAGGAAGTGCCAGGACTGGCTGCTGTGCCACTTTCTTCTTCAATGTTTCAAATGAATCATCTGCTTCCTTTGTCCAAGTAAATCTACACTTCTGTCCTCCTTTTATGGTATCAAGCATGGGTGCACAGACATGACTAAACCCTCTTATAAACTTCCTATAGAAGGTTGCTAACCCATGGAAAATCCTGACATCATTCATGGTTCGAGGAGTTGGCCAAGACAATATGGCACTTACCTTCTCTTGATCCATTTACAGTTTGCCATGTGAGATGACAAAACCCAAGTAGATGATCTCCTCCTGCATAAACAAACACTTCTCCAAGTTTATCATTAATTGTTCTTCATGTAACCTTTTGAGAACCAGGTCTATGTGTTTGACGTGTTCTTCCCTTGTATTACTGAAAATCAGAATGTCATCTAGATATACTATGACAAATTTACCTATAAATTCTCTCAAGACCTCATTCATCAATCTCATAAAGGTACTAGGAGCATTGGATAAACCAAAAGGCATGACCTTCCACTCATACAATCCTTCATTGGTTTTAAATGTCATTTTCCTTTCATCTCCTGGCCTAATCTTGATATGATGATAGCCACTTTTCAAATCTATTTTTGTGAAATATTTAGCACCTCCTAAACAATCAAGCAAATCCTCTATCCTAGGTATGGGGAACCTATACCTGATCGTGATCTTGTTAATAGCCCTTGAATCAGTGCAAAGTCTCCAAGTGCCTTCTTTCTTTGGTGCTAGTACAACTGGTACTGTACATGGACTTAAACTTTTGCCAATTAGGCCTGTGTCCAACAATTCCTCAATCTGTCTTGCTACCTCTGCATTCTATTCTGGGGTAAGCTTGCATGTTGCCTTGTTTGGAAGTGTAGATCTTGGGATTAGATCTATGCAATGGTTGATGTCTCTTATAGCTGGTAGAGATCTTGGCATTCCATCAGAAACGATGCCTTTGTATTTGTCCAATAGCTCTTGGACAACTGGATCTATAAATCTTTGTCTTTTCTCTCCCTTGACTTCTTGCTGCTGTTCCTTATTCCCTTTTAGGCATGGAATTAGAGCATATGCAACTGCTCCTTCTTCTACTATTTCTATCATGAACTGTTTACTTTCTACCAGCATTACCTTGACTTCTTTTCCTTTTGATTCTACCTCCTTCTCCATCAATGGCATTAATTCTATCACCTTACCATCCTTGGTGATTGAATAAGTATTTCTAACTCCATCATGTTGTGCTCTCAAATCATATTGCCATGGTCTTCCAAATAGGAGATGGCAAGCATCCATCAGAGCTATGTCAAACAACAATTTATCCTTGTATGGTCCAATTTGAAACTCTACCCAAGCCTGTTCTTCCACAACTGTTTGCTGACCTTGAGTGAGCCATGAGATCTTGTACAAGTAGGGATGTGGTAACCTTCTAAGCTTAAGATTTTCTACCATTTCAATAGACACAAAATTTTTAGTAGATCCAGAGTCAATCAGAACTCTACATATCTTTCCTCCTACCTTGCAAGTAGTTTTGAAAAGGGAATTTATTTGTGGGGGTTCTCTGTCAGGCACCTTCATAGTGGCCATTGCTCTTCTAATCATCAAAGATTCTCCTTTTTTAGGATACCCATAACCATCAGGAGCATTCACACTTTGATATATGTTTGAACTTGTCATACTTTGGCAATCAGATTCTTGGATCAGATTTGTCCTCCTTTCTCCCATTGAACTTGTTGCTTTCTCTGGAAATCTACTGGCTATGTGGCCTTCCTGATTGCAATTGTAACATCTAATAGCTCCTCTACCCTGAGATCTCCCTCTGAATGGTGGTCTTCTGCCCCTAAAATTTCCTTTTTGATCATAACTTCCCTTTTGCGTTTGACTGTTGTCTCCTTTGTTGCTCTCTTGATTGGTTTCACCTTGGTGTCCAAATCCATTTCCTCTACCTCTAAAAGGACTTCTTCCCCCTCTTTGTTGTCTTCCTCTTCCTCTATTGTTCTACTCTTGTTTTCTCTTTAGTTTCTCTTCCACCTTGAATGCTAATTGGTAGCACTTCTAAACTGTATCTGGATTATGCAGATTTAGGTCTTCTTGGATGGCAAATCTCAACCCATTGAGATACCTAGCTACCTTCTCTTCCTCATTCTCCTTCACCTTTGTCTTGAGACATAGTTTCATGAACTCTTCAGTGTATGCACTAACATCTAATTCCTTTTGTTTCATATTTTGTCTCCTCTTATGTAATTGGATGTTGTAATCCAATGGAACATAGGCCTCCTTCACTAAAGCCATCATCTTCCTCCACGTAGAAACTCTGTTCTTTCCTTCTTTCATCCTGTCATCTTGGATGAAATTCCACTAGGTTAGTGTAGCTCCTTTCATTTTGGATTGAGCTATCTTCACTCTTTGGTGGTATGGTATTTCCTCTGTTTCAAAGAAATTGTTCAAGGAGTCTATCCACTCCATCACTGAATCATGTTCCATTTTTCCTGCGAACACTGGCAAATCCAGTTTCACATCCATGGTCCTTCTCTCCATGGATTTGAGGGCATTTAATAAAGGTCTCTGGTCTGCAAGAACGTCTACCTCTTCCCGCCTAGGGATCTCCTCTTCATCCCCGTCATCTTCTTTACCAGAACCTACTCTATCCCTCAACTTCTCCAACTCATCCTTCAAAGCCTGATTCTGAGCTTTGACTACTTTGCTTTTTGCAATCTGCTTCTTTGCTAGCATAGCCAACTCAGTGTTGGTTATTCTTGCTGGGAGCTCTGATGATCCTTCATCATCTGACATCTTGTCTTCTTCTTCTTCCCAAAAGATACTCCTTAGCTCTGATACCACTTGATGCAGAGCATGCAACAGAAGCGCGGGAAAATAGATGGAAAATGAAATACTTCCTCCTATCGGTGAGAGTTACCCTAATGTCCTCCTGACATACTCCATCGGCCACACTTATGACTATTGGTGTAATCTAATCCTCGTTGTCTGATAGTAGACTTCACACCGATGAGCCTTCAACATAACTTCGTCATTGGTTGCCTATCGGCAACATATAAGCTATCGGTCTAACTTCAAACTCTTCCACCGATATACCTCCTTACACCGATGCACTTGATTTCTGCTACCATTGATGAGACTTAACTCATCGGGAGACACCAAAAATCCTTCGCCGACGTGCCGATGAACTCCCTTCAGTGACACTCGCCAGTTGTCACCCCGACACTACCACTTGGCGGGAACTCTGTCGTCGCACCTCCTAAGTCTTTGAACCACTTGAGTGGTTGAACCATTGAACTTTTCTCTAAACCATCGGCCAAACTTGTTTCTTCAGCTGGACTTTACTCTTTATTCTTGATATCCTACCTCACGCTGATGAACCAACAAAACTGGTGTAAGTTTTTGAACCAACGGCGCCTGTTAAACTGTTGAACCCTTTGAACCATTGAACCGGCTCAAAGGTTCAACCAAACACTTTGAACTTCACCGATTTCATCTATTGAAATCCTTGCGATTTCATAGATCGGTTTCTTCCATAACCAAATACCCTTTCTAACTTTACGAACCTAGCACATGAGGATGCTAGGGTTCCTCAATGCATGTTGTCATCTGAGCCTACAAACATAAAACTAACAGATAGGAAACCAAAACAAAAACATAAACTATTATATAGAGCCATTCCACCGATTACAAAGTAATTAACAGGTGGAATGGGCTAACACCACATTTCGACCGTAAATCAGGAAAATCAATTATAAAATGGGATCGAATGCAAACAAGATCTTCTTTATTATGCTTTCACAGATGAATACAACTGAACAATTACAATGCACAATCACTGCTCTAATCTATCTCTTTCAGAATCAAAATCAACTCTCCATCTCTCTACCTATCTCTCTTCAATTCGATCCAAGCTAGGGCTTTTAACTATTTACCAACAGTAGTACTGACATGATTCCCAGTGGCTGGGAGATAGTTCCAAGCGGTTGGGAGAACATAACTAACTAACAAACTCTAACACCCTAACAACCTGTTATTACAAGTTGACAGGTGTCCCTTGGGACTTACAAACAGAAACAACTAAGCCATGAACTATAATGACTACATTTGGTCAAACAAACCTTATTACATTAAATATAGATATGCCTAAGACATATCAAGACTTTACTCTTCTGCCTTAGATGTATAATTTACTTGATGAAGGGGTGTCCCTGCACCATTTTCCCTTAACAGGGTTTCCACGTAAAAATCCTTGTGTTATGTGTGTTGATTTTATTTAAGCTCTTATGGTTGCTTATGCTTTCATGTTTTGATATATCACTGAATGATGAGATAAGAAAAGGAAGTAAAGTAAGAAAGTTTTGAGATAACTGATTCATCCCCCCTCTCAGTTATCTGCCTTGTTTCCAACAATTGGTATCAGAGCAAGTTTCCTTAGAAAAAGCCTAACAGCTTGAGGAGGATCTGGGAATCTCAATGAATGCATATGGTATGAAAGAACAACTACAGTCTACCTTAGAAGATCTTGATCAATCCCAATTTGAAGTTAATAATTTGAGAGAGTGACTTAGGAAGGCTAATGATTTCATCAATGAGATGAAAGAAAAACTCAGTAATTCCATGAAAAAGAGAAAGGAACTACTTCAAAAGTTAGCAGATCAGAATGAAGCCAATAATACTAATGAGGACCTGAATAAGAAAACAAAGCTATGTGAAATTTTGTCAAAAGAAGTTGTCATGCTAAAACATGAAATGGAATCACGGGTTATCAAATTTACCCAAGAAATTGAAGAAAAGAGAAAGACTGAAGATAACTTAAATCAATCCCTCAAGGAGAAAACAAAAGATTGTTAAAAAATGGATAGAATAATTAGACATCTTGAGTCTGATCTTGGAGAATCTAGATACAATGAAGAACAACTTGAGATACAGATTGACACTCTTAAACAAGATCTTGAAACTGCAAATGAATACAAAGAAAAATTCAAGATAAGCTCAACCAAACTTGAAGTACTACTTGAAAGTCAAAAGAGGGTAGATGATAAGCATGGCTTGGGATATGAGAAAGGTGAAAGCTCTAGATTTGGTCAAAAGAACTTTGGGTCAGGAAACAGGCCTAGAAGACCTCTGGTAAGACAACCTAATGCTCAAAGATATCCATCCTTCAATGGAAGTTGCTTCAACTGCAACAAATTTGGTAATAAAGCAACTCAGTATAGGAGCAAAATGAATTAGAATAATCCATCCTTCTCTGGTCAATGTTTTAATTGCAAAAGGTATGGTCACAAATCTCATGAATGCAGAAATATGCAAATGAACAATTCTTTCAATGGTAGATGCTTTGCATGCAATAGAATGGGGCATATGGCTAATCAGTGTAGATCAAGAGGATATCAATCAAATAAGAAAGGAAATATTGTGTGTTACAATTGCAATAAATTCGGTCATATAGCTAGATTCTGCAGGAGCAGAAATCATGATGGAAAAGGTCTGGTGAAACATGATTAGAAACAAGACAAAGGCAAAGGTAAAGTGAATGCAGATGAGATTTAGAAGGAGATGAGCAAGACTTGGGTAAGGAAGAGTGTGATGAACATTGGTGATGGGTCCACATCAGAATCCGGTGCTGATAATCCTTCCGAAAATTAAAAGTGAGCTCTGGCTTAGGAGGTGGTGCAGGAGCACCTAAGATAATACCTTGGAGCAAGAAGACAAAAATGACCATGGAAGGAACCTATGGAACAAATCAAGTCAATTGGGACACCTTACAACCAATTATGGCATGTTGCAATATTCAAAATGACGTAATAGTCAAATATCCTAAGGGCCCTGGTAAGGACCCT
Organism: Cunninghamia lanceolata; assembly: GCA_027924645.1. Taxonomy (NCBI): domain Eukaryota; kingdom Viridiplantae; phylum Streptophyta; class Pinopsida; order Cupressales; family Cupressaceae; genus Cunninghamia; species Cunninghamia lanceolata. Next base: position 681,690 of record BSBN01000441.1, on the reverse strand, counting down.
AGGACCAAAAATGATGTAAGTTGGGCCAATAGTGCCCCTAGAGTCAAATAGAGGTGTCTAAGATCAATAAGAAGGTATAATGAACCTAAGAAGTTCATACATAGTGAATTAATAAGGTAGGAGTTCATTAAATAAGGTAGAAATCCTTTAAACCAATGTTTTAAATTCAAATTTCTGAATTATGCATTTAGGCGGGAAAAGCCTTTTTAATTAGTTTTTGAAAGTTTAACCACCCCTAACTGATGGGAATTGGTTGTAGAAGTTAGGGAGAGGTTATATAAGCCTGTTCAAGGCATGATATGTACGGACAAGTACCTTGGAGGGAGTTTAGAGGTGCAAAAATTGAATAAAAAACAGAATTTTCTGATTTTTTCTGTAAATCTGCTGTTGCAGGCCGTACCATTTATTTGTACGGAACTGTTTTGATCTGAAACAAATTGGATGTGGTAGGGGATTGAGTTAAATTTCATTTGCAATTGGTTTGAGGTTTTTATAGTGAATTTTGAGGGAGATATCACGTTTTTTCTGGAACTGCCTGTTTGACTGTGAAAACAGGGATTTTGAGGGTTTGCAATGCATTTTTGGACCTTTCCATGAATGTAGGATTCTGATTCTCATGGAATAGGTCCTTATTAACATGTAACATATGTTTCTAACCCTGAAAAAGCAGGAGGAGTGTAAATGGGAGAGGTGATCACCATTTAAAGTCAAGGATTGCTTGTGGAAGAGCATTGAAATGGTGGCACGATTATAGCAGCCGGAGATCCGTCTTAACAAGGTAACCTTTTTATGTTTGGTACTGTCTAATATGATCATGGAGATGGTGTTAGACCTTTGAATGAGGTCTGGAAGTGATTGGAAGTGGGAGATCTAGGAAGCCCTAGGTTTTAGGCCCTAGATATGAGGTTTTTGTATTTGAACATCTAAATGAGCAAACCTCCTGATAAGACCTGGAAAATCCTTGGTTTTGAACCCTTTCCTAAGACTGTTTTTAGGTTTGAAGTGTGTGGGACAAGTTTGTCATAGGGTTCCTTTGTAAAATGGTCAATTTAGGCCTTGTAGGAAGGCAGCAGGGTGTTAGGACAGTCACATTTCGTCCAAAACAATAGTAGGTGAGTTTGAGACATGTTTTAGAACTCAATAGAGGGTATCCAAATCAGTCATTTGTTTCAAGAGTGTTTTGGGAAAGTTTGGAGAAAAGTACAGTTTAGTCACTGAACAAGACTACAAGGATTAGGCCTGTTTAAGGGGAATTGTCAAGAATCTATTAAATTGGTTTGTGAAACCTTTGGAACCTTGTTGGTTGGGGTAGGTTGAGACCCTAGAAGGTGCTAGAATTCATCTGAGAAGTTGGAATCCAAACTTGAGCCCTTTGGTGGAGTTTAGGACACGAGGAAGGCTAGAGAAGTCTTATTGGTTGAAGCCCACAAACTATTGAAGCCTTTTGATCTTGTTAGATTATCTTTGGAGACCTAACACCTCTACATCAGGAGGGGCTGCAAAGAAGATCAAATTCCCCCAGCCAGCTGGTAAGTGCCTGAATTCAACACATTAAGTAAGAATCAGAGGTTGTAGATTAAAGGGCTTTTAGAGGTTCATCTAAAAATCATTCAGTTAAAAGTTGAGAAATCCGCATATAGATTTGAAGAAGTTATGAGTTGATCCAGTTCTAGCAGCTATCCGGTAAAAACAGAATTACACAAATAGATCTGGTATGATCTGAAAATGCAATTTTATGGTTTGCAGATTTAGAGGCATATTTTTAAAGGCTAAAGTTATGTTGTCAACTCACTTGGATAATGATTTGAAGATCCGCACATTGATTCATGAGAAATTCACTCAAAATAGGGTAACCGGATGACTTAAAGTGTGCATTTATTGCAATGGGGAATTGGGTTTTTGTGCAAGGATAAAAGGTTCTTCATTCGTCATTTACAACACTTCGCATTCATGAAGAAGAGAGAAGAGCTCTGAGAAGAGATCCTGTAGAATATTCAAGTTAAAGTTGAAGATTGAAATCAAGTAGAAATTCACTCTGGCAATTGCATCAAACCCTAAGGCATAAAAAGGTATTTCTTTTCTACAAAATCTCTTTGAATTTTGTTGCTAGAATGGCTACTCCCATGGTTGTAAATGTGACTGAGAGGCTAAGACCAAAATTCAAGAAACATCCTCACAAATCTATAGAAGTTGATCCCTTGGGTGTGTTTTCTCGTATCCTGTACGGTGTTCTACATGTAGAAGATATTAGGGTTTACATTCATGCAAACATTGAAAACCTTGGAGACTTAGAATTGATGGAAATATATCATAAATAGTTAAGAAGTGTGAATTTTGATCTCAAACCAGAATTTAAGGCTCTAAAAGACAAGCACTTTACACATTGCATACATTTCCCATCTTTTGCAAAGGACGAATGGGTCCGGTATGTCTTGAGTAGGATGCATGATAACTTTATGTGGTTAATGAGTCCATTTAGATAACCAAAGATGCCATCAAGGCTATAATCAAATTGCACTCAATTGGTGCGTTGCCTGCACTCAAATCTATGAAAAATCAAACCATAATAGAAGCCACCGAATCAAAATATGACAAGAGGGCAATGACTATAGATGATATTACTGATCCGGATGTCAAGTCTGCATCAATTGTAATTGGTTACAAGATTTACCACTCAAGTATGGAAAATTCTATATCCAGTATAGCAATCTATACTGCATATCAGATGCTGAAAGAAAATGCAGATTATGATTTGTGTGAGCTTCTATTGAATCAACTGATGGAGAATCTGTAGAAGATTAAGAAAGATAAGAAAATTTCCTTCAAGTATGGCAATCTGATGTTGTTCCTATTCTTCTATTACATGAATGAGTTACCAAGATCAAAAGGTCTGATCTGGGCAAATGATAGACCTATTGCAATTCAAATTAGAGATTATTTGTATGGACTTGGTGATGCACAAGCCCGAAAGACAGCTCTCTAGGGTTACTTCAAGAATTTCTAGAGCATGATGCATGTAAGAGAAAGAATACCAAAATCAATAGTGGAGAAATACAAAGACATAGTTTTCTTCATGGTTGACACAGATCAATGCCTAATGGAGGCAGTTGAGCCAAGAACTATATGAGTAATGCCCATGGGTTATGAAGTTGATGAAAACATATTGGAGGTGCATGTTCAACACTTGCTAAGCCAACCCAAGGACACTAAAGTAGACAGGTTTGGCACCTTTGATGAGCTAAACATAAAAATACATGTTGAATTAAGGAAGCCTGAGTCAAAAAGAAAAGTGAGGAGGGAGGTTGAAGAACTTGCTAAGAAGTTTGGCATAACAAAGGAGGCAGTAGATGCAAATAGAGAAAGAATAGAGAAAATTGAAAAGGGAAGGGAAGGAGCAAAGAAAGAAAGTATTCTGGTGGAAGCTTCTACTCGGACAAGATCTACCAGGAGTTCTGCCCCTATCACTCCTGAAAGCTCAAAAACTGCTAAACCGGAAGTCAAACCATTTGTTAAAGGAGAAAAGAGAAAGAAGTCCAAGGCCACAAGAACATATGTGAGCCTTAAGGACAATGAAGAGATATAACTAGATGTGGAGGTCAGAGAATTCAATAAAGCCAAGAACAAACCTTCCAAGAATGAAAGGATTGATGAGGAGTAGAAGACATAAGAGTTTATTGAGAGAGCCACTCTCTCCATTGAAGACATCATTAAAGCAGTCACTTTGGATGGAAACTTGCAGCTGGTAATAGAATTCTATGATGAGTACAATGATACAGACAAGAAAATTCTTGAGGAAGCAACAGTAAGGTACCTGAATATCTATAACAAAGCTTTCATTGAAATAATTTCCTTGATTCCTAAGAGCTTAGAAGAAGTTTTGGAGTTAAGAAAAGAAAGTGCAAAAGTAAAAGACTTGGAGATCCGGGAATAGATAGTGATACAATTATGTCCAACTATCACTCAAAAACAAATGGACATGGTTTTCAAGGATGCCAAAGAAGAATTCTAGAGCAAGTTCAGAATGAATAAGCTCATGCTTGGAGAAACTAACCAAATAGCTGATGAGACAAAAGAAATTCTCTGAAGTGCCTTGAAAAAGTTTAATCTTCCCATTGTAGAGGAAGCAAATGAAGAGCCTTTTGACATGGATGTTGAAGGATTAAAGAAAATTGATGAAGAGCAATCTGAGGCCTTAGACTCCTCTGTTATGGAAGAGGAAGTGCATAAAGAAGAGACAAATACTGTTGATGGCAATAAGGAAATCGATCCGGATGCCTCCAAAGGAAAGGAAGGTAAGACTTCAAGAGACACTACAAAAGTAGTACAAAGTTTCTTGGACAAGGAAGTTGTGGAATTAGATGAACTAGAATTGATTCAAGGGCCACTGAATCTGGACTCTCTCTCTCTGATTCAGATAATGAAGATAGCATCTTTTGCTCAGGCCAAAGCCAAAGAAAAACTCTTGAAATCTCATATGGAGGATAGTGAGCTGCTAAGTATTGCATCCGGAGTGCTGGAGAAGATAATGCCCACACATTAGAAGGATCCATCTACCTCTCCATTTGGTAATTTGAAGAACTTAGTTAATTCTATGAATACACATTTTGAGTCTTTAGAAAAATCAGTAGAAACTAAGGTCCGGAAAGAGTTGTTGGGAAAAAGATTCAGTGAGGTACAAGGGCTAATTGATAATGATAGAAAAACCCTAGACATTGGTATAAAGAGAATTGAAAATGCTCTTAAGGATGGTGGAGACAAATATAAATTTTTTTTATCTTGGCCTAAAGTTGCAGAGGACATTGAGAAGAAAATGAAAGAACAAGAAGGAAAATTGACAAATCTATCTCAGAATTTTGATCCTCTTACTATCTCTCTAGTAAGACAAGAATGCCAAGCAGTTGTTATAACAAATGAAATAAAGAAATTGGTTAAGGAGAAGAAGAATTTAATGGATAGAATGGGTGAACTCAAAGGGATAATCATCCCTAAGTTAGAGTTAATGCATGATGTGTTAGCAGATGCTCTAAGTACAGCCCAGACTAGTGTTCCAACAGATTTGAAGAGGGCAGAAGCATATGCATTTTTGTTGAGTGGACATATCTCCATTTTGGATAGGATGAAGAGAAGTTGGGCCACAGAGCTTGTACAGTTGAAGACTACATTTACAGATATACTTAAGTATATGTAAGTTTATCTTATGAATTGTATGTACATATGCAACCTTATATAATAAATTTTGCACATTTTTGGTTTGTGAATCCTACCCTTTGCCATTGATGTCAAAGGGGGAGTGAAGAGTAGTGAAAAATGAGGAATCCAACATTAAGGGAGCATCGGTAAGTAGTGTGGAGAGATAGAGCACAAGCAAAGGGGGAGTTTCAATGACAGTCATTTTTCACTAAATGTTGCCATCAATGCCAAAGGGGGAGATTGTTGGTAAGAGACACTGCTAGGATTCATAAGTGTTGTCATTGATGGCAAAAAAGTATATCCCACACATCCATAGTACATAAATTACTCATATCAGAAGTCAGATTGAAGATAGGTTGGTTCGGTAGTCAAGAACAGAGCATATGACAGGGTCCGACAGTTGGGTTCGGAACTCTTTGATGGTGAAACCCAGCATGCTGTAGATTTGGATGAGTAATAAGTGTTGCAAGTATGGGCCTAATTGGTGTTGTCATTGATGTCAACATACTCCTGTTGCATTAATGATAAGGATTGGATGAGCTGTGTGCTGAGGATATTGAGAAAATTAGTCTCAATCAAGAACAATGAAGATCAGTGATGACAGTAAGGTAAAAGTCCAAGATAGGATGAGTATTAGAGGATGTGGTTTAAAGGGTTTGTAGATATGTGTCTTAAGGTGGTCCAGTAGAGATTTTAGAGGTCCGCATGAAGATCTGAAGAAGTTGTGGCCGCTCAAGTAAAATCAGTTCCGACAGATGTTCAGTGGTGACAGAGTGTTACAGATAGGTCTGATGAGATCCAGAAATGCATTATCCTATTTTTGTGTATTTGAGGGAGTGTTGAGGAAGTCTTTGTGAAGTATCAACTCAATTGGTTCATGGTTTGAAGGTCTGCAAGCATCTATTCCTTTGTGACAGTAATGACAAACTGTGTTCTTGAGGTTCCGGATGAAGGGGAGAAGGATTTCAGTAAGCAGATGAAGTGTGGATGTTCTTGGTGATTCAGGTAAGCTTGTGGAGGTCTTTGGATCATGTCCAGTTTATTTTGGTGGTCCACATTAAAGTTGGAGCTTGCAATTGAGAAATCTTTCGGATGATGGTGTTCTTTCTGAGATTGGCCAACCGAATGAGTTACACATTCTGCGGATGTTCTTGTTGATGTTTGCTGACTTAGATGTTCATTCCTAAGTTGATGTCTTGTATAAATAAGGGGTTGCAAAGTCATTTCAAAGTTGTCCTTGTGGAGATGAGTGTGTGGTAGCAAGGAGGAGAGTGAAAGGCAGAGCAAAAGTATTGGGCTTAAATGGAACTGATTCAAGCATGGTGAAGATGCTATTTTCTAGTTCATGTATGTGATACTTATTTCTTTGTAGACAGTGTGTCTCTTATAGGCAGTTAACCTCTTGTGAGCAGTGTGCTCAGGCAGTGAGCCCTAATTGGCATGTGCCATTTTGTTCTTTCTATTCTTCTAATAGAGAATACAATCTTGGGTTAATCACCTCGTGGTTTTTCCCTTAACTGGGTTTTCCACATCAAAATCTTGGTGTCTCATGTGTTGATGTGTTTCTACTCTTAATTTGTTGCATTGTGTTTCCTTGATTGATTTATTATTATACTGCTGAATTAAGTGGAGTTAAGTGTTTAATTGGAAGAAAGTTTTGTACAACTGATTCACCCCCCCTCTCAATTGTGTGCCCTAAGTCTAACAATAAGGAGTATCTGAACAATTGTATTCCAGAGACTTAGCCTCTGGTGACAAAGCATGTGAAAGATATGAGCATCTGAGTATCAGACTCCAGTTAGACAGTGCAGATAGAGGAAGAACTAGCCAACAAGGTATCAGACCTCAATCCAGATGTGCAGAAGGTGTTGATCAAGTAACTTGAAGTGTTAAATGATTTTGGCTGACATAGGTAATGATTTTTATGCCAAATTTTTGGTGCGCATCATCAATCAAGTATGGATTCAACCGACAGAACAGTAACTTGCAAATATCCTAAGTGTTCTTGTTGCCAACTAGAAAGTTGTTGGAAATCCTTGATGCAGATATATATACCCGATGGACTCAAGCTTGTGAGTGTGTGGAAGTGAGAGAATGATTGATTAAGTGCAAAGAAAAGTAGAGACAAGTGTGAAGGCAGTAATCCAAGCCCAGAATGTGACAAAAGAGTAATACTGAGCAGAGGAAGGATGAAATGTGCTAGATTGGTATACTGTGCCTAACCGAAACTAAATTCTTGCATATGCAGATGTTGTTCATTAGTTCAAACACTTTGTTATCATCTGTAAGCTTTTGTAGAAAGTGAGTCTCTTGTAGTCAGTGAGCCTTTTGTGAGCAGTGTGCTTAGGTAGTGAGCCTTAACTGGCAAGTGCCATTTTGTACTTCTTTATTCTTTTAACAAAGAATACAATCTTGGGTTAATCACCTCGTGGTTTTTCCCTTAACAGGGTTTCCACGTAAAAATCCTTGTGTTATGTGTGTTGATTTCATTTAAGCTCTTATGGTTGCTTATGCTTTCATGTTTTGATATATCATTGAATGATAAGATAAGAAAAAGAAGTAAAAGTAAGAAAGTTTTGAGATAACTGATTCACCCCCCCTCTTAGTTATCTGCCTTGTTTCCAACATAGAGTTCCTACAAATCTTCTCATTTGTCCTAAAACACCAAAGTGGGAAGCCCAACTAAGTTACAAATGCACTAATTTAGAGGCATTCCTTGGTGAATGAGATGCACATGGGAGTCATAAGTTTTGATTTAAAGGAGTAGTAGGCACAAGACAAAAAATTCAAGGAAGACTAGGGGTGTGTATAGATCCTACATGCATAGAGTGATCATAGAGGTTGGATTATTTGTTAGAGGATGGAATACTATTTTGAGGCATGCAGTTGTATGTACCTATGGGGTCGATTAATGAGAACCTAATCAAGACAAAACATAGACAAGGCTTGGCTAGTCATTTCAAAAAGTTGACAAGATGGTGGCTCAACTAACTAAGGGATATTTATAGTTGTGCATGTCTATATCTATGTGTGAAAGCTTGTGTAGCAATGTAGAGTTTGCTAGTTGCTAAAAGGAAGAAGCTAAAATATGGGGTTTTATCAACATTTTCCAATTCTCGAGAGGCCATGGGAACATTTGGACATGGATTTTGTTCTTGGACTACCAAGAATGTAGAATGGCCATGACTCAATATTTGTGGTTGTAGATAGGCTCTCCAAGATGGTGTATTTCATACCAAACATATAGATCAATGATGTTATACAAGTGGAATACTTGTTCTTTAGGGAGATTGTTTGCAAGCTAGTTGCTACTCCCAATCCTAAATAAGATTCTAGCAAGTTCCCCAGAAGTGTCATCATCACATCTTTTGAAATCATTGACCCACATGTTGACAATAAATTTCCAAGAGACTTAAACTGATTCATTTGGTTTGCAATACAATGTGATTTTTGCATTTTCAATTTAAAAAACTTCTTTTGAAGATATAGTCTAATATTAACATCTTTTGATTCATACATTTGAGTTGATCTGAAGCACCTTTTGTTGTGTTTGACTCGGTCACGTGTAGAATCATATATCACCCAACTTTAAGAGTATCGAAGAGTGAGCCTTACTATCTCTTATCTCTCACTTGTTGATATCATTGGGATCTCGTACATGCTTGGCCTCTTTTCCATCAACTAACCTAAATAGATCCTTATTTAGCAAGAATTTCTTCATTATGATTTTCCAAATATTAAACCATTCACCATCGAACCACTCTACAAGTCTTTGTGATTCTCTTGCGCCATCTACTACCATATCCTTGTCCTTATAGCTTTAGAATCTTACAAGAATGAATGTCGATAAAAAAATTGAGACCTACAACTCATACCATGTAAAAATATAAAATATAGGTGAAGTTTGCACAATTAAAAAAAATATATAACTTAGAAATAAAACACTCTTCAAACTAGTATTTTTTTTAAAAAATTTGATATACATATTTATACATGAATTAGATGAATTATAACTTCATACACAACAAATAATTGCTAAAACTAAACTTTAACAACCTAATAATTACTAAAATTAAACTTTTAACAACCTATACATGGGCAGCTGGGCTCATGCTTTTTGCATACACTTCAGCCTGTACTTCCTAAAACTGATTAGATCCATTATTTCTTTGTGGGGCTTTGTTGCAATAAACCAGATATCTTTATCTACTTTCTATTTTTAACACTTTCCCTATCTCATAATTTGACATTAATTTCTGCTTTGCATTTTTTATACGTTTTAATAAAAGTTGTTCTATAATAATTCTACTTTGCCATATAGAATTACATCTTTTTATCCAAACGAATCCCGTTTGATATGTGCTATAATAGTAGTACAATGAGAATTATTAACAAACTTATTGCTTCTGAAGCAAATTATTACTTCTTTGCCAACTGGGTCCATCCCTCTTTGCATTCTCCAAGAGCTTCATCTGATCTTCATAGAATGTCTTGTGTGAAGAAATATAATGATACATGATGAGAATCAATTAATGGGTTTGTACTTATAGGAATGTGTTACGAAGTAACAGAACCTAAATCCCGTTTCCAGAACTCATCAGACTGTGACATTAAAGAAAAAAGCACTCAAGATGTGGAAATATATGAACAAATATGGTATGTGTTAAAACAAGTAAATACAGTAAGAACTAATCATCAGAGAAGGAAACAATTCATAGAAATAGAAATCACTCAATCCCATATGTTATGATACCAATCACCTTCAAATCTCTCTCCAGAGAAAGGAATCACTGGGAATATACTCTACACATCATTGGAAGAGCAAGAAAACAATGGTGGTCAACCCTAAACATAAGAATCAACATATTTCTTGAAAAAAAAAAAAAGTGATTCCACTTGGTTTAAATTGATTTTTTGTACGATTGGTACTGAATTTCAAGCACAGTTCTAGAAGAAATACTAACAAATGGTGGAGATTGACAGTAAGTATTTCGTCATCTGCAAAAATGTAACCCAAACAAAGCTGATACACCAAGAATTACCTATAATACAGACAATAAACCAAAAAAAAACACTTTTACTAATTATGCCAATAAAGAAAACTCGTCGACAAATTTAATACTTTTTGTAGATATTGGTGATAACCAAAAAGAAAAAAACTAAGGCGTACACCAAGATTATTCATATTGTAAAGTTTATATAACGGGATTGCTTGTAAGTGTAAACTGGAAAATGTATTTGCAATCATAATTATTGTGTTGTTTTAATTTAAATTCTAAATATTGAGAATTAGACTTGGTTTAAATTTGAGAATTCTAGTACAATTTCACATTCAAAACTGGATATAGGAAAAAATGAAAAATCATGATATTTGTTAAATTAAAAATTATGATATTTTTAATGTATTTTATTGATATTTTTTTATTGTTGTTTTACTGTTAGCTTTAGATTTATGGTTTTCAAATTTGATATTAGTAGACTCTTTTGTTAATTAGATTTCAATATTAAATCTGTGTTAATTATTGTACAAGTGTTGGGCCTTTCAAAAACTCTTCTTTATCATCCAATCAAAAAAATTATAAATTATAAATAAAAATATTTTAAATTTATTAAGAAAACCATTTTAAAATTAACACTTTTAAAAAATTTCTTACCTCTTATATTATTATTATAAGAAGTCACCACCTTCATAATGGTTGCACGATAGGACAGTCCTATTTCTGGACCCTCCATCCATGACTGCACCAAGTGGTATTGAAGCAAAGTTTGTGAATCCTTTGGGAGAGAAGGCATTCTGATAGATCTTGAAGTGAACAGATCGTTGACCTGAGGCAACCTACAAGTGTTTGTCAACCGAGCACCGATTGTGAGGTAGTTGCAACCTTGTAGTGAGATCGCCAAATTGAGGCAGTTGCACCGGATCTGAGGAAGAGATGCCACCAAGGAGGATGCCTGCTATGGCCAATGTTACTAGAAGCATGGAAGAAATGATAGAAATGATGAGGACAATGAAAGTTAGATTGGATGCTGTGGAAGAGGATAGAAAGAGACCTGTCTAAACCCTAGACATGAGGATGCAAGTGATGATGATGAATTAGGAGCTCAGGTTGCTGACTAAAATGAGGAAGCCCTAGAAGAAGAATAATTAGATAAAGTAAAGATGTTGAAAAAGTTATTTCTAAGATTGTTAAGAGACCTAGAATGGAGATTTCAAACTATGCAAAAAATTTGAACCTTGAGGAGTTGATTGACTGGATAAATGACATGGAGGAATACTTTGAGTATGCAGAAATTGAAGATCCAAAAAGAGTGAGATTTGCAAAAACTAAGTTGAAAGGACATGCTACTATTTGGTGGAAAGAAGTTCAGTTGGATAGAAATAGGAGAGGAAAGGAGAAAATCATAAAATGGGATAGGATGGTGGCAAAATTAAAGAATTAGTTCATACTTGCTTACTATGAGTTAGAACTGCTGAAGAGATTGCAAAACCTAAGGCAAAAGGAGAAGACAGTGAAAAAGTACACTGAAGAATTCCACAAGATGATTATTAGGATAGAATATAGTGAAGCAAGCAAGGAGAGAGTGGTGCAGTACATAAACAGACTGAGAATAAACATTCAAGAAGAACAAAGTTTAGTAAGGATGACAACAGTGGAAGAGGCATATCAATTTGTGTTGAAAGAGGAAGAAAAGTTGAACAAGAGACATGAGCAAAGACAGAGAAGTAGAGGAGGAAAATTCCAAAGAGACAGAACACAATGCTACGAAGGAAGGTCATATGTAGAGAAAAACAAGGAGAGTAGCCCATATCGCAAAGAGGAAAGAGGCAACAATTCATATCACCGAGGGAGAGATGACAAAAGTTTTATTAGTTGCCGTTGTACCAAAAGATTGACCTGTTAATGCTCGATATAACCACTTGACTTAACAAGCACGGGAGGCGGTTAAGCCCTTGTCACAAACCACCACAGCGCAGTGCTGGACAAGGAGACCAAGGGCCACACCTTGCAACAATCCCCTCTAGTGCAAGCATGGGGTTTGAACCCGTGACCTCAGCTTTGATACCAACTATTAGTTACCGTTGCACCAAAAGATCGACCTGTTAATGTCTGATACAACCACTTGACTTAACAAGCACGGGAGGCGGTTAAGCCCTTGTCACAAACCACCGCAGTGTAGCGCTGGACAAGGAGACCAAGGGCCACACCTTGCAACAAGTTTCTACAACAACAATAGAGGAAGTCATAATTCTTACCACAATGAAGGATACAGAGAGATGAAAGAGGGTTTGAAAAAAGATCAATCAAAGAAACATGTTTTAAGTGTGGAGGCGAAGGACACCATGCATTTGAGTGTCATCAAGGGAGTACTAACAAAAGGACAAAGAATAGTGCAATAATAGCATATGTGGACGAAGAACCAATTGGATCACCAAGTTTAGTAGGGAAACCAGAAAAGGGTGAATCATTGGTAATGAGGAGAGCTTTGTTGCAAGTAGAAAAAACTGAGCCATGACAAAGGATAAATTTGTTCCAGACAAGATGCAAATCAGGAGGAAAATGTTGTAAGGTTATCATTGATAGTGGTAGTACTGATAATTTGGTTTCAGAAGAGATGGTGAGGAAGCTAAATATGAAGAGATTAAAACACCCAAAGCCCTACAAGATAGCAGGGATTCAAGATGAACATAAGATATTGGTGAGTGAACAATGTTTAGTGAAATTTCATATAGGATCTTATAATGATGATGTATTATGTGATATCATACTGATGGATGTATGCCATATATTGTTGGGAAGACCATCACAATATGGGCCTAACCGGTGTTGTCATTGATGTCAACATATTCCTGTTGCATTGATGATAAGGATTGGATGAACTATATGCTAAGGATATTGAGAAAGTTGCTGAGGATATTGAGAAAATTAGTCCTATCAGGAAGAAAGAAGAACAATGAAGATAGTCAGGTAAAGATCCCAGATAAGATGAAGGTTAGATGATGCGCATCAAAGGGTTTGTAGATATGTGCCTTAAGATGATCCAGTAAAGATTTCAGAGGTCCGCATGAAGATCTAAAGAAGTTATGGCCACTTAAGTAAAACCGGTTCTGGCAGATGTTCAGAGGTGACAGATTGACACAGATTGGTCTAGTAAGATCCAGAAATGCAATATCTTGTTCTGTGGATTTGGTGGAATGTTTATGTAGTCAACATGAATTGACAACTCAATTGGTTCATGGTCTGTAGGTTCGCAAGCATCTATTCCAATAAGACAGTGATGAAAGATTGTGTTCTTGAGGTTCCAGATGAAGGAGAGAATGATTTCAGTAAGCAGAAGTAGTGTGGATGTTCTTGGTGATTCAGGAAAGCTTGTGGAGGTCTTTGGATTATGTCCAGTTTGTGTTGGTGGTCCGCATTGAAGATTGAGCTTGTAATTGAAGAATTACTTCTAGATGATGATGTTCTTCCCAAGTCAGGCCGACCAGATGAGTTACACATCCTGTGGATGATCTTGAAGATGTTCTGTGAAGATTGGTGTATTCCTAAAAGAAGATAGAAGTCTCAGATCTATGTGGATGACAGTGTGTTGATTTGCATGAAGTCTTTTTTGTAATTTAGTCATGTTGTATTTATGTATTTGCTCTGTAATGTATGCCGACTTGGATGATTATCCCTAAGTCAATGTCTTGTATAAATAAGAAATTTCAAAGTCATTTTGAAAAGATATCTTGTAGAGATGAGAATGTGGTAGAGGGGAGGAGAGTGAAAGGCAGAGCAGAAGTATTGGGCTTAAATGGAACTAACTCAAGCATGGTGAAGATGCTATTCTTTAGTTCAAGTATGTAATACTTATTCTGTAGATAGTGTGTCTCTTGTAGGCAGTGGACCTCTTGTGAGCAGTGTCTCGGGCAGTGAGCCCTAATTGGCATGTGCCATTTTGTTCTTACTATTATTTTAATAGAGAATACAGTCTTGGGTTAGTCACCCCGTGGTTTTTCCCTTAACGGAGTTTTCCACGTTAAAAATCTTGGTGTCATATGTGTTAATGTGTTTCTTCTCTTGAATTGCTGCATTATGCTTCCATGATTGATTTATTGTTATGCTGATGAATAAAGAAAAGGATTTAAGTAATTAATTGCAAGTAAGTTTTGGACAAATGATTCACCCCCCCTCTTAGTTGTTTGTCCTAAATCTAACAATTGGTATCAGAGCTAAGTTCCTCTAAAAGAGATTAACCGCTTGAGGAGATCTGGGATGTCATCCTACAAGAAGGATAGTCTGAGGTTTGATGGAACCAATTTCACTCTTTGGAAAAGTCACATAGAATGCCACTTGCAATGTATGGGGATGCACTATTGGATCATGGCTTCAAAGAAGTATGATCCTCTTCAGAATGGTCCACGTACTGTAGATGAAATCAGAGATGTTGAAAACAATCTGCGGGCTAAAGAAGCTCTTCTAAGTGCCTTATCTGATTTAGAACTGACAAATGTTATTGACCTAAAAACTGCTCATGAGATTTGGGAAAAACTGGAAGTTCTGCATGAAGGAGATAAGTATGTTAAATGTGCTAAGCTACAGAGTCTAAAAGGAAAATTTGAAAACCTGAAGATGAGAGAAGATGAAAATATCACTACATTTATGCCAAGAGTAAATGAGCTTGTTTGTGGCATTAGATGTGCTGGTGGAATCTTGGATGAAGATGAAATTGTTGGCAAAATTCTCAGATCCCTTCTTGATTCTTACAAATATAAGGTTGCTGCTATTGAAGAATTCAAATCCTTTTTAGGTATCACAAGAGATCAATCGGTTGGTAAACTAGCTGCATTTGAATTGACCGAGTTTGGAGATGCCCCCCCAAGACTGAATCTGCTTTCAAAGCTAGTGCCTCTATAAAAGGAAAACAAAAGTTTGATCTGGGAGAGAACTCTTCAAAGAAACTATCATGGTATGAAAAAGCAAGAAAAGACTTGGAAGAAGATGAAGCAGAAGTTGCTCAACTTGAAGCCCTTATTGCAAAAAGACTGCCAAGAGGATCTGGTAAGTATGAGGGGAAATTATCTTTTAAATATTTTAACTGCAATAAGATTGGTTATTTTGCCTCAAGGTGTCTGGAAAGATTTTCAAGGCCAAATCCTAATAGATCAAGGTTCCAAAAGAAATGTTACTATGTTCATGAAGATGATGATGATGAAGGAGTAACAGATGATGAATCAGAGACTGGAAACAAATCCGGAAGTGACTAGGTGTTTATTGCCATCAAGGAAGAAGATCCAATGCCCTCTGAATCTGTCAATCATAAAATTTTAGAAAGAGCTCTAGCTGCCCAAGTTGATGAAAATGATGATTGGGTCATTGACAATGGATGCTCCCACCATATGACAGGTGAAAAAAATAAGTTCATAGACTTGGAAAGGTATGGAGGAGTGGTAAAATTTGGTGATAATTCTGCTGGTAGAATCAGAGGTAGAGGAACTATTTCTTTTGATGGAAAGAACAAAATTGGTAATGTACTATATGTTGAAGGCCTGAAGCACAATCTTCTCAGTGTTGGACAGTTGGTGGACAAAGGCTATGATCTTCGATTCAAAAATGGAAAATGCAAGATCTTTGAAAGTTCCGGAACAAAGATTGCCTCCGGTACTCAAACTAAAGGTAATATATTCCACTTGGTTGGGACTGGTAAAAGTTACTTATTTGTTCAAATTGATCAGAGTTGGTTGTGGCATAGGAGAATGTGTCATGTAAATTTTGATAATATAATCAAGATAAACAACACTCAGGTTGTAAGAGATCTTCCAAGACTGGTGAAACCTACTAATAGTTTGTGCAAAGAATGTCAGTTGGGAAAGAAGAGCAGAGTCACATTCAAAAGTAAGGAACAGTCTTCTACCGGATTATTGGACTTAGTTCATACTGACCTATGTGGTCCAGCAAGAATTAGGAGTGTGCAAGGTGATAGATACTTCATGCTATTAATTGATGACTACTCCTAGATGATGTGGGTGACTTTTCTGAAAGAGAAATCAGAGGCTTTTGAGAAATTCAAAATATTCGAGGCTATGGTAGAGAATGAAACCAGATTGAACATAAAATGTCTGAGGTCTGATAGAGGTGGAGAATTCACATCCAGTGAGTTCATAGAATTCTGTGAGAAACATGGAATAAAAAGACAGTTCTCTACTCCAAGGACTCCACAACAGAATGGAGTAGTGGAGAGAAAGAACTAGACCATCCAGGAAGCATCTAGAACCATGATGATGGAAGTAAATGTTCCTCAGGTCTACTGGAGAGAAGCTGTAAGCATTGCAGCCTATACTCTTAACCAAGTACAAATCAGAAGCAATACTGGTAAGACTCCTTATGAACTCTGGTTTGGTATCACTCCCACTGTGAAGTATTTCAGAGACTTTGGTAGCAAATGTTACATTAAAAGAGATGAAGATCTAGGCAAATTTGATGCTAGAAGTGATGAAGGAATATTCTTGGGTTATTCTACTCAAAGCAAAGCATACTGGTGTTATAATAAGAGATTGAGAAAGATTATAGAAAGTACAAATGTGAAGGTTGATGAAGGTATTAAAAAACCCTCAAGGTTTTATGGATATAATGAAGATGATCAGAATGATGTTTTGATCCAAGGAGTCCAAGCCCCTTTTGAGATTTAGATTCAGACTGATCCGGTAAACTAGGAAGAGGAGATAAGTTTGAATGAACCTATTCAAGAGATAGAAGTGCAAGAAAATCCCAAAATTCCCAGGTATGTAAAATTGAATCACTCTGAAGACCAGATCATAGGTGATAAAAGTAAAGGTATTCAAACAAGAAGAAGGATTGCTCAAGATTCAGAAGAGTATTGTCTAATTTCAAAGATTGAACCCAAAACAGTGAATGAAGCATGCAATGATGAAAACTGGACTAAAGCAATGGAGGAAGAGCTAATGCAAATTGAGAAAAATCACACTTGGGATCTTGTTCCTAGACCTAAAAACAAGAATATGATTGGAACCGAATGGGTATTCTGGAATAAACTGAATGAAGATGGTGAAGTAGTCAGAAACAAAGCCAGATTGGTCTGCAAGGGCTACTCTCAAGTAGGAGTTGATTTTGAAGAAACTTTTGCTTCAGTGGCAAGAATTGAAGTAGTCAGGTTATTTCTTGCCTTTGCTGCCTTCAAGAACTTCAAAGTATATCAGATGGACGTCAAGTCTACCTTTCTGAATGGTGACTTGGAAGAAGAAGTTTACATTGAGCAACCGGATGGATTTCAATTGTCTGATCATAGTGATATGGTTTGCAAGTTGAAGAAAGCACTATATGGACTCAAGCAAGCCCCAAGAGCCTGGTATGACAGATTGGATAAGCATCCTTTGAAGATTGGTTTCAACAAAGGTAATACTGATAGTAATTTGTACTTCAAAATTGATCATGAAAATATCTTGATTGTTGAAGTGTTTGTTGATGATATCATTTTTGGAGGAAGAGATAGTATGTGCAAAACTTTTACAAATCAAATGAAAAGTGAATTTGAGATGTCCATGTTTGGGGAAATGAATTTCTTCTTGGGTTTGCAAATCACTCAAACAAAGAAAGGAATTTTCATTTCTCAGACCAAATATGTGAAAGAATTGTTGAAGAAATTTGGGATGGAAGACTCAAAACCAATGAGTACTCCCATGGCAATTGGATGTAAATTGAGCAAAGATGATGACTCTCCTAAGGCTTATTAGAAAAAGTATATGTCAAGGATTGGAGGACTTTTGTATCTCACTCAAACTAGACCTGACATTATGAATGCTGTTGGTCTTGTTGCTAGATTCCAAGCTGATCCTAGAGAATCTCATGTTACGGCAATCAAGAGGATCTTTAGATATCTAAAAGGGATAGTTGAATATGGTTTGTGGTATCCTAGAGATCATGATTTCTCTCTTCATGCATATACAGATGCAGATTGGGCACGAGATGTGGATGACTAGAAGAGTACCAGTGGTGGAGCATTCTTTTTGGGGAAGAGATTGGTTTTTTGGTTGAGCAAGAAACAAGAGGCAATATCTCTGTCCACTACAGAAGTAGAATATATTGCAGCAGTAGGTAGTTGCACTCAAGTATTATGGATGAAGCAAATGCTAAGAGACATCAGAGTAGAGTATGAGGAACCTATCACAATCTTCTGTGATAATTCAAGTGCAATAAATATATCAAAGAATCCGGTGTTGCATTCAAAGACTAAACATATATCCATCAAGTTCCACTTTTTGAGAGAGCAAGTGAACAAGAATGAAGTCAGATTGGAGTTTGTGCCTTCCAAGGATTAAATTGCAAATATTTTTACTAAACCTCTACCCAAGGACTCTTTTGAGTATCTCAGGGAGAAGTTAGGGGTTATTACCCCTCTAGTTCTAAATTAAGGTGCACTGATGTGCGTCAGTCTGGTGGATCTCACAGTCATATCTTGTGGTCTGGATTGATGTTTGGGAAGCTGCTACTCAAGGGGAGCAGCTAGTATGATTCTGAATTGATGCAAGTATGTGCCCTTTTCCATTGATGTCAAAGGGGGAGAGAAGACATGTGAAAAACAAGTAATTACTGATCAAAGGGGGAGCAGGAAAGAAAGAGAAGACATGTGAATGGTTTTTGTTGATAGGGGGAGTTGTGTCAGTAAGGAGAAGTTCTTGTCTTGGTGGTTAAAATAGTTTTTCACATCATATGTTTCCATCAATGACAAAGGGGGAGATTGTTGCAAGTATGGGCCTAATCGGTGTTGTCATTGATGTAAACATACTCCTATTGCATTGATGATAAGGATTGGATGAACTTTATGTTGAGGATATTGAGAAAATTGCTGAGGATATTGAGAAAATTAGTCCTATCAGGAATAGAGAAGAATAATGAAGACAGTAAGGTAAAGATCCCAGACAACATGAAGGTCAGAGGATGCGCATCAAAGGGTTTGTAGATATACGCCTTAAGATGATCCAGTAAAGATTTCAAAGGTCCGCATGAAGATCTAAAGAAGTTATGGCCACTTAAGTAAAACCGGTTCTGGTAAATGTTCAGAGGTGATAGAGTGACACAGATTGGTCCAGTAAGATCTGAAAATGAAATATCTTATTTTGTGGATTTGGTGGAATGTTTATGTAGTCAATGTGAATTAACAACTAAATTGGTTCATGGTCTGGAGGTCCGCAAGCATCTATTCCAATAAGACAGTGATGACATACTATGTTCTTAAGGTTTCGGATGAAGGATAGAATGATTTCAGTAAGCAAAAGTAGTATGGATGTTCTTGGTGATTCAGGCAAGCTTGTGGAGGTCTTTGGATTGTGTCTAGTTCATGTTGGTGGTCTGCATTGAAGACTGAGCTCGTAATTGAAGAATTACTTCCAGATGATGATGTTCTTCCCAAGTCAGGTCAACCAGATGAGTTCCACATCCTACGGATGATCTTGAAGATGTTCTGTGAAGATTGGTGTATTCCTAAAATAAGATAGAAGTCTCAGATCTATGTGGCTGATAGTGTGTTGATCAGCGTGAAGTCTTTTTTGTAATTTAGTTATGTTGTATTTATATATTTGCTTTGTAATGTATGCCGACTTGGATGATTATCCCTAAGTTGATGTCTTGTATAAATAAGGAATTGTAAAGTCATTTCAAAGATATCTTGCAGAGATGAGAGTGTGGTAGAGAGGAGGATAGTGAAAGGCAGAGTAGAAGTATAGGGCTTAAATGGAATTGACTCAAGTATGGTGAAGACGCTATTCTTCAGTTTAAGTATGTAATACTTATTATTCTGTAGACAGTGTGTCTCCTGTAGGCAGTGGGCCTCTTGTGAGCAGTGTGCTTAGGCAGTGAGCCCTAATTGGCATGTGCCATTTTATTCTTACTATTCTTTTAACAGAGAATACACTCTTGGGTTAGTCACCCTGTGGTTTTTCCCTTAACTGGGTTTTCCACGTTAAAAATCTTGGTGTCATATGTGTTAACGTGTTTCTGCTCTTGAATTGCTGCATTATGTTTCCATGATTGATTTATTATTATGCTGATGAATAAAGAAAGGGATTTAAGTGATTAATTGCAAGTAAGTTTTAGACAACTGATTCACCTCCCCCTCTTAGTTGTCCGTCCTCAATCTAACAAATGGATGTATGTCATATATTGTTTGGAAGACCATCACAATATGATAGAAAAGCATTACATGGTGGGAGGGAGAATACCTATACTATAACATTAAATGGGAAAAGACAAATCTTGATACTTTTGGAAGAAGAGAGCAAACGTGAAGTATGCGGCAATGATGGAATCTGTTTGGTAGATGGAAGGAAATATTTGGATGGATTAAGACATGAGAGCATATGTTTTGTATTGATTCCAAAGAAGTGTGGTACCCAAAATGCAGAAAACACCACCGCAAAAGGAGAAGAACCACCACAAAAGGAAGTAGCAAAACTATTGGCAAAATACCAAGATATTGTATCAGAGAATGTGCCAGAAGGATTGCCACCCATTTGGAGTATCAGTCATCATATGGATCTCATACTTGAAGCTAGTTTTCCAAACAAAGCAGTACATAGGATGACATCAACAAAAAATGTGGAGCTAAATAGACATATACATGAGTTGTTGAGGAAGGGATTGATTAGAGAATGTTTAAGCCCATGTGTGGTACCAACAGTATTAATAAAGATGGAGAATGGAGGATGTGCATAGATTCAAGAGAAATCAATAATTTCATAGTCAAGTATAGATTTCCATTACCAAGGATGGATGACATCATGGACTATTTGAGCAGAGAAAAATATTTCACAAAGATAGACCTAAAGAGTGGATACCATCAGATTAGAATCAGGGAAGGAGATGAATGGAAGACTGAATTCAAGACAAATGAAGGATTGAATGAGTGGTTAGTCATGCCTTTTGAATTAACTAATGCACCAAGTACTTTCAGGAGGTTGATGAATGAGGTTTTAAAGAAATTCTTGGGTAAGTTTGTTATTGTCTACTTGGATAATAATCTAATTTTTAGTAGAACTAAGGAAGAACATTTACAACATATTAGATAAGCATTTCAGAGGCTAAGAGAAGAGAATTGTTGATTAACATCAAGAAATGTAGTGTCATGAAGACAAAATTGGTATATTTGGGATTTGTGATTTTTGCGGAAGGATTGAAGATGGACCCAGAGAAAGTCAAAGCAAAGGGTGCCGATCCCATTACAAAATAGCCAAAAAGGCTCACCAAAGTTCTATTAAGAACCAAAAAGCAAACACCGGACTAACCAATAGACTAAGCTAAAAAAAGACCTAGAATAGAATAGAGACACCGCAGACTGACAACAGAATGATAGTAGACAAAAAACCATAGGCGACAACCAAAGCCCCAATGGCTAGTTAAACTTCTGGTCTCGGTCCTCGGCCAGAAACTGGTAGAGGTCCCTGTATTGTTTAAGATCTTTATCCTTCAATCCTTTAGTAGTCAACTCAGCATCCTAGAGAATAGCCAGTGTCATGGCAGATCTGTGCATCACTTTTGTTGTGAACCTTGCCAGAATTTTGAATTTTCTCTCCATCACCACAATCCTCGTAGTGAGACTATCAATCTCTTTATCTTTAGCATCCATTTTTCCCTTTCTCTTCATCTTACTTGACTCCTTCATCGTGTTCTCCAATCTTGTAGATTGGGAACCCTTAGCATTGAGCTTGGGGAAATTATTGGGCCCTTCCTTTGCTTTAGCCTCCACATTGTCATTCTTAGTCTCCTTATTGACAAAAAATTCTCCGCCCATCAGTTCTGTCTCCGGCACAACAGTATCCCTTTTGTTGTTCTTGTTATCAGAAATATCCTCACCCTTACAGTCTGTAATTTCTTCCTCCACCTCAGAGGCTTCCTTCTTAGCTGCTAGCCACATCGACCTCCTAGTTGATGGCACACAGGGTTTGCTTCTCATCAAGGTGTAGTCCTCATTGGCAATACTGTCACTACCCCCAAAACCCTCTTCAGAGATGACTTCTTCCACCACCACAGAGACATTCTTCACCTTATTCTCATTGTCCGTACCACTTCCTTCTTCCACCCTGCCCTTGTTCTTTTTCTATGGGGTCACATGAGCAGACTCTCCGGGTAACTTTCTTTCGATATGGGTCTTCGTAGAGGACAAGTGAGTCTGTTCCTTGGCTTTAGGCTTAGGGCTTAAACTGAAGGGTTTTTTCTTGCCAGTCTTTATGGACTTTGCATACTTTTGTAGAGTGACCTCCATAATAATTAGTGGACTAGACACCATAGGAATGGAACAGGGCGGCAGGGGAGAATCAACCCTAGTAGTCATGAGGGCTTTAGGGGGGCATAGAGAAAGATGGAACTTATACAGTCTGAGGATAAGCCCCTGGTGAAGAGGGATGAGGGGTTTGTTGGGGTCAACAACATGTTGTTCAATGGTCGATGAAATAGAATTTTCTAGAGACGAAAGAAGATAAAAAGGAAAACTTATCACTTTGCTGCGACGAAAATGATTCAGTAGAGTAAAATGATAATGGATGAAGCATTTGAATATGCCTTCCAACGTGAAGTACTTAATGAGCATGTAGTACACCTCCTCCCATGGTTTAGGTAGCATCTCATGATTAAAGCTCCCTGTAGACTGTGAAGAACCTCCCATTTCTTTAGAAAGGTCATCATTCCCTTAGGATCAAAAACTTTGCTCTTTTTGGAGTATTTGGTGCCATCCATGGGCATTTGTGTCGCCAAACCAATCACCTATTTAGAAACTTCAAAACTAACACTGCCCACCTTAACCTTTTTGTCCTCCCAAGAATGCAGGAACTGCATTGAGAGGCTTTCATCATAGCCCTATAAGCATTCAAGGTAGGATGCCACCCCGCCCTCCTAGAAAATATGCCAGAGGATTTTGCTATGTTTAATCTCATCATTGGATTCAAGTTCTGTGCCAATATAACCATTCATGTTAAATTCACAATATACGAACTATCACTCCTACTCTTGTCATGATAACCATTCACTAAATGATCATAATTAAGGATTATGCATAGAGACGTCAGGCTGGTCATGTGCCCATTCATGAGAAATCTCTCCTTAGGCATCCACATTTGACTGAAAACCACCCAAAATTTCATACCATGGCGGGTCCCGTCTTTGCCAATTCTGAGCTAGCAAGCACTTGTCACCTTTTTCACATCATAGGATCTCCAAACCAAATGGGTATCGATACTCGAACCTAGCTGGCCCCCAAAGTACTCTCTAGGTGTAAGATCAATCATGAGGAGTCAAGAGTTGGGCCTAGCTCCTTCTTGAGAAGGTTTTGAATCTAGATGGGTAAATTAAATTTACTTTTCCAACATCTCCACTTGTCTAAGCTTTGTCCTAGGTTAGGCAATCCATTTGCCACTCTGTTACCTTCATGGCAAACATGCCCAATTTTAATCTATCTAAAACTAGATAGCAAGCAGGCAATGTCATCTGTGATATCCTTCAGCTTCCAACCGCTAGTTGACCTGCCTAGAGCTGCCTCAATAATGAGTTTAGAGTCACCTTCCACTTGAAGTTTGTCCATTCCCATAGAGAGAGCAATTTTGAGCCCCCACACCAGAGGTAATCCCTCCACCACATTATTGGACTGAATGTCAATGGGCCTGGCATAAGCGATAATAAAGGTTCCCTAGTTGTCTCTGAATATACCTCCCCCACTGGCAAGCTCAGTATTCTAAATATACCTCCTCCAGAGCAATTGTTGAATGGCCAACACTTGTGAATATTGGGGAGGTAAGATCTTTTCATGGACTAGCAATTTTGTACCAGAAATTCATCATAAATTTTAGTACTGTATGTACAACAATGACAGAGACAATGAGAGGAGACTGGAAATATTTTAAGTGGACATCAGGAGCACATAGGATTTTTGAGTTGTTGAAGAAAAATGTGACAAAGCAACCAGTGTTAGCATTACTTGATTTTGACAAAGTATTTCAGGTTGATTGTGATGCCAGTGGGAATGCAATAGGAGTAGTGTTAAGTCAAGAAGGAAGACCAGTAGCATATTTCAGTGAGAAATTGAATGATGCAAGGAGGAGATATTTAGTATATGATCAGGGATTTCTATGCCATAGTTCAAGCTTTAAAGAAGCAGAGACATTATTTGTTGCCAAAAGAATTTGTGTTGTACACTGACCATCAAGCTTTGTAGTATTTGAATAGTTAGGGTAAGTTGAATCAAAGACACATGAGGTAGGTATCATTCATGCACAGTTATACCTTTGTGTTGAAACATTAGAGTGTAAAGTCAAACAAAGTTGCAGATGCATTGAGTAGAAGGACCTTGTTCATAGAAATGAGAGTAGAAGTATGAGAGTTTGAAGAACTCAAGCACATGTATGAGGATGATCTTGATTTTGAATAAGCATGGAAAGCATGTAGATAACTTGTTGTGATAGATAGAAGCAAGTGGTTGGATTATTTCATTCAGGAGGATATGTTGTTCAAAGGGAATCAGTTATGTATTCTGCAGAGCTCAATGAAGGAGAATTTGATTAAGGAGAAGCATAGTGATGGATTAGTAGGACATTTTGGTATTGATAAGACAGTAGATTTAGTGAATAAACATTATTTTTGACCTCAAATATACAAAGATGTAAGGAATTTCGTTCAAAGTTGCAAAATTTGTCAAGTTGCAAAAGGGGGTAGTCAAAATACTAGATTATACAAACCTTTGACAATACTAGAGAGACCTTGGGAGTATATAAGCATGGATTTCATATTAGGGTTACCAAGAACACAAAGGGGACATGATTCTATATTTGTAGTAGTGGATAGATTTTAAAGATGGTACATTTCATTCCTTGTAAGAAGACAAATGATGATGTACATGTTGTTAACCTATTATTCAAGAAGATTGTGAGATTGCATGGATTACCAAAAAGTATAGTTTCAGACAGGGATACAAAGTTCATAGGATATTTCTAGAGGACATTGTGGAAGAAGATGAAGACTGAACTAAAGTTCAGTTCAGCATTTCACCAACAGATAGATGGACAAAAATTAGTAAATAGGAGTTTGAGTAACTCTTTGAGATGTTTGATGGGAGATAAGTTAGGAAATTGGGATATAATTCTACTACAAGAAAAGTTTACATACAATAATTCAGTGAGTAGAAGCACATGAAAGACACCATTTGAAGTTGTAACTAGAACACAACCTAGAGGAGTTGTGGAGCTGAGAGACATCAGTATGGATAACAAAAGGAGTGCAAAGGTAGAAGAATTTGTGGGATACATAGAGATAATACACACTCAGGTCTAAAAGCATTTGGAAGAGATGAACATCAAGTATAAGGGACAAGAAGATGAGAAGAGGAGACATAAGGAATTCTCTATTGGAGATGAAGTTATGGTGTATCTAAGGAAGAAAAGATTTCCAATAGGGACATACAACAAATTAAAGATGAGGAAGTTTGGACCATGTAGGATACTTAAGAAGTTTGACTTGGGAAATGCATATGAAGTGGAATTATTGGAAACATTTGACATTGTAAAGTCTGAAAATATTATTTATTAAAATATCATTTGAAAAGCAACTCAATTCAAAAATGGAAAGGAAATCAATTCATTAATGTAATATCCATAAATGTTTACATTTACCGAGTTTCCATAATAAGCAAAGATCATCTTTTATAATTGTTCCCAATACATTGGTGATACATAATGATAAGTACAATTTACAGAATAATTAATAATCACCTTCAGATTGTCCAGTTACCTACACCATTCATATAATGCTTATCTTCGTAATAGTAATTGCACAAATCTTTCAGCATGAATATGTACAACTAGATATAAATATTAATTCTGCAAAATCAATGAACAACATATTAGATATCAATGCACAAGATGACGAACCTATAGGCCCTAAGGGGCCGACCTAATGTCTTGGGGGATCAAGATGGCCTTGCCTACGTACACGCAGCGCAGAGACTTCGTAGTTCAGGGTAACTAATCTTGCAACCATAAGGTTGACTTAGATACTTTAACTCACAAGGGATCTAGTTCATCACATAATATTTTCTAGAATCAATTAATATACACATCCATATTATTCTTAAGATTAAATACACCATATGCTGATTTAATCATTCAAGTTCTAAAAAGTGCATGCAACAATTAAATTTATAAATATTCCCTACAGGTAAAATAGGGAAGTTATAACAACAAAAAAATATTCCAACCATTCTTGGATATTGATATGAAACACACTTTCTTTTATATTTCTCATCCTCATCTATACTATAATTTAAAGTTTTAGCCTCATTCCTAAATTCTAATCTACATTTATATTATCCAAACAAAAGTCAAATATAGGGGTATGTGCAGGATCATCGTGGGCCAAACGGTGGCAATAGGAAAAAAATCGCGTTTTTACTTAGCCAAATTCGTGACTTGGTAAAGTTTGACTTTGAAATGGATATCTGTTTTGGTTTGGATACCAAACCAAAATGGATATCCGTTCTCAAAATGAATATCCATTTTCTAAAAAAATTTGGGAAAAAGGCTTTTTACTCTTTTTGAAAATATACCTCTTAAATCTTGGATCTCCCATCAATATATGAACCTTCTTAAAGATTGTTTCTAGTGAAGGAGGAGAGCAAATTAACATTGGTAGCTTCTTTACACATTGATCCATAAGGATTTGTTAAACACTAAGAATCATCACTAATGAATTACTCAAATAATCAATAATAAAGTATTCAGTTTTGTTCATCATGTGAAATAATCACTTTTAGACTATGTTCCAATATTTCAGGGATAGGAATGGTGGGGCAGTAGGGGA
Organism: Cunninghamia lanceolata; assembly: GCA_027924645.1. Lineage (NCBI taxonomy): Eukaryota > Viridiplantae > Streptophyta > Pinopsida > Cupressales > Cupressaceae > Cunninghamia > Cunninghamia lanceolata. Next base: position 654,670 of record BSBN01000441.1, on the reverse strand, counting down.
TGTGTTTCGGGGCGTTTTGGATTTTATGCCCTAAATTGCTTTACCCAATCCTTCATATGATTTGATTCATGATACATGGTTTGAGAAGGATACACATGATATACCCTTACCCTCTAGTGATAAAATTATGAATGATACTTTATGTGGTGAAGCTACACCTTCGTTAATCCTTCATGACATTGTTATTCCTTGTGATGATGATGTCCTTCATGTGATATGTAAGGACATAATGCAAAGTTAACATGGCATGAACTCTCTTGGAAGGGTAAGCATGGACTATAAGAACATTGAACTAGTTGGATCTGTTAAGCTCGCCATTTATGAAAGAACCTTAAAGGTTAACCTTAATTAGGTAAGGTTATGTTTTAGTGTGGTTGTTTGTACAACAATGTGTAAATTAATGTTACCAAAGGATAAATCTAACTATACTAACATTTTAATAACCATGAGAGCTGGGACTAACAATTAGACTAAAAACTTGACAAACAATACAACTTGGACACATGTAGGACTTCGAAAATGGAAAAGAATATAATTAAATGTGGAAAACAATGAAAAAGTGGTATTAGTTGCACCTATATAGAGAAGTGGTTTAGAGGTTGGTTAGGGGAATTATTTAGGGTTTAGAGGTTTAGGGTTGCTCGGTTTTAGGGGTTTAGGGTTTACAATTTACAGTTTAAAGAGAGATAGAGAGAGGGGACTGATAGAGTTTGGGAGAGATAGAGGAGACAAAGGGGAGAGATAGGGAGATAGAGAGTGAGAGACATGTCCAGAGACATAGAGAGAGAGAGAGATTGAGAGGTAGAGGGATGATAGAGATAGGGAGATAGAGGTTTAGGGTTGCTTGCGTTTAGGGGCATTATTTAGGGTTTAGGGTTTTGGGGTTAGGGGTTAAAAGGTTTAGAGGTTTAGGGTTTAGGGTTTAGAGAGAAATAAAGGACCAATAGGGAGATATAGAGGAGTTTGAGGGGAGAGATAGGGAGATAAAGAGTGAGGGACATGATAAGAGACATAGTGAGAGAGATTGAGAGGTAGAGGGACAAAGGTGATAGGGAGATAGGGGAGAGATAGGGAGATAGTGGTTTATGGTTACTTGGGTTTAGGGTTTAGGGGTTTGGGGTTTAGGGTTTCTCAAGTTTAGGGGTTAGGGGTTAGGGTTTAGGGGCATTATAATTTAGGGTTTAGGATTTATTGTTTAGGGGTTAGGGGTTAGGTTTAGAGGTTTAGGGTTTTGGATTTAGGGTTTAGAGAGAGAGAGGAATGATAGGGGGATATAGAAGAGTCTGAGGGGAGAGATAGGGAGATAAAGAGTGAGGGACATGGCCAGAGACATAGGGAGAGAGATTGAGAGGTAGAGGGACAAAGGTGGTAGGGAGATAGGGAGAGATAGGGAGATAGTGGTTTATGGTTACTTGGGTTTAGGGTTTAGGGGTTTGGGGTTTAGGGTTTCTCAGGTTTAGGGGTTAGGGGTTAGGGTTTAGGGGCATTATAATTTAGGGTTTAGGATTTATTGTTTAGGGGTTAGGGGTTAGGTTTAGAGGTTTAGGGTTTTGGATTTAGGGTTTATAGAGAAAGAGGAATGATAGGGAGATATAGAGGAGTCTGAGGGGAGAGATAGGGAGATAAAGAGTAAGGGACATGGCCAGAGACATAGGGAGAGAGATTGAGAGGTAGAGGGACAAAGGTGGTAGGGAGATAGGGGAGAGATACGGAGATAGTGGTTTAGGGTTACTTGGGTTTAGGGGTTTGGGGTTTAGGGGTTTAGGGTTTCTTAGGTTTAGGGGTTAGGGGTTAGGGTTTAGGGGCATTATTTAGGGTTTAGGATTTAAATTGTTTAGGGGTTAGGGGTTAGGGGTTAGGTTTATAGGTTTAGGGTTTTGGATTTAGGGTTTATAGAGAGAGAGGAATGATAGGGAGATAGAGAGAGGAGACGGAGGAGAGAGATAATTGTAGGAGTTAAGGACAACACTGAGAGGGGGGTGAATCAGTGTTGTGTAAATTTTCTAATCTTTTTACAAATTTTAACTTGGAGAGCACAAGGAGAGAAAGTTATCATTGAATTGTCAAACACATATGCACATATCTGAGAATGAAAACAAAATCTACCATAGAGAGATGATCAATATGAATCAAGACACAAGAATTGCACGAGTGGAAAACCCTCCAGGGGTAGAAAAACCACTCCAGAATTGCCTCACTGGCTTAACTGAAAAATATGCCTCACTGGCAATACAAATTGTCTCACTGACAAATATCAAGGTCAAACTGACCTATAAGCCTCACTGGCTAATACAATGCCTCACTGGCAAACCAAATCACCAATAGAAATTATAAACTAAATCAGAGGGATACTCTGTTTCCATTCAATTCTCAATTCCTTCACACCTGCATAACAAATCAGCTGATTATCTCTGCATTACAAACTCAGTATCATCTTATCATTATTCTTTTCTCTTCAAAAGAATTTATTAGGAAATGTCTTCATTTCTGTATCTCATCCCACACACACTCACACTATCAATGTACTTTTAAAACCATTATATACAAATTCTGAATATCTTTTAGTATTCCTTTCCTCTGCAAAAAAAACTCTTTATATTTCTCTGTGCATTTTCAATTCTTCAATAACCCCTTCAAATTAACTTATCACCAAATTGCCAATCTACAAAGAATAAATCAAACTTCTCTGCAATGAAAATTTGTACTTAAAGAGAATAAAATCTCTTTCAAACATTATCTTTATCCACAAGGACAATTTCATCTTCAGATGTAAAAATAAAATTAATCTCTTGAAATAAAACTTTTCACCCTCTCTTCAATAAAATTCTTACATAAAACAACTCCAGATCTTCTTCTCAACAAATCTCTTGATCTTCTCTTGCAATGCCCTGTAAATCAAAAGTCTTCCATCTCTTTCTTTCAATCTGAAAAATCAATGACCTTTCATATTCCTCAGAACTCTTTGCAAATTCCTGCAATCTTATTTCATCTCCAATAAAATCAAAAAAATCAATTCATCTTTGAAAACCAATCTGCCTCAAAAATAATCTTCAATCTGTAAAGAATCTTTCTCATTGCATCATTGTTATCTCTGCAATTTTTCATAAAAATCTTTTCTAAAATTCTTCAATAGTTTTCTAAAAAATTGCTTTTAAAAAGCAATAGCAATCTCCTATAAAGGCTCCTTAATTCTATAATAAATCTTAAGCCTTTTAATTAAAAATGGAAATTTAAAAAGGTTTCCAAAAATCTTTTATAAAACATGCCCACTTATATCGAGCTCCCTCCTTATACCATGCACCTTTCTTTAAAAATTTACATTTTAAATGTCATAAAATATGACATGCCAAAGTTGCTAAGTTTAAACAAAAATAAACCTTCCCTTTTTGAATGTGTCGCGGGCCCTTCAAAGCATTTTCAAATGTTTTTAAACTCATAAAATCTCTAAGGAAAAACGTGCTCCATAACAAACCTTTTAAGAGAGCCATTTGAATTGATTTTCCCGCCCGAGCACTTTTGGGAGAGACCGATGGAATCGGTAAGGAATATGAAGTGGGCCGGTCACCACCATGACTAGGAACCCCTCCAAACAGTGGTACTTAAGTTGTATACCCGCTATTGTGAGTCACTTTTCAAACATACGAAAAGTGTATGACAGGTAGGGGGTTTAGAGACTTAGAAATAAATAATGATTTAAAGTAGATAATACATCTTTAGTCATCCTTATTGCAATGTCAAAAACACCACATCATACTGATCACCTTACCCTCGAGCATGTCTGATGCAATATTGATATCAGTACACATTATCTAAACATCAAATTCAAAGCACCCTTGAAAAGATAAACTCTTTTGAGCCATGAGCAAAAAGATTTAATACTTCAACATATACGATTTAAGCTCCTGAGATTACCTCCATCATAATAAAAACTTAGACAATTGAAAACCTCAAATGATCTCCAAAAACATATCTCTGTGAAATGATTGATTGATTATCTCTTGCAATCAATGTAACCTTGAGAATGAAACAAGCCCTCTCATGATTATAAAGACTTGATCAAGTACTACACACAAAGTAAACCCTCCAACATAAATACCTGATCTGCACTGGTCTTGTAGAACTGAAGCAAGTGAACTTTGTCAAGCCAAGATCAATCATACATTGTAACACCAACATGATCAATCTGTGTAAATATGAACATGCATGTAACCCATTTGAACTCCTGTATGATCAACATCCTCAAACACATTACTGACATCCTGATGTAGCTCAATCTTGAGAATCTATTCAAGAAGATTTTGCACAAACACAATTGATATTCTTAAAGCAACATTTTCACAGATCAATATTATCATCAACTCGGTCTGAATAACACAAGACTTTACCATACTGAACAAGCTATGATATGACAATAGAAAGAACACATGAGATGATGTCTCCTACTCAATATCAACCTTGCACATGATGATGATCTTATCAAAACATAAACAAACATTATTCTTCATAACTCCTGGCTATCTTGATGATATTGATTTCCTGATATGAAGATCAATCCCAACATCTATGACAACCTGAAAGAACACCCTTCTTGACATCAATGACAACCTGACTCCATCAATAAGGAGATAGAGAGTGAGGCACATGGCCAGGGACATAGGGAGAGAGATCAAGAGAGGTAGAGGGATGATAGAGATAGGGAGATAGGGGAGAGATAGGAGATATAGGTTTAGAGTTAATTGGATTTAGGGTGTACTTGGGTTTAGGGTTTCTCAATTTTGGAGATAGCTAGATAGAAAGAGAGAGGAGACAGATAGGGAGAGATAGAGGTGACAAAGGGGAGAGATAGGGAGATAGAGAGTGAGCAAGATGTCCAGAGAAATAGGGAGAAGGATTGAGAGGTAGAGCTAAATGATAGAGATAGGGAGATAAGGGAGAGATAGGAGATAGGGTTTAGGGTTGCTCACGTTTAGGGTTTAGGGTTTAGGGGTTAGGGATTAAGGTTTAGGGGCATTATTTAGGGTTTAGGGTTTATGGTTTAGGGGTTAAGGTTTAGAGGTTTAGGGTTTAGTGTTTAGAGAGAGAGGATGTTTAGAGAGAGAGGACCAATAGGGAGATATAGAAACCCCTATCTCCTCTATCTCTTGCCTCTCTCCCCCTATCATTCCTATCTCCTCCTCTATCTTTCCCTCTCCTCTATCTCTTCCTATCTGTCTCCTCTCTATCTCTATGTACCTAGCCATCTCTCCCAATCTCTTTATCTCTTGCCTCTCTCCCCCTATCATTCCTATATATCCTATCTCTCCCCTCTATCTTTCTCTCTCCCTTATTGACGAAGGAAATGGAAACAAGAAAATGAGGACTCCCTTTCTTAGGTTTAGGGTTTAGAAAAATGAGAGGTCGATCCCGAGTGTCACAAGTTTGATCTCAATTGTTGACACAAATATCATCTAATATGTAAGTTAAACATGAAATGATTTGTTAGAATTTACACCAAAACTACTTGCTTTTACAATTCTTTTATGACAATTATCTATTCAAAAGTACCTTTGAAATACTATGAGATACCTTAGTATAAGTAAATCATATAAAAATCAAATCTATATATCATCATAATCCTATATAAATTTTGATGGTTTGTCCAAAATCTCTCCTTTCATATGATACAGCCTTTCTAAAATTTGGATTGTATTTTATAGCTAAAATGCCTAAATACTAAAATACTAAAATAAAAAGCAATGAAAATAATTGAGAAAAAGAAAACGGATATCCATTTTGAAAAACATAAAAAGCGAAAAAGACACTATGTTTTTGCAAACTCGCGGCTTGCAAAATGCAGTGGCATCTTTGAAGAATAGATATCAGAGGTGAATGGATATCCAATCCAAAAAGGTAAGATCTTTAGCATTTTTTTTGTTTGTTTTGTATATTCAAGCAAATTTTTTGGTTTTTTATGCTAAGTGGGTATGTTTTCCTTTTTTAATTAGGTAAAATGGATGCACAAAATGAAAACCCAAACCCTCCACCACCAAACCCTCCCCCTCCAACAATAGAAGAGAATATTCAAAGAAATATTGATCATATAAGTAGGATCATAGAAATGTATCGCCGCCACCCTTGATTGTCTACAATGACATCAAATTTAGAGGGAATCATTAATCATGTTCAAACCTTGTCAACCCAACACGAATCATTTAGGCAATGGCAAGAAGCCAAGAAGGCCGAATATGCTAACGGTTTGTCATATGATGAAGTCAAAGAATTAGAGATTACAAAAACTATGTTAGCCCAACACTTTGTTAATCCTAAAACCAGATTGCATGTTCATGTCCGTAAGCCCAAGTTTTCAATCAAATGGTCTATTCATAAGGGCATTAGTCAAAACTTTTGGGATCGTTGGTGGATGGTTTTTGATAAACCACCCAACAACAATTAGATGTACCTTTGTATTTCCTTCGTAAACTCTATGCAAATTTCGTCATGGGTCAACATGTTAATTATTTTGATTTTAGAGAGTTTCAAGGAGTGGGCAAAGGAATGCCTCAAGATAGACCTGGGGCAATTAGACAAGTACAAGGTCCCTATATTCCCCCTCTTGCTACCCCTTCTCCACCCCCAATGCAACACCCAGACGTTGTTACAAATACAACACAACAAGGCCTTAGTGCCATACACTCTTTGACCGAGCATTTGATTATATAGACATCTTAGTTTGCACAAGCACATGATGAAGGTGATGATATTGGATCACCTGGTTCTACTAGATTATCGGCGTCTACACATGTATGTGTGCCCCATCATTGCATTTCTTGCAATCATTTATGCTTAGGTCCTATTATGGAGAGTAGTGAGCCACCATTGAACACATCAGAGTACGATCTCCATTCACGAGATGAGGCAATGGGGTCTAGAACTCAAGCTGAGGGGTCAAGGACAAGAGTAGAAGCTACCAGATCAGTGAACCATAGAGAAGGAGAAATGCATGAGCAATCTTTTGTGCAGGTAAAATTTAAAGTTAAATTTTATGGTCTATTCCATTTGAATATATAAACAAATTTATTAGTGCTAATGTATCTAAGTGGGATAACAGTTGATGACAAAGGAGGAGTTGACAGAAGTTCATCATGGAACTTTGTCTGCCGTCCAATTTGGCTTGGACTTGCTGGTATAATTTGTTCTACACATCAACTTTTTTTTATGCATTTATTTCTTTGTGAGTAATTATATATTAATTTATATCTTGATGTTAATTTTATTTTATAGTCAATCAAAAATGTGAATGATGTGGCATCTCTGCCAATAGTCTTTTCTCGAACTCCTGATCGACCCAAGGGACTATCATTTGCAAAACAGTTTTCTCAATGCCAACAAAGGGTGGAGGTAATTTGATTGAATTGTACTTTAATTGATAATTTAGAAAACTTAAATATTTGATTATAGTCATTAGAGTCTTACATTCTTGTCATTTCGATAATTCAGAGTCCTTCTCAATTAATGTAGGAGGCCTTGATGGTGGTATGTGCTTGTTTTCTAGTAGATAAGTTTTTGTGTAGTGCACTCTAGATTATTTGTGTGTAACACATCTAACCTTTTTAAATGTATGCATTTCCTATTTTGTTTAATAATTATATATTAATTTATTTCAATGTTACTTTGCTTTTATGTAGTCTCTTGAGAATGTGAGTGATGTGCCACCTTTGCCATCATGCTTCACTAAGACACCTGATCGTCTTAAGAGAAAATCATTTGCAGAACGATTGTCCGAACAACAACATAGAGTCGAGGTAATTGAATTGAATTTTTCTAAATAATTGATAGTTTATCTAGCGGTCTTATAGTTGATTGTAGTGATTTAGATGTATGTTAATAAATGAAAGTTCTTAATTGTAGTAGATAAGAATCTATTTACTAACTTTAACTTATGTTTATTTACCATTGAAGAGATTAATCAAATTTGTGAATTGACTTGTTAATGCAGGAAGCTTCGCCTCTATCAATTACTAGACATTTTGGTACAAAGAGGACACTTTTTCAGGATCCATCACAAATTGAGGATCCATCATAGATTGAGGGTCAAGTGGACTTGTAGTATTTGATGTAGCTATTTGGCATGTAGATTGTATAGAGATTTTGAGACAGGGCATATGCCACATTTTGTAAAAAATGTTTTGAGTTGGCATATTTGCCAAATTTTTGTATATGTCTACCATTATGGACTAGATTTTAATATATATACACCTTGATATACAATATAATTTAAATTCCTTATGTGCATGTCATGATACTTCCCATGATGCCATACATTATGATGATAGTTCTTTAGTCCATTGATGATATGTTTAGCATTGAGAATGGTTTTAGATCAATAGAATCAATATGACAAAATTCCTTATATGCCCTAATCAAGCATAGTAGCTTGAAATCTAATAAGGTCATGATAAACCATTTCATCATGTATTTAGTCTTCATCTTGTCAAATTTTGTAAATATGTCAAAGTTGTCATATGAAAAATGTAAAAAAAATGCAAAAGTATGGAAGATGAACAGTCAAGTACTCAAAAGTCAGTTGGAGACTATTGGTTTCCCTCAAATCATGTATAAATATGCATAAACCTTCATGGAAAAGGCATTGGAGATGTATTGAAAACATTTTGAAGATGAATTGAAGACAAGTTTGAATGAAATTAATGTCAAGAAACTCTATTTTTGCAGATTTTACTATTTTCCTGCTATTTCTTTGTTTAGTACAACCCTGTATGGATGTGTTAGGGCCTGAGAGAAATTGTAATTGAAAGCTGGTGGAATCTATTTCAGTTGGGTGTGTGTGTATGCAAATTCCATTTATGGCCGAGAAGCTCTCTATTTACTATTATTCAACTCTTGTTGATAGGAGGTTAGCTCTACAACTATTGCAATTTATGTATGAAACCTAGATGCCTACGAGATCATATATATATATGTATGTATGTATGTAAATCCTATTTATGGTCAAGTAGCTCTCTATTTACTATCATTGAACTCTCATTGATAGGAGGTTGGCTCTCCGACTATTGCAATTCAATCCATTTGTAATGATGCCTCTATCATGTTGAGTTTTATCCTATCTCTGCATCAAGTTAAAATTATGAAGATGACAACACCATACAATCCTCATTGGGATGTTAAAATGCACAAAACAATCATACAAGACAGTCATTCATGAAATTACTATGCAAAGAGGGTTTATAAGTTGCATTAGGGTTTGTATAAATGATCTAATGGATTTATAAGGTTGTCAAACACCAAAATGGATGATTTGTATGAGTTTTGGGACTGTCACAGTCCATGTACAACTTGCCCTTTATGATTGTTAAAAAGATACACATGGCTATCCAAAAACTGCCCTTTATGACTATCCTAAAACATCGTGTATATGCTCATAAAAGCCATCAAACTCTAAGAATAAACTCGTCATTTGATAAGGAGTGGAAGGATAAAGTCACATTCCAAAAAACCTCATTTTGTGCACCAAGCGTCCCAGTGATTCCGGGCAAGAGGCTATCGGCAAAGTCCCTTAAGATCCTTGAGACCAAAAAATTGTCAAACTTTGACGGAGCAGTTCTTAGAATTCGTAATAGCTGGGAATGTTCTATTTAGACCTACAGGTGCACATGGAGTCCATCCACAATACCCTCTCTCATTTTTGGTCAACTCGATTCCATTTGACCGTGCCGAAATCAAACGCATTGTTGCAAAATGCTTCAATTTGATGCAGTGGAAAGGTGCTAGGTGTGACATTTTTCATTCCATAGCTCGTGGGGTCGAACGGACTGCGCCAACGTGTTGGGGTGGGTGGGTAAATGCCATTGGGGGTCTCATTTGGTGCGCCAAGCATCCCAGTGATTCCAAGCAAGAGGCTACTGGCAAAGTCCCTTAAGATCCCTAAGACCAAAAAACTACCAAACTTTGACGGAGCAGTTCTCAGAATTCATGATAGATGGGAATGTTCTATTTGGACCTACAGGTGCATGTGCAGTCCATCCACAATAACCTCTCTCATTTTTGGTCAACTCCATTCCATTTGACCGTGTCGAAATCAAACGCATTGTTGCAAAATGCTTCAATTTGATGCAGTGGAAAGGTGCTAGGTGTGACATTTTTCATTCCATAGCTCGTGGGGTCGAACGGATTGTGTGGGCGGGTAAATGCCATTTGGAGGTCTCGTTTGGTGTGCCAAGCATCCCAGTGATTCCAGGCAAGAGGCTACCAGCAAAGTCCCTTAAGATCCCTAAGACCAAAAAACTACCAAACTTTGACGGAGCAGTTCTTAGAATTTGTGATAGCTGGGAATGTTCTATTTGGACCTACAGGTGCATGTGGAGTCTATCCACAATAACCTCTCTCATTTTTGGTCAATTCCATTCCATTTGATCGTGTTGAAATCAAACACATTGTTGCAAAATGCTTCAATTTGATGCAGTGGAAAGGTGCTAGGTGTGACATTTTTCATTCCATAGCTCGTGGGGTTGAACGAACTGCGCCAACGCGTCAGGGTGGATGGGTAAATGCCATTGGAGGTCTCGTTTGGTGCGCCAAGCATCCCAGTGATTCCGGGCAAGAGGCTACCAGCAAAGTCCCGTAAGATCCCTGAGACCAAAAAATGGCCAAACTTTGACGGAGCAGTTCTCAGAATTCGTGATAGCTGGGAATGTTCTATTTGGACCTACAGGTGTACATGGTGGTGCAGGAGCACCTACCTAACAGCTGGCCTTCATGAGGCAGTTAGTAGTTTAGGTCTTGTTTATGATTCCAAGAAGGTCTGTTAAGACCAATTGCATGTAATAAGGTCATGCTGATCAGAATAAGATCATGCTGACCAGGCTTTTGCTATTTTTAGCTAGTTAGTTATAACAGCTGTCATGATGTATGTTCGGTTGGATCTCCCAGCCGCTTGGAGAGTTCCCAGCCGCTTGGAGTCAGGTCAGTAGTACTCGTAGGAAAGTCTTTATAAGCATGAGATCGTTTGATATTGCAGAGAGAGACAGATATCATCGATCGAGCTTGAGTGAGACTGAGAGAGAGATTGATCATATTGTATTACATCTTTGAAATCAATAAAGTGATCCTGTTTGTGTTCTTGCTCTGGTTGCATTCCATTACTTGATTGATCTGCTAGTTTGAGAGGGTGTCATGGATTTCCTGATCCATTCCACCGGTTGACTCATCTGATCGGTGGAATGGTAATGTACAGTAGGTTAGATTGTAGTTTGTTTTCTGTTTACATGCAGGTGTGCAGGATCGCGGTCGACAGATGCTGAGAAGCCTAGCATCCTCATGTGCTAGGTCAAGTTGACAAACTGGAGTTGGAAGATCACCCTGAGGTTGGATCGGGTCATCCCTGGTGGATCGGCGAAGGGAAATTTTGCTAAGTGAAGAAGTTCGTGAAGACGGCATCATCAGGATATCTTGGTGAATATCCTGCAGACAGTTCGGACATCGTCATCCGGATAAGTGGAGAAGATCGGCATGATGTTGTCGATTGCATGAAGTGTGAGTTCGTCGGGGTGATCATCAGCAGGAGGAGCCGAGGAGTGTATCGGCATCAGGATCATCATATCGGGAGTGCCAAACATCCGCATATCGCGAGTAGATGCGGAAGAGAAAGTTCATGTTTTTGGCTAAGTGTTGAAGAGGTCATCAGGATATTGGGTGACGTCATCGTCATCAGGATATGACGTCATCGTCATCAGGATATTGAGATATCCCCCCTATGCGAGTTCATCCTACTGTCGTTAAGTATCGGCATCGGCAGAAAGTGTATTAGCGTCATCAGGAGGTTTCGAAGAGAACCGGATAAAGTAGATCATGATGCTGTTGCTTGTGTCGTCGGGTAGCGGAGCATCGAAGGTAAGCTGCTGAAGGTGAACGTCATCAGGATATTTGGGACAACCGGATGTTGAATATCCTGCTGACGAAGGAAGTGTTGCATATGATGATGACGATGGAGTTCGGAGCCCGATGAACAGTGCAACCGGAGGATGTGTGCGCCCGCTGAACATCATGATGATGATGTTAGAAGGAAAGCGGAGGTGAACAGTAGTCGGCAGGCGGATGTTTGCGATCGTCTGAAACATGATGATGCTGACTGTGTAACGCAGAACATGATGATGCTGTTGGTAGTTTTAGGGAATATGATGATGATGGCGAAGATGATGATGATGAGGTTGGTCTGCAGACATTCATGCTATATGCGAAGGTTATAGTGTGGATGCCTCTGCATCATAGTGGTATCAGAGCTCAGCAAAATATCTGGGCTGTTGTGTGTTGATTCTGTCACCGAAAGGGTAGAGGTAGAGATAGAGTTGAGTTGTGTGTTGATTGTGAGGTTGACAAAATGCCTCCTAAAGGTAGTGGTACTGCAAGGGAGTTGCAGGAACTGAAGGAGAAACATGCTAGAGAGATGAGGAAGATGAAGGAGCTTGCTGAAGCACTTCAAGCCAGGCTGACAGCCCTGGAAAAGAACAAAAAGAGGGAGGTAGAAGATAGTGAGTCTGAAGAAGAGGCAGATACTGTTGAAGAGTATGAAGAGGTAGCTGAAGATCTGGATGCTGAAGACCAGAGATTGGCAAAACTGTTAAAGGCAGTGCAGAGTGAAAAACCTAAGGTGAAGGTTGATGTTACCAAGTATACTGGAAGCTTGAATGAAGATGAGTTGTTGGACTGGATTGCTGCACTGGATAATCACTTTGAATGTGAAGATGTTGCTGAGGATCAGAAAGTCAAGATTGCAAAGACCAAGTTAGGAGGTCATGCTTTGGTATGGTGGGATTATGTACAATCTGAGAGAAGGAAACAAGGGAAGTCTAAGATCACTTCATGGGATAAGATGGTAGCAAGGATCAAGGGTAAATTCTTGCCAAGGGATTATGAAATCCAGATGTTTAAGAAGCTGCAATTTTTAAAGCAGAAAGACAGGGATGTGAAAGCCTATACTGAGGAATTTTATCTGTTAAGTATGAGATCTGGTCATCATGAGAATGAGGTAGAAAAGGTGGCTAGGTACTTGGCTGGTTTGAGGTTTAACATACAGGATGAGTTAGTTTTAGCTAACCCTAAGAATGTGGAGGATTGTTATCAAATGGCAATCAGGATTGAAGAAAAGCTGAATAGAGGACATGATAAGTCCATGAGAGGAAGAGGAAACAATAGGGGAAGAGGAGCAGCCCCTGCACAAAAGCAAACCAATGAGGTTCAAGAAGACACTGGGAAAGGACAGGGACAGTCTGATTTTAGAGGTGGATGGAAAGGTAATAGAGGAAGATTTGGAGGTGGTAGAGGTTCTACTACATTTTCAGGAAAATGTTACACCTGTGGAGAGTTTGGTCATCCATCCTTCAAATGTCCAGAAAACAAAGGCTCATCATCCAGAAATGATAGAACAAGTGACAAGAGAGTACAACTTGTACAAGAAGAGAAAGTAGAAGAAAGTGCACAGAGTTCAAACAGAGAACCTGATAATGTTGGATATCCAGAGAGTGGAGAATCATTGATGTTAAGGAGAATTAGTTTGCAGGCATCACAGGATCTGATGCAAAGAAGAGCTCTTTTCAAAACCACATGTAAGAGCAAAGGTAAGGTATGTAAAGTTGTCATTGATACTGGTTCAACAGACAACATGGTATCTAAGGAAATGGTGGATAAACTGAAGCTGGAAAGGATTCCACATCCACACCCTTACAAGGCATCTTGGGTGAGTGATAGGCAATCACTTTTTGTCTCTGAACAGGCATATGTGGATTTCCAGATTGGGCCATATCAGGATAGAATTTTGTGTGATATATTGCCTATGGAATGTTGTCACCTACTGTTGGGTAGACCATGGCAATTTGACAGAAGGGTACTGTATGATGGGTATGCTAATACCTACACCATCAAGAAGGATGGGAAGATTATTAAGTTGATGCCATTGCAGGCAAAAGCTGCAGTACAGAAGGCAGCTCAAATCATTTTAATGGGAAAGAAGGAGTATGTGCAGATGCCTAGAGGAGCAGGCATGAAGGCAGTTCAGGACACTGCAGGGAAAGGAGTTGTTACAGACAACAAGCTGAAGACAGTTTCAGTTGTGACTGACAGAGGTCAGCAGCAGGTTCAGAAACAGGGGTGCAAACAGCAACCAGTTCAGAGGATTGACAAGGATGTTGTCATAGTTGGGACTATTGTTTGTCCTATAAGAGTTGAAAGGAAGATAGACTTGAACACTTCAAAAGTTCAAGAGGTAGTTCAGCCAGAGGTTCTGGTCAGACAATCTGACAAACACAGGGTATGTGAGAGAAAGGCCTACATCAACAGGCATGCAGATTTACTTGCCAGAAAGCAAGTTACAGTTCAGAAGTCTTGGAGAAGCCAAGAGATAGCAGCAGACAAAGCTGGAGCAGGTCAGAAGACTGACAAAGCAAAGTGTAAAGGTGGAAGCCTTCCACATACTCAACTCATGAGACATGAGTTCTTTTCTGTTGGGGAGTATGGTGCAGGAGCACCTACCTAACAGCTGGCCTTCATGAGGCAGTTAGTAGTTTAGGTCTTGTTTATGATTCCAAGAAGGTCTGTTAAGACCAATTGCATGTAATAAGGTCATGCTGATCAGAATAAGATCATGCTGACCAGGCTTTTGCTATTTTTAGCTAGTTAGTTATAACAGCTGTCATGATGTATGTTCGGTTGGATCTCCCAGCCGCTTGGAGAGTTCCCAGCCGCTTGGAGTCGGGTCAGTAGTACTCGTAGGAAAGTCTTTATAAGCATGAGATCGTTTGATATTGCAGAGAGAGACAGATATCATCGATCGAGCTTGAGTGAGACTGAGAGAGAGATTGATCATATTGTATTGCATCTTTGAAATCAATAAAGTGATCCTGTTTGTGTTCTTGCTCTGGTTGCATTCCATTACTTGATTGATCTGCTGGTTTGAGAGGGTGTCATGGATTTCCTGATCCATTCCACCGGTTGACTCATCTGATCGGTGGAATGGTAATGTACAGTAGGTTAGATTGTAGTTTGTTTTCTGTTTACATGCAGGTGTGCAGGATCACGGTCGACAGATGCTGAGAAGCCTAGCATCCTCATGTGCTAGGTCAAGTTGACAAACTGGAGTTGGAAGATCACCCTGAGGTTGGATCGGGTCATCCCTGGTGGATCGGCGAAGGGAAATTTCGCTAAGTGAAGAAGTTCGTGAAGACGGCATCATCAGGATATCTTGGTGAATATCCTGCAGACAGTTCGGACATCGTCATCCGGATAAGTGGAGAAGATCGGCATGATGTTGTCGATTGCATGAAGTGTGAGTTCGTCGGGGTGATCATCAGCAGGAGGAGCCGAGGAGTGTATCGGCATCAGGATCATCATATCGGGAGTGCCAAACATCCGCATATCGCGAGTAGATGCGGAAGAGAAAGTTCGTGTTTTTGGCTAAGTGTTGAAGAGGTCATCAGGATATTGGGTGACGTCATCGTCATCAAGATATGACGTCATCGTCATCAGGATATTGAGATATCCCCCCTATGCAAGTTCATCCTGCTGTCGTTAAGTATCGGCATCGGCAGAAAGTGTATTAGCGTCATCAGGAGGTTTCGAAGAGAACCGGATAAAGTAGATCATGACGCTGTTGCTTGTGTCGTCGGGTAGCGGAGCATCGAAGGTAAGCTGCTGAAGGTGAACGTCATCAGGATATTTGGGACAACCGGATGTTGAATATCCTGCTGACGAAGGAAGTGTTGCATATGATGATGACGATGGAGTTCGGAGCCCGATGAACAGTGCAACCGGAGGATGTGTGCGCCCGCTGAACATCATGATGATGATGTTAGAAGGAAAGCGGAGGTGAACAGTAGTCGGCAGGCGGATGTTTGCGATCGTCTGAAACATGATGATGCTGACTGTGTAACGCAGAACATGATGATGCTGTTGGTAGTTTTAGGGAATATGATGATGATGGCGAAGATGATGATGATGAGGTTGGTCTGCAGACATTCATGCTATATGCGAAGGTTATAAGAATTCGTGATAGCTGGGAATGTTCTATTTGGACCTACAGGTGTACATGGAGTCTGTCCACAATAACCTCTCTCATTTTTGGTCAAATCCATTCCATTTGACCATGTCGAAATCAAACGCATTGTTGCAAAATACTTCAATTTGATGTAGTGGAAAGGTGCTAGGTGTGACATTTTTCATTCCATAGCTCATGGGGTCAAATGGACTGTGCCAACGCGTTGGGGTGGGTGGGTAAATGCCATTAGAGGTCTCATTTGGTGCGCCAAGTGTCCTAGTGATTTCGGGCAAGAGGTGACCGGCAAAGTCCCTTAAGATCCCTAAGACTAAAAAACTCCCAAACTTTGACGGAGTAGTTCTCATAATTCGTGACAGTTGGGAATGTTTTGTTTGGACCTACAGGTGCACGTGGAGTCTGTCCACAATAACCTCTCTTATTTTTGGTCAAATCCATTCCGTTTGAGCATGCCGAAATCAAACGCATTGTTGCAAAATGCTTCAATTTGATGCAGTGGAAAGGTGCTAGGTGTGACATTTTTCATTCCATAGCTCGTGGGGTCGAACGGACTGCGCCAATGTGTTGGGGTGGGTGGGTAAATGCCATTGGAGGTCTTGTTTGGTACGCCAAGCGTCCCAGTGATTCCGGACAAGAGGCTACCGGCAAAGTCCCGTAAGATCCCTGAGACCAAAAAATTGCCAAACTTTGACGTAGCAGTTCTTAGAATTCATGATAGCTGGGAATGTTTTGTTTAGACCTACAGGTGCACGTGGAGTCTGTCCACAATAATCTCTCCCATTTTTGGTCAACTCCATTCTGTTTGACCGTGCCGAAATTAAATGCATTGTTGCAAAATGCTTCAATTTGATGCATTGGAAAGGTGCTAGGTGTGACATTTTTCATTTCATAGCTCGTGGGGTCAAACAGACTATGCCAATGCATCTGGGTGGATGGGTAAATGCCATTGGAGGTCTCATTTCGTGCGCCAAGCGTCCCAGTCGTTCCGAGCTGTAAGCTACCGACAAAGTCAAAAGTTGCTAGGATTGAAATTTTGCATTCTATAGGTCCTGGGGCTGAACAAATAGCGCCAATACGTCGAGGTGGGTGAGTAAATGCTAGGGGAGGTCTCATTTTGTGTGCAAAGCATCCTAGTCCTTCTTAGCTGTAAGCTATCGGCAAAGTGACTTTGCCGGTAGCTTATAGCTTGGAACAACTCAGATGCTTTGCACACAAAACGAGACCTCCCCTAGCATTTACCCACCCACCCCGACGTGTTGGCATAATCCATTTGGTCCCAGGACCTATGGAATGCAAAATTTCAATCCTAGCAACTTTTGACTTTGTTGGTAGCTTATAGCTCGGAATGACTGGGATGCTTGGCGCACGAAATGAGACTTCCAATGGCATTTACCCGTCCACCCTAATGCATTGGCGCAGTTCGTTCGACCCCACGAGCTATGGAATGAAAAATGTCACACCTAGCACCTTTCCACTGCATCAAATTGAAGCATTTTGTAATAATGCATTTGATTTCAGCACGGTCAAATGGAATGGAGTTGACCAAAAATGAGAGAGGTTATTGTGGATGGAATCCACATACACCTGTAGGTCCAAACAGAACATTCCCAGCTATCACAAATTCTGAGAACTGCTCCGTCAAAGTTTGGCAATTTTTTGGTCTCAGGGATCTTACAGGACTTTGCCGGTAGCCTCTTGCCTGGAATCACTGGGATGCTTGGCACACCAAATGAGACCTCCAATGGCATTTACCTGCCCACCCCGACGCATTGGCCCAGTCCGTTCGACCCCACAAGCTATGGAATGAAAAATGTCACACCTAGCACCTTTCCACTGCATCAAATTGAAGCATTTTGCAACAATGCGTTTGATTTCATAACGGTCAAATGGAATGGAGTTGACCAAAAATGAGAGAGGTTATTATGGATGGACTCCACATGCACTTGTAGGTCCAAACTGAACATTCCCAGCTATCACAAATTCTGAGAACTGCTCCATCAAAGTTTGGCAGTTTTTTGGTCTCAGGGATCTTAAGGGACTTTGTCGGTAGCCTCTTGCTCGGAATCACTGGGATGCTTGGCGCACCAAATGAGACCTCCAATGGCATTTACCTGCCCACCCCGACGCATTGGCGTGGTCCATTCGACCCCATGAGCTATGGAATGAAAAATGTCACACCTAGCACCTTTCCATTGCATCAAATTGAAGCATTTTGTAACAATGCGTTTGATTTCGGCACGGTCAAATGGAATGGATTTATCCAAAAATGAGAGAGGTTATTATGGATGGACTCCACATACACCTGTAGGTCTAAACAGAACATTCCCAGCTATCACAAATTTTGAGAACTGCTCCGTCAAAGTTTGGCATTTTTTTGGTCTCAAGGATCTTACGGGACTTTGTCGGTAGCCTCTTGCCCGAAATCACTGGGACGCTTGGTGCACCAAATGAGACCTCTAATGGCATTTACCCACCCACCCCGACACGTTGGCGCAGTCCGTTTGACCCCACGAGCTATGGAATGAAAATTGTCACACCTAGCACCTTTCCACTGCATCAAATTGAAGCATTTTGAAACAATGCGTTTGATTTCGGCACGGGCAAACGGAATGGAATTGACCAAAAATGAGAGAGTTTATTGTGGATGGACCCCATGTGCACCTATAGGTCCAAACAAAACATTCCTAGCTATCACGAATTCTGAGAACTGCTCCATCAAAGTTTGGCAGTTTTTTGGTCTTAGGGATCTTAAGGGACTTTGCCGGTAGCCTCTTGCCTGGAATCACTGGGATGCTTGGCGCACAAAATGAGACCTCCCCTAGCATTTACCCACCCACCCCAATGTGTTGGCGTAGTTCATTCGGCCCCATGATGAGTAGAACAAAAATATTGTTCCAGTTGACACATTCTCAATCATTAACATGGATGATATCTTAGTACCATTCCTTTAGGCACAATATGAGCTTCCAATGGAAGGCACAATTGTGAGATTAGAGATGATGAAAAGTGTGCATTATTCACAATCATGTTTTACTTGTCTTCAATGATGATTCCTTGATTCAATTTAATCCTTTGATAATACATTTTAACCTCCTTGTGAAAGCGCACTTTCAAGGTTGCTTAAGCAAGAGCTAGCACCTCAACATCTAGGTGTACTTTTGGCGTTCTAGAAGCATGAACTAGCACCTCAAATAGTAAGGTACTCATTCTAGGTTGTTTATTCAATAATTGGTGCCTTGTATTCATTATCAAGGTGCATATCCAAAGTCATAGAGATATGAAGTGGCACCTCACTAATCTAGGTGCACATTTGATGGTGTAGAGAGGTAGATGTGCACCCAAGTCATCATTTGATGCCTTCAATAACTATAAACTCCTTTGATGATGCAATTTATCCTTCCAATTCACTATCTAGCCTTAGGTGCACATTTTAGGTTGATCAATCATAATCTAGTGCCCTAAGTACCAAGGCGCACTTTTAGGTTAGTTTGATCAAGGATTAGTGCCTTCACTTCTAGGCGGAAGTTTGGAGTTGAAATACATCAAAATAACAAGTTTCTTCATCACTTCAAACATCTTTAACACTTTGAAGATCTCCAATGCATGATTGAATATCAAGAAACCAATGTATCATTTCATGAAGGTCTTGATGAGAAGAACAAAAAATATTTTTCAAGTTGACACATTCTCAATCATTGAACCAATGAAATTGATGCAAACATGCAATTTGTTCATGTTGTGCCATCATGTTGATGTAAACATTCTCTATCATTCATATTGTCACATGTTGTAAGCCATGTATGTGAAGATGTAAACATAGTATTGGTGACATGAGCAACACTACTACATATTCTTAAGTGTTGTAAATATGCATCTTCTTATTTAATCATGTGTTGTAAATGAAGGAATGCAATGATTGCAATATGTGCACAAAACATAATTTTTGATAAGGATTGAAAGGAAATGTTAATAAAATGCAATTGGCGGGTGTAAATCCAAAGTGTGGAAGCATAGACAAGGCATGTGAATAGTTTGGCATGACACCTCAAAGAGATGCTATCTCATGGAATGCAATGATTGCAAGATATGCACAAAATGGATTTTTTGAAAAGGCTTTAGAAACTTTGAAGCAAATACAATTGGAACGTTTAAAACCAAATTCCATAACCTTTGCAAGCATTCTCTCTACTTATGCCAAATTAGGATCTTATATATACATATATGCATAATGTCATGAAAATAATGTATAGTGTATATATCAAGCCATATAGGCATGTACAAATAAAACCATATGGGTATATACAACGATATACATCGATAACATACAAAAGTATGTTTACAAAGCCAAATAGGCATATGTAACAAAATGTCCCAAAATCAAATCTCCTATCTGTTAGGGTTAGCCGGCAGAAGATATCAATTAAATGCAAATAAAGATTAAACAGAAAAATGGAAATACACAGAATTAATAACAGCGAGAGACAAGTTTTAACATGGTTCACCCAAACTCGGGCTACATCCACCAAACAGAGAGTCCAATATTATTATCTAGTAAATCAAACCAATTACAATCAGCAATCCTTGCAACTCAATACTGTTGCAAAATGCTACAATACAATATATCAAAACCCTAACCCTTAGCCACTTTTATCAATCGTTTGTCGGTTACCAAAATAGGGTTTTCTTATGTCGGTCAATGAAAAATAACTCCCGTCTTGGGGGCGCTGCCCCTTGATCCCATAGGAATTTGGGGGGAAACCGCACCGATAAAAGTGGGGAAAATGTAACCTCTGAGTTTGATTAGGCTCCATATAACAACACTATTCAGATTGCTATCAAATAATCTATGGCTCTTTCTAGGCCATGAAGATGGTGAACCAGTCAATGACTCATACTCTATCGCTCATCGACTAGACCTCCTCGATAAAGATTTTTGAATTTCCACCTATTGATACAATCAAACAACGTGCACATTAATATAGAATTTAATATTCAAAATATATAACATGACATAAGTAATCAATCACTTACCGCCAATTGGTGGTCCCTCTTGATCATTTCTTGTCTCTCTTCTTCTATAGAGCTGGATGGGTAGGGGAGGTGATGTCCTGTGAGAAGCATGAACAAGAAAATTTAAGTAAACATGAATATCATAAATATGTACATTAAATGCTGCGCTTATTATAGGACTATTCTAGGACTATTTTATGACTGTTGTAGTTAAAACTATCCTAGTAGACATGTATAGGACTGTTATAGGACTGTCATCTCATGGAATACAATGATGGCAAGATTACTATCAAGATTAGTATGAAGATTAATTATGACTGTTATAGGACTTTTATAAGAATGCAAAGTAAGGAAGCACATGCAAGGCACATGAACTGTTTGGTGGAATACCTCAAAGAAATGAGAATTTTGTCAGATGTTGTAGTTGCAATTGCCATGTGACACATGTATGTAATATGTGAAAGCATAGACAAGGCACATGAACTATTCAGCAAAAGACATCAAATACATGTCATCACATGGAATGCCTTATGTAGAAAAAGGTACAAATGTGCAATATTAAGAAATACAAATGAGAACTAAAAATCATACCTTGAGTATAGTCAAAATAACCCACGATGCCATACAAAATAATTTATGATGCCATGCAAAATAATCTATGATGCCATGTAAAATAACTTTATTCGCAGTCCTGTATAGTCAAAAGCATGCATTATAGTTAAAGTAACAAGATTTTTAATAAAACAATTCTAAAAAATAGAAAAAACAAGAACAAGTTAAGATAAAAAAATGTCATCCCTGTCCATCTGGAAGTGTAAATGCTAGTCAAGCATACCTGAGGGGTCATCTCTTACCTTCAAAGTATCCAATATTGCTTCATGATCAGCATTACTAATTGTCCATAGTTCTTTTAATTTTGGTTTTCCACGATGCTTTAGTAACTTGACATTTGTTACTACAACTAGGTGAGAATACATCAATATGGTTTTATGCTTCTCAAAGTCTTCAAAGGCTGGGATGCCATTCTTTTTAATCATATATGTTCATAACCATGTCCCAGCAATAACAACTAATCCTGTAGGATATGTGAACCCATCATCATCTGTCATAGGTTGTGTTAGCTTTTGTTTTACCAATAGTCTGACCTCTCTTCATTTTCATGCGGTGCAACAACTGCATAAACATGACCTGGTTGTATAAGGTCTGAAAGATGTTCATAGTCAAATGAGCTCTCCATGTCATTGACGGAAGATGATTGACCTTCATATAAAGGGATTAAATATTGTGGAATCCATGCATCTATCCACTCACTTGACTCACAATTGTTCCAATCACATTTAATACAACTCTGACAAAAATAAGCTAATTCTCGTGTCCAAATAGTCCATGTACTTGCATCTGAGCTTTGAAATGAATGCATCTTTGATGATTCACTGATTCTCTGACATTCCAATTTCTCTATCGCTATCCCATCATCAGCCAACCAAAAGAACCTGCGCACTTCAGAATCAAGAGCCACTCCTCATGACAATGCATAGTTACACCACTTAACAATGGAGTCTGCATCACTGAATGTAGCACCACCTCTAATCTTTAGTTGTTCTTTAAAAAGAGCTCTCTTCACGCATGCACCTACTCCATCATGTTCACCTTTTCCGTGCCCGGCTTCAAAAAAATTCCAAATATGAGGTATACCCTTCTCTACATGCATTTTGCTCAACCAATAGAAATTAAGAGCATTCTTGAATTGACCAGTGCAATTATCTGACCAAATGAGATGTTGATCAATTCTAATATCTTTTTCTTGCAAGAACCCATAAAATTGTTGAAAACAATATTGCACAAACTCTACTGAATGAGATCGATCATCACTCATGTAAAAATGGTATTCTCTGACAATCTTCTTGTTCTCTTCTGTACTCTCGGGGGCATGTCTGTATGTGATGTGAACAAAAATAGCAATCTGAATAGAATTGTAGTACAGGGATTGAACTTCATTTTGGGGTTGCAATGTATAGTTTTCTGCAAAATCAACTATAGAGACAATAGTTCCAATCAGGAAAGAGTCTTTACACATCCTGAACTATTGATCTAACCATTGAGACCTATGGCTATGTCTGACATACTTGTAGAAAAGATTTTTCTTAAAATCACTAATAAAATCAGCAATACTTACCTCTCTTACAATCAACTCACATCTAGAACCTTCAACTCCTATTTTCAAATTGTATTTCACTATCTCATATCTCTTTTTCTCAACCATTCTCTTTCCAAAATCATGCCCGTTGCCCTCATGAAAACATGATACAAACTTTGATAACCCACCACATTGTAAACACTTTTCATTTAAACAATCATTCTTGTAGAACATGCAACCATCATCTCTAATACATAGAAATAAATCCAATAAGTCCCTAGATGACTTTGGTAGTTGAATTGCACCACACTCCTATAACATTTCGTTAGTGTGCAAAGTAGAACGAATATTGCATAATAATTCATGGTACATAGAAAACTCTACATGGTATTTGCAACAACATGTATTACAAACTTTAAGAGGAACACAATAAAATGGCTCAAGAGATTCAAATGCTCTTTGTGAGATTGTCATACCTAGGTGAGTTTCACAATATTTTTTGTACAATGTTGTTTGGCTACATTCCAAGTAATGTTTAGGATGTGGTGTGCGATCTTTATCACCAATTCTTAACTTTACAACATCTTTTGCATTTGGTGATACCCTAGAGTTAGTGTGCCAAAATCGTTCAATTTCTTCCTTTGTGCTATCAATTAGCTTCTTGTCAACTCATGGAAGCCTACCACTGAAAGCCCAAGTATCATTGGCAAGAGGACTATCTAGCCTTGATCTTAATGCTAGTGCTTTTGACAATGTTTTACAATTCAATCTTAAGTCAACACAAGTTTGCCTCATTAATCGAGCATTTCTTAATTGTTTTCTTACTATTGAGGTTGTTATTACTCTACGGGCAACACTTTTATCTTTCTCCTTGCTAGTCTTTCCAATAGAATTGAGTGCATTGAAAAGGCTTCTAACAATAATTTTATTCCGATCGGACACTTTTTTTAACCGAATCTTTAATTTCTTTAGTAAAGGTCTCATTTTGTACATCTTTAATAATTACACAAAAAGTTGGCATTGTTCGGTTAATGTTATCTTCTCAAAGTATTCATTGAAGAGTTTTGTAGCCCACAACCGAACCGTTCGTGATGACCTCTTGCCTTCAAGTTTTTCCATTATGTTCTCATTAATTTCAAGTAACCATTTTGGGGTTCTTGGGTGTTTTCCAATTTCATCACGGTTACTCTCTTCTTGACAAATGTCCTCTCTTCTTATGAAATTTGGAGATACATTGATTGTTCTTGTTTCATCCATGTTATCAACCTCATCAATTTTATTAACAAATGGATTATGGAGTGCAATTTCAACATCATGATGTTCATATCCACTTTCTTCAAGTGCACGTCTTCATTTTTCTTCTTCGTCTTTGTCCATGGTATTGCTATTATGAATAGGTGTTTCATAACATTTTTCAATATTTTCATTTGCAATGTCATGGTGAATTTCATTCTTATCTAACATTTCATTATAATCAAAATTAACATCTTCAATTTGCATGTCATTAGATGGTAAAGAAGAAGATTCACCTTGATGAGCATCCACCAAACCCACTCTTCCAATCCTCTTCCTTTCCCTATCTTTTTCCCTAATTGCTTCAATTTCCTCCAATGTAACTTTCCTCCTCCTTTTTGCTTTACAACGATTGTTGCTCCCCATTAGGGGAACAAAAATATCACCCTTACGATTGTAACAAGAAAATTGTCTCCAAAAGTGCATAAAAATATTCCTTTCACTGTCATAGCTAGAAATCATGAGTATTTTGACAGCAGAGGGTCTCTGGTTGCGGATGTTGGGCCCAACAATATTCCTTTTGTCTTTTTTCTGCATTTACAAAATGGATATCCATTTTGGAAATGAATATCCGTTTCTTAAATCCCAATTCTTTGCCAATGAACACTTTGCAACATCCATATCGCTACTACAAAATAGATATCCGTTTTATTATGTACATTTGGATTCTAGACTAGGGATTCATTTTATTAATCTATAAACTTGTGAATTACCATCTAATATGAATGTTTACACACTAATCCACCTAGGTATCAACTTAATAAAGCTCTGGATATAAGCCATTATTTGATTTGAGTAATCTTACTTTGGATACATTTGTGAAGACTCCTAAAGAGCCTGGACATACAATTGTAAAGATGATATAGCCTCCATATAAGCATAAAGATGATATATAATATTAGTTTGTTGAAGGCCATGTAAATTAGTCATTGATGAGGACTTTGCTACACCTAAAGTTGAGTCCTTTGTTTGGAACTTTGAAGCATGCAAAGAGGCAAGTGACTTGTAATGCTTAAGTAAACACAAGTCTCAACATGATGTAGTTCAACTTGATGACATGTCTAAATATGACACATTTTAGTTTGTATTGCATGAGGACTTCCTTATTCATGCATATCAAATTTATAATTAGGTATATTTTTCTGAAGTGTATGAGTTTGAGGCTTTCATTTTTTGTATTGACTCACTTGAAGATGCTAGCAGGGATGTGAACATGATTAATATGGGATCCAAGAGTTGTCCTTTTCCCATGCATTTGGAGTGGATTGTTGGCCCTTATGATTGTTTAAATCATGTTGGCCTAGCATTTGAATAGTTGCTTCGTGACATGGATGTGAATAGATAATGTATAGACTTTATCACACTTTAGGTTTTTCCCATTATATGCTAAAATGTTATGACTATCCACTTATTCTATTTTAAGCTATCATCAAATGAGGAGCTTCTAAAGGCAAAAATGTTGTTCCAAAAGAAGGCTCAATGTTATTCGTAAAGACATTAGATTGTTAAAATACAAATTCAAGGGTAGATATTCCTTGGTCTATTTTAGTATAGAGAAGCAAAATTGCAATATATGACTATCCTAGGAATTAGAATGGTTGATCATAGGATATTCGTGGCATTTTGATATTAATGGATGGATTGATGGATGTTTAGGGAGTTTAAGTTTAAATGTAATGTATGAGAATTCTTATTTATGAAGGATCTAATAGGTCCTATGTCTTCTTTGTAGGCCATTCAAGAAAGAAATGAAAAGATACCAAGGACTATCATAACACCTATTACAATTAGGTGCATCAAAGGATTGTCATCTAGGACCTTACCAATATGGGAAGTTATCAAAACCATGTCATGTTTAAAATTAAAGGCTTTATCACCTCTTTGTCCCTATAGGCCTATTAGAACAATAGGTCACATTTTATTCATATACCGGGGTTGAGAATAAACACTAAGCATTTGTAGTTATGGCAAGTGTAAATGGAAATAGATTACAACTTTAGACAATCTATCCTCTCCTAGATTGCACTGACTGAGTGGAAATTAAAAATTCCCTATCAATGTCCTTTATATACTAAAGGTATGGGTGAGAAAGGTAAACTTTGTATGTTGTACACAAGGCCTCAAATGTAAAATATATTATGACAATAACGATAAGGACTGTTAGGCATGAATGCTATCACTATTATAGATTGTCAAACCAACCATAGGCTGCCATAATAGTACACTGCTGACTATCATACCTTTAGGCATGGTGCCATGAACCTTATGAGTAGAATGCATTGGTATTTGTGAGAAATGTATTGCTTATGTTAAGAATAAGTATTTATATTGTTTGAACATCATCAAAAGGTGGACTACAAATACGACTTTGTCAAAGGAAAACTTTAGTGGCAAAAATCTAACTATGAACTATTGTGCCATCCAAGCATAATCATGACCAACATCAAGGGATAGTCAAGGCATGGGTGTCTTAAGAAACACAATTGAAATTGTCCATGGATATTTGAAGTAATTCACAATATTCATGATCAAGAATCAACTCTGACTATCTCAACAGTGGTAAATTTGGCTTCAAGACAATAAAAAATTAGGGATTCATTATCACCAAGTAATAAAGAAGAGTAACCATAAGTGTCGACCTTCAATTTCATTATACAAGAGGATGAAGAAGGGGCCATAGTATTTTCATACCATAATACAACATACAAAAGGAAAATCATGAAGTCAAAACATGTCCAAAGGGTATCTATGCTAAAGAGGAGACTTGTGAATGGACGATGACTATCACTGTCAAAATAAGATATAGTCTCACTAAGGACAGTTAGGTGATTTGTGGATTGTCATGACTACAAGGCATGAGAATCTTGTGTATGAAGAGGAAAGAAATATAAATAAAAGAAGATTGAAGGATTGTTGCACTTGGGTATAATGATCCTAAAGGATTGTCATGCTAAAAGGATAATCAACAGTACAAAGATTCATATTTCAAGGCTATCCTTAATCTCATTCACATGGTCCTAATGTTGGTTTGATTTGCATGGAGTGAGATGACACTATCAGGATTAATTGAAAAGGTGAAAGGGTTTGGTACCAAATTTGGTCACAAGTGTAAAAATTGCAATAAGCTTGAGAATATTGTTCACTAAACCTAGAACTATCACCAAGCAACATCCTATTCATAAGATGTGATCAACAAACATGTAAGAAAAATGGACATCAACCTTCTTGGTTATGCGTGCTTGATAAGAGCCCATGCTTTTCACAATGAGCCACCAATTTTTAACTAAATATTTCCATTAGAAAAAAATAAAAAAATGTTCCCCCAAATGAGGAAACTAGATTGTTAATTAGAATTCTATGTATAATGTGATATGAAACAATAGATACACCTATAAATGACCAACTAACTTTAAATTCTTGTATTATTGCCTCGATGTTTCAAATATGTTGCTTCTCTTCATCCAAAACCAATGGTACAAAAAATTTCATAAATCAAGGAAACGGATATCTATTTTGAGTTGCTTTTACCGAAGTAAAATGGATATCCATCTTGCTTTGGTACAAAGCAAGACGGATATCCATTTTGGTTGTTGACTTTTCATGGATTCTAACGTGTTTTCATGTTTCAGTCTCTTCTTTGAACTTCACCCTTCGTGCTGACGACTTTTTTTTATGCAAAATTGATAAAACGAAAAGGGTTTATAAAAAAAATTGTTAGCTTTCTAAAAATATAAGATTTGTTTGGTTATCATTTTATTAAATAATTATTAATAATTTTCTATATACCGTGTCTGAAATCCTGATGGACACACTGATTGAAAAACATCCATAACTTTCAAACCATTTCACCTTTTTGAGATCCGAAACCTACGTCACACTCTGATTTTCTGGCTATAGGTTAAAAAAATAAATTTCAATTTCAATTTTTTTTTATTGAGTTAGGTTGGCTGGAAAATTACTTTTTAGTTTTTAAAAAAAGTCACAATAAAAAAATCATAACTAATTATTTTATTGGAAAAAAATTTCAAATAAATATGCGTCACATCCGGACATGAGTCCTTTACTTATTTTGAAAGTTTCAAAAAAAAAAAAAAAATTTTACTCATAGTTAGGTTGGCTGGACAGACACCCACTTTTTATTTTTTTCTAAAAAATTTAAAAGCTGTTCATTGAAATATTCAATTTTCACTAAGTAAATTTAGTTTTTTTTTTAAAAAAATAGTAGCCTATAAACTAGATTCAATTCTCTACAAATTTTGTTCTTACATCTTTTTTAAATTGTGTAGATAATCCATTCAAATTTTCACATGAACTTGATAAAGTCTGATTTTTTGTATTTCCATTGCCACTTAGAGGTATAGTTTGGCCCATCATGATCCTGCACATACCCATAGCTTAAGGTATTTCATGAAGAGCCTACTAAATTTTCCATTCAATAAGAAAACCTCCAATTCATATGTCATTAGAACAATGCACAAGTATCTCAAGAGTTCTATTCTCTCATACATGGCTAGTTACACATTAAAGATTCTAAGAAAATAATTCACTCTACTTACTTAAATGAGATTATTATTTTCAATTATTGACCTATATAAATCAATTTCAATTGTTGACAAAACATTCTAGATGATTGGAAAAATGAATTAATTGAATAGAAATAGCCTTAACATGAAAAACCATGCAGTAGTAAATCTATCATAACTTTCTTATTTCTTAGTGAAATTCTAAAATTTAAGATGTTTTGGAAAGGTAAGAATAAGGGAAATAAAACCCAGAAAACAATTAGAAAATTTTTGTAAGATGAGGAGGTAGTGTTTACTGCAATCATCCCCTTCCCTCAAATCTTGATTTACCCCAAACTTGATTATAAATCGAGAATAAATTGATTACTCAAAAGTATTCAATATATTATAATAAATGATAGAAATAATAAAAGATTAAAGATCTTTTATTTGCTTAAATTTTGACATTTCAAATAACTATGCAATATATATATGTCTGATCTAACAATTATTTTTATAAACTAATCAACATAAGGATTTAATTTGACTTTCTTGCACTACAAGAATATTCTTGATTCAATCTAATTTTTGGATACAACTAAATATATGAAAGATTATCTAATCATACCGATGCCAAGAAAGAAAATATGAGAATTCATCTAACACACTTATGTAATGAGAATAATTCATTTCCAACAAAGTAAACTACCAACAAAACCCTAGATTTTCAATCTTTTCTACAACAGTGGTAAAAATGTGATAACTTTCAAAATACTTAATGAAATTGAAAAATATAAAATGTTTTGGAAAGATGAAAACATGGTTCTCAAAACCTAGAAACCTTTTTATAAACTAATTTGTATGATAAGATTAATTTTATGAGACAACAACAAGTTTTCTTAAAAGAATTTTCAGAATAACTTTAACATAAATAATGGTAAGTTTTCAAGGAAATACCTCAAGGATTTAATTAATTAAGAGTACCTCCAAATGTATTTGAAGAAAGACTCCAAGATTCCTTAATGTGAGAGCTTCCATATTATTCAGTTGAGCGCTTCCTTTCTTCTACCTAGGATTCTATTGCCCTCCTCATAAAATTTAAAAAAATTTCATCTAACAAGTCACCATGGATGTATGTTTTCTTTGCTTAATTTAAATGGTTGTAATTTCCCTCAAGAATTCTTCAACATCAACTATGAACGTCCTCTTGATGACCTGTAAAAATCAAAAATAAAACTGGGCTCTTCTCTTGATTTCCTCCCTTTGAAGCCAAACTTCCATCTCCTTATAATATCTCCTTTTGCCAAGTTTCGTATTCTTCTTTTGGGTTCCAATGACTCCTTGTATTCCTCTTCTTGCTTGTGGTGTTCGTTTCTTTTTTAAGAAATGTGATTCTTGGATTTCCTTTTATTTCTTTTCTTCATGACTTGAATGCTCTAAAACTCTTCGAGAGAAGAGGACTCTACAACTTCCAATTTCGTCACCCATTTTCTTATGCACTAAAAATGTATTAAAACAACTCTAAAACATAATTTTTATGAATAAACAAGTACCCTACCCATAGGTGATTGGCCTATGGTCTTAATTTTACCAAAAGTAATGATAAAAGAGCTTTTATTCCCCACAACACACAAGAATAATTAATTTAAATCAATTAACTAAACCATATCAAGACTTTACTGCTAAAAATTATAATCTAAAATTAGCTCCACTAACTTGAAACTATAAATAAATATTAATTATTCTCAATAAAATATCATAATTAATAATAAGTTTCAAGTATGTTATGATACCTCTCCATTGAGAGTGTATTCCTATCACGCATATGAGTCAAAATTAGTCAACGATCATTAAAATAGTAATATTAAATTGAAATTTAATTTTTGAAAAATAGGGGTTGTGACATCCTTTCCCCCTTAAAAGAATCATTGTCCAAATGATCAATTAAACTTAACTTATGAAAAAGTTTCATACCTCTTTTAATCCAGTTTTACCTCAATGTCACAATCTTTCCACTTGACAAGATGTTTCCATCAAGGTACCTATTTGTTCATAACAACAAAAATTCCTTTGTCTAACATTCATTCACTTGCACAGATCATTAGCATGTCATTGTTCATCAAATTAACTTCGTTTCTATACTTTCAAACAAGTAAAAGTATGCAATATAATTCATTTCTTTCATACAATCTTCTATCAAGTCTTTTCATAAAATATTTACATATAGATAGAAAACAATTATGTTTATTTGTCAACATGCCTACTCGCATGAGACATCCAAACAATTGCCTTTATGATGAAAAACAAGCATCCCATACTACTTGTTATCATCATTGGCAATTCCAAATAATTTAACAAAGAACAAGTGTCAACAAACAGAAAATTACAAGGTCTTCATCTTGATCATCATAAAAGATAAGCAGATCAACAAGTTTTCAACATACAAAAGATCATCAACATGATTAAAAAAATTATAGATAATAAGATCATCATGATCTCAATACTAATACAATCATTCACTAATTTTAACAATGAAAAGTAAATCTCAATCTATGAGAAACTTTCTATTAATAGAGATATCCAGAATGTATAATCTTTACAATTTCTCAAGTGCAACATTAGTTCATACAGAGAGAAGTTCAATTACATACCTTGTTATCAAAGGTTTGATACATGATAAAATGCATTTTTTAAAATTACATAAAGAGATTCAAATGGACCATGGTTAAGGTGTTTTTTCCACCCAACCATGAAGCATAACACTTCTCTGAGATTCTTCCTAACTCGAAGAATACTCAGCCCTACACAAGGAGCCTAGCAACCTAGAACGGTGTAAGCAGGAGGGAAACTCTCGATGCATGCATGTTGCTTGTATGCATCCTAATACTAGAATGACATAAACTCTTGCAAACAGGATGTGGCAAAGACTACAAAGTTCTAGGTTTTTAAACAAATCCATTTGTTTCAATGGTACAATAGCTTGGCCAATCATTTAAAATAAAATGATAGTTTTAGAAAAAGTAAAACTATTGTCTCTGGGAGCCCAGATTTGGCATCATGTCTTGGAAGGTAAGCTTTACCATATACATTCAACAAGAATAATCTATTTCAAATTTTGCATAAAATATAGACAAGATAAATATGATAGTGCATAATTCGCACTAGTGCACATAAAATAAATAATAAGAAAGCATGAATCCTTTGGTGCATAACTCACACAGGATACAAATACATAATTTACTTGTAGTGTCTCTCACACAAAATATGGTAAATGCATCGCACACAATGAGCATTTCTCGCTCAAATTTTTATTCAATAAATATGGTAAGTGCATCTCTCACACAAGTGCATCGCTCACACAAAATATGAAATATGCATAAATTGTAGTAATATAATTATAGTGATCAATACTCTATTCAAAACATAATGAGTATAAAAGGTGTATCTCACACATAAATTATGAATGTAATCATTACTCACATGCTTTATCTGCACAGAGGAATCAATAACTCATTCTAGTGCATCACTCGCACAAGGACAACAATAATATGACATATGCATCACTCACATTAGGATAAGTATAGTGAACATCTCTTGTTCAAGTATAAATATAATAAATATGATAAGTGCATTAAGGAAACAATCTCATACAGATGCATCATTTGCACAAAGTATTAGAGGTGTATTATTGCACAATGCGTTACTTGCACCAGAAAAGTATCATTCTCATATAGTACATATGTATAAGTACTCTCACTAATAACAATCAAGCATACATGATTCACCACATCAATCATTCTTACCTTGGCTATCCATATACCTTACTCTATTGATCCAGCAACTTGCAACAATCATAGCTCACACAGAGAAACCATAGCTCACACTGAGCAGTCATAGCTGACACAAAGCAACTATAGCTCACGTAGAGCAATCATAGCTCACACAGAGCAACCGACCAACATAACAATGCTTATACAAAAATTTCTTCATTACTTGTCATAGAAGCATCAATATAAATTACTGATAATCAAATTCATTGCAAAATATCACAAATATCAGTTTCATTCATTATATATACTTTTAATGAGATTGAAATGATTAGTGCCAGATATAACGATAATGCCATAAATTAGACCTTACACAATTTCACAATATACATTCCCCAAGGCATCTCTCCCGTATACAACCTGTCAGGACAATCTACACAATTCACATTACTTCACTCAAGCTAGCAACAATAAAGCCTCAAAATACAGAAGTTCCAATGAGTAAAGATTTCAAATAAAAATAAAAAATCAATAAATAAAACTTCATATAAAAACAAATTAATTAATAGAAATGCAACAGTTCAAATCAAAACCAAAATCCATAATAGAATAGTCCTTGAGGCAAAAAGGACAATAAACAACCAAATATCTTAATAAATCTTCAAACTGTTGGCTCGCTAAAACAAATAAGAAAATAAAAATTTCAAATCTTCTCACAAAATTGAATATCTCAATTACTACATGACTTCAAATGAGCCACCTAAGGGGAGGAGGGGAATGTGGTGGTCTCAACCCACATGGAGCTCCAACATATACCACAAAAGAAATAGACCATGAAATTTATGCAGTTATAACATTCAACAGTTATGAGTAATCAAAGTTTAGGAAACTCCCCCCTTTTTTTATCAACTTTGGTTCCACTCCTTGAACAATTTGCAGCACCCTTGCCTTGATTATTGGTCTTCTTCATCCTCTTTGTTCTGCATTTGTTCATGATTTTTCAGTGTTAGTGCTCTCTGAAATCTAGGTGCTTTAGTTAGCCTTGTTGTCTTATTGTTTGATCTTTAATCCTGCCATTGAATTTTGAATTTTATTTTTTTGGGTCTTCCCACCTGGGGTGGTTAGGAAGTTGGGTGTCCTGCACAAGTGAGAAGTCTCTTAGGGCACGATGCTGGCCGAGGCATTTACTCCTTGGCCGAATGGAGTTACTGAGAAGGGTTTTGTAGATGATGGCTCCGTTTCCCGGGATAATGGAAATGCAATTGTAGGTAAATCTTTCAAGGAGGCACTCGACATTAATCATGCCACCCCTCCTCCTGAAGATGCGTGCTTTTAGGCATGAGAGGAGGGAAGAAAGGGCACTAGAAGTGGCAGGTGAAGCAGTGGTGAAGAGAAAGAAGCCCCCAAGCAAGGTAAGGGTTCTAGTTTGCAATGTAAATTGGTGCTTCAACCTAATCCTAGTATGTAATCGACAGTTAATGCAAAAGAAAATAGGCTTAAACATGTGGCCTTGTTCTTTGTTTTCTTGGACTTAGAAAAATTACCTGTAAGGAATTTTTTTGATAATTGGTTGTTTACTGTGTGGGGTAAAAAGATGGGTGTCTCTGTCTTGTTTTGCAGAATGATATCAAAGGGGATTTTTGTTACTATATTGAAGAATCATACTATGCAAAAAAAGATACTTGAGAGAGAAATGTGGAATGTAGGGAATGCTCTATTTAAAGTTTTCCAATGGTCTCCTAAGGCTTCTATGCATGACATTAAATTTTGTTCTATACTTTGTTGGCTCTTAATTAAAAATGTTTCTCTACAACTATGGGCTTTTCTCCCTAAATTGTTGGAATCATTGGGGAAAGTTTTGAAAGTGGAAGATGCCAAAATGACACTATCCCATATGGATTCTAGGGTCCTTGTGTCCCTTAAGCCTAGAATAAGCATCCCAGACTACATTCAGGTTAATCTTGAGAATCAAGTTGTAGAGTGTTCAGTTGTAGGCCTTAGGGGTCTAAACTTATGTTTCTGTGTAAAACGGATGGGCATCAAAGGAAGGACTGCCCTATCTTAAAGAAAAAAAATAATGGCAATAGGTTTGAGAGTGGTGATTCTTCTAAGGTATACTTTGCGTTGGGAGGAGGTGGGCATCGATATGTCTCGACTACTAAGGCAGAGGAGCCTAAGCAAGTGGTAGTCGATCTGGCTCTTTGCCCTCATCCTTCCCAACCTTCCCCTGGGCCATTGGATGGGGCCTTGAGAGAGGTAAGGAATGGTTTGGAAAAGCTGGCCCTTGATGAATTTGTTTCTAATGTTGTTTCTATTGGAGCCTTAGATGTGGGAGAAGTTTCTCCCTTCCCATCTCCTATGGTTAGTTTGCAAAATGTGGTTTTTGGGGAGGCTAGTGTGAATGAGGTGTGCTCTTCTCCTCTTGTCCTCCCTATTCCCCTTGAGGCTTTTGTTGCTTTTAGTCCTTCTCTTCCTATCAATCCCCTCAATGATGAGCAAAAGGCTATTTAGGATTCAGCTCTGGTGGGGGGGGATAGCCCAATCACTAAAAGCTTGGTTGAGGCTTCTGCTGGAGTCTCTCCTGGATTTTTAGAAAAAGGATATTCTCTAAGTGGAGGAGGAACCCCTGTGGCTATCCCAGAAAAATAGAATGCTCAGCATCTTGTGATGTTGAAATATAGAGAAGAGTTATTAGCAAAAAAAATGCAAGATCTAGTTCAAGAGATTGGGCTTCCCTCCCAATTAGAGACCCCCCTAAAAGAGATGGAAGGGGAAGAGATTGAATGTTGCCCCAAGGAGGTTGGGGAAAGGAAAAAGAGAAAGTATGTAAAAAGGAAAGGAGTAGAATGCAAAAGAGTGAAATGAGGGAATCTTCCCAAATGTTTTGACAAGATGGGTGTCTCCAAGGAGTTGGCTTAATAACTGATGGTCAGATCCTAAAGCCTACTATTTATAATGAAATTCATAAGCTAGAATGTAAGGGGATTAGAATCCCCAGACAAAAAGTATATTGTAAGGGATTTAGTAAATAAGAATAAGGGCTTGGATTTCCTTATGTTACAGGAATTAAAAGCCATTGACTTCCAATTAGATAATGTTCTTAGATTTATATGGAAAGACTCTTTAAAAATTCATACTAAGCATAATAAGGGTAAAGGTGGAACTTCTATTCTCATCAGTGTGTGTCAGGTGCAGTTTCTAACACAATTAGGTTTCTCTCCATGCAATAGGGCTGCTTGGGCTTGCTTTGAAAAGAATGGTGAGAAATTTGGCATATGTTCTTTATATGCTTCTAATGATCATAGAGAAAGGGGCTTTTTGTGGGAATGGCTATCTATTCATCTCCCCAAGATTCCATGGATTGTGGTAGGAGATTTCAACATGGTGGAAAATAAAGAAGATAAGGTTGGAGGTATTAATGTAGGATGGAAAGGAAATGAGAAGTATTTTTGGATAAATTTCACAAAGTCTCTTAAATTGGTTGATCCCCTTGAAGAAGCCAAGAGTAGAAGCTGTGGAATCTGGTTTACTTGGTGTAATGCCCAAGTAGGTAATAGAAGAATCTACTATAGGCTTGATAGAATGTATGTTAACAAAGACTTTTTTCAATTCAAGAACCTAATTGGAGATAATGTGGTTAAGGTCTTACTAAGCTCCCTTTCTTATCACCACCTGATTTGTGCAGATATATCCTTTATTGGGCATAATCAGGGATCCAAGCCCAAAGAGGTGAGCCCTTTAAAACTAAATATAAGGTTGATTTATAATGAAGACTGTATGCAAGGCATTTTGTCAGTTAGAGCTATCATGAAGGTAGTTCATGCCCAGAACAATCCCATCAGCTATTGGACTAATCTTCTTAAGGCCTGTCAAGAGATTTTCCAAATTTGTGGTAAGAAAGCAACAATGGAAAGGAGGAAGGAGGAGAGGGATCTCTAGAAGATTTATTCTAACTATGAATTGAAGATACAAGAAGGCCCCTTTGATAAGGAGTTAAACTCAATTTTGAACACTACCAAACACAAGCTCAGGATATTTGAAACCTTAAGAGCCCAAAGTGCAAAACACAGAGCAAAGTTGAATTGGATTCAAGGAGGGGACAAAGGCTCTAATTTTTTTTTTAATCCCTTGAAAAGAAAGTTTAGGCAAGAACACATTGAGTCTATTGTGGAAGATGGCACTAGCTATAAAAGTGTGGATGATATCAAACTTCTCTTAAAAAAAAAATCTATGAGAACCTATTCAAAGCTGAAGATAATAATGCTGCTTGTGCAGAGACTCAGGAATTATGTTCCCTAGTTTGTCCTAGGAAAATTGATTTGGAGATGGCAGAGATGCTGAAACAAAGCTTATCCAAAGAAGAAATTAAAAATGCTATTATGTCCATGAGTGATGGCAAGTCACCTGGAATTGATGGGCTACTAGTAGAATTTTATAAAGCTAACATTGATTGGGTTGTTAGTGATTTGTTTGAAGTGTATCAAGAGGCTATAAGTAATGGGTCTTTGGGTAAGGCTATCAACAGAGGAGTAATTTAA
The DNA here is from genome assembly GCA_027924645.1 of Cunninghamia lanceolata. Classification (NCBI taxonomy): domain Eukaryota; kingdom Viridiplantae; phylum Streptophyta; class Pinopsida; order Cupressales; family Cupressaceae; genus Cunninghamia; species Cunninghamia lanceolata. The sequence continues at coordinate 617,387 of BSBN01000441.1, read as the reverse complement.
CTTTTTCCCAAAGGGGATGACAAATCTAATCTGAGGAACTGGAGGCCTATAACTCTACTTAATGTTTCTTATAAGATTATTACTAAAGTGTTGGCAAGAAGACTAGTTGATATCCTACCTGCAATAATCAATCCAACCCAAACTAGGTTTATCAAAGGTAGATACATAATAGAAAACCTCATTACAAGTTGGGAAGCCACACATTGGGCCAAGGAGTCTAGGCAGAATGTAGGGATCTTACTCTTAGATTTCAAAAAAACTTATGATAGGGTAGAGTGGTCATTTATAATCTGCATTCTTAAAGCTTTGGGATTTCCTCAGGAATTTTTGATAATGGTAGAAATACTTTTTAAAGATGCCTTAGCATAGGTTGAAGTTAATGGTGATTTGTCCTCTCCTTTTTTGATGGGGAGTTCTATTAGGCAAGGCTGCCCTTTGGCTCTAGCCCTATTTGTAATTGCCTCTAAATCCTTGTTTTACTTATTGAGAACTGATAATATTCCAGGAAGATTTGTAGGAATCAGTCTCCTAGATGGTAATTCCTTGCTTAATATGTAGTTTGCTGATGACACTGCCCTATATCTAGTTCTATAAAGAGAAAATCTAAATAACCTTAAGCTCAGATTGAATATATTTTGTTCAGCCTCAGGTGCAAAGATCTCCTTGAATAAATCCATTTTGATTGGTTGGACTGATTCCCCTCCTGATTGGCTTGGAGTGGATAATTGGCAGTGGGGGGGCCTAAAAAGATTGTCAAATTTCTTGGTATTCCATTTGCTTTGGATCCCTCCCTCAAGAAGATGTGGAGTTGGCTATTTTCAAAAATAGAAGTTAAGCTTAAAAGCTAGAATAGGCAGGCACTTTCTCTCACTAGCAGATTTCAAGTTTGTCAAAAAATCCTTTCATCCTATACTGTATACTATGCCTCAATATGGCTTTTTTCCAATTTGTAGACTAAAAGCATTCAAAAAGCAATCAAGTCTTTTCTATGGTTAGATGGTAAAGGGCATGGTAAAAAACATCAAGTTAAGTGGAATTGGTGCTGCTCTAGTAGGGATCATGGTGGGCTAGGATTGAAAGACTTGAAGTTGCATGGGATTACTTTAGTGGAAAATGGATTGTAAACTCCTTGGAGCACTTTGAGCCATGGAAATTTCTTGTAAGGAACAATATTAAACTAGCCTATCCTAAAATTGCCCCGAATTGGAAAAATTTACATCCTCTTGACCTTCCATTTAGGAATTTCAGAGTGAAACCTTTTGGCTCAGTGGTTTTTGTATCCATTTGGAGGGCCTGGGAATACTATAGGCACCTTGTCACTACTCTTGGCAGTGATGAAGCTTTGATGCATTGGGGTTTTCATAATTCCATTTGGTGGTCCCTTAACTACAAGAAAAAGCCCTTGCCTATTATCCAAGGTTGTTTTGGGCGTAAGTGGCATAAAATGGGTCTGGTCTCTTTTGAAGATTTATTTTGTCCCACTAGATTGAAAAGTTGGGATTTGTTGAAAGGACAATATGGGTTGAAAGACTCAGAAGAGAACTTATTCTATGTTGGTGACTGCCTGCTCAGTCATTCCTACCCAGTCAAGCTTTTTGTGTGTGCAGGAATGGGTGAACATGCTTAGATGGAAAGATGGAGGCATGTTGTTAGGTTATGTTGTTAAAAGAATCTATAAGCTACTTAGTGACTCTGATGAGATCTTTGAGCATTGTGCTAAGGAATGGGACTGTGATCTTAGTAGTCATGACTTTAGGGTCTGCTTTTTGTCATTTTGGTCTAAACATTTGGAACCAAAAAAGGGTTGTTTTAGATGGCTATTAGGATTGAAGAAATTGCCATTAGGTTTTAATAAGGCTTTTTGTAGGTTGTGTAATGTCAATGAATGTTGTGATCATATTTTCCTTGACTGTCCATTTGTTGTTCAAGTTTGGAATATGTTTCTTAGTAGTTTTCCCAGTTGGTCTTTATCAGATTCTAAATGTAAAGGGATTATATTTGGTCATTTACCTGGTTTTAAATCTAAGCACAAAGTTTTTAGGTTAGTATTAACAACTAAAATCTTGTGGATACTGTAGAAAAAAGAGGAATGAGGATCAATTTTAGGGCAAACCTAGAACTCTTTTTGGGTCTAATAGTAGACTCACACCCATTGATATCTACTTGCAGGTAGCAGTCTCTGTGGAAGATTAGTTGGATCATCTTTCCATGGGGGAAGATAAAGGACTCTCCTATTCACAAGTTTATGATATTTCTCCCTCTCATATGAAGCAACTGGATATAGACAGAGCTAGACAATCCTTTGAATCTAGGATAGAAGACTTGTTACTACAGTTCAAAGGCTTGCATTTGTTCGAAGTAGGTAACATTGTCAATTCTCAGGAGGTACTGCCTCATGATTCAGTCATACTGCATGATGTTCTCAATGATTTTGATGAAGCCAAGATCTTTATGGACAGACATGGAGTAGGCCATGTTGCCCCTAAACTAGATTGTTTTATCCCAGAAAGTGATGCTATAATGGTTGAACCAGTTTCTTACATGGAAGGAGATTAGCACCAAAAGACTTACTTCTAGTTTTATGATGGATTAGCTATATATCTCTTTATGAGAAGGTAGGATACATATTTCATGCTTTCTAAGATGTAAATATATTTATAGAATGATTGGTTTTTAGATAGTAATTTGGGATTGGTGGCCACCTTGGCCACATTAGTTGTAACGAAACATATATATTTTTTGGTAATATGAATAGACTATCTTCAATCCAAAAAAAAAACTCTCTTTTTTTCACAATGTAGCTCCCTTATCACCATTCAATAGCTCACACAGAGCAATATAAATGGCTCACACAGAGAAAATAATGTTAGTATCATAATAAATCATTGAATTCCATTATTAATCTGAGAAAAATAACAAAATAGACAACAAACTTCTTATCTCTTTTCTCCAGATTTGAATCCCTTTTGTAATTTCTTTCAGCCTTTACCCTTTAACTTTTCTTGATCTTTCCAAGAATCTGTTTCAAAAATTTTCAATACTTCCCTCTTTTCTCTAGCCTATCCGATAACTCTTTTGATATCTTTGCAACTTACACAATTTCTTTCATAAACTTTTTCTAAACAAGATTTATTTTCAGAGGCATTAGCAATATCCAAAAATACAAATCTTTTCAGAACTTATTTTCTATAGAATATAGTATCCTTGTAAAATATACAAATAAAATATTTTCTTGCTCAATAACAATAAATAATTTACAATCATTAAACAAACATTTTATTTCATAATCTTCTAGTAAGAAAATAAGAGAAAGAGATTCTCTTATGGGAGTTTAAGATTTAAGTAACTCCAATATCATATCAGCAAACTCCCTTGAAAGAAAAACATCAGTAATTCCCAAAATTCATAATATCAATCCCCTATTTCTCCCACACCCATTCATCTATATGACCATCATTATCATTCACAATATTATCACTAAAATTTATTCAATTAACCAAAGATACTAACACAATTCATTTTCTCAATCGAATTATTACCCATTTATACAACAGATCTTTCATTAATGATCATGTTATAATAGAAATATTATCATACCTTAATTGTTCATGCCTAGTCATCTCATTAACCTTTTAGCCTTACACTCTTCAAACAATCCAGTAAACTCACAACAATCTCAACTCCAGAAGATTTCAATTAGAGAAAATGACAATTCTTTCTTTTACGAAAAATAACTCACTTTTCCCTTTTTATTAAAACTTTTTGCATTTCTTTTCATAAAACAAATAATTGATCCACTCTTCCTACAATACATCTTAACAAAACATTAGTGCTTTTAAAATATCTTATAATCAAAGTTATCTTAATCATTTCTACAATGTAAATCATCCATGTTTCACACTAGTACTTTTACCCCAAAGCTCCCAAGTGTTGCAGCCTAGTGCTCAGATACCAAATGTAAAGTCCAAAAATATTACTTACTAAAAATATCATTTGAAAAGCAACTCAATCCAAAAATGGAAAGGAAATCAATTCATTAATGTAATATCCATAAATGTTTACATTTACCAAGTTTTCATAATAAGCAAAGATCATCTTTTATAATTGTTCCCAATACATTGGTGATACATAATGAGAAGTACAATTTACAGAATAATTAATAATCACCTTCAGATTATCCAGTTACCTACACCATTCATATAATGCATGTCTTCATAATAGTAACTACACAAATCTTTCAGCATGAATCTACACAACTAGATATAAACATTAGTCTTGCAAAATCAATGAACAACATATTAGATATCAATGCACAAGATGACAAACATATAGGCCCTAAGGGACCAACCTAATGTATTGGGGGCTCAAGATGGCCTTGCCTATGTAAGCACAGCGTAGATACTTCGTAGTTCACGGTAACTAGTCTTGCAACTATAAGGTTGACTTAGATACTTTAACTCACAAGGGATCTAGTTCATCACATAATATTTTCTAGAATCAATAAATCAATTAATATACACATCCATATTGTTCTTAAGATTAAATACACCATATGCTGATTTAATCATTCAAGTTCTAAAAAGTGCATGCAACAATTAAATTTATAAATATTCCCTATAGGTAAAATAGGGAAGTTATAACAACAAAAAATATTCTAACCATTCTTGGATATTGATATGAAACACACTTTCTTTTATATTTATCCCATCCTCATCTATAATATAATTTAAAGTTTTAGCTTCATTCCTAAATTCTAATCTACATTTATATTATCCAAACAAAAGTAAAATATAGCTTAAGGTAATTCATGAAGAGCCTACTAAATTTTCCATTCAATAAGAAAACCTCTAATTCCTATGTCATTAGAACAATGCACAAGTATCTCAATAGTTCTATTCTCTCATACATGGCTAGTTACACATTAAAGATTCTAAGAAAATAATTCACTCTACTTACTTAAATGAGATTCTTATTTTCAATCATTGACCTATATAAATCAATTTCAATTGTTGACAAAACATTCTAGATGATTGGAAAAATGAATTAATTGAATAGAAATAGCCTTAACATGAAAAACCATGCAGTAGTAAATCTAACATAACTTTCCTATTTCTTAGTGAAATTTTAAAATTCAAGATGTTTTGGAAAGGTAAGAATAAGGAGAATAAAACTCAGAAAACAATTAGAAAATTTTTGTAAGATGAGGAGGTAGTGTTTACTGCAATCATCCCCTTCCCTCAAATCTTGATTTACCCCAAACTTGATTATAAATCGAGAATGAATTGATTACTCAAAAGTATTCCATATATTATAATAAATGATAGAAATAATAAAAGATTAAAGATATTTTATTTGCTTAAATTTTGACATTTCAAATTGTTGAGACATGGACCAACTAGGACTCGAACCTAGGACCTTCCATACGCTGTTGGAGTGCTCTACCACTGAGCTACTGGCCCCTCTTGGACCAGTCCATCGTCGGTCCAAGTGTGGCTTATTTCCAACACCAACACCCCCCTTAAGCCACACCTCTTGTGTGCTTGGGGCTCCTAGCTTGGGCCTAGCTCTGATACCATGTTGAGACATGGACCAGCTAGGACTCGAACCTAGGACCTTCCATACGCTGCTGGAGTGCTCTACCACTGAGCTACTAGCCCCTCTTGGACTAGTCCATCGTCGGTCTGAGTGTGGCTTATTTCCAACACCAACACAAATAACTATGCAATATATATATGTTTGATCTAACAATTGTTTATATAAACTAATCAACATAAAGATTTAATTTGATCTTCTTGCACTACAAGAATATTCTTGATTCAATCTGATTTTTGGATACAACTAAATATATGAAAGATTATCTAATCATATCCATTCCAAGAAAGAAAATATGAGAATTCATCTAACACACTTATGTAATGAGAATAATTCATTTCCAACAAAGTAAACTACCAACAAAACCTAGATTTTCAATCTTTTCTACAACAGTGGTAAAAATGCGATAACTTTCAAAATACTTAACGAAATTGAAAAATGTAAAATGTTTTGGAAAGATGAAAACATGGTTCTCAAAACCCAGAAACCTTTTTTATAAACTAATTTGTATGATCAGATTAATTTCATGAGAGAACAACAAGTTTTCTTAAAAGAATTTTCAGAATAACTTTTAACATAAATTATGGTAAGTTTTCAAGGAAATACCTCAAGGATTTAATTAATCAAGAATACCTCCAAACACATTTGAAGAAAGACTCGAAGATTCCTTAATGTGAGAGCTTCCATATTATTTAGTTGACCGCTTCCTTTCTTCTACCTAGGATTCTATTGCCCTCCTCATGAAATTCAGAAATTTTTCATCTAACAAGTCACCGTGGATGTATGTTTTCTTTGCCTCATTGAAATAGTTGTAATTTCCTTCAAGAATTCTTCAACATCAGATATGAACATCCTCCTGATGACCTACAAAAATCAGAAATAAAGCTGGGCTCGTCTCTTGATTTCCTCCCTTTGAAGCCAAACTTCCATCTCCTTATAATATCTCCTTTTGCCAAGTTTCATATTCTTCTTTTGGGCTCCAATGACTCCTTGTATTCCTCTTCTTTCTTGTGGCATTCGTTTATTTTTTAAGAAATGTGATTCTTGGATTTCCTTTTATTTCTTTTCTTCATGATTTAAATGCTCTAGAACTCTTCGAGGGAAGAAGACTCTACAACTTCTAATTTCGTCACCCATTTTCTTGTGCACTAAAAATGCATTAAAACAACACTAAAACATAATTTTTATGAATAAACAAGTACCCTACCCATAGGTGATTGACCTATGGTCTTAATTTTACCAAAAATAATGATAAAATAACTCTTATTCCCCACAACACACAAGAATAATTAATTTAAATCAATTAACTAAACCATATCAAGACCTTACTGCTAAAAAAAAAATCTAAAATTAGTTCCACTAACTTGAAACTATAAATAAATATTAATTATTCTCAATAAAATATCATAATTATTAATAAGCTTCAAGTATGTTATGATACCTCTCCATTGAGAGTGTATTCCTGTCACGCATGAGTCAAAATTAGTCAATGATTGTTAAAATAGTAATATTAAATTGAAATTTAATTTTTGAAAAATAGGGGTTGTGACAGACATTGTTAGCAAGAGACACTGATAGGCATGTCAAGTGTTGTCATTGATGGCAACTGAATCTATCTTACACATCTACATTATATCATTTGATCATACCGAGAGTTAGATTGCAGAGTTGTCTATGTATAGATAGGAATAGAGCATATGACAGGGTTCAACATTTTGGTCCGCATTTCTCCACATGTAATCATATTGTGCTGTGGATCTAAGGGAATGTTAAGGGATTTTAGGGCTACCTAAATCCAAATTTTTAGGCTCCGATGATGAAGGGATTGAAAGTTACAAGCATCTAAGTATCGGGTTTTGGTTAGACAGTTCAATCCGGTGAAGAATAGGCCGACTTGGTGTTTGATCCTTGTGTGGATTAAGAGAAGTGGTTGGTTGAGTAATTTATGAGAACCAGTGGTATTGACCGACATATGTGATGACTTGAATACATAGGTTTTGGTCCACATTGATGTTTGTGCATGGATTCAGCCGACATAACAGTGATCTTGAAAAAGTTTCTAAGTTTTCTTGAGGTCAACTACAGTTGATGAAATTTTATGTTGCGTATATATATGATTGATGGGTTTGAGCATTTTGAGGTATGGAGGTGTGAATATGATGTGATAGGTGCGAAGTGTGGTAGTATCAAGTGTGAAGCAAAGAGATCTAGCTCCAAATCATGGCAGAACAGTGAGAGATGAAGTGTGTGAAGTTAGTATATTGAGCCTAACAGGAACTGTAATCTTGCATTGTTAGATTCTATTCTTTAGTTCAAGTATTTCAGTGAACTACTTTTAACAGAGTATAAAATCTTATGGGTTAACCCCCATTGTGGTTTTTCCCTTAACTAGGTTTCCACATAAAAATCCTGGTATTCATGTGTGATGATCTTGTTGTTACTGTTCTTAAGTTCATGCTTCTTTCTCTTGAATGTATGTGGTAAATTAATAATAGAAAATAATAATAAGTTTTGCATAACAATGATTCACCCCCCTCTCAGTGTTCCTTAATTTCAACAATTGGTATCAGAGCAAGGTTCCTTGGAAGAAGTTTAACAGCTTGAGGAAGATCTAAGAAAGTGTTTCAATGGGTTCATTCAAGTATTTTGATGGCATCAATGAAGAACTTCAATTTGCTTTAGAAGATCTTGATCAATCTAGAGGAGAAGTCAAAGAACTACAAGAGAATCTTAAAGATGATGAAGATTTCATTCAGACTTTAAAAGGGCAACTGAGCAAATCTATGGAAAAGAGGAAGGAACTACTTCAGCAGTTAGTAAATCAGAAGGAAGATAATGGCATGGATGAGGCTCTGAAGGAGAAGACAAAGGAATGTGAGAAGCTGGAAAAGGAAGTTGTTGTCCTAAAACATGAGATGGAATTCAGGGTGATGAGGCTAACCAAGGAAATCGAGGAAAGGAAGAAGACTGAAGAAAACCTGAATCAGTCTCTGAAAGGAAGAATAGAAGAGTGCTACATATTGGACAGAATAATTGGCCATCTAGAGTCTGATCTACAAGAAACCAAGTATAATGAGGAACAACTTGAAAGGCAAATTGTCATTCTCAAACATGACCTAGAAGCTGCAAATGAATACAAAGAGAAGTTCAAGATAAGCTCAGCTAAACTTGAAGTGTTGCTTGATAGTTAGAAGAAGGTAGATGATAAGCATGGTCTAGGATATGAGAAAGGTGAAAGCTTTGGATCCGGTCAAAGAAATCTTTAATCAAGGAATCAGAGAAACAGACCTAGAAGACCTTCGGTCAGATAATCTAATGCTCAAAGGTATCCATCCTTCAATGGAAATTATTTCAATTGCAATAAATTTGGTCATAGCTCTACTCAGTGTAGAAGTAGAGTGAATCAAAGTGGTCCATCCTTCTCCGGTCAATGCTTCAATTGTAAAAGGTATGGTCATAGATCCAATGAATGCAAAAGTATGATGATGAATAACTTTAACAATAAAGGAAATGTTGATTCTTTCAATGACAAATGTTTTGCATGCAATAGATTTGGACACATGGCTAATCAATGCAAATCAAGAGGAAATCAAGTAAATGAGCAAAGAAATGTTGTGTGCTTTAATTGCAATAGATCCGGTCATATTGCAAGATTCTATAGAAGCAGGAATGATGATAAAAAAGGTTCAGTAAACAGAAACAAGAATGTGTAGAGACAAGATAAAGGCAAGGGCAAAGAAGATGTAAATGAGATCTAGAATGAAATGAACAAAACATGTGTGAAGAAAGGTGTAATGAATGATGATGATGGGTCCGCACCAAAATTCGGTGCTAATAATTCCTCTAGGAATTGAAATAGGAGCTTTGGCTCAGGGGGAGATGCATTGAAAATCTAATTCCCCCTACCAGTAAGTGGGTGCCTGAATCTGGCACAATGAATGAAGATAAAGAAGCCTATTGTAGATCTATTGAAGCAAATTCTAGAAGAAAAGAAGCTAATGCGATTGATTGCGGAGTGATTGAAGATTGATTGTATTCAGAAATAGTGTAATTGGATGAATTAGGGAAAAACATTTATTACAATGGTGAATTAGGTTTTGCGGAGCATAAAAGGTCATTCACTCAACATTTGAGTCACTTTACATTTGAAGAGAACAAGGAGAAGAGCACGTAAGCTAAGATCTCAAAGATTTGGAGTGCAAAAAGTGAATTCAATAGCTAACCCTAATCGATGAAATAAGGTATTCTCTGTAAAGCTCTCTGAATTTGCAATCTCTAGATATGGCTACTCCATTGGTTGTTGACATCACCAAAAGGCCCCGACCCAAATTTAAAAAGCATCCACACAAATCTGTAGAGGTCGATCTGTTAGGTGCCCTTTCTAATGTTTTGCATGGTGTTTTACACGTAGAAGATATTGAGGCTTACATTCATGCTAGAAAAGATGAGTTTGGGGATTTGAAGTTACTAAATTTGTTTAAGAATTACCTAAGGGATGAGATTTCTAATCCTAAACTTGAGTATAAGGCATTGCAATACAAACATTTCATTCAGGTTATAGGGTTCCCGTCCTTCGATGAGGATGAGTGGGTTCGGTATGTACTGAGTCGGATGCATGCTGAATTTACGTGGTTGATGAAACCCTTTAAGATCACTAAGGATGCAATCAAGGCTGTAATAGGATTGAACTAATTTGGTGGATTGTTGATGCTAAAATCAGTGAAGAATCATACTATAACTAAAGCTACCGGCTCCAAGTTTGATAAGAGGGCAATGACAATGACAATAAATGATATAACTGATCCAAATGTCAAATTTGCATCTATGGTGATTGGGTATAAGATATACCACTCCAGAAGGGATAACTTAGTGTCTGGTATAGTCATTTATGCTACTTATTAGATGTTAAAAGAAAATGTTGAGTATGATTTGTGTGAACTGTTGCAAAACTAGCTAATGGAAAATCTGAACAAGATCAAGAAGGATAAGAAGAATACATTCAAGTATGGTACGTTGGTCTTGTGCTTGTTCTTTTATTTCATGAATGAGTTGCCCGAGATGAAAATCTTGTATTGGACCAGTGATAAGCCTATTGCGATACAAATAAGAGAGCACTTGCACAATATTGGTGACTCCAATGCCCAAAGGACTGTACTTTGGGTATATTTCAAGAATTTCTAGAATATGATGCAATCAAGGGAAAGAATCCCTAAATCTATGGTGGAAAAGTATAAGGATACAATTTGTTTCATGATGGAAATAGATCAATGCTTGATGGAAGTAGTTGAACCAAGGACTATATGGATCACACCCATGGGGTATGAAGTTGATGAACAAATACTGGAAATGTATGCTCAACACCTTCTAAGCAAACCAAAAGATACCTTAGTTGAGAGATTCGGTACTGATGCAAGAGCATCCAGTGGTGTAAGGGCAATCTTGCATTACCCAAAAAGAAGTTAATTCAAAATCATTGTAGTTGTTTTCATTTCTTTCCATAATTAGTGTTTCTAGTTCCATAATATCCAGAATAATAATGTAGGACTTTCAGTTTTTCAAAACTGCTAAAAATAGCGACCTGCCTATTTTGGAAAGTGTACCTGCTATTTTTAGAAAGTTTGCATTTGGGCACGTAATGAAGCAAAAACTTCCAGAAAGTTACATAATGGTAATATAAGACCTTTGGCGAAGGAATCAGGCAAAGATCATTTGTGAGCTAAAAGATATTAAAGTTTTTGTTTTTCGAAAAGCCCCTGAAAATTTCTAGAACGAGATATGAGTCACTAAAACTTCCCATAGCATTCCAAAAAGTTGAAGGAAATCTATTTATGAATTTTTGGCATGATAGTTCACATCGCGAGCTTTTCGACGCTTAAAACGATTCGTCAATCGGACACCCGGATCAAAAGTTATGCTTCCCGGAAGTTGACCTACTCTTGGAGGGAGTTGCAAATTTCAAAATTTAGCTGGAGGCCACCAAAAAGTGCTATATATGACTATTTTAGGAACCTTGAGCAGTAGTAAAGTTAAGGGGGCCAGTGTAGAGTCAAGAATAGGTGAGAAAACAGAAACCCTAGCTGATTTGGGGTTACAGAAGGTTGAAGATTCTAGAGTCTTGAGGTTGGGAAAGCTGTAATGTGTTGCAGCCAGTAGAGGATTCATCCTTTGATTGTAATTAAGCTTTTGTGATGTAATGAGTTGCCCAGTTCAATAAAAGAAAGTTCTATTTGTTGTGTTCAATATCTGTTATTGTGTGTTCAATATCAGGGGCTTTTCAGAAAACAAAAACTTTAATATCTTTCAGCTCACAAATGATCTTTGCCTGATTCCTTCGCCAAAGGTCTTATATTTCCATTATGTAACTTTCTGGAAGTTTTTGCTTCATTACGTGCCCAAATGCAAACTTTCTTAAAATAGCAGGTACACTTTCCAAAATAGGCAGGTCACTATTTTTAGCAGTTTTGGAAAAACTGAAAGTCCTACATTATTATTCTGGATATTATGGAACCAGAAACACTAATTATGGAAAGAAATGAAAACAACTACAATGATTTTGAATTAACTTCTTTTGGGGTGATGCAAGATTGCCCTTACACCACTGGATGCTCCTGCATCAGACACCCAGGGTAATTTGAGAAGTGACCCTGTCACGTCTCAGATGTTTGTGTGAGGAAAACCCAAACGGTCAACCTTTGCCTTAGACAACCAAGAAGAATCTTCAACAGGCCTTCCTTTCCATTTTACCATATATTCTTCATATTGCTTGTTCCGAGTACTTCTTCCCACACGGCTATCCAAGATCTCTTCTATCTCCTCCATTGAAGTAGATGCCAGAATACTCCACTGTAATTCTGTTGGTCCATCCTCTGTTCCACCTTCATGATATTTTGATAAATCAACAATGTTGAAAACAGGAGAAATATTGATCCCACTTGGCAGCTCTACCTCATATGCATTTCCTGAAGCATGCTTCTTTAGGATTCTGCATGGTCCAAATTTCTTCATTTTCAACTTATTGTATGCTCCAATTGGGAACCTTTCTTTTCTCAAGTGAACCATGACTTCATCTCCTACCTAGAATTCCTTATATCTCCTCTTCTGATCTACCTTAGCCTTGTACTGAATATTCATTTTATTAATGTGCTTTCTCACCTCTTCATGCAAATTCTTCAGATGTTCTACAAAGTCTTCAACTTCAGCACTTGTCTTTTCTCCGTTGTCCAACTTCCTTAACTTAGAAGCATTTCTTGGGCTATTGCCATAAACAATCTGGAATGGTGATTTACCAGTACTCCTATTGACAGAATTGTTGTAAGCAAATTCTACCTGTGGTAAAATCAAATCCCATCCCTTGGGCTTATCTCCTACTAAGCATCGTAGCAGGTTACTCGAACTCCTATTCACCACTTCAGTGTGTCCATCAGTCTGTGGATGGTGTGTAGAACTAAACTTCAAATCTGTCTTCAACTTCTTCCACAATGTTCTCCAGCAATAACCAACAAACTTGGTATCTCGATCTGAAACTATGCTCTTTGGTAGACCATGTAGTCTCACCACTTCCCTGAAAAATAACTCTGCAATATGAACAGCATCATTAGTCTTCTTACAAGGAATAAAATGTGGCATCTTTGAGAATCTGTCCACTACCACAAAAATAGAATCATGCCCTCTCTGTGTCCTTGGTAAACCAAGAACAAAATCCATACTAATAACATCCCATGGCTTCTCTGGTACAGGTAATGGTTGATACAACCCTATATTTTGACTTGTTCCTTTTGCCATCTGACATACTCTACAACTCTGCACAAACTTCCTCACATCCTGCTACAACTGTGGCCAATAATAATTTTCACCAACAATAGAAATGGTCTTATCTCGACCAAAGTGTCCAGCCAATCCTCCACTATGCTTCTCTTTAATCAGGTTCTCTCTCATGGAACTCCTCGGAATGCACAACTGGCTTCCTCTAAACAACATGCCGTCTTGGATTATGAAATCCAACCATTTTGTCCTATCCAAAGTAACAGGCTCTAGACAAGCTTTCCAAGCCTCTGCAAAATCTAGATCTTCAGGGTACAAACTTTTGAGCTCATCGAACCCAACAACCTCTATCTTCATTTCTGTCAACAAATTTTGCCTTCCGCTCAAGGCATCTGCAACTCTGTTGGACTTCCCACTCCTGTGCTTCAAAACAAAGGTATAACTCTGCAAAAACTCAACCCATTTTAAGTGCCTTTGGTTCAACTTCCCTTGACTATTAATATACTGTAAAGCCTAATGATCAGTATATAAAACAAACTCTTTTGGCAACAAATAATGTCTCCATTTCTTCAAAGCTTGAACTATTGCATAAAATTCCTGATCATAAACAGAATACTTTTTCTTGGCATCATTAAGCTTCTCACTAAAATAGGCAATGGGCTTACCTTCTTGGCTCAAAACAGCTCCTATACCACTACCACTAGCATCACAATCTACCTAAAATACCTTATTGAAATCTGGAAGTGCCAAAACAGGTTGTTCTACAACTTTCTGCTTCAATGAATCAAAGCTCTTGTCTGCTCCTTTAGTCCATCTAAACTCTTTTCTATCCCCTCTCATTGTCTCAGTTAGGGGTGTACAAATGGTACTGAAATTCTTGATAAACTTTCTGTAAAAACTTGCCAAACCATGAAAAGATCTTACCTCTGTTGCACTCCTTGGCGTAGGCCACTCAATGATAGCCCTTACTTTTTCTGGGTCCATCTTAAGACCTTCCTCTGAGACAACAAATCCCAGGTATACCAACTCCTTCTTCGCAAAACTACATTTCTTTAGATTAATTAGCAACTTCTCCTCCCTCAGCTTCTCTAGAACTCTTCTGATATGCATCAAATGCTCATCCCAAGTCTTACTAAAAATTAAAATATCATCCAAATAAATAATAACAAAACTTCCCAAAAATTCTTTCAGTACCTCATTCATGAGCCGCATGAATGTGCTCGGTGCATTGGTTAGCCCAAATGGCATGACTAACCACTCATACAAACCTTCCTTTGTCTTGAAGGCTGTCTTCCATTCATCCCCTTCTCTAATACGGATTTGGTGATACCCACTCTTCAGGTCAATTTTCATGAAGTACTTGGCTCCACTCAAACAATCCATGATGTCATCCATTCTTGGCAATAGAAATCTATACTTGATCATTATCTTATTGATGGCTCGAGAGTCTGTACACATCCTCCATTCTCCATCTTTCTTTGGTGCTAGTACTGCAGGTACCGCATATGGACTTAGGCTCTCCCTTATCAGTCCCTTCCTCAACAACTCCTGAACTTGTCTGTTCAACTCTTCATTCTTTGCAGGGGTCATTCTGTGGGCTGCCTTGTTTGGCAAACTGGCTCCTGGTATCAAATCCATTTGATGACTTATCTTCCTTACTGGTGGTAAGCCTTCTGGTACATTATCAGAGATAATGTCCTGGAACTCTTCCAACATATCTGAAACTTCTGTTAGTACATCTTCACATTTCTCTTGACTAATCTTAGGAATCAATGCAAAGGAATGACGCTCATGCTTCATACCCTCCAAAAATTTCCTACCATCTACCAAACAAATTCTGGCAGTACTACATACCTTTTCTTCCACCTCCTTCAAGGGCTTCAACTTATGATGAACTCCATCCTTTGTTAGGGAATATGTGTTTGCACAGCCATCATGGACAGCGCTCTCATCATACTGCCACGGCCTCCCCAACAGCATATGACATGCATCCATCGGTATGATATCACACAGCACCTCATCATGGTAGTCACCAATCTTGAACTTCACTAAACACTGTTCATTGACCAAAGCTCTATGGTCCTTCTGCAACCATGCAATCTGATATGGATGCAGATGCTTTCTTCTTGTCAACTTCAACTTGTTAACCATCTCCTCTGAAACAAGATTATCAGTGCTTCCACTGTCAATAATAATATCACAACACTTACCCTCACATTTACACCTTGTGCAGAATAAACTCTTCCTCTGATTGGGTTCTTTCTCCTCATTCAGAAAGGTTCTTCTGACAACTAGGGTTTCTCCCCTTTCAGCATCTTCAGAATGCTCAGAATGTGCATCTTCATCTACATGTGCAACTCGTGCATTACCTTCAGGTCTTCTATTTGTCCTTCCTTGATGTTGCGGACACTCATATACTCGATGCCCTTCTTCTCCACATTGGAAACATGTTCCTCTGAAACCTCCTCTTCCAGGTCCTTGCCTAGGTTTGCCTCTTCCTCTTCCTCTTTGCTCACCATTGTTCTGGTCACGAGGGCGGTAGGTATTATCCCCTCTTTGATTTCAATTGGTGCCTACTTCTTCACTTTTCTTTTGATCTTCATTACGACCTCCATAGGGTCTTCCACCAGTCCTTCCACCTTGACCTCTTCCCCTTTGCTTACTATCAAATCTTTTGTTCAGCTTCTCTTCCACCTTCAGGGAAAACTGGTACACATCTTCTATGGTAGTCATTCTGACCAGGCTCAACTCCTCTTGAATACTCAGCCTCAACCCATTAATGTAACGGGCTACCTTCTCCTTGTTGGGCTCTGCATGGCCTGTCCTGATAGTAATTTTATAAAACTCTTCTGTATACTCCTTAACAGACTTGTTACCTTGCTTTAGTCCTTGCAGCTTCTTCAGCAACTCCATCTCATAGTCCACAGGAATGAACTGCTTCTTCAGTTTCTCCACCATCCGATCCCATCTGGTAATCTTTGCTTTTCCTCTTCTGTTCCTCTCTAATTGGACCTCCTTCCACCAAATATTGGTGTGGCCCTTCAACTTTGTTTTTGCAAACTTAACCCGATCTGGGTCCTTCACATCTTCATACTCAAAATACTCCTCCATGTCATTGATCCAATCAATAAGCTGTTCTGGATTCAAATCTCCAGAATATGTAGAAACTTCAATCCTGGGCCTCTTTCTGATCTTCAAAATGACCCTCAACAACCTTACTTCTGCAGCATCTTTGGCAGCTTCTTGTTCTTCCTCAGATAGCTCTTCTTCAACTTCATCTTCACTTTCTTCTCTTGTCCTCGGCTCAAACCCTCTTCGTAGCTCCTCTTGCAATGCATCGATTTGCCTTTGTAGGGCTCAAAAACCCTCTTCTATCAAAGCATTCCTCCCAACATGATTTCTTTGTGGAGGCATCTTGGTCTCCGCAGCAAACCCACAACCTCAGGTCCTGGTGCAAACTGCCTCACGGTTGGCGATCTGTCTACACACTCAGGAAACCTAGCTCTGATACCACTTGATGAAGGGGGTAAGTCACAAAACACACAATGACAGATATTGAACACAACAAATAAAACTTTCTTTTATTGAACTGGGCAACTCATTACATCACAAAAGCTTAATTACAATCAGAGGATGAATCCTCTACTGGCTGCAACACATTACAGCTTTCCCAACCTCAAGACTCTAGAATCTTCAGCCTTCTATAATTCCAAATCATCTAGGGTTTCTATTTTCCCACCTATTCTTGACTCTACACTAGCCCCTTTAACTCTACTACTGCTTAGGGTTCCTAAAATAGTCATAAATAGCATTTTTTGGCGGCCTCCAGCTAAATTTTGAAATTTGCAACTCCCTCCAAGAGTAGGTCAACTTCCGGGAAGCATAACTTTTGATCCGGGTGTCCGATTGACGAACTGTTTTAAGCGCCGGAAAGCTCGAGATGTGAACTATCACACCAAAAATTTGTAAACAGATTTTCATCAACTTTTCAGGATGTTATGGGAAGTTTTAGTGCCTCATATCTCGTCCCAAAAATTTTCAGGGGCTTTTTAGAAAACAAAAACTTTAATATCTTTTAGCTCACAAATGATCTTTGCCTGATTCCTTCACCAAAGGTCTTATATTTCCATTATGTAACTTTCTAGAAGTTTTTGCTTCATTATGTGCCAAAATGCAAACTTTCTAAAAATAGCAGGTACACTTTCCAAAATAGGCAAGTCGCTATTTTTAGCAGTTTTGGAAAAACTGAAAGTCCTACATTATTATTCTGGATATTATGGAACTAGAAACACTAATTATGGAAAGAAATGAAAACAACTACAATGATTTTGAATTAACTTCTTTTTGGGTGATGCAAGATTGCCCTTACACCACTAGATGCTCCTGCATCAGGTACATATGGTGAGCTTAGTTTGAAACTGCATGTTGAGCTCTAGAGACCTAAAACTAAGAAAAATGTCCAAAGGCAAGTTGAAATGTATGCAGAAAGTATTGGAATAACAAAGGAAGCTGTGAGACAATACATGGAAAGGACAGAGAAAGATGAGAAGGAGAAGTAGGACAGCGAACAGGGAAGTGTTCTAGTAGAACCCCCTTCTAAGTCAAGGACTACTAGGAGTTCTAGTTCAACCTTCGGTGCATCACCTTCTCCTATTGCAGAGAAATTCAAAGAAAAATCTACCGGTAAGGAAGGAAAAAGGACAAAAGTAATGGGCAAAAGGTCATATGTCAGTGTGGAGGAGGAGGATGAAGAAGATACTGAGCCAGATGGTGAGGTTAAAGAGTTGAAGGCCTCAAGCACTAAGGATGCTAAATTGTCTAAAGACAAGCCCTCCGAAAGTGTAAAGGTAAGAAAAAGACAAAAGACTAAGACTCATGTTGAAAAATCAACCTTCTTAGTTGAAGATATTGTGATTGTTGTAACTGTTCATGGGAATTTGAAGCCCATAACAGAATATTATGACAACTTTGATGATGCCAACAAGAAAATTTTGGAGGATGCTACTATTAAGTACTTGAATACATTCAACAAAGCACTTGTGGAAATTTTGTCAAAAATCCCTAAGAGTCTAAGTGACATTTTGGAGATGAGAAAAGAGGTTGCTAAAGCAAAGGATTTGGAGCTAAGAGAACATGTGTTGTCTAGTTTGTGTCTGATAATCTCTAGGAAGGAAGCAAATAAAAATTTCAAAGAAGTTAAAGATGAATTCAGAAGCAAAATTAGAATGAATAAGCTAATGCTTGGAGACATTGATGAAGTGGTCAAGGAAATAGAACAAATTCTAAAGAAATCCCTGGACAAGAATAAGTTTTATGTGGTCACTGAAGAACCTGTTGATGATGATAATACGTCCATTTCAAATGATGAAGAGTTGAAGAAAAATGAGCAACAAGCTGAGGTAGATGATTTCTTTGTTCTGGAAGAGGAAATATTAAATAAAGGAGATGAAGAGTTGGTGAAGGAAGATAATGTTGATGGTGCAAAGGATACTCAAATTCCTCTGGACCAATCTGGTGAAGAAAATGCAGAGATGAATATGTAAATAAATGCTCCCATTGAAGGTGATTCTGAGAAGAATAAAGAGCAGAATGTAGAGAAATCAGAAACAAAGAAAAAGAATGAAAATGATAAGAAATACAATGTAGTTGACTCTAGAAAGGGGGAAGATGCAAGCCCTAAAGAGCATAAAATAGAAACATCATATTGGGCAAGAGACACTACAGAAGTAGTGAAAGAAATTTGGGAGAAAGATAAATAAGTTGCAAAAGATCTAGATATACTACAAGGTCCAATCAATTTTGATACTCTATCACCAGTACAGAAGAAGAAGTTGGCCTCTTTTGCATAAGCTAAGGCCAGAGAGGAAATCTTGAAGTTCCATATAGAAGATAGTGAGTTGCTTGGTCTTGCATCCAGCATCTTGGTGAAAATCATGCCTACATTTCAGAAGGATTCATCAGCATCCCCCTCCAGTCAGTTGAAGAGTCTGATAAACTTCGTAAGTACCCATTTTGAATCTTTTGAGAAGTCCGCAAAAGATAAAGTGTGAAATGAATTTAATGAGAAGAGGTTTGTTGAATGAAAGAGAATGATTAGTTATGATAGATCAGTTCTTGATACTAGTGTAAAGAGTATTCAAAATGCCCTTACTAAAGGAGGAGATGTGTACAAATTTTGTTTATCTTGGCCAAACGTTGTAGAGGATATTGAGAAGAAAATAAAGGAGTCCGAGCAAAAATTGTCAAATGTATCTCAATCCTTGGTCCTTTGATAGTATCTGTGGCGAGTCAAGAATGTCAAGTAATTAGCTTGATTGATGAAATAAAGAAATTGGTGAAAGAAAAATAAAACATTGGGGCAAGGATGTGTGAACTCTGAGGACTGATTTTCCCTAAGTTAGAAACAATGTTCAATGTATTGACAGAAGCTCAAGTTGTTGCTCTGACAAGTGATCCCACTAGTCTACAGAAGGCAGAGTCATGGGCATTTTTATTCAGTGGTCATATTCTAGTTTTGGATAGCATGAAGAAAAAATGGGATAGTGGATTGGCACTGTTGAAAAATATTTTTGGTGATGTGTTTAAGTTCATGTAGACAAGACATAAGGATTGTTTGTATATATGCGCCCATGTACTAGAGTTTTTGTGTGAATTTTTGGATCCAAATCTTGACCTATGCCATTGATGTCAAAGGGGGAGTGGAAAGAAGTGAAAAATGAGGAATTCATCTAAGGGGGAGTATTGGAAATCACAAGTGTACATAGTAAGGGGGAGTCGTTCTAACAGTTAGTCATTTTTTACTAAGTGTTGCCATCAATGCCAAAGGGGGAGATTGTTGGCAAGAGACACTGCTAGGCATGTCAGGTGTTGTCATTGATGGCAACTAAATCTATCTTACACATCCACATTGTATAATTTGATCATACCAGAAGTCAGATTGTAGATTTGTCTAAGTCCGGATAGACAGGAACAGAGCATATGACAGGGTTCAACATTTTGGTCTGCATTTCTCCACTGGTAATCATATTGTGTTGTAGATCTGAGGGAATGTTAAGGGATGTTAGGGCTACCTAAATCCAAAGTTTTAGCCTCCAGTGATGAAGGGATTGAAAGTTACAGGAATCTGAGTATCGGGTTTTGGTTAGATAGTTCAGTCTGGTGAAGAACAGGCCGACTTGGTGTTTGATCCATGCGTGGATTAAGAGAAGTGGTTGGTTGAGTAATTTATGAAAACCAGTGGTATTGGTTGACATATGTGATGACTTGAATACTTAGGTTTTGGTCTGCATTGATGTTTGTGCATGGATTCAGCTGATAGAACAGTGATCTTGAAAAAGTTTCTAAGTTTTCTTGAGGCTGATTGCAGTTGATGAAATTTCATGTTGCATATATATATGATCGATGGGTTTGAGCATTTTGAGATATGGAGGTGTGAATATGATGTGATAGGTGTGAATTATGGTAGTATCAAGTGCAAAGTAAAAAGATCTAGCTCCAAATGATGGCAAAACAGTGAAACAGGATAGTGAGAGATGAAGTGTGTGAAGTTAGTATATTGAGCCTAACTGGAACTATAATCTTGCATTGTTAGATGCTATTCTTTAGTTCAAGTATTTTAGTGAACTCTTTGTAATTGATCTTTTAGGTAGTGACCTTCCTTTGAGCAGTGAGCTCTGGGCAGTGTACTCGAAGGCATTTGCCTTCCCATTTGTAATACTTTTAACAGAGTATAAAATCTTGTGGGTTAACCCCCACCATGGTTTTTCCCTTAACTGGGTTTCCACATAAAAATCCTGGTATTCATGTGTGATGATCTTGTTGTTACTGTTCTTAAGTTCATGCTTCTTTCTCTTGAATGTATGTGGTAAATTAATAAAGGAAAATAATAATAAGTTTTGCAGAACACTGATTCACCCCCCCTCTTGTTGTTCCTTAATTTCAACAGACATATCATCCATATTCAAAATTCTAGATCTATATCAGTATCATGAGGGAGACTTAAGTGATAGCACAGCTAAATTTGGTTTGAAGGATCAAATACCACATCAATAATAGGAGTAGATAGAGCAAATTTTGGATTGCTAAATTAGATGCAACAATAGAGGCAAATAGTATAAGGAGTACCTAGTTAAGTGGAAAGGAAGACTGGAGGAAGATTCATCATGGATTTCTCAAGCTGAGGTAGACTGCATTGGTTTTCCTCTAGCCCCGAGAAAGTGAGGGACTCACTTTTCAAACAACCCTAGGTGTCTGATGCAAGAGCATCCCAGGTTGAAAGGCAATCTTGCATCAACCAAAAACATTTGTTTCTTTTCTTTTCTTACATTTCAGTCAGTCTAGTCTCAAATGATTGCACCAAATTTCACCACATCAACACTTCATATTTTGTGAGACATGAGTAAGACTCTACAACAGTTCATCTACATCATATCTGGAATTGAGGAAATTTGCAATCATCTACCATAAGTTATCATTGTCAGAACCTTCATTGGGATTCACTATTCAAGACATTCAATATTCAACATAACACATGGAGTTCCAGTACCTTCCTGTGATGTATGACACCTAATGGAACATATCATAAGGCATTATAGGACCAGAGACACCTTCCACCTAAACCGCATCATGACTCATCAACATTGGAGGCTTCACCATTGCAATTAAGCTGACCTACATGTTTCACTGATAATTAAACTTTGGAATCTTTTAAGGCTAATGCAGATCATTCTATGGAACTGGAACTACTATATAATGATTCACTAGATGCATTAGAAGGAAATAGAGTAGTAATATGAGTTAAGAAGTTGGGATAGTGGATTGCGGAGTAGTGCTCCAAAGTTATATCTTTCATGTAAACTGTAAAAAGATGGAGGGCATGCCTATGAGCCCATTGTATTCCGCATACTACTGGCATATGTAGATTGTAATTGATTATGATACCGATTTGATATATTCCATTTATTGTTCCATTATTTGTGTTTCTGTTGTGTTTACTCTAAGACTGCATGGTAGGATAGTCCTATTTCTGGACCCTCCATCCATGACTGCACCAACCTTGGAGGCTAAAGCCTTGCCCAAAGTGAGTTCTATCTCCCCAACTTGAAAGTATGACATGAGTAACTTCTTAGGCCTAATCGACATCCGGTGTACCACAAAAAAGGATGGTTGAAAGGTCTTAAGCTAGGATGAACATGGATTCTAAGGGCATCCTTGATAGACACAAGGTATGTGAGGCTAATGTTCATGTGATTAGGGGTATGTCTAATGCATAGTACAAGAGGGTAACCCACTCTCCTCCTTCACTTTACAAGATATAAAGTTCTTGAAAGCTCAACCCAAAATGATAAATTTCCCCCAATGGGAGAATCTTTTGATTCTCTCCCAAATTTGTATACCCCACCGGAACACATGGGTTCGGGTCATTGCCTAAGGTGATAAAATCCTTGGGTAGGCCTACTAGAGGAAAGAATCCTAGGTTCTTTTGATCCCTAAGATCACTTTTTGACATGAAGGGAGAGCATTGATACACTAGGTTCTTGGGATTAATAATAAAAATATTAGATCAAGTCAAATTTTTTGATCTCCAAGATCATCAAATGGCATGAGGAGCTCGAGCATACACTTATGAATTGATCTCAAATAAAGCATACAAAGTTCATTAACCCCTTAGAAATGAAATGTGTCTAAGATTAGTGTAAAAAGATAATTCCTTTGACAAGTGTGCTACAAAATACAAGTTAGTAGTTGATTTTTCATCTTAGACCAACAATAGCTGCACAAAATGATGTTAGATAATTAGGCACATGCACCAAATGATTAGATTTAGGGTATAGAAAAATTTAATCCCAAGATAAATTGATGTTTTTCACCAGTTACAGAGGTGCTTGTTCACATATACAGAGGCACTCAAGTAGATATAAAGGTGCTCAAGTATGATTATATGTCCAAAAACATAAAATTTTGATGAAAAAATGATAAAAATAGAGGGTTAGAGTTGGATTTTTATAAATTTTGGCACTATGACCCCTTGTAAAAGTCACCCCTATCAAAAACCAAGATTTAGATGTAAATTTGAAAAAAAAATGATTTTTATACCTCCCAAATATAAAGGCACTCATCTAGATACAAAAATTCTCCTTTGTTATAGAAACACTCATATGGGAATAGGTCTAAAAAAACAAGATTTTGGGCTACAAAAAACATTGTTAGAGGTCATAATCAAGGGTTAGGATGTTATAGAACCAACTGATTAGACCCCAAAAATGAAAGATTGTAATTTTTCATGTCATCTCCCAAGTTTAACACAGAAAGGACCTAGTATGATATAGAGGTGCTCAAGGATTATAGAAACACCCTAGTATGCATAGAGATTCTTGGATAGGTCACAAAGGTGATCATCCACCACAAAAACACTCATTTAGGACCTACAATCTTCAAAGAGGCTAAAAACACCAAAAGATGATTAGATAAGGACCAAAATGTCCCACCAGGCATGCCAAAATATGTACATATGAAAATGAGCCATAAAGAACAAGCTAATGTAATATTAACCTATTTTACTCATGATCAAATACAACCTCATTATTGAGCTAAAAGGAAGGCATACAAATATATGAATGTAGGCTATAAACAACACGTGCAAACCTTGTCCTTTGGATGTGCTCCTTAATGTTGGATGTATGTCGATTTATCCTCAAATTGAAAACATAACTTTGCATAACATGGAGACTTGAAAATGGCTTGGGTTGATGGCTATTGATGGAGTATTGGAGGACTAGGATTGATTTGGAAGATCAATGGTTGAGCATTGTTGAGAGGATTGGATTGATGAGACACCACCAAGTGGCATGATAGGATTGGAGGATAAAGATGGTCCTTGGATCAAGGAATGATCAAGGGTGGAGGATGGTCTTGGAATAAGTGGATGGAAGTGTTGGAAACAAGGCAAATAACTGAGAGGGGGGATGAATCAGTTATTTCAAATATCTTAACTTTCTTTTCTCCTTTAATAATTAGTGCAACATCAAAACATATAAGCATACATGATCATAAGAATAGAAATAAAATCATCACACATAACACAAGGATTTTTACGTGGAGAACCCTGTTAAGGGAAAAACCACGGGGTGACTAACCCAAGATTGTATTCTTTGTTAAAAGAATAAGAAGTACAAAATGACACTTGCCAATTAGGGCTCATTGCCCGAGCACACTACTCACAAGAGGCACACTGCCTACAAGAGACTCACTGTCTACAGAACTTACAGAAGGTAACAGGTGTTTGAACTGATGAGAGGCATCTACAAATGCTAGAGTTTAGTTCTAGTTAGGCACAAAATACTGATCTGATGCACTTCATTCTTCCTCTGCTCTAGTGCTACTACTCTGTCACATATCGGACTTGTATTGCTACTTCCACAATTATCTCTGCCTTTCTTTGCACTTTATTTTATCATCTCTATACTCACATACTTCTACATACTAGAATCCATCTAGTATATATATCCATACCAAGGATTTCAACATCTTTCTAGTCGACAATCGGTATACTCAAGATATTTACAAATTACTGATATGTTGGTTGAATCCATGCTTGGTTTGTGTTGCGTATCAAAAACATAGGCATTGAAGTCATCAATCATGTTGGACAACAATGTATGATCCCTCAATTATCTTGATCAACATCAATTACTCATCCAGATTGAAGTCTGATACTCTGTTAGTTAGTTCTTCCTCAGTCTACTCTAACTATCTGTAACCCAACACTCAGATGCTCATATTTTTTCCATGTTTCATCATCGGAGGCTCAATCTCTAGAATATAGTAGTCATGATACTCCTCTTGACTTGTCCAAGTCCACAACTTGGTGAGTTACTCCATTTGAGATATCTGGACCTAATTGTCAGACCTTGTTGCATGCTCTATTCTTGTTCATCAGACCAAAACAATCTTCAATTTGACTTTCGGTATAGGCATACTATGTGCTGCAGATGTGTGGGATAGACTTTGTTGCCATCAATGACAACACACATGAAGCCACACAGTGTCTCTTGCCAACAATCTCCCCCTTTGGCATTGATGGCAACACTTAGTGAAAAATGACTAAGTGTCGTAGCAAACTCCCCCTTGGTTGATGCTCTGTCTTATGCACTATTTTACCGGAGCTCCCCCTTAGCTGGATTCCACATTTTTCACTACTCCTCACTCCCCCTTTGACATCAATGGCAAAGGGTGGGATCCGCACACCAAAATTTGCAAAAATTAACCTATACATAGCTGCATAAGTATGTATATACATGTTATACTTAAACATATACTTGAGTATGTCCACAAAAGTGGCCTTCAACTGTACAAACTCTGTGGCCCATCTCTACTTCATCCTATCCAAAATGGAGATGTGACCACTCAACAAAAATGCATATGCTTCTGCCCTTCTTAGATCTACCAGATCACTGGTCTGGGCTATGGTCTGAGCATCTATTAAGGCCTCATGCATTGCCTCTAACTTAGGGATAATTATCCCTCTAAGTTCATTCATCCTATTTATTATATTCTTCTTTTCTTTCTCCAACTTCTTTATTTCATTTATAATGACAATAGCCTAGCATTCTTGAATTATTATGGATGTAGTGAGGGGATCAAAATTCTGAGATAAACTTGACAATTTACCTTCTTGTTCTTTCACCTTCTTTTCAATATCCTTTGTCACTTTAGACCAAGATAGACAAAATTTGTACATGTCCCCACCATCTTTAAGAGCATTTTCAAGGCTCTTTATCTCAATATCTAGGGTCCTCCTATCATTAGTAATGAGTCCTTGTACTTCAGTGAACCTTTTTCCCAAAAACTCTTTCCAGACCTTTTCTTCTGCCGATTTTTCTAAAGAATCAAAATGAGTGCTAACAGAGTTTACCAGAGATTTCAAATTACCAGATGGAGAGGCTGAAGGATCCTTTTGGAAAGATGGCATGATCTTCTCCAACATACTAGATGCAATCTCTAATAGCTCGCAGTCTTCCATGTGAGACTTCATAATCTTTTCTTTTGCTTTAGCTTGGGCAAAAGTTGCTATTTTCATTGTCTGGACCGGAGAGAGGGAATCAAAATTTAGTGGTCCTTGGAATAGTTCTAGTTCATCTATCTCCATCAGCTCTTTGTTCAAGAAATTCTTCACTGCCTCTACAGTGTCTCTTGCTGAAGACTGAGTCTTCTTTTCTATCGGAATCTTAGAACTGTCATCGGAAATCTTCTTTGTTTGTTCTTCTTCTCTTTCGTTTACCTCCTCTTCTTGACTCACTTTCTCCTCTTTTCTTCCTTCTCCTTTAGTTCCTAAATCTAGAATGTCTACAGAGAGATCTGGAGGAGAGATGTTAACTGCTTCATGAACCTCCTCTTCTAGAACATAGGAATCCAAGTCCTTAGACTTCTCCTTATCTATCTCTTTTGACCCTTCTACATTTGTGTCAGTAGATTCTTCATTTGATGCATTTAATCCTTCAACATCCATGGTAGAAGTTTCTTCATCTATTTCCTCTATAACAAAAAGATTGAATCTTTTGAAGGCATTCCAAAGGATGTCTTCTATTTCTCTTGCTACCTAATCAGTTTCTCCAAGCATAAGTTTGTTCATTCTTTCTTTGCTCCAGAATTCATCCTTGCAGTCCTTAAAGATCATGTTCATTTGCTTTGGAGTAATAGAAGGATAGAGCTAAATTGCAATCTATTCTTGGATCTCTAAATCTTTTGCCTTGGCATTATCTTTTCTGAGTTCAAGTACCTTCCCTAGACTTTTGGGAATTAATGAAATGATTTCAATGAAGTCTTTATTATAAATATTCATATACTTGACTGTAGCTTCTTCCAAGATCCTCTTGTCAGTATCACTATATTCATCTTAGAATTTTGTGACTGGTTGCAGGTTCGCATCCACAATGACTGCCTTGATGATATCATCAATAGAAAGAGTGGGCTTTTCAACAAATTCTTCTACCTCTTCTTCTTTGTTTTTACCAACAGAGGATTCCCCAAATGTTTTCTTCTTCTTCTTCATTTTCTTAACTTCTTCATCAGACTATGTTTCTTCATCATCCTTGTGACTTGTGTAAGACCTTGTGGCTTTTGTTTTTGTTCTCTTTTCTCCTTTTCTGGATGTCTTGACTTCCGGTTTGGTGGCTCTTGAGCTCTTAGGAGTGGCAAGTGTAGAGCTCTTGGAGGATCTAGTCTGGGAGGAGGCTTGTATCGAAACACTTCCTTTTTCTGCTTCTTGTTTCTCTTTCTCAACTCCTTCTATTTTCTCTCTATTTGCATCAATTGCCTCTTTTGATATGCCATATCTTTTGGAAAATTCCTCTACTTCCCTTCTAACTTTCCTCTTTATCTCTGGTTGTCTCAGCTCAACATGTATCTTTACACTTAATTCTTGAAAGGTTCCAAACCTTTCTGCCTTAGTGTCCTTTGGCTAGCTCAACAGGTGTTGAACGTGAAGCTCCAAGATTTTCTCATCTACTTCGTAGCCCATTGGCATTATCCACACTGTTCTAGGCTCAACTACCTCCATTAGGCATTGATCAATGTCAACCATGAAGCACAT
Source organism: Cunninghamia lanceolata (assembly GCA_027924645.1). Taxonomy (NCBI): domain Eukaryota; kingdom Viridiplantae; phylum Streptophyta; class Pinopsida; order Cupressales; family Cupressaceae; genus Cunninghamia; species Cunninghamia lanceolata. The sequence goes on along the minus strand of BSBN01000441.1, from coordinate 589,444 downwards.
TGTATCCTTGTATTTTTTAACTATAGATTGGGGTATCCTTTCTCTAGCATACATCATGCTTTGGAAGTTCTTAAAGTAAACCCAGAGTGCTATGCTTTGAGCTTTAGCATCACCAAGTCCATAAATATAGTCTCTGATTTGTATGGCAATTGGTCTTTTATTTTTCCATACCAAACCACTTGATCTGGGTAGCTCATTCATATAGTAAAAGAATAGACATAGTATTAGACAACCATATTTGAAGGAATTCTTCTTATCCCTTTTGATCTTTTGCAAGTTTTCTAATAGTTGATTTAGGAGGTCGCATAGATCATAATCTGCATTTTCCCTTAGCATCTGATATGCTGTATATATTGAAGTTCTAGACATAGAGTTCTCCTGGTTAGAATGATAGATCTTATATCTAATTATCATTGAAGCAAACTTGACATTCAAATCTATGATGTCATCAATTATCATTGCTCTTTTGTCAAACTTAGATCTGGTGGCTTCAGTTACTATCTGGTTACTGCCCTAATGGCATCTTTTGTTATCTTAAAGGGCTTCATTAACCACATGAAATTGTCATGTATTCTGCTAAGAACATACCGGACCCAATCATCTTTTGCAAAATAGGGAAAGTGGATGCAATGTCCAAAGTACTTATCCCGAAGGGCCTTGTATTAAGGTTTGAGTTCACAACTTTTATCTATTAACTATTTATGATAGATGTGCATCAACTTAGATTCTCCAAATTCCTCAATATTGGCATGGATGTAAACCCTAACATCTTCTACATGCAGTACCCCATGTGGAATGCTAGAAAAAGTGCCCAATGGATCAACTTCTAGGAATTTGTAGTGGTGTTTCTTGAATTTTAGACACGGCCTATCAGTGATCTTTACAACCATTGGAGTAGCCATTTTTGCAAAAGATTTAGAGAGAGATATTCAGAATGGAAGTACCTTTTTATGCTTTAGGGTTCAAAATAAGAGTCGGAACAAATCACTGGTTAAATTGGATTTTGTAGTTGACCTTTGAGAGAGTTGTAGAAACTTGATGCATAGCTCTTCTTTTCTTCTTCTCGAATACAAATGTGCAAATAATAAGTGAATGAACCCTTTTATCTCTGTGCAAACCCTAATTTCCTTTTGCAATAAATGCACAACTTAAGTCATTTGGTTCCCTTGTTCTGAGAGAGATCTTTTCAAATAATTGAGATGCACTTAGAATCATTTTCAGTGATAATTGACAATGTATCTTCTTTCCTCTAATCATATCATGGATCTGCAGTTCAAGATATTTCAATTTTGAATCATACCAGATCTATCTATGAAAAGCCTGCTTTACCAGATGGATGTTAAACCGGATCAATCTTGGATGATTAAACTTTTGCAAAACTCCATGCTGATCTTTCATATTTTTACCGAGGGTTATTTAGATATTTTTCTGAGAACCCTTTAGTCTGCAACATTCCATGTGCCAAATTTAGGCACCAATTGATTAGCTGGGGGAATTTATTTTTCTTTGTGACTCCCACTAAGCCAGAGCTCATCTGTTTAGTTTCCAGAAGGAGTATCATCACCAGATTCCGGTGTGGATCCATCCCCACTCTTCTTCACTAAAATCTTGCTTATCTCCCTTTGAACTTCATCCGCATTCACTTTGCCTTTTCCCATACCTTGTTTCTAATTATGATGTACCAAACCTTTTTTATCCTAATTTTTACTTCTGCAGAATTTGGCAATATGACCGGATCTATTGCAATTGTAACAAACAACATTTCTTTGCATATTTGACTGATATCCTCTTGATCTGCATTGATTAGCCATATGTCCCATTCTATTGCATGCGAAACATCTACCATTGAATGAATTGTTTATTTGCATATTTTTGCATTCATGAGAATTGTGACCATACCTTTTGTAGTTGAAACATTTTTTAGAGAAGGATGGATTAGTCTGATTCATTCTCCTTTTGCACTGAGTTGTTTTATGACCGAAGTTGTTGCAATTGAAGAAATATCCATTGAAGGAAGGATATCTTTGAGCATTTGGTTGCTTTACCGGAGGTCTTCTAGTTCTGTTTCTTTGATTTCTTGATCAAAAGTTCTTCTAACTAGATCCAGAGCTCTTACCTTTCTCATATCCCAAACCACGCTTATCATCTACCCTCTTTTGGCTTTCAAGAAAAACTTCAAGTTGGGTTGAGCTTATCTTGAACTTCTCTGTGTATTCATTTGTTGTTTGAAGATTTTGTTTAAGAGTGTCTATCTTATTCTCAAGTTGTTCTTCATTATCTCTAGCTTCTTCAAGATCAAATTCAAGATGCTTGATTATTCTGTCCATTTTGTGGCAATCCTCTATCTTCTCCTTGAGGGATTGTTTTAGATTATCTTCAATTTTCCTTTTCTCTTCAATTTCTTGGGTGAATCTCATAACCCCTGATTCCATCTCATGTCTTACCATAATGACCACTTTTGATAGCTTATCACATAGCTTGTTTTGCTCATCCAGATCTTCATTACTATCATTGGCTTCACTCTGACTTGATAATTTTTGAAGTAGTTCCTTTCTCTTTTTCACAAAGATACTCAATTTTTCTTTTAGCTCATTTATGAAATCATCAGCTTGTTTGAGTCTTTCTCTCAAGTTATTGACTTCAGAGTGGGATTGTTCAAGATCATCTAGGGTAGACTGAAGTTGTTCCTTCATACCATACATATCCATTGAGATTCCCAGATCTTCCTCAAGCTATTAAGCTCTATTTAGAGGAACTTAGCCCTGATACAATTTGTTGGAAATAAGGAAAATAACTGAGAGGGGAGGGGTGAATCAGTTATTTCAAATATCTTAACTTTCTTTTCTCCTTTAATAATTAGTGCAGCATCAAAACATATAAGCATAGATGATCATAAGAATAGAAATAAAATCATCATACATAACACAAGGATTTTTATGTGGAAAACCCTGTTAAGGGAAAAACCAAAGAGTAACTAACCCAAGATTGTGTTCTCTATTAAAAGAATAAGAAGTATAAAATGGCACTTGCCAATTAGGGCTCACTACCCGAGTACACTGCTCACAAGAGGCACACTGCCTACAAGAGACTCACTGTCTACAAAACTTATAGAAGGTAACTAGGTGTTTGAACTAATGAGAGACATCTACAAATGATAGAGTTCAGTTCTAGTCAGGCACAAAATATTGATCTGATGCACTTCATTCTTCCTCTGCTCTAGTGTTGTTGCTCTGTCACATACTGGACTTGTATTGTTGCTTCCACACTTATCTCTACCTTTCTTCACACTTTATTTTATCATCTCTGTACTCACACACTTCTACATACTAGAATCCATCTAGTATATATATCCGCACCAAGGATTTCAACATATTTCTAGTTAACAACTGGAATACTCAAGATATTTACAAATTACTGATTTGTCGGCTGAATCCATGCTTGATTTGTGGTGTGTATCAAAAACATAGGCATTGAAGTCATCAATCATGTTGGCCAAAAATGTATGATCCCTCAATTATCTTGATCAACATCAATTACTCATCTGGATTGAAGTCTGATACTCTGTCGGTCAGTTCTTCCTCAGTTTGCTCTGCCTGTCTGCAACCCAACACTCAGATGCTCATATCTTTTCCATGTTTCATCACCGGAGGCTTAATCTCTGGAATATAGTAGTCATGATACTCCTCTTGACTTGTCCAAGTCCACAACTTGCTGAGTTACTCCATATGAGAGATCCAGACCTGATTGTCAGACCTTGTTGCATGCTCTATTCTTGTTCACCGGACCAAAACGGTCTTCAATCTAACTTCTGGTATAGGCATACTATGTGTTGCAGATTTGTGGGATAGACTTTGTTGCCATCAATGATAACACGCATGAAGCCACACAGTGTCTCTTGCCAATAGGAAGGAGATTGAAAAGGGACAAAAGGACCCTTTTTAGAGAGATGTGCAAGGTACTTGCTCATCCCTTTGTAAAATACCCATGTGAAATGTACAAAGGACCCATGCCTTTGTACAAGTTGGAGGATGTGAAGGGTTTGAATGGGTCAATGAAAGATTTGGAATGTGCAAGTGGGGGATGAAGTTGATTAAATGGATTAGTCAACTTAATCAAAAGTGCACAAAATACAGAATTAAATAAATAGGAATATTTATTTGATTTATGGATGGGGATAAGGATATTAGATAAATAAATATTTATCTAATGTTGGACTATGGAAAATGATTGATTAATTGAATAAATGATTAAATTTATTCAATTAATGCTAGGAGATGGTCCAGGTGAATATAGCACGAATAGTGATTTAATAATAAAATAGTATTTAATCATTATAAAAAGGGGATTAATCAATTAACTATCTACATAGGTGTTTATCCAATTAATTGTGGAAGAAAGTGGTTTAGTGATGTCTTGATTGGGGTTGGATGATGAACAAATAATTTTAAGTGTCTACAGTACTAATAAATATTTTAGGTGAAAGAACTACAAAAAAATTATGGGATAAAATTGCTAACTTGTGTCAAACCAAGAGTCTAGTTAATAAAATATTTTTCAAGAGGAATTTATTTTCTTTAAAAATGGTTAATGAAGGAATTTTTTCTAAACATCTAAATTTATTGAATATGATAGTTAATTATTATCCATTGATGTTAATATGGATGAATAAGATAGATGTATTACTTTACTTTCTACCTAAATCTTGTGACAAACTTGTAATGGCCATTAGTAGTACAACCTCTAAGTTAAAACTTAAAGATGATGGTGTACCCCTACTAAGTGAAGAATAAAATATAAATTCCCTAGTAGATGTCTATAATGATGCTCTCTATGTGAGGAAGTAAGCCAAAGGTATAAAGGTAATGGACATCTTAGGGATAAAATCATGAAATCTCCTCATAAATCTAAAGTAAAGTGTTGGTGTGGACACTTGAAAATGCATCTCAACAATTTTATTATCACCAGTATTATCCCACAATCATGCTTCTAAAATTAATTAAATAAATTATATTTATTTAATTAATTTACCTAACTATTCCTCTAAAGTTAATTAAATAAATCTTATTTATTTAATTAATCTAGTTATTCTACTAATATTAATTAAATAAATTATGGTCATTTATTTAATTAATTAATCAACTCAACCCTTCTTTAATGTCCAACCTTAATTGAATAAATCAACATTTATTTAATTAAGACAACCATTCCCACATCATTCTCCCAAAAATTAAATAAATATTTAATATTTATTTAATTCATCTAAAATTCCCCTCAATCATTAGTTGATTAAATAACCCATTTTAATCAACTAATTAATTATTTGCACATTCCCAAATCCAAATTAGCCAAGTCAACCTTACACGTGGCTCAAGGTTTGCACAAGGCTCCACACATGCACATGGCTAAATCTCCTTTTTCAATCTCATCCCTCCATTTAAATCTAGAAAATCTCAACCATCCAAATCCCTGGAATCATGGGCCTCATCATGTCCACAAATCATGGTATGCCACTTGTTGGACCCTTAATCATTCTTAGTTCTCAATCAACTCTAGCCCTCCATTTTCAAGATCTAATCTCATCCATCCATCCACCCTCATCCAAATCTATAAATAAAGCATCACTCAAGCCATTTATAAGTTCTAGAGTTGAATGAATGCAAATTAATGATGTCCAAGTGATAAACTACCTCCACTTATCTTGAGCAAGCCCCTTCATTGGCAACAAAGGCTGCATTGGTGAGACCCTCTCCTTTGGTTTAATTTCTTGATTGCAAATTTAACTCAATCCAAGGTTTTTGATTAGTGTAGGTTACATTAGGTTTTATGCATTACTATATATTTTTGTTTGTCTTACATTTTATCACACACATTTTGGCATCCCCAATGGGACCCATGTTCCTAACTAATCTTCATTTTATAATTGTTTTTAAACTTTTCTTGTAGGTTTTATACAGTTCAACACATCCATTCTATTTTTTGTCATGTGCATTTGCAAAGGCATGTTCTTATTTCACCACAAAGTACATGTGTTCAACTGCGGTACTAAATTTTATTCCTCAAATACAACTTGTTTTTCCTAAGTCTTTTGCTATTTTGCAAGATTTCTCATCTATGTTGTAGGTTTATCATACTTAGAAGCATCTTTTAGGTCTAATCTTCGTGTTTGTAGGTGAATTTGTCATGTTTTTTGTAGGTTGATAATCATTTCATGCATTTCTTAGATGGTTTGATGTCTACATTCTTAAATTTGTGTCTATATAAAACCCTAAGTGCATCTGTCTCACAATTTGGCATTTATGTTTTTAACACTAAAATTACTCGTTTGCTATTTTTGGTTTATTTATTTCACATTACTTATTCGCAAAGAACTCTCTACATATAACTTGTGGTATGAATCATTTTATCTCACTATGTTCTTGCAAGTTTGATATTTATTATAGGTTTGCAAGTTTTCCCACCTTGATGTGAAGTTGTAGGACAGATCGGTGCAATTGGAAATAGATAAATGCATCTATTTCATGACTGAGCATGTTCATTTCTTCCTAATGCATATGTTGGTAGGTTTTGCAAACTATCACTCAACCCTATTTTGGCATGTGTGTTAAGTCTATTGTATGTGCATTTCATCCTTGAGTTTGCATGTAATTTGTTTCGGTGTGTGTGTGTGTTTTAATATACAACATTTCATATTGTTCTTAGTTTTTGGGCCTTCCTAACATATTTACTAACCTTGGTTTGTTGTTTTATATTATATTAACATCATTTGTGCAACAAAATTGTAACTCCAAGGCATTTCATTCAAACTAATAACATGTGTGGGTTGTAGGTTTCACTTGACAAAGACTTTTTTCAAACCCACATTTTGTGTTTTGTTACTAATTTTCTTAAGGAAAATTAACTTTTTTGTTAGACTAGTTTTCCCAAGGATGTGTGTATGCTCTTCCCTTGCACCACAAGGTGATCTTGGGAATAAAAAACATTCCTTGTGCATATTATTCTTCACATCTCAGATTTGCTTTCTTATTCTTAATGAACATGTTTGTCATGACTGTGTGAATAAGAGGTGGGTATGAACTTCCCTTTCATCAAAAGATGATCTTGGGAACCAAAATCACCCCTTCATTCCATTTTTATTTAATCCCAAAAGGATAGGCATGTGTATGCTCTTTCCTCATGTTGCAAGGTGATCTTGGAAATCAAAAGTGACTAGTCCTTTTTTGGTTTCTTTTTAGTGGGCCTAGCTTGGATTTCATCACCAAGTGGTGACCCAAACCCATGTGTTTTGGTGGAGTATTGAAATTTGGGAGAGAATCAAAAGACTCTCCCATCAAGGTACATTTGTCATTAAGGGATAAGATTTCAAGAAACTTCATAGATTTTAAAGTGAAGGTGGTGAGTGGGTTACCCTCTCGCACCAAGCCATTAAACATACACCTTGTTTCACAAAATTTGGTCCCTGTACCACAAGGAATATCGAGGAAGTCCCATATAAAGACTTGTTCAACCTAGATAGATAATATTTACTCATTCATTACTTATGATGCATTAGTAAACAGTTATCCCTAGGAATTTACTCACCACATGCCTTTAGAACTGAGATAGTAGGCCATAAACAAACAAAAATCAAGTTTGTGGTTAGCACTTCGAGATCATGGGCCAATACTATCCATGAGCAAGTTTAGACATTATTAGTAGGCTCATAATCCAAACAATATTACTTGAATAATTAGGTTGTTCATGTGTTTGTAAATTGTGTAAAATTAGTAAACATCCAAGATCCAAAAAATAAAAACCCTAGAAAGAAAAGAATCCAAAAATCCTCAAAAGCCAAATGTTAACAAACCCTACAACAGTCCAAATATTGAAACAAATCCAAAACCTTCAACCCATGTGAAATCCATCCATCCAAAAGCCAAAATCTTAAAAAGCGAAAAATCAAACAATCTCCCAAAATAATTCTCGTCCATAAACCATAAACCAAACCAAGCCCCAAATCCCAAATCCCAAGACATTAAACATTCATCATAAAATCCACCAATCACCCATCTCAAAATAACTTTGTTTAAGGACCTAGATCCCTTAAGAATAATTAATCAATCAAGCTACTTAAGGTATCATGCCTTCCCCCAAATTCCTTCTCCCAAATCAAAATCAATCAAACATCAAATCAAGTTACCTTTAAAAATCAAGAATAAAAATCAACCATCATCCAAGATCTTTCATCTTAATCAGGCCAACATCTAATCAATCAACAAATCAAATCTAAATCAAACCTCAAACATCAAGGTCCTTGACTTTTAATCAACACATCATCAAGTTAGATAAGATCTTACACCCCAACCCAAACATCACAAACATCAATTCATATCAAACATAGACCCAACTAATTATAATCGTATGCCCCCATCACTCAATCCCAGGCAAAGTTGAAAATGAAAATCAATAAAAATAACCCTTGTGTCAAGATTTGGCCATAATTCTCATGTTGGCGCTACTTCTCATCAAGTATTTCCAATAATTTTAGAGAAGCCAAGAGTCTCCACAAGCAAAGTGAATACTTGCCATGATTTAAATATTTCCTCAATGCCAAGCAAACTCACACCTAGATGGATTAATTTGTGGACACTCACAAGGATGTCTTTCTCCAAAATCTCATTGAAGCAAGGGCTAAACTTCCTCCAAGATATGACTTGGATAAAATTAATTACATCATATTTCTTGAGCCATCAACACATGACTTTGATAATCCTTGGGGTCATAATCATTCACAACCAACACATGATCCCATAAGTTGTAATCTTGATCAAACCAATGGGGTGGTACTCAAACACCCCCTAGCAATCAAAAAATGAATCATCTTCTCATCCACCCCATCAATACAAATCAACACTGCTCAAAATCTTGTGGCATTGTTGTTGGCCCTCTAGCATCTGGCATATGATATTGGTATGTTGGCATTGATGTCAACATAGTTTGGTGTTAGGAGAATCCTCTTAGAGTTCATACAAAGGAGTTTTGATTAATGTCATATCAAAGTCATCAGTATGAAGGAGACTAGGTGGAGTGATATGTCATTTGGTAGACCATCTTTTGTTAGATCATTTGATATCTTTGGTTGTTTATGACGTGTTGCTTAATTCATGACTAGGTATAGTGTTGATGGCTTGATGTTTCCAAAGGCAAAGGTACTTGTCCAATTTTAGTTCACAATGTTGATGCTTATTACTCTCTCATAGTTCATGGTGTTGATTTTGATAAGTACTTGTCAAAGGTACTTGTTTGGTGGTTTTCATTGTTGTTACTTCTTGACAAAGTCAGGGGTTTATTGAATTGGTGTGCAGTGAAAGGGGTTTGGCAGATTTTGTTGTTAATATCTTCACTTTAAGGGTCAAAATCCTAGTGCCCTTAGTGCTTTCTAAAGCACTTCTTTTAGGAGTAAAAAATCTAAATGATGAGCTTGTGCTCTCTACAACTGAGGTAGGGGTTGAGGTTCATTGGCATTTCATGTAATAAAAATAGGAGTTTTTCTCTTTTAATAGATCTAAGGTTTTACATTCCCAAAACCCTAGGATGTAATCTAAAACCCTAGAGTGCACATTATGAATGCCAAGGTGACTGTCATACTTTTGTTTTAATTTGGAGTTGAATTATGATTACAAGTCACCTAGTCACTTAAGTGACCACTTAAGGGTGCTAAAGTCATTCAGTGACTGACCCCCATACCTAGGGAGACTAGTTCTATTTGGTTGGTCATTTTTAGATGGGCGCCAAATGAAAATCAAAGGATGATATTTAACTTACCGAGGGTGTGAAAGGACTGATAGAAGGACACAATTTAAAGTTATTTTAAATCACAATAGACACCACTCCTATTTACACTTTGATGGGTGGTTGAGTGTCACTACAGTTGTAGCAGTTTTGATAATAGTTTGTTAACTATTTCTAGGGTTTGGTGTATACAGAGTTCTTTAAAATCTTTCTTCACGAGTTTCTTTAATTTTTTTTTGAAGACACACAGAGACCTTGATCTTTATGCTTCATATATTTTGTTTATGGTTTATAATGTATATATATATGAACTGAGAACAAAAGGATAGAAATCTTTTATAATGCAATGGTTATGAAAATAGAGAAGATACAAGTGCATTCTTGTGAGGATATGTTGTAGGTATAAGGTGTGTGTAAGGAAGACTATGTTATACTAAAGAATTTTTGCAAAGGATATTGTTTGAATCAAATTGATGCAAATCAGATTGTATAGAATCAATTTTTGCATATGAACACTTGTCAAAACTCAGGAGATTGGTGTCTCATTTTCATTGATTGAGGTTGGTGGCTCATTTGGGTTGGTACCTCAAGCAGAGTGTGTTGTTTTTTATGTGTGCATTATACCTTGAGATTGGAGTCTTAAAAATATTGTACTAGGTGTGGTTATACCGTGAAGTGAGTGCTTTTAAAACAACTATAATCTTCTTTCTTTTGAGGTTGGATTTGAGCAGTAGACTCATGCAACTCTCAATGGTTTTTTCCCTCATAGGGTTTCCACATAAATATTGGTGTCATATGTGGATCATTTGCATGGTGCTCATTTATATTCTTTTCATTGAAGAGTTTTTAAGTTTGTTGAATAAGGTGTTAGGATAGAACTACATTGATTCACCCCCCCTCTCAGTGTAGCTGTGCTCTTTTCAATTGGTATCAGAGTAGCAAGTTCCTTGTAGGAGTTTAATCAACTAAGGTTGATCCTAGTAGTGCAATACTTATCATGGCTAATTGTTGGTAAATAGATTTGTCACTGTGATATAACCTTTGAAAATGACTCGTTTCCCTTAGAGTGGTGACTAAATAGTTCCAATAGTTGGAGAAGTCGTCATTGAATTATCAGCTTTCCTCTGCATTTGAGAGGGGTAGCTCCCTCATATGGAAAGTGGTTTCTAGCTTTGTGGTGAAACCCCCTCATACTTTTCAATAAGATTGTGAAACTCCTATTGGTTTTCGTACGTCTACCACGAGGGTTTCTACATGCCCATTTCTCCTATTATTTTCTTTTTCTTCCTTTTTGTACTTTCAGGATAAAAGTATTTTTTGTATTTTTATCTTGAAAGTACAAAAAGGAAGAAAAAGAAAATAATAGGAGGAATGGGCATGTAGAAACCCTCATGGTAGACGTACGAAAACCAATAGGAGTTTCACAATCTTATTGAAAAGTATGAGGTGGTTTCACCACAAAGCTAGAAACCACTTTCCTAAACTCTATGATGGATCTCATGACATATATGCAACAACGATGAAGAAAGATGGCAAATCTCAACATACGAAGAGATAATTTATCTAAACACTTTCAAATCAGGATACCGAGACATGATTGTGCTTTATCACCCCCATTACATGCTTTAATGGATAACTTTGATTCACACAAATACATAGAAAGATCACCAATTTGACATATGAGAAATTAGTAATCATAACTCAGAAATACATCAAGAACATATGAACTAAAAATGCATTCTTCATTATCTTTTCAAAATTATACAATTCCAAAAAGTAGACTATACAATGTGTAGAACCAAAAATATTCCAAGAAGTTTATTTATAAGTTCCCCCTACAAAAGTTCTCTCTAAAGAGTTCTCTCCTTCTTACATTTGAAATAGATTTGTATTTATAGGCTTCTCCCTAGTAACTACTTTGTAACCAACTTTTAACTAACTTGCCAACTAGTTCAAGTAACTACCTTTTTCGAAAGGAAACCTAATTTTGAACTTTTAATTACAATAAGTGAAACAAGTCACTTTTCAATATGATAGTTTTCAAAGATACAAATTTTGAGTTGTGAATTCAACTAAGTCACTTTCTATCTCTGTTCTGCTCTATTTCGGTGGCCATCTTTTCATATCTTTCCAAATGTTGTAAATGTCGTAGACACATGATGAAATTGGTCCTGCTAACTTTGCATAAGAATTGCCATGAAGGATCATATATGTGTTGGTGGGAATTCATCAAAATTGGTAGTTTGTATTCACTGGAATATCTTTAATTATTTCAACAAGACAACTACACCCAATGCTTGAAGATGTGGAGAGATACATCTGACAACTCCTTGAAACAATAACAACACTGCTTACAATCATTCTTAAATCCTATTCCTGTGCATATGACATCTCACTATTTGGTCCAATAGTTTGTATTTGACACACCACGTTGTGCATTATCTTTACAAGTTTATGGTGATCTAGCTCCCAATCTTGATTGCAAACATCGTAACTATTCCACCTACTATTGTTTACCCTGAATGGGTCCATGATTGACACCTTCAACTCCTTCAAATTTCTCAAATCATAAGAAACATCCCCATGTAATTGATTGTTTGAGAGGTCTATGACTGCCATGGTGGGGAAAATATATGTGTAGTGCTCATCTCTTCCTTTTAAATTCATATTCAAATCACTCTTATATGTAAAACTATATCCTAAATATATAAATCCCTGATCCAGTTCTACTATCATTGATTGTAAACTGAAAATGCTATGTGGTATAAACCCTGATAGGTGATTTGAAGAGAGACCCAAGATTTGAAGGTACTTCAGCTGCCCAATTTCTATAGGAATACCATCTTCAAGATTATTCTTCCTCATTGTTAGCACTTGTAGCATTGAAAGGTTTCCTATTGACTTTGGAATTCGTCCTTTCAATAGATTTTTCCCAATATCCAAAAAAAAGTTTGAGCAGTTTAATATTGAGGGAGGTAATGCCCTACTCAGCTGGTTATCCTTTATCACTAGTAACTGCAGTTGACTTAGCATACCAAAAATTAGAATGGTTGGAGTATCATCTATAAACTTTGGTTATATAGCAAAACATCCTCTCACATTTCCAGTTGGCTGAGCTGCTCTCTGTTTCCTACAAGCTTTCTCTCTTTTGGCTTTTCCCCATTCTCGACCTCTTCCTCCAGCTTTGTACTACAGAGATGTACAGGCTTCTTGAAATATGGTTCAATGTCATGACATCTCAATCGCATTATAAAACAGGCCATTAACAAATACCCCATTAGTATATAGGTAGTGATGCTTACTATACATCTGATTTCAGGTAGTCAATAGTATAGCCTAGCTCTCCAAACACTTTTAAGGAACTGATAATAAACCCGATTCCTACTTATCAGGGCAAATCTAACATGTACAACGTTGTTATAGTGCGTGCCCAATAGTCTCCTAAAAAACATTGTCCTCCATTGACATGAGGGATTTTGCAGGAATAATCTCAAAAGAAAATACTCAGTTGTAGCGTGGTCAACACACACTCCAGGTAGTTGCAACATGGTCATAGTTTCTTCTTATTCTGATGATAGATTACTGAATGCGATCCAATCCATAGTTGAATCCAAAAGCACTCAAAATTATCTTCATGGACTGTGGAAAACTCAGGCCTACAACTAGAATAATTGTTCTAAAGGATGCCTTTTATGATTCAAATGCAATTACCGACCCCTCTCTATGTTGGCAGAGGAATAAGTCTTTTCATCCTCCAAATCTTTCAGCACATGTCTTGAATTTGGAAATTACCTTCTTACTTCATCTCACAACACAATTTCTCCAACTTTAGGTATTTCCTTTGTTTGTGGGTGATCTGTCTTCTACACAAAAAGTATGTACCCTTTTATGGACTTCAATCCATCTACATCCAAGTATTTTTTTTTATTCCTCTATCTTCCATCACTTTTCTTACCTTCTGAACATCACCCCAACTGCCAACTTCTGCATAGATGTCCAACAGAAGAATATAAGGCACAACATTATTAGGATCCATCTCAGTAAGTAGAGTTGCTGTAAATAAACCTAGCCCTACATTTTTATGTGATCTACATGTGTCAAGCAAGCTCGTCCACACAACCACTACAGGTTTAATTGGCATTTTGATTATGGAGTTTAAAGCCTCCTCAAGATAGCCAGCACAGCCAAGAAGATCAACCATGCATACATAATGTTCCATTGTAGGCATAATACAATAAGTATCACTTATGCCGTTGAAGTATTTACATCCGTCATCCACTAGACTTGCATGGCTGCATGCAGATAAAATACAAACAAAGCTTACGTGGTCCGAGTATGTTCCAGAGTGCTGCATTAGTTCAAAGAGTTTGAGAGCATCCTTTCCATACGCATGCATAGCATATCTGAAATCATTGTAGTCCATGAGACCACTTTTCTTTGTGGCATTTTGTCGAACAGTTCTCATGCCTTACGTATGCATCGACATTTTGCATACATGTCTATTAGAGCACTCACAACTACGACGTCTGTCAAAAATCCACTTTGGTTTATGCTTTGATGGATTTCTATACCTTGTCCGTGGCTCCATTTTAGCATGGGTTGTTACACCAGAAAATTACATTTTCTTGAAAGTTTCTAAAGTCTTTTCAACAAACTCATTTTGTGCAAATCTTGCATGCATTGCAGTCCTTAATACATTTTTCTTCGAAGTGTCATCTTTTAAAACATCCTTTTGGGCACTATTGGAGAAGATGCTGGCATAGATTATGGAGGATACTTGCGAATATTGTGGAATATAGTTTCACACCTACCAAGCATGCTCTTGAAATATTTTAAATCTTCTTTTAAAACAAATTGATTTTGCGCGTATCTTACAGTCATTGTATTCCATCAGATTGGATTTCTGAGGTAGTAATTAAAACATCATTCACCAAGTTTATGCTTCTACATTTTGCATGCCTGTCTACCAAAGCATTTCAAATTATACTGGCACTTGCACCCATAGGAGATTCAAAGAATACGCCGATAGGAATAACCAATGGGTTTAGAAAGTTTTTCGGTGTGAATATTTGTTTCATTTGTTAGATCTAGGGTGAACAACTGAGAGGGGGGTGAATCAGTTGTACAAAAACTTGCTTCTACTTCAAACACTTGATTCTACTTTGTTAGTTAATAGCATATTAGTTAACCATTCATGAAAGCATAACACATAAACACAGGAACAGATAAACATCAACATATTGGACACCAAGATTTTGACGTGGAAAACCCGGTTAAGGGAAAAACCACGGGGTGATTAACCCAAGGATTATTCTCTGTTAGAAGAATAAGAAAAATGAATGGCACATGCCAATTAGGGCTCACTACCCGAGTACACTGCTCACAAGGAGGCACACTGCCTACAAGAGACACACTATCTACAAGATGATAAGTTTTACAAATTTGAACTGGAGATTGACATCTTTACCATGTCTGGATCAGTTCCATTTAAGCCTGAGATACTTCTGCTCTGCCCTTCACTCTTTCACTATACCACACTCATCCGCTCCATGACACTCTTTGAAATGAATTCACAAACCTTTATTTATACAAGGCATCGACTTAGGAACAATCATCTAAGTCGGCAATTATCCATAAGAACATTCGCAATATGAATAACCCATCCGGTCGGCCAGCCTGAACAAGAACATCTTCATGCAGAAGTATATCTCTAATTCTGGGCTCTAACACTAATGCGGACTGACAACACAACCTCAACATGATCCAAGAACCTTCACAAGCTTGCCTGAATGACCAGGTACATCCGCACTTCCTCTACTTACAAGAATCTCTTCTCTCCTTCATCTGAAACTTCAAGAACACAGTCTATCACCACTGACATACTGAAAGAGGTGCTTTCGGACCTCCAAACCATGAACCAATCGAGATGACACATCACAAGGACATCCCAAACACTCCTTCCAATCCGCAGAATATGACAATGCATTTCTGGATCTCACCGAACCTTTTTGTAACATTCTGTCACTCCGGAGCATCTCCCGGAACTGGTTCTACTTGATCGATCACAACTTCTTCATACCTTCATGCGGACCTCTGAAATCTTAACTGCAACATCTCAAGACTCATAACTACAAACCCTGTAATCTGCATCCTCTGATCTTCAACCTATTGAGTACTTTTGCCTTCTTCTCATCACTATTCTTCTCTGTTTCTGATTGAGACTAATTTTCTGAACATCCTCATCACATAGCTCATCCAATCCTTCTCATTGAGCAATATGAGTATGTTGACATCAATGACAACACTAGTTAACCTCGTACTTGCAACAATCTCCGCCTTTGTCATTGATGGCAACATATGATTTGAAAAACCATCAAGACAAGAACTTCTCCTTTCTGTCACAGCTCCCCCTATTAGCAACAACTCTTCACATGTCTTCTCTTTCTTTTACTGCTCCCCCTTTGGTCAACAATTTGTTTTTCACATGTCTTCTCTCCCCCTTTGACATCAATGGCAAAGGGCTCATACTTGCAATTCTGACACATCAGAATCATACCGGCTACTCCCCCTTAGTAGCAGCTCCCCATCATCAATCTGGATCACAAGATATGATTGTGATATCCACCGGACTAATGCACATTAGTGCATCCTAGTTCATCACCGGAGGGGCCATGACCCCTAACTTCTCCCTGAGATACTCAAAAGAGTCCTTGGGAAGAGGTTTAGTAAAGATATCTGCAATCTGATCCTTGGAGGGTACATACTCCAATCTGACTTCATCCTTGTTCACTTGTTCTCTCAGAAAGTGAAACTTGATAGATATGTGCTTGGTCTTAGAATGCAACACCGGATTCTTAGAAATATTTATTGCACTTGAATTATCACAAAAAATTGTGATAGGCTCCTTATATTCTACTTTAATGTCTCTTAGCATTTGCTTCATCCACAAAATTTGAGTGCAACTACTTGTTACTGCAATATATTCTGCTTCAGTTGTAGATAGAGAAATTGCCTCTTATTTCTTGCTTAGCCAAGAAACCAATCTTTTTCCCAAAAAGAATGCTCCTCCACTTGTACTCTTCCTATCATCCACATCTCCTGCCCAATCTGCATCTGTATATGCATGAAGAGAAAAATCCTGATCTCTAGGATACCAAAGACCATATTCAACTGTTCCTTTCAAGTACCTAAAAATTCTTTTGATTGCCATGACATGAGATTCTCTAGGATCAGCCTAAAATCTTGCCACAAGACCAACAGCCTGCATAATATCTGGTTTAGTTTGAGTGAGATACAATAGTCCTCCAATCATTGATCTGTACTTGGTCTGATCTATTTTAGGAGAGTCATCATCTTTGCTCAACTTACATCCGGTTGCCATAGGAGTGTTCATTGGCTTTGAATCTTCCATTCCAAATTTCCTCAACAATTCTTTCACATATTTGGTCTCAGAGATAAAGATGCCTTTCTTTGTTTGGGTAATTTGCAGACCCAAGAAAAAAATCATTTCACCAAGCATTGACATTTCAAACTCACTTTTCATTTGATTTGCAAAGGTTTTACACATACTGTCTCTTCCTCCAAAAATGATATCATCAACAAATACTTCAACAATCAAGATGTTTTCATTATCTATTTGGAAATATAAATTACTGTCAGCAGTACCTTTGTTGAAACCAATCTGCACAAGATGCTTATCCAACCTTTCATACCATGCTCTTGGGGCTTGCTTCAATCCATACAGTGCTTTCTTCAACTTGCAGACCATATCATCTTGATCAAACAATTGAAATCCATCCGGTTGTTCAATGTATACTTCTTCTTCCAAATCACCATTTAGGAAGGCAAACTTGACATCCATCTAATATACCTTGAAGTCTTTGAAGGCAGCAAATGCAAAAATAATCTGACTGCTTCAATTCTTGCCACTGGAGCAAAGGTTTCTTCAAAATCAATTCCTTCTATTTGAGAGTAGCCTTTGCAGACCAATCTGGCTTTGTTTCTGATTACTTCACTAACTTCATTTAGTTTGTTCTGGAAGACCCATTTGGTTCCAATCACATTCTTGTTTCTAGGTTTGGGAACAAGATCCCAAGTGTGATTTTTCTTAATTTGCATCAACTCTTCCTCCATTGCGTTGGTCTAGTTTTCATCATTGCAAGCTTCATTTATTGTCGTAGGTTCAATCTTTGAAATCAGATAGTATTCATTTGAATTTTGAGCAATTCTCCTCCTTGTTTGTACCCCTTTGCTTTTGTCACCTATGATTTGATCTTCAGAATGGTTTAGAGTTACATACCTTTGAACTTTGGGAGTTTCTTGCACTATTGTTTCTTGATCAGGCTCATTTGGACAAATCTCTTCTTCCTGATTACCGGATCAGTCTGAATCTAACTTTCAAAGGAGGATTGAGCTCCTTGAACCAGAACACCATCCTGATCATCTTCATCATATTCATAAAACCTTGAGGGCTTCTCAACTCCTTTATCAACCTTCACATTTGTACTTTCTATCATCTTTCTTAGTCTCTTATTGTAACACCGGTATGCTTTGCTTTGAGTGGAGTAACCCAAGAAAATTCCTTCATCACTTCTAGCATCAAACTTTCCTAGATCTTCATCTCTTTTGATGTAACACTTGCTACCGAATACTCTGAAATATCTCACAGTAGGAGTTATACCAAACCAAAGTTCATAAGGAGTCTTACCGGTATTGCTTCTGATTTGAACTCGATTGAGAGTATAGACTGCAGTGCTGACAGCTTCTCTCCAAAACATCTGAGGAACATTTTCTTCCATCATCATTGTCCTAGATGCTTCCTGGATGGTCCAGTTCTTTCTCTCAACTACTCCATTCTGCTGTGGAGTCCTAGGAGCAAACAACTATCTCTTTATACCATGCTTCTCACAGAAGTTTATGAATTCACCGGATGTGAATTCACCACCTCTATCAGACCTTAGACACTTCAGTTTCAATCCGGTTTGATTCTCTACCATAGCTTTGAAGATTTTGAACTTCTCAAAGGCTTCTGATTTCTCCTTTAGAAAGGTAACCCACATCATTCGGGAATGGTCATCAATCAGCAACATGAAATATCTATCACCGTGCACACTTTTGATTCTTGTTGGACCACATAGATCAGTATGAACTAATTCCAATAATCTGGTAGAGGACTGATCCTTGTTTTTGAAAGAGACTCTGCTCTATTTACCTAGCTGACATTCTTTGCACAAACTATTTGTAGGTTTCACCAGCTTTGGAAGATCTCTTATAGCCTGAGTATTGCTTATTTTGATGATGTTATCAAAATTTACATGACACATCCTTCTATGCCATAACCAACTCTGATCCACTTGAACAAACAAACAACTTTTATTAGAACCAACCAGATGGAAGATATTACCTTTTGTTTGAGTACTGGATGCAATCTCAATTCTGGAGCTTTCAAAGATCATGCATCTTCCATTTTTGAACTGGAGATCATAACCTTTGTCTACTAACTGTCCAACACTAAGAAGATTGTGCTTCAATCCTTCAACATACAGTACATTACTAGTTTTGCTCTTTCCATCAAAGGAAATAGTTCCCCTATCTCTGATTCTACCTACAGAATTGTCACCAAACTTTACCATTCCTCCTTCATACCTTTCCAAATCTAAGAACTTGTTCTTGTCACTTGTCATATGGTGAGAGCATCCACTGTCAATAACCCAATCATCCTTTTCTTCAACTTGGACAGCCAAAGCTCTTTCTACAACCTTATGATTGACAGATTTAGAGGATATTGGTTCTTCTTCCTTAATGGCGATAAATACCCATTCATTTCCAGATTTGTCTCCTATCTCTGATTCATCATCTGTTACTCCTTCATTATCAGCTTCTTCATGAACATAATAACAGTTCTTTTGGAACCTTTGTCTGTTAGAGTTTGACCATCTAGATCTTTTCAGACATCTTGAAGCAAAATGACCAATCTTATTGCAGTTGAAGCACTTAAAAGGTAACTTTCCTACATACTTACCAGATCCTCTTGGCAATCTCTTTGCATTGAGGGCTTCAAGATGAGCTGTTTCTGCTTCTTCCTCTTCCATGTCTTTCCTTGCTTGATCATACCATGACAGCTTCCTTGAAGAGTTTTCTCCCAGATCAAATCTTTGTTTGCCTTTCACATAGGCACTAGATTTGAATGCAGATTTAGTCTTGGGGGGATCATCTCCAAACTCGGTCATTTCAAATGCAGCCAGTTTGCCAGCCAATTGCTCTCTTGTGACAGTTCCATGGGCTCTGAATTCATTAATGGCAACAACCTTGATCTTGTAGGCAGCAGGAAGGGATTTGAGAATTTTGCAAACAATCTCATTTTCATCTAGAACTCCACCAGTATTCCTGATTCGACACACCAGCTCATTTACTCTTGGCATAAAAGTAGTGATATTTTGATCATCTCTCATCTTCAATCTTTCAAATTTTCCTTTGAGACTTTGCAACCTTGCACTCTTAACAAACTCATCTCCTTCATGCAGAAGTTCCAGTTTAACCTAGATCTCATAGGCAGTTGGTAGATCAATAACATTTGAGAGTTTTGAGTCAGTCAATGTGCTTAGAAGAGCCTCTTTGGTTCGCAGATTGTTTTCAGCATCTGTGATTTCATTTAGAGTTGTCAGACCACCCTGTGGGGGTACATATGCTTTTGTGACCATGGACAAGTAAGCTTTTCCCATACACTCAAAGTGACATTTCATGCGGCCTTTCCAGAGAGAGAAGTTGGTTCCATCAAACTTTGGACTGTCCTTCTTGTATGACGACATCTTGGATCTCCTCAAGTGGTTAAGCTCCTTTCAAAGGAACTTAGCTCTGATACCAATTGTTAGATCTAGGGCACACAACTGAGAGGGGGGGTGAATCAGTTGTACAAAAACTTGCTTCTACTTCAAACACTTGATTCTTCTTTGTTAGTTAATAGCATATCAATTAACCATTCATGAAAGCATAACGCATAAACATAGGAGCAGATAAACATCAACACATTGGACACCAAGATTTTGACGTGGAAAACCCGGTTAAGGGAAAAACCACGGGGTGATTAACCCAAGGATTATTCTTTGTTAGAAGAATAAGAAAAATGAATGGGACATGCCAATTAGGGCTCACTGCTCGAGCACATTGCTCACAAGGAGGCATACTACCTACAAGAGACACACTGTCTACAAGATGATAAGTTTTACAAACTTGAACTGGAGATTGACATCTTTACCATGTCTGGATCAGTTCCATTTAAGCCCGAGATACTTCTGCTCTGCTCTTCGCTCTTTCGCTATACCACACTCATCCGCTCCATGACACTCTTCGAAATGAATTCACAAACCTTTATTTATACAAGGCATCGACTTAGGAACAATCATCTAAGTCGGCAATTATCCATAAGAACATTCGCAATATGAATAACCCATCCGGTCGGCCAGCCTAAACAAGAACATCTTCATCCGGAAGTATATCTCCAATTCTGGGCTCTAACACTAATGCGGACCAACAACACAACCTCAACATGATCCAAGAACCTTCACAAGCTTGCCTGAATGACCAGGTACATCTGCACTTCCTCTACTTACAAGAATCTCTTCTCTCCTTCATCTGAAACTTCAAGAACATAGTCTATCGCCACTGACATACTAAAAGAGGTGCTTCCGGACCTCCAAACCATGAACCAATCGAGATGACACATCACAAGGACATCCCAAACACTCCTTCCAATCCGCAGATTATGACAATGCATTTCCGGATCTCACCGGACCTTTTTGTAACATTCTGTCACTCCGAAGCATCTCCTGGAACCGGTTCTACTTGATCGATCACAACTTCTTCATATCTTCATGTGGACCTCTAAAATCTTAACTGGAACATCTCAAGACTCATATCTACAAACCCTTTAATCCGCATCCTCTGATCTTCAACCTATTGAGTATTTTTGCCTTTCTTCTCATCACTGTTCTTCACTGTTTCTGATTGAGACTAATTTTCTCAATATCCTCATCACACAGCTCATCCAATCCTTCTCATTGAGCAATATGAGTATGTTGACATCAATGAAAACACTGGTTAACCTCATACTTGCAACATCATTCAGCGTCAGACAATTTTATGAGAAGTATAATGCTCACATATAAGGTCTATCAGTGAAATGTCTTTGTGGCATTCTGTTAAATAGTTTGTGTGTCTTGCTCCATTTTTCATGCTTTGAGGGATGACCATATCTTTGAGGCAGCCTCTCAGATAGTTCGTGTGCTTTGTCACTGGTTTCACATCGTGTATATACGTTAGACAGGGCACTTGCAACCACTACATTTGACACAAATCCACTTTCAATTATGCTTTCATGGATGTCGATCTCTGTTCAAAAGCTCACATTTCAGCATGAGCTACAGATTTTTCTAGCAATGGTCGTGGAGGTGAGCTTTACACCAACCAGCTGCATTCCCTTGAAAGATTTTAAAGCCTTTATGACAAGTCCATTATGAGCAAATCCAGCAAAAATTTGAAATCAAGGAGGAATTTCTTTATTAGTAGTTATAATAACCACTTAATTATCGACCCTTTGAAGATATTTCTCAACTAATAACTTATGACTTATGCTTTTAGTTAGCGAAAAGTAAAAGTGCATGCAAAATTAGCAGAAAGTGAAAGTTAATGCGAGGTTTGTGGAAAATGAAAGCGGGTGCAAAGTTAGCAGAAATAAAAAATCAGGGTGAACTTTGCAAAAAAGAAAAGTTGACACAAGGTTTGCAAAAAGTGAAAAGCTGACGCAAAGTTAGTGGAAATCGGAAGTTGATGTGAGGTTTGTGGAAAAATTAGAATCGGCGCAAGCTTAGTGTAAAAGGAAAGTTGATGCAAAATAATACTACTAAGCAGTTTTTGACTTGGAATAATATTGCTATACAAAGCTTCGATGAAGAAAGGTAGAATGAACAAAACAAAGTATGACATCTCATTAACAAGTTATCGACATGAATGACACAAAAAGCACGACACTGATGAATTGCAACAAAAAGGTTTCAAAAGTTTAAAATTTGGCGATTTGAAAATGAGGCCAACACTAATCAAGATGGATACTCTACTTTCAAAGCACCTCTCTTTAATGTCTCTAGTTTTTCTTTTTGGAAATTTAGAATGGAGTCTTACTTATCCTCTTTAGGATATGATGTTTGGGCAGTAGTAGAGAATGAATACACTGCAACTAAGGCACCTTCCACTATAGATGAAAAAAGGCCTATGAGTGTAATTCCAAGGCCAAAAATTCCATTTGGTGTGGCTTGACAAATGATATCTTGGTTAATATTATGGATTGTAAATCTACAAAGGTAGTTTGGGACAAGTTAACTAGTATTTATTAGGGTGATGACAAAGTCAAAGAAGCCAAGTTGAAAACATTTAGAGCCATATTTGAAGGGTTAAAAATGAATGAAGATGAGAAGATTTATGATTAGCTTCTAAGGGTACAAGAGACAGTTAATGCCATCCGTGGTCTTGGTGAGACATTGGAAGAAAAAGCAGTGGTCAAAAAGGTTCTAAGATCACTAACATCTAAGAATGACTCTAAGGTATATGTTGTTGAAGAAAGGGATCTAAATAAGCTTACCTTAGATGAGTTACATGGCACATTTACTGCCTATGAAATGAGGATTTGCAATGATGAGTCTACAAGCAAAGATGCTGCCTTTAAATCTGTCAAACAGGATAAGGATGCATACTCTAAATCAAAGGAGTTGGGTGATCAAGAATCTAACTTTGTAAGAAGATTGAAAAGAGGATCAAGCAAGTACAAAGGTAAGTTGCCCTTTAAGTGCTTTAAATGTGGTAAAGTTGGTCATTTTGCTTCCATATGTCCTCTAGGTGAAAAAGATAAAGAAGATAACTCTAAGAATTATAATAGCTCAAAAAAGGGAAAGATTCTCTAGTACAAAGAAGAAAATCTTGTATGTAGATGAAGAAAGTAGTTCTGATGATAACTCGTGCTAGTGATCAAAATAAATGTGTGTTTATGGCATTTGAAAAAGATAAGAACTCATATAATAAAGAAGAAGAAGAAAACATTAATGTGGAAGAATATGACGATTCTGAAGAAGAAGTTGATTTTGAGGGAGAGTTGATCTTTGCACTTTTTGACCTAAAACATGAAAGAAAAAGAAATGAAAAACTCAAGGTAAAAAATGAAGAATATGATAATCAACTTGAAGATATGAAATTACAGTTAGAAGAGTCTAAAAGAATTGAAGAAGTCATAAAATTGGACTTGCAAACTAAAGTAGAGGATTGTCAGAAGTTAGAAGCAGAAGTTGTGTCCTTGAGAAAGCAGTTAGAGAAGATAAAAGAAGAGTTAAACAAGTCCCTCAAATATGAGCAAAGAACTAAACTTTTTGACAAGTTGATTCTGAGTCAAAAGTTTGTATCAAACAAATCAGGACTAGGTTGTGAAGGAGAAAGAAGTTTCAAATATGTAATTGGTAAATATATTGATTTGACAAACTCACCAAAAGGTATGTAACATATGAAAAAAGAGAATCTAGTGTTGTTGCTAGAAAATCAGAAGTTAAGGCTTCAAATGATGATGGATTCAAGATAGTCCACACTCCTAAGCAAGGATTTCAAAGAAACTAATTTCCAAGACAAACTAGGTTCTTTTATGCTTTTTCATGGTTATTACTTTTATTGCAATCAATATGGACACAAAGCAAGTAATTGTATAAGTAGGTCTAGAAGAATGAGTAGATCTCATTTTGTTGGCAACAATCCTTTTGCTCCATTAGCTGGATTGAATGATGTATGTTATATTTGTAATAACTTTGGTCACATTGCAAAGTTTTGTAGAAGTGGATTCATGCAGCCTAAAAAATTAGAGTTCAAACAATTTGCATTAGCAAAAACCAGTCCTAGACATAACAAGAAGATAGATATCCTGACCAAAAGAAAGAGAGTGCCTATGAAAGTGTGGAGAAGAAAACAAGATCGAGAGAAAGATAAACCTAATCCTGTGCATACTACATAAGAGACATCACTAATTACTTAAAGAGCAGCATGAGGATAGGGGGAGATGATCATTACCCTATCATTTAGCCCCAAGGAGAAAACAAGGAAGGTATGATAGTAGGAGTTAGAGTGATCAGTGTGCATTAGGAGATATGTCATCATATTGAGCAGACTACATAATACATCAATGTATGAACAACTCTATCATGCCTTTTGTAAAAGCTATCAAAATCATGTTGAAGATCAACTATTGCATCAGATTGCTATGACAGTAGATACTTGGATTCTTGTTTAGATCAATCAATGGGATATCTCTGTTTGAATGAGTACAGTGATGTTTAGAGAAGTTACATGTTCATCTGATATTGTTATTGCATGAGATGATCTTGTGCTATAAGATTTATATGCTTCTCGGTATGAAGAGTTGTCATGTTTTGGTAAAAGGATCATCATGATTTGCTGTGCTCAATGACTGTTGTCATAATTCAGTTGAAACCTTTATGAAGTTAGGCCTATCTTGGGCATTGAGTGATACATCCCCATAGGCATTTATGAAAGGCAAGATTATAATAGATATGTTTGGTTGTAGGCATATATGATGTTAATATCCTTGTTAATGTGACAGTGAGCATCATTATTATCAAGCCATTAACATGATTTATAGTTGAGATAGTGTTGGTACTAGTCTAATAGGTTTTGGTGTCAGACAACTTGAATCAGTTTGCATCAACTTTTATTATTGTAGTAGCAAAACCTTGTCATTACAAGAACCTATCCAAGAATCTGATGATCAAACCTGGCATTTTGATATAAATAGTATCATAGGTCTTAAGAGGTTGATTTGTTTTAGTGCATCAGTATGAAGTGATGCATTGCATTTGATGTCTCAAAGTATTTTCAAAACCATGCAATGATTGTAGGATACACACAAAATAGGTTTGTGAAGAGGTTTTAGAAATAATCAAGAAAATGCAGTTGGTAGGTGTAATATCAAAATCTGTAACCTTTTCTAGCATTCTTATAGCTTGTGTAGAGATTGGGAACTTTGGAATAGGGTATAACATTCATCAAAGTATAAAGGGACTGTTGTCAAATGTTGTAGTTGCAAGTGATCTGATAGACATGTATGCAAAATGTAGCAAATTGGACAAGGCACATGAAATCTGTGAC
Organism: Cunninghamia lanceolata; assembly: GCA_027924645.1. NCBI lineage: Eukaryota > Viridiplantae > Streptophyta > Pinopsida > Cupressales > Cupressaceae > Cunninghamia > Cunninghamia lanceolata. The sequence goes on along the minus strand of BSBN01000441.1, from coordinate 563,485 downwards.
AAAACACATCAAAGAAATGTGGTCTAATGGGATGACATGTTTATCTTTTCCAACATGTCTTTGTTTCTCTGCTCAAATTGGAACTTTTCAAATGGATATGGATAATTATCAAAGCATAATTAACAGCAAATTTTGTTTTAAAGATGTAATAGTTGTTGCAAGTATGGGTCTAACTGGTGTTGTCATTGATGTCAACATACTCATGTTGTATTGATGAGAAGGATTGGATGAGCAGAGAGGAGCAATGGAGACAGTGAAGTGGAGATCCCAGCTAAGATGCAGATTAGAGGTTGTGGTTCAAAGGGTTTGTAGATATGAGTCTTAAGATGATCTGGTCAAGTTTTCAGAGGTCCACATGAAGATCTAAAGAAGTTATGGCCGCTCAAGTAGAACCAGCTCCGGCAAGTGTTTAGAGGTGACAGAGTGACACATATAGGTCCGGTGAGATCCAGAAATGCATTATCCAATTCTGTGGATTTGAGGGAGTGTTGAGGACATCCTTGTGAAGTGTCAACTCTATTGGTTCGTGGTTTGAAGGTCTAGAAGCACCTATTCCTTTGTGATAGTAATGACATACTGTGTTCTTAAAGCTCCAGATGAAGGAGAGAAGAATTCTAGCAAGCAGATGAAGTATGGATGCTCTTGGTGATTCTGGAAATGTTGTGGTGATCTTTGGATTGTGTCTAGTTCATGTTGGTGGTCCGCATTGAAGTTAGAGTGCACATTTGAAGAATAACCACCAGATGATGGTGTTCTTCCCAAGACTGGCCAACTGGATGTATTACACGTCTTGCGGATGTTCTAGTAGATGTTTGCCGACTTAGATGATTATTCCTAAGTTGATGCCTTGTATAAATAAGGGATTGTGAAGTCTTTCCAAAGTGTGTCTTGTGGTGATGAGAGTGTTGTAGCGAGGAGGAAAGTGAAAGGCAGAGCAGAAGTATTGGGGTTAAATGGAACTGATTCAAGCATGGTGAAGATGTTATTCTCCAGTTCATGTATGTGATATTTATTTCTTTATAGACAATGTGTCTCTTGTAAGCAGTGAGCCTCTTGTGAGCAGTGTGCTTGGGCAGTGAGCCCTAATTGGCATGTGCCATTTGTTCTTTCTATTCTTCTAACAGAGAATACAATCTTGGGTTAATCACCCCATGGTTTTTCCCTTAACTAGGTTTTCCACATCAAAATCTTGGTGTCTTATGTGTTGATGTGTTTCCACTCTTGATTTGAATGCATTATGGTTCATTATTAATATACTACCAATCACTAAGAAGATTTAAGTGTTTTATTGGAGAAAGTTTTGCATAACCGATTCACCCACCCTCTCAGTTGTGTGCCCTAAGTCTAATAGTTGGTATCAGAGCTAAGTTCCTCTAAAAAAGCTTAACCACTTGAGGAGATCCAGGATGTCATCCTACAAGAAGGATAGCCCGAAGTTTGATGGAACAAATTTTAATCTATGGAAAGGTCGCATGAAGTGTCACTTGCAATTTATGGGTATGGCATACTAGACCATGGTTACAACATAGTATGTACCTCCACAGGGTGGTCCAAAAGCTGCAAATGAAATCATAGATGCTGAAAACAATCTGCAGACTATAGAAGCTCTTCTAAGTGCATTATCTAATTTAGAGCTCTCAAATGTTATTGACCTACCAACTGCTTTTGAGATTTGAAAAAAATTGGAACTTTTACATGAAGGAGACCAGTATGTTAAATGTGCAAGGTTACAGAGTCTGAAAGGGAAATTTGAAAACCTGAAGATGAGAGATGATGAAAATATTACTACTTTTATGCCAAGAGTAAATGAGATTGTTTGTGGAATTAGAAATGCTGGTGGAGTCTTGGATGAAAATGAGATTGTTGGCAAAATTCTCAGATCCCTTCCTGCTTCTTACAAAATCAAGGTTGCTACCATTGATGAATTCAGAGCCCATACAACTATCACAAGAGATCAATTGGCTGGCAAATTGGCTGCATTTGAAATGATCAAGTTTGGAGATGATCCCCCCAAGATTGAATCTGCATTCAAAGCCAGGGCCTCTGTAAAAGGTAAACAAAGGTTTGATCAGGGATAGAACTCATCAAGGAAACTGTCATGGTATGAAAAAGCAAGAAAAGACTTGGAAGAAGAAGAAGTAGAAACTGCTCAACTTGAAGCCCTCATTACAAAGAGACTGCCAAGAGGATCCGGTAAGTATGAAGGAAAACAGCCTTTCAAGTGTTTTAACTGCAATAAGATTGGTCATTTTGCCTCAAAATATCTGGAAAGATTTTCAAGGCAAAATCCTAACAGATCAAGGTTCCAAAAGAATTGTTACTATGTTCATGAAGAAGATGATAATGAAGGAGTAATAGATGATGAATCAAAGACAAGAAACAAATCTGGAAGTGAATGGGTGTTTATTGCCATCAAGGAAGAAGAACCAATATCCTCTATTTCTATCAATCATAAAGTTGTAGAAAGAGCTCTAGCTGCCCAAGTTGAAGAAAAGGATGATTGGGTCATTGACAGTGGTTGCTCTCACCATATGACAAGTGACAAAAATAAGTTCATAGATTTGGAAAGGTATGAAGGAGGAGTGGTGAAGTTCAGTGATAATTCTGCTGGTAGAATAAAAGGAAGAGGAACTATTTCTTTTGATGGAAGGAACAAAACCGGTAATGTTCTATATGTTGAAGGCTTGAAGCACAATCTTCTCAGTGTTGGACAGTTGGTGGACAAAGGCTATGATCTCCGGTTCAAGAATGGAAAATGCAAGATCTTTGAAAGCTCAGGAACAGAGATTGCATCCAGGACCCAAACTAAAGGTAATATCTTCCACTTGGTTGGCACTGGTAAAAGCTGCTTATTTGTTCAAGTTGATCAGAGTTGGTTATGGCATAGGAGAATGTGTCATGTGAATTTTGATAATATCATCAAGATAAGCAATACTCAGGCTGTAAGAGATCTTCCAAAATTGGTGAAACCTACTATAGCTTGTGCAAAGAATGTCAGTTGGGTAAGCTGAGCAGAATCACATTCAAGAGTAAGGAACTGTCTTCTACCAGATTATTGGACTTAGTTCATACTGACCTTTGTGGCTTGGCAAGAATCAGGAGTATGCAAGGTGATAGATACGTCATGTTACTAATTGATGAGTATTCCGGGATGATGTGGGTAACTTTTCTGAAAGAGAAATCAGAAGCCTTTGAGAAATTCAAAATATTCAAGGCTATGGTAGAAAATGAAACCAGATTGAAATTGAAATGTCTAAGGTCTGATAGAGGTGGAGAATTCACATCCGGTGAGTTCATAGAGTTCTGTGAAAAACATGGAATAAAGAGACAGTTGTTTACTCCTAGGACTCCACAGCAGAATGGAGTAGTGAAAAGAAAGAACTAGACCATACAGGAAGCATCTAGAACCATGATGATGGAAGTAAATGTTTCTCACATCTATTGGAGAGAAGTTGTCAACACTGCAGTCTCTACTCTCAATCGAGTTCAAACCAGAAGCAATACTGGTAAGACTCCTTATGAGCTTTGGTTTGGCATCACTCCTACTATGAGGTATTTTAGAGTTTTTGGTAGCAAATGTTACATTAAAAGAGATGAAGATCTAAGAAAGTTTGATGCTAGAAGTGATGAAGGAATATTCTTGGGTTACTCTACTCAAAGTAAAGCATATCGATGTTATAACAAAAGACTGAGAAAGATGATAGAAAGTACAAATGTGAAGGTTGATGAGGGAATTGAGAAACCCTCAAGGTTTTATGAATATGATGAAGATGATCAGAATGGTGTTCTAACTCAAGAAGCCTAAGCCTCATCTGTTAGTCAGATTCAAGCTAATCCGGTAAACCACGAAGAAGAAATGAGTTTCAATGAGCCTAATCAAGTATCAAAAGTGTAAGAAATTTCTAAAGTTCCCAGGTATGTAAGACTGAACCACTCTGAAGATCAGATCATAGGTGATAAAAGCAAAGGAGTACTAACAAGAAGGACAATTGCTCAAGATTCAGAAAAGTATTGTTTGATTTCAAAGATTAAACCTAAAACAGTGAATGAAGCTTGTAATGATGAAAAATGGACTAAAGCAATGGAGGAAGAGCTGGTGCAAATAGAGAAAAATCACACTTGGGATCTTGTTCCCAGACCTAGAAATAAGAATGTGATTGGAACCAAATGGGTCTTCCAGAACAAACTAAATGAAGTTGGTGAAGTAATCAGAAATAAAGCCAGATTGATCTGCAAAGGCTACTCTCAAATAGAAGGAATTGATTTTGAAGAAAATTTTGCTTCAGTGGCAAGAATTGAAGCAGTCAGATTATTTCTTGCCTTTGCTACCTTCAAGGATTTCAAGGTATATCAGATGGATGTCAAGTCTGCCTTTCTAAATGGTGACTTGGAAGAAGAAGTGTATATAGAGCAATCAGATAGATTCCAATTGTCTGATCATGGTGATATGGTCTGCAAGTTGAAGAAGGCACTGTATGGATTGAAGCAAGCCTCAAGAGCTTGGTATGAAAGATTGGATAAGCATCTTTTGAAGATTGTTTTCAACAAAGGTACTGCTGATAGTAACTTATATTTCAAAATTGATCATGAAAACATCTTGATTGTTGAAGTATTTGTTGATGATATCATCTTTGGAGGAAGAGATAGTATGTGTAAAACTTTTGCAAATCAAATGAAAAGTGAGTTTGAGATGTCTATGCTTGGTGAAATAAATTTCTTCTTGGGTCTACAAATTACTCAAACAAAGAAAGGAATCTTCATTTCTCAGACCAAATATGTGAAAGAATTGTTGAGGAAATTTGGGATGGAAGATTCAAAGCCAATGAATACTCCCATGGCAACTGGATGTAAGTTGAGCAAAGATGATGACTCTCCTAAGGTAGACTAGACAAAGTACAGATCAATGATTAGAGGATTGTTGTATCTCACTTAAACTAGGCTAGATATAATGCAAGTTGTTGGTCTTGTTGCTAGATTCCAGGCTGATCCCAGAGAATCTCATGTCATGGCAATCAAGAGGATTTTTAGATATCTAAAAGGAACAGTTGAGTATGGTTTGTGGTATCCTAGAGATCATGATTTCTCTCTTCATGCATATATAGATGCAGATTGGGCAGGAGATGTGGATGACCAGAAGAGTACGAGTGGTGGAGCATTCTTTTTGGGAAAGAGATTGGTTTCTTGGCTAAGCAAGAAACAAGAGGCAATATCCCTGTCTACAACTGAAGCAGAATGCATTGTAGTAGCAGGTAGTTGCACTCAAGTTTTGTGGATGAAGCAGATGCTAAGAGATATTAAAGTAGAGTATGAGGAGCCTATCACAATTTTCTGTGATAATTCAAGTGTAATAAATATATCTAAGAATCCGGTGTTGCATTCTAAGACTAAGCATATATCTATCAAGTCTCACTTTTTGAGAGAGCAAGTGAACAAGAATGAAGTCCAAATGGAGTTTGTACCCTCAAAGGATCAGATTGCAGATATCTTTACTAAACCTCTACCTAAGGACTCTTTTGAGTATCTCAAGGAGAAGTTAGGGGTTATTGCCCCTCCGGTGATGAACTAAGGTGCATTGAGGTGCATCAGTCTTGTGGATATCACAGTCATATCTTGTGATCCAGATTGATGGGAGCTGCTACTCAGGGGGAGCAGCAGGTATGATTCTAAAGTGTTGGAATTGCAAGTATGAGCCCTTTGCCATTGATGTCAAAGGGGGAGAGAAGACATGTGAAAAAAAAGTGGTTGATGATCAAAGGGGGAGCAGTAAAGGAAGAGAAGACACGTGAATGGTTGTTGCTGATAGGGGGAGTTGTGATAGTAAGGAGAAGTTCTTGTCTTGATGGTTTTTCACATCATATGTTGCCAACAATGACAAAGGGGGAGATTGTTGCAAGTATGGGCCTAACCGATGTTGTCATTGATGTCAACATACTCATGTTGCATTGATGAAAAGGATTGGATGAGTAGAGAGGAGCAATGGAGACAGTGAAGTGGAGATCCCAGCTAAGATGTAGATTAGAGGTTGCGGTTCAAAGGGTTTGTAGATATGAGTCTTGAGATGATCCAGTCAAGTTTTCAGAGGTCCGCATGAAGATCTGAAGAAGTTATGGTTGCTCAAGTAGAACTGGCTCCGGCAGGTGTTTAGAGGTGATAGAGTGACACAGATAGGTCCGGTGAGATCCAGAAATGCATTATCCCATTCTACGGATTTGAGGGAGTGTTGAGGACGTCCTTGTGAAGTGTCAACTCTATTGGTTCATGGTTTGAAGGTCCGAAAGTGCCTATTCCTTTGTGATAGTAATGACATACTGTGTTCTTAAAGCTCTGAATGAAGGAGAGAAGAATTCCAGCAAGCAGATGAAGTATGGATGCTCTTGGTGATTCTAGAAAGGTTGTAGTGATCTTTGGATCATGTCCAGTTCATGTTAGTGGTCCGCATTGAAGTTAGATTGCGCATTTGAAGAATAACCACTGGATGATGGTGTTCTTCCTGAGACTGGCCGACCAGATGTATTACACATCTTACGGATGTTCTAGTAGATGTTTCCTGACTTAGATGATTATTCCTAAGTCGATGCCTTGTATAAATAAGGGATTGTGAAGTCTTTCCAAAGTGTGTCTTGTGGTGATGAGAGTGTTGTAGCGAGGAGGAAAGCGAAAGGCAGAGTAGAAGTACTGGGATTAAATGGAACTGATTCAAGCATGGTGAAGATGCTATTCTCCAGTTCATGTATGTGATATTTATTTCTTTATAGACAGGGTGTCTCTTGTAGGTAGTGAGCCTCTTGTGAGCAGTGTGCTCGGGAAGTGAGCCCTAATTGGCATGTGCCATTTGTTCTTTCTATTCTTCTAACAAAGAATACAATCTTGGGTTAATCACCCTGTGGTTTTTCCCTTAACTAGGTTTTCCACGTCAAAATCTTGGTGTCTTATGTGTTGATGTGTTTCTGCTCTTGATTTGAATGCATTATGGTTCATTATTAATATACTACCAATCACTAAGAAGATTTAAGTGTTTTATTGGAGAAAGTTTTGCACAATCGATTCACCCCCCCTCTCAGTTGTGTGCCCTAAGTCTAACAATAGTTGTAAGTGTCCAAGGGTTTGTGGTTGTGTGTACCATTGTATCTTGTCCTTGTTGTGATAGTATTGGAGTGATCAATCTTTTATCTTTTTCTGCAATGTTTAAGTGTAGTCTCGCAATAACTTTTATATCATGAATGTATGGGCAAGACATGTGCATACTGTGTCAGAAGCATACAAAGATGAACCCTTAGTATTGAAATGCTATTTGAAGGTCTTCAAAGCAATTTATTTGAAAGAGATATGCTATATGTAGTAGCATAGAGGAGTAGCCTTAGAGTAGTGACATGTAAACTCAATGTAGTCATAATGATCATGGTTGTGTGAGTTGCAACAAGTCAACTTTAGGATATGCATCAGGATATCGGCATTATGGTTTGTTATATTAGATAGGGGGAGCTTATACTTTTGTTCTATGTCCTTGATCCTTGAAATTGGTTTCTTGTTTCAATTTTTATTGTAGTTGATCTTGTTTTTGCAGTGTAGTCCTTGTTAAGTGTTGAATTGCTGATGGACAATGATGTGGTGCTAGTGGTTCAAATGTTAGTTGTAGTCCTTGTTTCACATTTGCTATGTGCTATGGATCTTTAGACACAATGGCATATGGTTGTTAGACACTTGACAATGATTGTTTTGTCTTGAAAGAATTCTTTTGTTGCACAGGTATAGAAATAGTGTAGTGGTCTGATGCAAAGATAGTATTAATGTTTATTGACAGGGGGAGTAACTCTTCCTACCTTTGGCATTGATGTCAAATGGGGAGTAGTTTGCGTAGGTGCTTGCAATAGGTACTTATAGGACAATATGATCAAAGGATAATATGCATTAGGTACTTGCAGGACATAGTGTAGAGTGCCATAGTACAGAGTGCAGACAAGTATGCAAGATAATCTGATCAGATAGTCATCAGGACAGATATGCAGGATAACTATCTCATGTTGCCATCAATGCCAAAGATAATCTGATCAGATAGTCATCAAGATAGTTATGCAGGATAATTATCTCATGTTTCCATTAATGCCAAAGGGGGAGATTGTTGGCCCTCTGGCATTTGGCATATGATATTGGTATGTTGGCATTGATGTCAACATAGTTTGGTGTTAGGAGAATCCTCTCAGAGTTCATACAAAGGAGTTGTGATTGATGTCATATCAAAGTCATTAGTATGAAGGAGACTAGGTGGAGTGATAGGTCATTTGGTAGACCATCTTCTGTTAGATCATTTGATATCTTTGGTTGTTTATGATGTGTTGCTTGCTTCATGACTAGGTACAATGTTGATGTCTTGATATTTCCAAAGGCAGAGGTACTTGTCCAATTTTAGTTCACAATCTTGATGCTTATTTCTCTCTCACATTTTATGGTGTTGATTTTGATAAGTACTTGTCAAAGGTACTTGTTTGGTGGTTTTCATTGTTGTTACTTCTTGAAAAAGTCAGAGGTTTAATGAATTGGTATACAGTGAAAGGGGTTTGGCAGAGTTTGTTGTTAATATCTTCACTTTAAGGGTCAAAAACCTAGTGCCCTTAGTGCTTTCTAAAGCACTTCTTTTAGGAGTAAAAAATCTAAATAATGAGCTTGTGCTCTCTGTAACTAAGGCAGGGGTTGAGGTTCATTGGCATTTCATGTTATAAAAAATTGGGGTTTTTCTCTTTTAACAGATCTAAGTTTTTACATTCCCAAAACCATAGGAGTAATCTAAAACCCTAGAGTGCACATTATGAATGCCAAGGGGACTATCACACTTTTGTTTTAATTTGGAGTTGACTTATGATTACAAGTCACCTAGTCACTTAAGTGACCACTTAGGGGTGCTAAATTCATTCAGTGACCGGCCCCATACCTAGAGAGACCGGTTCTATCTAGTTGGTCATTTTTAGATGGGTACACAAAATGAAAAAAAAAGGATGACATTTAACTTACTGAGGGTGTGAAAGGACTGATCGACAGACACAGTTTAAAGTTATTTTAAATCACAACGGACACCACTCTTGTTTACACTTTGACAAGTGGTTGAGTGTCACTGCAGTTGTAGCATTTTTTATAATAGTTTGTTAATTGTTTCTAGGGTTCAGTGTATACAGAGTTCTCTAAAATCTTTCTTCACGAGTTTCTTCAATTGTTTCTGAAGACACATAGAGACCTTGATCTTTATGCTTCACATATCTTGTTTATGGTTTAGAATATATATATATATATGAACTAAGAACAGAAGGATAGAAAGCTTTAATAATGTAGTGGTTATGAAAATAGAGAAGATACAAGTGCATTCTTGTGAGGATATGTTGCAGGTATGAGGTGTGTGTAAGGAAAACTGTGTTATACTGAAGAATTTTTGCAGAGGATATTTTTTGAATCAAATTGATGCAAATCATATTGTATAGAATCAATTTTTGCATATGAACACCTGTCAAAACTCAGGAGATTGGTGTCTCATTTTCATTGATTGAGGTTGGTGCCTCAAGCAAAGTGTGTTGTTTTTTAGGTGTGCATTGTACCTTGAGATTGGAGTCTTAAAAACATTGTACTAGGTGTGGTTGTATCTTGAAGTGGGTGCTTAAACTTAAACACTTTCTGCATCTTAAAACATCATCCACTTATTTTCTGTTATTATGATCAGAACATGAAAACATAGAATCAGTAATTCTAACACAACTACAAGATCATACATAATAGACACCAAATTTTTATGTGGAAAACTTGTAAAGGGGAAAACTACGGTGAGCGTTGACCCACAAGATTATTATGTAAAGCACAATACCAAAAATCAAAGGCTCACTGCCTAGAGCTCACTGCTCAAAGAGGCTCACTGCCAAAAGAAGGCTCACTACCAAAGGGGTGAACTGAGATAATAGCATCTACTTCATGCCAGAGTTCAGTTCCATTGAAGCGCAAACATCTCTACTTTGTTTTACAACTACTTCACCTTATCTTCACATCTTCACACTTGGATACATTTTCACGACTCATTTACAAGTATTTATACACTACATCAACATTGGAATGATCATCAAGGTCAGCATTGCAAACATCAACCATTGGAACAATTTCCAAGGTCGGCATTACAAACATACGTAAAATAGGTTTGGACCTAATACAAAATTAGCTAAGGAAAAGATGTAATAATGTATGTGGATCATGCCATGCCTTAGATGGGACTCAAACATGATCTTTCATGCCACAACACGCTTCTAAAATCTTCAAGAGATCTCCGCAAACACTAGAATTAACCAAGTCGGCTAATACTGGTTACATGCTACGTTATCTGTGAATAACCTTCAAACACGACCTCAATTCCTTAATGCAGGCCAATGTAAAGGTAGGAACATGATCAAGAGGCATCCACAAGAACATTGTAATCACCAGGAGCAACTACACAAGCTCTAACTACTTTATCCATGAGATTCTTCACACCGAAGCACATGAACTTTACTGTCTTCAACTTTCATAAAAGAAAGATAGCTTGCAGACTGCCAAATCATGAACCATTGTAGTTGTAGTTACTTATCATCATCCCAAACTTCCCTCTAGAACCGTAGAGAAAAATACTTTAATGCGGAGCAAAAAACTCTCCCTGCCACTAGTGAATAATCAGAAAAAGTAGGTTTTACTCTATTGAATGTAGCTCACTCAATTCTTCATACCGGAGGCTCAAACTCATGATTTAGCATCTTCAGACATGTCTCTAAATAACTTCCAAACTGTAGACCAAGGCATTGAATCAAAAATAAATGTGGAGCAATCTTCTGCACTATTCTTTTATTAGCAACACATTTTCTTCACTACAATTTACTGCAACTCATTGTTTCTTCCGGAGGGACAAATTTTCTGAATATCCTCAACATATAAAGCTTCTAAACAAATAACAAAATAGGATATAGTTGACATCAATGACAACAAATATATGTTGACATCAATGACAACACCGATTAGGCACATACTTGCAACAATCTCCCCCTTTGTCATTGATGGCAACATATGATGTGAAAAACTATAATAGTCATCAAGACAAGATTCTCCCCCTATCTCTTTACACATCTGCATTCCTTCTTTTCTAATTTTTTCACATGATTTATCTCCCTCTTTGACATCAATGGAAAAGGGCACATACTTGCACTCTGCTGCTCTGATCCAACTCTCCTCTGAACTCTTTGACTACTCTCCCTAAGAAGTAGCCCTTATAGCATCAATCCAGATCTGGAGGTGGAATCTAAGCATCACCAGACTGATGCACTCTTGTGCATCTTAGTTTAGAGTAGGAGGGGTGATAACCCCTAACTTTTCTCTGAGATACTCAAAAGTATCCTTAGCCAGAGGCTTGGTGAAAATGTCTGCAATCTAATCTTTTGTAGATACATACTCCAACTTGACTTCATTCTATGTCACCTTTTCTCTTAGAAAGTGATATCTTATGGATATATGCTTTGTCCTTGAATGCATTACTAGACTCTTTGATATGTTTATGGCACTTGTATTGTCATGAAAGATTGCAATTGGATCTTCATACATGACTTTGATGTCCTTCAAAGTCTGCTTCATCCATAACACTTGAGTCCAATTGCATGCTACTACAATGTATTCTACTTTTGCAGTAGATAGAGATATTGACTCTTGTTTCTTACTTAACTAGGAAACTAGCCTTTTTCCTAAGAAGAATGCACCTCCACTTATACTTTTCCTGTCATCCATATCTCCAACCCAATCTGCATCAGTGTATGTACTGAGAGTAAAATCATTGTCTTTTGGATACCACAAACCATAATCCATTATGTCTTTCAAATATCTTAGTATTCTCTTGACTGCCATCACATGTGACTCTTTAGGTTCTGTTTGAAATCTTACCACAAGACAAACTGCATGCATTATGTCAGGTTTGGTTTGAGTCAGATAAAGTAATCCTCCAATCATAGATCTGTACCTTTTCTAATCTATCATAGGCAAGTCAACATTTTTTGTCAATTTACAACCAATTACCATGGGAGTGCTTACCAGTTTAGAGTCTTCCATCCCAAACTTCTTTAACAACTCTTTCACATACTTAGACTACAAAATGAAGATACCTTTATCTAATTGACTAATTTGTAGACCTAAGAAGAAATTCATCTCACCAAACATGGACATTTCAAATTCATTTTGCATTTCCCCAACAAAAACCATGCACATACCTTCATTGCCTCCAAAGATAATGTCATCAACAAAGACTGTAACAATTAGGATTTGTTCATCATTGATCTTGAAATAGAGATTGTTGTCAGTAGTACTCTTACTGAACCCTAAATGTATCAGATATTTATCCAATCTTGCATACCAGGCCCTAGGGGCTTGTTTTAGTCCATACAATGCTTTCTTCAATCTGTACACCATGTCACCCTGATCTGATGACTAGAATCCTTCCAGTTGTTCAATATAGACTTCTTCATCCAATTCTCCATTCAAGAATGTAGACTTCACATCCATTTGATATACCTTGAAATCTTTGTACGCTACAAATGCTAAAAACATTATTTCTTCAATCCTTACCATTGATGCAAATGTTTCCTCAAAATCTATTCCTTCTACTTGAGAGTATCCTTTGCATACCAACCTTGCTTTGTTTCTTACCACTTCACCATTCTCATTCATCTTGTTCCTGAAGACCCATTTGGTGCCAATTACATTTTTATCTGCTAGTCTGGGAACAAGATCCAAAGTTTGATTCTTTTCTATCTGCATTATTTCTTCTTTCATAGCCTTTACCCAAATTTCATCATTGCAGGCTTCATTCACAGTCTTAGGTTCAATCTTGGAGATTAGGCAGAAATTCACTTATTCTTTTGTAGCTCTTCTTCTGTTCAAAAATCCTTTGCCCTTATCTCCTATCATTTGATCTTCAGAATGATTAAGTTTTACATACAATGGTATCTTGGTGACAATTGTCGAAGCTTGTTCCTCTTCATCTGAATTGTCTTCATGTTGCACCACTTCTTTGCTTGCTAAAACATCTGGTTCATCTAATTCATATCCACTTGATCCTAAACACCTTTCCTTACTTTCAACAACTTTGACATTTACACTCTCAATGATCTTCTTCAGCCTCTTATTTTAGCACAGGTAGGCCTTGCTCTTGGTGGAGTAACCAAGGAAGATTCCTTCATCACATCTAGCATCAAACTTGTCTAGATCTTAATCTCTTTTGATATAACATTTGCTACCAAAAACTTTGAAGTATTTTACTATAGGAACTTTTCCATACTAGAACTCATAGGGGGTATTGGTGCTATTACCTTTGACTTGAGCTATATTTATAATGTAGACAGCTGTGTGAATAGCCTCTCTCCAGTATACTTCCAGTAGGTCAACCTCTTTCATCATGGTTCTAGCAACCTCTTGAACAGTTTTGTTCTTCCTTTCAACAACTCTATTTTGTTGTGGAGTCCTAGGTGCTGATAATTATCTTTTTATCCCTTGCTCTTCACAGAAAAAGTTGAATTCATTTGATGTAAACTCTCCTTCTCTATCAGATCTCAAACATTTGATCTTCAAATCCATCTCATTCTCAACCATTTCCTTGAATTCTGTGAACTTATCTAGGGATTCTTCTTTTTATCTCAAAAAGGTAACCCAAGTTAGTCTAGAATAATCATCAATAAGAAACATAGAGTACATGTCTCCTTGCAAACTTCTTACTTTGGTAGGTCCACACAAATCTGTATGTATTAGCTCTAGCAATCTTTTAACAGATTGATCTTTTCTTTTGAAACTTGTTCTTGTTTGTTTCCCAAATTGGCAATCTTTGCAAATAGGATTAGTAGGCTTTACTAGGTTAGGCAAACTCTAACATCCTGTGCATAACTTATCTTCACAATGTTGTCAAAATTGATGTGACAAAACCTTCTATGCCATAGCTAACTTTCATCACTCTGAGCCAACAAGCCATAGTTATCATTTCCTTTTAGGTGATAGATATTACCTCTGGTCTTTTTACTAGTTGCAATCACTATTCTTGATCTTTCCATGATCTTGCATCCATTGTCCTTAAATCTCAAATCATAACCTTTGTCACACATCTAACCAACACTCAAAATATTGTTCTTTAACCCTTCCACATACAAAACATCTTCAGTACTATGCTTTTCATCAAAAGAAATGGATCCTTTTCCACAGATCTTACTAGCTATATCATCTCCAAACCTAACCAATCCTCCATCATATCTTTCCAAACTTACAAACTTACTTTTGTCACCAGTCATGTGATGAGAGCATCCACTATCAATAACCCATTCATCTTTGTCTTCAACAACCTAAGCAGCCAAGGCACTTTCCACTGGTTTTTCTTCCTTCACAAAGCTAGCATGATTAGTAGACACAGGCTCTTCTTTAATAGCAATAAATAAGCAATCATTACTAGAAGTACTAGCATTATCTGGTTCACCATCTCATACTCCATCATCAAGATCTTCAACATAGTAACATTTCTTTGGGATCCTAGGTCTATCAGGTCTTGTCTTAGGAACTCTTGTGGGGCATCTAGAAGCATAATGACCAACGTTACAATAACTAAAACATTTAAAAGGTAGTTTTCCTTTGAACTTACCAGTACCTCTGGGTAGACTCTTAACAAAGTTGGCTTCAATTTCTTCAAGCTCATAATTTAGTTCCACCTTGTACTTGTCAGATTTGGGGGTTCTTTCTAAAGTGCTAGCCTTGAAAGTAGTCTCTATCTTCAAAAGTGAATCACCAAGTTCTCTCATTTTAAAGGCTGTCAGCTTCTTGAGCAGCTAATCTTTTGTAATCTTTGTCACTGTCATTACTTCTTCAATTGTGGCCACTTTATGACTATATGATTTAGGTAGTGATCTAAGAATTTTGTTCACAAGTTCAATATCCTCAATTTTTCCTCCTACACTTCTAATGCTACTCACAAGTTCATCAACCTTTTGCATGAAGGATGTTATGTTGTCATCTTCACTCATCTTCAAACATTCATATTTTTCCTTCAAACTTAGCAACTTGACGCTCTTCATAGATACATCTCCTTCATATAGATTCTTTAGCTTTTCCTAGATTTCATTAGCATTTTCCAGCTCCATGATCTTTATTACTTTATGAGATAAGGCACTTACCAAGGCATCTTTGGCTTTTATGTTCAACTCAAATTCCTTGATCTCATCTTTAGTTTACAGACCATTCTTCGGTGTTTCATACTTATTTTCAATTATTTTCCAAACACTATAACCCAAGCAGAGGAGATGGGTTTTCATGTGCATCTTCCAAATGGAGTAGTTTGTTCCATCGAACAATGGAATTTCCTTCTTATATGACATCTTGGATCACCCTCAAGCGGTCAAGCTTTCTTCCGAGGAACCTTGCTCTGATACCAATTGTTGAAATGCACAAGACAATTGAGAGGGGGGGTGAATTAGCTGTCACAAAACTTAAACAATTTATGCTTCTTAAAACATCATCCACTTATTTTTGTTATTATGATTAGAACATGAAAACATAGAATTAATAATTCTAACACAACTGCAAGATCATACACAATAGACACATATTTTTACGTGGAAAACCCTGTTAAGGGAAAAACCACGGTGGGGGTTAACCCACAAGATTATTATGTAAACACCAATACTAAAAATCAAAGGCTCACTTCCATTAGGGTTCACTACCCAGAGCTCACTGCTCAAAGAGGCTCATTGCCAAGGGGTGGCTCACTGCCAAAGGGGTGAACTGAGATAACAACATCTACTTCATGCCAAAGTTCAGTTCCATCGAAGCACAAACATCTCTGCTCTATTCTGCAACTACTTCACCTTATCTTTACATCTTCACACTTGGATACATTTTCATGACTCAATTACAAGTATTTATACACTACATCGACCTTGGAATGATCATCAAGGTCAACATTGCAATCATCAACCATTGGAACAATCTTCAAGGTTGGTATTAAAAACATACATAAAATAGGCTTGGACCTAATACAAAATTAGCTAAGGAAAAGATGTAAGAATGTATGTGGATCACACCATGCCTTAGCTGGGACTTAGACATGATCTTCCACACCATAATATGCTTCTACAATCTTCAAGAGATCTTTGCAAACAATAGAATTAACCAAGTCGGCTAAGACTGGTTACACACTACGTTATCTGGGAATAACCTTCAAACATGAACTCAATTCCTTAACGTGGACCAATGTAAAGGTAGGAACACAATCAGGAGGCATTCGCAAGCATGTTGTAATCACCAGGAGCAACCACACAAGCTCTAACCACTTTATCCATGAGATTTTTCACACCAGAGCACACAAACTTCACTATCTTCAACTGTCATAAAAGAAAGATATCTTGTAGACTGCCAATTCATGAACCATTGTAGTTGTAGTTACTTATCATCATCCTAGACTTCCCTCTAGAACCACAGAGAAAAATACTTTAATGCGGAGGAATGCGAAGCAAAAAACTATCCCTGTCACCAGTGAATAATCAGAAAAAGTAGGTTTTACTCTGATGAATGTAGCTCACTCAATTCTTCATACCAGAGGCTCAAACTTAGGATTTAGCATCTTTAGACATGTCTCTAAATAAATTCCAAACCATAGACCAAGATATTCAATCAAAAAGAAATGTGGAGCGATCTTCTGCATTGTTCTTTTATTAGCAACACACTGTCTTCACTAGAATTTACTGCAACTCACTGTTTCTTTCAGAGGGGTAAATTTTCTCAATATCCTCAACATATAAATCTTCTAAACAAATAAAAAAATAGGATACAGTTGACATCAACGACAACAAATATATGTTGACATTAATGACAACACCGATTAGGCACATACAACACCCTTTCCCCCTCATTTTAAAATTCCCAAATTTGACTAGTACAAGGGACAAGGTGATCAATGTGACTAGATTAACGAATTTTTCATGATATGTCAAGAGGTTTCTTATAGTGATATTTTCTTGCTAAGGATATTCCCTTAGAGTTTGCGAGGGAAAGCCTTGGAGTGGTTTTTACACCTTCCCCAAGGCTCCTTTATGACTTTTTTTGACTTGACAAAGAAGTTTGTCACACACTTCTTCTACAATGTTAAGCATGAGATCACTATGATAGATCTTTATAATGCAAAAAAACATAATAGAGAAAACTTATCCTCCTTCCTAAAAACATGGAGGAGTATTAGAAGTAGGTTTTCTTGGCCAATCCCTTAGAAACAACTACCTCACATCTTCATCATGAACTTCAATCAAGAAATATCATTTCACTTATATGTGTATTGTGTCTCTACCTTTGATGAAATCATCAAAAAATGGATTCACATAAAAAAAATCCATAATCACCAAAGGTTTGGTCAAACTCTTCTCAAAAGGAAAAAAACAAAATGACAAATCTAAATTTGGGCCAAAAAAATATTGTCAATGATGGGATCAGTGACTCAAAACATATGCAAAATACTCAATCTACCTTAGAATCTAAAAAAGTGCAAAATGTTCACAAAATCCTACCAACATTTCTATTCCATCTAGCCAATTAAAATTAATTAACCAATCCAAAATTCCAACACACTTCCTTGGGAGAACCCTTGTAAATCATATTTCAAAAGCTTGTTCAAGCCAACATGGTGACATTCCCACTCACCAAACCAAAAACCTACATGGTCCAAAGATCATGAACACTATGATTAACATATGATCAAAGAACATGCTAGAAGCAAGTGCATGAAATTGAAGAACTATATCTGAGACTTCATTGATAGAGGTGAATTTGAAATAGAACAAGACACATCGTCCTCACCAAATGTACAAATGGGAATATTTCAACATCCTTTTCCAAAACATGAATATTCATACCATTCCACATCCAAGAAAGGTCATAATTAGAATAGCTACACCCACAAAAATCACTCTAAAAAGTCCTCCCCCCCTATGACTTCATTGCAGTCCATATTGACCAAGCTAATATGTGAGTTGCCACCATCAAGATCAAATCCTCTAGTTGCATCATCACCACAAGGTGTGGTCATGTCACCATTCAAGGGGCCTCCTTGCCTACTCTAGGAACCCAATATAACCTCATCAAGAATCTTGAGAAGACTCCAACATAGATATCCATCTTGGAACTTCTTAAAACATCTAATTTTCATTGAGAAATATTAGAACATACCTTACAGGAGTTGAGAGTTCCTAGCAACATTGACCCCAATCAATTCCTATACCTTATTGGATAGTTTCCCTCCTCCTACCAACTCGCATAATTCAGCAAAAATTATGTGTTATCTCTTGACCCATCCCATAACTGTCACCTCCATATTGAAGTTTTCATCTTGAAACACAAGGTAAAAAGAGTCCTTATAGATAATGGATCTAGCTTGAACTTTTGTACTTAAGATTCATCAAATAATTAGGATACTCTAAAGATGATTTAGAGCCACACATAATCACCATAAAGGCCTATGATAATGCAAAAAGTGAATCGAAAGGTACTATATGCTTGCCCATTTAGGTGGGTCCCATCTTGTAAAGAACCATATGTCACATTGTTTATCTTAAACTTCCCTATAGTATCCTCCTTAGCTACCCATGGATCCATCCCATGTAGGTTGTTCCCTTCTACCATAGATGTCTCAAATTCCCTCATAACAGCATGGAAGTCATCGACCCTTATCCCTTCTAATATTGTAAAATGTTGGAATGACCCTATCATAAGGCCAATCATTATCCTAACACCAACATCACCACCTAGCATAAAGCTAAAGGATCTACTTCCTGCATTGATTAGGAGAACCTTGCATCATCATCTACCACCCAGCCCTCCAACACCTCAAAGATCAAGATGTGGAGAGTATGAGTTATATGATGCCTTCCATGTTGGGAAGTTTCCTCTATCTCCACAATCATATGGTTATCCTCAGCCATTATTGAAGAAGACATACAAAATACTATAGTATGATACCACTACTTTTGTGCAAACCAAGTTCTTGTATTATGAGGACATCAAAGGTTCTACTAACTCCTAGTTATACAAAGATGAAGAATTTGCACCATATTCCCTATAAGAGCATTACCATACAGTGCTCCATATGTACAAAAACATGAATTATAAATGTAAATGTCTTGGCGTCTATGAGAGCAAGGAATTCATGATCCCATCCATGTGAAAAGGCACATCAAAACTTGAGAGCTGGGATACATACCACATGATGAGAAATCTAATGGACCTCATGACACTTCTGCTACTATGGAAGAAACTTCTCTTGATATTGAAAGCATCAAAGTAAGGACCATCTTTAGCCTATTCTATGGAACCTCCATTTGTACTATTGACCTTCAACTCACCTATCCTAAACTCATAAATTGGTACCAACGGGATCCTATGTCTTTAGACACATTTTAGAACAACAAGGTTATTGTTGAGTTCCTAAAGGCTATATGATAATATCCTTGTGAAATAAAACAAGAAAGGATTAAAAATAAACATTGATACATCAACATACTTTGGGGATAAAGCTGAGTTCCTTAGTAAAAAAATTAACAAAATTAGAAAAATGAAAAAGGTAAAAAAATCAAAAGATCATTTGAAGTCCCCTAGTGAAAATCTCTCTGAGGTCCCATTAGACATAGAAAGAGAAAGAACAAATGATGTGTCTATTAATGAAAACCTCTCTAAGACATCAATAGATGAGGAACTTCACCTACCCCCAACTTCTCTATAGTGGTAGGATAGGTTTTCAATTCTCGTTAAAGACACCTAGGAAATCAACCTTGGCACCAAAGAAAATTAGAAAATCACATACATTGTTGCATCCTTGGAATCCATTGAATAGGATAGGATCACTTCCATTGTTTAGAATGTTATAGGTATCTTCAGTTGGTCTTATGTAGACAGGCCTATATTGGACCCATTCCTTTTGGTTCACCACCTTGAGATACATCTTGACACCAAGCCAGTCAAATAGAAACTTAGGAAAATGCACCATAAGATTGCTCTTCTGGTCAAAGAATAGTTATAGAAACTACTAGAAGTTGGCTATATAAGGCCTATTGATTGCCCTAAATGGATATATAATATCATCCATGTCAGTAAGAAAATTAATGGGATCCAAATATGTACAAATTTTAGAGGCCTCAACAAATATTGCCTGAAAGACAACTTTCCATTGCCCAACATTGACATGATCATTGAACTTATAGTAGGCTACGAAATGTTATCCCTCATGGATATTTTTGGCTACAATTAGATACATATCACTCTTGAAGATCAACATAAAATGGCCTTTAATACTCCTTGGGGTACCTTCTATAATTAGGTCATGTAGTTTGGGTTAAAAAATATAGGGATTGAAAAATGTATGGACCACATATCATTGAGCTATGACAATGATCTTCCATGACATGTTGTATGAAATCATGGAATACTATGTAGATAACCTCTTGGGAAAATAAAAAACAATGGAAGACCACTTGCATGTCCTTTAATTCATCCTTGATAGATTGTCAAAATAAAAAGTCCACCTTACCCGATGAAGTGTCTTTGGGGTTACATCAAGGAGATTACTAGGTTTCATTATCTCTAGACATGATATAAAAGTGGATCCCACTAAGGTTATAGCAATCACTAAAATGCCACCCCTTAAAAACCTTAAGCAACTTCATAGTCTCTAAGGAAAGCTTTAGGAAATCCAAAGATTCATCACATAGCTATCAAATAAATGTCAACCATTCTCCCATCTTCTCAAGAACACTAGCTTCCATTGGGATGAATCTTGTTAGTAGGCCTTTGACTACATAAAATAATATCTTGCCACTCCTCCAATACTTATGGAACCTATTTCCATTCAACCATTATTTTATACATATATGCCACACCAATTGCCCTAGGGAAACTCTTAGCATAACATGATGAACAAGGTCATGAAAGGGAAATTTACTACATTAGTTAGACACTAGTTGCGTATGAACTCAACTACACAACCATGGAATGAGCATGCTTGGCCATTGTCTTTTCCTTATAAAAGATTCACCGCTACATGCTTAATCATCATACTAAACTCATCTTTAAAATTGATCCCCTCAAATATCTTATTTCTAGAGCTTCCCTCACAAGCTACATGACTAAATAGGTTATGATTCTCAATCAATTCAACATTGAGAATGTGGACCAAAAGGTAGTTAAAGGGTAGGTTGTCACAAATCAATTGGATGAAGCACCATTAACCAACATTCATCTGTTGAACATGGACTTCCCTGATGAATCCATCCTAACCCATGTAGCTTCTTCCACATGGAAGCTTTACTTTGATAGTTCATTCACTAGTCATGGTCTAGGCACAGGTATCTTGTCCATCATGTTGCAAGGAGATCTTATACCTAAAGCCTTCAGACTCAACTTTTCATGTACCAGTAATATTGTAGAATATGAGGCCTTGCTTACAAGTCATAAAAATATAGTGTAGTTGAACATCTCAATAGATCCTTGTCTATGGAGATTCTCACCTAGTTATAAGATAGGTCAACAATGAATATCAAGCCAAGGATGACAAACTTATCCCCTAAAAATGATGGTTAATAGTTTTAGGCAATACTTCACATACATCTAATTTGAATAGGTGCCTCAACTTAACAATATAGTAGAAGATGTAATGGCCACTAGTGGTTCCCTTCTAGATATGTCACATGATAGTTGATAGTTGAATTCTTCATTGAGTATCTTGTAACACTCACATATAAAGACCCTAAAGATGAACTAATATGAAAAATTATTGGTCCCAATTGCCCTTGGTCTCATGGAAATTACACCTACTTTCACAATCAAACCCTACAACCTAACCTTTTTCACAATCAACAAAAATCCTTCCTCCAATGTTCATTCCACTTCACCCTCCTTGGTGACACCTTATATCGAAATGGTTTTAATGGTACCTTACTGAGATGTCTAAATTTAAAAGAAACCAACCTCACACTCAAGGAATTTAATGAAAGTATCTATAGATCCCACATTAGTGATTTGGTCATAGCTAGGAAGCTACTCAAAATAGGCTACTATTGGACCACTATGGAAAAAGATGCATGTTAGTATGTTAAGAAATGTCAAGCCTATCAGTAGTGGAAGGATCTTATTCATGCATCTTTGCAAGCCTTGTAGTCGATTACTACTTGACCCTTCTCCACATGGGGTCTAGATCTTTTTGGAAAGATTAATTTGTCCTCCTTTAGTGGTCACAAATTGATCATTACCAACACTAAGTATTTCATTATGGTTTGAAGCCACTCCCCTCACCTACATCATTGGCCAACAAATTTCCAAGTTCATCTTCCATCACATCATCAATTGTTATGGCATCCCATCCACCATTATCACTGATAATGGTAAGTCCTTCAAAAACCATGAGGTTTGTACCTTGTGTGAATAATTCCATATCAAACATTGCTAGTCCACTGCATATTACCCACAAGGTAATGGTCAAGTAGAGGCATCTAATAAGACTTTAATCAAAATCCTCAAAAATATTGTTAATGATGTTGGCCATGATTGGCACCTCCAACTCAACCATGGCCCTTGGGCTTACCATACCAACATTTGTATTCCCACAAGAACTACCCCATACTCCCTAGTCTTTGGAGCTAAAGCCATCTTTCCAATAGGAATTCAAATTACATCACTATGTATCTCTTTGTGTGACCTCATTGATGATGAGTAGTACAAAGTTGCATGGTTGAATGAACTAGAGCTACTCGATAAGAAGTGCCTCACACCTTGAGTCATTTGAAAGCCTACCAAAATTTCCTCCATCATAGCTATAATAACAAAGTTTAAGAGTTTAGCCAATAAGGGTGTGGTTCGGTGGTTAAGTCACTTGATTGTAGTGGTGGCCACCAGAGTTCAAACCCCTGCTGGGCCAATGAGCTCGCAGAATTTATGTCATCACTGGGCCAACGAGCTCACGGGTTTGAAGTGTTCTCTCTTGGAGATGAGGTCCCCCATGTTATGGCCTCACTGGTTCATAGCTCCAGGCAAAAGTGTCATGGAGTGGTGCAGGAGCACCAAGAGCACCCAGGGCTTGGAGCCCATGTATATACTTTCACATCTTTGGTGTGATGTTTTTGATTTTCAAATAGGAAGGAGTGGGAACATGCATTTTATGTATATCCATCTTTTGTATGTCGAAGAGTGTATCTGTCATTTGTATATCGGAATGGTGTATGTCTCAAATGTATGTTGCATTGTCAAAATGCATTGGTGTAGATGCAAGTAGTGACCAGCTGTATCAGTTGAAAGGGAAGGAGATACCAAGGATTACTGGTGATAGCATGTTAAACAATGTATATGCAAAGATGAATGTATCGGCATAAGAAGATAGAAGTCTGGCCGAAGGCGGAGTTAGTGTGAAGCACGTTGGTGTGAGATGCATATCAGGAGATTGAGATAATGTTAGGCTGATGATATAAATCACAGCGATGAACAAGATGTAGACAATGCATATCAGGATGAGTTTGTATATCGGAGAACAAAGGAAAAGTTACACCGATAGTATAAGTCTGAACGATGAGTTATATCCATCAGAGAGAAGTTATATATCGGTGAAAGCAATTATGTAGTGGACGATAAGGTAGGTCAAGCCGATAAGAAAGAAGAGGATCATGTCGGTGAGAAAATAGAGATATCTTGCTGATGATAAGGTAAATGCACATTTCGATATTGTATGATAAAAATGAATGTATCGATAGAAAGCATGTCGACTGGGAAAGTATGATCGGTGAGCGAAGAACCTATTTTGCCGATGATAACCGAACTAACAGAAAAAGGACGAAGAGTATAAGAACTAGTTTTTGGCTTTGTAAATCGGTTAGAATGTTGGGAAAAGTTGAAGGATAGACATTGAATGTAAAAGAAAGAACTCTGATAATAAGAAACATTGACAGTTTGAATCTGTTCAAGCATTTCCTATAGAATTCTTGCATAACTTGTTCTATCGAGTAGTTAGCTTTATTTTTGTTCTTTTGTTTCTGTTTGTACAAAATGTCTATGTCTTGATGTCCCTGCATTTTCCCTGTATAGTCATGGAGGGCCATCAAGCAAAGATCTTCTTTCTTTTGTTTCTATTTGTGTTAGTGGTTGGATTATCAATGAGAGACAATAGGAACTTGTCCTAGGAGAGCTCTGCTATAGCCCAGCTAGGTATGCAAGTTGCAGTCTAAAAAGGCAGGGGTGAAAAATAGAGTAGGAAGAATTGAGCACCAAGCAATTAGAACCCTGGACACAGAGGAGGGTTGATAATGGGCTCAAGAAGGATATAAGCCTTGGACATTGGGAATCTTGGAAGCAGTGAGGACAAGGAAGAATACCTCACACCAAGAAAGCAGTGTCTGTATTGGGAACAACAGGCAAATAGGTCTTTCACCTCTGTAATAGATTGCTTAGGTTGAATTAGGCATTTTGGGGTAGAAAATGTCTATGAGCACTTGAATTGGTAGGGAGACTTGGGGTATGACATAGGTCTTGAAGCGTTGTGTCAAGATAGGTTTTCTAAACCCATAGGCCTCCCCATCATGGAGCTGGAGGGTGTGTCGCACCAACGTCACCGGTCACATTAAAAAGTTTACTAAGTGTATTATCTTTAAAAAAAACAAAGTTTAAGAGTTTGAAGTTGGTGACCTTTTCCTCAAAGAAAATAAAAGAAACACCAACCAAGACTAGTAAAAGAAAGGAAAATTTAAACCTACTTGGTTGGGTCCTTATATTATCATCACCAAGTATGGATCAAGAGCATATTAGTTGGTCACTCTTAATGGTCAGGAGCTCAATGAACCCATGAACATAGCTCATCTCAAATACTTTCATGCCTAAGATGTAGTAGTTCCTAATGAAAAATATAAAAAAATACAAAAAAAATAAAATAAAAAGTAATGATAAAAATCATCCTCTGGGGAAAACCACCATGTGACACCTTGAGTAAGTACCATGGTGAAAACATTCTTGCAAGCACCATGCATAAGGATTAATTCCATTATCTCCTATGTCCCCTTTGTGCCTTCCATCTCCATGTCATTTCATCTTGTCATTCCTTCATCCACTTAACCATTCCCATGCATAACTTGGTCATATGCTAGGGGTAGTGCATTGTGTCCTGCTTTGGAAATCACCTTTTTGACATTCTCCCATTTGTAAACATTTGGTATTTCAATGTGTCTCCTTATATACATGGTCTTGAAACACTTTTTATGCACAAGAATCACGATCCATAAACACCGCAAAGTTAGAGCAAAAACTATTGTACTTAAACACAAAAGAAAAGGCCCTTATTTAGCATCATTGATGCACACTATATAAATCAATTGACATTATGAGGTTCTTATTCCATCAATCTCCTTATTTTCCTTTGTGAGATACATCATTCCCCACATTAGGCATCATCATTATCTAGTCCTTTTCAACACTTTAGCAAGAGGTAAAATTCATATTTATCATTTGACTATTGAATTTGATTATTTTCTTATCTTTTGACCTATGGCATACCTCCTTAAGGTCACCACAATCCTTATATCATGGCATGTCTTGACTAGTATGCTAGGGCATGTCTACCATTTTACCTTGTGTATTGTGTTTGTTGGTTGTCTTGTCATAGTTCCCACCAAGGTCATAAAACACTTTGTGATGTGTTGGGGCATCCTTTTGTGTGCTATGCATTTGTGAGTCAACCATTTATGCATTGGACACATTTCCACCAATGTATTTATACCCTAGTGCATAATGTTAGGTGTTATAGAAAATCTAGGTTTCTCACCACATTTCAACATATACCTACATTTAATTTTGAAATACTCATCATGCAATCCATCCTATCTATCATCATCATTCTATCTATCATTTTTTCTCACATAACATTTCTACATCATACATCTAATCATCCCTCTATGTATGCATAATCATGTCATCATAAAGCATAATCATAAAACCAAATATCTATATGCACATCATGCATACATAATCATGCAACTATGTATAATCCATTATCATCATTATATCATATTCATTATCATTAATTTAATGCACCACAACATCATCAAATAAAAGAATCACAAACATCATCACGTAATCATCAATCATCCATCTCATAAAATTAATCACACATAGTCTTAAAAAATGGCTCCACAAAGCATCATATATACATCTGTCAAAAACATTAATATATACATATCAAAATTACAAAATGGAGCATTGTCCAATCTAACTAGCCTTGGCTAGCACTATCCCGATTGAACCTGATGGTGGTGATGGTGGCCCTCTAGGTGGACCCATAGCCATTGATCTTAACCTGGCTACTAGCTTTCTAGCCTTGGAAGTATTCCTCTCTACGCATGATGGATCTTGCTTCTTTTTAGGCACTACGTGCTCATATAATACTATGTAATACCACACCTCACATAGTTCCTATATTGTCTCTTTGGATACTCGTGATATCTCTAAGGTCACCTATAATAGACCCTACTACCCTAATATCCCCTTAGCATGATCACACTCCTAGTGCAACAATTGGACATCCACCTGGGCTTTGCAAGTTATATCTGCAAACCATCCTATGTAACCTGAAAACTATCCCTCTCCATCTATAGGTCATCTCTCTTATCCTACAGTGTGTCCTACTCTAATTATAAGGTTTCCTACTCTTCCTATAAAATATTCTACATCCCAAGAAGTAGTGTAAAAGGCCCAAGTGTAACACCAAGAAATAATTATGAAGGGAAGTTTTTACTACCTTAATGGTGGATGAGTGAATCCCTTTCAGCAACACGTCATCAACATAGAGAACAAGAAATGTGAGAATATCATACTGCTATAGAACATACACATTCAAATCAAAATGGCACCGACTGAACCCAACTGATAGAAGTAAGAAGTCCATCTTGGCATACCAGGCTCGAGTGGCTTGTTTAAGGCCATAGAGAGACGTCAGATGATGAAAAACAAGTGAAGGATCATGTATGAACCCCTGTGGGTGTTCCATGTATATCTCCTCATGAAGGTCACCATGAAGAAAAGTACTCTTCACATCCATTTGATGAACTTCCCAATGATGGGCTACAGTAATAGCGAGGACATTAAGTCAGATGGAATTCATTCTAGAAATTGGTGCAAAAGTCTCAGAGTAGTCAATCCTAAGAACTTGGAAAAATCCTTTAGTGACCAAGCGAGTCTTATTCTTATTAACTGATCCATCTGTGGAAAATTTTGTTCAATAGATCCACTTGCATTGAACAAGTTTCCTTCGCTTAGGAAGGGGGACTAAATCCCAAGTATGGTTCCTTTCCAAGGAACTAAACTCTTACTGCATAGCAGCATCCCACTTGGGGATACTAAAAGCTTCCCAAAAGGAATATGGATCAAAATTTGAAGCACTGAAGAGATGTGGAGATTTCTAGAACTGTGACCTTATTCTTCTAGCATCAAAAGGATCACCAACCCAATCACCTATTGACTCTAATGTCTGTTGAGCCCAAAGAGGCCCAATAGCTGAAGAATCAAGAGAGTTTGGAGAAGAATAATCACCCTTTGAATGATGACTAGGAGAGGAGGAAGATGAATCCTTGTCAATCTCAGGAGGATTAAGATCCTTGGAAGAACCATCATTATGTTGTAGTGTCTCCAATGTGATGGTAGATGAAGAAGTGGTAGGAGAAGAATGAGAAGCATCCTCCTCGAAATCAACACTCCTCTTAATGAACATATAATGAGTGGTGGGGTGGAGAAGCATGTAGCATTTGATGCCATCTAGGTACCCAACAAATATGCAAGGATTACTCTGCAAATCCATAGCCTTGTATTTCTCTACTAGAATGTGTGCCCATGCACGAGAACCAAACACTCAAAAGTATTTTACTATGGGATTCTGATCAGTCCAAGATTGAAAAGAAGTGACCCCCTTCACATCTCGATGAGAACTCAATTCTAGATGTAATACGCATAATTGATGGCCTCCACCCAATATTGAGGTACCATTGACCTAGAGTGAATCACATAGTTGGCCATCTCTTTCAAGGACCTATTCTTGCATTCTATGACACCATTCTATTGTGGACTGTAGGGAACTATGTGCTAAAGATCAATGCCCTTGGAGACATAAAACTTCTTAAACATTTGGTTGACATATTCCCCCACTGTCTGTATGCAGAACCTTGATGGCCTTCCTTGACTATTTCTCTACAAAATAATTTGAAGTCTTGAAAAGACTCAAAGACCTTAGACTTTTATTTGAGAAAATATACCAATGTGTATCTAGAAATATCATCAATAAAAGTCAAGACATATCTAGCCCTACTAAAAGATGGATGTCAAAATGGCCCTGCTAAATCACTAAGTACTAACTCTATAAGTTGTGTGGCCCTCCATGCTTTTCCTTTGTCATATTTCTCCTCAAGATGCTTACCAAAAATGTACCCTTGGAAAACTCCTTTAGAAAATTGAATAGAAGGCAACCCTGAAACCATGTCATGCTAACTGAGTTACTACAACTAGTGATAGTTCAAGTGGCCAAACTATTGATGCCACAAATGACTCACCTCATTTGAGTGAGTGAGAAAAATAAGTGAAGGAGAATCAAGAAAAAAGTGAGAAAAGTGATACAATCTAGATTGATGATTAGCTTTCTCCATGGAAACTGTAGACCTATTGTGTAGTTCACTAATGACAACTATATCTGGTGTAAATTCAACTTGCTTGCCAAAACTGAAAGGAAGCAAGGTGTGCAGAAAACGCTTCCTACGCTAATCTAATGAGGAGAGATGTATGCAAATTCTTTACAACCTTTACAATTACAGTGATGTTAACACAACAACAAAGATATTGTAGCAATACACACACACAAAATGTAGATAGAAGAGAGTGAGAGACAAGATATAACGTGGGGAAAACCCTTTCGGGTGAAAAACCCCAGACTCCAAAACCTGCAAAATATATTATCAAAACAAAGAATGTTTACAACACACTTGCAATGCAAGTCTTCCAGGAGTCTTTGACACTCATATCTGGAGATATTCTAGCAACATAATAGTACCTGTCAATGACACTATCTATCTCCCATCCAAGCACATGTTTAAATAGAGTTTATAAGTCAAAAATAGAACCTTCTTGAGATGGGCGTCCAACTTGGCCTCATGGACCAAAACCCATGCCTAAGTACACTTGTCCAACACTGCAAGATGGCTCTAACACTTGTCATATCATCCCATCCCAAAGTGGGCGCCTATTCCCAAGATAGGCTATGACAGATGCTCTTACACACCTTACAGTTGTCATAGAATCCATCATAACTGACAACACTTACAACTGTAGGAGAATCTGTCATACACTAACTAAAAATAGTATATTCCTCTTACAACATGTCATAGCCTCCCTTGGGCATCCAAAGATGCTCTTCAACACATGTCCTCACCTGTCATAGGATCTTCTATTTACGACTCTTACGCATCATAGAATCTGTCATAACCGTTATGCATCATGATTCCTTACACACTGCTCAAGATGCCGCTACATGGTAGAAAACGTCTACCACAATATGGGACACCTATATCCACATGGAGTGGGTTGACCATCCTAGTCACCTTACAAGTGGAGTGAAAACTCATCGTGCCACTTCACACTAAATGACAAAACAGGATGTGCAACTTAATTACATCATAGGCTAATAAAATAAATACATTACAAATAATAAATACAAGGAATTACCGAGGTTGAGACACCTTAATTCCCAACATTCTCCCACTTGTCAAACACCTTGTCAGAGCCAATAGAAATAACATGATTTAATTGCTATAGGCCGAGAGGCCCATAGACTCTGAACACCATCTGAACTTCTCTGTGCCCAATGGTTTCATCAATGCATCCGTAACATTCTTCAAAGTGTCTACCTTCTCCAATATGACCTTCCCATCCTCTACCATGTCTCACACAAAATGAAACTGTACATCAATATGCTTTGTTCTAGCATGGAAAGTTGGATTCTTTGCTAAGCAAATTGCACTTTGACTATCACAACAGATAGTAATCTATCCTACATCAACACCAATATCTGAACACAATCTCTTAAGCCAAATGGCTTCCTTACAAGCATGAGGAGCTACCATATACTCAACTTCTATCATGGACAAAGTGACCACAGGTTGCCACTTACTCATCCAACTAATTGCACTACCGAACATAGTAAACACATAAGCATTGGTGGATCTCCTGTTGTCAATGTCACCTGCCCAATTAGAATCCACAAATACATGAATACTAACAGAATGCAGAGGTCCTATAAGATGACTATGATTACATAGGGAATACTCAGAAGTACCCCACAAATATCTAAACACTCTTCACTGCATCCTAATGTACCCGTCCAGGATTAGCCATAAATTGACTAAGGACTCCCACTTCTTGGGCAATGTCTGGTCTAGTACAGACCATAGCATACATCAAGCTACCAACAATACTAGCATAAGGTACTCTACTCATGTCCTCCATCTTAGAAGGAGACTTTGGACAATCCTTAACAAATAAATTTGTCCCCAAAGAAACAGGAACACACAATGGTCTACAATCTGCCATGCTAAATCTGTCCAACACGGTCTTCACATACTTACTCTGGCTTAACCAAAGTTTTTTTTTTGCTCTGTCTCTTCTAATTTCCATTCCCAGAATATACCTGGCTGCCCCTAAGTTTTTCATTTCAAACTATGCTAACAATTGAGACTTCAAATAAGAAATCATATTCTTACCATTCCCAATTAACAACATATC
The DNA here is from genome assembly GCA_027924645.1 of Cunninghamia lanceolata. Classification (NCBI taxonomy): domain Eukaryota; kingdom Viridiplantae; phylum Streptophyta; class Pinopsida; order Cupressales; family Cupressaceae; genus Cunninghamia; species Cunninghamia lanceolata. The sequence goes on along the minus strand of BSBN01000441.1, from coordinate 532,648 downwards.
ATCAACATACAATGCAATAATGAGAATGCGATCATTGTCAAACTTGTAATACATACAATGATCTGATTTTAATCTCATAAATCTAATGGACAACACAAAGGCATCAAATTTCATATACCACATCCTAGGAGATTGTTTCAAACCATACAAAGACTTTTTCAGCTTGCAAACCAAATTTTCTTTACCTTTTTCTATGTAATGCTCTGGCTGTGACATGTAAATCTCTTCCTCCAAATCACCATGAAGGAATGTTGTCTTCACGTCCATCTGTTTTACCTCTAAGTCATAAGTTGTTGCAAGAGATAACAGGAACTGAATAGATGTTAGCTTTGCAACAGGAGAGAAAATTTCACCATAATCAATTCCCTCCACTTGTGAGTACCCCTTCACAACCAAGCTGGCCTTGTACTTTTCAACACTGCCATCTGCACCGAATTTCTTCTTTAACACCCATTTATAGCTAATAGATTTTGGTCCTTCAGGCAAAGGCACCAAGTGCCAAGTTTTATTCTTCTCCAAAGAAGCCATCCCATCTTCCATGGCCTACTTCCAGGAACCTGTATCTTTCATGCCCATAGCCTCTATCACAATTCTACGGTCATCAGTGTTAGTAAGCAAGGCAAAAGCACAACTAGAATCAAGCAGTGAATATTAACCAAACCTATCATGTTGCTTCCTTGTTTGTGTAGACCTCCTCAAAGGCTGAGGTTGAGGTTCTACTTCTTCTTCTGATCTTTCAAAGCTGCTAGAGCTCTCCTCATCATCAAGTCTTATAGGGTCTGCCAGTTTAGTCTTCTTAGGGGTAGTGGAAAACTAAACCACATCCTCTTTCTTTCCTTACTCTTTTGGTTATAGAACAACGGAAGAAGGTGTTAGCTCTCTAAAAATAACACTTCTACTATACAACACTTTTTCGGCCACAGGATCCCAAAGCTTGTATCCTTTCACACTAACACCATAGCCAATGAAGATACACTTAACAACCTTGTTCTCCAATTTTGATCTCTTCTCCACAGGCACATGAGCATATGCCTCACAACCAAAAACACAAAGATGTCTTATTGAAGGCTTCTTACCAAACCACACCTCCATGGGTGTCTTACCAACAAGAGCTAATGTAGGAGACCTGTTTACCAGGTAGCAAGCAGTGGCAATAGCTTTAGCCCAAAACTTTTTTTTGAGGCCAGCTCCACTAAGCATACTCCTAGCCTTCTCCATCAGTGTCATGTTCATCCTCTCTGCAACTCTATTTTGTTGCATGGTGTATGGAGGTGTCTTATGTCTTTCAATCCCATGTTCTTTACATAACTTATCAAATTCTGTGGAATAGAACTCACCACCGTTGTCAGTTCTCAAACACTTAATCTTTTTACTAGTCTGATTCTCAACAAAAGCTTTAAACTCTTTGAACTGACTAAAGACTTCAGATTTGCTTCTGAGAAAATAAATCCATGTCCTTCTACTGTAATCATCTATGAAAGATACAAGCAATACAGATTTAGAGATCAAAGGAACGTTAACTAGACCAAACACATCAAAATGAATAAGATCCAATACACCAGAAGACTTATGAGAACTCAAGTAAAATTAAACACAGTTTTGCTTTCCATATATACAATGTTCACAAAAGTTGAAATTGAGATTACAATCATCTAACCCCTCAACAAGGTTTTTATATTTTAGGGTTCTAAGACCCTTCTCACCAATGTGGCCAAGTCTCTTATGCCATAACATTGTCTTCTCAGTAGGAAGCTTGACTTCCAAAGCATGAGCACTCTTAGGTACCCAAAATGCACTACCATCAGAATTTGATACAATAGATCTTTTCACTGTTGGTTCCAATGGTGGGGATGAAGTGACTGCATCTCTTTTCCTCAAGTTAGAAGAACTATTACTTTGTGAAATGCATGCCTCCAACTGAAATAGAGTACCTCTCTAAGTACCCTTCGCAAGCACCATAGCTCCTTTAGTCATCTTGCATCCTTCTTTCGAAAAGACAACTTGCACACCTGTATCATTCAATTTACTTACAAAAAGTAGGTTATGTGCCAAGCCTAGGATGCGCATAACCCCAGAGATCCCCTTCACTTGTCCATCAGGGAATCAGATTGTGACTCTTCCATAGCCAACAATTTTTAGATGAGAATCATCACCAAGGTACACTCTTCCACCATCAAACTCTTCATACTTTGTAAACTAGTCTCGATGCAAGGTCATGTGGAAAGATGAACCAGAATAAATCAACCACACATCATTAGATGCATGGTTGGCCAAGGCTGCAATGAAAGCATCACCATAATCTTGTGACTTGAAAAAATCTGAATCTGTGACATTCTTTTTCTTTTTCTCCTTTTTGCATTCCTTTTGGAACTGTCTAGATTTACCACAATTCCAACAAAGAGCCTTGGACTTTCGAGGAGATTTAGATCTCCCATGGGATTTGGATCTACCCTTCTCAACTTTTTTGTCCTTCTTTTTCCCTTTCTCCTTGGGTCTTCCAAGAACCACAAGAGCCTCTTTGGCCAACTCGAATGACTTTCTCTGCATCTCTTTAGATAACAACAAAGACACCACTTCATCCATTTTGAAATTGGATGTGGTACTCCCGATGGCCATAATAAGATGATCCCATGAATCTGGCAAAGAACAAAGCAAGGTCATACATCGATCCTCCTCCTCTATTTTCACACCAATGGATGTCAATTGTGTAACTAGCATGTTAAAAGCATTTAGATGGTCTACAATGAATCCTCCATCTTCCATCCTTAGAGAATATAACTTCTTCCATAGGAATAACTTGTTTACTAGGGATTTGGCCTGATAAACATCACCAAGTTTCTTCCACAGCTCCTTTATGGTGTTCTCCTCATGGACATTTGCTAAGACAGAGTCAACCAAACAAAGTCTCACAAGACCCTTATCTTACCAATCCTTGAGATCCCAATCATCTTGCGACATTGCCATTGGTTTTACACTAGAAATTGTTTCCCATAGATCTCAATCAACAAGCATGTCTTCCATCTTAAGTTTCCACAACTTGAAATTTGTGTTGTTAAACTTCTCCACCTGTACCCTTCTGGATGTGCTTTCCATCTTCTTCTTGCAACAAGATTTCAAAATAGTCTACATAGATTACCACTCGATCTAAGATCAGCTCAAAAAACCCCTACCCAACAATTAGGACCAAAGGTGATCAAGCTCTGATACCAACTAAAAGGAAGCAAGGTGTGCAGAAAATGCTTCCTACGCTAATCTAATGAGGAGAGATGTATGAAAATTCTTTAAAACCTTTACAATTATAGTGATGTTCACACAACAACAGAGATATTGCAGCAATACACATACACACAAAATGTAGACAGAAGAGAGAGAGAGAGAGAGGATATAAAGTGGGGAAAACCCTTTCGAGTGAAAAACCCCACACTCCAAAACCTGCACAATGTATTATCAAAACAAAGAATGCTTACAACACACTTACAATGCAAGTCTTCTAGGAGTCTTCGACACTCGTATCTGGAGATATTCCGGTAGCATAACAGTACCTGTCAATAACACTATATATCTCCCATCCAAGCACCTATTTAAATAGAGTTTACAAGGCAAAAATGGAACCTTCTTGAGATGGGCGTCCAACTTGGCCTCATGGCCCAAAACCCATGCCTAAGGACACTTGTCCAACAATGCAGCATGGTTTTGACACTTGTCATATCATCCCATCCCAAAGTGGGTGCCTATTCCCAAGATAGGCTATGACAGATGCTCTTATGCACCTTATGGTTGTCATAGAATTCGTCATAACGGATAGCACTTACAGCTGTAGGAGAATCTGTCATACACTGACTAAAAATATCATATTCCTCTTACAACATGTCATAACCTCCCTTGGGCGCCCAAAGATGCTCTTCAACACATGTCCTCACATGTCATAGGATCTTCTATTTACGACTCTTATGCGTCATAGAATCTGTCATAGGAATCTATCATAACCGTTACGCGTCATGATTCCTTACACACTACTCAAGATACCAACACATGGCAAAAAACCTCTACCACAATATTTACGCCTATATCCACATGGAGTGGGTTGACCATCCTAGTCACCTTACAAGTGGAGTGATAACTCATCATGCCACTTCACACTAAATGACAAAATAGGATGTGCAACTTAATTACATCATAGGCTAATAAAATAAATACATTACAAATAATAAATACAAGGAATTACCAAGGTTGAGACACCTTAATTCCCAACAAAAACTTGTGTGGGTGATCTAGTAGACAAATAGGAGATTAGTTGACAAAGAAGACACATAAAGAACATCATGAAATGTTCCATCACCAATGTCAACATACCCTCTCCCAAGAACCTCTTTTGGTGTATCATTACCCATAAGAATATCAAGCATAGAACATGGCTCCAAGGATAAGAAACTTCCCTATGAATTGGCCATGTGGTGAGAAGCACCTAAGTCAATTACCCAAGTGTCAGGTTATGAAGCTACTGTAAAAAGGGCCTTGCCCTTTTGTTTCCCCTTACTGGTTGATGTGTCTTTTGAAGACCCTTGAGATGAATTCTATTTGATAGAATCAGGTACCTTAATATTGTTCTTTTCAAGAAGATGTGTAAGGTGATCAATCTATTTCTTTAAACACTTGTGTTCATCATGACCAAGTTTCTTACAATAGGCACACTTTACCTTCTCCTTCTTAGGTTTGTCACTTTTGGAAGAAGAGGCCTCATTAGCTACATTAGAGGTAGATAGTTTCTGATCTTGTTTCTTCTCTCCTTAGTTCTTTTATTTCTTATTCTGCTTCCCAGACCCTTTTTGATCTTTTGTGTCCTAATTTGCAGCCAAGGCATGAGACTTAGAAGGTTTTATAGTGCCCATTTGAACCAACTTATCCTATTCCCTTGTGAGTTAAATGGTAAACTCATCTAGAGAAGGCATTTTGAATGTGGTTCCTAAGGCATTTTTAGTGGCATGAAATGTAGAAACAAACACTGAAGAGTTAGGACCAAGTTTAGAAAGAATACTTAGGATCAATTGAGAATCTTTCTTCTCAATCCCACATTGTTTTAACTACAATATTATGGATTTTATCTTAGTGAAGAAGTCTTGAATAGTATCAAAATTAGGACTTAACCCTATGAGCTCATTCTCTAGTAGATGTCCTCTTATTTCATCCTGCATACCAAAGTGATTTTCCAAAGTGTTTCATACATCATTTGGTGTAGAAATAGATTTACTATGAAAGAGCAAATCTAGAGATATAGACATGCACAAGGTACCAAATGCTTCATCACACTTATTAAACCATTTTGGCTTTTCTGCAATTAGAGTAGCTTATGTTGCAAGCCCCATTGATACCCTATACAACCCTTTCTTCTTGAGATAGATTGTCATTTTTTATTTCCAATCAAAATAGTTATATGGAGTTAGAACATGAACTGTTGTTTGATCCATCTTATACAGAAAAGAAGATTGTATTTTGTAGTTATTATGTGGAAAAAAGAATGTAAAAACTCAAAAAAAGCACACAACATACCCCCCTACTCAATCAAAGAACCCCCACAAGTAAATATGATTTGGCACTTTATATTTAGTGCAATTACAATTGCCACCAACAAGAAATGTCGAGTGGACTTGATCTCAATGATTTACAAATTCTCAACAAGTGAGTATATGTTGAAAGTACAATTTTTTTTAACTTGCATATCTATTACTAATAAAATAAGAGTACATTAGTGGCTAACGAGGCCACAAAATCCTTCAAAATACATCTTTTGTCAAAACCAATTTTTGAAACAGTAAGTTAAAGTCTGTCTGTTACATACACTGTATATCAAAATAAACCCAAGTAGTAAGCATTTATCATCCTTTGTTTCTATAAATTATCTCTTCCATGTATAGCACTGCTTGTATCTTTGGACCTGTTGTGAACCTATTCCTCTTGCAATTTTGGACTGATCTAAAACTTGAGCTCCCTATTCGAATTTGGAGGCCAGTCACTATGTTGATCCTCACTGGGAGAAGCTCTAAGATCAATGCCATCTGTGTCGACGTTCTGACAACCACTTACTAATGCCAATTCTTCATTCTGACTATTCTCTACAGCTGTAACCTATTGACAATCCCTGCTCTATTGCACAGTATCATTATCATGAGAAACTAGATCATTCTAGGCACTTTTGAAGTCATGGGGCCAGAACTGGGCCATCCTTATATCCTCTCTGTACACTGTAGCTTCCCCTTTGTCAATAATCTTCATGAATCTCTTCGTGGGGATCCTGAAGGTACCTGTAGCCTATTGAGCAATATATCAAAAGGTGAGTCTAACAATAGACTCAGTATGCATTCGGTCTCTTCCTTTATATACACAATTATTCCTATTTTTCCACAAGGACCATAGAATCTCAGTTGTAGACAAAAGCTAGAGTTCATTAGTTTCATAATCAACATTATTCAAGAAACCAAACAAGACCTCATTTTTGGTACTAGATAACTCAGACTGATAACATTTTAAGACCAAAAAGAAAAGACTCTAAACTTTTCTGGTAAAAACATAGTAAAAAAAATGTGATCACAACTTTTAGGAAGGTTGCAGTGCAAACATATGGGATTCACATACCATAAAGCCAGCCTATTTAGTAGTAAAAGCCATTTAAAGCAATTTTTCTTAGGTTCTAAGGTTTTGGACCAAACATAGGACATAATCTTATCCAACTCTTTCTAGCCAAGCAAGACATGCCAGGAGAAGTTAATGTGTGCATAAATATCACCATTGCCAGTCGTCTTTTTATACAACATTTTTGGGGTCATCTCAGCAAACCTTGTGTCATCTTGCAATCTAACATCCTCCCAAGACAAGCTGACCACTATATAATTCTGTTGAAACAAATCTTTCAATGCCTTATCAAGAATAGAGTATGTTCTCCTTTGAGTATCTGGGATATTAAATTCTTCCTTAATTTGTAACTAGCTTTTCATAGAATTCCTTTGCATAACATCCTCAAAAGGAATTGATCCCTAGTTTAGACTATTTCATGGTTGAATAACCCTGCATCTGAGCCAAGGTTTTATTGTTATATTTCAGATTCCACCAGATAGATCTTGACCCATCAATATGCTTGCTATTTTTAACAATAGTTTCTCTATTCACAATGAAGGGCCTAACAGCCTCCCAAGCTTGCCATATGGAAGCAAACATGACAGAACCTGAGGCCTTAACCTTAAAGTCCCCAAGCACAATGTTAGACAAACATAAGCCAGACCAATTCTTGGCTTTGGTGGGTGCTAAATTCCTGATTTATTGCAAATAAGAACTTTCTAGGGTTCAGAGCCTGCAAAAGACCTAACTATCCACTTTTCCACCAATGTAGCACCTTGGATCTTTAAGTCCTTTAACCCAAGGCCTCCAGTTTTTTTTCTTTGACAACACCAATCCCACATTACAACATGTTTTTTCTTGTTCCCTTTCCTGTCTAACCAAAGAAATTCTCTAATATTCTTTTGAATAATATTAACTTGGTAACTCACAACAATCAAGAGGAGGCATAATATATAGGGTAGGTAGCAAGAATTTTCTGATAGACCTAAAATCTACCTGCCATAGACAAATATTGCTTATTCCACTTACCCAACTTATTATGAATTTTGTTGTACATCCATCCCACATCTCCTTCAGAGAAGAGCCAACTGAAAATGGAATGCCTAAAAATCTCACTATTTTGCTAGGGTCGCCCCAATTCCAGTGAGAACCCTCTAACCATCTTGGAGGGCAATCATCCCAGCCAAGCAAAATTGATTTAGCATGAGAAATCTTTGCTCCTGTAGCTTTACAAAAGATTGACAACCTTTTCTCAAAGTTCACAAGGTTAGCTTCTTCCAGGATACGAAAAAGAGCAGTATCATCTACAAATTGTATATTCAATAATGGCTCCTTATTGAAAGTACAATTTTGGAATAATACCAAGTTAAATAAACAACACCACTGTGATGTACATGAAAAATCATGCACTTGTAAAAAAGAATCATCTTGATCTAAGATCATATGTGAAAGTTATGAATCTTTGAAGTTTCCAAATGAGAACTGCGCAGTGTCCCCTATGAGAATCTATAAATTTTGGAAAAACCAAGCATCAAACTCTGAAACTATCTGCACTAATGCATAGAGCACGAAAAATTAATCCAAATAAAAAATTTCTCAAAAAATAGAGGTCTTGAGCCCAATTTATCAGCGTTCAAAGTTTGTTTCCAAAGACCAACTTGCCAATGGAGAGGGGTTTGATTTTGAAAAATTCCTCTTATGCCAAATTTGGTGAAACTACCACCAACTTTGGTGGCATTGCCAAATTTAGAGGTCTTCTAGTTAAACTAGATCTATTGCCAAAACTGGATAAATGACTAACTCTAGTGGACATAGTTATCACCAAAGATGTCAAACTTGCTAAAATGACCACCAAATGTGGCGGGGGTGCCAAAAGTACTGGCACAAAATCTAAAGAAGGTCTAGCATAAGCTTTAAGGCTAGGGAGGCTGAATAAAATATGAAAGGCCTTACAGGCCACACTTGGACCTAATGCAAAGGGTTCATGGCCTTCTAAAGAGGCGTGGGGCCTTATTTAGGGCACGTGGCTCAAAGCCTATGCAAGCCCAAGGCTGGTATAGGGATGACAGGTCCTAGTGGCCTGTCGGTACCTAGTACCACTAACAAATTTTTTTTTTTTCTGATTTAAAACTTTTACACAAAGTTGTTTAAAAGTTGTGATTCTTTTTAACAAAAATATACCTATATTTTTTAACGAAATTGTAATTTTTTTTTAAATTTATGATATTTTTACCTCGATCTACATATTGGGGGGTTGTATGGCCCTCTTGACAAAAAAAAATCCTCATAAACACCTGACACCAAAATTGGACAAATTTTATATCAAAATAGGGTTTTTTGGCATTTTGGACGCAATGATGAGGACTTTTTGGCCTGAAAAAATGCCATAGAAAATAGTTATTCGCTAGATTTGATCTTCAAACCCCCATTTGCAATTGTGTCAAATGATCTCCAAATCGGATGAAACGAAAACCAATCTTGACTTTCTTGAGCCTCTTGGACGTGTTGGAACAATAAAAAATATTGCCAATATAACCAAAATAGATGCAATCACCCAGATCTCATAAAACACATATGCAAAATTTAGAGGTTATTGGATCTTCATAAATCCTTTCTGATTCTCCATATCATTAAGAAAAACAAAAGAAGAGCATACAAGATTTTACAAGATTTCACAAAAATAAACTCAATCTCTCAATCAGGAATCCAAGAACTTAAAATTCTCAAAACAAAATCTATGATACCATGTTAGAAATTTGAAACATATGTATAACCCAAGAATTTTTAAGAGAAATTCTAAGATACAAAAATTGTAAATGCATAAACAAAAATAGACTAGCGATTCCAAGAGATATGCAAATGTCAAGATGACATAATTGCATTACGAGCTCAAAAAAGAAGCTACAAAAAAAGATTCGCAAAAAATTACCAAATACAAACTAGGTAGTGAGTTTATATAGACTAGGGAGAGGGGTGAAGGTGGAAAAACCCAACCAATATAGAGAGACCACCAAACAGTCTAAACATAGTAAATGTGACTCCCATGTAGGATGACGACACCTCAAAATACCCACTCACTTTATTAAACTCGCTTTATTAACTTAAGAAAGCTTAATAAAAGTGTAGGAAAAACCTTAGGAAAATCTACACTAACAATTATTGCTTCTAATCAAATAAATTAGCCCCTAAATTCAATAGTTGAATGCTTCACTAATTGTTGTGAGCTAACGTAGTGCACATTTTTTTTATTTGTGAGGATATTTATGAAAGCGTTCTAGGAGCAATTATCAAAGAATTATCATAGCACATCATCCTTGGTTTGTTGCATGCTTGCTTGTCTTCAAATCTTTTCCTCATCGTCGTAAAGTTGGACCGACAAGTCTCTAATTGAGGAGAACTTGATCATCACAATCTCAAGACTTCACCAAAGTTGTTTGTAAAAATCGCTCGTCCTTATGTAAATCCAAAGACCAAAAATCAAGGCGAGCAAGGTTTAGTCACAAAAAATGTCTAGATCAAGTTTGTGAGTTATAAGTTTGCTTTGGTACATCAGGGTCATTCCACACTTGTAAAAATCACTTCCACACTTACAAAAGTGACTCCAAACAATATAGGATAGATTTACAAGTTAGTGACAAAGTATAAAATTGAAAAAACTTAATAAATTATATTCTCACATTTGGACAAACTCCTACATCAAAAGCAGAGCTAAATACTTATGCAATTAAATTATTTTTTACATTTATTTAAACATTTAATTTTCAATAAATTTTCATCATCAATTCCAACTCCTATATCCTAAACTTTTATTACTGTTTATTTATTTGTCCTATATAAATTGTTTATTCAATTTATTTGCTCTTAATAAATGAAGAGTTTTGTACTTCCTGTACATATCTGTTAGGTGCATGATCGCTAGTGGTGTACTGCACAAGGAATCAAGCCACTACTTAGACTGTACTGCAGAAAAATATAAGGAAGATATCCATTGCCAGTTAATATCTTGTCTTGTAATGTGATAGAATAGACACAAATATTTAACCATTTCATCATCATCTTAGACTATAAGAATTTCGCATTGTATAAAGCAATAAAAGCTATCTCAATTCATTTTTAAATGCGTGTGTTATACTATTCAGCCCATATCTTTTGTAGGCATCTCAATGCCATGTACGAAAAACTTCAAATCTTAAATTAATTATGCCTTACATAGTACTCTTTGAGATATCTGTCTATATAACAAATAAAATGAAGTTGTGACCCCTTTTCCTGTTGTAGAAAAATCGGCTTTAATTTTTCATCTAGTCCACACAAAATAAGATTAATCTTATCAGGATAAACCAAGTTGACAATGGCTGACAGCAGTCCACTAATGCTGGACGTAACCAACTACCACAGACAAACTGACAAGGATAGAAGAAGAATAATAATAAAGAAAATCCTTATTCTAAATCAGAAAGGATCACAATGTGGGCCAGGCCTATGCTGATATGCATTACCATGAGTGAAGAACATTTAGCCTTAGTCATCAATCCATTCGAGCATAAATAAATATGGGTTGGGACCAGCTGGTCTTCCACCCTATAAAAGCACTTACGAGTCTCCACAGTAAGCCATATATTCCTGCCCTGAACAAGCATTATCATTCATTAGTACTATAGAATATATTTGCTTTAATAAAATATATTTGTTAGGGAATAAAATAGAATAGAAAAATGGGTGTGGTATCAGGATCAGGACTGTTGAATGCACTGAATGTGAGAGTCGTAGGATCTGGGAAGAGAATTCTTGTTCTGTCTCATGGATTTGGCACTGATCAATCTGTGTGGCAAAGAATTCTGCCTTATTTTGTTAGAGATTTTCAGATAGTTTTGTTTGATTTAATATGTGCTGGCAGTGTGAACCCTGAGTACTTTGATTTCCAAAGATACAGCTCTGTGGAGGCCTATGCAGAAGACCTTCTAACTATTTTGGATGAACTCAACGTGGAAAGCTGTATGTTTGTAGGTCACTCTCTGTCTGCCATGATAGGCTGCATGGCTTCTATCAAGAGGCCTTCTTTGTTCACCAAGTTGGTACTTTTTGGAGCCTCCCCAAGGTAAAAAAAATGGAACATTTATCTGCTCCCCTTCATGCATTTTTGGTCTAATTTGCTTGCCCACATCAAGTATGTTGAGTTTTTCAATGTATATTCCTTTCCAAATTTGTAATCCCTGGTATAAAAGTAGTTCACATCATAACTACTAATATCACCTATAGCTTTGCAAATTTCGGAAATTGTTGGCTTCACCCAAGTCAAATGAAATGGTCCAATTTTAATGTAGAAATGCATTAACTCTTAATTGAAATGAGATTAGGGATAAGATTATGTCTAAGATCTTGGTATGGAGGACTTATCAAAGTCTATCTATGGTTAGATGACTATCTTAATGGCATTGCCAAATAATTCTCACCGGTGAATGTGCTACAGGTTGTGGCTCCCAATATTCGCTATAGTTATACATGTGGCTTGATAGATAATCATGGTGTTTGGTATGACGGTTTCAAATGTGCAAATTCTGTATTTGAATCAGTTCTGGTGTTGTTCTTTTAAAAATTAAAGGGTGTTGAAGGGGAGCAGAGGGTTGAGAGGAATGTTTAGATATGGGTCTGATGCATCAAGTTGGTCTTAGCGAATAGGAAAGTACATTTTTTATGTAGAATAGAGTTCCTTAAAGATCTATGGTACAGAGAGTAGATTTCTGTAAGCTTGTACACATAAGAAGCCATATATTCCTGATGATGAACCACATTGGTGCTATAGATAATTTTAATATCTGTATTCACAATTTATACCAAAGTCTACTCTTGAACATTACAGATTGGAGAAGCTTAAAGTCCTAATGCTTATATGCTGTCTAAAGGCATCCTATCATAAGTAGTTTAAACTGTTTTTCACATCAAATCTTGAGTTACTTGCTGTTTTATCAACTCTATACATCAATACTCTTACTATCAATATGAGTTGAGTTATTATATTGTGAAATTCTATGAACACACACGTTTTACTGACTTCTTTTGTCTCTAGGTATATGAATGATAATGAATACCAGGGCGGGTTCGAAAGAAAAGACATAGATCAAGTATTCGGTGCCATGGAAACCAATTACCACAAGTGGGTGTCTGGGTTTGCCCCCCTCCTTGTTGGAGCAGATGTGCCTGCTGCAGTCAGAGAATTTAGCAGAACCCTTTTCAACATGAGGCCTGATATTGCTCTCTATGTGTCCAAGATTGTCTTTCAGAGTGACATGAGAGACATTCTCAAGCAAGTTAAGGTCCCCTGCTGTGTTATTCAGACCAGCAAAGACATGGCAGTTCCTCTTTCTGTTGCAATTTATGTCCAGAAAAATCTGGGTGGCAAAAGTTCTCTTGAAATACTTGACACAGAGGGCCATCTGCCCCATCTCAGCCAGCCAGCCAAGATGATTCAGCTTCTCAGGCGCATACTGCACCAGTAACACAATATATATTATATATAATATATAGATAGATATGTGTGTGTAAACAACTGAAGCTTATGTAGAATACTGTTGATGCCGGCATTACCAGTGCGGTGGGCATTGCAAAGTTATCAGATATGCCTTCTTTAAAGCACTTTTTACTGTTTAGTTGTGTTGTCTTTAGATTCTATGATAATGGATGAGATACCCATGATTATGACTTGGAACATATCTGTGCATTTCTACTCATATTCCACATTTTGCAATGATGTCATGATTGTCCGCTCGGTTGGGTGCAACGGTTAGGATGGGGTAATATCCCAGATAAGCTGGGGGCTCTTGCAAATATGAAAAAGCAACAATGCCATCATTTCATCAGGTCTCTGTCGTGAATAACGTTATTGGGTCTCTTTGTCTGTCACAACCCATAAATGATAGGCAAAGGTTGCTCTCACATAACTGTGGGAAAAAGTTTGATGAAGTTTTTTAATTATTGTCCAAATTTTAAGAAAGATATTATGGACAGTTTAAGATGATGCTAAATTTTTTTTTGCAAAGTTTAATCCAGAAACTTGTTTGCACAATATTATGGATTGTGGAAATTTGATTTGTTTAATTTAAGAAAGATATTATAGTAAGTAATATATACAGACATCCTATATGTCTTTCAAGAAATCTGAATGCCCATTACTTCCAAGAGGGTGAACTCTATGCAAATTCACTACAAGATCAAGTTCTTTAAAAAAGTAGTCAGTTAAAATGTTCAAGTGTCCTTTAAAAAAATTGTTCACCATTTGTGAAAATTAGTTTATGGGAATGTAAAATAGGAAGATTAAGTTTAAATTCAAATTACATTATAATTATGTGAACTCTCTGTAAATTCACTATAACATCAAGTTCTTTAATTTCAAGTTTCTTAAAAAAAATTGTTCACCCAAAATTTTGGTATTTGAGAAAATTAGTTTATGGGAATGCAAAATGGGAAGATAAAGTTTAAATTCAAATTATAGTATAATTTATATTTGTAATGGTGAAAATTGCATACCTTGTATTTTTTTTTTGTTGTTTTTGGATTCATTTTGATATGGTTATTTCTTATGTAATAAAAAAGGTATAAATGGTGTGAGTTCTATTGAAAGTGGGCACATAACTCGAACATTATGTGTCTCTATTTACACTCACTCTCAAGAATCAGTCCTAATCCTTAAATTAATTTGTTTTCCACCCTGGGTCAGATCTGCAATTGTGTAAATGACTTAGTTCAAATGCACAATTATGGAGATGACCCCTGAGATTTAGTTTTAGGGCTAACCTAACCCTTCCAACTAGATGTTATGTACTAACTTGAAGCATGAAACGTTTTATTTGGGATCATTGGAGTTGTATTTAAAGTGGTAACCCAAGGTATCCTAGATCTAGATCTTAGCTCACATTCTTATTGGCATAATTATTAATGATCAATTATCAAAGTACTTGCATTGCATCATCATCTAGGGCATCCACTACATGTTTTCCATATGTCTTTAATCATTTACAAAGTCATTGACTTGGTATTCTTATAAGGTTTGACATAAGGGAGGAACTATCCCTATCATGTGCAAGCTCCCAAGCACACAAAACCATTTTTTTATGCTGGAGAAGGCTCAAATGTTTGAGGCAAATTGAAGGTGAACAACTAGAGATTTACATTGATCAAATTTGTGCATACAAATTAGATCCACACTTGCACATGATTGATCACATAGTTGCAGAAGTGGTCCATAGTGATAGAAAATAAGTTTAGATTATAAAGAATTCATCCAAGCATCACTAAATTTTCTACACATTGATGAATTATTTTCAACAATCCATCACAATGTATCTACATCAAATTTCTAGCTAAGTAACATTGTTTATTCATTTAATTTTTTGAAGCATTTTTTTAAGACATTTATCAATCCCAGCTCTTTTATCTATGATTTGAATGCGTGTGTGTGTGATTTATTTATTTACTTTAGATTTATAAATAAGGGATTTTATTCTCCCTTTCATATTTCTCAACCCCTATGCTCCCATACCCCCTTAGGGTTTATCTTCTTGTTTTCTTTACTAATTTTTTTATCTAAAACTAATTATATTTCTACAATTCACATGCATAGCTACCCTTGATATATCATTGATTATATTTATTGTGTTTGTTTATGCCAATAGCTAGTCAAAAGTTCCCTAGTAATTTACATTTACAAAGAATTAGCCACCTAAATCCTCATATATGGCTTCTCATTTCATTGATCACTAAATCCCCATTGAGACTAATCATAATGAACAATCTAATTTTGATCATGATACACATGTGGATATACAAGATCTATCTTTCAATGGATGATTACTTTTTAAAGAGCTTGCTAATGACACTTATCATTCATCATTAATAACATCTCTCATAATGCATTATGTGATGCACAATTTGGTACTAAAATTTTTCATGGCATTAGTACCCTAATGGATTCCTCTACCTCTTAGCATGGTGCATCTTTACCCCTATCCACTCACCCTTCCTCTTCCATGGATCCTTAATCCTTTAATCTTATGGTAGATCCCCTCGTAGTGTCTACCTTGATGGTGTCAGATTGTCATTGATGTCAAAAAGGTATTGCAGGATCTTGGGTTGATCTTAGTAAACATCTGAAGGTCACTAATCAGGAGCTTGGTAAATGTGAATGCTTGGTTATCAAGGTTGGAACAATGATGATCTTTGTTTGAAGTGATCTATTAGTTGAGTTGGTCTTCACAATGTCATGATTCATCAGTGGCATTCTTTGCTTAGTTCATCAGTAACATTCACATACTATGCAAGCAGTTTCAAATCAGGGCAAGGTTCTTGTTTGAATCACATGACAAGGAGGTTATGATTCTTGATCTGAAGAGAGTTGACATATGGTATGTTGCTTACCTCTGTAATACTTCATCTTCATGCAGTGTGTTCTTGATGTGTTCATGAAAGATTGTTTGCCATTAAGAATAATGGTTGAGTGCTTCATTGGCATAATGTTGGTTTGGTGTTCATACTGTATTGATGACAAAGGTGTTGTGCATTGATCTGAGAGAGGTTGCTTCAAGATTAGTTGAGGTTGCAAAGAATATGTCATTTGAAGGTTGATATGGTTGTCTTGAAGTTGTGAAAATTAAGGTGAGTTTCAATTGTGGATTATCAGTGTTTTTCAATCAGTGATTTGATATGATCATGGAGGGTTAGACTCTCTAAAACTCTTCTTCAATACTTAGAAATCAATGGTTATTATTTACTTTAGCCCATTTTTTAAAGAATGCACTTTATGTTTCAAAATATGGGTGACTTAATATAGCAGGTTTATAACTTGAATATTACCTGTTGAAGTCTTTTTAAGTCACTATGGTGACCGGACCTCTCTTTCTCTCACCATATGAAGCGGTTTAAACACAAGGTTTTTTGGGCGCTAAAAAAATCAAAGTCTATTGTTTGAAATATGTGGAGAGCGATTTCCTTAAGTTTTTTTATGAGTTAAAAAAAAAACATTGAAATTGCTTTATGTATTATGAAGGGCCCAATGCATTCTAAAAGGGGAGTTTTTTGTTTAAAGTTAGAAACTTTTAGTCGGCCTCCATGTCATATTTTTATGACAATTAAATAAGGTGATTTTTTATGCAAAGCCACTGAATTTGTATGGGTTTTAAAAAAAGGAAAATATGTGGATTAGAAATTCTTTAAATTTCTATTTTATTTTTTTTAAAAAAGGTATGAGATCTAAAATGGGAAGTATATGAGTCTTTTAAGGAGTTTTTCAAGGAGCTTTTAAAGGAAATAGTTGACGCCTTTTTAAAAGCAATTTTTTGGAAAATCTTTTTTATTTTTCCCATACCATTGAAGAAATTACTGAAGATTTTTTTGAAGATACAGAGAAATAATTACAGAGCAAGAGGAAGATGAAAGGTTTGTTGAAGATTAATTTTTTATCAAAGAAGATCAAGAGTTTTGGAATGTGTTTTTGCAGAGAAGATCAAGAGTTTGGAAATGTGATAGAGACATAATGAATTATAATTTTTATTTAATAACATTTTGAATAGGGTTGTAAATGCAGAGGTTGAAGAATATCAAAAAGTGAAGAGATTGATTGTCTTGGTAGATTGAATATTCAGTTTGATAGAGATTTTATTCTCTCTTACAAGAGCAGGTTCAAAATATATTATTGAAGATTTTAATCTTGTTTGGAAATGATTTTTTTTAGGAAGAAGAAGAAAATGAACAGTCATGGGCATGAAGAGAAAATTAATTTCTTCTCAGATGAAAAATGATTGTGTAGAATATGAAAGGTTATTCAATTTGTATAAAATTATTTTTCAGGTGCATTAATGACAGGGTTTTGAAAGACAGATGATGAGAGATTGAATACATATAGTGTGAGTGATGTTGTGCAGATTGATGATGAACTGAGAGTATCAAATACAGATACATAGATTGACAAGATTATCAGAAAGACAATATGCAATTGCAATGTAAATCAGGTTGTATGTAATTGAACAGAGATGTACAAATTTAGAAAAGAATGTTATGAAATGGTGCAAATCAGATTGTGTTACAATCATTTATTGCACACCTTATTTTATGTTTTGATGATGGGGATTGGTTTGCCAGTGAGGCCTTGTTTTAGCTAGTGAGGCTTGTAGGTTAGTGAGACCTAATTGTTTGCCAGTGAGGTATATCAGTGTAGGAAGTGGGTGCTTCTATTTGGTATTGGAGTTGGTGCTCCATAAGGAGTTGGTGCTCCTAGATACATTTTGTATTGCCAGTGAGGCATGCTTTTCAGTTAAGCCAGTGAGGCAGTTTCGAGTGGTTTTTCTACCCCGAGAGGGTTTTCCACTCCAGTAATTCTTGTGTTAATGATATGCTTCTATGTGTGTATCTGCTTCTATGTTGAGATTTATCTCTATGTGGTCCTGCTCATAATTTTTATTATCAAACCTGTACATGTATGTGTAATAGTTTATTGATGACTTTCTCTTTCTGAGTCTTGTAAATTAAAAGTTCTAATAAGTTGCAAAAATCTACACAACACTAATTCACCCCCCCTCTCAGTGTTGTCCTGGACTCCTACATACCTCCCCCCTCACAACTACTAATGTCACCCTTAACTCTTATGTTCCTATTTCTAGTATCATTACCACCACGTCTTCCACTAGCATACCACTTACCTTCCATCATACTAGATTCATCCCATCTTATGTGTTGAATAGTGTCATACTTGCATGCCCTAATACTAGTGTTGTTCCTTCATGCACTATTCTTGGTGTTACTCCTTTGGATTATATTGTTTCCTCTCTTCCTACTATTGTAATGTCTTATCTATTATTACTCATCCTTTATATACTTTATCCATTATTTCCCATGCTACATCTACTACCATTATCCCCATTTCTATGGTCCTTGATGCACTATTGCTAAAGCTAGATAGAGATTACAAGAAATTTCATTCCATGCCTAATATTCAAGATGTTATCACATGTAATCTAGTTTATTACACACCTCTCACATTCAAAGTGGTGACTTATCCATTACCTAGAGATTTTGTGGCACCTCACTTTGAGTTATATTATGGTAAAGGTGGCCCAAAAACTCATTTGCAATCCTTTTACAATGTCACATGTCTAGATTACACTTATGATGTTGTTCCCTCACACTCTTTGTGATTATGCTATATGATGGTTTTACCCATTGCCTCTTGGCTCCATCCATTGTTTTGGTTAGCTAACCATGACTTTTCTAAACCATTTTTGTGTAAACTTAACACTACCATTTTTTATTTATTTGAGTGTGTGCAAGGAACCTACAAAGGAAATAATGATAATACACAGATATATGTTAAAAAAATAAGAGCAAGTGAATGTTTGTATATTAAGTTCATGGTTCCACTTTGAGGGTCCAATCTTCCCAATAAAGCACAATCTCTAAATTTTATAATATTCAAAATGCTTCTCTCTTTCCTAAATAAAAAGTTATATATAGCTAAAAACTAAAGACAACTACTACAATACCATTCATGTGGGAATAATACTTTATTATAACTAACTATCAAGGTGACTTACAAAGCATATGCATCCAATCCTTTAAAATTTAATAATACATAATAAATATATGAGAAAGGAGGTTCTTAAAATTGCCTCCAAATTTATTCAAGTAAATCTTGAGATGGGGAGATTGTGAAAAATTGGTTGTTGGCTCCCACATTGTGTTTTCAGGTTGCATGTCTTACCACTACATGAAAACCTCCTTGATGGTGCAAGTGCAAATTTGCCTCTCACAAGTTTCTAACATCATGTTGCAAGTTCCAAAAGAGTGACCTCTCTTCATTTTATGTTGGAAGGGATGTATGCACCCTTGTGGTCTAGCCAATAACTTTCAAGTGAGGCAAGAGACATGGAAGACAGGTTGATATTCTTAGAAAGTGGAAAGACTAGTTGTAAGGCGGCCTTCTTGATGTGTTTGGTCACCTAGTAAGGGCCATAAAATTTAGGATCAAACTTATGACTCACCTTATAACACAAAGATGAATTCTTTGTTGGCAAGAGACACTGTGTGGCTTCATGAGTGTTGTCATTGATGGAAACAAAGTCAATCCCACACATCCGTAGCACATAGTATGCCTATACCAGAAGTTAGAGTGAAGAGTGTTTTAGTCTGGTGAACAAGAATAGAGCATGCAACAAGGTCTGACAATCAGGTCCGGATCTCTCAGATGGTGTAACTTAGCATGTTGCGGACTTGGACAAGTCAAGAGGAGTATCATGACTACTATATTCCAGAGATTGAGCCTCCAGTGAGAAAACATGGAAAAGATATGAGCATCTGAGTGTTGGGTTCTAGACAGGCAGAGCAAACTAATAAGGAAGAACTGACCAGCAAAGTATCAGACTTCAATCCAGATGAGTAATTGATGTTGATCAAGCTATTTGAGGGATCATACATGGTTGGACGACTTGATTGATGACTTCTATGTCTATTTTTTGATACACATCACATATTAAGCATGGATTCAGCCGACAGATCAGTGTTTTGTAAATATCTTGAGTATTCCGGATGCCGACTAGAAAGATGTTGAAATCCTTGGTGCGGATATATATACTAGATGGATTTTGGTATGAAGGAGTGTGTGTGTAGATGTAATATGATAGTGTGTGAAGAAAGACAGAGATAAGTGTGGAAGCAAGAATACAAGTCTGCTATGTGACAAAACAGCAGCACTAGAGCAAGGAAAGAATGAAGTGCATCAAATCAGTATAATTGAACCTTAGCATTTGGGTGGGTGTAGGATCATGATGGGCAAAACACTACCCCTAAGTGGCAATGTAAATGTGAAAAACAAACTTAAGTAACTTCATGTTAAAAATTAAATGAGTTATCTACACAATCTAGAAATAAGGTAGTAACAAAAGTTGTAATAAATTAAATTTAGTTTATGGGCTACTACGTTTTTTTTGAAAATTTTAAAAATAGTTTGGTGAAAATTAGATATTTCAATGAAGCACTACTAAAATTTAAAAAAAAAAATGTAAAAAGTATGTGTCATTCCAGCCAACCTAAGTATGAGAAAAAGATAATATTTTTCCTCCATGATTTGCATTTAAGTAAAGGACACATGAGTGGATGTGACACATATTTTTTTGAATTTTTTAAGTAAATAAATAATTATTAATAAATTTTTTACCATGACCTTTTTAAAATAAAAAAAATTAATTTTCCAGCCAACCTAACTTGGTCAAAAATAAATGAAAATAAATTTTTTAAAATTTTAATGTATACCCAAGAAATCCTAGAATGTGATGCATCTTTTGGATTTAAAAAAGGATTAATATGTTGAAATTTATGGATGTTTTTTAATATGTATATCTATCAGGAAATCAGACATAGTGTATGTAGAAAATTAATAATAATTACCTATTAAAATTATTATGATGTGTATATTATATTTTTAAAATCTTGATAGCTTCCTCTATAAACCCTTTTCATTTGATTAAATTTGGTTTCAAATAGTCTGTCAGCTTCAAGGATGAAATTGTGAAAAATTTCAAGATAACACTAAATGGGTGCTTTTGCAAGTTTCTTTGGTAAGTTTTGGAACTCCTACTTGCCTAAATATGAGGTAATCCCAAGGAATTTTTGGAGGGAATCCATATTTCTATTCAAATCTAAATATTAGTCTAAATGTTAGCACTTTTTCAGCCAACAAGTTTTTCTCTATTGCCACTGTTTGGCCCATCATGATCTCGCACTCACCCATTTGTAGATGCCTTTCATCAGTTCAAACACCTGGTTACCTTCTATAAACTTGGTAGATAGTGAGTCTCTTGTAGGTAGTGTGCCTCTTGTGAGCAGTGTGCTTGGGTAGTGAGCCCTAATTGGCAAGTGCCATTTTGTACTTCTTATTCTTTTAACAGAGAATACAATCTTAGATTAGTCACCCCGTGGTTTTTCCCTTAATAGGGTTATCCACGTAAAAATCCTTGTGTTATGTGTGATGGTTTTATTTATGTTCTTATGATCATATATGCTTATATGTTTTGATATTGCACTAACTGTTAAAGGAGAAAAAAAAGTTAAGATATTTGAGATAACTGATTCACCCCCCCTCTCAATTATCTACCTTGTTTCCAACATTCTTGTGGGACTATAGATGCATCAAACCTTCTGCCATGGATGTCGAAGGATTAAATGCATCAAAAGAAAAATCTACTAAGAAAAATGTAGAAGGGTCAAAAGAGATGGATAAGGAGAAGTCTAAGGACTTGGATTCCTCTGTTCTGGAAGAGGAAGTTCATGAAGAAGTTAACATCTCTCCTCCGGATCCCACTACAAATTTAGGAACTGAAGGAGAAGGAAGAAAAGAGGAGAAAGTGAGTCAAGAAGAGGAGAAAAAGGGAAGAGAAGAACAAACAGAGAAAGTCTCTTATGACAGTTCAAAGATTCCAAAAGAAAAGAAGACTAAGTCTCCGACAAGAGACACTGCAAAGACAGTGAAGAATTTCTTGAGCAAAGAGATGATGGAGGTAGATGAACTAGAACTCTTCCAAGGACCACTAAATTTTGATTCCCTCTCTCCGGTCCAGACAATGAAGATAGCATCTTTTGCTCAAGCCAAGGCAAAAGAAAAACTTCTGAAGTCTCACATAGAGGACTATGAGTTGTTAGAAATTGCATCCGGTATGCTGGAGAAGATCATGCCATCCTTTCAAAAGGATCCTTCGGCCTCTCCATCCATTAATTTGAAATCTCTGGTAAACTTTGTTAGCGCTCATTTTGATTCCTTAGAGAAATCGGCAGAAGAAAAGGTCCAGAAAGAGTTTTTGGGAAAGAGGTTCACTGAAGTACAGGGACTCATTACTAATGATAGGAGGACCCTAGATATTGGGATAAAGAGCCTAGAAAATGCTCTTAAAGATGGTGGGGATATGTACAAATTTTGTCTATCTTGGTCTAAAGTGACAAAGGATATTGAAAAGAAGGTGGAAGAACAAGAAGGTAAACTATCAAGTTTATCTCAGAATTTTGATCCCCTCACTACATCCATAATGAATCAAGAATGTCAGGCTATTGCCATTATAAATAAAATAAAGAGGTTGGATAAAGAGAAAAAGAATATAATAAGTAGGATGAGTGAACTTAGAGGGATAATTATCCCTAAGTTAGAGGCAATGCATGAGGCCTTATCAGATGTTCAAACCACAGCCCGGACCAGTGATTCAGCAGACTTAAGAAGGGCAAAAGCATATGCATTTTTGTTGAGTGGTCACATCTCCATTTTGGATAGGATGAAGCAGAGCTGGACAATAGAATTTGTACAATTGAAGACCACTTTTGCAGATATACTTAAGTATATGTAAGTATAACATGTATATATACTTATGTGGCTATGTATAGGTTGATTTTTATAGATTTTGGTGTGCAGATTCCACCCTTTGCCATTGATGTCAAAGGGGGAGTGAGGAGTAGTGAAAAATGTGGAATCTAGCTAAGGGGGAGCTTCGGTAAAATAGTGCATAAGATAGATCATCAGCCAAGGGGGAGTTTGCTGCGACACTTAGTCATTTTTCACTAAGTGTTGCCATCAATGCCAAAGGGGGAGATTGTTGGTAAGAGACACTGTGTGGCTTCATGAGTGTTGTCATTGATGGCAACAAAGTCTATCCCACACATCTGCAACACATAGTATGTGTTGGTAGGTGGCGACTGATCAGGAAAGTACTGTACACTAGCCATGTATCAGGAAAGAGCCGACATAAAAAATCCTCTTTTTGTGACCAACATAAGAAAACCCTATTTTTGTAACTGACAAAAAGGCTTGATAAAAAGCAGCTAAGGGTTAAGGTTTTGATATATTGTATTGTAGCATTTGCAACGGTATTAAGTTGTAGGGATTGCTGGTTGTAATCGGTTTGATTTACTGGATAATAATATTGGACTCTCTGTTTGGTGGATGTAGCCTGAGTTTGGGTGAACCACGTTAAAACTTGTCTCTCGCTGTTATTAATTCTGTGTATTTCCATTTCTCTGTTTAATCTTTATTTGCATTTAATTGATATCTTCTACCGGCTAACCCTAACAAGTGGTATCAGAGCAGGTTGTGTTCAATTATCATCTGCAGGAAAGTCTCACGGTTGAGTGGGAGCAATGGCAAATGAGGGTAAATTGAAGGTCAATAAATTCAATGGGCAGAACTATCAGTTATGGAAGATGCAGATGGAGGATTACCTCTATCAAAAGGATTTATGGATGCCGTTGGAAGGAGTATCTAAGAAACCGGCAACAATGTCTAATGAGGATTGGAATCTTCTTGACAGAAAGGCACTAGGAACCATTCGGTTGTGCCTGGCACCATCGGTGGCATTCAATATAATGGAAGCGAAGACAACAAATGGTCTAATGAAAGCTTTGGCTAAATTGTATGAAAAACCCTTAGCCTCAAATAAGGTATTTCTCATGAAGCGTTTGTTTAATTTGAAAATAGTTGAAGGTGGATTTATGATAGGTCATTTAAATGAATTTAATACGATTCTTAGTCAATTGACTTCCTTAAATGTAAAATTTGATGAAGAAGTTAGAGCTCTCTTGATATTATGTTCATTGCCTGAAAACTGGGATAGTTTGGTAATGGCGGTTAGTAACTCTGTTTTTGGTTCAAATACCCTAAAATTTGATGATGTTGTTGGTGTTATTCTGAGTGAGGAAATTCGTAAGAAAAGCTCAGGTGGATCCACATCAAGTAGTGTTTTGAATGCAAAAAGCAAGGGCAGATCAAAGGAGAGAGGAAAAGGTTTTGGAGGTCATGGGAAGTCAAGAGGAAAATCAAAGGACAAAAGATCCCAAACCAGAGGACAAAAGGATTGCTGGTACTATGGGAAACCAGGTCATCTAAAGAAAGATTGTTGGTCTCAGAGAAATAAAGAAGGAGACAAACAAGAAGGCAATAAGGAGGCAAATGTGGTAAGCAACAAGTCCGAAGATGATGCTTTGATTCTTTCCCTAGATAATGCTGATGATTACTCAGGGGCCTCATTTCATGCTACACCCCATAGAAGTTATTTTCTTGATTATGTCCAAGGGGATTTTGGGCTGGTTTATTTGGGAGATAACGAACCCTGTCAGATTGTTGGAAAGGGAAGAATCAAGATTAAGTTGCAGAATGGGAATCATTGGCTACTACAAGAGGTAAGGCATGTTCCAAGGCTCAGTAGGAATTTAATTTCAGTAGGGCAACTAATTGAACAAGGTTGCACTGTTACATTTACTAATAAAAATTGGAAGGTTTCAAAAGGTGTGAAAGTAGGCACCTTATATCTTTGTACAGGTCATACTGTTCCTTCTACTTTAGCTGTTACAGAGAAAAAACAAACAGGTTCAGGAATAGTTGCTGCAGGTTTGCAGGAAGAGACTGGAAAAGTTGTTGCAAGTTCTGAGACAACACTGTGGCATAACAGACTTGGGCATATGAGTGAAAAAGGTATGAAGGTACTTCATTCTAAGAAAGTTTTACCAGGTCTAAAATGTATTAATGTGGATTTCTGTGAAAGTTGTGTGTATGGTAAACAAAAGAGAGTCAGTTTTCTCAAGGATGGGAAGCAAAAGAAAAATAAAAAGTTAGAGCTTGTGCATACAGATGTATGGGGACCAGCTCAGGTATCTTCTCTCAGTGGCTCTCGGTATTATGTTACATTCATAGATGATGCAACTAGGAAGGTCTGGATTTATTTCCTTAGACAAAAAATTGATGTATTTGAAACATTTAAGAATGGAGAAGCTTGGTTGAGAATGAGATGGGTAAAAGATTAAAATGTCTCAGATCTGATAATGGCGGTGAGTATTGCAGCAAAGAATTTGAAGCTTATTGTTCCTTTAATGGAATTCGTAGGCAGAAAATAGTTCCAGGGACTCCACAGGAAAATGGAGTGGTTGAACTCATGAATAGAACAATAATGGAGCATGCAAGGAGCATGAGATTGCATGTTGAGATGCCTTGAAACATGTGGGCAGAGACTGTCAACACTGCTGTATATTTAATTAACAGAGGTCCTTCAGTTCCTTTGGGCTGTGGTATTCCAAAGGAAGCATGGACAGATAAGAAGGTGAGTTATTCTTTTCTGAAAACCTTCAGGTGTGAAGCATTTGCACATATAGATTCTGAAAATAGAACCAAACTAGATGCAAATCAAAAAAATGTACCTTCATTGGATATGGCATTGATGAATTTGGTTATAGGCTTTGGGATTTTGAAAATCAGAAAATAGTGAGAAGCAGGGATGTTATATTCAATGAGAAGGTGTTGTACAAAGATCAGTTGTAGCAGCATGAGAAGAAAGAAAAGGATTATGTGGTGCTAGATGATACTCCAAATAGTGATGTTCCAGTGGTTCCTCATATTCTGCAACAGCAAGCAGAAATACCACAAACTCTAGTGAATGTTAGACGATCAACAAGGATAAGTAGACCTCCTGAAAGGTTTTCTCCCTCTTTGTATTCTATTTTGTTAACAAATGCTAGTGAACCAGAAGGGTATGATGAAGCTATGTAGGTGGATACATAGGTTCAGTGGGAGCTTGCAATGAAAGAAGAAATGGACTCCTTGCTGAAAAATCAGACTTAGAAATTATGTAAGTTACCTGCAGGTAAAAAGGCTTTACCAAACAAATGGGTTTACCAGCTGAAAGAGGGAGATGGAGGTAAGAAAAGATTTAAGGCCAGGTTAGTTGTAAAAGGATTTGCACAGAAAAAGAGCATTGATTTTGATGAGATATTTTCTCCGGTTGTCAAGATGACTTCTATTCGTACTGTTTTAAGTATTGTGGCTGCTGAAGATTTGCATTTGGAACAACTAGATGTGAAAACTACCTTTCTCCATGGTGATTTGGAGGAGGAGATATATATGGAACAACCCCAAGGATTTGAGGTCAAAGGTAAGGAGAAACAGGTGTGCAGATTGAAGAAGAGTTTGTATGGCTTGAAACAAGCACCTCGGCAATGGTATTTGAAATTTGATAGTTTTATTGCTGAACAAGGCTATAGTAGGTGTAATTCTGACCATTGTGTTTATTTTAAGAGGTTGGATAATGACAGCTACATGATTTTATGTTTATATGTTGATGACATGCTTGTAGCCGGGTCTAACATGGATCACATAAGAGAGTTAAAACAACAGTTAGCATAGTCATTTGATATGAAGGATTTGGGAGCAGCAAAACAAATCCTTGGTATGAAAATTTATAGAGATAGGATGAATAGAAAATTGACTCTATCTCCAGCTGCTTATGTTGAAAAGGTGTTGCAGAGATTCCACATGGAGAATGCAAAAGCTGTCAGCACACCTTTGCCTAGTCATTTGAAATTGACTAAGGAGATGTGTCCTAAGACACAAGAGGAGGAAGAAAAAATGTCCAAGATACCATATGCTTCAGCTGTAGGAAGTTTAATGTATGCCATGGTATGCATGAGACCGGATATTGCCCATGCTGTAGGAGTCGTTAGCAGGTATATGAGTCATCCTAGATTAGAGCATTGGAATGTAGTAAAATAGATTCTTAGATATTTGAGAGGTACATCCAATAAACACTTATGTTTTGGGGGCTCTAATACTGATTTAGCAGGCTATGTAGACTCAGATTTAGCAAGGGATATTAATACCAGGCGGAGTACTACAGGTTATGTCTTTACTATAGGTGGGACAGCAGTGAGCTGGATCTCACGATTGCAAAAGGTGGTTGCTTTATCCACCACATAGGCAGAGTATGTAGCTGCAACCGAGGCACGCAAGGAGATGATATGGCTGACCTCTTTCATGGAAGAATTAGGCAAACAACAGGCAAATAGTTCTTTGCATACAGACAGTCAGAGTGTCATACACCTTGCAAAGAATTCTGCTTTGCATTCAAAGACCAACACATACAGTTGAGGTATCACTTTATTCAGTCGGTGTTGGATAATGGATAGTTAAGGCTGGAAAAGATACATACAGATGACAATCCAGCGGATATGTTTACAAAGGCAGTGACAAGGGAGAAGTTGAGCTCCTCTTCAACTTCGGTTGGTCTTCTAGACTGAAAACAACAAAAATAGAACAGCAGAGTCCAGGGTGCTTATTTCTAGTGGGAGTTGCATGCACAGCGGTGTCATCCAGGCTCAGTCTCCAAGTGGGAGATTGTTTGGTGTGGAGCCTGATCAGTCTCCAAGTGGGAGATTGTTGGTAGGTGGTGACTGATCAGGAAAGTACTGTACACTAGCCATGTATCCTCGACATAAAAAATTCTATTTTTGTGACCAACATAAGAAAACCCTATTTTTGTAACCGACAAAAAGGCTTGATAAAAAGTGGCTAAGGGTTAGGGTTTTTATATATTGTATTGTAGCATTTCCAATGGTATTGAGTTGCAGGGATTGCTGGTTGTAATCGGTTTGATTTACTGGATAATAATATTGGACTCTCTGTTTGGTGGATGTAGCCCGAGTTTGGGTGAACCATGTTAAAACTTGTCTCTTGCTGTTATTAATTCTATGTATTTCTATTTCTCTATTTAATCTTTATTTGTATTTAATTGATATCTTCTGCCGGCTAACCCTAACAGTATGCCTATACCGGAAGTCAGAGTGAAGAGTGTTTTGGTCCGGTGAACAAGAACAGAGCATGCAACAAGGTTTGACAATCAGGTCCGGATCTCTCAGATGGTGTAATTCAGCATGTTGTGGACTTGGACAAGTCAAGA
Source organism: Cunninghamia lanceolata (assembly GCA_027924645.1). Classification (NCBI taxonomy): domain Eukaryota; kingdom Viridiplantae; phylum Streptophyta; class Pinopsida; order Cupressales; family Cupressaceae; genus Cunninghamia; species Cunninghamia lanceolata. The sequence goes on along the minus strand of BSBN01000441.1, from coordinate 504,302 downwards.
GGAGTATCATGACTACTATATTCTAGAGATTGAGCCTCTGGTGAAAAAACATGGAAAAGATATGAGCATCTGAGTGTTGGGTTCCAAACAAGCAGAGCAGACTAAGGAAGAACTGACCAGTAGAGTATCAGACTTCAATCCAGATGAGTAATTGATGTTGATCAAGCTATTTGAGGGACCATACATGGTTGGCTGACTTGATTGATGACTTCTATGTCTATTTTTTTGATACACATCACATATTAAGTATGGATTCAGCCGACATATTAGTGTTTGGTAAATATCTTGAGTATTCTGGTTGCTGACTAGAAAGATGTTGAAATCCTTGGTGCAGATATATATACCAAATGGATTTTGGTATGGAGTGTGTGTGTAGATGTAATATGATAGTGTGTGAAGAAAGACAGAGATAAGTGTGGAAGCAGGAATACAAGTCTGGTATGTGACAAAACAGTAGCACTAGAGTAGGGAAAGAATGAAGTGCATCAGATCAGTATAACTGAACCTCGGCATTTGTAGATGCCTCTCATCAGTTCAAACACCTGGTTACCTTCTATAAACTTGGTAGACAGTGAGTCTCTTGTAGGCAGTGTGCCTCTTGTGAGCAGTGTGCTCGGGGCAGTGAGCCCTAATTGGCAAGTGCCATTTTGTACTTCTTATTCTTTTAACAGAGAATACAATCTTGGGTTAGTCACCCCGTAGTTTTCCCTTAACAAGGTTTTCCACGTAAAAATCCTTGTGTTATGTGTGATGGTTTTATTTCTGTTCTTATGATCATGTATGCTTATATGTTTTGATATTGCACTAACTGTTAAAGGAGAAAAGAAAGTTAAGATATTTGAGATAACTAATTCACCCCCCCTCTCAGTTATCTACCTTGTTTCCAACATTCTTGTGGGACTATAGATGCAAAAACAAAACAAAAAACACCCACTTCAAAAATCTACTTAGGCCTATGTTGATCCTCCTACTTCATATAGTTATGTGCCTACTATAAATTATCGTTATTTTTTTAAGAACATGTGTTCCATAGGATAAGGAATTATCAATAGTCTATACCCTAAAACTCCTTGTGACATAAGAATCCAAAGAAGGTAGAGGATAACCATATAAAGCTTCATATGGGGTCATTTTGGTTGTATGGTAAGTAGTATTGTAACAACATTCTACTAGAGGTAACCACCTAGCCCACTATCCTTGTTTCTCATACACAAAATTTCTATGCAATTATTAATACAATCTTAGTTGACCATTTATTTGAGGATGGTCTATTAAACTCAATTTTAGTTGAGTTTCATGAAACTCAAATAACTCCTACCAAAATTTACTAGTGAAGGAAGGATCTCCATAGCTCACAATGGAATGTGGTCTACCACATAACTTGAAAATGGTGTATAGGAAGTGGTGTGCTACCATCAAGTTAGTGTAGGGGTGGGAAAGCCACAAAAATGATCCAACTTCATTAGGAAGTCCACAATCACCAATATGAGTTTTTACCCCTAGACTTAAGAATCCCAACAATGAAATCCATAAAAATCTTAGCCCATGTTATGTCTAGAATAGGAAGGGGTTGCAAAAAGATTAGGTGGAGTTTTGACTATCTGACCCTTGTTATGTTGACATACATCACATTCAATCATAAATTTTTAATAGCTTGCTTAAGTCCATCCCAAAAAGAAAATTTTTGGCATGCTCATGATTTCAAAAATATGAAGTGACCTATTGTTGGGGATGAGTGGAGCATGGTGAATAATTGTTTCTTGAGCCATGAGTTTCAACACAATTCAATTCTATCATGATATTTCAACACTCAAATTGCCATGTGAATCCTTTCCTTGACTAAGGATCTGCTTCCAAAGTTAACAAATAATATCCAAAAGTTTGGAATTTTAATCACATTCATAACAAACCTCCTTGAACCAAGTTGGTTAAAAAACTTTAAAATGGAAAATATGACCCTCCTTCATATTTTAATAAATGAAATTAGTCATTATAATCTCATAGTCATACCCCAACATATTTATGACCCATTTTTGTTGTTCTAGGAAGGACACTGGTTGTTGTAAGAAATATTTGAGACTATTATGATCAATTTTGATTTGGAATTAATGACCCAAGAGGTATGGATGCAATTGTTGAACATTTAATATATCCTTCATTTTCTTTTCATAGGTCAACCTAGCTAAATTATTCCTAGTCAATTACGTATTGGTGAAAGCTAGTGATCTATTGTCTTACCTCAAGAATACTCCCATTCTTTTCCCTTAGGTGTCATATTCTAGGACAACATTTTTGTAAAGTTAGACTTTTCTAGAATTGGGGTGGAATGCCCATCGTATTTAAGGGCATAGAAAACATGTTCTACATCATCATTCCAAATGAGTATTTTTTTAGTAGAATTGTGAGGGGTCTCGTAGTCTTACCATAATGCTTGAAACATTTGTAGTAATATCATGTCAAGCCTAAGAACCCATGGAGAATCTTGATGAACTAGGGTCAAAGCCAATCCTACTTTTTGAATTAATGTGCATTCCTTCTTGTGAAACAATATGACCCAAATGGTCTACTTCTTGTACACTAAAGGAACATTTAGATTTCTTAGCAAAATGATCTTTCAAAACCCTAAGTGTAAGTTCTACATGCTTGACATGATCATCCCAAGTTTGATTTTAACTAATGTTGTCATCAAAATCACCAAGATGAACTTGTGAAGATATCCCTTGAACATTATATTCATCAAACTTTATATGTAGAGGTAGAATTAGTGAGATCAAAGGGTGTCACTAAGAACTCATTGAGACCTTCATGGGTGTGGAAAGTTGTTTTAGGAATTTCTTCCTCTTCCTCTTTGACCTAAATTTGATGATAAATAGATCTAAGGTTTAGTTTAGTACATGATTTTGGTCCCATATAGTTCATCAATTAAATCATATATAATTAGAATGGGGAAATTATCCTTAATTGTGAGTTTATTAATTTACTAAAAATTTGGGACACTTCCTCCAACTTACATCTTTTGTAGGAACCATCACTACTAGAGTTGAATAAGGGTTGTTACTTGGCATAATTATTGCAAATTCTAATAGTTTCTTAATCATTTTCTTAATCTCATTCCTATGCTTAAAAGGATATCTATAAGGCATGATATTTGGAGGTTGATTACCTAGTATTAGTAGGATAGCATGGTCATGGTACCTCAAATTAGAGGTAATTCATTGGGTTCTTTAAATACCTTGTGATTTATATCTAATATTACCCATAAATATAAAGGAGGAGATGGAGAGGAAGGAGAGTGAGCTTCATTGGAATGGAACTAAGTGATAATTCCTAAGTGATCCTTCTTCAATAGTTTATCCATATGGTGAAAATTGATGAGTTGAGCCTCTCGTGCCTTTACATCTTGCAAGGTGCACTCCTTATTTGGTTGACTAAATTTCATCCAAAGTTGGGAATTGCTATGTTGAAAATTGTCCTCATGCATGGAACGGTACAATTTCCCCTGGTTTAGCTCCTCTACTTTGGTGTCCTTTTAACCTCTTTGTTTTTGGCCTTCCTAAAACCCTAAATGACCTATGTCTAGTTGAAAAAGTGTCATTTTTTGAGATAACTATTGACTGAACCTGAAAAGGGAATTTGGATTTTGGGTCCCTAGAACCTCCTAGAGACAGATTTGACTAGAAAATGGGGGATTGGACTTGGGCACCCATGCCCTAGTCCTACCCCATTTTTTAGGATTTTGAATCTTGGTGGGGTGTTGGCTCCCGCCGTGTATCTTGGGATTCTGTTTTCAAATTTTTGGTTTTCGCACGATGTTGAGATGTTATCTCAAAATTTGAAATTCCTAAGGTTAGATATTTAAAGACATTTGAAAATCATTTTATCACACACAATCCATATGCAAGCTTGATGCCAAAACTTTGCTAAAATTGCCATTGAAGATCAACGATTTGTTGAAGCTCTTGAAGTTATTTGAATTTGCTATCATGGAGACAATGGATGGAGATTAGGAATTAAGATCTTGAGACTATCTTTCTCTTCTTAGGGTTTGTACACCTTTTGCATGATCAGGAGAAGCGTTGAAGCCTCCAACATTGAGCTTGGGAATCCTCCACAGATACGATTGCCTCACCTTCTTGTTCATGCAAGTCGATAGGCCAAAACTGGGGTGAAGAATAAGAAAGATTTAATGCTTTATAATGAATTTCAGTTTGGTCTATACATGCAATCTGGGCATTGTAAGCTTGTGAAAGTTATCGTGGCAATCTACACAAGGGCTGAGTGTCGTGAGATGAGTGGTTATGAATGCAGCCTATGAAAATAAACAAATCAAAATAATGCCGCCAACATGAACTGTCACTTCTTAGCAATGGAAGCTATCTATTCTTATTTTGACGACAAGAACTGTGCAGAAATTGCAACAAATTCTGAAATGTAAACTTGACTGCAAGCCATTAAATTCAAAAAATATTGAAGCACAAAAAAAATCAATTTAAATTATTTAGAAATATAAACATAGAAATTATAATAGCTGAAATATCAATTTAAATGTTACAGAACATCATCAACAACATAAAATACACACACAATCATACCTTGCACAAAAATAAAATATATACATGTTCAATTGGCTGCTAAAGAGTGGGCGCCCTTCCTCCTAGAAAATTGATTGAAGAAAGATGCTTATAGAACTTCTACGTTGGAATTGATCAGTAGACTAATAGTTTATTTCTTTGAGGTTCGATACATGAAAGAATTGCCTTCTACAGGTCTACTTAAACTGCTTATATATATGCAGCCTATAAAAAATTCATATAGTAGATAGACTGTTTGCTTTGGTCTTGTAGCCAACAAACCAAAACATAGTAGCCACACATGCAAACCAACAAATTCAACAATTTCACAAGTTACATAATGAAGGACAAAACTAGAAATAAATAATTATGCAACTATCTCCATCGCACAACACTTGAGATCTGCATAGAGTCTTCCCTTAATAAGTCTGAACGACTCATTCAACGTAGCAGTAGCGAGAGGGAAATAATCCATTTGTTGAATCATGGGAGCAGTGCCTTATAACAATGTCAAGTCTCAAGTGGAGGTCAAAGTTAACTGTTATAACCGTGTGCAAGAATAGATTTTGTTCAGCCTTGCAAGCACCTCCTCCACCACGGGTTTCCATCTGGGATACAATGGTGCTGAAGTGGCAACTTATGAGGTGGTGACAAAAATGTTTGGTTACATAAATGATCGTAATGAAAATATCTTAGCAAATATCCCCATGGATGAAGTAGTTGAAACGTGAAATGAATTCACGTGGATGAAGAATACACGCGGGAATCACCATGAAGGAAGAACCAAAATTTTCCATTGAATAATCTACACAATCAACATCAAAATTGAATATGGCCATCATTGAAACTCAAGCTAGCCACATAGGAAAACCATAATAGTAAGCACAAGTTGTATTCTTGTGACGAAAGCGACAGGAAGGTTCCCATGAAGAAGGCGACAAGAAGATCAGGAAGTTCCTATAATCTGTATGCTACAAGCTTGATTTTCCAAAGGCTTGAAATCATAATGCTTATTAGTAAAGACAATCAACAATTAATTTCCATATTTTATCCAAAAACTATATTAAATGCCACTTATATATATTTAATCAAATGCAACATAAAATGGTAAATTGGTATGATATGGAACAGAAATAGAATGTGGGAATGGGTATGAAGGTGCATGAAATTGGCTGAAATATGACATAAAATGGGACACAATTAGTTCTCATCACAAGTCTTCATTGCTTTCATCTCCTTGAGGTGAAGTTGTGTTTGTTCATTAAGTTGAAGCAAGTTATTGATCTTTCCTTGATGCTTGAGTCATCTAGGGTTTGATATTTCTGCATACACATTTGTTAGGTGAATACACACACTTCTGTAGATCTTTATCTCTGGATATTGTTGAGGTAGGAATACCGAAAATGGGGCTTGACTGAGGCAAGCTCCTATATAGCCACAAACATCTTTCTCCTCTTTTTGTAGGTGTAGATCGTATTTGACGGAATACGGCAAAAAGGAGTGACATGAAGATGGATATTGTGGATACAGTAGTCACAGAGTTTTGGATTTTTGGATCACAATACTTTCAAGACTAATGAGCAGGCACCCTAGTCCACCTGGAGAGATTCCTTAAGATCTGGGAGCTACCAAAGATTGTCAGACATCTGATATAGAAGGGTTTTACAAACGAGAAGTTACGGGACTAATGAGAGGGTGCCCTAGTCCAGTTGGTCCTCATTTTCTAGGTGCATGCTCTATATACCTTATTCTCTGCATTTTTGTAATCTATTCAGTTGGATTTGTCTCTAAATTCAGTAGGTTATAGTCACATGGTGTAATTAGGTTATCATGATTAGTGAGTGAAATGAACTTGTGAAATCTTAATCTAAACACCTGATCAAACTTAGTTAGCATTAAGGAAAGTATAAGAAATCTGTAGCTTGACCTCAATCTTGATTCTTATCTTCCTAATGTTTAGTTGGTGAAAGAACTGGACTTAATCTTGTTTTAAGGAATCTTAATTTTTCACACTAAACAAGAGTAATCATAAGAGGTCCTAAAGTATGTAACCATTACACTCCTAATATCATATTAGCACGAGAGAGAGAGAGAGAGAGAGAGAGAGAGAGAGAGAGAGAGCATATCATTGGTAAGATGATAATCCCTAATGGAGAGTTTAACATTGCAACATTTACCACCACAAGAAATAGGAGTATCATTGGCCACCATAATCTAGAAGTTGTTTATGGGTGGACATTGTAGTTAAGTTGGTCATCCATTTTTTTATTGACAAAATTATGCATATTACCACCATTAATGACACACTTATTGGTATGAACTTGATGGACATTAAGATAATGATCCATCATGCCTAACCATGTGTTAGATCCTTATCCATGAAATTTAGGCATGTAAATCTTTGGGGCATCAGAGGATACCCATAGGCTATTGGAAAAGTGATGCTAATGAGATAAATAAGAGATTGAGTGATTTTTGGCCAATGAAATGAGTGTAATATTCATCTTTGAAGGTCTACTTGGTTTTATCTATTAATGAGGTTAGCCAAAAGATTTTGGAGTTGGGAAAGAGAAGACTAGAGTTCTTGTATGTTAAATTCCATCTTGGACTCTATTTTGGGTGGTGTTGTGTTGTTTTTAGATGTGATATTTTGGTCTTACTAAAGTTATATATCAAAATAATGAGTGCAAAGAGACAATCATGATAGGATAGTTGGCCAAATGACATGAAAATTTCCCAAACTAGCCAAAAAGGGTTACTGGAGTCATATATCAAAACAATCATCTCAAAGATAATATCACAATGAGATATTTTCTTATAAGATGTAAAAAATAGTGAGACTCCTTTTTACTGATAATACACTATGGGAAAAGTTTTAGATATAATAGACATGAATTCCCTTCTAGTTTAGAAGAAAATTAGCTTGGAAGTTACAAACAAGTGGACTATACCAAACTTGACCACTAGTGTTGTGACTAACACTATAAACCCTACAATCTAAATACTCTAATCTATTTTATAAACACTACTATCTCTTTTGTTGGGGATTAAATACCCCTATTACAGATGATTGATATACCAGGATAAATAAACTTAAGATTATGTGATTAAAAATAATTAACAATATTAACCAATCTATCTAACAATATTAACAAAAGTACATGGAATAGTATGTAAACAAAAGATTATACAAGACACCAATATTTATGTGGGAAACCCGTATGGGAGAAAACCCACCACTAAAAGATAGTTACTATTATATTATTTATAGTCTAAAGATTCAATACAATATATCTCTTACATAATCTCAATCTATAGTATTACTATATACCCTTCTTCTACAATTAGCCTTCCAATGTCTCACATCAAATTTGCAATATCCAACATTCCATCCAACCTTGGCACACACATGAGAATATATATACAGGCATCATCATGGAATACTAATTGTATAATTGTCCAACCAACTTGTGGAATACTAAGAGTCACACAACTATATCCTAACTGTACCATGATTTTAACATGCCACACACATCACTAACCATGATTTCTCCACATGGATAATGACCATGTCTATGTATCCATTGTTGCACACTAAGAAGATCAATAGTTTCTTACTCAACACTATCAATATGTACATGTCTTCTTGTATAGTCACCACTACTGGCTCCAAGCTTGCAGTAGCACATACAAACATTTGACCATTTCTATTTACTTGTGGTACCTCATAATATCATACTAAACATAACCATGTGATGTAGGAGCATCCAGTGGTGTAAGGGCAATCTTGCATCACCCAAAAACAAGTTGATTCAAAACCATTGCATTTGTTTTCATTTCTTTCCATAATTAGTGTTTCTGGTTCCATAATCTCTTGAATAATGATGTAGGACTTCCAGTTTTTCCAAATTGCTAAAAATAGTAAACTGCCAGTTTTGGAAAGTTTAACTACCATTTTAGGAAAGTTTGCATTTGGGCATAAATTGAAGCAAAAATTTACAGAAAGCTTCATAACTGAAATATAACACCTTTGGCGAAGGAATCAGGCAAAGATCATTTGTGAGCTGAAAGATATTAAAGTTTTTGTTTTCTAAAAAGCCCTTGAAAGTTTTTGAAATGAGATATGAGGCACTAAAACATCCCATAACGTCCCAAAAAGTTGATAGAAATCTATTTATGTATTTTCAGTGTGATAGTTCACATCGTGATATTTCCAGTGCTTAAAACGGTTCATCAATCAGACACCCGGATCAAAAGTTATGCTTCTTGGAAGTTGACCTACTTTTGGAGGGAGTTGCAAATTTTGAAATTTAGTTGGAGGCCAACAAAAAGTGCTACTTATGACTATTTTGGGAACCCTGGGTAGTAGTATAGTTAATGGGGAAAGTGTAGAGTCAAGAATAGGTGGGAAAAAAAAACCCTAGCTGATTTGGGGTTACAGAAGGCAGAAGATTCCAGAGCCTGGTGATGTGTAGCTATAGTGTGTTGCAGTCTATGGAGGATTGATTTCTCTAATTGTAATTGAGCTTCTATAATGTAATGAGTTGTCCAAATCAATAAAGAAATATTATATTTTTTGTGTGCCATTTTTGTTGTTGTGTGTTTTATGATTTATCCCCTCCATCAAGTGGTATCAGAGCAAGGGTTCCTAAGTGTGTAGACGGATCGCTGACCATGAGGTAGTTTGCACCAAGACTTGAGGTTGTGGGTTTGTTGTGGAGATCAAGATGCCTCCATGAAGAAATCGTATTGGGAGGAATACTTTGATGGAAGAGGGTTTTAGAGCCCTGCAAAGGCAAATCGATGCTTTGCAAGAGGAGCTACGAAGAGGGTTTGAGCTAAGAACAAGAGAAGAAAGTGAAGATGAAGTTGAAGAAGAGCTATCTAAGGAAGAACAAGAAGCTGCAAGACATCCTACAGAAGTTAGGTTGTTGAGGGCCATTTTGAAGATCAGAAAGAGGCCCAAGATCAAATTTTCTACATATTCTAGAGATTTGAATCTAGAATAGCTTATTGATTGGATCAATGACATGGAGGCATATTTCGAGTATGAAGATGTGGAGGACCTAGATTGGATCAAGTTTGCAAAAACAAAGTTGAAGGGCCATGCCAGTATTTGGTGGAAGGAGGTCCAATTAGAGAGGAACATAAGAGGAAAAGGAAAGATCACTAGATGAGATTGGATGGTGGAGAAACTAAAGAAGCAGTTCATTCCTGTGGACTATGAGATGGAGTTGTTGAAGAAGCTTCAAGGACTGAAGTAAGGTAACAATTCTATTAAGGAGTATACATAAGAGTTTTATAAGATTACTATTAGGATAGGACATGCAAAGGCCAACAAGGAGAAGGTAGCCCATCACATTAATGGGTTGAGGCCAAGTATTCAAGAGGAGATGAGCCTGGTCAGAATGACCACCATAGAAGATGTGTACCAGTTTTCCTTGAAGGTGGAAGAGAAGCTGAATAAAAGATTTGATAGCAAGCAAAGGGGAAGAGGTCAAGGTGGAAGGACTGGTGGAAGACCCTATGGAGGTTGTAATGAAGATCAAAAGAAAAGTGAAGAAGCTAGCACCAGTCAAAATCAGAGAGGGGATAATGCCTACCACCCTCATGACCAAAACAATGGTGAGAAAAGATGAAGAGGAAGAGGCTGACCTAGGGAAGGACCCGGAAGAGGAGGTTTCAGAGGAACCTGTTTCCAATGTGGAGAAGAAGGGCATCGAGCATACAAGTGTCTACAACATCAAGGAAGGACAAATAGAAGACCTGAAGGTAATGCACGAGTTGCACATGTAGATGAAGATGCGCAGTCTGAGCATTCTAAAGATGCTGAAAGGGGAGAAACCCTAGTTGTTAGAAGAACTTTGTTGAATGAGGAGAAAGAACCCAATCAGAGGAAGAGTCTATTCTGCACAAGGTGCAAATGTGAAGGTAAGTGTTGTGATTTATTATTGACAATGGAAGCACTGACAATCTTGTTTTAGAGGAGATGGTTGACAAGTTGAAGTTGACAAGAAGAAAGCATCCACATCCATATCGGAATGCATGGTTGTAGAAGGACCATAAAGCTTTGGTCAATGAGCAATGCTTAGTGAAGTTCAAGATTAAGGACTACCATGATGAGGTGATGTGTGATATCATATTGATGGATGCATGTCATATGTTGTTGGGGAGGCCATGGTAGTATGATAGAAGTGTTGTCCATGATGGCCGTGCAAACACATATTCCCTAACAAAGGATGGAGTTTGTCATAAGTTGAAGCCCTTGAAGGAAGTGGAAGAAAAGGTATGTAGTACTGCCAGAATTTGCTTGGTAGATGGTAGAAAATTTTTGGAGGGTATGAAGCATGAGCATCATTGCTTTGCATTGATTCCTAACATTAGTCAAGAGAAATGTGAAGATGTGCCAGCAGAAGTTTCAAATATGTTGGAAGAATTTTAGGACATTATCTTTGATAATGTACCAGAAGGTTTACCACCAATGAGAAAGATAAGTCATCAAATGGATTTGATACTAGGAGTTAGTTTGCCAAATAAGGCAGCCCATAGAATGACTCCAACAGAGAATGAAGAATTGAATAGACAAGTTCACAAGTTCTTAAGGAAGGATTCATAAGAGAGAGCCTGAGTCCATGTGTGGTACCTGCAGTACTAGCACCAAAGAAAGATGGAGAGTGGAGAATGTGTACAGATTCTTGAGCCATAAATAAGATCACGATCAAGTACATATTTCCATTGCCAAGAATGGATGACATAATGGATTGTTTGAGTGGAGCCAACTACTTCACAAAGATTGACCTAAAGAGTGGGTATCACTAGATCTAAATTAGAGAAGGAGATGAATGGAAGACAGCCTTCAAGACAAAGGAGGGTTTGTATGAGTGGTTAGTCATGCCATTTGGGCTAACCAACGCACTAAGAACATTCATGTAGCTCATGAATGGGGTACTGAAAGAATTTTTCGAAAGTTTTGTTATTGTTTATTTGGATGATATTTTGATGTTTAGTAAGACTTGGGATGAGCACCTGATGCATATCAAAAGAGTTCTAGAGAAGCTGAGGGAGGAGAAGTTGTTGATTAATTTGAAGAAATGTAGTTTTGCAAAGAAGGAGTTGGTATACCTAGGATTTGTTGTCTCAGAGGAAGGTCTTAAGATGGACCTAGAGAAAGTAAGGGCTATCATTGAATGGCCTACACCGAGGAGTGCTACAGAGGTAAGATCTTTTCATGGTTTGGCAAGTTTTTACAGAAAGTTTATCAAGAATCTTAGTAGCATTTGTGTACCCCTAACTGAGACAATGAGAGGGGATAGAAAAGAGTTTAGATTGACTAAAGGAGAAGACAAAAGCTTTGATACATTGAAGCAGAAAGTCACAGAGCAACTTGTTTTAGCACTTCCAGAATTCAATAAGGTGTTTCAGGTAGATTGTGATGCTAGTGGTAGTGCTATAGGAGCTTTTTGGAGTCAAGAAGGTAAGCCCATCGCCTATTTTAGTGAGAAGCTTAATGATGCCAAGAAAAAGTATTATGTTTATGATCATGAATTTTATGCAATAGTTCAGGCTTTAAAGAAATGGAGACATTATTTGTTTCCAAAAGAGTTTGTTTTATATATTGATCATCAAGCTTTGCAGTATCTTAATAGTCAAGGAGAGTTGAACCAGAGGCATTTAAAATGGGTTGAGTTTTTACAGAGTTATACTTTTGTTTTGAAGCACAAGAGTAGGAAGTCCAATAGAGTTGCAGATGCCTTGAGCCGAAGTTAGAATTTGTTAACAGAAATGAAGATAGAGGTTGTTGGGTTTGATGAGCTCAAAAGTTTGTATCCTAAAGATCCAAATTTTGCAGAACAAAAACTATAAAGATCCCAATGATGGGAAATGAGGTCCCTCTAATCCTTGCAAAGAGCATTCAACTTTTCCTCCTAGGGGGTAGTTCCACCATAGTCCACCTACTTATCATCTTGTTTCTATTTTTTTCTTGGACTTGTCTACTATACTTTCTTGAATCTATTTCTCTTCTTAAGCTCCATTTGTTATATCACAATGATAGAAGTAGAGCAAAACATCATGTCATCACTAAGATTGACCATTTTCCCCATAGCTTCCTCAATCTTAACCATTTTGTTCTGAACAACATCCATCCTATCATGGAGCTAAACTCATTTGGTGTTACATATATCACATCTATGATCCTTGGTTGCACTCATATCCCTAATGTCTTCATTATCTATAATAGAAAAATTTAAAAAAAGCATTATCAAAATCCTTAGGGGGGATTCATCTTCAACATCCTCTTTAGAAGAGTCATACTCAATGCTCTTGGAATTATAAGAAGAAATAAAATTAGTGTCAATAATAATTTCTTCCACATATTTCCCCTTGGAGGCCTGAATATTGTCTCCTTCCAACTCATCTCTCTTCCCAAGAACTTGATTGCTAGCAATCCTTGTAGACCTTCTCCCATTCTTGGCATCACTAATTTCAATGGAACGAACTAGTCTAGTTGACCTTCTCCCACCCCCAATTACCTTGGGTTGACTACCCTTGTTAGGGTTATCAACTTCCTGTACTTCAAGGTTTTCATCCCTACCAGTCAGGTCGGGGTTATTGGGAACAAAAGTAGAATCTATGTCTAGTTTATTAGCAACAAGTTTTATTCTGATACTTTTTTATTTGACTTCTTCAACCCTAGAGGGAGAACCTATAACATGTTTAGTATCCATTTTAAGGGAAATAAATATGTGCTCATGGGTGTGAGAAGAAGGGTTCTTTTCTTATTGGTATTTTCTTTGGACTTCTGACTAGGTGTGTTTAAAGTAGGGGAAATAATGTCTATATTATTAGCAGTCTAGGTAGAATGCAAGTAGGACCGGTGTCCTCAATGTTCTTAGGGGCTAAGAAATCCTTCTTATTTCCCTTGGATTTCCCTTTAGGGTTTCTAATAGGAGGCTTAGTAATAGGGACAACATTGATAACCCCAGTTGAAAGTAATGTAGGGGTTATGATAAGATTATATAGGTTAAGGAAGTGAACCAAGTCTTAGTAAAGAGGAGCAAAGACACCATTATTAATGAAATTTTCCAAGGAGGAAAGAATAAAAAGGGGAATTTGATAATGCTCTGATGTTGAAGATGATCAATTAGAGGGAAATGATAACTGTGCATTGTAGAAAACCTACCCTCTAAAGTGAAGTATTTTATGAGATACCAACTAACCTCATTCCATGGAGGCAGAAGAGTAGACCATTTGTAACCATTTTGGTGCTTGATCAAAGACTCACCCTCCTTGAGGAAAGAGTCAATAAACTCCATTTCTTACTTCAGTCCATCCTAGGCACCTTATGACCTTGATAGCTCACCCTTGTAGCTTGACTTATTATGGCTTTAGTAATAAACAATCTTATGCCTCCCATGGCTACTTGCCTTTGGTTCCAAGACTTCATGAACTAGTCTATGAGAACTTCATCACAGCCTTACATGACCTGGAAATAGGGTGCAATCCCACCCTGAACAAATATATCCCACATGACCTTGTTTCTCTATATTTTAGCATAGGAAGATGGCTCAACACAAACCCTCTATCCTCCTATGGAAGTTTCACTAGTAAAATTTTGAGTAATAGCAATAGAGAGAAAGGACAGGTTGTAGAGAATAGTTGAGGTGATTATCCAAATAAACAATAAAATAGGACATTTACCTATGTTGATTATAAAATATAATACAAACTAGAGTTTTTAGAAAGCTAACAATAATGTATGTTTATGTGTAAACTTTATATTTTTATGACTTTGTTTCGCCCCCAAAACTATGGTGTATAGTGGAAAATTTCAACCAATAAAATTGATGCATGTGGCTTGGATGGAAAACTTGGTATCACATAGAATTTTAGGAGAACCACATATATATGTCAAGAATGTCATATACAGTGAACTTAATCTTTTTTTGTGTGTCCCAAGATTAGGACTCACTATCTTACATAAATTGGTGAATCAACATGTGGCCAAGGCATGGGATGGACTATTATGCTTCAACCTAGTACATAGTATTTGTTGATACACATGCAAACTTCGCTATATGATTTGACATGCTCTCAATCCAAATATTCCAAGAGACTCTATGAGATGATCTCTATTAATGACAAGATGTGTTCTAGTGTCCTATGACTTGTCTTTAAATATGACATCATAGGTGTTAAATCAAATACTTTGAGGTTCAAGTCAATGAGAAAGTATTCACTTTTATAAATGAGTCAACTCAAGATGAGTGAAAGATGATTTTAGATAAAGCAAACATGATCACAAGTTTTATTGTGTTCAAGGCAAAGAATCATACATGGAATTAAGTGTAGGTTGGAAAAAATTTGTAGGAATTAGACAAGGTCTAGACTGCTTGGGCTAAAATGGTTGAAAATTGAGGCGTTGGTTGGGTTTTGTAAATTATAGACAAATATACATTAAATTGAGCACTAAAATGTTACATCTAAAGATAAGACCAAAGTGAGTGTAAAACTAGTGAGAAAAAGATCGAAGTGAACACTTTTCTCCTTAACAAGAAGACACTTGCAAATAGAGAACTTTTATTATCTCCTTTTTTACTAAATAGATAACCTTTAATTTACATTTGAAAATAAATTTTAATATTTCTTCTTCAAATTATCTAGGTTAATTAATTAATTACTTCAATTAACACATCATCAACCTAGATGAAACATTTGAGTCTCTAACAATACATAAATATGCAATGAAATTGATAAGGATAGGGGTACTTAGCTCTACATGCGACAAGTATAAGATTTGTTGTAATGCACGTACTATGATTTAATTTAGACTTTCACTATCAAACTTGTAATTGTTATGCTCTGACAAACTAGGAAATGATCATTGCTATGTTCTAGTTCAATCCTACACATGTGGTTCTAACATTTGCACCTACAACCTTGATCATATTTTATAGTTTGGAACTTGCTATGTAGCCTTGGTCATTGTACTTTTGGTCTCATAATCTTGTTTGAGTCCAATATCTAAAAATGGTGGTGCTTATAAGCATTGTTAGAACTTGTTATTCTAGGGAAAAAAATTAAACTAGCCTCCCACCTTGTGCCTTAGTCAAGACCTTATATTGATTCAATGATTTTGAAGAAGTTGAAGACACACTAGGTAAAGGTGCTAATTCTTATGTATGTCCTTATGATCTTAGATGCTAATATAATGCTCTCTAGAATGATTATATAATGATTAGACAAAAGATAATGGATGCTCTAAAATGAACTAAGGTTTGTCTTTATAAACAACACCCTAGCATGTAAATTTGAATATTTCATGCTTGAGTTGGTGGGCAATGACTAATTGGAGCCAAGTTAGCTTGGGTCCATAATTAATTTGAATTTTGGAACAAAAAAAGGGTCAAGGCCATAATTGCAATATGAACCAAAACTAAAAATAATAAATGTGAGGGTTAGGTCTAGACGACTAAAAGATAAGGCCTCATAATCAAATAAAATATATGGTGAATGCCAACTCTTACATAAAAATATGTCATTTAAATACTAAATTATTACATTTAAAATTTAAAATTCAAACAAATTTTAAAAATAACTAAAAAAAATACAACTTTACCCTTATGACATTAAAATATATAATATATCTAAACGTACAAATACTTCTTTTTTTATATATCATTAAATGATAGACCTTTTTGTTGTGAGAGAATTTTAAGCATTTTAGTTGGAAAATAATCTTTAACACAACACTACCAACAAGCTTACCTCGCATAAGATTCTATAATGTCTTAATCACCAAGATTTGTATATGTAACTCCCTTTCCTTATGGACTTGATTAATAATAGATCAAACTTATGGACATTTTTTTGTGAAAGAATCTTCCATCATATCACATTTTCGTATCAACCTACTTTACAAGCATGCCTTAAGTGTAATGCAATTGACAAACTTTCCCAACATATCAATCTTATATAGAAATAGACATTTAAAAACCCACAAACTTGTGTAGAGTATACCAAATACATGGGTCTTGGTCCTGCACAATAATATTTTAAAGGAATAAGACATGTTACATGTTCTCAAATATAATAATAATTGAAGTACTCGCATGGACGCTAAAGTGTCTCTCTCATGTTTGAAACTATGTAGGAGAGGTGTGATTGCAATAGATTTTTTTGGGTGTAAATATCATAAAGTAAACCTCTCTCGAATTTAAGAATATTTAGCAAGACTTAATTATTAATATTTATATATAAATGTGAATACATATTATGTTTTTAATACAAGGCTTCAATTAGAAATGTGTGATAAAGTTCTTTCTATATATTTTAAAGTTTTAAATTTGAAAAATATGTATAATAATTTGTATTAAGAGTATTTTATGAAGATGAATATATTTTTTTAGTTTTTTAAATAGGTTATTAATGTATTTATTTAATTTAATTAGGTTTTACTATTTAATTAATTGTTTCAATTTTTTTTCTATTTCAAACTTTAGAAATATTTTAGGATGCCTTCATAATATCTATTGTAATTAAATTATTTTAGAAATATTTAATAAAATTTTATTATACTATTTATATTGATTTGACTAATTTGTGTCTTTTTATTATATTGTTCTTAAAATAATAAATGGTTTGATTTCTTTCACCTAATTATATAACATTATTTGAAGGTACAATTGAAAGTGTGATATGATATTGTTCTAAATAGATCGATTTCTTTTGTCATATTATGACCTTAGTCATTGTCTATGTATAATTTATACTATAAAGTGTGATATGATATATTTACAAATAAATTAAATTTTCATGAACATTCAATCACAACTTCACATGTGTTTTTAGTCAATCTCTTATTTATACTTGTACCTCTATATGGACACTTGGCCTAATCTCTATGTTTTATGTCACATCAATTTAATGGAGGCACCACTTCCAAAATTTCCTAGTGCTTGTTTTAACCACATATTAAAAAAAGCAACCATGTTCCATAATGTTGTTAACAATTACAATTTCATAAAATTATTTCATGTAAACAGGTATCTTATTCTACAATATATCTTATATTTCCTAACTTGTAAATTACCACAAAAATGTAAACATGGCTATGAATTAAATAGATGACATCATAGTGTAAATGTATGGAAATGGGGAATCACAAGAGATAAAAAGTGACCACTTTTTTACTAAAATGAACAAAACTTGAACTTTGACAAGTAATTCAATATGCCTACACTCTGAATTTGAAGATGTGATAAAAACAAGAATTGTAGTGCTCCTAATCTAGTTTCTAAACTATTAAGGATTTTTTAAAATGGTTAGGATTAAGATGGTCAAAACCAAGTGCACACAAAAGTGGTTATGCTTTATCACTAAAATATAACATAGCATCCAATACGTCTCCCTCTTTTTCTATTTCATTATGTAGAAAGATAGCTAAGAGTAAGTACAAATTATATGTATATATATTTAATTTTTTAATTTTTTGTGATTTTTTTGAGGTCAATCCTGTTGCAAGTATGTGCCTAACCGGTGTTGGCATTGGTGTCAACTATGCTCTTGTTTTGATGTTTGCTTGTAATGAGTTAGATGCTTTACATTGCTTTGCATTGGCCTATGTAAGTGTTGGAGATAATGAATAAGTGATCCTGATATTGAGTTTCCAAGTGCTTTTGAGAAAATTTGCTCCTCCGGTGGAAATAGTGTATGAAGAGTATCTTTGTTTAAAGAAGAACAGTCCAATAGATTGCTCTGCATTTCTTGTAGAATGAATATCCTTCTTTGCGGATTGGAAGTTATTGAGAGGTAGAGTGCAGATGTATAAAGAGAAAGGGGGAGAATCTTGTCTTGATGGTCATTACAGTTTTTCACATCATATGTTGCCATCAATGACAAAGGGGGAGATTGTTGCAAGTATGTGCCTAACTGGTGTTGTCATTGATGTCAACATATCTGTGTTGTAATTAGTGTCAATTGTGCTCTTATTTTGATGTTTGCTTGTAATGAGTTAGATGCTTTGCATTGGCCTATGTAAGTGTTGGAGATAATGAGTAAGTGATCCTAATATTGAGTTTCTAAGTGCTTTTGAGAAAATTTGCTCCTCCGGTGGAAACAGTGTATAGAAGAGTATCTTTGTTTAAAGCAAAACAATCCAATAGATTGCTCTACATTTATTGTAGAATGAATATCCTTCTCTACAGATTGGAAGTTATTTAGAGGCATGTCTGAAGATGTTATATGTCAAGTTTGAGCCTCCAGTATGAAGATTTGAGAGAGTTATGTTCACCAGAGTAAAAACTATATTTCTGTACATTTAGTGGTGATAGGGAGAAAATATTTTGCTTCGCATTCCGCCGCATTGAAGAATTATGATCTGCGGTTCTAGAGTCAAGTCTGGGATGATGATAAGTACCTTTAACTCCAATGGTTCATGATTTGGTGGTCTGTAAGCTATCTTTTCTCTATGACAATAGCTGACAATGTTGTTTATGTGCTCCAATTTGAATAATCTTCTTGACATAGTGGTTAGAGATTATACGGTTATTTTTGGTGATTACAATGTGCTTGTGGATGTCTCATGATCATGTTCCTACCTTTGGATTCATCCGCTGAGAGAAATTTGGATCATGGATGAAGATTGTTCATCGAAGACTTAATGTTAACACCAGTCTTGGCCGACTTGGTTGTTTTCATTACTTGCGGAGATGCATTAATGATTATGGAAGCGTGTCGTGATGTGGAAGATTGCATTTGAGTCCTAGCTATGGCATAACATGATCCACATACATCTTTACCTTAGCAAATTTTGTTTAGGTCCAGACCTATTTCTATGTATGTTTGTAATGCTGACCTTGGAGATTGTTCCAATGGTTGATGAATGTAATATCAACCTTGATGTACATTCCAAGGTTGATGAATTGTATAAAAACATGTAATGTAGTTGCGAAAAAGATGTCCTTGTGCAAAAATAAAAATATAAGGAAAGAGGTGCAAGAAGAGCAGAGTAGAGGAGTTAAATTGTGCTTCAATGGAATTGAACTCAGGCATGGAGTAGATGCTATCAAATTAGTTCACCACCCTTTGGCAGTGAACCACCCCTTGGTAGTGAGCCCTAATTTTTGTAGTGAGCATTTTGGGCAGTGAGCCTCTGATTTTTTGTATTTCTATAACATGTATATCTTTGTGGGCTAATACCCACCATGGTTTTTCCCTTATAGGGTTTTCCACGTAAAAAATCTAGTGTCTCATGTGTTGATTATGTTGTTGTGTTGAGTTTTTCAATTCATGCTTTTATGGTGTAATTTGAATAATAGTAAACAAATGTTTGATGTGTTGATGTTCATAAGAGGTTAAAGTTTTTGGAGACAACTGATTCACCCCTCCTCTCAATTGTTTGGTGCATTTCAACAATTGATGTTAGAGCAAGGTTCCTCGGGAGTAAGCCTAACAGCTTTAGGAAGATCCAGGATGTCTTACAAGAAGGAAGCTTCGCCGTTCGATGGAATGAATTATGCTCTCTGGAAGGTGCGAATGAAAAGCCATCTCCTTTACCTTGGTTATAGAGTGTGGAAAGTGACAAAGACAAAGTATACCATGCCTCAGAATGGTTTGACAACTGAAGATGAAATCAAAGAGTACAAGTTGAATATAAAAGCTAGAGATGCCCTGTTAAGTACCCTGTCTAACACAGAGTTGATAATGGTCATGGATTTGGAAACTGCTCATGAAGTCTAGGAAGAGCTGAAAAATATGTATGAAGGAGATAATTCTATAAAAAGCTCCAAATTGTATGGTTTAAAAGTGAAATATGAGGGTTTGAAGATGAGCGAAGATGAGAACATAATGACCTACATGCAAAGAGTTGATGAAATTGTCAATGGAATAAAAGGATTGGGAGGAACTATTGATGAGAAGGAAGTAACTAGTGATGAAAATTCTTATGTCATTACCTAAGTCCTACAGTCACAAAGTAGCTGCAATTGAAGAAGTAATGACTATGTAGGATGTCACTAAGGATCAGTTTCTAGGAAAACTTACGGCCTTTCAAATGAGAGAGTTTGGTGATGCTCTGCCGAAGATTGAAATTGCTTTCAAAGCTAGTACTTCAGAGAAGATCTCTAGAGCCGAGAAGTACAAAGTGGAATCTGATGATGAGCTTGATGAAATTGAAGCCAACTTTGTTGAAAGACTGAAAAGAGGCTCCGATAAGTATAAAGGAAAATTACCTTTCAAATGTTTTTCATGTGATAAGGTTGGTCACTATGCTTCTAGATGTCTTGAAAGAATTGAAAGGAATAAAAAAAGATTTGAAAGTAAACCTAGGGTTCTAAAGAAATGTTACTATGTTAGAGATTTTGATGATGAAGGAGTAACAGATGATGAATCTAATGATGCTAGTACTAGTGCAAATGAGTGCTTGTTTATTTCTAGTAAAGAAGAACATGTGTCTACTAATCCTACTAGCTGTGTGAAAGAAGAAAAACTAGTGGAAGAAAGTGCTTTGGTTGTTCAAGTTAAGAAAGATAAGGATGAATGGATTATTGATAGTGGATGCTCACATCACATGACTGGTGACAAAAGTAAGTTTGTAAGTTTGGAAAAGTATGATGGATGACTGGTTAGGTTTGGAGATAATGCAGTTGGTAAGATTTGTGGAAAAGGATCTATTTCTTTTGATGGAAAGAACAACATTGATAATGTCCTATATGTGAAGAGCTTAAAGCATAATCTTCTAAGTGTTGGTCAGATGTGTGACAAAGGTTATGATATGAGATTCAAAGATAATGGGTGCAAGATCATGGAAAGCTCCGGAACAGTGATTGCTATTGATAAGAAGACTAGAGGTAACATTTACCAATTAAGAGGAACTAATGACTATTGTTTATTGGCCCAAACAGATGAGAGTTGGCTGTGGCATAGAAGGATGTGTCATATAAACTTTGATAATTTGGTGAAGATAAGTTCAGGTCAGGTTGTGAGAGATTTACCAAAGCTTGTGAAACCTACCAATACCATTTGTAAGGAATGTCAGTTGGGGAAGCAGACAAGAACAAGTTTCAAGAGCAAAGAGCAATTATCTACCAGTTTACTAGATCTAGTGCATACGGATCTATGTGGTCCCACAAGGGTAAGAAGTCTATAAGGAGACAGGTGTTGGCAAGAGACACATTGTAGCTTCATGATTGTTGTCATTAATGGCAACAAAGTTCATCCCACACATCCGCGGGACATGGTGTGCCTATACTGGAAGTCAGATTGAAGAGTGTTGTGGTCTGGTAAGCAAGAACAGAGTATGTGGCAAGGTCTGATAGTCAGGTCCGGATCTCTTAGAGGAAGTATCTTTTGAAAGTGTGGACTTGGGGAAGTCAAGAGGAGTACCTTGACTGATAGATTCTAGGAATTGAGCCTCTGGTGATGCAAGAGTAAAGAGATATAAGCATTCAAGTATTGGGGTCCAGTTTGGTAGAATAGACAAAGGAAGAACTGACAGGCAGAGCATCAGAAGTTATTCTGGATGAGATGCTGATGGTGATAAAGATTCTTAAGGTATCATTCATGATTGGTTGACTTGTTAGATGACTTCTATAAGTTTCTTTTAGATCCGCATCACTTGGTAAGCAAGGATTCAGCTGACAAACTAGAGTTTGGGAAATATTGACTATTCCAGATGCCAACTAGAAAGAGGATGAAATCCCTTGTGCGGATATATATATACTAGATGGATTTCGATGAAAAGTGTGTGTGGTGTGTTAAGTGTGAAGAAAAGCAAAAGCGCAGAAAGAAAGTAGTAAGGAAGGTTCAGTATGTGAAAGGACAACAGAACAAAAGAAGAGGAAGGATGAAGTGCAGCAGATCAGTTTATTGAGCCTAACCGGAACTGAACTCCAGCATGTGTGGATGCTTCTCATCAGTTCAAGTATCTTATTATTCTTCTTACAACTTGTAGACAGTGAGTCTCTTGTGAGCAGTGTGCTCGGGCAGTGAGCCCTAATTGGCAAGTGCCATTTTGTATTTCTATTCTTCTAACAGAGAATACAATCTTGGGTTAATCACCCCATGGTTTTCTCCCCTAACAGGGTTTCCACGTCAAAAATATTGTGTCATGTGTATTTCTATTTCATGGTTATGTTTGCTTATTTGAATTAATGCTGCATTAATTATTAAGAAAGTTCAGAAGGCTGAAATAATTAAGATAACTGATTCACCCCCCCTCTCAGTTATCAACAATTGGTATCAGAGCCAAGTTCCTCCAAACAGAGCCTAACAGCTTGAGGAAGATCTAGGAATTAAGATGGATGTGTATGGTATGAGGGAGCAACTTCAGTCTGCCCTAGATGATCTTGAGCAATCTAATTCTAAAGTCAATGAATTGAAGGAAAGACTCAAACAGGCTGATGATTTCATAAATGAACTAAAAGGGAAACTAAGTCTCTCTATGAAAAAGAGAAAGGAACTACTTCAGCAATTGGCAAGTCAAGGTGAAGCAAATGATACAAATGGAGATCTTAAGGAGAAAACCAAGTTATGTGAAAAATTATCAAAAGAGATCATCATGGTAAGACATGAAATGGAATCAGGAGTCATGAAATTTACCCAAGAAATTGAAGAGAAAAGAAAAACTGAAGATGATCTAAAACAATCTCTCAAGGAGAAATCAGAAGACTACCACAAGATGGATAGAATAATCAGACATCTTGAATCCAATCTTCAAGATGCTAAAGATAATGAAGAAAAACTAGAAGATCAAATTGTCTCTCTTAAAAGGGATCTTCAAACAGCAAATGAATACAAAGAGAAATTCAATATAAGTTATGCTTAACTTGAAGTTCTTGAAAGCCAAAAGAGGGTAGATGACAAGTGTGGCTTGGGATATGAGAAAGGTGAGAGCTCCGGATCCGATCAGAAGAAGTTTGAATCAGAAAATCCAAGAAACAGGCCTAGAAGACCTCCAGTGAGGCAACCTAATGCTCAAAGATATCCATCCTTCAATGGATACTACCACAACTGCAATAACTTTGGTCACAAAGCTAATCATTGCAGAAGAAGAATGAATCAGACTAACACATCCTTCTCTGGACAGTGTTTTAACTGCAAAAGGTATGGTGACAAATCTCATGAATACAGAAATATGCAAATGAACAATTCTTTCAATGGTAGATGATTTGCATGCAATAGAATGGGTCATATGGCTAATCAATGTAGATCAAGAGGACATCAATCAAATATGCAAAGAAATGTTGTTTGCCACAATTGCAATAGATCCAGTCATATTGCAAAATTCTATAGAAGCAAGAATTAGGACAAAAGAGGTCCGGTACATCATAATCAGAATCAAGACAAGGGAAAAGGAAAAGTGAATGCGGATGAAGTTAAAAGTGAGATGAACAAGATTTGGGTGAAGAGAAGTACAGAAAACATAGGGGATGGATCCGCACCAGAATCTGGTGCTGATACTCCTTCCAAAAATTAAAAGGTGGGCTCTGGCTTAGGGGGAGACACAAAGAAAAACATTTTCCCCCAGCCAGTTAATTAGTGTTGGAACTGGCACAAGGAGAGTTGTCGATTAAAGGGTTCACAAAGGGGCATCTAAATAAGCTTTGGTTAAAAGATGAAAGATCCGCAAGAAATTTTGAACAAGTTGAAGACTAATCCGGTTCATCAATCATCCGATGAGAAGTAGGTTTTTCATAGTTAAATCTGACATGATTCAAACTATGGAATCTTGATCTATGGATAAATCAAATGATTAAGGAAAGGAAGATAGATTATCACTATTCTCTAAGAATGACTCTAAGTGTATCTCAGTGATCCGAAAAAGATCTGTCTCAGAATAAGATAAACAAGGCAACCGGAATGAATTAGGTCGCGCATTTATTGCAGTATGAAATTAGGGCTTTCCCAGAAATAAAAGAGTTCATTCATTCGTCATTTGTACATTTGCACTCAAGAAGAAAAGAAAAGGAGCTCTACAACAAATTGTCTCAAACTTTCAAAGATCAACCATTGAAGTCGATTCATCCAGCAAATTAATCCAGTTCATTCAGCGAACCCTAGAAGTGTAAAAGGTATTTTCTGTTGCTGAATATCTCTCTGTAAATCTTTTGAAAATGGCTACTCCAAATGTGGTGAAGATTTCTAATAGGCCATGCCCTAAATTTAAGAAGCATCCATATAAATCTCTAGAAGTTGATCCCCTAGGCTCCTTTTCAAGCATTCCGCATGGAATTCTGCATGTAGAAAATGTTAGGGCTTATATTCATGCAAATATTGAAGAATTTGGGGAATCTAAGCTGGTTGATATCTATCACAATCAGTTAATAGATGATTCTTTTGAGCTCAAACCTCAGTTCAAGGCCATCTGGGATAAGCATTTTGCACAGTGCATTCATTTCCCCTATTTTGAAGAAGATGAATGGGTCCAATATGTGTTGAGCAGAGTGCATGATAACTTCCTAAGGTTGAATAGACCATTTAAGATCACCAAAGATGCAATTAGGGTAGTAACTAGTCTGCACTCATCCAGTGGGATACCTGTTCTTAAATCTGTCAAGAATCAGATAGTGAGTGAAGCAACCGGATCAAAATTTGACAAGAGAGCTATGACAGTTGAAGATATCACTGATCCGGATATCAAATTTGTATCCATGATAATTGGTTACAAAATTTATCACTCCAGTAGGGAAAATTTAGTACCAGGAACTGCAGTTTATACAACTTATCAGATGCTAAGAGAAAATGCTGACTATGATCTTTGTGAACTTCTTCTAAGCCAACTGTTGGAGAACTTACAAAAGATCAAAAAGGACAAGAAAAACTCATTCAAGTATGGTGGGATGATATTATGTTTATTCTTCTACTTCATGAATGAGCTTCCCGGATCCAGTGGTTGGGTTTGGCAGAATGTCAAACCTGTTGCAATCCAAATCAAAGACTACCTGCATGGGCTTGGGGATGCTAAGGCAAGAAATACATCTTTGTGGGGATATTTCAAGAACTTTCAAACTATGATGCACGCTAGAGAAAGAATCCCCCAATCTCTAGTTGAGAAGTACAAAGATACAGTGTGCTTTATGGTAGAAACTAATCAGTGCCTAATGGAGGCTGTGGAACCAAGAACAGTGTGGATCATGCCAATGGGGTATGAAGTTGATGAGAAAATTGTAGAGCTACATGTTCAACACATGCTAAGTCAGCCTAAGGATCCTAAGGCAGAAAGATTTGGAACCTTTGAAGAGTTAAGTATAAAAATCCATGTGGAGCTCAGACAACCGAAGATGAAGAGAAAAGTGAGAAAAGAGGTAGAAGAATTTGCCAAGAGGCATGGAATCTCAAAAGAGGCACTTGATGCACATAGAGAAAAGATGGAAAGGGTAGAGAAAGAGAAGGAAGAAGCAAAAAAGGAAAGTGATCCAGTAGAAGCCCCCTCCCGGACCAAATCCTCTAAGAGGTCTGCACCTACAACTGCTAAGACCTCAAATGCATCAAAACCAGAAGCAAAATCATCCGGTAAAGAAGAGAAAAGAACTAAGACGAAGGCCACAAGGTCTTATATCAGTCAGAAGGAAGTAGAAGAGACAGAATCAGATGAGGAGGTAAGGAAAATAAGGAAAAAGAAGAAAGTATCTGGTGAACCCTCTACCGGTGAAGACAAGGAAAAGATGGCAGAAGAGTTTGTTGAAAGGCTCACTCTGTCCATTGATAATGTAGTCAAATCAATCACTGTGGATGGGAATTTGAAACCAATGACTAAATTTTATGACTACTACAGTGAGGCTGATCAGAAGATCCTGCAAGAAGCCATAGTCAGGTACCTTAACATTTATAATAAAGCATTCATTGAGATTATATCTTTAATTCCAAAGAGCCTAGAGAAAGAACTAGAAATCACAAAGAACAATGTCAAGGCCAAGGACCTTGAGATCAGGGAACAAATAGCTATTCAGCTCTATCCCTCAATCATGCAGAAACAAATGAATATGATTTTCAAAGATTGCAAGGATGAGTTCCAGAGCAAAGCTAGAATGAATCAACTTATGCTTGGAGAAATTGACAAAATAGCTAAAGAAACTGAAGAAATCCTCCGGAATGCCTACAAAAGGTTCAACATTCCTATCATAGAGGACATAAGTGATGAGCCCTCTGCCATGGACAACAAGGAAGAAACTACTGAGACAGTAGTAGAAGAGGTAAAGGAGACAGGTGAAGAAAAAGGCAAGGACTTAGATTCCTCTGTTCCGGAAGAGGAAGTCCAAGGAGAAGTAAATCTGGACTCTCCGACAGTCTCTGGATCTAAAGGAGAAGAAAGTATAAAAGAAAAATCTAGTCAAGAAGAACAAGGAAAGGAAAGAAAAGAAGAGTCAAGGACAGAAAAAGCTACAGATGACAGTGGTAAGGTTGCAGAAGGGGAGAAAATTCTGTCTCCAGCAAGAGACACAGCAGAAGCAGTTAAGGATTTCTTGACCAAAGAGATGATGGAATTTGATGAATCAAAGTTACTTCAAGGTCCATTCAATTTCGATTCCCTCTCTCCGGTGCAAACCATGAAGCTAGCTTCCTTCATTCAAGCAAAGGCAAAAGAAAAAATGCTGAAGACTCACATGGAAGACTGTGAACTCATAGAAACTGCATCCGGTGTACTAGAAAAAATCATGCCATCCTTCCAAAAGGATCCTACAACATCCACATCTGGTAATCTAAAGTCTCTTGTAAATTTTTTAGTACTCATTTTGATTCTTTAGAGAAAGCAGTAGAAGAGAAAGTTCAGAAATAGTTTTTGGATAAAATATTCTTAGAGTTACAAGGACTTATAACCAATGATAGGAGAAATATGGATATTGGGATAAAGAGCTTAGAAAATGCTCTTAAAGATGGCAGAGATACCTATAAATTTTGTGTATCCTGGTCCAAAGTGACCAAGGATATTGAGAAGAAAGTAAAGGAACAAGAGGATAAACTGTCAAGCCTCTCTTAGAATTTTGATCCTCTCACTATATCCATAGTAAACCAGGAATGTCAAACTATTGTAGTCATGAATGAGATCAAGAAACTTGAAAAGGAGAGGAAGAACATAACAAGTCGGATGGGTGAGCTTAGAGGGATGATTATCCCCAAATTAGAGGCCATGCATGAGGTCCTAATAGATGCCTAGACCAATGATTTGACAGATCTCAAGAGGGCAGAAGCTTTTGCATTCTTGTTGAGTGGTCACATCTCAATTTTGGACAGGATAAAGCAGAGTTGCGCGACAGAAGTTGTACAGTTGAAGACAACTTTTGCAGACATATTACAATATATGTAAGTAAAACCTATTTATATACTTATGCGGCTAAGTATAGTTGAATTTTTGGGCAATTTTGGTGTGCGGACCCTACTCTTTGCCATTGATGTCAAAGGGGGAGTGAGGAACAATAAAAAATGTGGAATCCAGCTAAAGGGGAGGTCCGGTAAAGTGTACATTAGAAGAGAGCATCAACCAAGGGGGAGTATAGTATAACACTTAGTCATTTTTCACTAAGTGTTGCCATCAATGCCAAAGGGGGAGATTGTTGGCAAGAGACACATTGTAGCTTCATGATTGTTGTCATTGATGGCAACAAAGTTCATCCCACACATTTGTAGGACATGGTGTGCCTATACCGGAAGTCAGATTGAAGAGTGTTGTTGTCTTGTAAGCAAGAACAGAGTATGTGGTAAGGTCTGACAGTCAGGTCCAGATCTCTCAAAGGAAGTATCTTTTGAAAGTGTGGACTTGGGGAAGTCAAGAGGAGTACCTTGATTGATAGATTCCAGGAATTGAGCCTCCGGTGATGCAAGAGTAAAGAGATATAAGAATTCAAGTATTGGGGTCTGGTTTGGTAGAACAGACAAAGGAAGAACTGACAGGCAGAGCATCAGAAGTTATTCCAGATGAGATGCTGATGGTGATAAAGATTCTTAAGGTATCATTCATGATTGGCCGACTTGTTAGATGACTTCTATAAGTTTCTTTTAGATCCGCATCACTTGGTAAGCAAGGATTCAGCCGACAGACTAGAATTTGGGAAATATTGACTATTCCAGATGCCGACTAGAAAGAGGATGAAATCCCTTGTGTGGATATATATATATATACCAGATGGATTTTGATGAAAAGTGTGTGTGGTATGTTAAGTGCGAAGAAAAGCAGAAACACAGAAAGAAAGCAGTAAGGAAGGTTTGGTATGTGAAAGGACAGCAGAACAAAAGAAGAGGAAGGATGAAGTGCAGCAGATCAGTTTATTGAGCCTAACCGGAACTGAACTCCAGCATGTGTGGATTCTACTCATCAGTTTAAGTATCTTATTATTCTTCTTACAACTTGGAGACAATGAGTCTTTTGTGAGTAGTGTGCTCGGGCAGTGAGCCCTAATTGGCAAGTGCCATTTTGTATTTCTATTCTTCTAACAAACAATACAATCTTGGGTTAATCACCCCATGGTTTTCTCCCCTAACAGGGTTTCCACGTCAAAAACATTGTGTCATTTGTATTTCTATTTCATGGTTATGTTTGCTTATTTGAATTGATGTTGCATTAATTATTAAGAAAGTTCAGAAGGCTGAAATAATTAAGATAATTGATTCACACCCCCCCTCTCAGTTATCAACAACAGGTACTTCATGCTGCTGATTGATGATTATTCTAGATTGACTTGGGTGACTTTTCTAAGAGACAAATCAGAAGCCCTAGAAAAGTTCAAATCCTTCAAGGTAATGATTGAGAGTGAGATAGAATTGAAAATTAAATGTTTGAGGTCTAATAGAGGAGGCGAGTTCACATCAAATGAATTCAAAATTTTCTATGAAGAGCAAGGGATAAAGAGACAGTTGTCTGCACCTAGGACTCCTCAGCAAAATGGAGTTGTGGAAAGAAAGAACATGACAGTTTAAGAGGCTGCTAGGACCATGATGAAGGAAGTTGATCTACCAAAAGTTTTCTGGAAAGAAGCTATACATATTGCTATCTACATTCAAAACAAAATTCAAATCAAGGTAATGGTACTAAAACTCCTTACGAATTATGGTATGGAAGAATTCCTATAGTAAAAATTTTCAAAGTTTTTGAAAGCAAATGTTATATTAGAAGGGAAGAAGATCTAGGCAAGTTTGATGCTAGGTGTGATGAAGGAATCTTCCTTGGATACTCTGCCAAGAGTAAGGCCTGCCGATGCTACAACAAAAGGTTGAAAAAGATTATTGAGAGTGATAATGTGAAGGTAGATGAAGGCAAGGAAAGAACATCAAATCTGAGTGGTTATGAATCAGAGGAGCCTGTTGCCCCAATAAATGAGAAGAAAGAGGAACAAGAAGATAGTCAAGATGAAGAAGAAAATGCTCCAGAAAGTGTAGTCAAAACTCCTAGGTATGTAAGGATCAATCATTTTGAAGATCAAATTATTGGAGATAAAAGAAAAGGGGTATTAAAAAGGAAAAGAGCTGCAGAAGAACAAGTGAATTACTGTTTGCTTTCAAAAGTTGAACCAAAAAACTGTAAGTGAATCTTGTAATGATGAGAATTGGGTAAAGGCCATGAAAGAAGAGTTGATGCAAATAGAGAAGAATCAAACTTGGGAATTAGTTCCTAGACCTGCTGATAAAAATGTCATTAGAACTAAATGGGTTTTCAGGAACAAGCTGAATGAAAATGGAGAAGTTGTAAGAAACAAAGCAAGGCTTGTGTACAAAGGATATTCTCAAATTGAAGGAATAGATTTTGAAGAGACTTTTGCTCCAGTGGCTCAGATTGAAGCAATCAGAATATTTCTAGCATTTGTAGCTCACAAAGATTTCAAAGTGTATCAGATGGATGTGAAATTTGCATTCTTGAATGGTGAGTTGGAAGAGGAAGTTTACATTGAGCAACCGAAAGGATTTCAGTTATCAAGCCAAGGTGATATGGTGTGCAGGTTGAAGAAAGCTTTGTATGGACTCAAACAAGCTCCTAGAGCCTAGTATGCAAGATTGGACAAGTACTTATTGCAATTAGGGTTCAACAAAGGTACCACCAATAGTAATCTCTAGTTCAAGATTAATGATCAAATTTTGATTGTTGAATCTTTGTTGATGACATTATCTTTGGAGGCAATGAAGTTATGTGCATGAAATTTGCTAGTGAAATGCAAAAAGAGTTTAAGATGTCTATGTTTGGTGAAATAAATTTTTTTCTAGGTCTACAAATTACTCAATCAGATAAAGGAATCTTCATATCTTAGTCTAAGTATGTGAAAGAGTTGTTGAAGAAGTTTGAAATGGAGGACTCTAAACCAGTATGTACTCCCATGGTGAATGGTTGCAAGTTGAGAAAAAATGATTAATCACCTAAAGCTAATTAGAAAAGGTACAGATCCATGATTGGAGGATTACTTTTGTAGACACCCAAATTTGTCCATGTCTAGCGACACCTTGTTAAATCCCTAATCCATTATCCAATTAATTAAATAAATTTTATTTATTTAATTAAAATCCCATTCTCATTCACTTAGCCAATTAATTAAATAAATTGTATTTATTTAATTAATTTCCACATCATGTCTTATCTCATTTTATGCATTTATCATATTAATTAAATAAATTTTATTTATTTAATTAAT
This sequence comes from Cunninghamia lanceolata, assembly GCA_027924645.1. NCBI lineage: Eukaryota > Viridiplantae > Streptophyta > Pinopsida > Cupressales > Cupressaceae > Cunninghamia > Cunninghamia lanceolata. The sequence goes on along the minus strand of BSBN01000441.1, from coordinate 473,122 downwards.
ATCCAACTCATATCCCACTAATTCAAATACTTTATTTGAATTAAGCCTTTATCATTTATCACATTTCAACACTTGTCCATTTCCCATTTATCATGTGTTGTAAGACAACTTTCATTTAAAATCCTTCACATGTACAACTAATTGGACCTAAATTTAGTAACTTTCAATCTTAGCCATTCACATAGCCTTTGAATCTCCACCGTTGGTTGATCTTGGTTGAGTCCTATATAAACAGCCTCTCATTCCATATGAGACATCCAGAAATCCAGAGATCCAGAGATCCAGAAATCCAGAAAGCTAGAAATCTAGCAATCCAGAATTCATATAGTATCTAGCAATCCAGAATTCATATAGCAACTCCATTATCATCTTGAGCATTCGAGCATTTGAGCTTTTATCATCCATCAATGGCAGCTTTCAGCTTTGTGATTGTTCATTATTGAAGAAGCAGTCCACATTTCCCTCTCAAACAAGGAATCGCACGGTCTAGGTGATGTTATGCTTGCATTGCATTGTTCTTTTGGCTTCATTTAGATTAGATTCCTTGATGATGGTAGGGTTAGGGTTTCATGACTATGTCTGATCTTCCACACCTGACTTTCACCTATCACATTTTGGCACGCCCGGTGGGACTCACGTCCCTGATTAACTTCGTTTTTTGGAGTTGTTTCCTTGAAGATCAGATTTTGCAGGTGCTCGCAGAAGATTCCAGCCGCTTTTAAAGGAAAATCCGCCGCTTCGAGATTTCTGCGTCGCTTCTGAGCTGGAACAGGCCGCATATACCTCTCTGGATCGCCTTTGACCTAACAGTCGTCGCCTCAGGTAAAACGCATCGCTTTTATCATTACAATGATCGCCTGGGAATGTGTTCACTGTATTCGCCACTTTTGATCTAACAGCCGCCGCTTTTGCGCATAATCAGATCGCTTTTAATCTAACAGGGGTCGCCTTTGCACAAATCCGCATCGCTTTTGACCTAACGGTGTACGCTTTTATTCTGATATGATACGCTTATGAGCTAATGATATTCGCCTGTGCAGGTTAGGGTTTTGATTTTTGTTTTGCAGAGACAGGTCGCTTTCGACTTCCAACAGGTCGCTTCCGGTATATTGCGATCGCATATGAGACGACAGACGCCGCTTTTGAATATATTTGTGTCGCTTATGGACTAATATTATTCGCCTGTTAGGCTAGGGTTTTTGTTTATCGGCTGTGTTTTTGCAGAAACAGGTCGCATCCAGCCCTCAACCGATCGCTTATGGAAAATATGCATCGCTTATGAGCTAACAGGCGTCGCATACTGTGTTTTTGCGCGTCGCATATGATCTGCAGTCGTTCGCCTATGACATAACAGAGGTCGCTTTTGATCAACAGTGGGTCGCATCTGGTAAAGCTCTGTTGTTTTCAAGCCTGTTTCAGTTCCAGTTTGATTTTTGGCTATTAACTGGGTATTTGCGCAGCATCTTATCGATCTGTCCAAGAAAGGAGGTTATCAAACTACTGACATATCTGTTGCAGGTTCGATCGGTCCAAGATTTGTGGTTTTTTTCACTAAATTAGGCATATTTGGGCTTGGTGCTTAAAATGAATTACTGTTTGCTCCGTGCTTGATTTATCTTTTTGATTGCTTGCATGTGCCTGATTGTAACCCAAATTTAATGACAAAAGTATCCTCTCCCCTTGCCTATCAAATGGATCTTGGGTGCATGAGAACTTGTCATTATCTTTAGAGGGCCTGCCTTCCCGGTGTGAGAAGGGATACGACCCAAGCGGTAACGGGCTAAAGCCAAGTCCTTCCGAACCGCTATATAAGAAAAGTGTTTGTGTCGAAAGCCACAAACAACGGGTGCAGTTGTGTTATACCGACAGCCAACCTCCCCCAAAACCCTCCAAGGCGCAACCCTTGGAGGCTGGGAGACTCCATAACGGAGAGTAGCGTTGCCGCATGTATAGCCACCCGAATGGATGCCCTTATTAGCAACTTTGTGTAGTAGCCAAAAACCTTCTATCTGTTGACGCAGAGGGCAAAACCCTTGAAGCGGCCCCGATTCATGCGGTTCTTAGCCGAGGTAGCAGGGACAATTTAAAGGTTTGGAGAGGGTCAAGCCTTATAAGAATCCCAGATCTTGGTATGCGTGAGAAGTGTGTGTAAATGTAAGGAGGAGCCGGTGCTATCAAGATCCTGGAGCTACCCGCTTTGAATAGGCGCAGCTAGGGGATTCAACAGATACTGTCCTATCCTAGCCTAGGTTGTATCAGTTGGTGCTTGTTGTAAGTGTGAGTGACTGTTATCATTGTTTTCTTGCTGAAAAAAACTGCAAAAATCAGACCACCGGTACACAAACACAGTCGCTTTTGAACCTAAACTGCTCGCACAGACCATCAACATCGCTTCTGAACTGTAGTGACTCGCATTCTGCCTGAACTGCATCGCTTTTAAATAACAACTGCCCGCATACTGCCTGAACAGAACCGCTTCTGAACCACAGCTGTTCGCCTACTGCCTGAACCAAGTCGCATCTGATTCATTACCAGTCGCATATTGTTTGAGCCAAGTCGCTTTTAATCCACAGTTATTCGCCTGATTCCAGAACAAGCTCGCCTATGAACAACAGACTGTCACCTTTAGGGATATCTGAGTCGCCTCTGAACCAACAGTAATCGCCTTTGAACCAACAGTCATCGCCTCTGGCATAGCATTCGCTTCTGGTTAGCACTGTCATTTTTCTGTCGAAACTAAACCAGGTCGCATTTGAGCTATCATTAATCGCCTTTAGCATCCTCTGAGTCGCCTTTGAGCTATCATCAGTCGCCTGTAGCTAAAATTCTTGCAAATCTCAGTGCATTAGCTAAATTAGCTTCAGGACCAGCTTGCTTGAACCTCAAACATCAGCTTTCAGACTTACCTTTGATCAACAGCAAACACCTGGACTTTGTCTCCTATTTTGAGCTTATCAATCAATCACAACTCATGAGCTTTTCCATCTTTTTGAGATCCCAACCAGCAAATCAGACATCAATCCAATCATTTCGATCAACAAACAACCTTCAGCTTTAGCTTCAGCAAACAATCTCTTTTTAGCTTTAGCTCCAACAAACATCAACAGCAAACAATCTTTCCCTTGAGTGATTAAGCTACCTCTAGGGACAACCAACAACAACTCAGCCAAACCAAATCAACCAAGCAACTTAGCCAAACTAGCAAAACCAAAACAACAACCAATCAACCAACTACCATCTTTTGGGTCTTAAAACTTTGACAAGCTCAACTTCATCATCAACATCATGCCGCAAACTAGGAGTCAATATCGAGCTGAAGTAGAAGCCAAATTGAAAGCTGAAATGGATGCCAAATTGCAAGCTGAGATGAAACAATTCACAACACCTCTTAAGGACGCAACTCAATTCACAACTGGTATGCCTTCTCATATGTTTATACCTCAAGGGTACACTAGGGGCGAATCATCTTCACAACAAATGCACCCTCCACCATCCTTGGAAACTTTCGAAGAACAATCTCAAGACGACTCATCAGAATTTCAAGATACCTATCTATGGGACCAAGTTGAAAAACTCATGATATCTGAGCCTGATCACTGTTTTCTCCAACTTGCTCGCATGGGTGCTAAACTACCTAAAGACTTTGATATATCCACTATTAGAGAGCACGATCCCAACACTACTGCTGTTGTTGCGAATAAACCATCTACTATAGTCACATCATCTCCTATTACCTCGCAAACACCATCCTCATTGCCTCTTGTTGCTTCATTTGAGTTACCACGATCAGAGCATACCTTAGAACCATTGATAGTGCCCACCAATGTGCTTCCTCTCATGCCACAAAATCTCAACATCCCACCTTTTCATGTCCCTCAACATATCTCTCCTTCTACCATGACTGTTTCCATGCCTCATGTCACACAAGCTGTCCATGTAACGCAAGCACAAACACTTCGAGCATCACAAGCAATTCCCATATCTTATGGTGTGCATACCTCTCAAACCATTCCAACAACACATGTCCTCCATGCTTCACAACCATTGCGATCTACCACATCTCATACACCAACTGCTAATTCCTTCATGTTATCCTATAATCCCAATGTTAGCCTTATTGACATGAGTGATCCCCTCATTTCTCAAGCCAATCCAAACAATCAGATCACTTATGTTGATCAACTTACATCCATGCTGTCCTCTTCTTCCAATCCTTCACACACTATCAATCCATCTTATGCTACCCAAGGCTTCTCTAATATCACCCAACACATGACATATACCAATCCTCATATTGTCCAAAATACCAATCCCAATGTTCACCCTCCTGTTGTATCTACCAATCCCTCCGTCACTTACCATGTCATGAATTCAATTCCAACTTCCCAACCATCTGCTACTATCAATCCCACATCCACTTCTCATGTAATGCATACCCACTTACCACTTGTGTCTCAAGGACAGCAATCCTCTAACACATACATGTCACATACCACTCCTTTGACATACATTGTGGGCACACAACCCCAACAAACCGTTACAGCTTCGTACATCCCACAACCACAACAAACTGTCACAACTCCACATATACCACAACCGCAACCACAATATGTTTCATATCACACTCCACCCCCTTTGCAACAACAGCAGTTATCCTCAGCCGATATCCAACAGATGATCGATGAAAGGGTAGGACAAGGCAAGAAACCCTTCTCTCTCGAAAACATATGCGCTTATCCATTTGACAAGTCGCTTAATATGATACCTTTTCCACCACACTTTGAAATCCCACAATTTGATAAGTACAAAGGGAAAGGAAATCCGGATGACCATCTTCGAGCCTTTTTCGTGGCATGTCTCGATGTTGCCTATGATGATACATATCTTTTGAGACTATTTCCTCGAAGCTTAGCAGGACAAGCTCTCGAATGGTTTTCCCATCTACCTCCAGGAATTAAGACTTTTTCCGAATTGGCAACCAAGTTTCGATCACACTTTGCCTTCAATATTGAACATGAGGTAAACATGAATGACATTGTCAACAACAAACAACGCAATGGTGAAACCTTTTCTTCATTTACCCAGCGATGGCGTAATATGGCTAGCAAATTATCATGGGAAATCCCTGAGAAACAACAGCTTGACATCTTTGTTCAAAATCTTCATCCTGAGCTGTCATTCCAATTACAATTGCAAAGTGCTAGCACCTTTGACGAACTAGTATCCAAAGGAGTTATTATTGAACGAGCCTTAATTGCCAAAGGAACCATCAAGATCTTTCGTGATAACAGAGATTCTCCCCAAAATTCCAATGATAAGTCTCGCTTTTGGAACAAGAACAAGAATGTTGTCAATGACGGTATTGTTGATACAAAGAATATCCAAACTATGAGAGCTCCTATCAACATTCAAGCAGCCTCTCCACCACGACAGTCTTTTCCACAACGAAGAAACCAACGCCAAACTTCTAATCCACGCCGACAATTTACACCATTAGTGGAACCCATGGAAGTTATTCTTCGAAAGCTGCTTCAAGCCGGAGATGTTATTCTACCCGATGCACCACCAAATGGCGAACCACTCTTTCGAGCTCCTTGGTACAAAGAGAATGAGTATTGTGATTACCATCGAGTTAAAGGACACAAAACAAATGGTTGTATGCGCTTAAAACATGTTATCCAAGACTGCATTGATCAAGGTCTAATCAACGTCACACCTTCAACACCTCAACCTGCTCAACAATCCACATCAAACTATGATCTAGAGACTTTCAAGAATCCACTGCCATCTCATGATCAGACAAATAACCTTCAAGCTGGAAATGCTATTCCCTATAGCTATGCATCATCTACCATTGGCCGCATTGACCATGCTCGCATTTCTACCATTACCATCCAAGGAGCACCTGATTGTGCCGTAACCACGCGAAGAGGTCGAGTTACCGTTCAAGGAGCACCTCCTCATCCTCCTCGATCTCTCTCTGACTATAACCTCTTGGATCACCTTGGCAAAACCCCCGCACACATATCTATCCTTGAGCTGCTCCGCCTATCCCCTGCACATAAAGCTATCCTTGATAAGGCCTTACAAGAATCTTCGGTGCCTAATAATATTAATATCAGACAATTTCAATCCATGGTCGCTAGCATTGCAGCCCCTTGTCATTTAACCTTTTCTGACAAAGATCTTCAACCCTCCATGCATCCGTCACACAATGAGGCCCTCCATATTGAAGTATTTGTTAACCAACGCCGTATCAAACGAGTCTTGATAGATGGGGGAGCTGGTCTAAATATATGTTCTTTGAAACTTATCAAACAATTGGGATATTCTGAGAAAAATGTTGACACCTCCAAGGTTATAACTATCAGAGCATATGATGACGCTGAAAGAGATACTGAAGGGATCATCTTATTGCCTATTCAAGTTGGACCGGTCATTACAGAAACTCGCTGTCAAGTCCTTGATATTGATCTGCCTTACAACATCATCCTCGGTCGCCCTTGGATCCATACCCTTAAAGCAGTTCCATCTACATATCACCAATGCCTTAAATTCCCGCATAAGGGTGTTGAAGTTACCATTCACGCTGATCCTAATCCATTTGAGTTTTGCCGTGCTTTTCAAGCTAAATATCAGAGTCCAAACCGTATCCCTCTCAACACCGAGGCATATCCATCATCCTCCTATGTCGACCCATCCGATCTCCTCAAGCCCTCATCTAGCAAAGCCGCTTCCAACCTCCATATCAAATATACCGAACATGGCCCTGGTGAGTACAAATTGCAGGAATCCTGTTGCGTTGGCACCCTTCCGTTATCTCCTAAATCCCACGGTAAGCTTTCTATATCTAAGCCCACTTCATCCTCCGCTGTTATCAAAGCTCCCCCTACCGTATTCATTAAAGGTGGTTTCTTGGATGACGAAGACATTGAGGACATAGACTCTTGGATATTCTTTGATGAAAATGACCAAGTCCAACTTGAAGTAGAGCGATACAACAACGGGTTTCGTATCATCAAGAACATGGGCTATAAAGGACATGGCGGCTTGGGATCACAGGAACAAGGACCTATTGAGCCCCTTATTGTGTCTAAGAAGTTTAATAAGCAAGGCCTTGGTTACCAACCGGAGGTACCGCGATCCAAAGACATTAAGTGTATTTTCGATATTGACGTTGGACCTTCTTCGGTAGGAGAGACTTCTAACTCGGATACCATCGACGACTCCTCCCTTCATATCACCGACCTCTTTCAAGAACATTCCATCTTCATGTTTTCCGCAATCTCTTCTAGCCATCACGATCCCTCCATTAGCCTCTCACTCGTATATCCTGACCTCATCGATTGGGACCAACAGGGGGCACCGATATTAGATACATTTGAAAATGACGAAGCCATTGCAGAATTCATGGGTTTGAGACAAGGTATCCCATTGGGTGATCACAAAGCAGGTTTTATGATGGAATTACCTAAACTAGCATATTTTGGCGGAAGTATCAAATCCTTCAGTCGCAAAAGTGAAATAAACAAAATTCAACAAAATAGGTCACTAGGTGAAAACCGCAAGGCGCCTCTTGACCGTGAAAAAGTAAAAATAAAGGACGTATCCGAAGGTGAAAACCTCTCTGAGGCACCTGAGGATGAGGGATTTGATCTTCCTGTCACCGCTGATTACCATGAGAAATCAACTGTGCTAGTTGAAAAATCACAAGACATGAACTTGGGAACAGAACAAAATCCGAAGATCACCTTTTTGGCAGCATCACTATCAGAGCAAGAACGAAAGAACTTCACAGCATTTTTCCTGAGACGAGCTATAAATTTTGCATGGACTTATGCAGACATGCCAGGGCTAGATCCTTCACTTGTGGTACATCATTTAGCAGTATTCCCTGATGCAAAGCCTGTCAAACAAAAATTGCGCAAAATGCATCCACAAGTTGCCTTATTGGTTAAAGCAGAAATTCAGAAACTATTAGAAGCAAAGTTTATAAAGCCTATTGATTATCCAGAATGGGTTTCAAACTTGGTACCTGTAGCAAAACCAGATGGACGAGTTCGCTGCTGCACGGACTTTAGAGATCTTAACAAAGCATGTCCTAAAGACGATTTTCCATTACCAAGCATAGACAACATTGTTGATCTTACAGCAGGACATGAAATGCTATCTTTGATGGATGGATTTTCTGGTTATAATCAAATCAGAATAGCAGAGGAAGATCAAGATAAAATGTCTTTTATTTGTCCATGGGGCACATATTGCTGGGTTGTAATGCCTTTTGGTCTCAAAAACGCTGGAGCTACCTATCAACGAGCCATGACAGTTATTTTTCATGACCTTTTTCATACTATCATGGAAGACTATGTTGATGACATCCTGGGAAAATCTAAGACAAGGGAAGGACATCTACCAGTATTGGCACAAATTTTTGATCGATTAGAGAAATACCAAGTCAGACTAAATCCAAAGAAGTGTGTATTTGGTGTAACATCAGGAAAACTATTGGGATATATTGTGTCTCGACGAGGCATAGAAGTGGACCCAGCTAAGGTAAAAGCTATCATAGAAATGCCTCCACCAACGAATCTCAAACAGCTCCGCAGTTTACAGGGTAGGCTACAATCTATCCGCAGATTTATCTCACAACTCGCAGATAAATGTCATCCTTTTCAGCATCTTCTTCGCAAGGGTGAACCTTTTAAGTGGGATGAAAAGTGTCAACAGGCTTTTGGTAAGATAAAGGAATACTTGGCAACACCTCCTGTGTTAATACCTCCTGTACTTGATCATCCATTACTGCTTTATATATCATCAACAACCGCAGCATTAGGTGCACTTCTAGCTCAACATGATGATTCAGGAAAAGAACAAGCCATCTATTACATTAGCAGAACTCTTGTGGGATATGAACTTAATTACTCATTCATGGAAAAAGCTTGTTTAGCATTAGTGTTTGCTTCCCAAAAGTTGCGACATTATATGCTAAACCAAACAACGAAGCTCATCTCTAATGTGGATCCCCTCAAGTATCTCCTTTCAAAAGCACTTCTCATAGGGAGATTAGCAAAATGGGTTATGATCTTGAGTGAATTTGACATACAATATGTGAACCGTAAAGCTATCAAAGGACAAGTCATTGCTGATCAATTAGCTGCAGCACCTATCACAGACATTCAGCCAATATATCCCGAATTCCCTGATGAAGGATTGTTTACTTTCAGCTCCCCAACACGATGGCAGCTATACTTTGATGGATCATACACTCAACACGGATCTGGAGCAGGTATCTTGTTTGTCACTCCCCAAGGAGACTGCATACCTAAATCATACAGAATAGCATTCCCCTGTACCAATAACATAGCAGAGTATGAAGCTTTAATCACAGGTTTGCGCATGGCAGTACAATGGGCTATCAAACAGTTACGAGTCTTTGGTGATTCTCAGCTAGTTATCAAACAGGTCTTAGATGAATATCAAACAAAAGACGAGAAGCTTCTTCCATACAAACTAATGGTGGATGATTTCAAGCAATATTTCGAGGACATTACCTTTGAGCAAATTCCAAGACTACAAAACAGAGCAGCTGATGCCATGGCTATGATTGGATCTCTCTTAGATATGCCATCTAACACCCATAAATGTGAATTCTTGGTCGAACAGCTTTTGATCCCCGCATTTGAAGTTCCACAGTCTGAGCTTATATGTGAGATTGTTGATCCCAACTCGTTGTGGTACAAAGATATATACGAGTATCTCCGTAATCACACCTTGCCTCTTCAACTATCCAACACCCAACGTAAAACTTTTATCCGTCGAGCCTCTCGTTACACTATCTTAGGAGACACCCTTTATCGCCGAAGTCTTGATGGTATCCTTCTTAGATGTCTTGATTCTGAGGAAGCAAAAACGGCCTTACGTGAAGTACATGAAGGTGTCTGCGGTTCGCATTCCGCTGGCCCTGGCCTTGTTAAGAAACTTCTGCGAGCAGGATACTATTGGCCAACTATGGAAAAAGATGCCCAACAATTTGCAAAGCGATGTCTACAATGTCAGAAACATGGAGATCTAATACATGCACCAGCACATGAGCTTCAACCTATTGTCACTCCATGGCCTTTTTCGCAATGGGGACTTGATCTTGTGGGTAAAATCCATCCTACTTCATCAAATGGTCATAAGTTTATTATCACTGCCACTGAGTATTTCACAAAGTGGGTAGAAGCCATACCAATGACCTACATCACAGGTAAACAAATAGCTAAATTCATCCTACATTACATCATCTGCCGTTATGGAGTTCCTCAAGCTATTGTCACAGATAATGGCCGGCCTTTTAAGAACCAAGAGGTTAGAGATCTTTGCAATAAGTTTCATATTCAACATAGGTTCTCTACGCCTTATTATCCTCAGAGCAATGGTCAAGCTGAAGCCTCTAATAAGACAATCATCAAGATCCTTAAAAAGACTGTCAACGAAACTGGTCGAGATTGGCATCTACAACTGCATCCTGCTTTATGGGCATATAGAACAAGTGTCAGAACTCCTACTGGCGCCACACCCTATGCTCTAGTCTATGGCACTGAAGCTATTTTGCCTATCGAGGTTGAGATCCCCTCTTTGCGCATATCCTTGCAACATACTATTTCAGATGAAGAATATCGAGTCTCCCGACTCCATGATCTTGAGCTCTTAGATGAACACCGCCTTACAGCATTGAACCATCTTCAAGTCTATCAAAACCGGCTACGCCGCAGCTACAACAAAAAGATCAGAGAACGCAGATTTCAGGTTGGCGACCTTGTCCTTAAAGAAAACCAAAGGAATCAACAACATCGAGAGAAACAGGGCAAGTTTGAACCAAATTGGCTTGGTCCTTTCATTATCACAGCAGTTTATGGATCTGGTGCATACACTTTGTCAACACCTGAAGGCATTCCCTTGGATGAACCCGTCAACAGCGTTCATCTCAAGAAGTTTTATCCATGAATCTCAGCTATCCCACAAAAACACCAACAAAACACAAAAAAAATCAAAATATGTCAAAAAAAACAAAAACAAACATAAGATAAATAATCCGTCCTCTGGTGAAAACCTGGTAAACAGGCGCCTTGGATAAGTACCATAGTGAAAACCTGGCAAACAGGCGCTATGTGTAGTGACCAGCTTCCCTCATTTGTTTGGTTCATTTGATCATTTTCCCCACTGCGTCTTGTATAAGCTATTTTCATAAGCCCTATCATAATCTCACACATAGCCTTTCCTCTTCATCCTTTGCCAATGCTAGTTATCATATGTGAGACATTGTCGTGATATCTATATCTTTTGGCACCTTAGCATCTTGGCCACATCTTTTCTGTATTGTCACTTCTGCATAATAAACCTCATCCCACACTGGGGGCATTTGTTGAGTCTTATTTGGAAGTGGATCCTGTTATCTCTAGCTCATAACATATCAAACAACTCAGCTTTCAACACAGCACACCTTATCAACTTCAGCCATGGCACATGTCCACCGACAACTATGACCTAACGACTTGCAACCAGGACTCATACCTTCACAATTCATCCACACTCATCCAACAATCGCAACAAACATCGCTTGATCAAACATCCAATCGATTAGCCACTACTATAAGAACTACATCCAGCTCTATCGTTGACGCCTTGATCCCGTGGATACAGGGTATGTAGGCAATCGGAGATGCGAAGGAAGCACTCTGATTCAGGCTAAGACGATAGCCCCTTTCATCAGTCATCTGTCATTCTAAACATTCTTCAATCTTTCAGCTCATATTCTTCTATCTTTCATCACTTACATCATCAATAAAACCCAGAACTACATATTCATCATGTCTCATCTTCATCGTAAATGTGCTTTGATCCCGTGGATACAGGGTATGTAGGCAGTCTGGAATACGAAGGAAGTTTCCAGTACTCAAGCACAGATGATCCCCCCATCTTTTTCATCTTCATTCATCATCCATCTTCTTCTCTTTGATCAGCTCGAACAGGAAGCAAACCATGTGTCTATTGCAAGCTCCAGCACTTTAACCAATCATAGGTAAGCCAGAAGCTATTTGTCCGCATGCCTTAAGCCAACATTTGCTATAGCCATTTATCAACAACTTTAGCCTTCAACAGGATGTAGCTTTCCTCTTAACAAGGCGCCAGCTTAATCTATCCACGAGCACCTAAATTTGGCAAGAGAACGTGATGACAGTATCTTTTGTTTTATCTTTTGATTTATCTTTTGTCCCTTTTCTGTACCTAGTCAAGACTGCCTTGATCTATTTATATCTTGGTATGTTGCGATGAAGTAAGGACTGGGGCATGGTCATATAGCTTTCGTATGCCGTGTTTGCGGGATGATCTTATTCTCTTCCTATGCGTCTTGGTATCTTGTACGTGTTGGGATTAGCATCTTACATATCAATATCTCTAGCATCTGAGAAGCTAAACAGTCTCTTATGCATTACAGACTATTCTATGTTAAGACTAACTCCATACATATAACCAGCAAGCTATCATTATGTGTAGTGGAGATAAGCTCAAACCATTGTTTGTAGCGTCAAAGTCCAACACTTGCTGTTATTCATATCTTGTGTATGTTGGCTCACCATCTTGACCACATGCGTTTAGACAAGATTGTAACACGTTAGTTACGCATTGGATACCTCGACACCTTGGTCTCTTATACCCTGGTGCATAACATCCATATGCTATATCAAACATAAGGACTGCATTTCTTTTCATTTTGAGCAATTACTTGAAAGCTGCCCATCATTATCTTATCCATTTTATCTATCCATTCGTTCCGTCATCCTCAGCCAAGATCAATCATCTCCATCATCCTTTGTCCATATTCCCGCTCCTGCAAAACAAGTGTTAGCCATACATAAGTCCATTACATATCTTTTTCTTTACCATCTACCTATATGCATACATCTATTCATGTCATTACCCTTTACATTTTCAAATATTTTCTATCCATTACCATTTGCATAAATATCCATCTATAATCCATATATAATCCATACACATAACATGCATAGCCATCATAATATCAACATCACAACCATTATAACATCATATAGATCACCAAAACTGCCATATATATATACATGTGTGTCAAAATACAAGTGTCTACAATACAAGCTGAGCCCTGAAAAGAATGAATGTACAACAATGGCTCTAGGCCTCATCATGATACAATGTCAACAAGGTGTGCCCTAGCGACTACTGCCAGCTCCCTCACCCTGACCACCACCACCAACAGGTCCTGTACCTGGTCCTCCATCTCTCGGTGGCCCCATCACTGAAGCTACTGACCGAGATCCACCTGACCTCCATGAGCTCGAAGCCCCTGACCTGCTCCTGAAGCTAGGCTGTCTCTGCTCTGCCGGCACAGCTCCATAATATAAGCCTCTATAATACTCAGCCTCACCCTGCACTCTCCGAAGCTTGGCCTGTACTGCTGTCAACTGTGTGGCTAAGTACATAGTAGCTCCATCAGTCCCCAAGGCAGTCACTGCTCTATCCCGCTCACTAGTCATAACCTGCAGCTGCTGTACTGCCCTATCTCTCTCAACTCGTAGACTATCTCTCTCAGCTCGCAGACCATCTCTCTCTGCTCTCATAGCCTGCTCCTGCTGTACTGCAGTATCTCGCTCAAGCCTCATCATCTGCTCATGCTGCCTAGCTGTATCCCTCTCTCCTGTAACTCTCGCGAGCGCACCATCCTCCTGTCCATCTCCTCTCTGCGCTCCCAACTGTAGCTGCGTCTGATAAGCCTGTGCCTGTGCTCTAGCATGCCTCAGACTGATCACGGCCTGATGCCTATCCATCTCCACCCTCCTCAGCCTCATCTGTGCTCGCTGCCTCCATCTCCTCTCCTCTCTGATCCGTCTCCGCAGCTGCTGAATGCCCACATCATCCCCTGCTCCGATCTGTGCCTGTGGCTGTGCTAATATAGCTGGCTGACCTGGCACCTGCCCTGGCATCTGTATCCCTGGTGCAGCTGGCACTACTGCCTGTGCTGGTGGAGCCCGTCGTCGTCGCCTCTGAACTGGTCTCTCCATCCCAATCTCCCCAATCTCTCCATCTCGTGTCAACCGAGTCGGCCTAGCTGTCGCCCAGTATGCATCATACTCTGGCAATGTACCTGGCTCTGCCGGACCCTGTCTCCACTGCCATGCTACTGGCTGCAATCCATCTCTCTCTGCCAAGGCTGTGTCCACCACAACCTCTGGACCCCAATCGAACACCTCCTGCCTCGTCCTCCCAAAAATGGCATCCCCTACAGGTACTGCCTGTGCCTCTCCAAACTGTCTCAGGGCTCTCTCTGGCAAATAGCGCTCTATAATGTACAAGCCGCGTCCAAAAATGTACCTCGCCTGTCTCGCATAAGCAAGCTCGGCATCCTCCTCCTCCCACTGCTCACATCCTAGCCATGGCCTCCATACAAACCTGTCTATCTCATCCAACCTCCGTCGCCAGTATACCACCCCTCGGCGCTGTCGATACGTCAAGGCTCCTCTATACATCCGTGCAAATGGCTCTCCTGCTGCTCTAGCCACCCATCCCTCTGGTCTCGTCACTGGAATGTGCTCATAAGCCCATACGTGCAACACTGTCACTCCTGCTGACATACTGGCTCCGAACATATATGCACAATCATGTAGGTAATGATAGAGCTGTCCCAACACGCACTCTGCCCATGCATATCTCGTGCCATAGGAGAACATGCCCTCCATCACTGTCCCCCATCCTACAGGAAACCCTCTCGCTCTCCTATCACCCACTAGCCATCTAATGATAGCCACTACCACTCGCTGCAACCTGTCACAGAGCTCCTCCATCCTCCCCATCGGTATCTCCGAACCCTCTGCTCCGATGTCTGGTGTCCCAAACAATCTCCTGAATGCAGCTGGGCCCATCTCCGGATCATAATCTACCCGATCCCCATCTATCGGAATCCTCAAAATCCGGAACACATCCTCTAAGGTGATGGTCGCCTCTCCTGTCGGTAACAAGAATGAACTGTGCTCGCTCATCCATCGCTCCACCATCGCAGTCATCAGTCCTCGATGTGCCTGCACTGGCTCTAATCGTGACACATGCTCTAAGCCCAGGATCTCTAACACCAGTAGCTCCTCTGCATCCAACTGTCTCACTAGCCGCAAATCTCTCGGATGGGGCTCCCGTGATAGTAATGGCGGTAGTACATCCTGCATCATCCATTTACGCTTGTCAGTCCATTCCGTTAATCATTCATATCCAAATCTGCCTATCTATCTGCTATTTTCTCCTACACTTATCATATGCGGTTCACTTTACCACAAGTGACCTCTTTCTGCTCATTAGCGACCCCTTTCACCATATGCGCCTCTGTTTTGCCTACATGCGAGCTCTTTTGCACATGCGCTCACTGTTTTCCTAAACGCGACCACTATTACCATATGCGTTCATCCTTACTTTACCTGCGAGCCCTATCCCACATGCGAGTCTTTTTACTCCAAAAGCGAGCCTTTTTCCTATATGCGCCTATTTTCTCATCATAAGCGAGCCACCTCACACTAAGCGACCATTTTCGCCCTATATGCGCGCTATCTACCATATGCGATCTATTCGTAGTCCTAAGCGAGCTCAACTACCCTATGCGACTACTATCTGCTCATAAGCGACTAGTTTTTATCTACACGCGCATTTCCGCCGCTCTTTTCCCGCCGACAGGATGCGACCACTTTTTTCCTAAGCGACCTACCCGCGCCTATAAGCGACCTATCTTACTCTAAGCGACCTCTACTCCTACATAAGCGACCTCTATGTGCCAGGTCCTAAACTAGTCGCTTTTGGTGACGTGTGTGAATTAATTACGCTTCTAGGCTATTAAATGCACGCTTTTGGGAAAAGTTTTGGGACATACCGGTGCGCCTGCTCCCTCTGGTCGTCCATGTGTCCTCACTCGCTCCGCACGATGATCTCTGCGTGGAATCACCATCCCGCTAGCTCTGCTACTCTCACTCTCAGGAGCTCTGGATTTCTCTAGGTTTCTAAGCACAAATGAGCACAAATGAGCCTATTTGCCCTTGCAGCCCCTACTTATAGCCCTTCTCCAAACCCTAATTCTTCTATACCACAGCCTATTTTCTTCGCATTTGCCCTCTTTTCTGCCTTTTCTTCTATCGAGCGCCAACCCAGTCTTTCCTGGTTCGCCTGGCTTACCTCTCGAGGGGGCATCACCTGCCAGTTACACTGGGGCATAACTTGTTTATCGAACATATCTCACATCTTCTTTGACACAACGTTCTATCGAACATTGTATCAAAGAGGGGCAAAATGTAGACACCCAAATTTGTCCATGTCTAGCGACACCTTGTTAAATCCCTAATCCATTATCCAATTAATTAAATAAATTTTATTTATTTAATTAAAATCCCATTCTCATTCACTTAGCCAATTAATTAAATAAATTGTATTTATTTAATTAATTTCCACATCATGTCTTATCTCATTTTATGCATTTATCATATTAATTAAATAAATTTTATTTATTTAATTAATATCCAACTCATATCCCACTAATTCAAATACTTTATTTGAATTAAGCCTTTATCATTTATCACATTTCAACACTTGTCCATTTCCCATTTATCATGTGTTGTAAGACAACTTTCATTTAAAATCCTTCACATGTACAACTAATTGGACCTAAATTTAGTAACTTTCAATCTTAGCCATTCACATAGCCTTTGAATCTCCACCGTTGGTTGATCTTGGTTGAGTCCTATATAAACAGCCTCTCATTCCATATGAGACATCCAGAAATCCAGAGATCCAGAGATCCAGAAATCCAGAAAGCCAGAAATCTAGCAATCCAGAATTCATATAGTATCTAGCAATCCAGAATTCATATAGCAACTCCATTATCATCTTGAGCATTCGAGCATTTGAGCTTTTATCATCCATCAATGGCAGCTTTCAGCTTTGTGATTGTTCATTATTGAAGAAGCAGTCCACATTTCCCTCTCAAACAAGGAATCGCACGGTCTAGGTGATGTTATGCTTGCATTGCATTGTTCTTTTGGCTTCATTTAGATTAGATTCCTTGATGATGGTAGGGTTAGGGTTTCATGACTATGTCTGATCTTCCACACCTGACTTTCACCTATCACATTTTCACAACTTTATCTAACTCAATCCAGACCTGATATAATGCATGTAGTTTGTCTTGTGGCAAGATTTCAAGAAGATCCTAGAGAGTCTCATGTAATAGCAGTTAAAAGAATCTTGACGTATTTGAAAGGCACATCAGATCATGGCTTGTGGTATCCAAAAGACAATGATTTCACCCTCAGTGCTTATATATATGTAGATTGGGCTGGAGATATTAATGACAAGAAAAGTACAAGTGGAGGTGCCTTCTTCTTAGGTAATAGATTGGATTAATGGTTGAGAAAAAAATAAGATTCAATCTCCTTATCCACTATAGAAGCAAAGTATATTGCAGCAGCATGTTGTTGCACTCAAGTGTTATGGATGAAGTAGACATTGAAGGACATAAGAGTTGTGTATGAAGATCCAATTGCAATCTTTTGTAACAATAAAAGTGTTATAAACATCTCAAAGAACCCAATGATGCACTCAAGAACAAAGCATATATCTATAAGGTATCACTTTTTGAGAGAGAAGGTGACAGAAAATGAAGTCAAGATGGAATACGTGTCTACAAAAGACCAAATTGTAGACATTTTCACTAAGCCTCTACCTAAGGATACCTTTGAGTATCTCAGGGAAAAGTTAGGGGTTATTACCCCTCCTGCTCTAAACTAAGATGCATAGGAATGCATCAATCCAGTGGCGCCTAGAGCCTCATTCATTGATCTGGATTGATGTTTTGAGAGATACCTCTCAGGGGGAGTAGCTAGATGGTTCTAATATGAGTTCCTTTAATAAAGAAAGTTTTGATAGTAGAGAAAGTTTAGTCTGATCAGAGCAGCAAAGTGCAAGTATGTGCCCTTTGCCATTGATGTCAAAGGGGGAGAGAAATCATGTGAAAAACTCAGGGGGAGAAAGAGTGCAGATGTATAAAGAGAAAGGGGGAGAATCTTGTCTTGATGATCATTACGATTTTTCACATCATATGTTTCCATCAATGACAAAGGGGGAGATTGTTGCAAGTATGTGCCTAATCGGTGTTGTCATTGATGTCAACATATCTGTGTTGTCATTGATGTCAACTATGCTCTTGTTTTGATGTTTTCTTGTAATGAATTAGATGCTTTGCATTGGCCTATGTAAGTTTTGGAGATAATGAGTAAGTGATCCTAATATTGAGTTTCTAAGTGCTCTTGAGAAAATTTGCTCCTCTGGTGGAAATAGTGTATAGAAGAGTGTCTTTGTTCAAAGAAGAACAATCCAATAGATTGATCCGCATTTCTTGTAGAATGAATATCCTTCTCTATGGATTGGAAGTTATTTAGAGGCATGTCTGAAGATGTTATATCTCAAGTTTGAGCCTCCAGTATGAAGATTTGAGATATTCCTATTCACCAGAGTAAAAACTATGTTTCTATGGATTCAGTGGTGACAGGGAGAAAGTATTTTGCTCTGCATTCCTCCGCATTGAAGTATTATGATCTGTGGTTCTAGAGTCAAGTCTAGGATGATGATAAGTATCTTTAAATCTAATGGTTCATGATTTGGTGCTCTGCAAGCTATCTTTTCTCTATGACAGTAGCTGACAGTGTTGTTTATGTGCTCTGGTTTGAAGAATCTTCTTGACAGAGTGGTTAGAGATTGTACGGTTGTTCTTGGTGATTAAAATGCACTTGTGGATGTCTTCTAATCGTGTTCCTACCTTTGGATTGGTCTGTAGAGAGAAATTTGGATCGTGGGTGAAGTTGTTCGTAGAAAACTTAATGTTAACACTAGTCTTGGCTGACTTGGTTGTTTTCATTACTTGCAGAGATCCATTGATGATTGTGGAAGCATGTCATGACGTGGAAGATTGCATTTAAGTCTTAGCTAAGGCATAACATGATCCGCATACATCTTTACCTTAGCAAATTTTGTTTAGGTCCAGACCTATTTCTGTGTATGTTTGTAATGCCGACCTTGGAGATTGTTCCAATGATTGATGAATGTAATGCCGACCTTGATGTACATTCCAAGGTTGATGAATTGTATAAAAACATGTAATGTAGCTGTGAAAAAGATGTCCTTGTGCAAAAATGAAAAGATAAGGAAAGAGGTGTAAGAAGAGCAAAGCAGAGGAGTTAAACTTTGCTTCAATGGAACTGAACTCAGGCATGGAGTAGATGCTATCAAATCAGTTCACCACCCTTTGGCAGTGAGCCCTAACTTTTGTAGTGAGCATTTTGGACAATGAGCCCTAAGGCAGTGAGCCTTTGATTTTTGGTATTGATATAACATATATATCATTGTGGGCTAACACCCACCGTGGTTTTCCCTTATAGGGTTTTCCACGTAAAAAATCTGGTGTCTCATGTGTTGATTACGTTGTTGTGTTGATTTTTTCAATTCATGCTTTTATGGTGTAATCTGAATAACAATAAACAAGTGTTTGATGTGTTAATGTTAATAAGAGGTTAAAGTTTTTGGAGACAACTGATTCACCCCCCTTCTCAGTTCTCTGGTGCATTTCAACAAATCCATCTTGAAAAGTTGATCACTAAGCATTCATGTCACTTAATTTCCACAAAAATAATAAAAAATGTAAAAAAAATCAATGTGTAGAGGAAGAAGCATTGAACAATCATATATTTTTAAATTTGGATAAATAGATCAAAAAATATTTAAAAAATAATAACACATGTATTTGAAGCATAGAACAATCATATTTTTTTTCAAATTTGGATAAACAAATCAAAAAATATTTTCAAAAAAGCAATACATATGCATTTGATGTATATAAAAAAATCACTAAAAGTAAATAAAATAAATACCTGGGTAAGTGTAGGATCATGATGGGCCAAACACTACCCCTAAGCGGCAATATAAATGTAAAAAATAGACTTAAGTAACTTCATGTCAAAAATTGAATGAGTTATCTACACGATCTAGAAATAATGTAGTAATAAAAGTTGTAATAAGTTGAGTGTAGTTTATGGGCAACTACTTTTTTTAAAAAATTTTTAAAAATAGTTTGGTAAAAATTGGATATTTCAATGAAGCACTACTAAAATTTTCAAAAAAACATAAAAGTAGGTGTCATTCTAGCCAACCTAAGTATGAGAAAAAGATAATATTTTTCCTCCATCAATTGGATTTAAGTAAAGGACACATGAATGGATGTGACGCGTATTTTTTTGAAATTTTTAAGTAAATAAATAATTTTTTATGAATTTTTTATTGTGACTTTTTAAAATATTAAAAATTAATTTTCCAACCAACCTAACTTGGTAAAAAATATATGAAAATCAAAAAATTTAAATTTTAATGTATACCCAATAAATCCTAGAATGTGACGCATCTTTTGGATTTAAAAAAGGATTAATATGTTGAAAGTTATGGATGTTTTTCAATATGTATATCTATTAGGAAATTAGACATAGCATATGTATAAAATTAATAATAATTACCTCTTAAAAGTATTATGAAGTGCATATTATATTTTTAGAATCTTAAGAGCTTCCTCTATAAACCCTTTTCATTTTATTAAATTTAGTTACAAAAAAACTTGTTAGCTTCAAGGATGAAATTGTGGAAAATTTCAGGATAACACTAAATGGGTGGTTCTACATGTTTCTTTGGCAAGTTTTGGGACTCCAGCTTGCCTAAATATGAGGTAATCCCAAGGCATATTTTGAGGGAATCCATATTTGAGCTAGAAATATTAACACCCTTTCCATCCAAATCTAGCCCGATGAAATTATGTGAGCTTACTAGCCCGATGAAGGTTCATAAACCAAGTTATTCCTTTTCAATGATCAAAACCTCTTGGAACATGGATATACCATGGATGAATCATTATAAAAAATATCATCCAAACCACAAGACCTGATATGCATTTGTGGTGATGTGCGGTGGATTCTTCTGTGACTAATTGGTGACTTAAAATATACAAACAAACAAATAAAGTGAAAGCAAATGTTTTGTTCGATGCAACCACCCTAGGATGCTCTTGCATTAGACAATTGGGGCTATCTAAAAAGTGAGTCCCTCATTTTCTAGTGGCTAAAGAGAAACCAAGAAGGTCTACCTTAGTTTTGGAAATCCAACTTGAGTCTTCATCTAGCCTTCCTCTCCATTTCACCAAATGTTCTTCATACTGCTTGTTCCAAGTGCTCCTTCCAATTTTGCTATCCAATATTTCCTCAATCGCCTCCTTTTGTTTGTGGTATCTACCTTTTCCATTATATTTTTACACTACTTTTTATTGATTCTCCTTTATGATATTGATGTTGATTTTCAATGTTGAATACTAGAAACATGTCCATTCCCTTCGATAGCTCTACTTCATATGCATTGCCTGAATCAAATCTATTCACAATTCTACAAGGGCCAAACTTCATCTTCAATTTATTGTATGTTCCAACCGAAAATATTTCCTTTCTGAGGTATACTATCACTTCATCTTCAATCATAAATTCTTTGTGTTTTCTTGTCTTATCAACATTCTCCTTATACCTATCATTCATCTTCTCCAAGTGACCTTTTACTTCCACATGTACTTCTTTCATATGCTTTGCAAATTCCTTTGCCTCTACACTCCTCTTGTCTTTGTTATTGATGTCCCTTAACTCTAACATGTTTCTTGGACTATTGCCAAATACAATCTAGAATCATGTTTTCCTTGTACTCATATTTACTAAATTGTTATATGCAAACTCTGTTTGTGATAGAACCATATCCCAATTTCCTACCTTCTCTCTAACTAAATACCTCAATAAATTGCCTAAACTCCTATTCACTACCTCTATTTGTCTATTGGTCTATGGGTGATATGTAGAACTAAATTTTAAATATGTCTTCATCTTCTTCCACAATGTCCTCTAAAAGTACCCAACAAATTCGTATCCCTATTTGAAACTACTTAGAAAACTATGCAATTTCACAACTTCTCTAAAAATAGGTTAGCTATATGTACCACATCATTACTCTTCTTATTGGTGTAATCCCCCCTTAAGTACAACTTAGGGAGAAATGAAAGACATGCAACTAATGCAAGAATGGGTCCTGGCTATAAGGCCATATTAGGTACTCATGAACAACAAGAATCTCTCATAAGGTGGAGAAAAGGAGAAAAACCCTGTGGGAAAAAATCCCTCTCCAAAAGAGAGAAAAAACATGCAAAAAACATGCAAATAAATATTTACAAGTGATGGAAGAAGGGCTCCAACTAAGACCCCCCAAGAACTAAATCCATCACAAGAATACAATCATGAGCCCCCCTTAAGTGCAACTTAGGAGGAAATGAAAAATAGTATTCCATTGGATTCAAAGCAGCTGGAAAATGTGGATTTGTTTTTTGTTTGGCTGAATTTGGTCTCAGGAGGCCAGATTTGTGAAAGTTTCAGGGGGTGCTTTTTTTTGGGATCCAGAGGAAAGCTATTTTTCAGAGCGTTTTGGGCCCAAACGGACCTCATCATCGCACTTAGAAGGCCCAAAAACCTTAAAATCAATTGTAAAAGCATTAGAGATTGTTCTTCATCCTCCTATTCAATAACAGTTTCGCAGTGGATTGGAGACATTTGAGTAGCTTTCAAGAGCATCATTGTTGTCTTTGGATCATGTGCAGAGTTCAGAGACATTTATCCTTCTTCCTTTATATTCCTATCTAGAATGGGAAGACATTATGCACATATCTGCAGTTCTATTTCTTCCCAAGGGGAGGAATGGTGTTCGACATTCATGGGTCTTCATCTTTATTCTATGTCGAGCATCTTCTAGCACTACAGGAGTCATCTTGAGGAGCGTCTGCATGGTCTCTCTTCTCATCTCTATTTTGGGAGGGAGCATTTCCTCGCATGGGGTTTCATCCTTCTCACTTTTGGGGGGGTCATTAGACCTTCTCTCTTCTTCCTCTCTTATGAGGGGGCACTCATGATTGTACTTTTGTGATGGATTCAGTTCCTGGGGGGGTCTTAGTGTTAGTCCTTCTTCCATCACATGTTCATGTACTTGTATTTTCTCTCTTTTGGAGAGGAGTTTTCTCCCACTAGGTTTTTCTCCTTTCTCTCCACTTTATGAGAGATTCTTGTTGTTCCTGGGTTCCTAATATGGCCTTGTAGCCGGGACCCATTCTTGCATTAGTTGCATGGTTTTCATTTCTCTCTAAGTTGCACTTATGGGGGGGCTGTTGTTGTAATTAAATATTTAATTACACTTTATTAAGTTTACTTAGGGCTAATTTTAGTCTTAGGTTATTCTTAAGTCATTAGGGTTTTTCTCTAACTTGCAAATATAAAAGCAAGTTCTCACATGTAATTCTAGAATCCATTTCATTAATTCATCTAATATTATGCAAATTATTTCTAGAAGAAGGACTAACACTAAGACCCCCAAGAACTGAATCCATCATAAAAGTACAATCATGAATGCCCCCCAATAAAAAAGGAAGAGAGAAGGTCTGATGACCCCCCAGAAAGTGAGAAGGATGAAACCCCATGCGAGGAAATGCTCCCTCCCAAAATAGAGATGAGAAGAGAGACCATGCAACCACTCCTCAAGATGACTCCTACAGTACTGGAAGATGCTCGACACAAAATAAAGATGAAGACCCATGAACGTCAAACAACATTCCTCCCCTTGGGAAGAAATAGAACTATAGATGTGTGCATAATGTTTTCCCATTCTGAATAGGAATATATAGGAAGAAGGATAAATGTCTGAACTCTGCACATAATCCAAACAAAACAATGATGCTCCTAAAAACTGCTCAAATGTCTCCAATCCACTGCCAAACTATGACTGAAGAAGAGGAGGATCAAAGAACAATCTCTAAAACAGATGATGGTGATGCAACTCCATAGAATCTGTCATCAAAGAGAAGGCAAATGTCCTCAATGTGGTCCTCCAAATTTGCAAGATGGGACTCTACAAACAACAATGATATATCTGGTAGATATGTGTCCCAATGAGCTATCTCTAGAAGACTGATAATGTCCTGTTGCAAAGTATCTAATGTAGCAACAGGTAATACATATGTGATCTCGATAAGAGGAGAAGGAGAAGCAAGTGAAGTCTCTATGTCATCTGAACTAGCAAGACCTATCAAATATGCAAGCTCCTCAACTGTATCATCATCAAAAGGTATGCAATCTACATCATCAAGGGGTATGTGGCAATCCATAGCAGGATCATCTGGGAATGGAGAGATATGTGGGTCTCCAAGATCTCCCAAATGCTAGTCCAAAGAGTGCGTGGACACTCAATATGTGAGATAGTACACATAGTGTCAAAATCAACACTAGAACCAATCAATCCTACAATATGATCAATACAATTTCCCCATACAGATTTCCTCTCAGGTGTATCTGGTTCAGGTATGAGTCCATAAGAGATAAGGAAAAAGATTAAGCCACCTGAGATGTGTCAAGATGCCCTTTTTCCAAGACTCATAATTATCCTTACCCAATGTTACCATAAAAGGGTGAATAGCAAAACCCATGATATCTCCTCAAATCAATCAGATCAGAGATCAACAATCTGAATATGTATTAATGTTGATAAATGAAGCCCAACAAAACAAATAGAACTTCTCCAGGTGTCAAAATGTCTAGAATATCAAATAGAATCCATAAAACTGACAAACTAAATAAAGCATACCTAGGGATGAATCTAAAAAAAGTACATGGACGGCTGTGTAGAGCTTCTCAATACCTTTCCAATGCCGCAAGAATCGCGAAAATTGGAGATCGTGGCAAAAAGATACAAGCTCGAAAGACAAAAAGATGATCTGGACTTCAAACAGAAATAAATTGTACCAGTAGAAAAATCTAGAAAATAATGCCTGTACCACTAGATTGTGCTCAGAACCAACTTTCTGACACCTATTTTTTTGCGAAAATCTGACTTCGTTTGCCCAAGTTATGGCAAAAACAAAAAGATCCCCCTGAAGCACAAATTTGGGCAAAAAAAGCCTCCTGCTACTAAATATGGTGAACTGTCACCAAGTTTGAATAAAAAATACCAAATCTGGCGAGGCTACCAAAATATCCACTAGCTATGGTGTAGGCCCAAGTGGGAGATGCGCTTTGGGAGAGGTGGTTTTTATTTTTATTTTTTGGTAAAATGTTTTTTGTTTCAAAATGCATGAAGGCCTTTTAGGCCGAATTACATGGGGGATGGGGGGCCACGTAAGCCTCACCCCAAATCTTTGACGTGAGGTATGGTGCCCTATGGCTGTTGTAGGTCTGCCCTAGGGTACCCTATACAGGCCTGCGCAGGGGTAAATCCCCTTGATTTTTTTTCACAAAAAAAAATTTACACAAAACAATTTTATGTAATAAAAACTACGACTTACAAAAAAAAAATTGATTGAATTTTTTTTACAAAATTTTTAATATCGCAGATTTTTTTTTTTTTTTGGAAAATAGTACCTCGTACTACGTGTTGGGAAGGTTGTACGGCTTGTCTCGCAAAAAATTTTGCTCCAAATGAGCCCGAGGCCAATTTTGATGATTTGATAGTTGATCCTAAGGTTTTTTGGGCCTTCTAAGTGTGATGGTGAGGTCTGTTTGGGCCCAAAACACTCCGAAAAATAGCTTTCCTCTAGATCCCCATAAAAAGCACCTATTGAAACCTTCATAGATCTGGCCTTCCGAGACCAAATTCAGCCAAACAAAAGACAAATCTACCTTTTCCAGTTGCTCTGAATCCAATGGAATACTTTGTTTTACCCAAAAATACACCCAGCAAATGGCTCTTGCTCAAATTTGTCTCCAAATTTGAGAAGGAGCTTGTAGATTTTCTCTGATAATAAAGGCAACAGGTGTGATGAGGCCTTTGGTACATTATGTTAGTTGATTTCACCTGATCTACTCTTTCATGTTGATTCTTGCTCAACACCAAATGAAGTATGGGCCCAATTAGAGCTTTTGTTTGGCAAGCAGGATATTTTGAAGAGTTTTCAATTGGAGAATGAGCTTATTGGTTTGAATCCTACATATTTTGATAGCATCTAGGACTTCTTCACCAAGCTCAAATCCCTCAGGTTGCAGCTCACACAGTGTGATATTAAGAAAGAGGACACCCAGTTGATTCTCTCCATACTTGCTAAGCTTGGTTCAAATTATTCTATTTTTGTCTCCACATTCTATGCTACCATGGATGCTCTTGGAACTAAATTCACAATGCCTTCACTTGATGACTTTGATACATCACTCACCAGGGAGAAGGCAAAATTGGTTCAGATGGGCACAATGAAGTCTACAAAGCCTCAGGCACTTCTTGCAAGTCAAGGCACCAAAGATGAAAAGGCTTCAAGTGGTAAGGAAAAGAAATAGAAACCCAAACACCATGAGCAAGGCAAGGAGTCTACTTCACATGTACCTCCTATTTCATCTTCATCCAACAAAAAGGAGCAATCCAAGGAGCTACCCACATGCAGCCATTACAAGAAACGTGGACATGATGATACCATTTTCTACCGCAAGCAGATAGATGAGATGAAGAATCTTGTTAAGAAACTCAGTGTTGGTTCTCCTTTAGCTTTGATTTCTAGTTCATCCTCTTCTACTCCTTCATCACATCAGTCAGGATCTACTGAGATATGTCATGCCGGTATTGCTAATAGAGCTAACAAATACAAAGGTAAGGCACTTTGTGCCACTACATCTCATGGATCCAACAAATCGATTATTGACTTAGGAGCCTCTCACCACATGGCTTCCACTTTGACTATGTTTTCTACTTTTGAGCCTTGTGATATACCACCAATCTTGATGGGTAATAATAATTACATGAAGGTGATAGGAAAGGGAGATATTGATATTGGAGGGGGTACTTTTCATGATGTATTATGTATGCCTTCCTTATCACATAATCTGCTTTCCATCTATCAGATTACTCATAGTGGTGCAGGGAAAACTATAGAATTCACACCTGATCTAGTTATCATTAGAGATTTGGAGACCATAGAGATTCTTACTACTAGGGTGGTTGATCATGCATCTTGGTTATATACCTTTTCTGATTTTTCTCCAGATGATGGTTCTGATCCTTTGACTGTTGATCACACTTCTTGTGAATATTACTTCTGAGAAGAAGTTTGGGTATTTGAATCTTAGTATTCTTTCTACTAATTCATTTTTACATCATGGTGCCCTTCATTCTTCTTCTCCACATCCTGTTTCTATTGAGAGTGATGCTTCTTTGGTTGAGCAGGATGATGATACTCTTGAGGGCTTGCAGTCCCTCTTTGCTAACAGTCATGGCACTACTCTTGTCAGTCATATTCTATCTTTGGAGACACTTGATTCAGAGGTTCCATTTTGTCCTCAGTTGTCACCTTCATGGATTCAGCAGGTTGTTCCTGATTTTGTTGTGGCATCTTCAGATTTTGACATGTGGACACTCAACCAGTATTCAGAGGTGTTCATATTGAGGCCACCTACTTCACAAGTTTTTTAGTATTCACAGGTTGTTCTATTTCTTTCTAAGGGAAGACATGTGATTTGAAATAAGTGGATTGGCTTTTGCATTTGTGTTCGAGCATCCTCTTCTACTTCTAGAGATTCTACAGTGTTGGAGGATCTTATTGCCTCTATCTTTCCCTCTTATGGGGGGGCTCATGATTGTATTCTTGTGATGGATTCAGTTCTTGGGGGGTCTTAGTTGGAGCCCTTCTTCCATCACTTGTACATATTTATTTGCATGTTTTTTCTCTCTTTTGGAGAGGGGTTTTTTCCCACAAGGTTTTTCTCCTTTTCTCCACCTTATGAGAGATTCTTGTTGTTCATGGGTACCTAATATGGACTTGTAGCTGGGACCCATTCTTGCATTAGTTGCATGTATTTCATTTCTCCCTAAGTTGCACTTATGGGGGGTGTTGGTGTAATTAAATATTTAATTACACTTTAATAAGTTTACTTAGGCTTATTTTTAGTCTTAGGTTATTCTTAAGTCTTGTTAGGGTTTTATTTAACTTACAAATATAAAAGCAAGTTGTCACATGTAATTCATTAAATCCATTTCATTAATTTATCCAATATTGTGCAAATTATTCCTCTTTGTTTTTTCTCTTGTGGAAGGCAAATCTTAGGTTTTGTAGGTGATCTTTGTGGCTTGAGTTAATTATCAACTTCAACACTTCTTACATGGGATGAAATGCATCATTTTAGAAATTCTATATGAACAACTGCAAATATTGAATCATTCCCTCTTTGTGTTCTTGGCAAGCCTAATACAAAATCCATACTTATGCCCTCCCAAGGTCTCTCTAGTACTGGTAAAGGCTAATACAAACCAACATTTTGATTACTCCCCTTAGTAATTTGGAAAGCCCTACAACCTTGAACAAATTTATTTACATCTTTGTATATATATAGACAAAAATAATTCACTCACCAAGGCAAATGTCTTATCCACTCCAAAATTTCTAGCTAAGCTACCGCAATGGTTCTCCTCAATCAGACTTTCCCTCATTGAACTCCTTAGTATACATAATGGGCTACCCTTGAATAAAATGTCATTCTAAATTAAATAATCCAATCATCTACTCCTATCCATGGTTACTGATTCATTAAATTCCTTCCAGGCCTCTATAAAATCTAGATTAGCTTCATACAAATGTTTTAGTTCTTCAAAACCAACTACTTCTACTCTCATCTCTATTAGTAGGTTCTATCTCCTACCCAATGCATCAACAACCTTGTTTAACTTCCCACTCCTATGTTTTAGCATAAAAGTATATCTTTTCATGAATTCAACCCAACACATAGTCTCTGGTTCAACTTACCTTAACTATTCAACTATTGCAATGCTTAGTGATCAATGTACAACACAAACTCCTTGTGCAATAAGTAATTCCTCCATTTCTTTAATGCTTGAACTATGGCATACAAATCCTAGTCATAGATTGAATATCTCCTCTTGGCATCATTCAACTTCTCACTAAAATATACTACTAGTATTCCTTGTTTGCTTAGTACTACTCCAATATCAATTCCACTTGTGTAACAATCAACCTAAAATAGATTATTGAAGTCTAATAAAGATAGCACTAGATTTTCTATTACCTTCTTCTTAACAAATCAAAGCTCTTGTTTGCTCATGTCATCCACTTGAATTCATTCCTATCTCCCCTCATTATCTTAGTTATTGGTGCACAAATACTACTAAAATTCTTGATAAACTTACTATAGAAACTTTCCAATCCATGAAAATATCTCACCTCGCCAATACTTGTTGGTGTAGGCCACTCCATAATTACTCTAACTTTCTCTAGGTCTATCTTCAAACCTTTAGTTCAGGTCAAAAATTCCTCCCTATGACAAGGATTTAAAAGACTGACAACAAATATGAGCTTCCTTGTAATCTTTAATCCGGGTGTGAAGATCGCTAATAATTATGTAAGGAAGCTAAGGTAGCAAAACAACTTCCTACACTAATCTTGAGGGGAGGGATGTGCACAAATTTTCAGATCTTTACAATCGTTATGGAAATAAACACAAATAGTAATCATACCAAAACATAGTAATTACGTGGGGAAACCCTTTCGGGAGAAAAACCCCCCACTCCAAAGCCGCCCAATATATTATTCAAGAATCAAAAAGATTACAATATACTTGCAGATTAATCTTTTACAGAAGTATAACCAACCAAAGATCTGGAGGCAACTCAACATCTATAAGACTCTTACACACAACCTCCATCTCAAGCTCTTGACATCTAGGAGATACAATACAGTAAACCATCAACGACAATTACAAAACCATGAGCCAAAACCACCCAAAAGTGGCGGCCAAATTATCTCCAATAAAATATACCTTATGATGTGCAAAATCACACACCATGTGTATCTCTCCCCTTTATAGCTCTTTTAAGTGTCCAACACATTTTCGCATTTCCCAAAACAAGAGGTCCAACTTTCAAAGGCCATAACTTTTGATCTAGGTTTCTGATTGACGAACCATTTGATGCGTTGGAAAGCTTGTGAAGATATCTATCAAGCTATAACCCACTTTTTTAGTTATGACAAATTTAGGCACATTTAGAGACCTCTAAGTGCCTCAAATATGTGTTTGAAACTTTTTTTCGAGAGTTTCAAAAAATAGAAACTTTAATATCTTGCAATCCAAGTATGATCTTGAGTCGAAACTCACCCAAGATGTTTACTTGGTAGTTCCACACCTTTTGGGAAAATTTTGGATCCATCCGTGCTCAAATGTAGAGTTACTAAAAATAGTAAGCCTTGCCATTTTTAGCACCTTTTGGAAACTTTGAAAGTTCTAAACCTTTTGGAAGTATAGAAACCTTTTGTAGTTGCAAGGTTGAGACACCTTTCCTAACATTCTCCCACTTGTTGAACACCTTGCAAGAGCAAAGGGAGTATCAACACCATGATTTAAATTCTAGGGGTCGAGAGACCCATAGACTCTGAGCACCATCTGAACTTCTCTGTGCTCATAGGCTTAGTTAATGAATCTACAACATTCATCACAGTCTCTACCTTAACTAGCTTCACCTTTCCATCTTCAACTATATCTCCATCAAAATGATACTGTACATCAATGTGCTTGGTCCTGGCATGAAATGTTGGGTTCTTAGCTAGGAAGTTCACACTCTGACTGTCACAATAAATTGTCACTGCACCTTATTTTATTCCAATATATAAACACAGTCTCTTAAGCCAAATGGCTTTTTTACAAGCACGTGTATCTGCCATATACTCAACTTCAATAGTGGACAAAGCAACCACATCATGTCACTTACTCATCCAACTAATTGCACCACCAAATAAAGTAAATACATAATCACTGGTGGATCTTCTGCTATCAACATCACTTGTCCAGTCTGAATCCACATAACCATGAATATCAAGGGAATGCATGTCTCCTATCAAATTACCATCATAACACAATGAATAGTCTGAGGTATCCCAAAAATACCTAAAGACTCTTTTAACTACATCCCAAAGAACTCTAACTGAATTAGACATATATCTAGAAAGAACTCCCACTACTTGGGCAATGTCTAGTCTAGTACAGACCATAGCATACATCAAACTTCCAACTACATTCTATTAAGGCACTCTTCTCATGTCTTCCATCTCTGATGGGGATGTTAGACATTGTGAAGTAGATAACTTCATTCCAACTGTAAAAGGAACACATAATGGTCTACAATCCTACATGTTAAACCTCTGTAAAATTGAATTGACATACTTACTCTAGTCAAGCCATAGTTTTATGTTCACTCTATCTCTTCTTATTTCCATCCCAAGAATGTGTTTAGCTACACCAAGATCTTTCATTTCACATTTAGCTGCAAGTTGAGACTTTAGTTCTAAAATCATTCCTTTCCCTTTACCAATAAATAACATATCATCAACATATAATGAAATAAATTGGAAACGATCACCATCAGATTTATAATAAATGTAGTGATCAAATTTAGAATGCTAAAATCCCAAACTCAACAAATATGTATCAAATTTTTGGTACCATATCCTAAGACTTTGTTTGAGGCCATACAAATATTTTTTCAATCTACAAACCAAATTACATTTACCTTTCACCATGTAGTTCTCTAGTTGTGTTGTATAAATATCCTCCTCCAAATCACCATGAAGGAAAGTCATTTTCACATCCATTTTCTCAACCTCTAGATCATAAGCAACAACAATAGAAACCAAGAATCTAATGGATGTCATTTTTGCAACAAGAGAAAATATCTCACCATAATCAACACCCTCAACCTGAGAGTAACCTTTCGCAACCAACCATGCTTTGTACTTCTCAATACCTCCATCTGAACCAATCTTTTTCTTGAACACAAATTTGCAACCAATAGGTTTTCATCCTTTAGGCAATGGCACTAGGTCCCATGTATCATTCTTTTTCAAAACTGTCATTTCTTCATCCATAGCAATCTTCCAAGACTCTGCATCATTCATCCCTAATGCCTCTTCTACAGATCTAGGTTCATCTATGTTAGTATTCAAAGAAAAATACTTCTCCAGTCATCAAGTGAATACCTTTAAGGTGGTTGTCTATGCCTTGTAGACCTTCGAACAAGTTGAGTTGGAGGTTCTTCCTCCTCTTCTGAAGATTCAGAGCTAGATGATCTCTCCTCAACTTCGTGTCTATCTAGGGGCCTCAATTCAAATTTCTCAGTCATAGAAGGGAGTTGAATCACATATTTTTGTTCACTTTGTTCTAGCTATAATGTAATAGAAGAAGGCTTAGTTTCTCTAAAAATAATACTTCTACTATATATTACCTTCTATGCAACATGGTCCCAAAGCTTGTATCCTTTCACACCATAACTATGTTGAAATGCGCCGAACAATTGAGAGGGGGGTGAATCAATTGTCCCAAAAACTCAAACACTTCTGCACTTAAAAATTAATCACTTGTCCACAGTTATTATTATTAAACAATGAATGCATGAAATTAGAAACTTAAACACAAGTGACACCAGATTTTTACGTGGAAAACCCCAAGGTGGGGAAAAACCATGGAGAGGATTAGCTCTCAAAATATATTGCAATCTTTGAAAAATGATGTTCAGGCTTGGTCACTCCATGGGCCTAGAACATGCCGGCTCACTGCCATGAAGTACAACTAGGTCTAGTAGGCTCACTGCCTCAACCCTAAACCTAGAAAGATTACAATGAGGGTTGTTAAAGCCTAAGAGCTGTTAAACCCTACTAGCAGCTCACTACTAGGCTCACTGCCAAGATTAACATCTTCTTCATGTCTGAGATTAATACATTGAAGTACAATAGTTCCTCTGCTCTGCTCTGCCTTTCCACGTCTTTCCTTATCTTCCATCTTCACACAAGGATATATTTTCCACAACTCAATTACAAGTATTTATACACTTCATCAACCTTGGAATGATCATCAAGGTCGGCATTACAATCATCAACCATTGGAACAATCTCCAAGGTCGGTATTACAAACATTTACAAAATAGGTCTTGACCTAATTTAAAATTATGTAAAGGAAATGTAGTATAGATGTGTGTGGATCATGCCATGCCTTAGCTGGGACTCAAACATGATCTTCCATGCCACAATACACTTCTATAATATTCAAGAGATCTCTGCAATCATTGGAGTTAACCAAGTCGGCTAAGACTGGTTTCACGCTACGTTATCTGGGAATAATCTTCAAACATGATCTCAATTCCTTAATGAAAACCAATGTAAAGGTAGGAACATGATTAGGAGGTATCCACAAGCACGTTGAAATCACCAAGAGCAACCACACAAGCTCAAACCACTTTATCCATGGGATTCTTCACACCAGAGCACATGAACTTCACTATCTTCAATTGTCATAAAAGAAAGATAGCTTGTGGACCACCAAAACATGAACCATTGCAATTGTAGGTACTTATCATCATCCTAGACTTCCCTCTAGAACCACAGAGAAAAACACTTTAATGCGAAGGAATGCAGAGCAAAATACTTTCTCTCAGGCACCAGTGAATAATCAGAAAAAGTAGGTTTTACTCTGGTGAATGTAATGCACTCAAGTCTTCATACTAGAGACTCAAACTTAGGATTTAGCATCCTCAGACATGCCTCTAAATAACTTCCAATCTGCAGACCAAGATCTTTAGTCAACAAGAAATGTGGAGAAATCTTCTAGACTGTTCTTAGTATGCAACTCATTGTCTTCACTGTGATTCACTGTTTACTTCCTGATTCTTCTGGAGGGGCTAATTTTCTCAATATCCTCAACATATAAGGCTTCTAACCAAATAACAAAATAAGATACAATTGACACCAATGACAACAAAGATATTTTGACATCAATGACAACACCGATTAGGCACATACTTGCAATAATCTCCCCCTTTGTCATTGATGGCAACATATGATGTGAAAAACTGTAACAACCATAAAGACAAGATTCTTCTTGTATCTCTTTACACATCTGCACTCTTTCTCTTTTAGTTTTTCACATGATTTCCCTCCCCCTTTGACATCAATTGCAAAGGGCACATACTTGCATTCTACTATTCTGATCCAATCCATCTTCTAAATTCTCTTCATCTGACTACTCCCCCTGAGAAGTAGCCCTTACAGACATCAATCCAGATCTAGAGATGGATTTTTAGGTACCTCGAGACTGATGCACTTCTATGCATCTTAGTTTAGAGCAAGAGGAGTGATAACCCCTAACTTTTCTCTGAGATACTCAGAAGTATCCTTAGGTAGAGGCTTAGTGAAAATGTTTGCAATATGATCTTTTGTAGATATATACTCCAACTTGACTTCATTCTCTATCACCTTTTCTCTCAGAAAGTGATATCTTATGGATATGTGCTTTGTCATTGAATGCATTACTAGATTCTTTGATATATTTATGGCACTTGTATTATCACAAAAGATTGCAATTCGATCTTCATACACAACTATGATGTCCTTCAATGTCTGCTTCATCCATAACACTTGAGTACAACTACATGCTGCTGCAATAAATTCTACTTTTGTAGTGGACAGAGATATTGAAACTTGTTTCTTGATTATCCAAGATACCATCCTTTTTCCTAAGAAGAATGCACCTCCACTTGTACTTTTTTTGTTATCTGCATTAGTGTATGCACTGAGAGTAAAATCATTATCCTTTGGATACCATAAACCATAATCTATTGTGCCTTTCAAATATCTCAGAATTCTCTTGACTGCCATCACATGTGACTCCTTAGGTTCTGTTTGAAATCTTACCACAAGACAAACTGTATGCATTATATTAGGTTTGGTTTGAGTTAGATAAAGTAATCCTCCAATCATAGATCTGTACCCTTTTTGATTTGCCATAGGTGAATCATCATTTTTTCTCAACTTACAACCAGTTACCATAGGAGTATTTACCGATTAGAGTCTTCCATCCCAAACTTCTTTAACAAATCTTTCACATACTTAGACTGAGAAATAAAGATACCTTTATCTAATTGACTTATTTACAGACCTAAATAGAAATTCATCTCACCAAACATAGACATTTCAAATTCACTTTGCATTTCTCCAGCAAAAAATGTGCACATACCTTTATCGCCTCCAAAGATAATGTCATCAACAAAGACTGCAACAATTAGGATTTGTTTATTATTGATCTTGAAATAGAGATTGTTGTTGGTAGTACCCTTGCTGAATCCTAAATGTATCAAATACTTATCCAACCTAGCATACTAGGCCATGGAGGCGTGTTTTAATCCATACAATGCCTTCTTCAATCTGCATACCATGTCACCCTGATCTATTGACTGGAATCCTTCCTGTTGTTCAATATACACTTCTTCCAATTCTCCATTCAAGAATGCATATTTCACATCCATCTGATATACCTTAAAATCTTTGTAGGATGCAAATTCCAAAAACATTCTTTTTGGTTCAATCCTTGCCACTGGTGCAAATGTTTCCTCAAAATCTATTCCTTCAACTTGAGAGTATCCTTTGCATACCAACCTTGCTTTGTTTCTTACCACTTCACCATTCTCATTCATCTTGTTTCTGAAGACCCACTTGGTGCCAATTACATTTTTATCTACTGGTCTAGGAACAAGATCCTAAGTCTGATTCTTCTCTATTTGCATCAATTCTTCTTTCATAGCCTTTACCCAATTCTCATCATTGCAAACTTCATTCATAGTCTTAGGTTTAATCTTAGAAATGAGACAAAAATTTACTTGTTCTTCTGCAGTTCTTCTTATCGTCAGGATTCATTTGCTCTTATCTCCTATGATTTGATCTTCAAATGATTAAGTTTTACATCCATTGGTGTCTTGGTAGCACTTTCTGGAGCTTATTCCTCTTCATCTGAGTTGTCTTCATGCTGCACCACTTCTTTGCTTGCTGAAACATCTAGTTTATTTGATTCATATCCACTTGATTCTGGACACCTCTCCTTGCTTTCATCAACTTTGACATTTGCACTCTCAATGATCTTATTCAGCCTCTTATTATAGCACCAGTAGGCCTTGCTCTTGGTGGAGTAACCAAGGAAGATTCCTTCATCACATCTAGCATCAAACTTGCCTAGATCTTCTTCTCTTTTGACATAACATTTGCTACCAAAAACTTTGAGATATTTCACAGTAGGAACTTTACCATACCACAATTCATAAGGAGTCTTAGAACTGTTACCTTTGACTTGGACTCTATTTAGGATGTATACAATAGTGTGAATTACCTCTCTCCAATATACTTCTAGAAGATCAACTTCCTTCATCATGGTTCTAGCAGCTTCTTGAACTGTTCTATTTTTCCTTTCAACAACTCAATTTTGTTGTGGAGTTCTAGGTGCAGATAACTATCTCTTTATCCCATGTTCTTCACAAAAGAAATTGAATTCATTTGATGTAAACTCTCCTTCTCTATCAGACCTCAAACATTTGATCTTCAAATCCATCTCATTTTCAACCATTGCCTTAAATGCCTTGAACTTATCTAGAGCTTCTACTTTTTCCTTCAAAAAGGTAACCCAAGTCATTCTAGAATAATCATCAATAAGAAACATGAAATACCTGTCTCCTTGCAAACTTCTTACTCTGGTAGGCCCACACAAATTTGTATGCACTAGTTCTAGTAGTCCATCAACTGATTGGTCCTTGCTTTTGAAACTTGTTCTTGTTTGTTTCCCAAATTGACACTCCTTGCAAATAGGATTAGCAAGCTTCACAAGCTTAGGCAAATCTCTAATAGCCTGTACAGTACTTATTTTCATAATATTATCAAAATTGATGTGACACAACCTTCTATGCCATAGCCAACTTTCATCAGTCTAATCCAACAAACAACAGTTATCAATTCCTTTCAAGTGATAGATATTACCTCTGGTCTTCTTACCAGTTGCAATGACTATTCCGGAGCTTTCCCTGATCTTGTATCCATTATCCTTGAATCTTAAATCATAACCTTTGTCACACATCTGACCTACACTCAAAAGATTGTGCTTTAATCCTTTCACATACAAGACATCTTCAGTATTATGCTGGCCATCAAAAGAAATAGATCCTTTTCCACAAATCTTACCAGTTGTATCATCTCCAAACCTAACCAGTCCACCATCATATCTTTCCAAACTCACAAAATTACTTTTGTCACCATTCATGTGGTGAGAACAGCCACTATCAATAACCCATTCATCTTTGTCGTCAACAACCTGAGCAGCCAAAGCACTTTCCACTGGTTTTTCTTCCTTCACACAGCTAGCAAGATTAGTAGACATGGGTTCTTCCTTAATAGCAATAAACAAGCATTCATTACCAAAAGTACTAACATTATCTGGTTCACCATTATCTGATACTCCTTCATCATCATCAAAATCTTCAACATAATAACATTTCTTTTGGATCTTAGGCTTGTTCTCATATCTTTTTCTCAATTCTTTTAGGGCATCTAGAAGCAAAGTGGCCTACTTTACCACAGAAGAAACATTTAAAAGGTAATTTACCTTTAAACTTACTAGATCCTCTTTGCAGTCTATCCACAAAGTTGGCTTCAATTTCATAAAACTCATCATCAAATTCTACCTTGTACTTTTCTGATCTGGAGGTTTTCCCAGAAGTGTTGGCTTTGAAGATAGTCTCAACTTTTGGTAGGGCATCACCAAACTCTCTCATTTCAAAGGCAGTAAGCTTACCAAGTAATTGATCTCTGGCAATAGTTTTTACTTGCATAAATTCTTCAATTGTAGCTACCTTGTGACTATAGGCCTTTGGTACTGATCTGAGAATTTTCATCACAACTTCCTTATCACTGAGAGTTTCCCCCATAACTTTTATCCTGGTGACAAGTTCATCAACTCTTTGCATAAAGGCTGTTATGCTTTTATCTTCATTCATCTTTAAACTCTCATATTTCACTTTCAGACTTTGTAGCTTGGCTTCCTTCATAGAATCATCTCCTTCATATAGATTTTTCAACTTCTTCCATACCTCATTTCCAGTTTCAAGATCCACAACTTTCATTAGTACTAAGTCACTTAATGAACTTAACAGAGCATTTTTTGCTTTGACATCCACTTCATATTCTTTGATTTCATCTTTAGTCATCAAACCATTTTGAGGCATGGTGTATTTTGCTTCTGCAACTTTCCATACTTTGTAACGAAGACAAAGAAGATGGCTTTTCATTCATGCCTTCCAAAGAGCATAATTCATCCATCAAAATGCAACGCTTCCTTCTTATAAGATATTTTGGATCTTCCTCAAGCTGTTAGACTTTCTTCAAAGGAACCCTGCTCTGATACCAATTGTTGAAATGTGCCGAACAACTGAGAGGGGGGGTGAATTATTTGTCCCAAAAACTCAAACACTTTTGCTCTTAAACATTAATCACTTGTCCACAGTTATTATGATTAAACAATGAATGCATGAAATCAGATACTTAAACACAGATGCAACATTAAAAACAAGAGACACTAGATTTTTATGTGGAAAACCCCAAGGTGAGGAAAAACTACGGAGAGGATTAGCTCTCAAAATATATTGCAATCTTTGAAAAATGATGTTCAAGCTTGGTCACTCCACGGGCTTAGAACATGCTGGCTCACTGCCATGAAGTACATCTAGGTCTAGGAGGCTCACTACCTCAACCCTAAACCTAGAAAGATTACAATGAAGGCTATTAAACACTAAGGTCCGTTAAACCCTACTGGGAACTCACTACTAAGATCAACATCTTCTTCGTGTCTGAGATTAATACATTGAAGTACAATACTTCCTTTGCTCTGCTCTGCCTTTCCACCTCTTTCCTTATATTCCATCTTTGCACAAGGACATATTTTCCATGACTCAATTACAAGTATTTATACACATCATCAACCTTGGAATGATCATCAAGATATTACAATCATCAACCATTCGAACAATCTCCAAGGTTGGCATTACAAACATTTACAAAATAGGTCTTGACCTAATTCAAAATAATGCAAAGGAAATGTAGTATAGATGTGTGTAGTGTTAGCACTAATTTTGGTCTGGATCTGAGCACAGGATGTTGGAGGGTTTTTTCCTTTTTGGGTCCTAAGTTTCCTTGTTCATCGCTGTGATTTTCTCTATCGGCGAAACTTCTTTTTCGGTACTCAGATTTTGCTTGAACCATCTCTTTTGAACCATCGCGTTGAACCCTTTTGGTTCAAGGTTCAACGGTTCATGGGCTTAGGCTTCATCTTTTCCCATCAGTGAATTCTTTGTTCATCTGTGTTATCGGCGTTGAACTTCTCGATTGAACTTCTCTTTTGAACCATTGGGTTGAACTGGTTCAGGGTTCAATTGTTCAAAGCCTTATGATTTTGGTCTTATCAGCGTAACGTTCATCATCGGGTGGACGGTGGAGTGTTGGCTCGAGGGTTTGCCTCTGGCCGATGGAAGGTTAGTGGTTTGCAGGGTTGGTTTCGGTGTGACATGGACTATCGGGCTAACCGTTGGAGGGTTCACCGATATACAATGTTTGGCCGATGGATATGTTATCGGCGAGAGCTATATTATCGGCTAGTGTATTTTGTGGTTCGCCGATAGAGGGAGGTCACCCGGATGGTCTGGCCGAAGGGAGTGTTTTCGGTGTGACATGGGCTATCGGGCTAGCAGTTGGAGTATCCGCCGATGGAGAGTGTTGGGCCGATGAGGAGTCATCGGTGCGGGTCACACCGACAGGGGAATATGGAGTGGACCGTCGGCGAGACTATTGCTATCGACAGAGGGGTTTTGACCTCTGCCGATATCGTTTCTCTGGCCGATGAGGATTTGGGCGTTGTGTTCATCGGTGTAACGTGTGCGATCAATGAAGGAAGTTTTGGTCAGCCTGACGGAGGTATTCTCATCGACGAAGGTTTTGAAGGTGACTATCGGCGTGAGTTGTGTTGTCGGCAAGCGTGATTTTTGTTGTGCCGATGGTCTGTCTCTAGCCGACG
Source organism: Cunninghamia lanceolata (assembly GCA_027924645.1). Taxonomy (NCBI): domain Eukaryota; kingdom Viridiplantae; phylum Streptophyta; class Pinopsida; order Cupressales; family Cupressaceae; genus Cunninghamia; species Cunninghamia lanceolata. The sequence continues at coordinate 433,061 of BSBN01000441.1, read as the reverse complement.
AGGGTGTGTTTTGATGGCCATCGGAGAGACTTGGTAGATCAGGTGAGCTGTGGAATGCTTGGCCGATGGTCTATATCTTGGCGACAAGTGTGTTTTGCTTGGTCATCGGGGAGAGTTGGTCTATCGGCCAGGGAGGTTTTTGTGGCTAGTCCGATGGTAGTAGTCTGGCCGACAGGGAATTGCAATAGGCATCGGAGAGACTATTGATGTCGGCAGGAGGATTTGGGAGTGTGCCGATGGCTCGGGTCTTGGCGATAGGCTTTGGACAAAGGCTTATGCGTCGAGCGCGGCAAAAGTGCTCGACATTTGTTACACATGCGGCCATGTTTTTAAAATGATAAAGTTGTCTCCGCGGCACCAATGTGGGATTAATCTCCCTACATTTTTTGAACCTGTGGTAAACACGTTTTGGCAGGAATTTCTTTTTTGAGGTGCTGCGACAGTTTTCAAGCGGCCGCGGGTGGTTGAGCCATCAATGGTGACTGTAGCAGGGGCATGGGCGAGTTGTTGAACAGTCATGTACCCAATTTTTGGCATGAGGACTTCCAGACGGTGGCACAGGGCTCAAGGCCACCATTGTCTACTTTCTGTCTCTGCAGCAATAAATTTTGAGCACCATTCCTTCTGAGGACTGTATCTGGCAAATTTTTTGTCAAAGCCATGTAATTAATGCTGAGTACGCTTCTTTGGCTGTTATAAGTAGGAAGTGTTACTCATTTTAGGTTGTTGAAAGTTGAACATTTGGCTCTGTAATACAATACAGCTGATTTGGTTGCTCTGTACAGCAAAACCTGTGAGTTTATGTATCTCTTGTTGTACGTTTTTGCATGAATCCACTAATTTCATGGTTAATTCTATATGAGAAATGCTATGTTAGCATGTGTTTTGTTAATTCTGTCTCCAGTATTGCATGTATCTTTCTTCTGAGTCTGGATATTTAAGCAATGTTTGAGACTCTAGAACATAGAATTCCTGTGTTGAATGTCTGATCTCTTAACTTTTGCTCAAGGGGTAGATTAAATTATTCTCAGATTGAACATTGGGAAGGGTATACTGCAGTAGGGATGCCATAAGTATAGATAGCTTAACACTCTGTATTGGGAGATATCTGTAAGGCAGGTATCATATGTATCCCCCTGAAATCCAGTTTTAGTTGTTCATGCATATCATTCACAGGTGTATGTCTACTGACTCCAGGCCCTGGATAGGCACCGATCTAGCTTTGTCTTTGTGTTATATACCATGTCCAGCTTTGCATCCAAATATAAAATCAAAACCAAACTCTAAAACAACCATTAGGACATTAGAATTAGTTTTAGGATCCTCAGTCCTCTGTCTACAACTGCAAATAGGCCCAAAGCTAGCCCCTTTGCTCTTATCTTACAGTTTTGGTCTACTTACAGGAGGACTTATTTGCTTTCTGTCAGCATCCCAGCCTTGTATGTATATCCTCATGGATGTTGAGTAGGGAATACCCCCCTAGGTTTTGCAGAGCCTGAAGAAGAAGAGGAGATAAAATATGGAGTCTATCTCCTACACTGTTGGCCCCTGGCCCAGAGATCCTGTTGATCATTGATGGCTACCTTGTAGGGAAATCTGGGAATAAGCATCCAGTCTAGGAAAAAACCAACAGAAATTGGCAACTCTGCTGGGGATGGTGATTTGAAAATTGTTATTTTTGTCCTCCCTGGTGAAATATCTATGTGCCCATCCGAGTCACCAACAGAAATTGGTGACTTTGCTGGGGAGTTTGTGAAAGAACCCTGATTTTCAAAAGAAAACAGTTCCTAGTAATAGGTGGTGACTCTGAAGTAATCTCCCAACCAGTCAAAGTAAAACTTATATGCAGGGGAGAAGATCCCAACAAAATCCTTTATTTGAAGAGTTACCAGTAACAAGAAGAATGATGTACAGAAGAAAGGGAGCTGTCTCAGTCAGTCATGAGGGTTCCCCCAGAAAAAATGATGATATGCAAGATAACCCTAGGCCATTAGGATAGCATGTGCCTTACTTTTCAAATGCAGAAGCTGATATTCAGGGTGCATATGAGAGGCAACAGGGTGGTAGCGTGAGAATGAGGTCAGAGGTGTTCCAAGAACGCCCATTTCTAGACCCTAGTGAAAGGTTTGAAGAGGCAGAGTCTCTGAGGGATGATGAAGATGAAGATCAGAATATGGTAAAACCATCCTCCTCTAGGCCTAGCGAGGAAGAACTAGCTGATGAAATTAGGAGCTTAAGGGCCGAGTTCAAATATCAGCAGGCAATAACAATCAGAGATGACCTGAGGAAGAAAGTGCAAGCTTTAAGGGCTGCCCAAAATAATTCAATTCCTACCCTTGAGAATGCAAATGTGCAGAGACATCAACAGAGAAACGAAGTGCAACATCAGCATAATGATGAGAGACAAAATATGAATGATGCTAGGATACCACTGAACAATGTAAGAAACTAGAATGCAAACAGAAATATTAATATTAATCAGTTTGACAGACAGCCCATGCAGTTAGATAGATTCAGGCAGCTGGTGTTTGATGGTATTCCTGGGTATCCTAATCCCATTGATAAGCATCTAAGGCTGCAAGTGCCTAAATTTTCAGGAAACAACACAGTGTCAGGAGAAGATCATCTAAAGGCCTTTCAAAATGTCATGGATAACTTTGAGGTAGAGCATGAGGATGTTTTCATGAAGTCATTCATGCAATCCTTAGTTGATGAAGCCAAGGAATGGTATAAGAATCTGCCTGACCGGAGTATTTCATCATGGGATGATTTTAAAAGGATGTTCAAGGAGCAATATGGTGACAAAACTGACCCTAGCTTTTTTGTAAATGAGTTTACCAGTATCACTAAAGGGTCAAATGAGCAGGTTGCAGATTTTAATGCAAGATTTACTAAAGTGTTAAACAAATTGCCACATCACATGAGGCCAAATGAACCTATGTGCATAATATTGTATATCAATGCCTTTGATGCAAAAACTGCATATGGATTAAGAGATAAAAGTCCTGCTACTATCAGGGATGCTTTCAGAATTGCAGTAAATATTGAGAACAACAGGAAAGCATCAGGCAAGACTAACAAAAGGGATGATGTGAAAATTTTGCAGAATCCAAACAAGCCTCAGAACACTCAAGGTAATACATCTGCCCCTGAAGATAAGATAGACAAATTGGCAAATGTTGTTAAGGACCTAAGCTACAGACTAGCTAGAAGTGAAAAAGGGATAGGTCCTGATAGGCAAGTCTATCAAAGGCAGGAAAAGAGGCCATCATTGCATGATATGCCTTATAATACCAATTGGCATAATGGTAACCCTATATTCCCACATAACAACACAAATCAGAGGACTCAACATGTCAAAGAAACTCCTGATCCTCTAAAGAAAGCTGTAAATATTGTTGATGATACTCCATGGTGTATAATTTGTCAGATGCCACATTCACAGTCACAGTGTATGATTGCTCAGTCCTTGTGTGATAATACTACATCTTGTAATGAATGCAATGAGCCACATTATGTGCAAGATGATGATGTTAATATGATGTCCACAAATAATGGATACCCCATTTATGATGCTGATAAGAGTACAGATGATGGAATTCGGGCCTGTCAACAGGACTTTTATGATGAAGATGATGAAGAGAGCTATGTGTATGCTCAGAGCTCGCATAATTTTCTGAGTAACTTACAACAACCTTCTGATGAGGAAATTAGGGCCTTCACAGCTACAACAGTTGCTCAAGTCAAGAGTAACTACAATCTTAGAGGTAAAGCTCAGATAAGCAGCTTGCGTCAACCAAAAGATATTTCTGCAGGTCAGCCAGTGCATGGTCATAAGGGGATTGAATCACAAAAAAGGCAGTGGGGTAATAATAAATAGAATTTTAGACATAGAACAGGTTATGAATCTCAAGGACCAGAAAATAGAATCCCTCAGGCTGAAGATCAAAGCAAAGGTTCCCAAGACAAGAATGATGATCAGGGAACTATGAAAGTAAAAGCTAAATTAGCTCACGATAAAAACAAGATTGTGGAGCAAGCTACAACTGTTATACAAAATTATGCTTCATTTGATATAGCTCAAGTCCTCTCCTAGGTAAAAGTCTATGTTCCACTTATGGAACTGATGAAGGTTGAAGAGATCAAGAATAGGATAGTATCCCTAATTTCAGGGGTGCCTCTTCAAGCTAAACAAAATGTTCAGACCCAGGGTGAGAAACATGTCATGTATAATGAAGAAGATGAGGCTCCTGAAGTCTATTTAGGAGTGACCATTTTATGTATCCCTAGTTATAAATGGAAAAATAATCAGAAATTGTATGCTTGACTCTGGAGCATCTACAAATGTCATGCCTTTAGCTGTCATGCAACAAGCTGGATTAAAAATCGACAAGGCATGTGGAAAATGTTACGCTATGGATGCCAGAGAGGTACTAGTTATTGGAATCATGAAGGATGTAGATTTCAAACTGGCAGCATTTCCTGAAAAGAGATATAAAATGAATATAACAGTGGTTGACATCAAGCCACAGTATGGTATGTTGATGTCAAGAAGATGGGCTGCACTAATTGGTGGAAGTATGCAGCTGGACCTGTCATATGCCATGATTCCAATGAATGGCAGGGATGTTAAGCTAATCAGAGAACAAAGATCATCAGAGATAGTAGAAGACCAAGAAGCAGAGGAACAGATATGCTTTGTAAACACTGACTGTGATAATTCAAGGTTGTCTCGGATGATAGGGAAGATAAAGAGAAAAATGTCTGCATTAAAGAGCTAGACCAGCAGGGTCTTTGGACCATGTATTTTGATGGAGCTAGTGCAAAAGAAGGCTCTAGAGTTAGAGTTGTTTTCCTGTCTCCAACTAGTAAGCTCCTCAAATTTTCTTTCTTGCTGAGGTTTGTTTGCATAAACAACATTGCAGAATATGAGGCTTTAATCTTAGGCCTAAATATAGCTCTCAAACATGGAATCAAAATGCTAAGAGTATTTGGGGATTCTGAGCTGATTGTATCCCAAATTAGAGATAGGTATGCTTCAAAAAACAAAAGATTGAAACAATACAAGCATGCTGTTTGGGATACCATTGAACTATTTGATGCATTTTCAATAGGCTGGGTAGAGAGATCAAAGAATGTTATGGCTGATTTCTTAGCTAATGTTGCAATAAGGCCAGATGACATCACTCTGTCAGATGTTACAAATGTAGAAGTTAAAATCAGGCCTACAGTACCAGAAAATATATGCAGTTGGCAAGTGTTTGATGATGATAGGGACTTGTTAAAATTTTTGCACTGCATAGATGAATATGAGAATCAAGAAATTGATTTCCAAGCTTTTGTAGAGACTATAGATGGAAAAGAAACTCTTGTGGGGAAGGAGATAATTCAGTTGAAGACTAATAAAATCCCTAGAGGGTTAGTAGCTTTGGAAAGAGCTTTTGATAGTAGAGACAAATTGGTCACAAGGACATCTCCCACAAATAAGGAAGATTTAGAAGAGATAAATTTGGGGACATCTCAGGCCACCAAGAAGGTATACATTGGTAAACAGCTCAAACCACACATCAGGAGTATGCTGATTGCATTACTGAAAAGGTATAAACATGTTTTTGCTTGGTCATATGAGGACCTAAAAGCCTATAGGGAAGATCTATTCCAGCATGAGATCCCATTGAAGCCTGAAGCTAAGCCATTCAGACAGAGGCAAAGACCTATTAATCCTACCTTAGCTCCAAAGATGCAAGAAGAACTTAAAAAGCTTAGGGAAGCTGGAATAATTGTGCCAATCAAACATTCAACTTGGGTGTCTAACCTTGTCCCAGTCAGAAAAAAGAATGGTGATATTAGGCTTTGTGTTGATTTCAGGAACTTGAATGTATCCTCTTTAAAGGATAACTATCCACTGCCTAATATGGAAGCTATGTTGCAGAGAGTGACTGGTTGTGAACTCTTATCCATGATGGATGGATTTTCAGGTTATAATCAGGTGAAGGTAAAGGAATCAGAACAGTATAAGACTGCCTTCACCACTCCATGGGGAACTTATGTGTATGTTAGAATGCCCTTCGGACTAACAAATGTATGTGCTACATTTCAAAGAGCAATGGATGTTGCTTTTGTAGGGTTGATTGATTCAATCCTGGTTGTATATCAGGATGACTTGACTGCATATTCAAAGAAGGAAGAGTAGCATTGTTTGCATCTAGAGCAGATTTTCATAAGAGCACTAGAGTATGGCATTTCTTTAAATCCAAAGAAGTGTGCTTTTGGGGTGGTTGAAGGAAAACTCCTAGGGCACATTGTTTCCAAGGATGGAGTCAGGATAGATCCAGAGAGAGTGGTTGCTATTGACAGAATTCAAATGCCAAAAACTGTAAAAGGAGTTCAGTCCTTCTTTGGACAAATAAATTTTGTTAGGAGATTTGTTCCCAACTTTGCAGAAACCACAAGGAACATTTCCAAGATGATGAAGAAGGATGCAACTGTCAACTGGGAAAGTGAAGCAATAGAATCATTTCATAGTATCAAAAAGGCAATCAAGATGGCCCCTGTTCTTAAATCTCCTGATTTTTCTAAGCCATTCCAAGTATTTTCATTTGCTTCCTTTCACACTGTTGCTGCGTGTTTGCTACAGAAAAATGAAGATGGTTTTGAACAGCCCATAGCTTTCTTCAGTATGTCCTTGCAGGCTTCTGAGTTGAAGTATGATATTATGGAAAAATAGGCATATGCACTAGTCAGAGCCATCAAAAGTTTCAGACCATACCTGGTAGGATCACATGTAATTGCATATGTACCCCATGCAGCAGTCAAAGACATATTCACTCAACAGGAGGTGACCGGAAGAAGGTGCAGATGGATAAACAAACTGCAAGAGTTCAACATAGACATACAAATTACCAAGTTGGTAGGAGGACAAGGATTAGCCAAGATGATGGCACAGTCAAACTTGGAAGCATGCCAAGTCAATGCAGTCCAAAATGAGAGTGTAAATGTATCAAGATTTGAATGGTACAAGGATATTATCTACTACTTGCAAAATCTGAATTGTCCTTCCCATTTCAGTGATAGTCAAAAGAGGACTTCAAAGTTACATGCAATCAGGTATGTTATTGTTCAAGGTGAGCTATACTGGAAAAACCCTGATGGTGTGCTGCTAAGATGTGTGGATAAGGATATGGCTAACAATGTTTTGATTGATATGCATAAAGGATTGTGTGGTGGACATTATACTGCCCAAACAACAGCTCATAAGACTCTCAGAGCAGGATATTGGTGGCCCACTCTCTTTTCAGATGCACAAAGGTTAGTAAGGAAGTGTGACCCTTGCCAAAGATTCTCAGGAAAATTGAGATATGATGGTGCTTTACCCCTCAGAACTGTAACTGTGGATGCTCCATTTCAGCAATGGGGAATTGACTTCATAGGTGAAATTGCAGACAAGTCAACTAGGGGACACATTTGGATTTTAGTGGCAACTGATTACTTTACCAAATGGATTGAGGCCATTCCAACTAAGAGAGCTACAAGTAAGGTGGTGATGGATTTCATACTGGAAAATGTTATCATCAGGTTTGGAGTACCATTCAAGATAGTCACTGATAATGCTATGTGCTTCAGATCAGGTGAATTTGTTGATTTTTGCAATAGGTATGGGATAAATCTATCATATGCATCACCATACCACCCACAAGGAAATGGTCAAGCAGAATCAAGCAATAAAAGCATCATGAAAATTATCAAGAGGATACTGGACAAGAACAAGAGAGCTTGGGACTCAAAGTTAAAGTTAGCAATATGGGCTGATAGAGTGACAGTAAAAAAGGCTATTGGAATGTCACCCCTTGAGCTAGTATATGGTGCATCAGCCAGATTGCCCATAAACAATCTCCTACCAGTTTATAGATTCATCCAGGAAAATGATGAAGAGATTGAAGACTCCATGACAGAAAGAGTGAATCAGCTGGTTGCATTGGATGAGAATAGAAGGAAAGCACACCAGATCAACCTCAAGAGACAACAACATATGAAATATCAGTTTGACAGGAGAGCTACAAAAAGGAAGTTTCAAGTCAATGATCTGGTGCTCATCTGGAATGCAAAAAATTAGGACAAGGGTAAACATGGTAAGTTTGAACCCTTATGGATGGGCCCATATCAGATTTGTAGTATTCATGGGGAGAATTCTTATTTCCTCCAGGTCCTAGATGGTGAATTTCTGGAATTGCCCGTGCATGGCCAATTCCTTAAGTTCTATTTTGCATAGATGACTTGTCGCTATGTACATTTGTAAAAATATGTATATAGTGTAAATGTTCTGTACAATTCGTGCTTTTTTAGCTTTTTTTTGCCTGGTCTGCCCGGAGATCTGCTTCTCGCTGCAGGTTTTTCACCTGCACGTCCCCATTCGGAGCTAATGTTAGCACTGATTTTGGTCTGGATCTGAGCACAGGATGTTGGAGGGTTTTTTTCCTTTTTGGGCCCTAAGTTTCCTTGTTCATCGCTGTGATTTTCTCTATCGGCGAAACTTCTTTTTGGGTACTCAGATTTTGCTTGAACCATCTCTTTTGAACCATCACGTTGAACCCTTTTGGTTCAAGGTTCAACGGTTCATGGGCTTAGGCTTCATCTTTTCCCGTCAGTGAATTCTTTGTTCATCTGTGTTATCGGCGTTGAACTTCTCAGTTGAACTTCTCTTTTGAACCATCGGGTTGAACTGGTTCAGGGTTCAATGGTTCAAAGCCTTATGATTTTGGTCTTATCGGCGTAACGTTCATCATCAGGTGGATGGTGGAGTGTTGGCCCGATGGTTTGCCTCTGGCTGATGGAAGGTTAGCGGTTTGCAGGGTTGGTTTTGGCGTGACATGGACTATCGGGCTAACCGTTGGAGGGTTCACCGATATATAATGTTTGGCCGATGGATATGTTATCAGCGAGAGCTGTATTATCGGCTAGTGTATTTTGTGGTTCGCCGATAGAGGGAGATCACCCCGATGGTCTGGCTGAAGGGAGTGTTTTCTGTGTGACATGGGCTATCGGGCTAGCAGTTGGAGTATCCGCCGATGGAGAGTGTTGGGCCGATGAGGAGTCATCAGTGCGGGTCACACCGATGGGGAATATGGAGTGGACCATCGGTGAGACTATTGCTATCGACAGAGGGGTTTTGACCTCTGCCGATATCGTTTCTCTGGCCGATGAGGGTTTGGGCGTTGTGTTCATCGATGTAACGTGTGCGATCAGTGAAGGAAGTTTTGGTCAGCCCGACGGAGGTATTCTCACCGACGAAGGTTTTGAAGGTGACTATCGGCATGAGTTGTGTTGTCGGCAAGCGTGATTTTTGTTATGCCGATGGTCTGTCTCTGGCCGACGAGGGTGTGTTTTGATGGCCATCGGAGAGACTTGGTAGATCGGGTGAGCTGTGGAATGCTTGGCCGATGGTCTATATATTGGCGACAAGTGTGTTTTGCTTGGTCATCAGGGAGAGTTGGTCTATCAGCCAGGGAGGTTTTTGTGGCTAGTCCGATGGTAGTAGTCTGGCCGACAGGGAATTGCGATAGGCATCGGAGAGACTATTGATGTCGACAGGAGGATTTGGGAGTGTGCTGATAGCTCGGGTCTTGGCAATAGGCTTTGGACAAAGGCTTATGCGTCGAGCGCGGCAAAAGCGCTCGACATTTGTGACACATGCGGCCGTGTTTTTAAAATGATAAAGTTGTCTTCGCGGCACCAATGTGGGATTAATCTCCCTACATTTTTTAAACCTATGGTAAACACGTTTTGGCGGGAATTTCTTTTTTGAGGTGCTGCGACAGTTTTCAAGCGGCCGCGGGTGGTTGAGCCATCAATGGCAACTGTAGCAGGGGCATGGGCGAGTTGTTGAATAGTCATGTACCTAATTTTTGGCATGAGGACTTCCAGATGGTGGCACAGGGCTCGAGGCCACCATTGTCTACTTTCTGTCTCTGCAGCAATAAATTTTGAGCGCCATTCCTTCTGAGGACTGTATCTGGCAAATTTTTTGTCAAAGCTATGTAATTAGTGCTGAGTACGCTTCTTTGGCTGTTATAAGCAGGAAGTGTTACTCATTTTAGGTTGTTGAAAGTTGAACATTTGGCTCTGTAATATAATACAGCTGATTTGGTTGCTCTGTACAACAAAACCTGTGAGTTTATGTATCTCTTGTTGTACGTTTTTGCATGAATCCACTGATTTCATGGTTAATTCTATATGAGAAATGCTATGTTAGCATGTGTTTTGTTAATTCTGTCTCCAGTATTGCATGTATCTTTCTTCTGAGTCTGGATATTTAAGCAATGTTTGAGACTCTAGAACATAGAATTCCTGTGTTGAATGTTTGATCTCTTAACTTCTGCTCAAGGGGTAGATTAAATTGTTCTCAGATTGAACATTGGGAAGGGTATACTGTCGTAGGGATGCCATAAGTATAGATAGCTTAACACTCTGTATTGGGAGATATCTGTAAGGCAGGTATCATATGTATCCCCCTGAAATCTAGTTTTAGTTGTTCATGCATATCATTCACAGGTGTATGTCTACTGACTCCAGGCCCTGGATAGGCACTGATCTAGCTTTGTCTTTGTGTTATATACCATGTCCAGCTTTGCATCCAAATATAAAATCAAAACCAAACTCTAAAACAACCATTAGGACATTAGAATTAGTTTTAGGATCCTCAGTCCTCTGTCTACAACTGCAAATAGGCCCAAAGCTAGCCCCTTTGCTCTTATCTTACAGTTTTGGTCTACTTACAGGAGGACTTATCTGCTTTCTGTCAGCATCCCAGCCTTGTATGTATATCCCCATGGATGTTGAGTAGGGAATACCCCCCTAGGTTTTGTAGAGCCTGAAGAAGAAGAGGAGATAAAATATAGAGTCTATCTCCTACACTGTTGGCCCCTGGCCCAGAGATCCTGTTGATCATTGATGGCTACCTTGTAGGGAAATCTAGGAATAAGCATCCAGTCTGGGAAAAAACCAACATGTGGATCATGCCACGCCTTAGCTGGGACTCAAACGTGATCTTCCACACCACAATATGCTTCTATAATCTTCAAGAGATCTCCACAATCACTAGAGTTAACCAAGTCAACTAGACTGGTTTCACTCTACGTTATCTAGGAATAATCTTCAAACACAATCTCAATTCCTTAACACGGACCAATGTAAAGGTAGGAACATGATCAGGAGGTATCCACAAGCATGTTGAAATCACCAGGAGTAACTGCACAAGCTCAAACCACTTTATCCATGAGATTCTACACACCGGAGCACATGAACTTCACTGTCTTCAATTGTCATAAAAGAAAGATAGCTTGTGGACCACCAAAACATGAACCATTGCAATTGTAGGCACTTATCGTCATCCTAGACTTCCCTCCAGAACCACAGTACAAAACACTTTAATGCAGAGGAATGTGGAGCAAAATACTTTCTCTTAGGCACCAGTGAATAATCAAAAAAGCAGGTTTTACTTTGGTGAATGTATCTCACTCAAATCTTCATACCGAAGTCTCGAACTTAGGATTTAGCATCTTCAGACATGCCTTTAAATAACTTCCAATCCATAGACCAAGATCTTCAGTCAACAAGAAATGCGGAGCAATCTTCTGGATTGTTCTTCAGTATGCAACTCACTGTGATTCACTGTTTACTTCCTGATTCTTCCAGAGGGGCTAAATTTCTCAATATCCTCTTGACATATAAGGCTTCAAACTAAAAACAAAATAGGATATAGTTGACACCAATGACAACAAAGATATGTTGACATCAATGACAATATCGATTAGGCACATACTTGCAACAAACTATACCCAATGAAGATACATTTCATAGCCTTGTTCTCCAAATTTGTTCACTTCTCCTTTGGCACATGTGCATATGCCTCACAACCAAAACCTCTATGATGTCTCAGTGAAGGCTTGTGCCCCGACCACACCTCCATAGGCATTTTATCAACAAGTGTTGATGTAGGAGACCTGTTAATCAAGTAGCAAGTAGTAGAAACAACTTCAACCCAAAACCTTTGTTCTAGACCAGCACTACTAAGCATACTCCTAGTCTTCCCCATTAGTTTCATGTTCATTCTTTCTGCAACTCCATTCTGTTGTGGAGAATACAAAGTTGTCTTCTGTCTCTGAATGCCACAATCTTTACATAATCTATCAAAATCATTAGAGCAAAATTCACTGCCATTATCAGTCCTCAAACATTTTATTTTATTTTCAGTCTACAACTCAACCATTGCTTTAAACTCTTTAAATTGAATAAAACTTTAGATTTATTCTTTAGAAAATATGCCCATGTCCTTATGCTATAATCATCAATAAATGAAACATAATATGTGGATACAGGACCAAACACATCAAAATGAATAAGATCCAATAGACCACAAGATTTTTGAGAAGTCGAGTAAAACTGAATGCAGTTTTGTTTACCATAAATGCAATTCTCACATAAATCAAAATCAAGATTACAATCAGTCAACCCTTCAACAAGGTTTTTATTTTTCAAGGTCCTTAGACCCTTTTCTCCAATGTGGCCTAATCTCTGGCGCCATAACATAGTCTTCTCTATAGGCAATTTTGATTCAGGAGAAAGAGAACACTTAGGTACCCAAAAGCCACGACCATCCACTGAAAATGAAACCCTCTCCTTTTCCAATGAAGTAGTCATAGATTTTTTTTTCACGGAAGTACTATTGCACTCAACAATGCATGCATCAAGCTTATACAATGTGCCAAATCTGACACCTCTAGCAATCACCATAACACCTCTTACCATCTTGCATCTTGAATAAAAAAAGACTACCTGCACACCTGCATCTATTAGTTTACTCATAAAAATAAATTTCATGCTAATCTAGGGATATGCAACACACCATTAATCCTTTTTATTCTATCATCAAGAAATCTATTTTTAACTTTACCATGGCCAACAATATTTAAATGAGAATCATCACTCAAGTACACCTTACCTCCATCAAATTCTTCATATTCAGAAAATAAATCTCTATTAGGGGTCATATGGAAAGATGCACCTAAGTCAATTAAACATGCATCATTACCAGCACGAGTGGCCAAAGTTGTAATGAATGCATCACCATCTTCCTTCTCAGACTCAAAATCACAATCAAATTTCTTCTTTTTCTTCTTCTTTTCTTCTTTACACTCCTTACGGAAGTGTACAGGCTCACTGCAACTCCAACAAATAACTTTAGACTTTCTATGAGATTTGGATCTCCCCTTGGACTTGGATTTGTCATGCTTCTCGCTCTTCTTGCCTTTTTATTTAGGTCTTGTACAAACACTTAGGGCTTCTTTGGCACAAATGGATACCTTCCTCCTCATTTCTTCAAAAAACAAAGAACCTACAACATCTTCAACTTTCAAGACAACATAAGTACTCCCAATCACCATAACAAGAGAATCCCATGAATTAGGCAAAGAACAAAGCAAGATCTGACATTTATCCTCCTCATCTATTTTACACCAACTAATGCCAATTGAGCCACCAACATATTGAATGCTTCCAAGTGGTCTGCAATTTACCCACCCTCTTCCATTCTCAAGGAATACAATTTCTTCCTCAAGAAAATCTTGTTCACTAAAGATTTGTCTTGATATATCTCACCAAGTTTCTTCCATAGTTTCTTTGCAGAGGGCTCTTCATGGACATTGATTACAATAGAGTCTGTCAAGCACAATTTGATTATACCCTTGGCTTTACGATCCATAACATCATATGCAATAGCCAAAATAGCATTTGTGAGCCTTGAATCATTCTCATCAATAGCATCCCACATATCTCAATTAATCAACAGATCCTCCATCTTCAGCTTCCACATCTCAAAATTGTTACCAGAAAAATTTTCTACCTCTATTCTCCTTGATGTGCTCGCCATCTAAAAACCCCTACAACAAGATCACAAAGTATCTTCTTCACAATCTCCTACTCAAAACTGGATTAGTTTTAAAAACCCAACAATCCACAACTGAAACCAAAGGTGACCAAGCTTTGATACCACTTGTAAGGAAGCTAAGGTAGCGAAACAACTTCCTACACTAATCTTGAGAGGAGGGATATGCAAAACTTTTTAGATCTTTACAATAGTTATAGAAATAAACACAAATAGCAATTATACCAAAACACACTAATTACGTGGGGAAACCCTTTCAAGAGAAAAACACCACACTCCAAAGCCACCCAATATATTATTCAAGAATCAAGAAGATTACAATATACTTGTAGAGAAAGATTTTGTAGGAGTATAACCAACCAAAGATCCAGAGGCAACTCAACATCTATAAGATTCTTACACACAACCTCCATCTCAAGCTCCTGATATTTAGGAGATACAATATAGTAAACCGTCAACGGTAATTACAAAACCATGAGCCAAGACCACCCAAAAGTGGTGCACACAAATTATCTCCAATTAAAGATGCCTTGTGATGTGACAAATCACACACCAACATGTGTAACTCTCCCCTTTACAACTCTTTTAAGTGTCCAACACATTTTCACATTTCCCAAAAAAGGAGGTCCAACTTCTGGAGGCCATAACTTTTGATCTGGGTGTCTGATTGATGAACCATTTGATGTGTTGGAAGGATTGTGAAGAGATCTATCAAGATATAACCTACTTTTTCAGTTATGACAACTTTTGGGGCATTTGGGGACCTCTAAGTGCCTCAAAACTGAGTTTGAAGCTTTTTTCTGAGAGTTTCAACAAACAAAAGCTTTAAAATCTTACAATCTAGGTATGATCTTGAGTTGAAACTCACCCAAGATGTTTACTTGGTAGTTTTGCACCTTTTGGGAAAATTTTGGGTCCATCTATGCTCAAATGTAGAGTTACTAAAAATAGTAAGCCCTACCATTTTTAGCCCCTTTTGGAAACTTTGAAAGTTCTAAACCATTCTTCAAGATAAATGGTATTCGAAAAGACCAAAATTGGGACTTGAATAGAAACCTTTTGTAGTTGTAAGGTTGAGACACCTTTCCTAACAAATTATTTGTAACTTATTGTACTTCAAAGTTTTTTGAATTAGTGATTATTTTAGGATGTGAGGGTGCATAGAAATAGATCGGTGCTTATTCTAGGATTACAAAGTCGTAATGCAATATATCATTTTCTTGGACACTAGATAGTTCTGATGGTCCTTTAAACAATTATTGGCTTGAAATAATAAGACATGCTATGGACTCACACATACACAATCATACTTAATTATCCATCTACAATATAAACAACCTCATCACTATTATGAAAGCAATTACACTACCCCTTGAATAGAAACTAACATAAAAATGGCTCGATACAACAAATGTGTATGAAAAAATCATAATCCTTGATTGTATTGTCTAAAAGAATTGTTACATTAAATAATGGAGACAATCACATATCAGAGTATGCCACTTCATATAAGCTCTAATAAAAATAAATTTCCATTACAAATGATGTTACCAGCATTACATCACTGCTCTCCTACTACAAACCAAAGATTATTCTACTATCCCACCTTTTCTATTCCCTCTTCTCCTCTTTTACAATAAATACACATTTCCCTTCTATAGAAGACTTTGAGCACATAAGCCTACAAATGAGTGACACGTCTCCTTTTCATTAGCCACAAAAAAAACCCCAAGAAACAAAAATGGGTGTAGCAATTTGAAAACTATTCGAAGTGGTCCACAACGTCCTATTGCCAACGGGAATGAAGCAGAGCTAGCCAAGGTAGTCTTGATCCACCCAAGTTGAGACATTGGTTGTTGCTATAAATTAGGGAGGTGGTGGACGAGTAGGAAAGTGTTCTTGTGTTGAATCCTTGAGTTGTGCAAATAGGCATCATAGACTGGGATTCAATTGGTGAAATTATCCTAAACTCTCTAGATGTTGAGGGTGCCAGTGGATAAGTTGATGACTTTAGAATCAATGAGGGGAAAAAAAATGCTCCACCCCGATGTCACTGTAGATGAGCTCAATGCACACACCTCACCAAGCTATAAGTAGAAGGAGACAAAGACTAGAGAGGTGAGATGCACCATCTTTCCATAGAGAAAGGCCCTCAGGAAGGAACATGATGACATTAATAGGGAGCGACCCCTCTTTGAGGGTCGACACATCCCTTGCATCCACCATCCTGGATAGAGGAACATCAAAGGCCCTAGTAAAGGAATTGGGATTAAACTACCTCAATATGGAGTTGGGAGAACACATCAGCTCCAGTAGAGATTGGAGGGATTATGTACCACCTAGGCACTTGTCTTGAACACTCTACTCTCCATCGTAAGCCATTGTCATAGTTCAGAGCTCACCTCAGAAGCTAGGTGAACTAGACGACTCTCATTCCGATTATGCCCATTCTAGGGGGACTTTTTCATCTCTACCTCTGACCTCACATAATTGCAAACATGAGAAGGCCGAATAGCCCCATGAGAACAAAATAATCATGTTTCCACCTTTCAAAGAACAAAGGAATCAACCCCTTTGGAGGAAACAAAAGATTGAATATGGTCCTTTACAATATCATGTCTTCTTTTATAAGCTAAACTTGGGTTGATTCAGTCCTTGGTTATGTTCCCAATCCTAGCCAGATTCTCATTAATGACCCATATCCAAAAATTATGCCAATTGGTTTGTTTGTAGTGCCTAGAAATAATGACACATGCACACTAAAGATTTCCTTGAGATCAGGTGACGTGAAGGATTTATATCACCACACACCTCTTTACCCACACGATACACTTCTCCTTTCACAATCCATTTATGCTCTTCAACATGTATCATTTTGCTGACATGGACCATGTACTTGGTACTTTAGAGTACCTTTGATTCCCTTTTAAGACCATCCATGCACTTCACTGAGCTGAGTCAACTTTATTTCCCCTATGTAGTTGATGAAATCAATGCTAAAGTAATATTGTAGAATTCTACCATCTAGTCACTCAGTAATTAAACATGGCCTCTATTCTAAGAATTGGGATAGTAAACATGCTTTAGGGGTCTTAAAACTTGTTCAACTTTTTCATTACATCACATTCATCCTACTCTAGAAAATTGAGGTGCCAATCAATGTTCACACCAATTCATACGTGTTTGATGGCTTACTCGGAACCTCGAGCTCAATTATAGTCACTTCACAATTTAATGTTGTGTCACTTCAAAAATAAATTCTCAAGCAAGATGAATCCTGCTCAACATGCCGTGAACTGCAGAAGATCTTGAATGCCAACTATTGATCAATAGAGAAACCAAGATCAATGGTCATTTATCCCAACAACTCCTAGCATCGGCGTCTCTACCAAATATCTATTTTCAAGCCCATTTTTGTGCAAAGTACATGCACCACTGTTTCACACCCTCTTAGCTCCATGGAGGTTTGGTTAGAAAAAAAGCTCTGTTCTATGTTGAGGTGATGCTACATGGTTAATAGGCAGGGGCCACATCTTACATTTAATGCTCCTTCAAAGCTGATGACCACTATCTCCACAAGGCTTTTCTTTTCTAGATGGCCTAGTGGGTCCCACTTCTAGATGGCAGCATAGCACTCCTCTTTTGAGTGCAAGGTTATGAAGCTTTGAAACTGAGCATGAGCATGCCAAGTGTCTCTCCTCCACATAATTCTTCCCTTCAATACATCAGGCCTACCTTTAGATCCTGACACTTGGTGCTCTAGCGCTCCCTCCTAAATGTTAGCAAAGGGAATCAAATAGCCAATGAAGCAAATGGAGGGGCTTGTAAATACAATGACATAGGTGGCATAATTTGAATGACTTAAAGGAATGACACATGCTAAACAAGTCACCAACGATATAGATTTTGGGTGTGAATTTTTAGACTTAAGCAAAGGGTTGTAACCATGAGCAAGCCTTTCAAGGACAGACATACCCTAACCTTAGGAAATTTCACAAGTCCTAACACATAATGAAAGTTAAAACCCTAAAGAAGGTGTAGCAATGAAGCATAACAAAAATGGGAAATCCAAATGCTAAAATTGGGATCTAAAAAATAAATGAATTAAATAGAAACATCTCAAACATTGATAATAGAAACAATAATCTTGAAATCAATAATACAAACATGCAAGAACAAGATTGCACTCTAGAGAATCCCTCAACTAGGCAAAAAAATCTAGGAAGAGGAAGCTATGCACCTCATTCCACTAATCCATAGTCATACATGTTTACAATGCACTAATGAGACTTACATACATCCATAGACTATTTTGAAATGATTCATGAGTTGCAACCCTACTCATGATAGTGGAAAATGAAGGATAATACCTTTGACACAAGATTTTCTATCCACTTGCAATAGGCTAGAACTTGTATCAATTCTAATGAATCATCTTGCAGTCTTTATTGAAATGGGGTTCTCAAATGGATGTTCTACCACATGTGTAACAACATGTTCTACTTTATGTCAACACCCTCTCTACCAACAATGATGTTTTTTTCCCCTAAATTTACCCAAAACACAAACACCCCATTCTAAAGTCAAATATCACTTAACAAAAGAAAAACTACCTTTCACACACATGTAGCATCCTTTTACTTTGCACAAAAACTAAGCTAATTTACATAATAATTGGAATACTTTGTACAACAATCGAGACCTCTCCTTGTGTAACATCTATGACATTTTGCATAGTAACTAGAATCTTGTTGCATAGAAATTATTGAAAGAGGTTTGACTAGGGAACCCTCTAGATCAAAACTTCTCAAACAAGCATTTAAATCACACTACCCCAACTATGTGGCTTTTGATCCTAAAAGACTTTAGACCAAAAATAAAAATTGAAATTCCCATAATCCTTCATTAAATTGAGGGCAATCTATCTCCAAGGCTGATTACTAATGTAGTATGCCCTTATGGCATCAACAAGCCCCACTCAAATGGTTGATGGAATCTACTACACCTATACCATCTCTCTCTATGAAGGATTCCAACTATATCTCTCTTGTAGAAACCATTCAATGGATTAAAACCACCATGGGATAAGATATCCTCATCTTGGCTCTGCTCTTGGTGGACTATAACCACCATAGGAAGAACATGATTAATTGCAAGCACCATCCCGTGCTCATTTGATGAACCTCTACTTCTTCTAGAATGGAGTAGAAATGGATTTTGTTGCATTAGTCCCATTGACTTAGTATGCAACTTTTCCTAAATTTGAGTTCCATCTCTCTCACATGGATAACTCAAATTTGCATAGTCCAACAAATTCCTAAATGCTTCAACACCTCTACAATGGGTCTAGTTCTAGCACTCACTCAAGATTTAGTATCTAGATCTAGCTCTTTCTCAAATGGAAATTGGCTCTACCTCTTGGATTTCACTCCATCTTTAAGCTCTTTACCTTGACACTTCAAACCTCGATATGATTTTTCATGTTCTCTATCTTGTAACTTGCAGTTGATTAGAAAACCTTTGCACACTAATGGATGTTAGCAAATTAGGCATAACACAAAGACATGCTTGGTACCTCTTCCTTCTAGTCTAAGAGAAGCAATGACTCTAATACTACTTGATCCATAAACTTAGGGTACCTATGCCACACTTTGGTATATAACATATGATTTAAAAGGAGATGTTCCTAGCTACCTTTACATGTATTTTACCACCTCTAATGGTTGTCTATGACATATGAAATAAAGGACTTGAATAAAAGATTCTTAAATATAGATAATAAGAATAATAATCTTGTGATCAATGACAATTCATGTAACTAACCATCATTCAATCACCATCATAGAACTCCAAATGACCCATGACCCAAATCCTATGGTTGCCAGCAAAGTAAGCAACTGACTACCAAACAATCATAAACCACCACAGCATGGGTTATATAAATAGTCACACCTCAAGGAAATGATTATCCTACTAGCAATTAGGTTTTGTTTCCCTAGCACTACCCAAAATAGAAATGGCCCAATATGAAGTCAAATATTCACTCAACAAATAACAAACTAAATTGTTTGCAAACCTATAACATCCTTTTAAGGTGTACATCAACTAACATAGATTGTGTAGTAACTAAGGTAGGTTGTGCAACAACTAAGCTATTTTACACAACAATTGATACCTCTCCTTATGTGGCATATGGGATACTTTGTGTAGCAACTAGAATCTTGTTTCATACTAGCTATGAAAGTGGTTTGATGGGGGAACCATCCATATTTGAGCTTCTAAAAAATGTTTTTGGATCAAGTGGGGTGGTGTCAAGAGACACCATTTGGGAGCTTTCTAGACAAGGATTTATTCTCCTTTGGCCAAACCCCTAGGGGGACCAATTTAATGATGATGAACCAAGATCAAATATAACATGGAGGCATGCAATTGTCCTGGGATAATGATGTAGGTAGATAATGCAATTAGGATGCTCTATGTTGCTCTCATATGAATGCTCCTTAATGATCCTAGATGATTTCTCAATTTTGTTCAAATACATTAGGGAGTGTCCTTAAATACAACAACATAATACAAAAATTCACATAAATGTGGGCTAAGTTAGCTCACAATGGTTGGTAGGAAGGATTCAATAAGATTGAATTTAAAGTTTGAGATTTAAAGATTTTATTTTCTTATTTATGTGTGAGAAAGTGAGCTAGGTCAATTCCACACCCAAATATTTGATCCAAGGTGGTGAATAGGAGATCAGATTGAAACTGGTTCCTAAGGATGAGTGATGATGCAGATGTGATGGGATAAGATTGTGAGCCAATTTTTATACAAGAATATGTCACTTGTAGACTTGTTATTACATAAATGGCATTCAAATCAAAGTGGGCCAAAAACATAAGGGAAAAGGTGATGGATATGTAATTCTCGCCATTATATTAGATACAATTAATAGTTAAATATTGTAGTTTATTTAAGATACCATTTTATGAGAAATTATGTAGATAAAATTTTAAATAATTTTGGCCAATTAGATTATTCCTTTATATCTTATTTATAAATAAAATGCCATTTTACAAAGAAGGCTCTTAAATTTTACCAAAAAATGAATTAAAACCAATAATAAATTTAATTTAATGTAATAAATTCAATCTATGTAAAATAAATTGGTCAATTTTTATAATATGATCATTTTTTTCTTATAAACATGAACTAGGTTAAGAAAGAACCGTGAAGCATTAAAAGAAAATACAAATCTAAAAGATTAAATGGTCATCATTTAGGAACAACATGTAGGTCTAGCTATGAATCAAGACAAACTTGTTAGGAAGATTGTTGGCACTAAGAACTTGTCCACCTTGGGTGACACACTATATATTAAAGAGTGCATCAATAAATCTAATTTATTATAACTCAAAAAAGTTAATGTAATGGTTGATTGTTGGGTTTACCAATCCAACATTGACCCATCTTAACCATGCATGCTTGATTTCAAAATGAAATCTTGAATATAAAATCTAATCTAGTTGGTTATGGTTTCTGTCATGAACATGTTCTAGTCTTCTATGATAATAGTGATATTTGTAATGTAATCTTGTAATGGTGAAAATTAAAAACTTACAATTTTCCCCTTCGTCTTGTCTCACTTTGGCTAGGTTATCCATTATATAATGGGAAGTGTGCAAATGACATGGTTTCAACTAATGATTGGCACATAAACTAAGCCTTATTTGCTCCCATGTTGTACTCATTCCAAAGAATTGGTTCTGGTCTACAAATCTACCACTTTGCCTATATTGGGTTAGATCTGCAATTGCAAAAGTGATCTAGGTCACTTCCACACTTGTAGGAATGACCCCTAAAAATTTTAATTTCAAATTCAAATTTGGGCTCATTGGCTTTTCCTCCACCAAGCTATTGTGTGGCAACTTGATGCATAAGACATTTTATTTGACACTTGGGAAGCTGTATAAAATGATTAACCCTAATTTATTTAAAATACTTAGAGACTAAGCGAAATAGCAGTTCTTGCACACATGATAGACGTAAAAGAATCATCTAGTGATATCAACACTACATCAACATTCTAAGTCATATTGCATGATTGTTTATTGTCCTTGAACTTGTTCAATATTGTTGACTCAACATCCTTACTGAGGTTTGATAGAAAGGACAAACTATCCTTGTCATGTGCAAACTCCCAAGCAAACAAATCAAGTTTTATATAAAGATCAAACTTAGAACTTCAAGGTGAGCTAAAATTGAGTGTTTGAAAATTAGTAAAAATTAGATTTGTAGGTTTGGTTTAAATCTACACTTGTAGGATCATTTCTGTAGTCACAAAATAACCTAGACAAAAAATCAAATATAGATTTTAATGCATTCATTAGACAAGCCCTAAATTTCTACACTATTAATGAATCACCCTGAAACACTAGGTATAATCATATTCTATATAAGACCAAAAAAACTAAGAATTTATATTTATTATTATTATTATTATTTTTAACATACTTATCATTGCAAACTCTTATTCCTAAAACATTTAATCTTAATAATGATTAATTAACTTTAAAACATCATTAAAAAAAACTCTTACACAATTTTATTCAAAACTAATAATTCAAAATTTATGTTAAAATATGTTTATTTCTTTACAAATCCGTCATGGTTTTTTTAAAGACAAACTACTCTTATAATATATGAGTATTAATTTAACTCTTAATCTAAACTTTTGAAAAAGCTTTGGAGAAAAATGAAAGAAGGTTCTAGCACTAGGCCTAACTCACCTTCGATGCCATTGTGTCACATGTTCTTTTGGATAAGATTGAAAAGCAGAAAGCCACTAACCCTCAGAATGCGTCCTTTCATTGTATGGTCTCGTCCACGCCTAACAAAGCATGTTGGAAAGAGAAAAGTAAATGCATGCATCTGCTTTGAGTTGGCTTAACAGTGTAGCTTTCTTTCACAAAGCTAGAGATTTTAATGGATTAGGAGTGTACAACCAAATAATGGATTAGGAGTATTTGCATTCTTTCTTTTGCAGGGTCGTAAGCAATAATGGATAAGGAGTGTATGAGCTGTGTACATACACAAGCGAAGTGGGGCCTCCATGGAGACCTTCTTTAGAGCTACTCCATCCATTATTTTTTCTTACTTTTTGTACATCACAATACAATTGCAGCACGGCTCTTTAAATCTCTACTACATAATGACCAATAACATGAATGACATCATAAATTCGAATTTGAAAAGAAAGTGTCTTGGTGGTCCATTCAACTTTTCTTTCCTTTATTTGGAAAATCTAGGCAGTGTTGAATTTTTTAGGGGAATAATTGATGATAGTGGTGGAAGGCACTCAAATACCACTGATTGAGTTTAGTCTTTCCAATGGTCTTGAGTTGCTTGACCTTTGCCTAATAGTCTCCTTATTTATGAATGTCCCCTTCTCATTATCGAGGAGATAAAGACCTCTCGTAAGGATAGACATGGACTTTGGCTTGTAAGCATAGACATGGACTTGGGGGAAATATGAATCACCACTACATTTTCATATTTATCTATAAAGAGATCATCAAATTGTTTTTTGTCGATATCATAAAGAATGAGGTTGGGTTTGAGTTTCGAGTGAGTTGGTAAAATAGAAGGTCCAACACCATAAAAGATGAGGTTCGATTTTGAGTCTTGAACAAATTTAGCAAAATAAAAGACCCAACACCATAATGGATGATACTAGATTCAAATTCCAAACAAAGTTAATAAAATCGAAAGTCAAACACTATAATAGATGAGGCCAAAAGACCTCACACCATAAAAATAAAGTCGAATTTAAATTCCAAACAAATTTAACAATATCAAAATATTTATAAAAAATATTTGTTTATAAAAATATCATAAGGTGATATAATAACCATTAAATAAAATAATCATATGTACAATTCTTAAATAATAAATTATATAACTTCACTTCAAAAGTTCAAAAAATATTATTCTGCCTTATTTTTAATTTTTTACATTAATTTGAATAGATTAGATCAATACTCACCAACATTGTTAATGGAGCAACAAGAGATCACTAAAGGAGGTTGCATCCAAAAGGATTAAGAGTTAGTCGGGCTATAAGGAGATGGTATATAGATGAGCATTGATGTGGTTTTTGACACACCAACTTGCTTGTAAGTCACAAAATCTATAAGGTGGAACAACAAAAGTTCCTCTACTTGGAAGGTGGGTAGCTTCAAGAGTCTTTGTACATAGATTAAGAGGTTTACTAGAATTTCCCAGTTGAAGAGCACTTTGGTTGGTCCGTTCAAGGGGCTACGGAGAATATTAAGAATTGTTCATATGAAAAAGAGACTTAATGAAAACAAACACTATTAGCCGGTGCAAGTCTTCAATTTCATTCAAAATCATAATGGAAAATGAATAGTCAGATGCAAATACATCAAATTTTATTGCCTTTTGTAATTTGAAATTTACCATTAAGACCCTAAACTAAAACCATGGATTAAAAAAATAGAAAAGGGAAAGGGTTATTGAAAAAAAAGTGAATCCAAACCCATCTTCTATCCTTCCATACACCATTCTATAAATTGACAAGAAAAATTATGTAACCGATCTCCACTGAATCCTTTATCCGCAATCCTAAGAATGCATATTGTTGTTGAATCGGTGTGATGCACGAACTTGTGTTCATTCAACTATGCAGAACACCCCACAATTAGCAAGGCATTAGTGGTATAAACACATATTGCTTCCATCAACATTAATTGAAGTAAATGCATAGAAATGCTAGAGAGAAGATAAAGTTAGAATTCAAAAATAAAAAATGTGAAAACCCTTAGTTTTGAGCAAATTTGTATATTGTATTCATATTAAGTTCATGGGTTTCCACCTAAAATGAAACAAAGGAAAAACATTCTATCTTTGAATCCTAAAAGAGGGGAGAACCCCAACAATAGAACCCTTCCAAGGGAACCAAGAAGAAGAACCCCTTACAATGAGCTTTGCACAAGTACCTATAGCTCATTTAAAACCAAGGAATAGGAAGAGTCAATCCACCCAAGGGTCAAAAAAGACAAAGTACAAGAAATGTGAAGATTCACTTGACTATGCTTTCACATTTCAAATATTACAATATTTTATGCAAAATATGACACATTATTCATTACACAACACATTGAACATCAATTCAACCCTATAGAAGACTGCTTTTATTGGTACACCTGAATTTTTTTAATTGTATTCTTCACCAATTCAACATCAAGACCATTGTAATGCACAAATACATTCACCTGAATGAAATTTTAAAAAATGAGATCATGAACTTTCTTATAATCAACCACTTTCTTTTCAAAGTCCTCAAAGGAAATCCACATTCTCATTAATCTAGTGATTGAAGAAGAATCAAAATTTCCCCCGCTAGGTGACTGTTTTCAACAAACCTTCAAATTGAGACTTTACATCCTATACAAACTTTAAAATATTCCACTCATCATACAAATTACATCCAATCTTGCTTACAAAATTATCAATCTCTTTTAATGTACAATTTATAAGATTGTATGATGTGCACAATCTATTCTTACACCCTTGCATAATTCCTTTTATGAAACAACAAGATTCCACTAAAGTTTTATGTACAAATGCATTTTCCAAACCATAACACCCTCATTAATCAAAATTTGAGGATCTGCCTTAGCTAATTATATAAGATGAGGGAGATCTAAAGTGATATCATTCATTTCTTGATCAATACTTTGCTCCACTATCTTCATTACATCTTCACTTATTACATACCTTTTGCATTCATCTACCATATTCTCTATTGTTCTATGCCCCAATGTTAGCAATTCATTGCTCCAAGTCCTAGTAGCTATAGCAATGCTCTTTACCTCATTTGTTAATGACATCCCTAAACTTGTATCTACTATGGCAGAAGGGGTGGTAGATGTGGCCATAGGATCCATAGTTCCTACTAGATTTTCAATATAAGCAGTCAAATTAGCAACTTTATCTTTGAGATCCTATTTTGTTGGCTTATCCTTTTCCATCTTCTTTATCATCCATTCTACTTTAAAGATTTGGCAATTTACTTCTCCCATTCCTAAGAAGGCTTCTCTAATGAAATTGTAATTTGTGAATTCAAATGGTTGCAATTGAGTCTGTCCTACATCTTTCAAGGGAGTAATGATCTAGGATTTCTAGTCTCCCTGTGCATCTATGGTAATACTAGATCAAACTCTAGCTTTCTTTTGGGAGCATGGCTTGGAAATTTTGAATATTAAGTCTACAAAATCATCTACAATTTCTTGCAATACCTTTTTTTACTTTGAATTATCTAATCAAACCATTGAGGAGTATTGTCCACCTAAGTTTGTTATCTAGAAGTTGTTTCACCCTGTGCTTCTTGTTGTTGTGCTTCTTCTTGCACTACCTCTTCCTAGTGAGATCTATTATATTTCTAACTCTTGTTCTTGTTGTTGCTCTACCTAAGGTTGCTCTTGTTGATCCATTTTTTATTGTTAATCTTTTATTTCAATTTATTTTTCTTGATCAACCTCTTGTTTAAATTCTTGATCAAAATCTTGTTTGGCTTCCTTCTCCTATTAAATCCACATTTCTTGCCTCCCAATTTGTTTCTCCATTTCTATATCCTATTGTCCCATAGGATACAATATATCTTTTTGTAGATATAGCCTCAGAGGATGATGTGGAGGAGGAGGTGACATAGATGAATCTCTCTCTAAAGAAGAGGAAGACAACTCAATCCCATAGGCAAGGATTCGCTTAAGAGTAGTAGAAGATTGTCCTCTATGGGGTGTGGTTCCTTCTAGAGAAGAAATTGTTATTGGCCCTACTTTCTCCTGTATAACTTGGGAAGAACTAGCTTGTAGATTTATTGAAGGTGGAGGAGCTATTGGAGCATCTAGTAAAGGAACCTAGAGTGTAGGAACTTGGTTTGAAGAAGACCTGGGTGTAGATGTTAGATTTAGGGAAGACAACTGAGAGGGGGGGTGAATCAGTTGTCCAAAACTTTCTTCCAATTAAACACTTAAATCCACTTTGTAATTCAACAGCATAATAATAAATCAATCATGGAAACACAATGTATTAAATCAAGAGCAGAAACACATTAACACATGAGACACCAAGATTTTGACGTGGAAAACCTGATTAAGGGAAAAACCACGGGGTGACTAACCCAAGAATGTATTCTCTGTTAGAAGAATAGAAAGAACAAAATGGCACATGCCAATTAGGGCTCACTGCCCGAGCACACTACTCACAAGAGGCTCACTGCCTACAAGAGACACAATATCTACAGAAGAATAAGTATCACATACTTGAACTGAAGAATAGCATCTTCATTATGCTTGAGTCAGTTCTATTTAAGCCCAAAAACCTTTGCTTTGCCTTTCGCTCTTCTCCTCTCTACCACACTCTCATCACACCCGATTCACTTTCAAATTACTTCACAACCCCTTATTTGTACAAGACATCAACTTAGGAATAATCATCTAAGTCGGCAAACATCTATAAGAACATCTGCAGGATGTGTAACTCATCCGGTTGGCCAGACTCAGGAAGAACACCATCATCTGGAAGTAATTCTTCAATTGCGAACTCAAACTCCAATGCGGACCACCAACATGAAGTAGACATGATCCAAAAGCCTCCACAAGCTTGCCTAAATCACCAAGAACATCCACACTATATCTTCTTACTGAAATCCTTCTCTCCTTCATCCGGTACCTCAAGAACACAGTCTGTCAACACTGTTACAAAGAAATAGATACTTGCGGACCTCCAGACCACGAACCAATCAAGTTGACACTTCTTAAGGACTTCCTAAACATTCCACCAAATCCACAGAACAGGATAATGCATTTCTGGATCTTGCCGGACCTATCTGTATCACTCTGTCACCTCTGAACACCTGCCGGAACCGGTTTTACTTGAGTGGCCACAACTTCTTATGATCTTCATGCGAACCTCTGAAATCTTTACTGGACCATAGTAAGACACATATCTACAAACCCTTTAAACTGCCTTCTCTGATTCTCATCCTAACTAGGACTTTTTCCTTACTGTCTTCACCGTTCTTCACTGTCCCTGATATGACCAATTTTCTCAATATCCTCAACAAACAGTGCATCCAATCCTTATCATTAATGCAATAGGAGTATGTTGACATCAATGACAACATCGGTTAGGCCCATACTTGGAACAATCTCCCCCTTTGTCATTGATGGCAACATATGATGTGAAAAACTGTTTTAACCATCAAGACAAGAACTTTCCTTTACTAACACAACTCCCCCTATTACCAACAATCATTCACAAGTCTTCTCTTCCTTTATTGCTCCCCCTTTGATCATCAATCACTTGTTTTTCACATGTCTTCTCTCCCCCTTTGACATCAATGGCAAAGGGCACATACTTGCAACTCCATCACTTCAGACTCATACAAGTTGCTCCCCCTGAGTAGCAGCTTCCTATCATCAATCCGGATCACAAGATATGACTGTGATATCCACCAGACTGATGCACATTAGTGCACCTTAGTTCATTACCGAAGGGGCAATAACCCCTAACTTCTCCATGAGATACTCAAAAGAGTCCTTAGGTAGAGGTTTAGTAAAGATATCTCCAATCTAATCCTTGGAAGGTACAAACTCCAATCTGACTTCATTCTTGTTCACTTGCTCTCTCAAAAAGTGAAACTTGATGGATATATGTTTGGTCTTTGAATGCAACACTAGATTCTTTGAGATATTTATTGCACTTGAATTATCACAGAAGATTGTGATAGGCTCCTCATACTCCACTCTTATGTCTCTTAGCATTTGCTTCATCCACAAAAATTGAGTGCAACTACCTGCTGCTGCAATATATTCTACTTCTGCAGTGGACAGAGATATAGCCTCTTGTTTCTTGCTTATCCAAGAAACCAATCTCTTCCCCAAAAAGAATGCTCCACCACTGGTACTCTTCTTGTCATCCACATCTCCTGCCCAATCAGCATCTATATATGCATGAAGAGAGAAATCATGATCTCTAGGATACCATAGACCATACTCAACTATCCCTTTTAGATATCTAAAATTCCTCTTGACTGCCATGACATGAGATTCTCTAGGATCAGCTTGGAATCTAGCAACAAGACCAATAGCATTCATAATATCAGGTCTAGTTTGAGTAAGATACAACAATCCTCCAATCATTGACCTGTACTTTTTCTAATTAGCCTTGGGAGAGTCATCATCTTTGCTTAGTTTGCATCCGGTTGCCATGGGAGTACTCATTGGTTTTGAGTCTTCCATCCCAAATTTCTTCAACAATTCTTTCACATATTTGGTCTGAGAAATGAAGATTCCTTTCTTTGTTTAAGTGATTTGTAGACCCAAGAAAAAATTCATTTCACCAAGCGTAGACATCTCAAACTCACTTTTCATTTGATTTTCAAAAGTTTTACACATACTATCTCTTCCTTCAAAGATGATATCTTCAACAAACACTTCAACAATCAAGATGTTTTCATGATCAATTTTGAAATACAAATTACTGTCAGCAGTACCTTTGTTGAAACCAATCTTCAAAAGATGCTTATCCAATCTTTCATACCAGGCTCTTGGGGCTTGCTTTAGTCCATACAGTGCTTTCTTCAACTTGCAAACCATATCACCATGATCAGACAATTGAAATCCATCTGGTTGTTCAATGTATACCTCTTCTTCCAAGTCTCCATTCAGAAAGGCAGACTTGACATCCATCTGATATACTTTGAAATCTTTGAAGGCAGCAAAGGCAAGAAATAATTTGACTACTTCAATTCTTGCCACCAGAGCAAAAGTTTCTTCAAAATCAACTCCTTCTATTTGGGAGTAACCTTTGCAGACTAATCTAGCTTTATTTCTGATTACTTTACCAACTTCATTTAGCTTGTTCCGGAAGACCCATTTGGTTCCAATCACATTCTTGTTTCTAGGTCTGGGAACAAGATCCCATGTGTGATTCTTCTCAATTTGCATTAGCTCTTCCTCCATTGCTTTAGTCAGTTTTCATCATTGCAAGCTTCATTCAATGTCTTAGGTTCAATATTTGAAATCAGACAATACTCTTCTAAATCTTGAGCAATCCTCTTCTTGTTTGAACACCTTTTCTTTTATCACCTATGATCTGATCTTTAGAGTGGTTCATCTCACATACCTGGGAACTTTGGGAGTTTCTTGCACTTTTGATTCTTAATCAGGCTCATTAAAACTCATCTCTTCTTCTTGATTTACCAGATTAGTTTGAATCTAAATTTCAGAAGGGACTTGGGCTTCTTGAATCAGAACACCATTCTGATCTTCTTCATCATATTCATAGAACCTTGAGGGTTTTTCAATTCCTTCATCAACCTTCACATTAGTACTTTCTATAATCTTTCTCAATCTCTTGTTATAACACCGGTATGCTTTGCTTTGAGTGGAGTAACCCAAGAATATTCTTTCATCACTTCTAGCATCAAACTTGCCTAGATCTTCATCTCTTTTAATGTAACATTTGCTACCAAAAACTCTGAAATATCTCACAGTATGAGTGATGCCAAACCAAAGTTCATAAGGAGTCTTACTGGTATTGCTTCTGATTTGTACTCGATTGAGAGTATAGACTGTAATGCTAACAGCTTCTCTCCAATAGATCTGAGGAACATTTGCTTCCATCATCATGGTCCTAGATGCTTCTTGGATAGTACAGTTCTTTCTTTCCACTACTCCATTCTGCTGTGGAGTCCTAGGAGCAGACAACTGTCTTTTTATTCCATGTTTCTCACAGAATTCTATGAACTCACCGGATGTGAATTCTCCACCTCCATCAGACTTCAAACATTTTAATTTTAATCTGGTTTCATTCTCTACCATAGCCTTAAATATTTTGAATTTCTCAAGAGCTTCTGATTTCTCTTTCAGAAAAGTAACCCACATCATCCGGGAGTAGTCATCAATTAATAACATGAAGTATCTATCACCTTGCACACTTCTGATTCTTGCCGGACCACATAAATCAGTATGAACTAAATCCAATAATCTAGTAGAAGACTATTCCTTGCTTTTGAATGAGACTCTGCTTTGTTTACCCAACTGACATTCTTTGCATAGACTATTTGTAGGTTTCACCAATTTTGGAAGATCTCTTACAGCCTGAGTATTGCTTATCTTGATGATATTATCAAAATTCACATGACACATTCTCCTATGCCATAACCAACTCTGATCAATTTGCACAAATAGACAACTTTTACCAGTACCAACTAAATGGAAGATGTTACCTTTTGTTTGGGTACCAGATGCAATTTCTATTCTGAAACTTTCAAAGATCTTGCATTTTCCATTCTTGAATCTGAGATCATAGCCTTTGTCCACCAACTGTCCAACACTAAGAAGATTGTGCTTCAATCCTTCAACATATAGTACATTACCGGTTTTGTTCTTTCCATCAAAAGAAATAGTTCCTCTACCTTTGATTCTTCCAGCAGAATTATCACCAAAATTTACCACTCCTCCTTCATACCTTTCCAGATCTATGAACTTATTTTTGTCACCTATCATATGGTGAGAGCATCCACTATCAATGACCCAATCATCCTTTTCTTCAACTTGGGCAGCCAGAGCTCTTTCCACAGTCTTATAATTGACAGATACAGAGGACATTGGATCTTCTTCCTTGATGGCAATGAACACCTAGTCATTTCCGGATTTGTTTCCTATCTCTGATTCATCATTTGTTACTCCTTCATTATCATCATCTTCATGAACATAGTAACAATTCTTTTGGAACCTTGGCTTGTTAGGATTTGGCCTTGAAAATCTTTTCGAACACCTTAACGCAAAATGACCAATCTTATTGAAGTTAAAACACTTAAAAGGCAATTTCTCTTCATACTTAGCGGGTCCTCTTGGTAGTCTTTTTGCAATAAGGGCTTCAAGTTGTACAGTTTCTGCTTCTTCTTCTTCTAGGTCTTTTCTTGCTTTTTCATACCATGATAGTTTCCTTGAAGAGTTCTCTCCCGGATCAAACCTTTGTTCACCTTTTACAGAGACACTGGCTTTGAATGTTGATTCAGTCTTGGGGGGGCATATCCAAACTCGGTCATTTCAAATGCAGCCAACTTACCAACCAATTGATCTCTTGTGACAACTGTATGGGCTCTGAATTCTTCAATGGTAACAACCTTGATTTTGTAAGAAGCAGGAAGGGATCTGAGAACTTTGCCAACAATCTCATCTTCATTCAAGACTCCACCAACACATCTAATGCCACAAACAAGCTCATTTACTCTTGGCATAAAAGTAGTGATATTTTCATCTTCTCTCATCTTTAGATTTTCAAATTTCCCTTTCAGACTCTATAGCCTTGCACATTTAACATACTTATCTCCTTTATGTAGAAGTTCTAGTTTTTCCCAAATCTCAAAAGTAGTTGGTAGATCAACAACATTTGAAAGCTCTGAATTAGATTATGCGCTTAGAAGGGATTCTATAGTCCGCAAATTGTTTTCAGCGTCTGTGATTTCATTTTGGGATTTCGGGCCACCCTGTGGAGGAGTATACTTCGTTGAAGCCATGTTCCAGTACTGCATTCCCATACATTGCAAGTGACATTTCATGCGACTTTTCCAAAGATTAAAATTAGTTTCATCAAACTTCAGACTATCCTTTTTGTAGGACGACATCTTGGATCTCCTTAAGTGGTTAATCTCTTTTAGAGGAACTTGGCTCTGATACCAATTGTTAGATTTAGGGCCGACAATTGAGAGGGGGGGTGAATCAGTTGTCCAAAACTTTCTTCCAATTAAACACTTAAATTCACTTTGTAATTCAACAGCATAATAATAAATCAATCATTGAAACACAATGTATTAAATCAAGAGCAGAAACACATTAACACATGAGACACCAAGATTTTGACATGAAAAACCCGGTTAAGGGAAAAACCACGGGGTGACTAACCCAAGAATGTATTCTCTGTTAGAAGAATAGAAAGAACAAAATGGCACATGCCAATTAGGGCTCACTGCCCGAGCACACTGCTCACAAGAGGCTCACTGCCTACAAGAGACACACTGTCTACAGAAGAATAAGTATCACATACTTGAACTGAAGAATAGCATCTTCATTATGCTTGAGTCAGTTCCATTTAAGCCCAAAAACCTTTGCTCTACCTTTCGCTCTTCTCCTCTCTACCATGCTCTCATCGCGCCTGATTCACTTTTAAATGACTTCACAACCCCTTATTTGTACAAGACATCGACTTAGGAATAATCATCTAAGTCGGCAAACATCTACAAGAACATCCACAGGATGTGTAACTCATCCGGTCGGCCAGACTTAGGAAGAACACCATCATTTGGAAGTAATTCTTCAATTGCAAACTCAAACTCCAATGCGGACCACCAACACGAACTAGACATGATCCAAAGGCCTCCACAAGCTTGCTTGAATCACCAAGAACATCCGCACTATATCTTCTTACTGAAATCCTTCTCTACTTCATTCAGAACCTCAAGAACACAGTCTGTCAACACTGTTACAAAGAAATAGATGCTTGCGGACCTCCAGACCACTAACCAATCAAGTTGACACTTCTTAAGGACTTCCTAAACGTTCCACCAAATCCGTAGAATAGGATAATGCATTTCTGAATCTCACCAGACCTATCTGTATCACTCTATCACCTCTAAACACCTGCCGGAACTGATTTTACTTGAGCGGCCACAACTTCTTCCAATCTTCATGCGGACCTCTGAAATCTTTACTGGACCATCGTAAGACACATATCTACAAACCCTTTAAACCGCATTCTCTGATTCTCATCCTAACTAAGACTTTTGCCTTACTATCTTTACTGTTCTTCACTGTCCCTGATATGACCAATTTTCTCAATATCCTCAACAAACAGTGCATCCAATCCTTATCATTAATGCAACAGGAGTATGTTGACATCAATGACAACATCGGTTAGGCCCATACTTGCAATAGTAGATGAGGATTCTTCTTGTGAATTATCTTGAATAAGACTAAGTGCCTTAATTCTATAGTGGGAAACCCATGTTTGATTCTCATCCTATTGAAATAGTCCTTAGTTCTCTTCAAAATTTTCTTTGTCCTTAGATCCACATTATTAATTTCCTTTTGTCCACAATCAATTCTATCTAGGGGTTTCAAAGTTATTTTCTCTTTTTAATATGTTGAATCAAGCACATTCCCATCATCTTTTATTACATTTGGCGTTGATGCTATATAATAGTTTTTAAATTGGAGGGTGGTGAGTCTATTGTACTCCCTTCTCCTTACTTCATATTCATCATCTAATTTGGCACAAAAGTCTTTCAATCTACCTTTGTGTTTGCATATGTGTTTTAATCCTTCAATAGCTGTCTTAGGGTTAAAACATGGTCTGGCTTCATATAATTTTAGGTTCCACTAATCCATTTCTATCTTTGTGGTCTTGGAAGCTTGGCTCATCAGACATTGATGTTGGTTTATTATTATAGGGGATTGAGGTCCCCTCACCTTCTCTAAACATAGCTTATGTACCTCTAATAGTTGTTTGCATAGTTCTAATATTTCCAACTTATCACTAGCATATCTAGGCAATTTATAGGGAGCCTTATCAAATGCCCCAACTTTGATATAGGAGAAAGTTGGAAACTAAATAAACCAACAACCATATTTATCAATTTTTGTTCTGGTGTGAAGTGAAATCCTTTGTGCAAAATCACCTCCCAAAATCTTGAATATATAAAATACAAAGGCATCATTAACTCTAGCAAAATTTTGGACAGTTGCCTTCATTTCCAACCGTGGATAATATTCATATACTTTTTGTTGGCTTTCCCTCATTACTCCCTCCATCTATAGCCCTAAAAATTATTTTCTCCTTACAAGGGCATATACTAGATAAGAGGTTATGTAACATTTCTTCGACTATACCACATTTTTTAATTGATCATGTTGTAACATGCCTTCTCATATTAATTGGAATTACATACACAATTTACTAAGAAAGTAAATTAACATGATATACATGAGTGAAATCATTTTTTTTATCATTTACTAAACTTCAAAGAAATAAAAGTATGTCTTTTCTGAATAATTTTCAACCTTGAAATTCAATATATACAAAGATAATTCTAGTGATAACATTTCACTTTACATTTACAAATATATTACTCTTGGCAAAAGAATAGTTTTACATCATAATCATAACATGAAGTTTTACATAAAGAGTATTATCTCTGGAATCTTGATATATGTCGTTCAAGTCTTGGCGAGTCTTTTGCTACAAAGGGAGAGCATCATCTGAGTGCTTTACCTCCAACCATAGACCGACAGTCCCCCTCTCACCTTCCTTCCTAGAAGTGGCCCTACCCTTCACAAAGAGTATAGACATATGGATCTAACAATTTTTCATCTGAGTTCTAGTGTTGTGTCCTACGTAACTCAATCAACCATACAACTCTAGATGTTCTTCTAGCTAAGTATGATCTTTCTGACAAGTTACACCATCTAGACACTGTGAACCGAATAATGCATGCAGAGACAAATGCATCACTTTGGCCAAAGTTTCTATATAAATAGTCATTTGTAATAAACGTAGTTGTGCGTTCACACACCTCTAACTCAACTTGAAGCCTATCTCATCCTACAGTTTGACTTGTTTGGCTAGTATCTTTAGGCATTGTTGATGAGTAGGATTGCACCCGTTATGCAAAGCTGTGAAGCACAACAATCCTGTGTAACATGGGATCAAACTCAAGCTGTGGGTGACCTATGGTGAGTTTGAACCTCTAGATTATGGGCTGGTTCCCTTGTAATATTCAATGGATTTGTAACTTTGATATGGAAAAGGGTTAAAAGGATCTACTAAAAGTACTAAAACTGTAATCTAAAGTATGGTGATGCACCTAAATTTGATGGAAACTAACAATCTAACTCACAATAGATCTCAGAAAATCTATCCACACAAACCACTTTTGGCAATTTGATCACATAAATAATTCTAAGGGAGGTTGGAAATAATTTTCTTCTTGAAGGAAAATGGGTTTTCACAACATAAAAGAAAATTACTCCAATTGCACAACCTAAGACCTGTGATTTTCAATGCTATTTAATACATGCAAGTACAAATGAGAATGATTTTAAAGGTTTTGATATTTAAACACAATAAAATCTCATCAAATCATTCACAAAAGCAACATTAATGGAAAGGTAGACACTTTCTTTTCTAAAAAATAAAGGAAAACAATTACACAAAAGACAAAGAATGTAACCTCTAAATAGTTGTAATCTCTATAAAACTACAAAATATGAGCTACAAAACCTTTTTCTCTCAACAATGTGTAAGAGAGCAAAAAGACAAGAACTAGGAAAAACTAAGTTTTCCTTACAATATATAATATGCTCTATCCAAGAGACCTAGAAGGTCAACTACAGTCAACTGCCTCTAAAAATAAGTTCTCAAAACTGATCCATGAGCAAACAAGAAAATCCCTAAAAATAAGGGCTATAACTGTCCCAAATCAAGCTAAAATAGCTCCAAACTACTCTCCTCTATATGTTTGACCAAAAAGTTGACCAAACACTCCAATTTTAACCCTAAAAGCCATGCAAAAGCTCCAAAAGACCTCAGTTATCTATATCCTCCAATTTTGCATGATCTTAGGACATGTGAGAAAATAATAAAGTAATTTTTTGCATGATTACTTTACTATCAGTTTTAATTTGTCTTATCTCCTTGATTTTACAACTTGTGACAAAATAATAAAGTAATTTATAATGATATTACCATATTACTTGTTTACATTAATCTAGTTGCAAAATCATGCAAAATTGGATGTATTTGCCTCTTTTGAAGATAAAAGACAAAAAAAACCCCTCATGCATAGAACAAGATAAAAATATCTCTATTTTTACCATCCTTATGTCTCCCATGCAAAAATATATTACATCATGCAAAACACCTTATAACTCCCTTGCACTCACCT
Source organism: Cunninghamia lanceolata (assembly GCA_027924645.1). Taxonomy (NCBI): domain Eukaryota; kingdom Viridiplantae; phylum Streptophyta; class Pinopsida; order Cupressales; family Cupressaceae; genus Cunninghamia; species Cunninghamia lanceolata. The sequence continues at coordinate 396,096 of BSBN01000441.1, read as the reverse complement.
TTGAATCATTGCCGAATGTAATACATTACCTCCATCCCTTATCACTCCTTATGCAAAAACATATTACATTTCATAACATCATACTTTATACTCCACCCTCTTACTTCAAACCTCACCTTATACCATTGCATTACCTTATCTCTTCATGCATAATTTATATCATGTCTTTCCTTGCCTTCAAATTATTCACATATTTGACTTTGTCCATATACCTTTTGCAAAAAATTACATAAGGCATTCAGCCTTATCTTCACATTATTTGTTTTGACTTTAAAAAATCAAAGACAATAATAATTTTGCCCTCACGGGCCCCTGTGGCATAATCAGGGTTGCATCATTAGGTTTCAAAAGACTTTGGAAGTCTTTACCCCTGATGGTGATTAGATAGCAATGATTCAAAAGTTGAAAGTCAAAAAAAATGTGGAAAAGAGACAGTCGACAATTGACCAAAAAGGAGCCATGAAACCCTAAACTCATCATTTTTTCTTTTGTTTCTCTTTGTGCTCCTCCTGAGCTGCCACCATGATGTTGTCAAGAGACACTGCTAGACATTTCAGGTGTTGTCATTCATGGAAACTGAATCTATCCTATACATCTGCATTACATCATTTGATCATACCAAAAGTTAGAGTGTAGATTTTTCTAAGTCCGGATAGACAGGAACAGAGCATTTGACAGGGTCCAGCATATTAGTCCTCATTTCATTTCTCCATAGGTAATCATGTTGTGCCATGGATCTGAGGGAATGATAAGGGATGTCAAGGCCACCTAAATCTAATATTTTAGCCTCTGATGATGAAGGGATTGAAAGTTTCATGCATCTGAGTATCGGGTTCTGATTAAACAGTTCAGTCTGGTGAAGAACAAACTGACTAAGTGTTTGATCCTTGTGCGGATGAAGAGAAGTGGTTGGTTGAGTGAGTTAGGAGAGTCAGTAGTATTGATTCACATGTTAAGTGACTTGGATGCATAAGTTTTGGTCTGCATTAATGTTTGTGCATGGATTCAACCAACAGAATAGTGATCTTGAAAAAGCTTCTAAGTTTTCTTGACGCTGACTGTAATTGAACAAATCTCATGTTGCAGATATATATAATCGATGGGTGTGAGCATTTTATGTAGTAGTGGTGAAAATATGAAGTAAGAGGTGTGAATGGTGGCAGTATCAAGTGAGAAGCAGAGATCTGATCCTCTGATTATGGAAAAATAGTAAAATAGGGAAGAAGAAGATGAAGTGTGTGAAGTAAGTGTATTGAGCTTAACCGGAACTATAATTTTGCATTGTTAGATGCTATTCTTCAGTTCAAACATTCTAGTGAACTTTTGTAATTATTTTGTTGGCAGTGAGCCTCTTTGAGCAATGAGCTCTAGGCAATGTGCCCGAAGGCATGTGCCTTCCCCATTTGTAATACTTTTAATAGAGTATAAATTCTTGTGGGTTAACCCCCACCATGGTTTTTCCCTTAATTGGGTTTCCACATAAAAATCCTGGTGTTATGTGTGTTGATTTGTTTCTGCTCATGTGTTATTGATTCATGCTTTCATGGTTATATCATTCATCTATTAATAAGTGGTAAAGAAGTTTAAGTTGCAGCCAAGGATAAAAGTTTTGTGATAACTGATTCACCCCCCCTTAGTTGTCTGCCCTAATTTCAACAATTGGTATCAAAGCCTGGTTCCTTAGAAGAAGTTTAACAGCTTGAGGAAGATCTGGGAAGGTGTTTTCAATGGGTTCATTCAAGCATTCTGATGGTATCAATCAACAACTATAAGTAGCCTTAGATGATCTTGACTTGTCCAAAGCATAAATCAGAGATCTGCAAGAGAACCTTAAAGATGCTGAAGATTTCATTGAGACCTTAAAAGAAAAATTGAATAAATCTAATGAAAAGAGGAAGGAGCTACTTCTTCAACTGGCAAATCACAATGAAGATAATGACATGGATGAGGTCCTGAAAGAGAAGACAAAGGAATGTGAGAAGTTAGCAAAAGAAGTTGTTGTCCTAAAACATGAGATGGAATCTAGGGTGATGAGGCTAACCAAGGAAATTGGAGAAAGGAAGAAGACTGAAGAAAAATTGAATCAATCTCTGAAAGAAAGAATAGAAGAATGCTGCAGATTGGACAGAATAATTGGCCATCTAGAGTCTGATCTACAAGAAAGCAGGGAAAATGAGGAAGAACTTGAAAGGCAAATTGTCATTCTCAAACACGACCTAGAAGTTGCAAATGAATATAAAGAAAAATTCAAGATAAGCTCAGTTAAACTTGAGGTGCTGCTTGACAGTCAGAAGAAGGCAGATGATAAGCATGGTCTAGGATTTGAGAAAGGTGAAAGCTCTGGATTCGGTCAAAGAAATCTTGAAGCAAGAAATCAAAAAAGAAATCTTGAAGCAAGAAAGCGAAGAAGGAATCCTAGGAGACCTCTGGTAAGACAACCTAATGCTCAAAGGTATCCATCTTTCAATGGGAGTTGTTTCAAATGCAATAAGTATGGTCATAAAGCTAATCAAAACAGAAGTCAAGTTAATCAAAATGCATCATGCTTCTCCGGTTAATGCTTTAATTGCAAAAAGATAGGTCATAAGGTTGAGGAATGTAGAAGTGGATCAAGGAACCCTCCTAAGATTGTTGTTAGACTTAGGGCACACAATTGAGAGGGGGGGAGTGAATCAGTTGTGCAAAACTTTCTCCAATTTACACACTTAAATCCTCTTAGTGATTAGCAGTATATTAAACATGAAACATAATGCATTCAAATAAAAAGTAGAAACTCATCAACACATAAGACACCAAGATTTTGACATGGAAAACTTGGTTAAGGGAAAAACCATGTGGTGATTAACCCAAGAATGTATTCTCTGTTAGAAGAATAGAAAGAACAAAATGGCACATGCCAATTAGGGCTCACTGCCCGAGCACACTGCTCACAAGAGGCTCACTGCCTACAAGAGACACACTGTCTACAAAGAAATAAGTATCACATACATGAACTAGAGAATAACATCTTCACCATGCTTGAATTAGTTCCATTAAGCTCAATACTTTTGCTCTGCCTTTTGCTCTCCTCTTTGCTACCACACACTTATCTCCACACAAAAAGGCAAGTTCAAACTGACTTCACAATCCTCATTTATACAAGGCATCGACTTAGGAATAATCATCTAAGTCGGCAAACATCTACAAGAGCATCTGCAAGACGTGTAATACATCCGGTCGACCAGTCTCAGGAAGAACACCATCATCCAGTGGTTATTCTTCAAATGCGCACTCTAACTTCAATGCAAACCACTAACATGAACTGGATATGATCCAAGGATCACAACAACCTTTCCTGAATTGAAGCTAGAATTCTCCTCTCCTTCATTCAGAGCTTTAAGAACACAGTCTGTCATTACTGTCACAAAGGAATAGGTTCTTCCAGACCTTCAAACCATGAACCAATCGAGTTGACACTTCACACAAACGTCTTCAACACTCCCTCAAATCCGCAGAATGGGATAGTGCATTACCGGATCTCACTGGACCTATTTGTGTCACTCTGTCACCTCTGAACACCTACCGGAGCCGGTTCTACTTGAGTGGCCATAACTTCTTCAGATCTTCATGCGAACCTCTGAAATCTCTACTGGATCACCTACAGACACATATCTACAAACCCTTTAATCCGCATCCTCTGATTATCATCCTATCTTGGACTTTTGTCTTACAGTCATCACTGTTCTTCATTGTTCCTAATTGAGACTAATTTTCTCAATATCCTCAGCTCACGGCTCATCCAAACCTTATCATTAATGTGATAGGAGTATGTTGACATTAATGACAACACTAGTTAGGCCCATACTTGCAACAATCTCCGCCTCTGTCATTGATGGCAACATATGATGTGAAAAACCATCAAGACAAGAACTTCTCCTTACTGTCACAACTCCCTCTATCAACAACAACCATTCACATGTCTTCTCTCCCTGTATTGCTCCCCCTTTGATCAACAACCACTTGTTTTTCACATGTCTTCTCTCCCCCTTTGACATCAATGGCAAAGGGCACATACTTGCAATTTCACCACTTTAGAATCATACCTTCTGCTCCCCCTGAGTAGCAACTCCCCAACATCAATCCAGATCACAAGATGTGACTGTGATACCCACCGGACTGATGCACATCAATGCACCTTAGTTCATCACCAGAGGGGCAATAACCCCTAACTTCTCCCTGAGATACTCAAAAGAGTCCTTAGGTAGAGGTTTAGTAAAAATATCTGCAATCTAATCCTTGGATGACACAAACTCTAATTTGACTTCATTCTTGTTCACTTGCTCTCTTAGAAAGTGAAACTTGATAAATATATGCTTTGTCTTTGAATGCAACACCAGATTCTTAGATATACTTATAGCACTTGAATTATCACAGAAGATTGTGATAGGTTCCTCATACTCCACTTTGATATCTCTTAGCATCTGCTTCATACACAAAACTTGAGTGCAACTACCTACTGTTGCAATATATTCTGCTTCAGTTGTAGACAAAGATATTGCCTCTTATTTCTTGCTTAGCCAAGAAACCAATCTCTTCCCCAAAAAGAATGCTTCACCACTGGTACTCTTCCGGTCATCCACATCTCCTGCCCAATCAGCATCTGTATATACATGAAGAGAGAAATCATGATCTTTAGGATACCACAGACCATACTCAACAGTCCCTTTTAGATATCTAAAAATCCTCTTGATTGCAATGACATGGGATTCTCTAGGATCAGCTTGGAATCTCGTAACAAGATCAACAACCTGCATTATATCTGGTCTAGTTTGAGTGAGATACAACAATCCTCCAATCATTGATCTGTACTTTATCTGGTCTACCTTAGGAGAGTCATCATCTTTGCTCAACTTACATCTAGTTGCCATGGGAGTATTCATTAGCTTTGAATCTTCCATTCCAAATTTCCTCAACAATTCTTTCACATATTTGGTCTGAGAAATAAAGATTCCTTTCTTTGTTTGAGTAATTTGCAGACCCAAGAAGAAATTCATTTCTCCAAGCATAGACATCTCAAACTCACTTTTCATTTGATTTGCAAAAGTTTTACACATACTATCTCTTCCTCCAAAGATGATATCATCAACAATTACTTCAACAATCAAGATGTTTTCATGATCAATTTTGAAATATAAGTTACTGTCAGTAGTACCTTTGTTGAAACCAATCTTCAAAAGATGTTGGTCCAATCTTTCATACTAGGCTCTTGGGGGCTTGCTTTAGTCCATACAGTGCCTTCTTCAACTTGCAGACCATATCACCATGATCAGACAACTGAAATCCATCCGGTTGCTCTATATGCACTTCTTCTTCCAAGTCACCATTTAGAAAGGCAGACTTGACATCCATCTGATATACTTTGAAATCCTTGAAGGCAGCAAAAGCAAGAAATAATCTGACTGCTTCAATTCTTGCCACCAGAGCCAAAGTTTCTTCAAAATCAATTCCTTCTATTTGAGAGTAGCCCTTGTAGACCAATCTGGCCTTATTTCTGATTACTTCACCAACTTCATTTAGTTTGTTCTGGAAGACCCATTTGGTTCCAATCACATTCTTGTTTCTAGGTCTGGGAACAAGATCCCAAGTGTGATTTTTCTCAATTTGCATCAACTCTTCCTCCATTGCTTTGGTCTAGTTTTCATCATTGCAGGCTTCATTTATTGTCTTAGGTTCAATCTTTGAAATCAGACAATATTCATCTGAATTTTGAGCAATTTTTCTTCTAGTTTGGACACCTTTGCTTTTGTCACCTATGATCTGATCTTCAAAGCAGTTCAGTCTTACATACCTTGGAACTTTGGGAGTTTCTTACACTTCTGCTTCTTGATCAGGCTCATTCAGACCTATCTCTTCTTCCTGATTTACCGGATCAGTTTGAATCTGACTTTCAGAAGAGGATTGAACTCCTTGAACCAGAACACCATTCTAATCATCTTCATCATATTCATAAAACCTTGAGGGTTTCTCTATTCCCTCATCAACCTTCACATTTGTACTTTCTATCATCTTTCTTAGTCTCTTGTTATAACACCGGTATGCTTTGCTTTGAGTAGAGTAACCCACGAATATTCCTTCATCACTTCTAGCATCAAACTTGCCTAGATCTTCATCTCTTTTGATGTAACATTTGCTACCAAAGACTCTAAAATATCTTACAGTAGGAGTAATACCAAACCAAAGTTCATAAGGGGTCTTACCGGTATTTCTTCTGATTTAAACTTGATTGAGAGTATAGACTGCAGTGCTGACAACTTCTCTCCAATAGATCTGAGGAACATTTGCTTCCATCATCATGGTCCTAGATGCTTCTTGGATGATCCGGTTCTTTCTCTCCACTACTCCATTCTGCTGTGGAGTCCTAGGAGCAAACAACTGTCTCTTAATTCCATGTTTCTCACAGAACTCTATTAACTCACCGGATTTGAATTCTCCACCTCTATCAGACCTCAGACATTTCAACTTTAATCCTGTTTCATTTTCTACCATAGCCTTGAATATTTTGAATTTCTCAAGAGCTTCTGATTTCTTCTTTAGAAAGGTTACCCACATCATCCGGGAATAGTCATCAATTAGTAGCATGAAGTATCTATCACCTTGAATACTCCTGGTTCTTTCCGGACCACAAAGATCAATGTGAACTAAGTCTAATAATCTAGTAGAAGACAGTTCCTTGCTTTTGAATGTGACTCTGCTCAGCTTACCTAACTGACATTCCTTGCACAAACTGTTAGTAGGTTTCACCAATTTTGGAAGATCTCTTACAGCCTGAGTATTGCTTATCTTGATGATATTATCAAAATTCACATGACACATTCTCCTATGCCATAACCAACTCTGATCAACTTGAACAAATAAGCAACTTTTACCAGTGCCAACCAAGTGGAAGATATTACCTTTAGTTTGGGTACCGGATGCAATCTCTGTTCCGGATCTTTCGAAGATCTTGCATTTTCCATTCTTCAACCGGAGATCATAGCCTCTGTCCACCAACTGTCAAACACTGAGAAGATTGTGCTTCAAGCCTTCAACATATAGAACATTACCAGTTTTGTTCCTTCCATCAAAAGAAATAGTTCCTCTTCCTTTGATTCTACCAGCAGAATTATCTCCAAACTTCACCACTCCTCCTTCATACCTTTCCAAATCTATGAACTTATTTTTGTCACCTGTCATATGGTGAGAGCAACCACTGTCAATGACCCAATCATCCTTTTCTTCAACTTGGGCAGCCAGGGCTCTTTCTACAACCTTATGATTGACAGGTACAGAGGATATTAGTTCTTCTTCCTTGATGGCAATAAACACCCATTCATTTCTAGATTTGTTTCCAGTCTCTGATTCATCATCTGTTACTCCTTCATTATCATCTTCTTCATGAACATAGTAACAGTTCTTTTGGAACCTTGGCTTGTTAGGATTTTGCCTTAAAAATCTTTCTAGACACTTTGAGGCAAAATGGCCAATCTTATTACAATTAAAACACTTAAAAGGTAATTTTTCTTCATACTTACTGGATCCTCTTGGCAGCCTCTTTGCAATAAGGGCTTCAAGTTGAGCAGTTTCTACTTCTTCTTCTTCCAGATCTTTTCTTGCTTTTTCATACCATGACAATTTTCTTGAAGAATTCTCTCCTAGATCAAACCTTTGTTTACCTTTAACAAAGACACTAGCTTTGAATGCAGATTCAGTCTTGGGGGGGTCGTCTCCAAACTCTGTCATTTCAAATGCAGCTAATTTCCCAGCCAATTGATCTCTTGTGACAATTGTATGGGCTCTGAATTCTTCAATGGCAGCAGCCTTGATTTTGTAAGAAGCAAGAAGGGATCTGATAATTTTACCAACAATCTCATTTTCATCCAAGACTCCACCAGCATTTCTAATTCCACATACCAGCTCATTCACTCTTGGCATAAAGGTGGTAATATTTTCATCATCTCTCATCTTTAGTTTTTCAAATTTCCCTTTTAGACTCTGTAACCTTGCACATTTAACATATTGGTCTCCTTCATGCAAAAGTTCCAGTTTATTCCAAATCTCAAAGGTGGTTGGTAGGTCAATAACATTTGAGAGCTTTGAGTCAAATAATGCGCTTAGAAGAGCCTCTTTAGTCTGCAGATTGTTTTCAGCATCTGTGATTTCATTTAGGGTTGTCAGACCACCCTGTGGAGGTACATATTCTTTTGTAACCATGGACTAGTATGCCATTCCCATACACTGCAAGTGACATTTCATGCGACCTTTCCGAAGAGCAAAGTTGGTTCCATCAAACTTTGGACTATCCTTCTTGTTGTAACCATGGACTAGTATGCCATTCCCATACACTGCAAGTGACATTTCATGCGACCTTTCCGAAGAGCAAAGTTGGTTCCATCAAACTTTGGACTATCCTTCTTGTATGACGACATCCTGGATCTCCTCAAGCGGTTAAGCTCCTTTTAGAGGAACTTAGCTTTGATACCAATTGTTAGACTTAGGGCACACAACTGAGAGGGGGGGTGAATCAGTTGTGCAAAACTTTCTCCAATTTACACACTTAAATCCTCTTAGTGATTAGCAATATATTAAACATGAAACATAATGCATTCAAATCAAAAGCATAAACTCATCAACACATAAGATGCCAAGATTTTGACGTGGAAAACTCGGTTAAGGGAAAAACCATGAGGTGATTAACCCAAGAATGTATTCTCTGTTAGAAGAATAGAAAGAACAAAATGGCACATGCCAATTAGGGCTCACTACCCAAGCACACTGCTCACAAGAGGCTCACTGCCTACAAGAGACACACTATCTACAAAGAAATAAGTATCACATACATGAATTGGAGAATAGCATCTTCACCATGTTTGAATCAGTTCCATTAAGCTCAATACTTCTGCTCTGCCTTTCGCTCTCCTCTTTGCTACCACACACTCATCTCCACACAAAAAGGTGAGTTCAAACTGACTTCGTAATCCTCATTTATACAAGGCATTGACTTAGAAATAATCATCTAAGTCGGCAAACATCTACAAGAACATCCGCAAGACGTGTAATACATCCGGTCGGCCAGTCTCAAGAAGAACACCATCATCCAGTGGCTATTCTTCAAATGTTTACTCTAACTTCAATGTGGACCACTAACATGAATTGGATACGATCCAAGGATCACAACAACCTTTCCCGAATCACTTGAGAACATCCACTCTTCATCTGCTTGCTAGAATTCTCCTCTCCTTCATCCAGAGCTTTAAGAACACAGTCTGTCATTACTATCACAAAGGAATAGGTTCTTTCGGACCTTCAAACCACAAACCAATCGAGTTGACACTTCACATGGACGTCTTCAACACTCCTTCAAATCCGCAGAATGGGATAGTGCATTACCGGATCTCACTGGACCTATTTGTGTCATTCTGTCACCTCTAAACACTTGCCGAAGCCAGTTCTACTTGAGCAGCCATAACTTCTTCAGATCTTCATGCAGACCTCTAAAATCTCTACTGGATCACCTACAAACACATATCTACAAACCCTTTAATCCACATCCTCTGATTATCATCCTATCTTGGACTTTTATCTTATAGTCATCATTGTTCTTCACTGTTCCTGATTGAGACTAATTTTCTCAATATCCTCAGCTCACGGCTCATCCAAACCTTATCATTAATGCAACAGGAGTATGTTGACATCAATGACAACACCGGTTAGGCCCATACTTGCAACAGTGTTTAATGAAAGATGTTTTACTTGCAATAAGTTTGGGCATACTGCAATGCAATGCAGATCTAAACTGGCTCCAACATGTAATTGTCAGAAAAATAAGATTATGTGTTTCAACTGCAATAAATCCGAACACATAGCTAAATTTTGCAGAAGCAAAAAGAAGAACTCACAGGTAGGTAAAGGAAAAATAGAGCAGAAGTTGGACAAAGGCAAGGGAAAAGTTGATTTGAATGAGATCTAGAATGAAATGAACAAAACATGGGTGAAGAAAGGTGAAATGAAAGTTGACAATGGGTCCACACTGGAATCTGGTGCTGATAATTCCTCTGGGAATTGAATCAGGAGCTCTGGCTTAGGGGGAGTTGCATTGCAAATCTAATTCCCCCTGCCAGTAAGTGGATGCATGAATCTGGCATGATGAATGAAGATAAAGAATCCTATTGTAGACCTATTGAATCAAATTCTAGAAGAAAAGAAGCTAATGTGACTTATTGCGGAGAAATTGAAGATTGACTGTATGCAGAAACAGTGTAACTGGATGAACTAGGGAAAAGCATTTATTACTATAGAGTGTCAAAACTCTACATTTTGTTTCATTCACAGCAAGTCCACGGATCTCTTTTATTTCTATGCGGGTTTCAAAGGAATCATTGTGCGGGTTTCTAATGCTTTGTGCGGAGGCCGCCAAGTGTCCAACCATAGTTAAAGCCGTGGGATTGTTTCTCTTTATTAAGTTTTGTGCGGAGTGCGCCATGTAGCAAATATTTACAATGATTCAAGTTTCAATTTTGTGCGGAGGTCGCCACGTGTAGCATGCAGAGCCAGTCCCCAAAGTTGTATGTTTTGTTGCAGAGTTTGCCACGTGTCTCTTTGTTTTGCTGCAGAGTTTGCCGCGTGTTTGTTTCTGTATCATATTGATACTAAGTAAAGATGGATGGTGGGCCACAATCTGTTTCAGTTTCAAAGGCATGGAGAATGCCATGTGGTGGTCACAGTGATAAAGTTATTTTTTGTTATGCCCCTTTCAGTGAGAAACTTAAAGTTTTAAAGTGACGTGGATTGTAACAAGTGTCAGCTTCAACGAGAGTTTCAAATGTTTTAAACATTTCAAGCAGTAATGAAGGTGCTACCACGTGTTAGTTAGCATGCGTGTGGATGATGCCATCTATCCCAGTTTTCTCCCTTTGAAGCTAATGCACGCCAAAGGCTGTGGGTCCCATCTTTTAATGTGTTTCATAAGAAGTGATGTGGGTAACGACAGATGTCATAAGCGGAGGTTGCCTGAGCATAAAGACATAGTTTTGAAGCTTTGCGGAAAAAGACACTTATCAAGTCTTGAAAGCCGCGAAATGTGACAAGTGTCATTTTCCTGTTTATTTTGAAAGGTAGAAGGAGTTTCTCATGTTTGCATGGATGCTGCCATCTGTCACAAATATGTTTCAAGTTTCAAGTGCATGGGTTTCACCATGTGTCTGTGTCTTAATGAAAGAGGTGTGCCACATATATTTTGCCCTAGCCAATGGGCGTGCAGGAGAAGATAGCCATTTTAGATTTTGAGGATTGTCTGGAGACTTCCAGTTATCTCCAGTTTCGTTGGGCCGTTGGGATTCGCTTGTTGCAAACAATCTAGAGTTAGATCTTAGGCTATAAATATATAATTTTTGTAAGAAGGAGATAGAAATATACATTTTTGAGACATATAGATAGAGATATTTTTCTGTCAGAGATTTAAGAGAGCAGTCGAAGACATTTGCTGTGACTAGTTAATATCATTTTCCCTTTATTTTTTTTGTTCTTAATAAGAAGGTTAATGTACCTGTGCATGTATCTGTGCCTTTTATGTTGCTAGAATATTAATGAGAAGAACTTTGTTCTGTGCCTTGGTTGATATTTCCTGTGTCATTGCAAAGTGTCTGATTGTGAGCCTTTGATTATATTCTTTCCATCTGTTTATGTTAATCATGCAATATCTACTCTTTCATATAACTGTATCTTAAGAATAGTTTTCACTGTGCTTAAATTAAAGAAATACTTTTTACTTAGGCACATCGCCATAGTTAGATTTACTTAGTTGCAAAATCTTGTTAACATCTTACCCTTTTCTCAAAACCCATTTAAAATAGAGAAGAGCCAGCTTCTTTAAAATCTAGAGGTTGTTTCAAGTAGCAAGTCCCACATTCTTGAAACTTCCCATGTTGGTGTTAGAACCTACATAATTTTATACATCAATAGTTTTTGGCACGCCCGGTGGGACCATTCTTGAAGTTTCTATCAAGGTCATATGAGCCAGAGAGCAATAAGGAGCTAGAGTTGTGGACCTACAACAAGAGCTTAGTCTGTTGCTAATTGAGGTATTCTTTTGCCACCGTTAGTAGTTACTCCAAGGAGAAGGGTGAATCAGTTTGCAGTAGCACAAAGAGTAAATATGGGAGCACCTGTAGCCCCAAGAAACTATGCAAATTGGAACACTGGCAGCCCTCTCATCCTCCTAGTACCACCAGCAACTTGGGACGCTATTCCAGCCAATGCTCTGAAGGCTCTGCCTAAGTTCAGTGGGGAAGATTTCAAGACACCTGAAGAGCATCTACAAGATGTATCTAATGTGTGTGTAGTACATGTTATCACTCAACAGAATGTGGCCATAAGATTGTTAGTAGCCTCTTTCAAAGGAAAGGCTCTGGACTGGTATAGGTCTCACTCCAAACATAATATCTACATGGGATCAGCTTGGGGATGCTTTCTTTGCAAGATTTAAAGAAAAGGGTGATAAATCTTTATTGCTACAACAATTGATCACTATCAAAAGGGCACCACAGGAGGCTATGATTGATTTCAACTCGAGATTTCAAAGGACCTAGGATAGAATTCCTGCTACAGCAAGGCCATTAGTAGGTATGGCTATTATGTTTTACCTCAAAGCTTTAAACTCTGATATATCAGTAATGATTCAGTCTCTTGGAGGTCAGACACTACCAAAAGCATATGAATTGGCAGTCAAGATTAAAAATAACTTAATAGATGCTGGAAAGTTACCCCCAAGACCGCCTATGCCTATGTTTCCAGAAATTACCTTACCTTTGCCACAAGAAGCTCCTAATCTTATAGCCCCACCTGTATCCATGTATTCTTTTCCAGTACCTCAACAACCTGCTAAGGCAACCACCTCTGCTCAACCATCTGAAATGGATGATGTCAAGAACATTTTAAGAACCTTCTCAAATGAGATAATTAATCTAAAGAGACAACATAATCCCTATCCAAAGCCCCCTTATCAAAGTTATCAAGGAAATAGACCTCCCTTTCAACCAAACCAATATCAAGGCCCTCAAAGGCAAACTAATCCTCAGCCTTCAAACCGGTTAGTCTCAATTCCTACACCTCTACAAACTATCCCCCATAATCCCAACAGGGAAATAGTTCCAGGACAAACCAACTTGGCAGGAGACACAAATGCTTGGTGCTTTCCTTGCAACAATGCCCATATGCCCAGAGACTGTCCCAGAGGTAATCTGTAGCAAAAGATAGCAGAACAGAGAGGTTTAGAAGGACAATTCTCAACTTCTAATACTCCACTATATCAGTATCCTAGTGTTCAAAATGTAGTAATGATGGCCCAAATGCAAGGGATGTCCATACAACAAGAAGAAGAAATAGCTCCTGAACATGCCTTGTTTTCATGGATTGAAGAGGAAGATTCAATATTCTTAAATGAGGCATCTGCTTCAAAGAAACCATTGGTGCAGTCAGACTATTATACCCAAGCAAAGAGGAGGATGATGGAGCAGCCTAAAGTCTCTGGTAATGAAATGGGAACTTCTCCACTTCTAAACCATAACAACACAGTCTCTAGGCAAGAGATGCCTCCACCTATGTAGAATCAAGTAGCCTCAGGATAGGTTCTAGAAAAGACAAAATACCCTTATTATTCAAAGACTCAAGCATTAGGACCTATGAATGCAGTGGACCAGCTGAAAAGAACTCCAGCGCATGTATCAATCTGGGATATGTTAGCTATTCCTAAGCAGAAGACACTGCTACAAGAAGCTCTGCAAGGTCAAGAAGTCCCTAAACACACTGGAGCTCAGGGAGGAGCTATTGATAAAGGGAAGCCTCAGCCCAAAGATACTGTACCTCTACAGACAACAACTTTGTTGAACAATGCACCTGAGGTAGGTAAATCTAAACCAGATCCCTTTTATTGGACTCTAATAGTTGGGAAAAAACTGCTGCATAATGCAATGATAGACTCTGGGGCTAGTACTACAGTAATGCCAAAGCAAATAGAAGATGCTTTGAAGATAAAATATGAACCACTTGTAAGAGGGGTCATGCAGTTAGATGGGAAATCTATGCAAACAATAGGAAAAATCAAACAACTTCCCTTGCAATTATATACTTGCCCCAATATAATTGTCAATCAGGATGTGGTAGTCATAGATATACCCCCTGTATTTGGTCTATGCTTATCCAGAGATTTCACAGCCAAGATATGAGGTTACATGTCACTTGATTGGTCACACCTCATCCTGAGAACCAAGTATGGGACAAAGATGAAAATACTGTTAGAGCCATTATCCAAAGACCATATCACAAATGAACCAAACCCAAAATTAGAAGCATCCCATGCTATGTTGAATAAGGAGGAAAGAATCTTTGTTGAAGAGTTGGGTAACTGGACTGAGCATGACCAACAAGAAGAAGAAAATAATCAATTATTGAGTATGATGCAAAGTGACTCTATAGGCCTAGACACTTATGTCATATTTGAAGAAGACGAAGAAATCCCTAATGCCTTAAGGAGAGAAGTATCATAGAGTCAAGAATCTAAAAGAAACTCAGAAATTTGGACTCTCAATTTTGATGGGGCTAGGAGTAAAAATGGTGATGGAGCAGGAATTTGCCTTACTGCCCCAAATGGTGAGAAAATTCTGAGAGCCATTCACTTTTAGTTTGCTTGTACCAATAATGATGTTGAATATGAATCTTTGGTGCATGGACTCATGTTGGCAAAGAAAAAAGGAGTAAGGAATCTGATAGTAAAAGGAGATTTTGAATTGGTGGTGAAACAAATCAGAGAAAAGGCAATAGCAAAAAATGTAAGAATGAGATCCTATAGGCACAAAATTTGGGACCTCATAGATGGTTTTGAGGCTTTTAATAGTGAAGTAGTTCCTAGAGCCCAAAACTCTAAAGAAGATAGGATGGCATAGATTGGTTCATAGTTTGATCCAACAACTGATCTATTAGTGAATAATGAGTCAGTTAAAGTTATAGTAAGGCCAACTATTCCAGATAATGACCTAAATTGGCAAGTTTTTGATAATGATTTCCAAGTACTCTCATTCTTACAACAATTAGGTGAATTTGCTAACCAATTACACCCCAAAATTGAGGAAGCATATGGTGACCAAATCATCCAATTGAAATCAAATAAACTCCCTAAAGGGCTGCTCACTTTGGAAAATCTATTTGATCCAGAAGATGCAAGCCTAGAGAAGAGAAGATTTCAAGAAAATAAGGAAGATTATTCTGAGATCCAAGTTAGTGAAGGAAGAAGATTGAAAATTGAAAATTCTACAACCCAAGAAGAAAGAGAAAGGTTGATTGATTTGTGTGAAAAATATGATAGGTTGATTGCTTGGACCTATGAAGACCTCCATGGCATTAATAGAGATATCATCCAACACACCATAGAGCTTACTGAAGGATCTAAACCAGTCAGACAGAAACAAAGGCCAGTGAATCCTAGAATTGAACCTTTAATGGTAGATGAGCTACAAAAACTCCTGGAATCAAAGATTATTTTTCCAATTAAGCATTCAACCTGGGTATCAAACCTAGTGCCAGTAAGGAAGAAGAATAGTGACATAAGACTCTGTGTATATTTCAGGGATCTGAATAGAGCATCTTTGAAAGATCATTATCCCTTGCCCTCTATGGAACAAATTTTACAGACTGTGGCTGGATCAGAGAGGTTTTCCTTACTGGATGGTTTCTCTGGATATAATTAGATTTGGTTGGCTGATGAAGACCAACATAAGATTGCATTCACTACAAAGTGGGGAACATTTGCATATGCTAAAATGCCTTTTGGCCTTTCAAATGCTGGAGCTACTTTTCAGTGTGTAATAGATGTAGCATTTGGGGAACTTATAAATAAAATTATTCTGATCTATCTAGATGACCTCACTATTTTTTCTAAAAATGTTGTAGATCATTTTGACCATTTAGAAGCTGTTTTTAAGAAATGTCAAGAGTTTGGAATATCTCTGAACCCCAAGAAATACATCTTTGTAGTACCTCAGGGTAAACTTCGAGGGCATAAAGTGTCAAAGGAAGGGGTCTCTATTGACCCAGAAAGAGTTACAGCCATAATGAACTCATCTCTACCAGTCCATAAGAAAGCAGTTCAATCCTTCCTAGGGAAGATCAACTTTGTTAGCCAATTCATATCTAATTTTGTAGGTCTAATTAGACCAATGACACTCTTGCTTAAGAAGGATCTAGTTTTCAAATGGACCACAGAAGGAAGGCAGGCTTTTGAAGAAGTCAAGAAAGCCATTTCAATAGCCCCAGTGCTCAGAAACCCATATTTTTCTAAATCTTTTATAATGTATGTGTATGGGGGCGAATTCAATGTTGTTATTTTAACTCAGAAAGATGATCAGCAAGGAGAGCACCCAATAGCCTTTTTTCTCTAGAACTATTAGGGAATATGAGGCTAGATGCAATTTTGTGGAGAAGCAAGCATATGCCATGGTAAAAGCCCTTAAAAAATTCAGACATATGGTGACAGGAAACAAAATCCTGATACTAGTGGCTCACCCCAGTGTAAGAGAATATATTATGGAGGGTGAGATTACTGAGAAAAGAGCCAATTGGATAACAAAGATATTGGAATATGATGTAGAAGTAAGACCCACCAAGTTAGTCAGAGGCAAGGGATTGTGCCAATATATGACTCAAGACATGGAAAAAATAATGACTGAAGAAACAAAACATGAAAATGTATTGAAACTCCAAGAGATTGACCAAGATTCTTGGGTCACAAATAGAATACAGTTAATGAAGCATGGGATTTTCCCAAATGAACTCTCCCATGATAAGAGAAGATATTATAGGCAACAAGGGGCCCATTTTGTACTAATTGATCATATTTTATTCAGGAGGAATGTTGATGGTATCCTCTTGAGATGTATAGAAAAGGGTGAAGCTCAGAAGATATTACATGAATTACACCATGGAGCCTTAGGTGGACACTTTTTAGCAAGGACCACTGCAATCAAAATAACACAAGCAAGATATTTCTGGCCTACTCTATTTATAGATTGTTATCAGCTAGTTAAAGAGTACCAGACTTGTCAGTTTTATTTAGGCAAAAGGAGAAATGCAGCAATGCCTCTAAGCCCCATAATTGTGGATGAACCCTTTGCTCAATGGGGTCTAGATTTTATTGGTATGATCAATCCTGTGCCAAGTATGGGGCACAAATGGATCATCACAGCCACAGATTACTTTACCAGATGGAGTGAAGCAGTACCACTCCAAGAAGCAATAGAAAAGGTCATTTTAGACTTTCTAGAAGGCATAACTACTCGGTTTGGTCCTCCTTGTACTATCATATCAGATAATGCTAAAGCATTTTTGGGAGCCAAATTATCTAATTTTGCATTAAGGAATGGGATTTATTTGAAGACTTCTTCAAATTATTACCCTCAGGGAAATGGTCTAGCAGAGTCCACTAATAAGAACCTTATCAAACTTATAAAAAGGATAGGGACCAATTATCACAGAGAGTGGCATAAACTACTTAATACAACACTATGGGCTGACAGGATTACACCAAAGCAAGTGACAAAAATGTCTCCCTATGAATTAGTTTATGGTAAACCAGCAGTAATGCCACTGAGCTTAGAGATCCCTGCCTTACAACTGTTAAAACAGATAGAGATTGAAGAAAATGGCCCCATGCAAGTCAGACTGGCTGAATTGTTGGAAGTTCAAGAGAAAAGAGAAAAAGCACATGAGTCATTGATGAAACATCAGAAAATGGTGAAGGACTATTTTGATAAGAAGACTTCAAATCTAAATTTTGAGATTGGCTCTCTGGTATTGAAATGGGATGAAAGAGCTGCCAAACCAAGTCGGCACAACAAATTCAAATCATTATGGATGGGTCCCTATAAGATTCGTTCCTATAAGCAACATAATTCATTTGAGCTGGAGACCATGGATGGAGAATCTAAAGAGATTCTAGTAAATGGGATCTATCTGAAACATTTCAATTAAGGAGTGGCTCTTAAATGTATCATAGTTAGCTAGTTTTCTTTCCTTTTCACTTTCCTATTTTCCCGCTTTCCCTTTCAATAAGTGTTCAATGAACACATGTCAGCAGTGCAAATCCCCTTCTCTTGTGGTCTAGCATTTATTAAGGTTGTTCGGCAATCCCTAAAATCCCTCAGAAGTACACACTTTTCAGAAAAGATAGCCACTCCCGTAACATATCTGACACTCTGTTCTATGCGGATTTCAAAAGGATACACTAACTGTTTCTTGGCATTAATGGCATTAATAAGATAAGATGTGTCATTGATTGCCTCCATAAAGCCCCATGAGTTAGTGTTAAATCCTAAGTGTGGCCCTCATTTGTTTCTATCTCTCTGCTTCAAATCATTGTCGCACCCGAATTCCATCCGTTGCGAGCACTTTTCAGCTAAGTATCACTCTAGTTAAGTAGTTTCATTCTTTCCTGTCTCAGACTGCCCACATTTTCCTCACAGATACAGCTATGTCTGAGACATAGTCACCACAGGAAGGACTGGGAATTTATGAGTCGATTGATAAGCTGTTAAACAACAAATCATATGCATCAGCGCCCGCGCAACCAAAGAAAACCTACCCAAGAACAAGGGTCCCTGAGGTTGGATATTCCGTTGACCCAGCAAAGGTAAAATATTATATAGATGGCATTTTCAACATGCCCCTTCAAAAGAATACCAAGAATCTTAGGGAGGGGGCACATCAGAGATGTATCCTCCGAGCAAACAACGGGTAGTCAGAGACTTTTGGTATGAGAATATGGACCTCACAATTGGCACAGTTCCTAGTTCCTAATGTCCATCTGTGTCTTGAATTAATTGAGTTATGTGTAGAATTGTTTCATACACCAACAAATACCATACAACAGGGCCCTTTTATAGTACATATCACACCCAAGGCCATAAGAGACATGCTGGCCCTGCAGCATGACAGAAGTACCACATTCCCAACTATTGCTAAAATGCAAAACACATGGGCCAATATAATTAATAAAGTCAAGTTTCTCAATTCAGAGCTGCAGTTGGGAGATGATAACACCCAGATGCCCACATTACCCACTGGGAGGGCACAATTTAGTCAAAGTGTTCAGGAGGCACTTTCGATGATAGCCTTCATTTTTGGGCTGAGAGAGGATAACACAATTTATGATTGGCAAATAGCTATCATTTTTAGATTCAAAACTATTGACAAATCACAAGAATATCGGATGGATTTCTCAAAGCAAATTACCAATGCCATGGTTGATTAGCTAATAAATTTCAAGTCAAAGCAGGTAATCAAGTATTCTGCTTTTCTATTTCACCTTATGTTGTATCAAAACCATAATCTTTTCGCACAACATATGCAATTGAATATGTATGACCTAGATTTTGGTCAAAATAAACCTATCCCTGTGTCCGCATGGACACATGTGTTATCTGAATCCTCTAACCCTTATGAGTTTTGGGAACTTTTTGTAGCTCCTGCCTTTTGCCAATTAAGCCCTGAGCCTGTAGAACATAGATTGACTCAGAGTATTAGGGGTTTCATGACCAATTGTCGAATTCCCTGTGATTATTTCTTTGGGGCACATAATACCATAATCATAGTCCATGGTTTCAATGAGGAGCCTGTGCTATTACCTAAAATATTAACCCCTAGGGTTGTATTCTTAGAGGTGACCCGGTAGGTGTCTGTGGTTGATAATGAGTTTGGCCACAAGAAAAAGAAAAAGAAGATGTATGATATCCCATGGGTCAAGAAGAATATGACACTTAAGGTCAGAGATGTAGAGAACCTCTTGCTAAGAAAGCTAGCTGCCCTTGGTTTCTTCATCATTGAAGATAAATGGAAGTATGACCCAGACAATTTTCTAGCCTCTTGGATTAGGAATAACAAAGTTTGTACTAAAATGGTACATGAGGGTCGGCCATTCTGGGAAGATAGGAGGAATCCAAAATAAGACAACCCAGACCTATATGTTGAATTATCTGATTTGACCTTTGAGGGGGCCAGGCCATGGGAAAACTTCTATGTTAAAGAAAAGGAATTTGACCCTAAGTTGCGGATGACTACTG
The DNA here is from genome assembly GCA_027924645.1 of Cunninghamia lanceolata. Taxonomy (NCBI): domain Eukaryota; kingdom Viridiplantae; phylum Streptophyta; class Pinopsida; order Cupressales; family Cupressaceae; genus Cunninghamia; species Cunninghamia lanceolata. The sequence goes on along the minus strand of BSBN01000441.1, from coordinate 375,976 downwards.
GTCTGAGAAAGGCATTGAAGGCCCAGGATTGGAAACCAAAGAAGATTGACACCTATTTGAAATATAGGCAAGAGATCTCAGATATCACCCATTCATTTGGAAATGTTGACACTGATGAAAAATGGGAGTCAATCTGGGATGAGTGGCATCCCTCCCCAGTCTCAAGCCCAAACACTAGTAGAATTCAGAGGAAGAGTGAGGAATTAGAGGAGGAAATAGAGTCAACCCAAGTTAGGCAAGAAACAGGACAGGCCTCATCTGCTGCCCCTGCATCTTCATGGCCCCAATCCCTCAGCACTTTAGAAAAACAAAAGGGTGTAGTGTCATCACCAACCTTAGGAACTCAAATAGCTTTAGCATCTGGGAGTTCTAGGGTTGTTCTTTTGCAACCACCAGTGGTGGTAAATGTTGAAGAAAAAGAATTAGAAGAGGAAACAAGTGAGAGACCTAAGAAACATAAGAAATTGCACCTGCAAGTAGAAGAGGAGGAAGAAGCAGAACCACCGCTACAATAACTGCTAGTCACATCTTCTGTTGCTCAAGTAAGTGTTTCTTCTCCCTTTTCTCCTATGTCTCTTTCTTCTACTATAGGAGTGGCAATCCCAATTAGCCAAACATTTGTAAACCCTGCCACTTCTACTGTGCCTACATCAACCCTTGCCACAATTGCCACTTCACAGGCCATGTCTTCATAGGCCATTTCATTACCATTATTTTCTCCATCTGTGCCAAAAAGAACCCCTCCTCAAGTTTCTCCTAGCCACCATTTATCTACCATTCCCTATGGCCTACCTCAAGGTCATCCCTTTGCTGGAGGATACATTGCTTCCCCTCCTACATTCCAAGCTCAAGAAGACACAACAAAAAGGGCTAGAGAGGCTAGAATGAATAAAAAGAGGAAGTAAGAAAATAAGAGCCCTGTTGTGGCACACATGAGGTCACTTTTTTACCCCATTCAACAAAAAATGACAGTCACACATTTGTCTCCAAATGTGGTGAAGCCTAATGAGCAAATGTAGCCCCAAGACTATGCCATGAATGTTGTGGCCATGGATATGTCTCTTTTTAGGCCACAAGATAGGGTAGAGCTACTAAATGAGACTACATCTACTATAGCAACTGACTATCTGAAAGTGTCTAAAAGGTTGCAGAAAGTAGAAAATGATCTAGCTCAAGAGAAAGTGAACAATAGCAACCTGGCTGTGGAGATTCAATCAAAGAATAATGAAATTGAGAGTTTGAACAAATAGTTGCAAAACATTGTTTCTTGTCAGATACATCAGGCTACACAGACCTAGAATGCTTAATCATAGTGAGCAGAATGCTAATGGTGCAATTCAGGAACAACTCCTACTTGAGCAACAAAAGATTAAGTAGCTAACAATTGAGTTAGCTAATAGGCCACAGAATGCTAGATTTTTGAATTTGGCAAAAGAGCTTTATGTTTCAGTGCGGAAAAGAATCTCCAAGGAGATTATTCAGGTAAAACCATCTTTAACATTTTTGTTAAATGCCCAGCAACTATGTGAAAAGGTTGAAACTTTAGTGCAAGCCACCTTATCTACTATTTCTTTGAGAGTTTCTAACTCTCAACTTTTGTTAAAGAAGCTATATGACACCACAGATGAGACTCTGTCAGCAGTAGGTATCAATGACAGAATGGTCGCTGCTAAGAAGGTCAATGAAATTCTGAGTTGTAACTCTACAGCTACAAATTGTCAAGAGCTCCTAGATACAGTAAAGGAAGGAGTCAAAAATATGAAGAAACACATAGAGGATTTAGTGCAACTGGGGCTTCCTTCACCATTCCTAGAGAATAATACAATATTGATGATTGATGACATCAAGGCCCTACCCTTAACCAAGCAAAATGATGAAACAATTTTTCAGGGTTTGAGTGATTCTTCATCAGTCAAGTAGAGGCTGTGTTGATACCTATGGCCCAGCTAGAGTTTCAATTAAAAGATGTGGTTCAAATTTTGTAGACTTTTTCCCATAAGGATATAATTAATCTTGATTTTGCTTTTCAAGATTTGCAGAGTAGATAGGGACTCTCCGATTCATAATGGTCTGTTATCAGACAACATTGTAGAATTTGTAACTCTGTGTTGTATTTTTAATACATATATTCTTGCCAGTTTTGGGTTCTTTCAGAGCAAGCTCAGAAGTCCTATTGGTCACCAAGAACTGTAGAGTGTCAAAACTCTACATTTTGTTTCAGTCGCAGCAAGTCCGCAGGTCTCTTTTGTTTCTGTATGGGTTTCAAAGGAATCGTTGTGTGGGTTTCTAATGCTCTGTGCGGAGGCTGCTAAGTGTCCAGCCACAGTTAAAGTCATGGGGTTGTTTCTCTTTATTAAGTTTTGTGCAGAGCGTGCCACGTAGAAAATATTTACAATGTTTCAAGTTTTAGTTTTGTGTGGAGGTCACCACGTGTAGCATGCTGAGCCAGTCCCTAAAGTTCTATGTTTTGTTGCGGAGTTTGCTGCGTGTCTCTTCATTTTGCTACAGAGTTTGCCATGTGTTTGTTTCTGTATCATATTGATGCTAAGTAAAGATGGATGGTGGGCCACAGTTTGTTTCAGTTTCAAAGGCATGGAGAATGCCACGTGGTGGTCGCGGAGATAAAGTTATTTTTGGTTATGCCCCTTTCAGTGAGAAACTTAAAGTTTTAAAGTGATGCGGATTGTAACAAGTGTCAATTTCCGTGGGAGTTTCAAATGTTATAAACGTTACAAGCAGTAATGTGGGTGCCGCCATGTGTTAGTTAGCGTGTGTGTGGATGATGCCATCCATCCCAGTTTTCTCCCTTTGAAGCTAATGCACGCCAAAGGCTGTGGGTCCCATCTTTTAATGTGTTTCATAAGAAGTGATGTGGGTAATGACAGATGTCATAAGCAAAGGTCGCCCAAGCATAAAGACACAATTTTGAAGCTTTGCGGAAAAAGACACGTATCAAGTCTTGAAAGCCACAGAACGCGACAAGTGTCATTTTCCTATTTATTTTGAAAGGTAGAAGGAGTTTCTCATGTTTGCACAGACACTACCATCTATCACAGATATGTTTCAAGTTTCAAGTGCGCGGGTTTTGCCATGTGTCTATGCCTTAATGAAAGAGGTGTGCCACATATATTTTTCCCTAGCCAATGGGCATGCAGGAGGAGATAGCCATTTTAGATTTCTGAGGATCGTAACCGCCGGAGACTTCCAATTATCTCCAGTTCCACTGGGTTGTTGGGATTCGGTTGTTGCAGACAATCTAGAGTCAGATCTTAGGCTATAAATATGTAATTTTTGTAAGAAGGAGATAGAAATATACATTTTTGAGACATAGAGATAGAGATAGAGATATTTTTTTGTTAGAGATTTAAGAGAGAAGTCAGAGACTTTTGTTGTGACTAGTTGATATCATTTTGCCTTTATTTTTGTTGTTCTTGATAAGAAGGTTAATGTACCTATGCATGTATTTGTGTCTTTTATGTTGCTGGAATATTAATGAGAAGAACTCTGTTCTGTGCCTTGGTTGATATTTCCTGTGTCATTGCAAAGTGTCTGATTGTGAGCCTTTGATTATATTCATTCCATCTGTTTATGTTAATCATGTAGTATCTGCTCTTTAATATAACTGTATCTTAAGAATAGTTTTCACTGTGCTTAAATTGAAGAAATACTTTTTACTTAGGCGCATCGCCATAGTTAGATTTACTTAGTTGCATCTGAAATCCTGTTAACTTCTTACCCTTTTCTCAAAACCCATTTAAAATAGAGAAGAGCCAACTTCTTTAAAATCTGGAGGTTGTTTCAAGTAGCAAGTCCCACATTCTTGAAACTTCCCATGTTGGTGTTAGAACATATGCAATTTTATACATCAACAATTACAATGATGAATTAGGTTTTGCAGAGGATAAAAGGTCATTCATTCAAACACTTGAATCGCTTTGCATTCGAAGAGATCAAGGAGAAGAGCACATGAGCTGAAATTTTAAAGAATTGAAGTGCAAAGAATGAATTCGGCAACTAACCCTAACTCCGTAAAGAAAAAGGTATTTTCCTATGAAGCTTTGAACTTGTAATCTTTTGCAATGGCTACACCTCTGGTTGTGACTATCACTGAGCGACCTAAGCCAAAGTTTAAGAAGCATCCCTTAAAATCCACTAAAGTTGATCTGATGGGAGCATTTTCTGGGGTTCCATATGGAGTTCTTCACATAGAGGATATTAGGGCTTACATTCACGTGCTTCCAGAGGAGCATGACAACTCAAGGTTTATTGATCTATTCATGAATCACTTAAAAGGTGATGATTTTGAACTCAAACTAGAATACAAAGCCCTGAAAGATAAGAAGTTCATACAATTTGTTGAGTTTCCAACTTTCACAAAGGACGAGTGGGTCTGGTATGTTTTGAGCCGTATCCATGATGAGTTTCTATGGTTGAATCATACATTCAAAATCACAAAGGATGCAATAAGGGCAGTTACAGGATTGAATTCAACCGGTACCTTACCTTAGTTGAAGGATGTGAAGAATCAAGAGGTCATCGAGGCAACCGGATAGAAATTTGACAAGAGAGCCATGACTATAAATGACATAGAGGATCATGGGGTCAAATTTGCATCAATGATGATAGGATACAGGATATATTACTCTAGCAAAGAAAATTTAGTTTCTGGAACAACCATCTATGTTGCATATAAGATGATAAAAGAAGGTGCAAACTATGATCTTTGTGAACTGTTGCTAAACCAACTTATGGAGAACCTAAGCAAGATAAAGAAGGACAAGAAATACTCATTCAAATATGGTACACTAATCATGTGTCTCTTCTTCTATTTCTTGAGTGAGCTTTTGGGAAACAAAAATATAATTTGGTCAAGTGACAAACCGGTAGCAGTCCAGATTAGGAATTATTTAAATTGTTTGGGTAATCATGATGCACAAAAGACCGTACTTTGGAAATTCTTCAAAAACTTCCAGTGTATGATGCAGGCTAGGGCAAGAATACCTAGGACTGTTGAAAAATACAAGGACACCATCTATTTTATGGTTACTGTATATCAAAAAATTTGGATTTATAAATGGAAATGATCAAACAATTGAAATGCATAACCTAAACCCAAATAATTCAATACCTCGAAGATGCAAGATGAGCTTGGTTGATCACTTTGTTGTGTTGATTGCTCGATTCCGCAGCATAACGTTGATAAGGATGCAAGCTAGATGGATTGAAGATGATGGATGCAAAGGCTCTAATGATATTTCAACAGCATGTGGATACTTGAAGCTCAATGCATGCTAAAAGATTTGGCAGAATAATGTTACTTGAAGCTCAATGCATGCTAATGGCTTGTGAGGGGGTTGATTTATAGGAAAGGCTTGGTTCCAATGGATGGCTAGGATCAATTAGGGCTTTAGGTGAAATGGATGGATAGGATTAAGTTAGGTTTCCTTGCACATCAAGAAATTGTAGTCATATGACATGTGGCAAAGGAGGATGAGGCTTAGGTGTGCTTGTGTAGATAAATACTAAAATTAGGTCCCATTAGTTGTGCATGTGAAAGATAAAAGTTGTAACACATGATTGACTAGACAAGTGTTGGAATGTGATGAAAGATGAGTGTTTAATTCAAATAAAATATTTGAATTAGTTGGGATATGAGTTGGATATTAATTAAATAAATAAAATTTATTTAATTAATTGAGAAGTTGAATAGGATGAGATAAGATATGATGTGGAAATTAATTAAATAAATAAAATTTATTTAATTAATTGGGATGGGGATAAGATAAATGGGATTATGCATGTGAAATTAATTAAATAAATAAAATTTATTTAATTAATTGGCTAATAGATAAATGGGATTAAGAGTGGGATTTAGGACAAAAATGGCTTATGATGTTTAGGATGATGTTTTAACAAGGTGTTGTAGGACATGGACAAAGTTGGGACAAATTCGGGTGTCTACATTTTGCCCCTCTTTGAGATGATGTTCGAGATGATGAGCTTTGTGTCGAGTAACATCATTTCAAAGAAGCCAAGGTATGGATAGAGGAAAATGATAGTGATGATGGAAAGATATGATGAGGATGATGATGGTGGAAAGATAGGATGAAATGGGATGATGATGCCTCCTCGAGAGGTTAGGCGGGTTGGACAAACACGGGTAGGCTCTCGAAAAGAAATGGCTTGGCCGCAAAAAGAAAGATAAGGGGATAGATAGAAGAAATGATGATGCGTTATGCTGCAATGAAGGTGAGCAACCATGATGTTTGATATAGCACTAGACGTTATGCACCAAGGTATAAGGACCAAGGTGACGATGTGTCTTGTGCCCCAGCGTAATACAACCTTGTCTAACATATGAGGAAGAAAACTTAGAGCATTGAAGTCCTACTACACAAAAGGTATGATATGACCTTAGATGCAAAGGATAGTGCAAAAAGCTATTCCAACATACACAAGATATGAATATTAGCTGGAATGATATAGATGTGATACAAATGCAAGATAAAAAGATAACACACACAAGCAAGCAAGCATGCACAAATGATTCAAAAACAAACAAGGTATTGCCCCTGTCAAGCTGTAAACCAATGATTAATTGCTGATTGTTGATAGTTGAGAGTGTTGTCATTGCAGGGAAAGCTATATCCCTAGATCAACACAAGGTTGTTTGCTGAGTTGGTTGGCTAGTTGATTGATTGATTTGGCTTACAACAAGGCTAGGATCAAGACCATGGATTGCGATTGGATAATTTGGCTTGATTGATTAACTTGATTGGTATGGATTAAGGATGGGCTTGCATTTGGATCTTTGCTTGGAATGACTTGAAGATGATGAAATGATGGATGATTAGATTGATATGATTTGATTTGATGAATGGATGATTAGATGATATGTGGGGGATTGAGCTACTTTTGATTTGTTGGAGTGGCTGGATTTGTTCCGATTGGAGTTGATGTGATTGAGTTGATTTGTTTTGGTGTTGATGTTGATGATTGATAGGATTTATTTTGATGGTTGGATTGATGTGCTTTGAGTTGATTTTCTTTGGTGTTAATGCTGATGATTGATAGGATTTGTTGTGATGGTTGGCTTGATGTGCTTTGGTTGTGATGGTTGCTATTGCTGGGTTGATTGTTTTGATGATTGGATTTGTTTAGAATGATGATAGTGATGGTGTGATGATAAGAGTGTCCACTCAATCTAAGTATAAGCAAGTGTTCTTAGTGTGCACAAAAGATATAAAATAAACAAGGTATTGCCCTTGTCAAGTCATAAACCAATGATTGATTGTTTCATTGATAAAGATAGATAGTGTTGTCATTGTGGGGAAAGCTATATCCCTAGATCAACACAAGGATGTGGGAACGCTATATCCCATTGATGATGATTGATGATGATTGATTGGGCTCATGACAAGATTAGGATCAAAACTTGTTGATTTGATTGGATAATGTTCCTTGATTCATTAGCTTGCTTGACATGGATTAGTGTGGCTTGGATTTAAGATCATTTCTTAGATTGATTTGATTGATATGATTGGAAATGGATTGATTGAAATGGATGAATGAATGTTATTGATAGGAAGAATTGATGATTGATGATTTTGATTTTGATTAATGTTGATGGAGTGGATTGTTTTGGATGATGATTGAATTGATCTTATTGCTTGGATTTTTTGTTGGATATTTAATTTTTTTGGATTTTTTGACATATTTGATTTTTTTTTTTTTGTAGTTTTTGAAATGTTTTGGGATGTCAATGGATTTACAATTTAGGTAGCTGTTGTGCTAGATACCAATGACAAGGGAAAACCAAGTCTAGGTGCAAAGATGGATGAATGGGATTGGATGGATAAAAGGATGGGCAATAAGGGATGGAAGGCTCATGATATATGGATGTATAAAAAGATAGGCCATAAAAGGGATGGATGCATGCCTCATGATGAACAAATAGGTAGGATATAGTGGAAAGCTCATGATAAATGGATGGAGATAAGCTATAAGATGAAAAACTTATGATAAGGATATGCCATAGTGGATGGATCATAAGGGAGCCAGGATGTGATCGTCAAAGGCTATGTTGCATAGGAAGAACTTGCCCCCATTCTAGGTGGTAATGCTTAGGATTTTTACATGACAAAGTTCATGACCATGGGATGACATGATAGGTTTTACATGACAAGGTGTATGATAGGTGGATAATGATAATATGGATTGATGAGGAAGGTATGAGGTATACCAAGAGATATCCAAAGCATGTTTCAAGATTTTGCCCCTATGTCTTCCTCAAAATCAAAAGGCAGAAGGATGGATGAATGGATAAATGGGTTCAATAGGATAGGCTTGTTTATGTAATGGCTAAGGATGGTAGGATGGTAAATGATATAATGGGATAGATAGTTTGGAAATGGATAGGTTGGATGAAACAATGTGCCCCCAAGTGTAAGTGACATAGAAGATCAACCTACACATGACGCCTGTTTGCCAGGTTTTTATCATGGTACTTATCCAAGGCGCCTGTTTACCAGGTTTTCACCATTGGATGAAGGGATTTCTCTTTACTATTTTGACTTTTTTTTTTTGTTTTTTTTTCTTTTTTTTTTTCTTTTTGCTTTTAGATGGGTTGACAATTACACATGGCACCTGTTTGCCAGGTTTTCACCATGGTAATGGATAGGAGGGACTCAAGTGGCTAGTGCTATGAAGGTTGATAGTGTCCCTTTAGAAATGGATGATGTCTTCACATGGACCATGTCATTATGCTCATAGATGTTGATAGGGGGTTGCATGGATGGGAGATGGAGTAGGTAGATAGTGGATGATGAAATAGATTATGAAAGGTTCATGCAAGGATAGATGGATCAGGATAGTGGACTATGATGTGGATTATGTAGGCTTATGCAAAAGCATGGACCATAGGGATAGCATGGCGGAGATATGCAAGATAATGGATGGAAGATGGGTAGATGTAGATATGTGAAGGTGCTGCGGAGTGGAAGGGAATCATGACCAACGGTTGCACACACCATGATAAACATTGAAACTTTTGATGAGATGGTGGTGTAGGAAACAATGGAGATGTTTGCTTAGGAGATGGTTGATGAAGTGATTTAGGAACCCACATAGATTTAGTATTTTTAGTGCTTTTGTTTTGCTTGTGGGATTTTTGAAGGGAATGGAAGTTTTGGATGGAAATAGGCTTTTGGATGGAGGTAGGTGATTGGGATTCTTGAGATGTGGAGGAGGATGCCTCATTTGACTTGCTAGCTATTTGCTTAAGAACCCAAACCATTTTGCTTTTGGGCTTTGCTTTTGGAGGTAAGGGTTTGGATGGTTGCTTAGATGTGGATGAAGATGCCTCATTCGCTTTGCTAGCTGTTTGCTTAGGAACCCAAACCATTTTGCTTTTGGGCTTTGCTTTTAGAGGTATGGGCTTGGATAGCTTTTTGGATTGCTTTGATTTGGCTCTTTGCATTGATTTTTCATGTTTGTGCCCTAAGGCATGATAGTTCTTTGGATTTTTGGTAGGACTTTTAGCTTTATAGGTAGAGGCATCAAAATTTTTGCTTTTGAATCCCATGGCATGGGTGGAGTGGATGAAATGATTGGAAGCTTTATGCTTAGGTGATGTGTGCTTTTGTTGGCCATGCTTAGGGATGTAAGGATACTTATGAATGATATGTATGTTAGGTGTTGGAAGCAATGGTGGCAAGGTGGATGGAGGGATATTTGGAGTTGGTAAAAGTGGAGGCAAGGTGGATGGCGGAAGGTGTATGGTCACATGCTTTTGACATTTATAGGATGATGGAGATGGAATGACTACATATGTTTTGGGTATATGATGGGGGGTGTGATGGAAAGTGGTAGGTTTAGGATGCATGAAAGGATTACCAACATCTTGGCCTTGTTTACCTTGGGGTGTGTATCCAAGGCCATATGAGCATGGAGGGATTTTGACATGGTTTGGCTCCAAAATACCTTGTTCATAAAGGCCTAGACCTTTGCCTTGGTAGTTCATGTTTTGGAGTATGCAATGGACAATGGGACTAGGTGTGCTGTGAACATTAGACTTGAGCTCATTATTGGATGAAGAAGGTGAAGTGGATAAAGGTCATTGTTGTCCTAAGGAAGAACATTCATGGACAAAGGTGGTAAAACCAATAGGACATGATGGTGGACTTGAAGTGGAATCGATGGTCAATGTGAAAAGAGGATCATTAGGATCTTGCTTATGTTCATGTTGATCCAAGTTATTGGTATGATCTTTTATGCTTACTTGGGGGACAAGTGTCTCATCATGACAAGTTGATGTTTGCTCATTATGGATAGGGCTAGATGGTAGATGACTAGGAGCAATGTGGATATCTTGGTCATGGATAGATATAGGATTATGGATAGGATCAAGGTGCTCATGGATAGCTTCTTCATAGGTATCATCTTGATCATAAAGAAGGTAAATGTTATGGATGGGTTGCATGGAAGTGTTTTGATCTTGAGTTGGACTAGGGCTTAATGTTTCCACATGTTTAAGATTATGCTCTTGACATACCTGTTGACTTTGGATGGAAGTGGAAGGTTCTTGAGTGGACTTGATAGGCTCTTGATAGTTATCAACATGAAGGCATGATGGCTCTTGACTTAGGCTTGTGGTTGGAGACTCTTGAATAGACTTGTTGGCTTGTAGGTCACATGATGGGCTTAAAGGGCTAGGTATGTTAATGGAAGCCTCTTGAAGAGGCTCAAGGATATGTGAGCCACATGATGAGATTATAGGATTGGACATGACCTTTGGAAGTTCATTGGTAGGCTCATAAATTAGTGTTTGACATGGAGGTAGTTTATTCCTAGCTAGTAGCCAATGGATCACATCCTTTGCAAGTGTATGGGTGGATGGAAAATATAATGGATGTATGATAATGGTAGTTGGTGTTGGATTAGGATTAGGACTAGGATTAGGTTGAGAGCTAATTGGATTGGATGGATTAAGATTTGAACTAGATGGGGATGATGTGGCATGATTTCCCATTATAGGTGGGTACACCTTGTAAACAATTGAGATAAATATTGGACATTGATTTGTATTATGGCCTTTGGTCCTATGGTATGCACAATAATCATGTTCATCATATGGACTTTCTTCACATGGTTTGACTTTAGGAAGTTCAATGAGTTTTGCTTCAAGCATCCTTTGTAAAACTCTCTCAGCCGCATCCTTTGGTGAACGATTAGAATGACATGGTGAGGAAGGTAATGAAGGGCTTGGTGGTTTGGAAGGTTGATGGACCAATGGACTAGGAGTAGGATCACATGGTGGTGTTGGGATAGGACTTGTTGGTTCATGTGATGGCATGTGATTGGATGGTGAAGGCCACTCTAGATTGGTATCTCCCTTGTCAAAGGTAATTAAGTCTTGCATAGGATAACTTGGGCTTGTTTGATTTATGTACAAGGGATTATTTGGACTTGGATGTGCTTCTTGTTGCAAAGGTGGACTTAGGTCTATCAATGGTGCTTGGTGGTCTTGTTGAAAAGGTGTACTTGGACCTGATTGATTTATGTACAAAGGGCTATTTGGACTTGCATGTTGTTCTTGTGATATCACTTGATTGCCTTGTGGATGGGCTTGGTAGTGCATTGGAATGGTGGTATGAGGGATTGGATAAGCTTGAGGTGGAGGTTGATAGGTTGATGTGGCATTGACTTGGTGGATAGGTGGATTAAGTTGATAGGAAGTGGATGGATATGACATGTGGCTATAAGGTGGATTAGGTTGATAGGAAGTGGCTAAGGATTGTTGTACTTGTCGAGCTTGACTAGTGGCTAAAAGGTGTTGGACTTGGGCTATGGAGTGTTGTAGTTGAGGTGATTGGCTTGCGTGGGGTTGAGCTTTTTGGATGAAGAATTGTAATATTTCAATGGCGTCTTGGTTTAGGGGTTGTAATCCTTGATAAAGATTTTGGAGGAATCTTTGAAATTTGATTTCTAGGTCCTCTAGTGTAGACATGTTGTCACCACGTGTTTGTCTTAAGTCCTTTTAGCAAGTGCTTGCTTAGGGATTTGGATGATGATGTGGAATGTTTAGATGATGTGTTTAGATTGATTTGTTTATGTGTTTGGGTGTTTAGAGCTTGATATGGCAATATTCAAACAAATGATTATGCATATACACACATGAATCCCTCACGCAAGACATAAGCAAGTTGTTGACTTTGAAAATGAAATGTGATGATTATGCAAGCACACATGGAAGACACATCAACAAGCCTAATGTGTAGTCAAGTGGGTATAGCCAATTAGGTCTTAGGCTATCTATTGCACAAGGTTGACTATGGAATTGAAAGTGAAATCCTGCCACACAGCCAGGAGAAAGGGGTAACCCACCCTTCACCTTCACTTCCCAAAGGTATAAAATTCTTTGGGGCTTAGCCAAAAGTGACAAGATTCCAACTCCCAATGAGGGTGTCTTTCGATTCAGCCTCGATTGAGGTCGTCCCTTGGAGTGGTGTGTCTCCAAGCAGGCCTCCTAAGAAGGGTATGACAAAAGCAAACCAAGTGAGCTGTCACTTGATTCACACTCGCAGTTGTTAATTTCCCCTTAGAAACTTGAAATGTGTAACAAACAGTTCAAACACTTGTTCTTTTTAGACCCAAATCTAAATGTGATGGAAGACAATGGTTTGTTTTAGCCCAATTTTTTGATGTGAATTTGCAAACAATTGTTTATTTTAAAGCCCAAATCCAAGTGTGATGACAAACAAGTTGTTTGTTTTATGCCCAAAATCTAAATGTGTGATCAAATAATGATTAGAGATGAGAGATTAGAATGAATGCACCTCATAAAAATTGCTTTCCAAGTTGCTATTATGATTGATCCAAATGTTGCTCCAGCTCTTTTGATTCACTTACAAGTCACTGCAAAAAAGAAAATGTGATTTGGTTCGCTAGATTGGAAGATATGATTTTTTTCTAAAAGTCGCGCGTCAAAAATTTCTGAAAAATTAGAATCGCAGGGTCAACTTCAAATCGCCATAACTCTTTGAATACTGAACCAAATATTTAATGTAACCACTTTTTGGAAAGCTCTCGAAGTCCTCTTTCCAACGAATCTAAGATCTCCTTTTTACAGGACCTGTGTAAAACAAAAAACCCTCTGCAACAGATCTGGTCATAAATTAAAAAAATCAGCAAAAAGTTGCGCGTCAAAAATTTCTGAAAAATTAGAATCGTAGGGTCAACTTCAAATCGTCATAACTCTTTGAATACTGAGCCAAATCTTTAATGTAACCACTTTTCGGAAAGCTCTCGAAGTCCTCTTTCCAACGAATCTAAGATCTCTTTTTTCCAGGACTTGTGCAAAATAAAAAACCCTCTGCAACAAATCTGGTCATAAATTAAAAAAAATCAGCAAAAAGTCGTGCGTCGAAAATTTCTAAAAAATTAGAATCGTAGGGTCAACTTCAAATCGTCATAACTCTTTGAATACTGAGCCAAATCTTTAATGTAACCACTTTTCGGAAAGCTCTCGAAGTCCTCTTTCCAATGAATCTAAGATCTCCTTTTTACAGGACCTGTGTAAAACAAAAAACCCTCTGCAACAGATCTGGTCATAAATTAAAAAAAAATCAGCAATATAAGATATCTTCAACCTACAAATCAAAGTGCATAAACCTGCAAAAATGAATGATTGACGCTCCAAGAAATCTGATCTTCACAAAAACAACTCAAACAAGAGGGTTAATCAGGGACGTGAGTCCCACCGGGCGTGCCAAATGTATATCGAAAAATTTGGATTTATAAATGGAAATGATCAAACAATTGAAATGCATAACCTAAACCCAAATAATTCAATACCTCGAAGATGCAAGATGAGCTTGGTTGATCACTTTGTTGTGTTGATTGCTCGATTCCGCAGCATAACGTTGATAAGGATGCAAGCTAGATGGATTGAAGATGATGGATGCAAAGGCTCTAATGATATTTCAACAGCATGTGGATACTTGAAGCTCAATGCATGCTAAAAGATTTGGCAGAATAATGTTACTTGAAGCTCAATGCATGCTAATGGCTTGTGAGGGGGTTGATTTATAGGAAAGGCTTGGTTCCAATGGATGGCTAGGATCAATTAGGGCTTTAGGTGAAATGGATGGATAGGATTAAGTTAGGTTTCCTTGCACATCAAGAAATTGTAGTCATATGACATGTGGCAAAGGAGGATGAGGCTTAGGTGTGCTTGTGTAGATAAATACTAAAATTAGGTCCCATTAGTTGTGCATGTGAAAGATAAAAGTTGTAACACATGATTGACTAGACAAGTGTTGGAATGTGATGAAAGATGAGTGTTTAATTCAAATAAAATATTTGAATTAGTTGGGATATGAGTTGGATATTAATTAAATAAATAAAATTTATTTAATTAATTGAGAAGTTGAATAGGATGAGATAAGATATGATGTGGAAATTAATTAAATAAATAAAATTTATTTAATTAATTGGGATGGGGATAAGATAAATGGGATTATGCATGTGAAATTAATTAAATAAATAAAATTTATTTAATTAATTGGCTAATAGATAAATGGGATTAAGAGTGGGATTTAGGACAAAAATGGCTTATGATGTTTAGGATGATGTTTTAACAAGGTGTTGTAGGACATGGACAAAGTTGGGACAAATTCGGGTGTCTACAGTTACTATTGATCAATGGAAATTGGAAGCAGTAAAGCCTATAGTTGTGTGGATCATGCCCATGGGGTATGAAGTGGATGGGTGTGTGTTGGAACTATATACACAACATTTGTTAAGTCAGCCTAGGGATCTGGCTGAAGAGAGATTTGGAACTTATGAAGAAATTTCACAAAATCTGCATCTTGAATTCAAGGCTCCAGAAACCAAAAGGAAAGTAAGGAAAGAAGTTGAGTAGTTGGCTAAGAATCTAGGCCTTACTAAGGAAGCTATGAGGCAATTCAAGGAAAGAATAGAAAAAGCTAAGAAAGAGAAATAGGACAAGGAACATGGAAGTGTTCCAACATAACCTCCTTCCATGTCAAGAACTACTAGAAGTTTTAGTTCAGCCTTTGATGCATCACCTTCTCCTGGTAAGGAAGGAAGGAAAGAGGACAAAAGTAAAGGGTAAAAGAACATATGTCAGTGTGGAAAAAAAGATGAAGAAGAAATTGACTCAGATGATGAAGTCAAAGAGTTGAAGGCCTCAGGAACTAAAGCTGCCAAAGTGTCTAAGGAGAAGCCCTTCAGAAGCACAAATCCAAGCAAAAGGCATAATTCAAAGACTGATGTTGAGAAGCCAATTCCTTCTATGGAGGACATCATTAAAATAATCACTGTATATGGAAACCTAAAACTAATGACTAAATTTTATGATCATTGCAGTGATACTGACAAAAGAATTTTGGAGGATGCTAGTGTAAAATATTTGAATGTATTCAATAGAGCACTAGTGGAGATTTTGTCTAAAGTTCCTAAGAGTTTAAGAGACATTCTGGAAATAAGAAAAGAAGCTGCCAAATCAAAGGATATGGAGTTGAGGGAACATGTAATGTCCAGTCTATGTCCGGTGATCTCCAGAAAAGATGCAGATAAAATTCTCAAAGAAGTCAAGAATGAATTTAGAAGCAAGAAAAGGATGAATAAGTTGATGATTAGAGAGATTGATGAAGTTGTTAAAGAAACAGAACAAATTCTAAAGAAAGCATTGGATAGAAACAAGTTTTATGTGGTCACAGAAGAACCAGTTGATACTGAGGGTGCATCAGTCCTGAATGATGAAGAGTTGCAAAAAAATGAGCAACAAACTAGAGAATATGATGTCTCCCTTCCAGAAGAAGCATTGAGTAAAGAAGATGAAGAAATGATGAAGGAAGATCAAGTAAAAGAAACTGTTGAAGGAATTGATTCCTCCACACCGGATGTTGAGGAATTTGACAATACTACCACTGAGGATACACCAAATCCTCTAGAAGAAAATGTAGAAGATATTTATGAGATAGATAAAAGCAAGGATGCTTCTGATGATGATGTAGAGAAGGCAAAAGTAGAGAAAAAGAATGAAAGTGATGAGTAGAACATTGTGGTTGACTCTGAAAATGGGGAAGATGGAAGCCTTGAAGAGCACAAGTCTGAAACATCATTTTAGGCAAGAGACACTGCAGATGTAGTGAAAGAAATTTTGGAACGAGATAAATAGATTGCAGAAGATTAGGACATAATACAAGGACCAATCAATTTTGATACTTTATCACCGGTGCAGAAGATAAAGTTGGCCTCTATCGCACAAGCTAAGGCTAGAGAGGAAATTTTGAAGTCCCATTTAGAAGATAGCAAGCTGCTTGGCCTTGCCTCTGGGATTTTAGAGAAAATCATGCCCACATTTCAGAAGGATTCTTCAACATCTCCCTCTGGCTAGTTGAAAAGATTGATAAACTCTATAAGTTCTCATTTTGAAACCTTAGAGAAGTCAGTAGAAGTTAAAGTCAAAAATGAATTTAATGAGAAGAGGTTTGCTGAAATAAAGAAAATAATTATCTATGATAGATCGGGACTTGATACCAATGTAAAGAGTATTCAAAATGCCCTATCTGAAGGTATAGAGATCTATAAGTTTTGTCTAAATAGATCTAAAGCTATTGAAGATATTGAGAAAAAGATTAAGGACATAGAGCTCAAACTGTCTAATATTTCTCAGTCATATAGTCCTTTAACTAAGTCTATAATTACCAAAGAATGCCAAGTAGTGAGTTTGCAGAATGAAGTGAGTGATTTGGAGAAGGAAAAGGCAAAATTATGGGCAGATTGGATGAGCTCCAGGGACTGATCTCCCTAAAGTTAGAAACTATGTATGATGTACTGGCAGAGTCCCAAGTAGCAGCTGCTACTATTGATCCTACTGACCTTCAAAAGGCATAATCACTGGCATTTTTCTTCAGTGGGCACATATCTATCTTGGGTAGTATTAAAAAGAACTTGGACAATGAATTGACAAAGTTGAAAAACATTTTTGGTGATATCTTTTTATTGATGAACAAAGCCTAAAAGTTGTATGTTCATATGCAGAAGTATGTAGAGTTTTGACCCTTGTACATAAAATTTTTGCATGAATTTTGGTATGCGGATCCTATCCTTTGCCATTAATGTCAAAGGGGGAGAGGAAAAGCAGTGAAAAATGAAGAATTAATCTAAGGGGGAGCATTGGAAATCATAAGTGTATAAAGTAAGGGGGAGTTGTTCTAACACTTAGTCATTTTTCACTAAGTGTTGCCATCAATGCTAAAGGGGGAGATTGTTGGCAAGAGACACTGCTAGGCATGTCAGGTGTTGTCATTGATGGCAATTGAATCTATACTACACATCTGCATTACATCATTTGATTATACTGAAAGTCAAAGTGCAAATTTATCTAAGTCCGGATAGACAGGAACATAACATTTGACAAGGTTCAACATATTAGTCCACAATTCTCCACAAGTAATCATGTTGTGCTGCAGATCTAAGGGAATGATAAGGGATGTTAGGGCCACCTAAACCCAAGATTTTAGCCTTCGATGATGAAGGGATTGAAAGTTTCATGCATCTGAGTATCGGGTTCTGGTTAAACAGTTCAGTCCAGTGAAGAAGAGGCCGACTAAGTGTTTGATCCTTGTGCAGATGAAGAGAAGTGGTTGGTCGAGTGAGTTAGGAGAGCCACAAGTATTGACCAACATGTGAAGTAACTTGGATGCATAAGTTTTGGTCTGTATTAATGTTTGTGCATGGATTTAGCCGATAGAACATTGATCTTGAAAAAGCTTCCAAGTTTTCTTGAGGCCGACTATAATTGAACAAATCTCATGTTGTGGATATCTATAATCGATGGGTGTGAGCATTTTACATAGTAGTGGTGAAAATATGAAGTAAGAGGTGTGAAGGGTGGTAGTATCAAGTGAGAAGCAGAGATCTAATCCTCTGATTATGGAAGAACAATAAAAGAAGGCAGAAGAAGATGAAGTGTGTGAAGTCAGTGTACTGAGCTTAACCGGAACTGTAATTTTGCATTGTTAGATGCTATTCTTCAGTTCAAACATTCCACTAAACTTTTGTAATTATTTTGTAGGTAGTGAGCCTCTTTGAGCAGTGAGCTCTGGGCAGTGTGCTTGAAGGCATGTGCCTTCCCCATTTGTAATACTTTTAACATAGTATAAATTCTTGTGGGTTAACCCCCACCGTGGTTTTTCCCTTAACCGGATTTCCACATAAAAATCTTGGTGTTATGTGTGTTGATTTGTTTCTGCTCATGTGTTATTGATTCATGCTTTCATGGTTATATCATTCATCTGTTAATAAGTGGTAAAGAAGTTTAAGTTGCAGGAAAGGATAAAAGTTTTGTGACAACTGATTCACCCCCTCTCTCAGTTGTTTGCCTTATTTTTAACACATGCTCAACTAGGGTTTGAAGCATTCTTCATTGTTCTCTGCAATTTTCTGAAGGCTTCTCCATGGTCTTTCTTCAAAACTTTCAACATGGGATGGAGGTGAGCATATTTGTTATAGTTTGAAACAATTTCTTGATTTTACTGTGCAAGAAAATGCCTACAGGCCACAGTTCTTGAAGTAATATCCTTTGCATTTCACACTATTTCTCACTGTGGTTTACTTTTTCTGTTATGGGGCCACCATTTTGAGCTATTTTGCAAGAAATATGAATGCAATAATTCACGGTCTGTAGGCAACTTTTCTTTCTCTCTGCAATTTCTACAAGGTAATGCCTCTTTCATCTGTACCATTCAAGCTTTTGATTGTGTATCTTTTGTGTGATGAGGGTTTTGAAAAATACTATATGGGTTTTACATTTTCTTGTAGAAATACTCCTCTAGGCTGCGGCCATGCTTACTATATACACTTTGCACTTTTTTTTTTGTAGAAAAGAAACTCACCCAATGTAACTCTTGTAAGAAGAAAGATTTTCTTGTACTATTCTGGTTCTTGTTTCTAAAAAAAGAGAGAAAATGGCTCTCTATAATTTCTATGGTCACAATATGACAAGGGTTTGAAATACATTTTGTGGGTTTGACATTTTCTTGTAGAAACCCTTGCAACAGATCACAACCATCTCCATTGTATACATGTAACACTCTGTATTTTCATTCTGGTTCTTGAAACTTTGACCCATAGAAAAATGAACACTCTTTTTCTTCGGCCTTCCTCTTTGGCAGTGGTAATGAGATGGTTTTTCATTCTTTGTGAAGAAAAAACATGTATTTGGCTTCGGCCACTGTATGAGATTATGAGGGTCTTCATCTTGATTTTTCCCTATTGATTTGTTCACATTCTTTATGGCTCATTTCTCCATCATAGAATAGAGGGTGTTGTTCCACCTGTGGACTACTTTTATCATCTTGTATTTGTGATTTTCTATGATAACTAGTGTCTTTAAATTGTTCCCATGAAGGTTCTTTGTATCAAGTTTACTTGACTATGTCTTATGACTCCACTGTGCCTTATAAAGTGATGAAATAATGATGACACATCATTCTACCTTCTTAGTTGTGACAATGTGTTTGCAAAATATAAGTGGCTTATTGGAAATAAACCTTACATTTCTCTTGATACAGTCACTTTGTTTATGATATGTTGCATCTTTGATATGAATTGTCTCTTCTTAGACAGTGTTGTGAGTAGCATCTCTTTGCTTGAATCTCTCATGCTTGTATATCTTATAAGGTTGTTCCCTCTTTGAAATAAGGCTTTTAAAACATGAATATTGCAAAGTATAGAAGACATGGGCTCTCTCATAATGATGCAAACACACAATATCCCTTATGCATGTAGCAGGACTGATCTTTCTTGATTCTCTTTTGCTGTTCTTTTATTTATCCATGTACTTCTCTGCATAAGGCATATGTCTGTATATATATATATATTGGATCCTTCTTTTGATAGCATTAGGAGCTCTTTGATGAATGTTCCACCTTGACTGTATTTGCTTTTGTTTGATTTGAACTCCTTCATAGAATTCAAAATGGCATATGATTGGTATATTCTTGATTTATAGTTGCTCGTCCTGTCATTTATGTGGTATCCTCTTTCATGACTATTCTATCTGCTTGGAAACTGTCATCTAATCTTTGCTAGCTGGTCCTAACTCCATCCTCAGCAATCAATGTCTAAGACTGGTCCATCACAGTTGATTGCTCTTTGTAGGACTGTATGTTCTTGCTTGGCATTGTATTTTTGTAATGTACTCACCATGTTATTCCTGAAAGAAGAAGCATGATATATTCAAGTCCATTATTGTCACTTAGTCTCTTTTGAACCTTCGCATAGATGCATTGTAAATGTAACAATGGATTTGATGTCAATCTTTCTATCCACTATATTATACCTATCACAAAATGTTTGTACTTGCACCTATATTGTAGTCCAATGTGCTCATATTAGATGACAAATACAATGTACCTCTAAGGGTTACTCTTCTAAAGTTGTTCTAGCATGCTTATCTGAGTGATGTATCCTTCATTGATAACTGTACTAGGCCTATAAATGGTCTTTTAAGCTCACTGTACTTTCCTATAGTGACGAATATTGTCTGTTTGAACATGAAGTTTGCAATGTATGGAAGACATGGGCATCCTCATTATGTAATCACACTATCACCTTTTATGCCTGTACCCTGGATGATATAGGATTGTTCATTTATTCAATAATAATATCACACTTCAATCATGACAAAGAATGGAAAAGTACCTGTTATCTTTAAATGCTTTGGCTATACTCCTTGATATAACTATACTTCTTCTCTTGCACTTGATCATTGATGAGATATGATTTGTGGCATAACAGTAACATGATGTAAAACTTCTATTTGTTTGTTCAATTGAACATCTGTGCACAATGGAATTACTTTGAGCATGCTGGGCTCAACCCTTATGGGAGCCCATTTTCTCCACATGCTTTAATTTCTCTCACAATGATCTAATTTATTGCACATGTCTAATTTTGATCCAATTGTATTGATGCATAATGACTGCAAGTTTATATATCTATTGATAAAGAATATGATGAATTTGTATATCTGGAGCTTCTAACAAAACCTTTCTCCAACCTTGCAAGTCCACTATCCTGATCAGGAGCAAGAGGTTGAAGACATGAAGACCAAGCTGCTAGACAGGAGAATCAACCTTCACGATAAGGCAATGATGGATATCACTTTCCTCATGTGTTCTTTTCCTTTTGTTTATCATCAGATGTATGGCTTGCATGATTATTTCATTGGCTCAGTTTAGTCATTCCCACAGCTTGTGTGGGACATATTTAAACATTCTCTTGAATATAATCAGTTATTTTACCTTATGCAATGATTTATATATGTTTTCTTTCTGAATCAAATGCATAGGATAAAACAACTGAAACTAATTTAAAACACATGTTTAAAACATGATGAAATGACAGTTTATAAATACATTTTCTTTGCACTAAACTATGATATTTGAATAATTCAACAACATCATAACTAAAAGATAAAACTAGTTAGATACATGTCATTCCTTGAATGCCTGTTCTCTTGTCCTTAGACAAAATTTCATCTATTAGGATGGTTTGACAGTTCTAATTGGATTGTCACATTATCCTGATAAATGATCCTCCATTGTTCTCTTGTCAAGATATCAGGCATTTGACTGAGTGATCATTTACTTTAAATTTTTTCTTTTATCTCTTTTGCAATAACTGCAATCTAGGCCTTACTAAATTAGGTGAACATAATTTAGTAACAGGGATAATTGTTTGAACTATACTCAATTCATAGTCCATCTGACTTTGAAATATTCCTTATCTAGGATATACAATATGTAAGTTTGGATAATTTTATCTTTTCTGAGAGTCCCTTATTGTATATCTGTAATTTATCAAGGTCTATGACTTTCTGTCATTTTACTCCCCACTTAATAATAACCATAATTTTTTTTAGACTGTGTTGTTCTCAAAATCAGCTACGCTCGTTTTTGTAGACAACCCCCACGAAACTTGTCCGTTTCATGAATCTACACTCTAAGATCGCAAATTGAGAAAAGATTTCCTTGGACTCGTGCGAAGTCATTTGACATTCTAAACTCGTCTACGACATTCCCTTGAATTGATTTCTCGATATTCGCGAGGATCGTTTAAGTCGTAAACTAGTTAAAAGGTCAAGTTTTAGTCATTTTTTAGGTGTTAGCCAAATTTTTGATTTATCATGTAAGAGCGGTGTTTTCACCTGCTATTACATATTTTGAAGTTTGTTTTAATATGTAATAGCGAAGTTTTTAGCTGCTATTACATATGTTGCATTTTTATTTGTTATGTAATGGCGGCCAAATCACTCGCCGTTACATATGAGTTTTAAATCTACTTGCCGGAACGACCGAAACACCCGCTCCAACAAGATCTCTGGATCTTTCAACTGGAGTGATATTAATGATCGCTCGTGCCAGGTATTAATGGTTTGACTTTGATCTTCTCAATATGATGTTTAACTCATTGTCTCTCGTCATTTTCTCTATTCAAAACCTTCCCAGTTGATTATTGATCCCTTCCTCGAACTGTTGATTGCACCAACAGTTGGATTCAAACGGATTTCAAGTGGCCATCTTCGCGTATAGGGTTTTTCCTTCCTTAACAGGTGAGTTTGTTAAATATATTTCTAGGGTTTCTCTAAATGATTATTAGTAGTCTTGTTGTTTAAAATTTATCATTTATTTTGTTGAGTTTCTGTTTAAAATTGTCATTCTTGATTCGGTCTTTTGTGTCGACTCCTAGATTTTCTGTGGTTTGTTCGTGCCCTAGGTTTTAGGTTGATGTATGTCAAAAAATGAAAACATCTTTCAGAGGTTTCCTAGCATTCAAAGTCATGACGGCCAAATTCGCCGCTTAGACCCTTCCAAACTTTGCAACTTCCGTAAGGTGCAATGTCCGCGGGTTTTTCCGCCCTTATACAGAACTGCAAAAAACCCTATGTAGTGTCAGCTTTTATCGCCGACCGAACACTACAAAAACTGGTCAGTCTCACATGTGGTGTTGGTGGGAATCGCGGCTCAAGTGTTCAACCTCAAGTTTTGGTTCAAATGCAATAGCGGCCGATACAACCGCTCCTACACCAAAACTCATTGTCACTTCCCTGTCGGAGCGGCCAATACACCTATCCAAGCATTCGCTAGTGATGAAACCCATTATATGCAATAGAGACCGATACCACCGCTCGAGCACTTGAAGTTTTCACTCATTCACATGTAATAGTAGTCATAAACACCGCTCGTGCATGTCCAACAAAATCTCCAAGTCATATGTAATAGCGGTCATAAACACCACTTGAACATGTTACAAACAATTTCCAAAATACATGCGACGGCGGTATTTTTCATCGCCTTTACACCTCAAGTCTCTCCCAACTTGCAATGGCGGTGAAATCACCCACTTAAGCACATTTTCCTGATTTTTTTTTCAACACTGGGAAAATTCACTTTTCAAGACTAAAAGCCCGCTTTCACCTTTGCCTTGATTTGCGCACTCAAGCCCTTCAAACGCATGCTTTCCTGTCCATGATCGTCAAAACACAGTTGACCCAGTTTATCCAATTTTTCCCCTAACTGTGAGATCATGGCCTTTTGCAGTTCTCAATCAACGTTCATGGTGTTCAAATTCACAGTTCTCTCCAGAGCTCATGTCAGAATCATCTCCGCCAAAGTCCAGAGCCATGAAGTACAAGTACCAGGGTGTTTTTCTGGTAACGGTGGTATAGTCAAATGTTGATGAAATCAGAGACACAAAAATTGGGCACGTAGACATGGCCAAGTTCATAGATAGAACTAA
The DNA here is from genome assembly GCA_027924645.1 of Cunninghamia lanceolata. Taxonomy (NCBI): domain Eukaryota; kingdom Viridiplantae; phylum Streptophyta; class Pinopsida; order Cupressales; family Cupressaceae; genus Cunninghamia; species Cunninghamia lanceolata. The sequence continues at coordinate 352,141 of BSBN01000441.1, read as the reverse complement.
ACAAGCAAATCCCTCCAAGCCTATGCAAAAAATCATTGACAGCAGTATTCATTTGGTTGCGTCATTTCCAGTCAATGCACACAATCCTGAATTTGTTCTACAAGTGGCCAGCCATTACAACAGGGACACTAGAGCTGTGACAGACTCATAGGGAAATGTAATCATGAGATTGGATGTAGAATTCATGGATAAAATCTTCATGTGTCCACCCATTGAAAATGTCGGGCAGATTGATTTTGCTCAGGGTCAACAAGACTATGATAATGACTTGGAATCTGCTAGGAGGCACATAAACAACGAATGGTTAAAGATTCCTAGGGCAACTTTGACCAGATGGCCAAAAGAACTTCACAAGAGTGATTTTGTGGAGGAAGTGTGTGATTTGATTACTCTCTTGAGTCACATCAGAGGACTCCCTTCTGCTTCCAAATTCCAGGACTGGATGTACACTTACATCAAGGTGATTCTACGGGGTAATCAGAAGATATTCTGGGGTGAACAGATCAGCAATGCCTTGCACGAGCAACTGGTAAGAGTCAATACTACCTTCAAATTTTACATGACCTCTTATCTTGTCTATGCTGCTGCAAGCATGAGGAACTTTCCAGGTTTAACCCAAGTAGGAGATAGGAGATTGGTCCCAGTGTATGAATACTACCCCCAAATCACTCTGAAGGGGTCAATTCATCATTTCAGAAGAGTCAATGATGCTTTCTTCTCAGTTTTCATGTGCTTGTGGGATGGTGAACTAGTTCAAAGAAGAGTTTCTAATGAAGCTTGGCAGGTTGTAAATTCTTTTGGTTGCTTGTTCTTGCAATTTCCCACCTTTACATATCTTCAGGTAGGATATTATCTTGGTTACCCTTACATGCTACCATGGTATCCCAGTGATTGCATTGTTCTTATGGAGCTTTGCAGACAACTGATTGTGGTACACAACAAACAGATGGAGCTTAAGAGGTCAGGGATAAAGTTTCCCATTGAAATTGGGAGGTACTCAGTTCAATCTGTCAACAAAGCAAAGATAATTGACTCCGAGTTGCAGTTGGTTACCATGAAGACCTACAAGAAAAGAAATCATTTTGACTTCAGAAGGGTTCAAGATAAAATCAAGAGGAAGTCAAATTTTCATGTTCCAATGGTCGAAGACATATGGGCAGATCTCAGGACTCAAAATGAGATTAGAAAACTGGATTTCTATAAAATTCATCTAAGCCAAATTGAAGAACTAAGACTCGTTGATATTCCAGATGGAATGGAGGATGATGGGGATGTCCTAGATCACAAATATGAGGCAGAGAATGTTGAGGCTTCACCTCTCCCAGAGGCAAAATGGTCAGTCAAAGAGGAGACATCCATCAGGAAAAGATTCCAACCAATATTGGCAAACACCAACTTGTGGTTGGAAAGTAAGGGAATTAAGTTGAAAGAGTTCCTTACAAGGTCCGAAGAGGGAACACATGAGCAAACAGGTAAGAAGGTAGAGAACCGAACTAAGAATAGGAGTGACACCCCTTCTTCCTCCAAGGTACACAAACCAAAGATCAAATTTGTTTCTAAAGGAGGAAAGAAAAAGGAAATCATAGAGGCTTCTGACGCCACTAAGTCAGATGTTGAAGATACTAATGATGATCAGATGGAAATTGAAGATGTTGAGGCTGAAGAACAAAATGTTCAAAAGTCTAAAACGAAGGTATCTGATAAAGCTGAACAAGGTGAAGATGAAGATGCAGAGGTAGAACGACTTGATGGTTCCCCTCAGACTCTAGTGAAAGATCTTCCCTTCGAGACACAAGTTCATACACCTCCTCCTCATGTTCCGGTTTCTAATAGTTTGCTAGTGATTTCAAGTGTTCCTCTTTCTCCAATTTTTGTTGTTTCTTCAGACAATACTCCTCCATCCATTAAAGCTAGCTTTGGAACTATTTTTGATTCTTCTGGTTCCATTCCACGCTTATCTTCCCCTTCTTTTGATATTGGGGAACAAACTATTTTGGAGAACCTTCTTGATGCTTCACAAAAGGTTGTTGATACAGGTGTTGTGTTTACCAACACAAGTCTAATTGTCACCATCACTGGTACAAACATGGAGCCAACCAAGCAAGTAGTAGATCCCCCTCCAGCTGTTGATACATCTATGCTTCCTCCATGGCTATCTGCCTATACTCCAAAGAGGAAGAAGCAAGCCATCTCACCTGATGAGATTGACATTGAAAAGCTGTTGCCCGTGAAAGCAAAGAACCAGAAGAAGAAGCCTAAGACTGTTTCTAGGCTAGTCACTGAAAAGGGAATCAGATATGCTGAAATTGCCAAGCCTCCTAAAGATGCCACAGTTGATACTTTTGACATGAGTAATTATGTCATCTCAAGGGTTGAGCTTGGTAAAGTGACTCATGAGGGTGTCAAAGAAGATTTCCAAACCACTGCCAGTACCCTACTTGAAAAGTATGATGAAGCCAAGAGGGAAAAGGAGCAATACAAAGCAAAAGCAGAACAACTGGCTGCTATCCTTCAGAAAATAGTGAAGTCATCAGAAATAGTAGAACCAATGGCAATAACAGTGGAAGATCCCCTAATACAGAAGGTTGAAAAAGCCCAAGCTAGAGGCAAGATAGTGGGGGATGTAGTGGAGCGGTTGTTGGCTCAAGGACGAGTTCTGTTAAAAACCGCTGTGGAAAGGAAGGAGAAAATGGACAAAGCTAAAGTTGAGCTAGACAATTTGGTGGATCTACTTTCACAAGAGCTGCAAGATCAAGAAGAGAGCCTAGAAGAGTGGATAGATATGAAAAAGATCAAGATAAAGAATCTGATCACCATTGGGGTCATCACCAACAAGGAATCATATCTCAAGACCAAAGAGACTCTAGCTCATCGTATTTTCATAATAAAGAGTCTACTTGAAGATCTGTGCCAAGCTCGAGAAGCCAGCGAAGATAGTGATGTCACACTCCTACACTGGCTAGAACTTCCTTGCATCTTGACAAGGGAAGATCATAGTTTCCTCACAGCACAAGAAATGATAAGTTCTTTTGAAGAAATGGTACAAAAGAAATTTGAAGAGGAAGATCCCTCAGTGCTCTCAATGGATAACCTGTATGATCAACATTTGACTCTAGAGAACCTGAAGGATAATTTAGACAAGCATGAAAAGGTAGTAAAGGCGGTGAAAGATTCAATTCTCCGAGCTCGCACCATTTCTGAAAACACAGCAAAACTAGATGCATGCGAGATGTCAGTCGTTCAAACCATGTACCAGAACTTCTTGAGGAAAAAAGATGGAGGAAGCTAGTGCCTTAGCTTGTTTTTCTTAGATGTTATGTAAATTGAATTTTGTTTTGGACATCTACATGTGTAATTTTCTAAAATGTAATTACATGTGAAACAAGAGAACTCCTAAGTCAAATAGAACTCTCTTGTTGAATAAGTCAAAGTAGTTGTAGATTTCCTAAATTTTCTCAAGGCCTTTCCCTATAAATAAAGGGGGCCTCTTTGTAAATATTATCTTTTGTCTATTGCAAGAAAACTCTGGAGAATTAAGAAGCAAATCAAGACTTTGTGTTTTTTGTGAAAATCAATATTCAAATACTTATCAATACAAGAAAGCAAGTTCAATTCTAATCTTTGTCTTGGGATTATTTGTGTTATGATAGTATTGTTCTTACGTCTTACTATCATAATCTTATTTGATAATAATTAAAGTGTGGAGTTTGTTTCAAGTGATTGAAGTGCACTCCTAATTTGATTATGATAAACTTTGTGTTATCAAATCAGTTGTGTGTTATATGTTCATGTTTGTGAGAATACAATAGTTTGGAGACTTTGTGCTACAAGTTGTTATATTCAATTTACTTTTATCATCTTGAAGAGGAGTGAAGACTTTGGGCTGCATTCTACTTCAAATAGTTCCGTTTACAAGTAGTAAGGAAGGTAACAGAAAACTTTGTGTTTATGTGATTTTGTGATAATTTATAAGTCTTATATTAAGAGTTTGAAATATAAACATCTATTCTGAAAAAAGAGAATGAGACGAGATGGAACCACCACAAACATAGTTTTTAGTGTACATAAATTTCATAAGTTGTTTGGTTTACAAAAGTCAAGTAATTAGAGGGAACCTCCCCTTGCTGAGAGGAGAGACTTTGTCTCATCATAGCTGTGGCTGGTATACCCATTTTGCCATTAGCGAGTTAACGACAAAATATTCACCCAACAGACTGCAGGAATCAGGTATCCCCCTATAAATTGTAGTGTTCCTGGTAAACGTTTTTCACATGACTGGTGACGCTAGTACCACGGCGATGGGGGGAGACTAGACCTCGTGACCTTCTTTACCGCAATGAGATTTTTTAGCCAATCAAGCCAGGGCCCCTGCCCCTCATAATAATAACCATACTTGGTTTATATAACTAGTATTGATTTTATAACAACAAAGTGCTTCTTAGTTTCTTAATATTGTCTTGATCTATGTTTTCTCGACCTTTTGACTATCGACCAAAGTACACAATAGACTAAACCAATATCATAATTAAATTGAGAGTTAAAGTTTTCTAAACTCTTCGAGGTAAAATCTAGGGTTCATAACTCCCCTACTCCAATACTTTGCAATATTGAAATACCCCTAAAAACTAATAAATTATATCCATAATATAGTGTGAATAAGATAACCACTTGTCAAATCTTGACTACTTGGTCATCAATCTAATTCACCTTTTTCATAAAACTTAATACACAAGGCTTATCCTCCTCTATGTCAAGTCTTAATAAACACTAACAAAAGCATAAGTACTCTTGACTAAGCTCAATATTTTAATCGGATAAAGGATATAGTCTAGAAAGATAATAAAATAATGATGTCTTTGACCTAATGGTCTCCTTTCGTTCACCTATATAGAAATATTAAGAATGATAGTACATCATGTTTGCATAATGAAAATACATGATCTAGTTGAAGAAAACATATATGTTAATGTTAGAGTAATAGGTTAATTACTTAATTAATTTAATCATATTGATTAATTAATTAAGTCACCTTTACTTTATTTCACTTAAGCTAAACTTAGGCACTTTAATAATTTATTATTAATCCTAGGGTTCTCACTTTTAGGGTTTCAATCTCCCTTTATAAGGATTGATCTTATTGTAATTATTCATTCTTGTTAATGCATATTTTGCTTCAGGGTTGCAGAGCACCATTATTGTGCCTCTTGATCTCCTTTATGTGATAGGTTATTTGCTTGCAGGGGTTCATTGGGATTTGTGAGGTTGGTTTATCAACTTTAACATGGTATTAGAGCTCTAGATCTGCAGTTCCCTGTTCTTTTTTGAGGGATCCAACTTGAGACCTTTTTGGAGTAGTTTTTGGTATTTTGGCCATAACTTTCTCATCCGTACTCTATTTTTTCAAAAACAAGATATTTTTGGAAAGAGGAATCAGAAACCCTATCTAGGTATTTTTTAGGTTTTTATAGAAATAGCATGGATTTTGAGAAAAATAGATCGCAATCCGCATCTCTATTTTTAGTGCTGCTTGCTTTTTTAGTTTTTTTTTAAAGCAGTTTCACAAATTCGGGCTTTCTCATATGAACTCCATTTTTCAAAAACAAGATATTTTTAGAAAGAGGACTCAGAAACCCTATCTGGGTATCTCATAGTTTTTGCAGAAATGGTACATATTTTGAGAAAAATAGATCGCAATCCGCGTCTCTATTTTTAGCCTCTACTTGCTTTTTTTTGCCCTTTCAAAGCAGTTTCATGAAATCGGGTATATCTTTCTCATCCAGACTCTGTTTTTAGAAAATGAGATATTGTTAGAAAGAGGACTTCGAGAACTATCCAGTGATACAAGTATTTTTTCTAATCTTTTCTCATTCGCCTATTGTTTTCACTAGAAGTTGGGTCTTTTTCTTCCAGAAGTTGCCTTCAGTATTTGGGGCATATCTTTTGCATACAGACTCTAATGAATAGGCATTGGAAAGGTTTAAGATAGATCTACACAGCCACCTATATAACTTTTTCAAATTCAGCCCCAAGTATATTTTAATCAATTTGTCAATTTTATGGCTTCTGTTGGATATCCTAGACATGTTGCCTCCTGTAAAGGTTCTGTTTTCTTTGATAGGGTTTTGTTATTAGCATAAATCTATTTGCATGCTTTGATCTCTAATTATCTAAAGAGATGGGATTCTACCATCAGCATAAATCTAATTGCAGATATTGTGGAAGTAATCAACATAAGAAAGAGATGTGTCCTCATTTCTCACATCATCTTTTTAAAATGCTTGCTTCGATCGCTTCTCCTCCTGATGAGATCATTGCTCCACCATCACCTACTACTACTTCAAAGTTTAGTGTTGTATCATCATTGGATTCTAGTGATTCTATGCAGCAGGTCAATATTAGTCTTCCTGATCCACCTTATTGGGATTTCTATCTTGCAGACATATCATCTCTATTTGTGGAGTCTCACATTGCTGATTTGGAGGACACATTTGAGGGTTTATCTCTCGTGTTTGATGCTATCTTAGGTGGCTTTACATCACCACCTTCATCTTCTATGTTTCCAGATGTAGTTCATATCATATCCTCTCCTGGTTCTTCTTCTCTGATTGGGCAGATAATTTCTATTTTGGAGAAGACATATTTTCCCAGTATGAGGTCACTTGAGTTGCTTTCAGAGGCACACATTTTAATATGGATTCCCTATTCATCCAAGATGTGAGAATGGCTTCTACATTCACCAATGGATCTATTTCTTCCGAAAGGGAGAAATGTTGTTTACAGGTAGTGGATTGGATTTTGTCTTCAAGATCTTTTCATTGGTTATGGAGCTTCTTCTTGGAGGGGATTCATATTCTCTTTTCACTCTCTCTTATGGGGGTCATTCATGATTGTACTTTTGTGATGGATTCAATTCTTGGGGGGTCTTAGTATTAGTCCTTCTTCCATCACATGTAAATGTACTTATTTTTCCTCTCTTTTGGAGAGGGGTTTTTTCCCACAGGGTTTTTTCTCCTTTTCTCCACCTTATGAGAGATTCTTGTTGTTCATGGGTACCTAACATGGCCTTGTAATCAGGACCCATTCTTTTCTTTCATGCATTTAATCCTTAGTTTTTTTAGCTTCTCCCTAAGTTCATCTTAAGGGGGGGTGTTAGAGTAATAAGTTAATTACTTAATTAATTTAATCATATTGATTAATTAAATAAGTCACCTTTACTTTATTTCACTTAAGCTAAACTTAGGCACTTTAATAATTTATTATTAATCCTAGGGTTCTCACTTTTAGGGTTTCAATCTCCTTTTATAAGGATTGATCTTATTGTAATTATTCATTCTTGTTAATGCATATTTTGCTTCAAGGTTGCAGAGCACCATTATTGTGCCTCTTGATCTCCTTTATATGATAGGTTATTTGCTTGCAGGTGTTCATTGGGATCTGTGAGGTTGGCTTATCAACTTTAACAGTTAATATATAAATATATAACATAGTGTCAAGTGATTCAAATGATAGCTAAATCATTTCTATACACTTTTTGAATAAGAGTAAACCTTTTTCGAAGTCTTGGATTGAAATCAATACAACTAAAAGGAGTTAAGAGATAAAAGAAACATCTTTAACAAAACTTCTAGTCTCGACTTCTAAGACTTAAAACAATGATCTCAAGAGGCTCAATTTGACATCTAAAGATAAATTCAACAAGTTTTAAGAGAAATAAAACAACATTTGTATCCTTTGCTATCTTGAGTGCAAGATAACTAATGACAACAAGATTTCTTAGGTATTTCTAAGTATAATAATTGTCTGGTCACTACACAGACACTATCTAAAAGTTAGAGCATGACAGGGTTACTTCAACCTTAGCATAAAAACATACCAATGCTTAGTGCAAACAATCTTCTCAAATTGCAAAAAGTCTATTAATTGTATCTAGTAGCCACCTACTGTGTTCACTAGCTTTTCAACCTGTTACAAGTAATGTCTCAACAACCAATAGGCCTACACATATTTCCTATATCTTAAAATAAAGATGAAACATAGAGTTCTCATTCTATTCAACATAAGTCAAAAGAGTTTAAGTCTTAACTAAAATATGTAAATTGTAAGGTCATTCAACATCATATTCCTACTAAAATATGTTTAATCTTTTGGCCTCAAACATCCCATAGAATAATTTAAGTTAAACAGTCTGGTTTACATAGAGTTCCGCTAAGTTTAAAGACTTCACAAAGACACAGTGATAGACTAAGCTATCGACTTCTCGTTTCACAATGAAATACTAAACTTTCAACTTCTCAAAGAACAGTAAAATATATATTGCTATCGGTTTCTCAAAACATAGAGCCATACTAAGCTCTCAGTCTTTTCTAAACAGAGATATATATAAGCTCTCGACTTTTCTATTAACATCTATAGATATTTATAATCTCTTGGCTTTTCTATTAACACAATATGTATAATCTCTTGGATTTTCTATTAACATAGATATGTATAAGCTCTCATCTTTTCTATTAACACAAACATAAACTAAACATATCAACAGAGCTAAAACTTATAAAAGAATTCTCAAACTCTAGATAACATTTTTTTAAGAAGAAAAGAACCTGTGAGATCGAATGTGTAGACAAGGTTCTCTTTGATCCTTCAACCATGTATTTCCTTCAACAATGAGCTTCAAAACCTATTTCTCTATCGTCGTACCTCCAAAAATAAACTTCAAACAAATTTCTCTACCTTTTTTTTTGTGTGTGTGTGTGTCTCTGTATATTACCAGAGAATCCCCCCTGTTGGAGTAGATGTTTTGTACACCTTGCAAAACATTGATATTATTTTATTATGTAAAATAAATATTTATTTGTGGTGCATCCATGTGATGTGTTTAGCCACATTAGATATTTATTTGGACACCACTTGTAATTGTTGTATGTAACATTGGGTTAATTACTTTATTTGTAATTATTTGGTTATTTGGGAAAACTTGGTACCAATAATCAAATATGGGGTCAATGGTTTTGTAGACACATGGTTTTGGGGAAAATGTTATTACAATACCACATGTTGTATTTGTGTGAGCTTATGTCTATAAAAGCAAACACATAGGAAGTTGTAGATGTTGGTTGAGTGAAGACTTATTGCCTTTGGCTGGGTTTGTAGCTTCTCTTGCAGGTTGGTTGTGTGAGGGTTTGAAGCATGGCATGGGATGTATGGTTACATGCTTGTTCACATAGATTACAGGTAGAGAGGGCTTGTTGTTTTAAAGGTTATCTCTGCATATGTATTTGTTGTTTATTGCTAAATAATACATGAGAGATGCATGCTTTTGGAGGCAGGGTTTTTCCCTCTATCAGGGTTTTCCCAGGGTATATCTTGTGTCACCCATTGATGGTATTGTTGATAACTGAGAGGGGGGGTGAATTAGTTATCCTAATTATTTCTGCTTTCTGAACTTTCTTTATAATCAATGCAGCATTAATTCAAATAAGCAAACATAACCATGAAATAGAAATACACATGACACAATATTTTTGACATGAAAACCCTATTAAGGGAAAAACCACGGGGTGATTAACCCAAGATTGTATTCTCTATTAGAAGAATGGAAATACAAAATGGCACTTGCCAATTAGGGCTCACTGCCTGAGCACACTGCTCACAAGAGGCACACTGCCTACAAGAGACACACTGTCTACAATCTATAAAGAGTGTAATACAATACTTGAACTGATAAGGAGCATCAATATATGCTGGAGTTCAGTTCCGGTTAGGCTCTGTACATTGATCTGCTGCACTTCATCTTTCCTCTTCTTTTGTGTTGCTCTCCTTTCACATTCTAGACCTTCCTTTCTGCTTTTATTCAGCTCTATTGCTTTTCTTTGCACATCACCAAAAACCACGACTCCTCTCACAACTAAATCCATCTTATATATATATATATACGCATAAGTGATTTCATCACCTTTCTAGTCGGCACTCAGAATAGTCGATATTTTTCACAAACTTTGATCTGTCAGCTGAATCCTTGCTTACCAAGTAATGCAGATCAAGGATATACTTGTACAAGTCATCAATCATGTTGGCCAATCATAACTTATGCCTTAATAACTTTTACCATCATTAGTAACACATCCAGAATAATGTCTGATGTTCTGCCAGTCAATTCTTCCTTTGTCCACACTGCCAATCAGGAACCCGATACTCAAGTATTCATATCTTTTTCTTCATCTATCACTGGAGGCTAAATCCTTGGAATCTATCACTCAAGGTAGTCCTCTTGACTTGTCCAAATCCATACTTCACCAAGATACTTCCTCTAAGAGATCCGGACCTAACTATCGGACCTCACCACATGCTTTGTTCTTGTTTACCGGACCACAACATTCTTCACTCTGACTTCCGGTATAGACACACCATGTCCTATGGATGTGTGGGATGAACTTTGTTGCCATCAATGACAACAATCACGAATCCATATAGTGTCTTTTGCCAACAATCTCCCCCTTTGGCATTGATTGCAACACTTAGTGAAAAATGACTAAGTGTTTACACTATGCTCCCCCTTGGCTGATGCTCTGTTTTTATGTACATATTTCAGAGCTCCCCCTTAGCTGGATACAACATTTTTCACTGCTCTTCACTCCCCCTTTGACATCAATGGCAAAGGGTGGGAACTGCGCATCAAAATTTTCAAAAAATTAACTATACTTAGCCGCATATAACATACTCACATAAACTGAAGAATGTCTGCAAAAGTTGTCTTCAATTGGACAAATTTTGTTGCCCAACTTTGCTTCATTCTGTCCAAAATTGATATATGACCGCTTAACAGGAATGCAAACGCATCTGCCCTTTTTAGATCTATCAGATCACTAGTCTGGACTATGATCTGGGCTTCTTTTATGGCCTCATGCATGGCCTCTGACTTAGGGATAATTATCCCTCTGAGTGCACCCAACCTACTTATTCTATTTTTTTTTTCCTACTCCAGCTTCTTGATTTCATTCAAGACTGCAATAGTCTGACATTCTTGATTTATTATGGAGGATGAGAGAGGATCAAAATTCTTTGATAGATTTGTCAGTTTGTCCTCCTGTTCTTTTACTTTCTTCTCAATGTCCAATGTTGCTTTGGACCGTGATAAACAAAATTTGTACATTTCTCTGCCATCTTTAAGAGCATTTTCTAAGCTCTTTATCCCTATACTCATATTCCTACTATCATTAGTTATTAACCCTTGTACCTCTGATAATCTTTTTGTCAAAAATTCCTTTCGGACCTTATCTTCTGCTAACTTTTCTAGGGAATCAAAATGTGTGCTAACACTATTTACTAGAGTTTTAAGATTACCGGATAGGGAGGCTGAGGGATCTTTCTGAAAAGATGGCATAATCTTTTCTAACACTCTGGATGTAGCTGTTATAAGCTCATAGTCTTCCATGTGAGACTTTAGGAGTTTTTCTTTGGCCTTTGCATTAGCAAATGAAGCTATCTTCATTGTCTGTACCGGAGATAGAGATTCAAAATTAAATGGCCCTTTTAGTAGTTCCAGTTCATCAATATCCATAGTTTCTTTTGTCAAAAAGTCCTTGACCAATTGTGCAGTGTCTCTTGCCAGAGACAGATTCTTCTTTTCTTCTGCAGTCATAGAACTGTCTTTTGGAGCTTTCTCTCCTTCCACAACCTTGGTACTGTCATCTTCTTTTTCCTTCACCTCTACTTCTTTCTCCTGTATTCTTTCTTCTCCTTTAGATCCGGAGACTGTAGGGGAAACCGGAGGAGAGATATTTGTTTGTTCATGAGCCACCTCTTCCGAAGTAGAGGATTCCAAGTCCCTATCTTTTTCTACACCGGTGTCCATGACCTCTTCTACCATTTTCTCAGTCGATTCCTCTCCAACACTTGTGGCCGAGGGATCAACACCCAAGTCCTCTATGATGGGAAGATTGAATCTTTTAAAGGCATTCTGGAGGATCTCTTCTGTTTCCTTGGCTACCTTGTCAGTCTCACCAAGCAAGAGCTGATTCATTCTGGCTTTGGTCCGGAATTCATCCTTACAATCTTTGAAGATCATATTAATCTACTTTGAGGTGATTGAAGGATATAGTTGAATAGCTATCTGTTCTCAGATCTCAAGGTCTTTTGCCATGGCATTATTCTTTCTTATTTCTAACTCTTTTTCTAGGCTTTTGGGAATAAGAGATATAATTTCAATAAAAGCCTTGTTATATATGTTCAGATACTTAACTGCTGCTTCCTGCAAGATTTTTTGGTCTACTTCATTGTAATCATCATAGAATTTAGCCATTGGCTGAAGGTTTCCATCCACAATGACTGATTTGATGACACTATCTAAAGACAGAGTGGGCTTTTCTACAAAATCTTCTACCTTTTCTTCTTCACCTTGATCGGTAGAAGGTTCACTGGATATTTTCTTCTTTTGCTTCTTCATTTTCTTTATCTCCTCATCTGATTTAGTTTCTTCATCATCCTTCTGACTGACATAAGACCTTGTGGCCTTTGTTTTTGTTCTTTTCTCTCCTCTGTCAGATGATTTTGCTTCCAGTTTTGATGTCCTTGAGCTTTTGGCTGTGACAAGTGCTGATCTCTTTGATGATCTTGTTCAGGTGGAAGATTCTATCGGAGCACTTTCCTTACTTCCCTTTTCTGCCTCTTTCTCCTCTTTCTCTGCCCTTTCCACCTTTTCTCTGTTGGCATCAAGAGCCTCCTTTGAGATGCCTAAGCCTTTGGCAAATTCTTCAACTTCTTTTCTCACTTTCCTCTTTATTTTCGGTTGTCTGAGTTCCACATGAACTTTTACACTTAGCTCTTCAAATGTTCCAAACCTTTCTACCTTTGGATCCTTTGGCTGACTTAGCATGTGTTGAACATGCAGCTCCACAATTTGTTGATCAGCTTCATACCCCATAGGCATGATCCATACAGTTCTTGGTTCTACTACCTCCATTAGGCACTGATCAGTCTCTACCATAAAGCATACTATGTCTTTGTATTTCTCAACAAGAGACTGGGGAATTCTCTCTCTTGCTTGCATCATGTTCTGAAAATTCTTGAAATATCCCCAGAGGGCTGTATTCTATGCCTTGGCATCACCAATCCCATGTATATAATCTCTAACCTGAATGGCTACTAGCCTATCATTCTGCCATACCCAGCCACTAGATCCGAGAAGCTCATTCATGTAATAGAAGAAAAGATAAAGTATCAAACCACCGTATTTGAAGGAGTTCTTCTTATCCTTCTTTATCTTCTGTAGATTCTCCAATAGTTGGTTCAGAAGGAGCTCACAAAGATCATAGTCTACATTTTCCCTAAACATTTCATAAGCAGTGTATATAGTAGTTCCAGAAACAGAGTTCTCCCTGCTGGAGTGATATATCTTATATCCAATTATCATTGATGCAAATTTGATATCCGGATCTGTGATATCCTCAATAGTCATAGCTCTTTTATCAAACTTTGATCTGGTAGCCTCACTGACAATTTGGTTCTTGACAAATTTGAGCGTAGGCATTTCACCGATTGAGTGTAAACCGGTTACAGCCCTAATGGCATCCTTAGTGATCTTAAACGGCCTGTTCAACCACATGAAGTTGTCATGTATTCTGCTCAAGATATACCGGACCCATTCATCTTCTAGAAAATAGGGGAAATGAATGCACTGTGCAAAATGCTTATCCCGGATGGCTTTAAACTGAGGTTTGAACTCAAAAGAATCATCTATTAACTGCTTGTGATAGATATCCATTAATTTGGACTCTCTGAATTCTTCAATGTTTGCGTGAATGTAAACCCTAATATCTTCTATATGTAGGACACCATGCGGAACACTGGAAAAAGCTCCTACGGGATCTACTTCCAAGGATTTGTATGGATGTTTCTTGAATTTGGGGCGAGGCCTATCAGAGATCTTCACAATGTTTGGAGTACCCATCATTCAAGGATTTATAGAGAGATATTTGATAAAGGAGAATACCTTTTATGCCTTTCGGTTTCACGGAGTTAGCCAAATTGATTTCTGGATGAATTGACTTCTGCAAATGATCTTGGATGAGCTTGAGGAATTTTGTTGCAGAGCCTCTCTTTTCATTTCTTCTTGAATGCAAAATGAGCAAATGCTTAGTGAGAAAACCCTTATATTGCTCCGCAAACCCTAATGTTAAGTTGCAATAAATGCTCGACCTAAGTCATTCTGATTTGCCTTATTCGGATGACTTGAGGAACCGGATCAATCTTGATCTTAAACATCTTGCGGATCTTCCAAATCTTAACCATAGTTTATTTGGATGTTTCTCTTAAGAACCCTTTAATCTGCAACTTGTCTTGTGCCAGTTCTGGCACCAATTGACTGGCTGGGGGAACAAGGTTTTCTTTGTGTCTCCCCCTAAGCCAGAGCTCACTTTTTAATTTTTGGAAGGAATATCAGCACCAGAGTCTGGTGCGGATCCATCCTCTACATTCTCTGTACTTTTCTTCACCCAAATCTTGTTCATCTCACTTTGAACTTCATCCGCATTCACTTTTTATTTTCCCTTATCTTGATTCTGATTATGATATACCGGACCTCTTTTGTCCTGATTCTTGCTTCTACAGAATTTTGCAATATGACCGTATCTATTGCAAATTTGGCAAACAATACTTCTTTACATATTTGATTGATATCCTCTTGATCTACATTGATTAGCCATATGACCTATTCTATTGCATGCAAAGCATCTACCATTGAATGAATTGTTTATTTGCATATTTCTACATTCATGAGATTTGTGAGCATATCTTTTGCAATTGAAACACTGTCCGGAGAAGGATGTATTGGTTTGATTCATTCTTGCTCTACACTGATTAGCTTTATGACCAAAGTTATTGTAGTTGTGGTAGTATCCATTGAAGGATGGATATCTTTGAGTATTAGGCTACCTTATCGGAGGTCTTCTAGACCTGTTCCTTAGATTTTTTGATCCAAAATTCTTCTGACTGGATCCGGAGCTTTCTCCTTTCTCATATCCCAAACCACACTTGTCATCTACCCTCTTTTGACTTTCAAGAAGAACTTCAAGTTGAGCAGAACTTATCTTGAATTTCTCTTTATATTCATTTGTTGTTTGAAGATCCCTTTTGAGAGAGACAATTTGATCCTGAAGTTTTTCTTCATTATCTTTAGCAGCTTCAAGATCAGATTCAAGATGTCTGATAATTCTATCCATCTTGTGGCAATCTTCTGATTTCTCCTTGAGAGATTGTCTTAGATTATCTTCAGTTTTTCTTTTCTCTTTAACTTCTTGGGTAAACTTCATAACTCTTGATTCCATTTCATGTCTTACCATAATGATTTCTTTTGATAACTTTTCACATAACTTGGTTTTCTCCTTCAAATCTTCATTTGTATCATTGGCTTCACCTTGACTTGCCAATTGCTGAAGTAGCTCCTTTCTCTTTTTCATAGAGAGACTTAATTTGTCTTTTAGTTCTCTCATGAAATCATCAGCTTGTTTAAGTCTTTCCTTTAATTCATTGACTTCAGAGTTTGACTGCTCAAGATCATCAAGGGCAGTCTTGAGTTGCTCCCTTAAACCATATACATCCATTTGAATTCCCAGATCTTCCTCAAGCTATTAGACTCTGTTAGGAGGAACTTGGCTCTAATACCAATTGTTGATAACTGAGAGGGGGGGTGAATCAGTTATCCTAATTATTTCTGCTTTCTAAACTTTCTTTATAATCAATGCAACATTAATTCAAATAAGCAAACATAACCATGAAATAGAAATACACATGACACAATATTTTTGACGTGGAAACCCTGTTAAGGGAAAAAACCACGGGGTGATTAACCCAAGATTGTATTCTCTGTTAGAAGAATGGAAAAACAAAATGGGACTTGCCAATTAGGGCTCACTGCCTGAGCACACTGCTCACAAGAGGCACACTGCCTACAAGAGACACACTGTCTACAATTTATAAAGAGTGTAATACAATACTTGAACTGATAAGGAGCATCAACATATGTTGGAGTTCAGTTTCAGTTAGGCTCTGTACACTAATCTGTTGCACTTCATCTTTCCTCTTCTTTTGTGCTACTCTCCTTTCACATTCTGGACCTTCCTTTCTGCTTTTATTCGGCTCTACTGCTTTTCTTCTCACATCACCAAAAACCACGACTCCTCTCACAACTAAATCCATCTTATATATATACGCATAAGTGATTTCATCACCTTTCTAGTCGGCACCCAGAATAGTCAATATTTTCTAGAAACTCTGATCTATCAGCTGAATCCTTGCTTACCAAGTAATGCAGATCAAGGATATACTTATAGAAGTCATCAATCATGTCAGCCAATCATAACTTATGCCTTAATAACTTTTACCATCATCAATAACACATCCAGAATAATGTTTGATGTTCTAACAGTCAGTTCTTCCTCTGTCCACACTGCCAATCAGGAACCTGATACTCAAGTATTCATATCTTTTTCTTCATCTATCACCGGAGGCTAAATCCTTGGAATCTATCACTCAAGGTAGTCCTCTTGACTTGTCCAAATCTGCACTTCACCAAGACACTTCCTCTAAGAGATCCAGACCTGACTGTCAGACCTCACCACATGCTCTGTTCTTGTTTACCGGACCACAACATTCTTCACTCTTTCTTCTGGTATAGACACACCATGTCCTGCAGATGTGTGGGATGAACTTTGTTGCCATCAATGACAACAATCATGAATCCATATAGTGTCTTTTGCCAACAGGTATGATGTCAATTTATTTTGCATGTGGATTTCTGGTTTGTTGCATATTAAATCTCTTATTGGGTTATGAGGAATTAGTCTATATGGCTGCATGTTTACAACACCCCCGTGGTGATAAATAGAGCTCTGCTCTATAACCGCATCCCATCACTCCTAATAATAATGCCTAACATAATTTCCATGATGACATGAAATTAAATGGAGATGATGGTCATAAAAGACCACACAAAAATAGTTCAAAGGCTCCTCCACTCTCCAAAATAGTTGAGAGTAAAAGAGGGTCAAACAACTATGTACTAAAAAGTAACTTGCATAACATGGAATCTTAACCTCTTTCATAAAGAAGTTATCGACCTTAACACAAAAGGTCTCACTTAAATATCACACTTAATATCTATCTATCTATATATATATATATAACATCATAAAGAAATCATACATAATGTATATTTATGTTGTTTGATTAAATTCTTGACAAGATTATGAGAATGGGGTCGAGGTATTCTCCCCCTCTCTATCTCGCATATATAGAAAAATAGACAAATATAATTAACCTGATAGAATACCATAAAGGTGTTGTAAGAGCATCCAGAGGCGTAAGGGCAATCTTGCATCACCCAAAAATAATGTGATTCAAAATTGATGACTTTGTTTTCATTTCTTTTCAAAATTTGTGTTTTTGAATACCCATTTGCTTGAATAATGATTCAGAACCTTCAAAGTTTCCAACAGGACTAAGGATGCCAGTATATACCAAAATTTACTATTTTTAGTAAGTCTTTATCAAAGAAGCGGTTGAGCCCAAAATTTTCCCCAAAGCTTCGAAATAGTCAAATAAGAATTATTGGTAAGTTTCAACCCAAGATCATGTCTGGATTTCAAGATATTAAAGTTTCAATTTTGTGAGGTACCTTGAAAAGTTTTGAAACCAGATATGAGTCACTAAAATGTCCCATAACATCCTAAAAAGTTTACAAAAATCTATTTACAAATTTTTAGTGTGATAGATCACTTTGCGAACTTTCCATCACTTCAAACGGTTTGTCAATCAGACACCTAGATCAAAAGTTATGCTTCCTGGAAGTTGAACTATTTTTGGAGGGAGATGCAAATTTCAGAATTTGGTTGTTGGCTGCCAAAAAGGGCTTTTTATGATTATTTTTGAGAACCCTGGGTAGTAGTAAAGTTAAGGGGGAAAGTTTAGAGTCAAGAATAGGAGAGAAAACAAAAACCCTAGTAGATTTGGGGGTTACAAAAGGCAAAAGGTTCTAGAGTCTTGAGAGAGGAAGTTGTAATGTATTGCAACCTATGGAGGATTCATCCTCTGATTGTATTTGAGCTTCTATAATGTAATGGGTTGTTGAAATCAATAAAAGAACATTCTATTTTCTATGTGCAATTCCTATTGTTGTGTGTTTTATGATTTAGCCCCTTCATCAAAAGAAATTTCAATCGAAAATTACCAAAATGAGATAGTTAACCACTAACATATATATTCTCTCCTAAATATAAACTATATCCACATCACATAAGGAAAATATCAACTATCGACTATGCCTTGTCGATGGTCGTACTATCCTTCTTGGTTTTCGACAAAACCTATGCTAAAGGATTTTGACTTCAAATTGATGATTTTCTAATTGAAGACCAACTAAGACCAATAAAGTCAAACTCAACTTACCAAACTCGATGTGGTTCACTAAACTGTGCAACATGAGACTTAGATAGCAACAACTTATTCTTTCCATATGTCTATTCACTTCTCTTTGATGATGCTCTCCCTCTCTTTCTTGGAAGGTGGAAAACTTGTTTTCCTAATTACAACTTACAATCACCAAACTGGGATTAGTGTATCATTAGTTAACCCATAGACATCATGAATAAATAATCAAAATAACATATAATCACATGTCTAAATTCTATGCATATAAACTCAAACTCATGAAATCATTGATTTAACACACCAGGATACTGAGAGGGGGGTGAATTAGTATCTAAGCAAGCTTCAAATCCTCTGAAGTAGATTAAAACTTAATCATTACAATATTAACATAAACATAAAAGATCAACACAATGCACATTAACACATAACACCAGATATACGTGAAAACCCAAGAAGGCAAAAAACCATGGTGAGAATTAACTCACAATATATGAAGCTCAAAATTACAAGTTTTTTTTATGGCTATAACCCAAGGAAGATACTACTCCCTGTTGACTTTGTTTTAGGCCTACAACCCAAGGAATCTACAACTCCTTGAAGACTTTGTTTTATGGTCACTCCCAAGGAAGCTACAACTCCCTACAAACTTTGTTTTAGGGCTACAATCCAAGGAAGCAACTACTCCCTGAACTAAGAACAAACTCAGAGATGTTTACAGTATGATAATCCTTCTACTCCCTCAAAACTGACATTGAAGCTCACACCTTTGATGATTGCAATTCTACTTCTGATGATTGGATCAATTAGACACACTCTTCACTTCCTTCTTGTCAAAAAAATGTCTTCAAGATTAATCAGGACAACTTCTAATACTTTTGCTCTTTCTCCTTCAGTCACACATCACAATGCATATGATATTCATACTTCGCACATCACAATGCATATGATATTCATACTCTGCTCTTCACTCTATCATCTGTTCATCTTCCCAATCATACCTTACCTTGACCAACTAGGTTTACAATATATACATGACATTACATTGATTTTCATTACAAGTCAGCCAATACAACAAGAATATTACATTTTACAAGTTGGTCAGAGATTACAATATGAAACACACATAGGGCAAGCTCTATCATGAACAACATGCTACTCTAGAAGAAAAAACATGCCTTGCGGATCTCAACACATGCTTAGTCTGGTCCTAAGCATACATCATAGCATTTTTATTCAAGGAATCACCTCTACACACATCGCTCATTTGAAATAGGACGGCCTTAAGCAGGAAGACATGAAATTTGTAGTATAATAGTCACCACCACTTGAAAACCTTGTGCGGTACTAGAAACATGAAATATCTTTATGAAATTCTTCTAGATGAGTCTTCATGACTCATACAACACCTTTAGATACACCTCTAACACCACACTACAAATACATTGTGTTGCATACCTTAAAACATGCATACTAAGATCAAACAACCATCTGTAACACACTGTCATTGAAAAACTGACCTTGTGGAGCACCAAAACACCTAAAATTGCAAGGATGCATGTAATACACATCTATGAACATGTCCACCAAACCACATAGGCAATTCTTCTCTTCTAGAGGAATGCAAAGCATTTCAACAAGCCTTCAACATTACTTTTCTTAGACAAAATATAGATTGGAACTCCACCACTTATAACTTTCACTGCTGAGGATGTAGAGACCTGAACCTTTAGAAATATCACCTCCATTAGACACTAAACTTAAGTTCTAAACCACAAGACCTTATCTTCAAACATGGAGAAATGTGGAGCCAAACATTGCAGTACTGTGAATACCTTTTTTAGGAACAACACTGTCTCGAAAATGTCAACTGCAAAACACTCTTTCGAAGTCCAAACACTATGAAACTTGGAACATACATGCTTTGACACTATATGAGGCTATCTTCCACTTTGGAGAGATATAACATCAAAATCATGAAAATGCAGAGCAATCTCCCAGACAATCTTCAAAACAGTCTTTCTGTAGTAGAAACTTTCACCAACATCTGGAGGCCAAAACTTCTTTGTATCAATACATACATTCTTAGGAACAATAGGAGAGAGCATATAATATGCTTCAGACCATTAGTAACATCTCCCCAACATCAGAAACATATCTAATCATCTTAGTGCTTCTAATTCCCATATTAATATGTCTTCTTTGCTATCAACAAACTTACTCAATGAATACAGTCTCTACTGACTAAGAAATTTAGGAACATGACATCCAACCATGAACTTCTAATTCCCATCTTAATATATCTTATATGTTGTCACTGGATAAGACATGACATCCAACCATGAACACCATCACACATCCATGACAATGTTGACATCAATGATAACCTTGTGAGAGTGTTCACATCAATGACAACCTTAGGAACCATATATGTAACAATCTCCCTGATGAAGGGGGTAAATCATAAAACACACAACAATAGAAATTGCACACAGAAAATAGAACTTTCTTTATTGATTTGGACAACTTATTACAATACAGAAGCTCAGATACAATCAGAGGAATCAACCCTCCACAAGCTGTAACACATTACAACTTCCTCTCACAAGACTCTAAAATCATCTGTCATCTGTGACCCCAAATCTACTAGGGTTTCTATTTTCCTGCCTATTATTGACTCTCCACTTCCCCCCTTAACTCTACTACTTCCCAGGGTTTTCAAAAATGGTTATTAATAGCCTTTTTGGTGGCCAACAACCTAATTTTGAAATTTGCATCTGTTGATAACTGAGAGGGGGGGGGGTGAATCAGTTATCCTAATTATTTCCCTTAATGAACTTTCCTCTTAATTGAAGCAGCATAAAATCAAACACAAAACATTAACCATGAAATAAGAAACACATGACACAGTATTTTTGACGTGGAAACCCTGTTAAGGGAGAAAACCACGGGGTGATTAACCCAAGAATTATTCTCTGTTAGAAGAATAGGAAATTACAAAAATGGCACTTGCCAATTAGGGCTCACTGCCCGAGCACACTGCTCACAAGAGGCTCACTGCCTACAAGAAGACACACTGTCTTACAAAGTGATAAGAATCACAGTCTTGAACTGATTGGAAGCATCTGCATATGCTGGAGTTCAGTTCCGGTTAGGTATAGTATACTGATCTGCTGCACTTCATCTTTCCTCTGTTCTTTAGTCTGCTATCCTTTCACATACCGGATCCTTCTTGCTACTTCTGCTCTACTCTGGACTTGTTCGCATATCCTTTTCGCTCACACACTCACTTTACAACTAAATCCATCCTCTATATGTATCCGCACAAGTAATTTCATCATCTTTCTAGTCGGCATCCGGAACAGTCTAGTTTCTTACAAACTTAGTTCTGTCGGCTGAATCCTTGCTCACCAAGCAATGCGGATCAAGCATATATTTGTAGATATCATCAATTATGTCGGCCAAACATGATTCATGCCTCCGCAACCTTTATCATCATCTGTAACACATCCGGAAAGTAGTTTGATACTCAGTCAGTCAGTTCTTCCTCTGTTTTCACTGTCTCTCAGGAATCCGGTACTCAACTATTCATATCTTTTTCTTTGTCCATCTCCGGAGGCTAAATCCTTGGAATATACTACTCAAGATAGTCCTCTTGACTTCCCCAGATCCGCACTGTGCCAAGACACTTCCTCTGAGAGATCCGGACCAATCTGTCGGACCTTGCCACATGCTCTGTTCTTGTTCACCGGACCACAACAATCTTCAATCTGACTTCCGGTAGAGATATAACATGACTTGCGGATATGTGGAATGACCTTTGTTGCCATCAATGACAACAACCATGAGTCCATATAGTGTCTCTTGCCAACAATCTCCCCCTTTGGCATTGATGGCAACACTTAGTGAAAAATGACTAAGTGTTTACACTATGCTCCCCCTTTGCTGATGCTCTGTCTTTATATACAATTTCCGGAACTCCCCCTGAGTTGGATTCCTCATTTTTCACTGCTCCTCACTCCCCCTTTGACATCAATGGCAAAGGGTAGGGTCCGCACACCAAAATTTTCAAAAATTTTCTATATATGGCCGCATATTTACATACTCACATATATTGCAGAATGTCTGCAAAGGATGTCTGCAGTTGAACCATTTCAGTAGCCCAACTAAGCTTCATTCTGTCCAGGATTGAAATGTGACCACTCAACAAAAATGCAAAAGCTTCTGCCCGCCTGAGATCTGTCGGATCTTTTGTATGGGCGGTGGTCTGGGCATCACTGATGGCCTCATGCATCGTTTCCAACTTAGGGACTATAATCCTTCTAAGTTCTCCCATCCGGTTGGTAATGTTCTTCCTCTCCTTCTCAAGATTCTTTATTTCATTCAAGACTGCAATAGTCTGACATTCTTGATTTATTATAGAGGAAGAGAGAGGATCAAAACTTTGAGATAAGCTTTGAAGCTTGTCCTGTTCCTCTTTTATTTTCTTGTCAATTGCTGCTGTTGCCTTTGACCAAGATATACAAAATTTGTAGATGTCACCGCCATCCTTAAGAGCATTTTCTAAGCTCTTTATTCCAATGCTTACAATCTTCCTATCCTTAGAGATTAAATCTAATATTTCAGAAAATCTCTTATCCAAAAATTCCTTCCGGACCTTGTCTTCAGCTGATTTTTCTAGAGAATTAAAATGTGTATCAATACTGCTGACTAAGGTTTTTAGATTACCGGAAGTGGAGGCTGTCGGATCTATTTGGATTGATGGCATGATCTTTACAAGTACTCCGGAAGCAGCCTCTATCAACTCACAGTCTTCCATATGAGACTTCAGGAGCTTTTCATTTGCCTTGGCATTTGCAAATGAAGCTATCTTCATTGTTTGTACCGGAGAGAGAGAGTCAAAATCAAATGGACCTTTTAGAAGCTCCGGTTCATCAATCTCTAGAGTTTCTTTGCTCAAAAATTGTTGAACAGTTTGTGCAGTGTCTCTTGCCGGAGACAGATGTTTCTTTTCTTCTGCAGTCTTAGAACTGTCAACCTCTTTGTCTGTCACCACTGCTTCCTTCTCCTGCAGTTGCTCTTCTTCTTTGGATCCGGAGACTGTAGGGGAAACCGGAGGAGAGATGCTTGCTTGTTCATGGGCCACTTCTTCTGGAGCAGAGGGTCCCAAGTCCTCACTTGTCTGTTCAGGGCTCACTTCTTCCGGAACAGAAGATTCCAAATCAGCAGCTGTTTCTGCACCTAGGTCCTCTACAACAGGAAGATTGAACCTTTTGAAGGCCTTCCGGAGGATCTCTTCTGTCTCTTGTGCCACTTTGTCAGTCTCACCAAGCATGAGCTGATTCATCCTGGCTTTACTTCTGAACTCATCTCTGCAGTCCTTGAAGATCATGTTCATTGTCTTGGGATCAATTTGAGGATATAGCTGAATAGCTATCTGCTCCCGGATCTCAAGATCTTTGGCATGAGCATTATTCTTTCTTATTTCCATTTCCTTCTCTAGGCTTTTAGGAATGAGAGATATGATCTCAATGAAAGCCTTATTGTATGTGTTCAGATATTTAACTGTGGCTTCCTGCAGAGTCTTTTGGTCTGCCTCACTGAAGTCATCATAGGATTCAGTCATTGGTTGAAGGTTTCCATCCACCGTGACCGACTTGATTATGCTCTCTAGTGACAGAGTGGGCTTTTCAACAGTTACCTCTGCCATTTCCTCCTTGTCTTGGCCTGTGGAGGGCTTACCGGATCCTTTCTTTTTCTGTTTCTTTACTTCTCTTACTCCTTCATCTGATTCTGTCTCCTCTTCATCCTTTTGGCTTTCATAAGCCCTTGATGCTTTTGTCTTGGATCTTTTACCGGATGCCTGGACTTCCGGTTTTGAGCTTTTGGTTGTGGAAGGTGCAGATCTCTTTGATGATCTGGTCCGGGTGGGGGTTTCAACCGGAGCACTTTCTTTGCTTTTCTCTTCTTCCTCAGCCTTTCTCCTCTTTTCCCGACTGGCATCAAGTGCCTCTTTTGAGATGCCTAGGCCTTGAGCAATGTGCTCTACTTCTTTTCTCACTTTTCTCTTAATCTCAGGTTCCCTGAGTTCTACATGTAATTTCACGCTCAGCTCCTCAAAGGTTCCAAACCTTTCTGCCTTAGGATCTTTGGGCTGACTTAGCATGTGTTGAACATGCAGCTCTACTATCTGTTCATCAACTTCATACCCCATGGGCATTATCCAGACAGTCCTTGGCTCCACTGCCTCCATTAGGCACTGATCAGTGTCAACCATAAAACATACTGAGTCCTTGTATTTCTCGATGAGAGACTGGGGAATTCTCTCTCTTGCTTGCATCATGCTCTGAAAGTTTTTGAAGTATCCCCATAGAGCTGTATTCCTCGCTTTTGCATCCCCAAGTCCATGCAGATAGTCTCTTATCTGGACTGCAACAGGTGTGTCATTCTGCCATACCCATCCACTTGTTCCGGGTAGCTCATTCATGAAGTAAAAGAAGAGACATACAATGAGAGTACCATACTTAAAGGAGTTCTTCTTGTCTTTCTTGATTTTCTGTACATTTTCCATCAATTGGCTTAGTAGTAGTTCACAAAGATCAAAATCTGCATTCTTTCTTAGCATTTCATATGCTGTGTATATTGCAGTTCCGGATACAGAATTCTCCCTGCTGGAGTGATAGATCTTGTATCCTATTATCATTGATGCATATTTGATATCCGGATCCGAAATTTCTTCAATGGTCATTGCCCTCTTATCATATTTTGATCCGGTGGCCTCAGTTACAACGTTGTTCTTGACAGATTTGAGGATAGGTACCCCCCCGGAAGAGTATAGACCAGTTACTGCTCTAATTGCTTCTTTTGTGATCTTACAGGGTCTATCTAGCCAAAGGAAGTTGTCATGCATCCTGCTCAGTACATACCGGACCCATTCATCTTCTTCAAAGCTAGGGAAATGAATGAATTGCTCAAACTGTTTCTTCTGGATATCCTTATACTCTGGTTTGAGCTCAAAAGCATTATCTATCAGTTGCTTGTGATAGAGGTCTCTTAATTTGAATTCCCCAAATTCCTCAATGTTTGCGTGTATGTAAACCCTAATATCTTCAGTATGTAAGACTCCGTGGGGAACACTAGAGAAGGCTCCTAGTGGATCTACCTCCAAAGATTTGTAGGGATGTTTCTTGAATGAGGGGCGAGGTCTATCAGAGATCTTAACTATGTTTGGAGTAGCCATTCTTCAAAGATTTGCAGTGAGGCAATGAAAAACGAAGAATACCTTATGCGCCTTCGGTTTGCACGGAGTGGTTGGATTGATTTCTTTATGCAATAGCTTCGGCAGGAGATCCTTGGTGTGCTTGATGAACCTTGTTGCAGAGCTCCACTATTCGCTTCTTCTCAAGTGTAGAATGAGCAGATAACTTTTGAGAAATCCCTTATATTGCTCCGCAAACCCTAATATCTGTCTGCAATAAATGCTTCACCTGCATTATTCCGGTTTACCATGTCTGGACAGCTTGGAGTATCCCGGATTAGTCCTGATCACTGAATATCATCAGGATCTTTAAATCATGAATAAATCTAGGTAACATATTACAAGAACATCCCAAACACTCTGTCCAATCCGCAAGACAAGATCGTGCACTTCCGGATCTCTCCGGACCTTTTTGTAATCCTTTATCATACCGGAGCACCTCCCTGAACAGGTCTAACTTAGTCGAACACAGCTTCTTCATAACTCCATGCGGACCTCTGAAAACTTGACTGAGGCATCTCAGGACTTATATCTACAAACCCTTTAATCCGCATCTTGTGCCACGTCCGGCACAACTTGTTTGGCTGGGGGAACAGAATCTTCTTTGAGTCTCCCCCTGAGCCTGAGCTCATTTTTTAATTTCCGGAAGAAATATCAGCACCAGAATCTGGTGCGGATCCAACCTCTACATTCTCTGAGCTTTTCTTCACCCAAATCTTGCTCATCTGATTCCTAACTTCATCCGCATTCATCTTTTGTTTACCCTTGTCTTGATTCTGATTATACACCGGACCTCTTTTGTCCTGATTCTTGTTTCTGCAGACTTTAGCATTATGACCGGACCTATTGCAGATTTGGCAAATAACATTTCTTTGCATATTTAACTGATATCCCCTTGATCTGCATTGATTAGCCATATGACCTACTCTATTGCATGTAAAGCATCTACCTTTGAATGATTTGTTTACTTGCATAATTCTGCATTCATGGGATTTGTGTCCATACCTTTTGCAGTTGAAGCACTGTCCGGAGAAGGATGAGTTAATCTGATTCATTCTCATTCTGCACTGATTAGCTTTGTGACCAAAATGGTTGCAGCTGTGGCAGTATCCATTGAAGGATGGATATTTTTGAGCATTTGGCTGTCTTACCGGAGGTCTTCTAGGCCTCCTCCTTGGATTTTCTGATCCAAGATTCCTCTGACCGGATCCGGAGCTTTCTCCTTTCTCATATCCCAAGCCATACTTGTCATCTGTCCTCTTTTGACTTCCAAGAAGAATTTCAAGTTGAGCAGAACTTATCTTGAATTTCTCTTTATATTCATTTGCTGTTTGAAGGTCTCTTTTGAGAGAGGCAATTTGATCCTCAAGTTTTCCTTCATTATCTTTGGAATCTTCAAGATCAGATTCAAGGTGTCTGATAATCCTGTCCATCTGGTGGCATTCTTCTGATTTTTCTTTAAGAGATTGTCTTAGATTGTCTTCAGCCTTTCTTTTTTCTTCAATCTCTTGAGTAAACTTAATAGTTCCTGATTCCATTTCATGTCTTAACATAATGGCTTCTTTTGATAACTTTTCACATAACTTGGTTTGCTCAGTCAATTCCTCACTTGTATTGCTTTCTTCACTTTGTCTTGCCAACTGTTGAAGCAGCTCCTTTCTCTTTTTCATAGAGAGACTTAATTTGTCTTTTAATTCTCTCATGAATTCATCAGCCTGTTTGAGTCTTTCCTTTAATTCACTGACTTCAGAATTTGACTGTTCAAGATCCTCAAGGGCAGTCTTGAGTTGCTCCCTTAAACCATATGCATCCATTTGAAATCCCAGATCTTCCTCAGGCTGTTAGGCTCTATTAGGAGGAACTTGGCTCTGATACCAATTGTTGATAACTGAGAGGGGGGGGGGTGAATCAGTTATCCTAATTATTTCCCTTAATGAACTTTCCTCTTAATTGAAGCAGCATAAAATCAAACACAAAACATTAACCATGAAATAAGAAACACATGACACAGTATTTTTGACGTGGAAACCCTGTTAAGGGAGAAAACCACGGGGTGATTAACCCAAGAATTATTCTCTGTTAGAAGAATAGGAAATTACAAAAATGGCACTTGCCAATTAGGGCTCACTGCCCGAGCACACTGCTCACAAGAGGCTCACTGCCTACAAGAAGACACACTGTCTTACAAAGTGATAAGAATCACAGTCTTGAACTGATTGGAAGCATCTGCATATGCTGGAGTTCAGTTCCGGTTAGGTATAGTATACTGATCTGCTGCACTTCATCTTTCCTCTGTTCTTTAGTCTGCTATCCTTTCACATACCGGATCCTTCTTGCTACTTCTGCTCTACTCTGGACTTGTTCGCATATCCTTTTCGCTCACACACTCACTTTACAACTAAATCCATCCTCTATATGTATCCGCACAAGTAATTTCATCATCTTTCTAGTCGGCATCCGGAACAGTCTAGTTTCTTACAAACTTAGTTCTGTCGGCTGAATCCTTGCTCACCAAGCAATGCGGATCAAGCATATATTTGTAGATATCATCAATTATGTCGGCCAAACATGATTCAT
Source organism: Cunninghamia lanceolata (assembly GCA_027924645.1). Lineage (NCBI taxonomy): Eukaryota > Viridiplantae > Streptophyta > Pinopsida > Cupressales > Cupressaceae > Cunninghamia > Cunninghamia lanceolata. The sequence goes on along the minus strand of BSBN01000441.1, from coordinate 323,889 downwards.
GCCTCCGCAACCTTTATCATCATCTGTAACACATCCGGAAAGTAGTTTGATACTCAGTCAGTCAGTTCTTCCTCTGTTTTCACTGTCTCTCAGGAATCCGGTACTCAACTATTCATATCTTTTTCTTTGTCCATCTCCGGAGGCTAAATCCTTGGAATATACTACTCAAGATAGTCCTCTTGACTTCCCCAGATCCGCACTGTGCCAAGACACTTCCTCTGAGAGATCCGGACCAATCTGTCGGACCTTGCCACATGCTCTGTTCTTGTTCACCGGACCACAACAATCTTCAATCTGACTTCCGGTAGAGATATAACATGACTTGCGGATATGTGGAATGACCTTTGTTGCCATCAATGACAACAACCATGAGTCCATATAGTGTCTCTTGCCAACAGCATCTCCCTCCAAAAATAGGTCAACTTCTAGGAGCCATAACTTTTGATCTAGGTGTCTAATTGATGAACTATTTTATGCATCAGAAAGCTTACAGAGTGCTCTACGCACTAAGAACTTGTTTTTCTCATTTTGGCCATTTTTTGGCCCATATGGGGCTGTTTAGTGCCTCAAACCTAAGTTTGAATAATTTTCAGGCATTTTTCAGGAAACAGAAACTTTAATATCTTTCAGCTCGCAAATGATCTTTGTGTGATTCCTTTGCCAAAGGTCTTATTTTTTAGTTATGAAGCTTCCTATAAATTTTCACTTCATTCCGTGCCCAAATACAAACTTTCTAAAAATAACAGTTTTCTATTTTTAGCAGTTTGGAAAAACTGAAAGTTCTACATCATTATTCAAGCAATTATGGAACCAGACCCCAAATTTTGAAAAGAAATAGAATGAACATCAACAATTTTGAAACACATCTTTTTTTGGGTGATGCAAGATTGGCCTTAGACCACTGGATGCTCCTACATCAGACACCCCAGGTAATTTGAGAAGTGACCCTGTCACGTCTCAGGTGTTTGTGCGAGGAAAACCCAAACGATCAACCTCTACCTTAGACAACCAAGAAGAAACTTCAATAGGCCTTCCTTTCCATTTCACCAGATATTCTTCATATTGCTTGTTCTGAGTACTTCTTCCCACATGGCTATCCAAGATCTCTTCCATCTCCTCTGTTGAAGTAGATGCCAAAATACTCCACTGTTCTTCTATTGGTCCATCCTCTATTCCACCTTCATGATATTCTGATAAGTTAGCAATGTTGAAAATAGGGGAAATGTTGATCCCACTCGGTAGCTCTACCCCATATGCATTTCCTGAATCATGTTTCTTCAAAATTCTGCATGGTCCAAATTTTTTCATTTTCAGCTTATTGTATGTTCCAATTGGAAACCTTTCTTTTCTCAAGTGAACATGACTTCATCTCCTACCTAGAATTCCTTATATCTCCTCTTATGATTTGCCTTAGCCTTGTACTAAATATTCATCTTATTAATGTGCTTTTTCACCTCTTCATGCAAATTCTTCATGTGTTCTGCAAAGTCTTTAGCCTTGGCACTTGTCTTTTCTCCTTTGTCTAGATTCCTTAACTCTAAAGCATTTTTTAGACTATTCCCATATACAATTTGGAATGGTGATTTACCAGTACTCCTATTGACATAATTGTTGTAAGCAATTTTTGCTTGTGGTAAAATCAAATCCCATCCCTTGGGCTTATCTCCTACTAAGCATCATAGCAGGTTACACAAACTCCTATTCACCACTTCTATCTATCCATCAGTCTGTGGATGGTGTGCATAACTGAACTTCAAATCTATTTTCAACTTCTTTCACAATGTCCTCTAGAAATAACCAACAAACTTGGTATCTTGATCTAAAACTATGCTCTTTGGTAGACCATGTAATCTCACCACCTCTCTGAAAAATAATTCAGCAATATGGACAGCATCATTAGTCTTCTTGCAAGGAATGAAATGTGCCATCTTCGAGAATCTATCCACCATCACAAAAATGGAATCATGTCCTCTCTATGTCCTTGGTAAGCCAAGAACAAAATCCATACTAATATCATCCCATGGCTTCTCTGGTACAGGTAGTGGCTGATATAGACCTGTATTCTGACTTGTTCCTTTCACCATCTGACATACTTTGCAACTTTGCACAAATTTCCTCACATCCTGCTGCAATTGTGGCCAATAATAATTTTCACCAACAATAGCAATGGTCTTATCTCGACCAAAGTGTCCAGCTAATCCCCCACTATGCTTCTCCTTTATAAGGTTCTCTCTCATGGAACTCCTCAGAATGCATAATTGGCTTTCTCTAAACAACATGCCATCTTGGATTATGAAATCCAACCATTTTATCCTATCCAAAGTAATAGGTTCCAAACAAGCTTTCCAAGCCTCTGCAAAATCTAGATCTTCAGGATACAAAATTTTGAGCTCATCAAACCCAACAACATCTATCTTCATTTCTATCAACAAATTTTGCCTTCTGCTCAAGGCACCTACAACTCTGTTGGACTTCCCACTCCTATGCTTCAAAACAAAAGTATAGCTCTACAAAAACTCAACCCATTTTAAGTGCCTTGGATTAACTTTCCTTGACTATTAAGATACTGCAAAGCATGATGATCAGTATATAAAACAAACTCCTTTGGCAACAAATAATGTCTCCATTTCTTCAAAGCTTGAACTATTGCATAAAACTCCTGATCATAAATAGAATACTTTTTCTTGGCATCATTAAGCTTCTCACTAAAATAGGCAATGGGCTTACCTTCTTGGCTCAAAATAGCTAATATACCACTACCACTAGCATCACAATCTTCCTGAAATACCTTATTGCAAATCTGGAACTACCAAAACAGGTTGTTCTATGACTTTCTTCTTCAATGTATCAAAGCTCTTGTCTGCTCCTTTAGTCCATCTAAACTCTTTTCTATCCCCTCTCATTGTCTCAGTTAGGGGTGCATAAATGCTACTAAAATTCCTCATAAACTTTCTTTAAAAACTTGCCAAACCATGAAAAGATCTTACCTCGGAAGCACTCCTTGGTGTAGGCCATTCAATGATAGCCCTCACCTTCTCTGAGTCCATCTTAAGACCTTCCTCTGAGACAACAAATCCCATGTATACCAACTACTTCTCTACAAAACTACATTTCTTCAGATTAATCAACAACTTCTCCTCCCTCAGCTTCTCTAAAACTCTTCTTATATGCATTAGATGCTCATCCCAAGTCTTACTGAAAATTAAAATATCATCTAAATAAACAATAACAAAACTTCCCAAAAATTATTTCAGTACCTCGTTCATGAGCCGCATGAATGTGCTCGGTGCATTGGTTAGCTCAAATGGCATGACTAACCACTCATACAAACCTTCCTTTGTCTTGAAGGCTATCTTCCACTCATCTCCTTCTCTGATATGGATCTGGTGATACCCACTCTTTAGGTCAATCTTCGTGAAGTGCTTGGCTCCTCTCAAACAATCCATTATGTCATCCATTCTAGGCAATGGAATCTATATTTGATTGTGATCTTATTGATGGATCGAGAGTCTGTACACATTCTCCACTCTCCATCTTTATTTGGTGCTAGTAATGCAGGTACCACACATGGACTTAGGCTCTCTCTTATCAATCCTTTCCTCAACAACTCCTGAACTTGTCTGTTCAACTCTTCACTCTCTGTTGGAGTCATTTTATGGGCTGCCTTATTTGGTAACTGGCTCCTGGTATCAAATCCATTTGATGACTTATCTTCCTTGCTAGTGGTAAACCCTCTGGTACATTATCAGAGATAATGTCCTAAAATTCTTCCAACATATCTGAAACTTCTGCTGGTACATCTTCACATTTCACTGGACTAATCTTAGGAATCAATGCAAAACAATGACGCTCATGCTTCATACCCTCCAAAAAATTTCTACCATCTACCAACCAAATTCTGGCAGTACTACATACCTTTTCTTTGACCTATTTCAAGGGCTTCAATTTATGACGAACTCCATCTTTTGTTAGGGAATATGTGTTTGCACAACCATCATGGACAACACTCCTATCATACTGCCACGGCCTCCCCAACAACATATGACATGCGTCCATTGGTATGATATCACACAACACCTCATCATGGTAGTCTCCAATCTTGAACTTCACTAAACACTACTCATTGACCAAAGCTCTATGGTCCTTCTGCAACTATGCAATCTGATATAGATGCAGATGCTTTCTTCTTATCAACTTCAACTTATCAACCATCTCCTCTAAAACAAGATTGTCAATGCTTCCATTGTCGATAATAATATCGCAACACTTACCTTCACATTTGCACCTTGTGTGGAATAGACTCTTCCTCTGATTGGGTTCTTTCTCCTCATTCAACAAAGTTCTTTTGACAACTAGGGTTTCTCTCCTTTCAGCATCTTCAGAATTCTCAGACTATACATCTTCATCTACATGTGCAATTCATGCATTACCTTCAAGTCTTCTATTTGTCCTTCCTTGATGTTACTAACACTCGTATGCTTGATGCCCTTCTCCTCCACATTGGAAACAAGTTCCTCTGAAACCTCCTCTTCTAGGTCCTTGCCCAGGTCTACCTCTACCTCTTCCTCATTGCTCACCATTGTTCTGGTCACTAGGGCAGTAGGTATTAGCTCCTCTCTGAATTCGATTGGTGCTAACTTCTTCAGTTTTCTTTGAATCTTCATTTTGTCCCCCATAGGGTCTTCCACCAGTCCTTCCACCTTGACCTCTTCCCCTTTACTTGCTGTCAAATCTTTTATTTAGCTTCTCTTCCACCTTCAAGGAAAACTAGTATGCATCTTCTATGGTGGTCATTCTGACTAGGCTCAACTCCTCTTGAATACTTGGGCTCAACCCATTAATGTAACGGGCTACCTTCTCCTTATTTGGCTTTGCATGGCCTATCCTAATAGTAATCTTATAAAACTCTTCTGTATACTCCTTAACAGACTTGTTACCTTGCTTCAATCCTTGCAGCTTCTTTAATAGCTCCATCTCATAGTCCACAGGAATGAACTGCTTCTTCAATTTCTCCACCATCCGATCCCATCTGGTGATCTTTCCTTTTCCTCTTTTGTTCCTCTCTAACTAGACCTCATTCCACCAAATATTTGCATGGCCCTTCAACTTTGTTTGTGCAAACATGACCCGATATGGGTCCTCCACATCTTCATACTCGAAATACTCGTCCATGTCATTGATCCAATCAATGAGCTGTTCTGGATTCAAATCTCTAGAATATGTAGAAACTTCAATCCTAAGCCTCTTTCCAATCTTAGAAATGGCCCTTAACAACCTAACTTCTGCAGGATCTCCTGCAGCTTCTTGTTCTTCCTTAGATAGCTCTTCTTCAGTTTCATCTTTGTTTTCTTCTCTTGTTCTCGACTCAAACCCTCTTCGTAGCTCCTCTTGCAAGGCATCAATTTGCCTTTGCAGGGCTCTAAAACCCTCTTCTGTGAAAGCATTCCTCCCAATACAATTTCTTCATGGAAGCATCTTGATCTCCGCAGCAAACCCACAACCTCAGGTACTGGTGCAAACTGCCTCACAGCCGGTGATCTGTCTATACACTCAGGAATCCTTGCTTTGATACCACTTGATGAAGGGGGTAAATCATAAAACACACAACAACAGAAATTGCACATAGAAAATAGAACTTTCTTTATTGATTTGGACAACTTATTACAATACAGAAGCTTAGATACAATCAGAGGAATCAACCCTCCACAAGCTGCAACACATTACATCTTCCTCTCACAAGACTCTAGAATCATCTATCATCTGTGACCCCAAATCTGCTAGGGTTTCTATTTTCCTGCCTATTCTTGAGTCTACACTTCCCCCCTTAACTCTACTACTTCCCAGGGTTCCCAAAAATGGTTATTAATAGCCTTTTTGGCAGCCAACAACCTAATTTTGAAATTTGCATCTCTCTCCAAAAATAGGTCAACTTCCGGGAGCCATAACTTTTGATCCGGGTGTCCGATTGGCAAACCGTTTTATGCATTGAAAAGCTCACAAAGTGCTCTATGCGGTAAGAACTAGCTCTATCAGTTATAGCAATTTTCAAGCCCGTATGGGGCCATTTAGTACTTCAAACTTGAGTTTGAATAATTTTTAAGCATTTTTCGGGAAACAAAAACTTTAATATCTTTTAGCTCACAAATGATCTTTGCGTGATTCCTTCGCCAAAGGTCTTATTTTTTAGTTATGAAGCTTCCTATAAATTTACACTTTATTCCATGCCCAAATGCAAACTTACTAAAAATAGTAGGTTGTTATTTTTAGCAGTTTGAAAAAACTAAAAGTTCTACATCATTATTCAAGCGATTATGGAACCAGAACCACAAATTGTGAAAAGAAATGGAAAGAACATCAACAATCTTTTTTGGGTGATGCAAGATTACCCTTACACCACTAGATGCTCCTGCATCACTCCTCCTTTAGCATTGATGGTAACACAACTGCTACACACACCTACTCATTCTCCCCCTTTGACATCAAGGACAAAGGGTAACTTCTTCTCCCTTAGGGCATATCTTCTTCTTGCAACAAATAGATTCCCCCTATCATCAGCAACCACTACATGCTCCCCCTAAGAGGTAGCCACCATCAGTCCAGAAAAAAGATATAACATGAACCACTCCCCTTGGATAGATGTACCACTATGCATCTAGCAAGGCGAAGGAGGGGTAATTACCCCTAACCTCTTTCGGAGATCCTCAAAAGTGTCCTTTGCAAGAGCCTTTGTGAAAATATCTACAATCTAATCCTTTGTTAGAACATATTCCAACCTTACTTCCTTATCTGCAACCTTCTCTCTCAAAAAGTGATACCTGATTGCTATATGCTTGGCTCTAGAATGCATCACTGGATTCTTGGAAATATTGATAGCAATTGTATTATCACACAAAATAGGAATAGGCTCATCATACAGTACCTTGATATCCTTCAGGGTTTATTTCATCCACAATACTTGTGTACAACATGATGTTGTTGCAATATACTTTGCCTCTGCAGTTAACACTAAATCTTGCTTCTTGCTCTGCCATGAAACCAATTTCTTTCCTAAAAAGAAAGCACGACCACTTGTACTTCTCCTATCATCAACACAACCAATCCAATCAGCATCAATGTAGGCACTCAAGTCAAAGTCATTACCTCTTGGATACCATAAGCCATAATCTGGAGTTCCCTTCAAGTATCTGAATATTCTTTTCACTACCTTCTCATGTGTTTTCTTGGGATTATCTTGGGCAACCACACATACTGCATGCATAATATTAGGTCTAGAAGTAGTCAAGTACAACAATCCTCCAATTATAGATCTATACGAAGTCTGATCAACCTCCGAAGACTCATCATCCTTACTCAAGTGACATCTAGTGACCATAGGAGTACTCACTGGTTTTGAATCCTCCATACCAAACTTCTTTAACATCTCTCTAACATACTTATCCTGAGAAATAAAGATACCATCATCTAGCTGAGCAATTTGAAGTCTAAGGAAGAAATACATCTCACCAATCTTAGACATCTCAAACTCTTTTTGCATCTCCTTCACAAACCTCTTGCACATAGCATCATCTCCACCAAAGATGATGTCATCAACATATACTACAAGAATCAATATCATATGTCCTTCCTTGATGTAAAGATTGCTATCTGTAGTACCTTTCTTGAAGCCCTATTGAAGTAAGTACTTATCCAACCTATCATACCAAGCCCTAGGTGCTTGCTTGAGACCATACAAGGCCTTTTTGAGTCTGCACACCATGTCCCGATCTTCTAATATCTAAAAACCATATGGTTGCTCAATGTAAACCTCTTCCTCTAGATCACCATTCAAAAATGTGTACTTGACATCAATCTGATAGGCTTTGAAGTTCTTATGAGCAGCAAGGGCAACAAACATCCTAATTGGCTCCATCCTAGCTACCAAAGCACATGTCTCCTCAAAATCAATGCCTTCAACTTGAGAATAACCCTTGCACACCAATCTTGCTTTGTTCCTCACAACTTCACCATTGTCATTCAGCTTGTTCCAAAACACCCACTTTGTTCCTATAACATTCTTATTGGTTGGTCTCGGAACCAATTCCCATGTTTGATTCTTCTTAATCCGATCCAATTCACCTTCCATTGCTTTCATCCATCCATCATGTTTGCTAGCATCAACAAAGGTTTTGGGTTCTACCTTTGATAATAAACACATGTTTACTTGCTCATATGCTTTTGCAAGACTTCTCCTAGTCAACACACCTTTATTGTTGTCTCCAGTGATATAGTCTGCTGAATGGTTCTATTGTCACGTGAAGTTGCACCCTTCTTGGAGGTTGTCCAATCATTCCAATGACACAATGAGAATAATCTCAAGGTATGGGACCTTGCAGATGAGATCAAACCTCCAGAGAAGGTTGGTTCCTCTTTCTAAGCTTAAGGCTCAGAGGATTGAACTAAATCTAGTGCTAATACTTGCAGGGAAAAGGGGAAGGAGAAATATTAGAATTAAAAGAGGGAGGTTATGCACTAGATTTTAATATGTTAGTTGGGACTAACATAACACAAACATGGTCTCAAATATTGAAATGAACTCACACAGACTTACAACTTTTAACAAAGGCCTGAACTAGAAAACTGTAACTGCAAGAGGGGTCATTTTACCCACAAAATAAGCTATAGATTCAATTAAACATAGAGTAAAAGTATAAAACAGGTAGATATCAATGATTGTTGATCATGGAGGCTAAATAGCCATTACAAAAGAGAGAATTATTGTAGAGAAAGTAGACAAAAGATAACCAATTACATTCATTGCTGAACAATCAACTAGAGACATGAAAGGCTCAAAGTTAAGCACAATGTATCGGATCTAATTGGTTTGTACAATTACATTACAAGGTTTAATAGAAAAGAACTCTCCAACCTATATAGTAGCCCAGAAGAATAGCTAATAGTATTACATTGTTTTCATATGCATATATAGCATTTGAAATTCATCGTGCAACAAAAGTATTGAAACTGGTCAACCTATCGTGCATGCCCATGCTTCATTTAATTTTTTGGTCAGAAATATAGCCAGAAGATCTACAGAAGGGATGGCAGCCATGCTTTTGATGGGCCTAAAAAATGGCAGAGGGAGATTGCTTGCATGCATGGGTGCGAGGCACATTGAAGAAGGAAGGTTTGAAGTCCTTCTATGTGCCTTCAAATTCATTTTACAACTTCATTTGTATAGATGCATTAAAGAATTTCACTATTTCAGATGCCTACAATTGACTTTGGTCTATGAAATTTAATGTTGGGTACCTTCTTCATGAGAAAATGGTGTGATTTCAGGGGTCTATAAGATTTTACAACACTTTAAAATATTTAAATCTCTTAAATATTCTATAGTATCACATTTCATTGATTTTCCCTTTTTTGGTTATTTATTCTACCTTTTATTTTGCCTTATCAGCAAAATCTCATTTTCTTGAACTATGCATGCCATTATCTTTTTGCCTTATCAGCAAAATCTCACGTTTTAGAGCCAGGCTTCTTTTGCATTTGCCTTATCGGCAAATATCCATTCTCACAATTTTTTCTCCTTTGTCTTCTTTTCACCTTATCGTCGATGATGCAGGAGCATCCAGTGGTGTAAGGGCGATCTTACATCACCCAAAAAGAAGTTAATTAAAAATCATTGTAGTTTTTTTCATTTCTTTCCATAATTAGTGTTTCTGGTTCCATAATATCCAGAATAATGATGTAGGACTCTCAGTTTTTCCAAAACTGCTAAAAATATTGACCTGCCTGTTTTGGAAAGTGTACCTGCCATTTTAGGAAAGTTTGCATTTGGGCATGGAATGAAGCAAAAACTTCTAGAAAGTTACATAACAGAAATATAAGACCTTTGGCGAAGGAATCAGGCAAAGATCATTTGTGAGTTGAAAGATATTAAAATTTTTATTTTCTGAAAAGCCCCTGAAATTTTTTGAACAAGATATGAGGCACTAAAACATCCCATAACGTCCCAAAAAATTCATGAAAATATATTTACAAATTTATGGCATGATAGTTCACATCACGAGCTTTCCAGTGCTTAAAACGGTTTGTCAATCAGACACCCAGATCAAAAGTTATGCTTCCCGGAAGTTGACCTACTTTTGGAGGGAGTTGCAAATTTCAAAATTTAGCTGGAGGCTGCCAAAAAGTACTATTTATGACAATTTTGGGAACCCTGGGTAGTAGTAGAGTTAAGGGGGAAAGTGTAGAGTCAAGAATAGGTGGGAAAATAGAAACCCTAGCTGATTTGGGGTTACAGAAGGCTGAAGGTTCTAGAGTCTTGAGGTTTGGAAAGCTGTAATGTGTTGCAGCCAGTAGGGGATTCATCCTTTGATTGTAATTGAGCTTCTGTAATGTAATGAGTTGTCCAAATCAATAAAAGAAAGTTCTATTTTCTGTGTTCAATTTCTATTGTTGTGTGTTTTGTGATTTACCCCCTTCATCAGTCGATTTCTATATTTCATGAACCAAGCTTTACCTTTGATTTTTCTCATGTTTTGCCTTATCAACAAACTTTAGCTTTTTGGGACCTTGTTCCTTGGTGTCATTTTACCTCATCGGCAAATTTTAATTTTCTTGAACTACCTATTCCTTTGCTACCTCTTACTTATTTTGAGCTCTTGTCGCCTCATCGGCGAATCCTCGAAAACTCAAACCTTTTGCCTTGTTCTCCACTTTGCCAATTTCTCGATAGAAGCTCCTTCTTCCTTTCCTTCCCTTAGTCAAATTTCTTTATCTCCTTTTACCTTATCAACAAAAGTGTCTTGTGGTGAACCTTTTTTTGAATACAAAGAATACTGAGAGGGGGGGGGGTGAATTAGTATTCTAAAAAACTTTTCATTCACACATTTATTAATCCATTTACCAAATTCAATAACTTGAAAGCAAACACAAGAAGAGTAGCCACAAATTCATAACACATAGACACTAGGATTTTACGTGGAAAACTTAAAAAGGGAAAAACCACGGTGAGTGTTAGATCACAATATATTATGATAGCAATACCAAATTAAATGAATGATCATTACCTTAGGGCTCACTATCCAAGAAGTGCTCATTGCAAAAGAAGATCGAAGATAAGATAGAAGAAGGATTGGCTCACTGCCAAGAGATGATTTCTATAAATGCATCTATTGAATGTTGAGGCACAGTTCCATTTACAGCTTAGTACATAGACTCAAATGTCTTCATAATGTCTACTCTACTTTTTCTTCTCTGCTTCACATATGTTCTGCTTTTCTGCCCTTACTATCTTTTTCTAGTCATAAGACTACTGTAGATCGCACACACATTAAATTCCCACATTTGTCACACACCTCCACACATCTAATGCTGTAATACATTGAGTATATATATTCACATCAAGAATTATCTCACAATCAGGTTGGCAAGCTAAACATGAAACATGTATACAAATGTTATACCTTGTCAGCTTGAATTTGTGCAAAAACAACAATGTAGACCCAAATAAACATACAAAAGTCTTCATATAGGTTAGGACCAATCATTCCATCACTTAGATTGATTGTTCAAACAATATATCTTTTCCACATATAGATCTAACATGCTTGTCAGCTTATCCCTTAAGTACCCACTTGACCAATTTAATTATCACATCATAACTTCCACTGCGGACCATATGCGACTCTAAAAATCATATCCAACATTTATCATTGACCTCTTAACATAACTTCAGTACCGCGGGACATAATAGTCCTTTATAGCAAAATGTGGATCTTGGAACTGTTGCTCTGTCACAGTGAAATACTGTCAAACTAGAAGCCGATACTAAAGAACTTGTAGAATATGATCTGTTAAGCTTGAGAAGCTATAACTCTGGATTTAGGTAGTCATGATATGTATCTTTGCTACCTCAAAATTGCAAGAAGAAATATGCCACAGTGGAGGAATGCGGACCCTTTTACTTTGGTATTATGCACTATTCCTGACTTAACTCTGTTCACCAAAACTTAGATATTTCACCATATGACTTCTAGAGGAAGCCAGGACTTGAACACTAGAACATGTGATCGATAGGTAGCTGTGAGCAACATACCTGAACTATATACAAATGTCTTTAACTATGGAGGCATACCATCTCAAACACTGTCACTTACTTTGTATAATGTATACTACCCATACTTAGTCATTTATTCTTTCGGAGTAAAATCTCTTTGCCATGCCGGTAGAATCCCTTTGCCTTGTTGCCATCAATGACTGACATTCATCAGAGTAGTGTCTAGTGCCAACAAACTCCCCCTTTGGCATTGATGGAAACACTTGGTGAAAAATGCTTATCTACTCCCCCTTACTATATACACTATTTTTCTTCTCCCCGTTAGGTGTTTGCCCATTTTTCACTGGTTTTCTTCTCCCCTTTTGACATCAATGGCAAAGGTGTATGTATAGGAGTCAAAATTGTGTCAGAACTACAAAAACTGTAAAAATTGTCATACTCTACCGCATATGTATAGGTGCAATCTTCAACTTAATTTGTTGGAGGTTGTAGGATGTCATTGAAAATGATCTTGATTTGAGCCAGTTCTCCATCCCAACTCTTTTTTGCATTTTCCAAGATTTGAATATGGCCGTTTATTAGGAAGACCAATTTTTCTACCTTTTGTATATCAGAGGGTGTGTCAATTAGTTCATTTACCTGTAGTGCTTCTTCTCCAAGATTTGACACTGAGTCTAGATTAGGACTTATTAGTCCTCTCAACTGACACATTTTGTTTTTCATTTGATCCCTCTTATTCAACAAGTTACTTAACTCATTATGAATATTGATAACTTGTATTTCTTTGTTGCTTACTGACTCAACTGCCAGATCAAATGACTTAGAAATATTTGTCATCTGCAGTTTCAAATCCCTGATTTTTTCTTCTAACTCCTCTATGGGTTTTGACCATGATAAACAAAATTTGTACAAATCACAAGCTTCTTTAATAGCACTTTGTATAACCTTTATTCTATCATCTAATAAAGTTTTATCATTGATCAACATAGTCTTCAACTCAGTTAATCTCTTCTCATCAAACTCTTTTCTTACTTTCATTTCTGTAGACTTTTCCAAAGATTCAAAATGCACACTTACTGAGTTTATAAGTCCCTTGAGTTGATTTGTTGGAGACATTGATGTATTCTTTTGATATGATGGCATCAGCTTCTCCAAAATGTTGGATGCCACACCAATGAGTTCATTGTCCTCTATGTGTGACTTCAATATTTCTTCTTGTGCCTTTGCTTGCAAAATTGATACCAATTTAAATTTCTACATAGGGGACATTGAGTCCAAGTTTATTGGTCCCTGCAAAAACTCAGGCTCATCCAAGACTTTTTTTTCTCTTTCCAAGAATTCCTTGATAGACTCTGCAGTGTCACTTGCTATACCAGAGACTTCTTCTTGGTTTTATTCTGGAGGATCTAAATCCATAGCCTCATTTGCATCATCCTTTTGTTTCAATATAGAGTTCTCTTTAGCTTGTTCCTCTTCTTGATCATCAGCTTTGTTTTGCTCCTCAGTCTTCTCCTTGTCTGTTTGGTCATCAATTTGTTGTTCCAGAGGAAGACTTGTCTTGGATTGATCCTTTATAGCAGTATCTGAACCAGTAGTAGGAACTAGATCTTCTTTCTTCTTTGGCTCTTCATGACTTTTGTCTAGTCCTTGATCCATGTTCACCTCGGGAATAGATGTATCATCTCCAATATTTGTTTCTTCTCTATCATACATAGTTGGAAGATGATATTCCTTTAACACTCTCAAAGTGATTTCCTCAGTCTCCTTCACTACTTTCTCAATGTCACCTAACATGAGAGAATTCATTATTTTCTTTGTTCTGAACTCCTTGTTGAGCACTTTGGATATTTTTTTTTTGTCTTTAGGGGTGATCTCCAAACATAACGTTGTCAATGTATGCTCTTTGAGTTCAATGTCCTTTGCCATAGCAACTTCTTTTCTGGCAAACATTAAATTGCCCAAGATATCTGGGAGATCAATAATTATCTCAATAAGGGATTTGTTGTAGATGTCCAAGTATCTGATGACAACAGTCTCAATGATCCTCTTGTTTGGATCATCATACTCATCATATATTTGGGCTATGGGTTTCAAATTGCCATCAACTATTATGGCCTTTAGGACATTTTCAAGACTTATAGTGACTTCTCTTATCTGAGACTCATCTTGCCCTGGCCTTTTCTTAGTTCTACCCTTACCAGAGGGTTTCTCCTTGTTGCTCCTTAAGACTTTTGTAGCCTTAGCTTTCATCTTCTTAACCTTTTCATTAGATTCTATTTCCTCATCATCTCCTTCAGTACTCACATACAATCTTTTACCTTTGGTCTTTATTCTTTTGTGCTTCTTTTTAGTGAATTATTTTGTAGGTGCTTCCATGGAAGGTGTGGGACCGGAGAATGCAGAAGCAACTTCTGTAGAGGTAGATCCTCTAGTTCTTCTTTTTGTCACTTCAGGCTTTTCTGATTTCCTTTTAGGTTCTTCTAGAGCCTTGACTGGTTCACTTTCTTCTCTTTTGCTTGTGCCTTTTCTCTTGTTTCTCTGACTTGTACTTTGGTAAAACCCTTTTTTAGGGCATAATCTTCTGCTATCTTCTGGGCCTTCTTTGAAATTTTAGGTTTTCTCACTTCAACATGGATTTTTGTAGACAACTCCTCATATGTCCCAAATATTTCTTCTTTGGGGTCCCTTGGCTTGCTTAACATATGTTGGGCATAATTTTCTAGTATTTTTCCATCAACTTCATATCCCATTGGCAAAATCCACACAATTCTAGGCTCCACAGCTTCCATCATACACTAGTCCTTATTTACAATAAAGCATATATCATCTTTGTACTTTTCCACAATGGTTTTAGGGATCCTTTCCCTAGATTGCATTACCTTTTGGAAGTGTTTGAAATAGCCCCATAGAGCTGAGTTTTGTGCATCAATATTTCCTATGCTGCTCAACTAGTTTCTAATTTGTATTGCAACAGGCTTGTCTGCAGTCCAAAATTGATTCTTCATGCATGGTAACTCTTTCATAAAGTAGAAGAAAAAGCACATAATTAACGTACCGAACTTGAAGGGATATTTGCTTTCTTTTGTCTTCATTAGATTCTCCATTAACTGATGTTAGAGTAGTTCACACAGGTTAGACTCTATATTTTCCTTAACCATTTGATAGGCAGTATATACGGTAGTATCAGAGACAGAGTTCTCATAGTTTGTGAAGTAGACCTTGTAGCTGATCACCATGGATGCAAACCTAACTACATGATCTTCAATATCACTGATTGTCAATTCCCTTTTATCAAATTTTACTTCGGTAGCTTTCAACACTGTATCATTTTTTACAGCCTTTAATATAGGCACTATACCAGTAGAGTTTAGTCATGTGATTGCCTTTATGGCATCTTTACTGATCTTGAATGTAGAGTTAAGCCACATAAACTCATCATGAATTCAGCGTAAGACATATTGGACCCATTTATTTTCTGCAAAAATTAGAAAATCTATATATTGAATGAGTTTCTTCTCCTCCAATGCCTTGTATTCTTCTTTCATGTCAAATGTATCCCACTTAGATGTTTTAGATATAGGTCTGTGAGTTGACTACCTTCATGTTCCTCTAGGGGAACATGAATATAATCCCTAACATCTTCCACATGCATCACACTGAACAGAATCTTTGAAAATGCACCATTTGGATCGACCTCTATTGATTTGAATGGATGCTTCTTGAATTTTGGCCAGGCTCTCTCAGTTATATCAATATCTTGTGGTATTGCCATTTTTGCAAAGATTCAAATAAATTCATAGTAAGGTTTCAAATTTGAAAAATACCTCTTTTTTTAAATTAGGGTTTTTCTTGATCTTGCCTTGAATTACTTTTGAAATCACTGTAGTTGCTTAGAATTTCGCTTCAGTTTGCCTTAGACACTTGAGAGCTTGAATGCAAAATGAATTATCTGTCGAATGAACTCCTTTTTAACCCTTTATTTGTCTTGACCTAACCATCATAAATGTTATCTTTCAAAAATCTATCAAAACCTTCTATGTTAAACACAATCGATTTGGGTTGCTCCACATTATTCCACATTTGATCCTTTTCTTCTAGAAATACTTTCAAAAGATCTGTCATATGAAGTTTTCACCATATCTTCATTTCAGATCCCAACACTAACTATCTGGCTAGGGGATTAGGATTTTCAATGCAGCTCCCAATTTACTTCTCAGAAGAAGTATCAGCACCAGAGGCTGGTGTGGATTCATCCTTGACTTCAATCACATCTTTCTTTATCCAGATTTTTCCCATCTCTTTCTTAGTTTCAACCGGATCAACCTTTTCTTTCCCTCGTCATTCCTCTGTTCTGTATTTTTCCCTTTTGGAGAGTTTTTCCTTTTCACATTTTTGCTTCTATAAAATTATGCAATATGTCCAGGTCTATTGCAGTTATAACACATAATAGTCCTCTATCCTTGACTCCTTCCATTGAATAGATTCATCCTTGATCTGCATTGGTTAGCCATATACCCAAATCTATTGTATGCAAAGCACTTTCCATTGAAAGATTGAGTATTTATTGTATTGTTAAAACCATTCCTTACCCTGCTTCTGCACTCATTTGATTTATGACCAATTTTCTTGCAATTGAAACATTGACTAGAGAATGATGGAGTATTCTAATTAATTCTACTCCTACACTGAGTAGCCTTATGACCAAACTTATTGCAATTAAAATAATGGTCACTAAAAGATGGGTACCTTTGAGCATTTGGCTACCTGACTGGAGGTCTTCTAGGTCTTCTTCTTTGATTCTAGAACTAGTTGCCTTTGTTTTGCTTAAACTCAGTGTTTGCTTGGCCTAAGTTTGAACTTTCTCCTTTTTCAAATCCCGAGCCCTTCTTGTCATCTGAACTTTTCTAACTTTTAATCAACTCCTCAAGCTTTGCAAAGATTATTTTAAACTTTTCTTTATAGCTATTTTATGCTTCCAGATCATATTTTAGAAGTAAAACATCTTTAGCCAATTTTTCACATTCCTCAGACTTATCTTTTACAACTTGATTTAGATGCTTTTCAATTTCCTCTTTCTCTTTAATTTCCAATGTTAAGTTGTTTAGGGTTTCATTTGCTCCATTCAATTGTTCACTTAATTCCTTGCTCTTTTCTTTGAACTTTTTGGCTTGCTCCCTTAGCTTTAGAATGCATTGATCAACTTTTTCGACATTTACCTTCAGATCCCTGACTTCTGCTTCAGACTTTTTAAGATCTTCAAGAGCAGCTTCTAGTTCTTGATCAATTGTGACACTACCTAATGTAGACACCCAAATTTGTCCATGTCTTGCATCACCTTCTCAATACATCATCTATTTACACCTTATGAGACATTTTGTCTTGAATACCCCTTTCATCACCTAATTAGTTAAATAAATCATATTTATTTAACTAACCCCATCATAATCCCATTTATCCTTCCATAGTCAATTAATTAAATAAATTATATTTATTTAATTAATTTCCACTTTTCCCTCATCTAAATTAATTAAATATTTATTTAATTAAAGATTCCAAAAATGAAAAATTTCATATTTGTCTCTATCTCCACATTTGTCTCCATGTAAGGTGGAAGCCACTTGTCTCTATCTCCATATTTGTCTCTATCTCCACATTTGTCTCCTTGTAAAGTGGAAGACCATTTGACACTTGTCACATGACTACAAATCCCTTAAAGAGTGGGAATAACTAATCAATCCTAGCTATCTACATTGTTCAATTATCTTTTTAATCTCAACCATCCATCTAAATCATCCCAAGCCTATAAATCAACCCTCTCCCAAGCCATTTGAGGATCTATTCTTCAAATATCCTCATTCTTTCAAAATCACTCCACAATCTTTCATTCATCTATCTTCCATCTTCCATCTATCATCTTCATCTTATTGTTATGCTACGGAATTGAGCAACCAACATATCAAACTCATTCAATCAATCAATGTATCTTGCATCTATCTAATCGAGGTATTGAAGGATTTGGACAAGGTAATGCATTTCATTATTTTATCATTTTAATTTTATCCAAATTTTTCATTACACACCTAGAGCAGGGTACCTTTTGGTTACCATGAGTATTTTTTCCTAGATCTTAAGTTGTTAGACTTCTTCCAAGGAACTTTGCTCTAATACCAATTGTTGAATACAAAGAATACCAAGAGGGGGGGTGAATCAATATTCTAAAAAACCTTTCATTCACACATTTATTAATCCATTTACCAAATTCAATAACATGAAAGCAAAGTAAACACAAGAAGAGAAACCACAAATTCATAACACATAGACACCAGGATTTTACATGGAAAACCCAAAAAGGGAAAAACCACGGTGAGTGTTAGCTCACAATATATTATGATAGCAATACCAAATTACATGAAGGCTCACTGCCCGAGGACTCACTATCTAAGAAGTGCTCACTGCAAAAGAAGATAGAAGATAAGATAGAACAAGGATTGGCTCATTGCCAAGAGATGACTGCTATAAATGCATCTACCAAATGTTGAGGTATAGTTCCATTTACAGCTCAATACACTGACTCAAATGTCTTCATAATGTATGCTCTGCTTCACATATGTTCTGCTTTTCTGCCCTTACTATCTTTTTTTGGTCATAAGACTACCTTAGATCGCACACACATTAAATTCGTACACTTGTCACACACCTCCACACATCTAATGCCGAAATACATCAAGTATATATATTCACATCAAGAATTATCTCACAATCAAGTTGGCAAGCCAAACATGAAACGTGTATACAAATGTTATACCTTGTCGGCTTGAACTTGTGCACAAACAACAATGCAGACCCAAATAAACATACAAAAGTCTTCATATAGGTTAGGACCAATCATTCCATCACTTTGATTGTTCAAACAATATATCTTTTCCACATATAGGTCTAACATACTTGTCAGCTTATATCTTAAGTACCCACTTGACCAATTCAACTGTCACATCATAACTTCCACTGTGGACCATATAAGACTCTAAAATCATATCCAACATTCATCATTGACCTCTTAACATACCTTTAGAACTGCAGGACATAATAGTCCTTTATAGCAAAATGTAGATCTTGGAACTGTTGCTCTGTCACAGTGAAACACTGTCAAATTGGAAGCCGATACTAGAGAACTTGTAGAATGTGATATGTTGAGCTTCAAAAGCAATAACTCTAGATTTAGGTAGTCATGGTATGTATCTTTTCTACCGCAGAACCACAAGATAAAATATGCCATAGTGGAGGAATGCAGACCCTTTTACTCTGGTACTGTGCATTATTCTTGACTTAACTTTGTTCACCCAGACTTAGATATTTCACCATATGACTTCTAGAGGAAGTCAGGACTTGAACATTGAAACATGTGATCACTAGGTAGCTATGACCAACACACTTGAACTACATACAAATGTCTTTAACTATGGAGGCATACCATCTCAAACACTATCACTTACTTTGTATAATGTATACTACCCATACTTAGTCATTTATTCTTCCAGAGTAAGGTCTCTTTCCCATGCCAATAGAATCCCTTTAACTTGTTGCCATCAATGAAAACATTTAACATTCATTAGAGCAGTGTCTCTTGCCAACACCTTTGACTTGGTCATCCTTCTCAGTCGGCAAAATTATCCTTTTTAGAACTCTCTATGCCTTAGTCACCTTTCCCTTCAGTCGACAAATTCTGACTTTCTCGAACCACTGAGCCTTCGTCATTTGCCTTTCTACATCAGTTTATCACCCTGTCGGTGGATACAAGAAACCTCAAACTACTTAGAAAGTTCAAGATTTTACTGATTTCCCAATTCACCTTTTCTTGCTTTCTTTGCCTTAGCCTTTTCCTTTGATGAAAACCCCCTGCCGCCTCCCAGCCTTTAGTCAACAAAATGCCCGTCGACAAAACCACTGATCGACAAACTATGAAGTTTGCAAACCATTCATTTTTCCAATAGAACGCACCCTTTTTCTTCCTTCCTTTGTCTTGTATGGTTTTTTTCCTTAGTCGATTCGCCCTTCAGTCGACAAACCAGTGTGTAGACACCCAAAATTGACCTAATTATCATTAGCATCAAAATATTGCATTAGCTATCATCTGCATTTGTCTAACACACTTGAGCAATTTCCCTATTTTAACAAAATTACTTATTTCTTCTATTAATTAAATAAATTCATATTTATTTAATTAATTCATTATCTATTTCTTCTAAGCTATAATTAAATAATCTTTAATTATTTAATTATCTCGTACTTCTAGCAATTTTAATTAAATAAATCTTATTTATTTAATTAAAATTCACATTCATAATCCCACTCTCCAATTAATTAAATAAATTTTATTTATTTAATTAATTTCTCTTATCACTTCTCTTCATCTTTCTTCATGAGCCAACATGTGTGGTACTACATCTGTTATTTAATATTTTTCACATGTAGTACTTTTTATGTACACGGTCACACATAAGCCTTATCTTCCCTAACATTCACCTATGACTATCATTTCATCCCATCCATTCACATAGCCACCAAATCTCCACCGTTGATTGATTTTGGTTGAAGTCTATATAAGCACCCTCTCATTCCATACTACATCTATCCAGCATTTTCATAGCGTCCACATTATCATCTTGAGCATATTGAGCACTTTAGCATCCATCTAGCATATTAGCACTATCACTCATCCATCATGGCATCTTTTATCTTCATGATTATTCATCATTGAGAAGTAATCCACATCATAAACAAGGAATCATATAATCTAGGTGATATTGTTTTTGAATTGCATGCTTTTGATTTCACTTGGATTCAATTCTTTGATGGTGGTAGAATTAGGTTTTCAATTATATGCTTGATCTTCTTATTAACCTGATTTTTACCTATCACACAGTGAATCAACTAACTTGTGAACCTACGAACCAAAGATTCACCAAACTAAACTTTTGCTGACTAAGGCAAAGAAATGGCAAAAAACTTGGATTTTTTCTGGGTGTTTGCTAAGGGAAACTTCTTCCATTTCAAGTGTCTCAGATCAGATATTTTTTATAGGAGAAGGGATTTTTGGGTTATTTTGGAATGGGCAAAAATAAGACAAAATTTTGGGGACTATGCAGGGATGTTTGCCTACTAAACACAGGGATCTAGCTATCTTATACAATCCATTGGGCACAGGGTCAAAAGAAATGTAGCTGCATGACCAAACAGAACTGAAACTACCTCCAGAAAACACAAACACACAACAAGGCAAAAAATGTCCTAATGAGAATGCTACATGTGCAAGAGCACTTAGAAGAAAGGAAACCTAAAACATAAAATAGATCTCTAAATATTTACAAGGATCCCAAAACCAAACTCAGTAGTATGGTTTGAGATTAATCCCATTCACTAGGATCAAAAGTGCTTCACCAATTATCTTGGAGAGTTGAAAGGCATTGGCTTGCTTGCAACTGGTGATGATGTAAGGGCCACTCCATAAGGCATCGAATTTGGAATGTCTCCCAACTTTAGCTTTATCTTCTTCCCATTTCAACACCAATCTCCCTCTTGGAAGACTCTATTGATTGATTTTCTATCGAAGGTCCTTTTGACCTAATCTTGGTGGGCTTCAAAAGTCTTCATAGCAGCATCCCTCTTTTCTTCTAGCTCCATCAGCTTAGCAAGTCTGATTGTCATGGCATCATTTTCCAGTATCTCCAATTGTTGGACCAGTTCAAGGGAAGGCAACTCCAATGCCACTGGAAGCCTCGCTTCCTTCCCATACACTAACATGAAGGGTGAATTGCCAGTGGCCCTTTTAGGAGTAACTTTATCAGCCCAAAGATTTGTCTTCAACTTGGTATGTCAAGTTCTCTGATTATCATCCACTATTCTTTTGATGATCCTAATCAAATTTTTATTTATGGACTCGGCCAAGCCATTCCCTTGAGGGTAGTAATTGGATGATGTTTTCAAATAAATACCATAGTTTAGTGCCCATTCACTAATTTTTGTGCCTACAAAAGCCTTGGCATTATCAGAAATAATGGTGAATGGAACACCAAACCTGGTAACTATCCCCTCAAGAAAGTCTAAAACAGAGGCCTCTGTAGCATCCTTCAATGCAACTGCCTCTGTCCACCTAGTAAAATAATTAGTAGCTCCTAAAATCCACTTGTGACCAGCACTGGAAGGTGGATTAATCTTTGGGAGTTATTTTTTCTATTAGCTCACATTAAAAAACCCTATTTTTGTAACCGACATAAGGCTTGATAAAAGCGGCTAAGGGTCAGGGTTTCAGTTGATGTATTGTAGCATTTTGTAGCGGTATTGAGTTGTAAGGATTGCTGGTTGTAATCAGTTTGATTTACTGGATAATAATATTGGACTCTCTGTTGGTGGATGTAATCCGAGTTTGGGTGAACCACGTTAAAACTTGTCTCTCGCTATTATTATTTCTGTGTATTTTCATTCCTATGTTTAATCTTTATTTGCATTTAATTGATATCTTCTATTGGCTAACCCTAACAATTACTATCAAAGCATATGATGATGCCAAGAGAGATACCGAAGGAATTATTCACTTGCCTATTCAAGTTGGTCCAGTCACTACTGACACCCATTGTCAAGTCCTTGATATTGAGCTTCCTTACAACATCATCCTTGGCTGCCCATGGATCCATGCCCTCAAAGCAGTTCCTTCTACATACCATCAATGTCTCAAATTTCCACATAATGGTGTTGAAGTTACTATCCATGCCGATCCTAATCCATTTGAGTTTTGTCGTGCTTTTCAAGCTAAATATCAAAGCCCTAATCGCATTCCTATCAACACCGAGGCATATCCATCTTTATCTTATGTAGACCCATCCGCCCTACTTAAGCCATCATCTAGCAAAGCCACTCCAAATCTCCATATCAAGTACACTGAACATGGTCCAGGTGAGTACACATTGCAAGAATCTTGTTGTGTTGGACCTCTTCCCTTGTCTCCCAAATCTCATTGGTGTAGGAGCACCCCTTCAACAAGCTAATTATACATCTAAGGGAGAAGACTAAGGTCTCAATATGTTATGCATTTCTATATGGTGCAAGAGCACCTTGGCAAATTAATATTGCCCTGGACAAATCTTTGAGTTTGATTAAATTTGTATGCTTCCACATTGTAATGAGATTTATCAAGTCATTTTTATGTGTTTAGGTCATTAGGAGTTTCAAAAATGCAAAATATTGCAAACCATGTAAAGGTTGCCAATGTAAAATTAGAAAAAAGATGCAAACTTGGAAGGTGAAGAGTCATTTGGCTCTTGGTTTGCTCCAAATCAG
Source organism: Cunninghamia lanceolata (assembly GCA_027924645.1). NCBI lineage: Eukaryota > Viridiplantae > Streptophyta > Pinopsida > Cupressales > Cupressaceae > Cunninghamia > Cunninghamia lanceolata. The sequence continues at coordinate 300,512 of BSBN01000441.1, read as the reverse complement.
TTATGAACTGAAGAAAAATGTTTTAATGCCTTTAAAAGGCCTTGTAACCATGAAGAATTCGTGGGTGGTTGAAGATTTGAGCATGGAATGAGAAAAAACAATGTTTTCTTGTATTTTCCTTCAGAAATTTGCTGTCTTTTGCTATTGTACAGCCCTATATGGAATTGAATAGATGTATAATAGATTACAAATATTATATCCTTCAACCACCTTCCATTTTCTTCTTGTCCCATGCATTTTTATTTAGTTTTGTGAAAGATATGAGTGTTTTATGGACTGTAATTTTCTGATTTTTCCTGCAACAGTCCCATTACAGCGTTTGGTACGGTTTTGTACGGACATATACAGGAGCAAACTATATATGGTTGGAAAGAGTATTGAGTCTACTTTCCATTTCTTTTTGTTGCATCAAATTTTATTAAGATTTGAATAAGTTATGGCATTTTTGGTGAGGGCAGGTCTGAATGCTGCCTAGGGTTTGTAGTTTTGGGAAAAGAGTCATAACTTTCTCTCCTACCATTGGATCTTCATGAAAATTGGATGAAAAGTCTGTATTAATGTTCTATTCAATTTGACCAAAGCAATTAGATTATTTCTTTTTATTTGTTAATGTTATTGAGGATAGTTTTGGTCCTCCTACCTCTGCATCACTATATTAAATGTAATAAGGTCTGTTTGACCAACACATGTTATTGTAGTTTGCATCTAGGTTTTTGTGTAAGTCCCTAGGACACTTGTCGATCTGGAATGACAAGGTTGTTAGTCAGTTAGAGTTTGTTAGAGGGTTGTTATCTCCCAGCCGCTAGGAACCAAGTCTGTACTACTCGTAGTGAGTAGATAAATAGTCTAGATTAGATCAATTTCAAAGAGAGAATAGATTGAGAAGAGAGGAGATGTTTTGACAGAACTGTAGTTGTGAGGTTGAATTGTGCAACTGTGAAATCATATATTTGTACACATTTCAGAAAGCACTATGAAGATCCTATTTGTGTTATTTTTCTGGTTTTCGAATTCACTGTGTAATATATTTTTTGCTTTGGAATCAAAATGGGTCCTTAGCCCATTCCACCAGCTGGATTACTTCATAATCAGTGGAATGGTTGTACATATTAGTTTGTGTTTTTGTTTTATACTTCCTGTTTGTTCATTCCATGATTGCAGGATCATTTGTAGCATGCTTTGATAAACCCTAGCATCCTCATGTGCTAGGTTGACAAAGTGTAAAAGTCAGAATGGTTGCAGGAGAGATAGTTCAGTGCAATCGCTAAGTATAAAGTGGGTCAAAATAGTGAAAATCTGTGTGGTTTCAATAGACATACAAATTGTGCATATATCACTTTTGTATGCAGGATATACGTTCTGTGAGTATATCACCATCACATGTTCCTGTGTATATCACATTTGTCCATCACTGTTGTATGTGGGAAACATACATCGTAAACATACCAATCTATCGCATATACAAGGGAGAGAGAAAACTTTGGGTACATGCAAGGTGGTCAATGTCGGTCAAACCCTTCGGATGCATAATCGAAATGCATGTTGTGGGTGTACATTATTAATATACAATCTCTGTGTATATTGCTAATGTATATCAGGTTCATTCCCTGAGTATCCAACAGTTAAATGGTTTTGAGTATCCCGCAGATGCATATGGCGGATTATATGCGATGAATGTACATTGTGAATGTACATCAGGTTGATACAAGGGAAGTCAATGGTTGACTTCGGTGAATGCATGTTCCGAATGCAAGTTTGAGTTGTATGTTTTTGAATGTATATTGGAATATACATTCCGCAGATACATTGAGTTATATGCAGGAAGTGACCGGTAGGAGTGGTAGGAGGAACCAGCATGACAAGTCAAAGGTTGTATGTACAAAGCCGAATGTATCAGGGTGGAACATATTGGGGAAACCGATAGTCCATGTGTTGCCGATAAGCAACTGATGCAAAGTGCATTTATCGGTATAAGGTATGTGATCAGTGGAAGGGTTTTGAGCCATGCTGACGGGAGGAGTCTTGGCAATAGTAGTGTCGGGGACACATCAATGTGAAATAGGACTTCGGTGCGGAAGGAATTTGGTTGGCCAATGAAGATGGTCTCACTGATGGATAAACATACAAAGGTAAATGTATGTTAGTAAGTATTTGACACCCACTTTGCATGTTTCTATTAGGTGCTTTGCACACTCATGGCAAACCATCTACATCCAAAGCATCTTCATCTACAACCATTATAAAAGCTCCCCCTCCAATATTTATTAAAGGTGGATTCCTTGATGATGAAGACATTGATGACATTAATTCTTGGATATTCTATGATGAGAACGACCAAGTATAACTTGAAGTGGAGAGATATAACAATGGGTTCCATATCATTAAGAACATGGGCTACAAAGGACATGGTAGATTGGGATCACAAGAACAAGGACCTATTGAACCCATTATTGTGTCTAAGAAGTTTAATAAGCAAGGCCTTGGCTTTCAGCCGAAGGTACTGCCTTCCAAAGACATTAAGTGCATTTTCGATATGGAAGCTGGACCTTCTTCAGTAGGAGAGACTTCTAATTCAGATACCATCGATGACCCCTCCCTTCATATCACTAACCTTTTTCAAGAAACCTCCATCTTCATGATCTCTACTACTCCCTCTAGCCAATATTGTTCATCCGTTACCCTTTCACTTGTATATCTTGACCTCATCGATTGGGACCAACAGGGGGCACCTATATTGGACACATTTGAAAATGACAAAGCTATTACTAAATTCATGGGATTACAACAAGGCATTCCATTGGGTGATCATAAAGCAGGTTTCATGATGGATCTCCCTAAACTAGCATATTTTGGCAGAAGCATCAAATCCTTCAGTCGCAAAAGTGAAATAAATAGAATAAAAAAAAGATAGGTCACTAGGTGAAAACTAAAAGGCACCTTTGGACCATGAAAAAGTAAAAATAAAGGACATATCCGAGGGTGAAAACCTCCCTGAGGCACCCGAGGATGGGGGATTTGATCTTCCTGTCAGCACCGATTATCATGAAAAATCAACAGTGCTAGTTGAAAAATCTCAAGACATGAACTTGGGCACAGAGCAAAATCTAAAGATCGCATATTTGGCAACATCACTATCAGAGAAAGAAAGAAGAAATTTCACAACATTCTTCATAAAAAGAGCTATCCATATTGCATGGACTTATGCTGACATGCCGGGTCTAGATCCATCACTTGTGGTACATCAGTTAACAGTATCCCCTAATGTAAAACTCATCAAACAAAAACTACGCAAAGTGCATCCGCAAATAGCTCTTTTGGTCAAAGCAAAGATTTAGAAGTTATTAGAAGCAACGTTCATAAGGCCTATTGATTATCCAGAATGGGTTTCAAACTTAGTACCTATAGCAAAACCTGATGGACAAGTTCGTTGTTGCACAAATTTCAGAGATCTCAATAAAGCATGCCCTAAAGATGACTTTCCACTACCAAGCATAGACAACATCATAGATCTTACAGCTGGACATGAAATGATATCCTTGATGGATGGATTCTCAGGATATAACCAAATTAGAATAACAGAGGAAGACCAAGACAAAACATCATTCATTTGTCCATGGGCTACATACTGTTGGGTTGTAATGCCTTTTGGTCTCAAGAATGCTGGAGCTACTTATCAACAAGCCATGACAGTTATTTTCCATGATCTTTTCCACACTATCATGGAAGATTATGTTGATGATATTCTAGGAAAATCTAAGACAAGAGAAGAGCATCTACAGGTGCTAACATAGATCTTTGATCGACTAGAGAAGTATCAAGTCAGGATGAACTCAAACAAATGTGTATTTGGTGTAACATCTTGTAAATTATTGGGATACATTATGTCTTGATGAGGAATAGAAGTGGACCATGACAAAGTAAAAGATATTATGGAAATGCCTCCACCATCAAATCTGAAGCAGCTTTGTAGTCTACAAGGAAGATTACAATCCATTCACAGATTTATCTCACAAGTGGTAGATAGGTGTCATCATTTTCAACATCTCCTTCGCAAGGGTGAATCTTTTAAGTGGGATGAAAAATGTCAACAGGCCTTTGACAAAATAAAAGAATATCTGGCAACACCTCTTGTGTTAGTACCCCCTATACTGGATCGACCACTATTGCTCTACATATCTTCAACAGCAATAGCATTGGGTGCCCTTCTAGCTCAGCATGATGATTTTGGAAAAGAACAAGCCATTTACTACATCAGCAGAACTCTTGTGGGACATGAACTTAACTATTCATCTATGGAAAAAGCATGCTTAGCATTGGTGTTTGCTTCCCAAAAGTTGTGACATTATATGTTAAACCAAACAACACAACTCATATCTAATGTTGATTCACTCAAATATCTTCTCTCCAAAGAAATTCTTACAGGAAGATTAGAAAAATGGGTTATGATCTTAAGTAAATTTGACATACAATATGTGGATTGAAAGGCCATAAAAGGACAAGTTATCACTGATCAGTTAGCCGCAACACCTGTCACAGATATTCATCCAATACATCTAGAGTTCCCTGATGAAGAATTGTTCAATCTAACTTCACCATTGTGGCAACTATATTTTGATGGATCTTACACACAACATGGATCAGGACAAGGATGTTTATTGTTACCCCTCAAGGAGATTGTATCCTGAAATCATACAAAATTGCATTTCCATGTACCAATAACATAGCATAATATGAAGCTTTAATCACTGGATTATGCATGGCACTACATGGGCTATTAAACAGTTACAGGTTTTTGGTGATTCTCAATTAGTCATCAAACAAGTCTTACATGAGTATCAAACAAAAGATGAGAATCTTCTTCCATATAAGGTAATGGTTGATGATTTCAAGAAGTACTTTGATAGTATCACCTTTGAACAGATTCTAAGGATACAAAACAAAGCAGCAGATGCCATGGCTATTATTGGATCTCTTCTAGACATGCCATCTAATACACATAAATGTGAGTTTCTGGTTGAACAACTTCTGATTCTAGCATTTGAAGTACCACAATCTGAGCTTATATGTGAGATTGTTGGTCCCAATTCACCTTGGTATGAGGACATATACGAGTATCTTCATAACCAAGCCTTTCCATTTTAACTATCTAACACCCAATGAAAAACTATTATCCATCGAGCCTCTCGCTACACTATCCTAGGAGACACCCTATATCACCTGAGTCTTGATGGTATCCTTAGATGTCTTGATTCGGAGGAAGCAAAGGTTGCCCTACATGAAATACATGAAGGTGTCTGCGGATCGCATTCCACTAGCCCTAATCTTGTTAAGAAACTTCTACGAGATAGATACTATTGGCCAACTATGGAGAAAGATGCATCGCAATTTGCAAAGAGATGTCTACAATGTTAGAAACATGGAGATTTAATACATGTACCGACACATGAACTTCAGTCAATCACTACTCCTTGGTCCTTCTTGTAGTGGGGACTTGATGTCATAGGTAAAATCCATCCTACTTCGTCAAATGGTCATAAGGTTATCATAACCGCCACTGAGTACTTCACCAAGTGGGTGGAAGCAATACCAATGACTTATATTACTGGCAAGCAAATATCTAAGTTCATCTTACACTATATCATTTGTCGATATGGAGTTCCTCAAGCCATTGTCACTGATAATGGTTGTCCTTTCAAGAACCAAGAGGTTAGAGATCTTTGCAAGAAGTTCCATATCCAACATAGATTCTCTACACCTTACTATCCTCAAAGTAATGGCCAAAATGAGGCTTCTAACAAAACAATCATTAAGATCCTTAAAAAGACAGTCAATGAAGCTAGTCATGATTGGCACCTACAACTTAATTCTACATTATGGGCTTATAGAACAATTATCTGAACTCCCACTGGTGCTACACCTTATGCTCTTGTGTATGGCACTGAAGCTATTTTACCTATTGAGGTTGAGATCCCCTCACTGTGAGTATCTCTACAACATACTATCTCAGATGAAGAATATCAAGTATCCAGACTCCATGATCTTGAGCTATTGGATAAATGGCATCTTACAGCACTCAACCATCTTCAAGTCTATCAAAATCACCTACACCACAGCTACAACAAGAAGATCAGAGACTGAAGATTTCAAGTTGGCAACCTTGTCCTTAAAGAAAATCAAAGGAATCAGTAGCATCAAGAGAAATAGGGCAAGTTTGAACCTAATTGGCTTGGTCCTTTTGTCATCACATCAGTCTATGGATCAGGTGCATACACTCTCTCCACATCTGAAGGCATTCCCTTGGATGAACCAGTCAACAACATTCATCTCAAGAAGTTCTATCCATGAGTCTCAGCTATCCCATTAAAAAAAAATGTCCAATAGTGAAAACCACTTTGTTGTACTTTGGATGACAAAAAAAATATAGTACAAGATAAATAATTCATCCTCTGGTGAAAACCTGGTAAACAGGCACCTTGGATAAGTACCATAGTGAAAACCTAGCAAATAGGCGCTATGTGTAGAGACCACCCTCCATCTTTCACTTAGTTTGTTTGATCACAACTTTCCATGACATTCATTATCCGTTATCTCGCCTCCATAATCTATATCATAATCCACTACTGTCCTATATAAACCATTATCTCTTATCCATCCATAATAAAAGCTTTTCCGCCCTTTGCCTCTGCCATGCTAGCTTTCATAGTTTGGACTTTGTTGGGGTTAAGATATCATTTGGCACCTTAGCATACTATCCACATGACCACATCCATTGCAGCATCTTCCTAGCAATCTTCACCCCACACTGGGGGCACTTGGTAAAACCTTATTTGGAAGTGGATATCTACAACTCTAGCTCATAACATTTCAACCAAAACACAACAAACATCTGAAACCAAATCCAAAGCATAACAATCACCAAAAACATCAAAATGACAATCACCAAAATATCAAAATAACAAAAATCTAAAAAAATCAAATATTCCAAAAACCCAAAAAAATTAAAACATCCCAAAATTCCAAGAAATAAAGTTGATCCTTTGACATCAACCATCAACACAATAAGAAAGAACTACATCACAACTCTATCATTCAAAGCCTTGATCCCGTGGATACAGAGTATGTAGGCAATCTAAGATGTGAAGGAAGCACTCTGATTTAGGCAAAGACGATAGCCCCTCTCCTATCATTCTGTTAGCACTCAACTGGCTACCACTACACCAAAAGCTTGGACTGTTAGTGAGGGCACCACCGGAGAAGCTAGCTAGAGACCGCGTGGGCCCGAGAAGGGAGGGGATGAGGGTCGCGTACAATTTAGCACCAACATACCCCCCGAGCCTAGAGGCCCATCCTTGACAGACCTCGAGGCGAGTAGAAGGTTTTGGTGGGAATCAAACCCCTCCCCAGTAGAGTCGCCAATTTGTTAGCACTCAACCGGCTGCCACTACACTAAAAGCTCAAACTATTAGTGAGGGCGTCATCAGAGAAGCTAGCCAGAGACCACACAGGCCCGAGAAGGGAGGGGTTGAGGGTCGCACGAGATTTAGCACCAACACATTCCATCTTTCATATTTCTTCTAATCATCCTCTAATATTTCATCTCACTTTCTTCTATCTTTCATCACTTATATCACCAACAAACCCAAAGCTACATATTCATCATGTCTCATCATCATCATAAACATGCTTTGATCTTGTGGATACATGGTATGTAGGCAATCTAGAATACAAAGGAAGTATCTAGTATGCAAGCACAGACGATCCACCCCATCTTCATCTTCTTTTATCTTCCATCTTCTTCTCTTTGACCATCTCAAGCAAGAAGTAGACTGTGTATCAACGAAAGCTCAAGCACTTTAACAAATCAAGAATAAGCTAGAAGCTATTTGTCCACATTCCTTAAGCCAACATTTGCTATAGCATTTTATCAACATCTTTAGCCTTCAACAGGATGCAACTTTCCTCTCAACAAGGCGTGAGCTTAATCCATTCAAGATCACTTAAATTTGGCAAGAGAACATGATGACAATATCTTTTGTTTTATCTTTTGTCCCTTTTCTATGTCTAATCAAGACTGCCTTGATCTATCTCTATCTTGGTATGTTGCGATGAAGTAAGGAATGGGGCATGGTCATATTGATTTTGTATGCTATGTCTATGGGATGATCTTATTCTCTTCTTATGCATATTGGTCTCTTGTACGTGTTGGGATTAGCATCTTGCATATCAATATCTTTTACATCTGAGAAGCTAAACAGACTCTTATGCATTGAGACTATTCTATGCTAAGAACTATTTCCATACATATAACCAACAAGGTGTCATTATGTGTAGTGGAGATAATCTCAAACCTTTGCTTGTAGCATGAAAGTCCATCTTGGAACACTAGCTACTATTCATATCTTGTGTATGGTGGTTCAACATCTTGACCTCATGCATTTAGACAAGATTGTAGTACACTAGTTGTGCATTGGATACCTCGACACCTTGGTCTTCTATACCCTGGTGCATAACATTCATATGCTATATCAAACATAAGGATTGCATTTCTTTATTTTTGAACAATTACTTTAAAAGTTGTCATATCATTTCTCCATTCCATCATCATCTTATATAGTCTTCAACCACGATCAATCGTCTTCCTTTCATCCTCCTTATCCGCTTTCGTCATTTCCCTCATCTTCATCCTGTAAAACAAGTGTGTTAGGCATATATAGGTCCATATCATTATCATAACCTCATTATCATGTTGTGTATTACCATACATTACCATTAGCATAACACATTTTTATTATTATCATTTGCATACCCATATCATTTGCATAACATCATAACATAAATGCATCTATAATCATAACAACATCATAGGTAACCAAAGCCATCATCATATATATATGTCACATGTGTCAATATACAAGTGTCTACAAATACAACATGGGCTATCCATGAGCCATCAAAGAATGTATGTACAACTGGTTCATAGGCCTCATCATGATACAATAAAATACAACAAAACAAGGCAGCCTAGTGACTACTGGTGCCCCCCTCACCATGTCCACCTGTACTGGGTCCTGTACTTGGTCTCCCATCTTTAGGAGGTCCCATCACCGAAGCCACAGACCATGATCCTCCTGTCCTCCGTGAAGCTGAAGTCCCTAGCCTGCTCCTATAGTTAAGTTGTCTCTGCTCTGCCAGCACCACTCCATGATACAAGCCTCTGTAGTACTCAGCCTCACCCTGTGCCCTCCTCAACTCACCTTGCGACTGAGTCAACTGCGTAGCTAGATACATCATGGCTCCATCTGTCCCCAATGCAGCTACTGCCCTATCTCTCTCTACTGTCATAGCCTATAACTGCTACACAACCATATCCCTCTCAACCCTCACCATCTGTACCTGTTGTATGGTTGCATCTCTCTCAACTCTAATAGCCTGTATCTATTGTACCACAATATCTCTCTCAGCTATCACTATATGAACCTGTCGCACTACTGCATCTCTCTCCCCAGTAACTCTCGTCGGTGCCCCATCATCCTGTCCATCTCCTACCTGTGCCCTAGCCCGTAGCTGAGCCTAATAAGTTTGAGCCTGAGCTCTAGCATGCCGCAACCCTATCACCGCTTGATGTCTATCTATCTCTACTCTCCTCAGCCTCATCTGAGCCCGTTGCCTCCATCTCTGCTCCTCTCTAATCCTTCACCTCAACTGTTGTATCCCCACATCATCACCTCCTAGCACCTGTGCCTGTGGCTGTGCAAAAACTTGTGGTGGCACCTATCCCTGTATCTGTATACTCGTAGCTGTTAGCACTACTGCATGTGTTGTTGGAGATGGTACCCTCCTCCTAACCTCTCCATCCCAATCTCCCCTATCTCCCCAGGCCTTGTCAATTGACTCGGCCTAGCTGTAACCCAGTGTGCATCATAATCTGGTAAAGTCCCGGGATCTGTAGGACCCTACCTCCACTGCCACATAACTGGTTGTAATCCATCCCTCTTCACCAAAGTTGTGTCAACCACTATCTCTAGCCCCCAATAAAAAACCTCCTATTGTGTCCTCCCAAAAATGGCATCCCCTACTGGTGCTGCCTGTGGAACCTCAAACTGCCTCAAAACCCTCTTAGGCAAATAGTGCTCTATAATATATATGACGCGACCAAAAATGTATCTCACCTACCTAGCATAGACAAGCTCTGTATCCTCCTCATCCCATCTCTCACATGATAGCCATGGCCTCCATACAAATCTATCCACCTCATCTAAAGTCTGCCCCTAGTATACTATCCCTCTGATAGGTAAGAGCTCCCCTATACATCATTGCATATGGCTCTCCTGCTACCCTAGCCACCCATCCATCTAGCCTCGTCACCGAAATGTGCTCATAAGATCATATGTGCAACATTGTGACTCCGGATGACATACTAGCTCCAAACATATATGCAGAGTCATGTAGATAATGATACAGCTATCCCAGTACACACTCTGCCCATGCATATCTAGTACCATATGAAAATATCCCCTCCATCATTGTCCCCCATCCAACCAGAAAACCTCTAGCTTGTCTGTCTCCCACTAGCCACTTGATAATTGCCACAACCACTTGCTGTAATCTATCACATAGCTCCTCCATCCTAGCCATCAGAATCTCTGAGCCCTTAGCCCCAATGTTTGGAGTCCCAAACAATCGCCTAAATGCAGCTGGACCCATATCAGGATCATAATCTACTTGGTCTCCATCAATAGGAACACGCAGAATCTGGAGCACGTCCTCTAAGGTAATTGTCGCCTCTCTTGTCAACAACAAGAATGAATTGTGCTTGCTCCTCCATCGCTCAACCATTGATGTCATTAGTCCTCGATGTGCCCGCACTAGCTTTAGTCTCGACACATGCTCTAAACTGATAATATCTAAGAATAGTTGCTTCTCTGCATCTAAAATCCTGACTAATTGCAAGTCCCTAGGATGTGGCTCTCAAGACAATAACGGTGGTAGTACCTCCTGCATCATTCAGTCCACCTTGTCAGTTTTTTTGCATTCTCAATTTGCCTTTTTGACACCTAGCAACTACTAACTTTTGCTACAAGTGACTCATTTTTCCATATGCACTAGCCTTTTGACCATAAGCAAGCTATTTTACTGCAAGTGCATAGTATTTGCTTATACGCAACATCTTTACCATAGGCAAGCTACTGCTAGCTAAAAGTGACCTCAATTCCTATATGCGCTAATTTTTCCCTCACAAGCAAGCTTTATCTCTATAGGCGGTCACTTTCTACCTACATGCGACCTGCATTGACCTTATGCGCCTTTCGCCTAGCCATTTGCCTTAGCTGACCAGAAGTGACCTCTTTTTGCTATAAGCGGTCACTTCGAGACTATAAGCGACCTATTTTACACTAAGTGACCCCTTTTCCTACACAAGTGACCTGAACTACCTAGCCTAACACCTAGTCACTTCTGGTGACGTGTGTGCATTTATTACATTTCTAGCCTACAAAAATCACACATTTAGTAAAAGTTTCTATACATACCAGTATGCCTGCTCCTGTTGGTCACCCATGTGTCCTCACTCACTCGGCACGATGATCTCTATGCAGAATCACCATCTTGATAGCTCTCCAACGCTTGAAGCACCAAAACTCTAAGGAGCTCTAGATTTCTATAAGCACTGAACACAAATGAGCACAAATGAGCCTATTTTCCCTTGAGGAACCTACTTATAGCCCCTTGCCAAAACCTTAATTCTTCTATACCAAAGCCTATTTTCTTCTAAACCATCCCCATTTATTCCCTCCCAATCCTATTTTCTTCGTGTCAACCTTATTTTTAGCCTTCCATCTTATCGTGAGCCAACCTTGCCTTTCCTGGTTAGCCTGGCTCACCTGCGAGTTACACTGGAGCATAACCTTGTTTATCAAGAAAATTATCATATCTTCTTTGACACAACACTGTAACAAACATTGTATCAAAGAGGGGCAAAATGTAGACACCCAAAATTGACCTAATTATCATTAGCATCAAAATATTACATTAGCTATCATCTATATTTGTCTAACACACTTGAACAATTTCCCTATTTTAACAAAATTACTTATTTCTTTATTAATTAAATAAATTCATATTTATTTAATTAATTCATTATCTATTTCTTCTAAGCTATAATTAAATAATCTTTAATTATTTAATTATCTCTTACTTCTATCTATTTTAATTAAATAAATCTTATTTATTTAATTAAAATTCACATTCATAATCCCACTCTCTAATTAATTAAATAAATTTTATTTATTTAATTAATTTCTCTTATCACTTATCTTCATCTTTCTTCATGAGCCGACATGCGTGCCTCTTTTATTTAAAAACATGTGTGGTACTACATCTTTTATTTAATATCTTTCACATGTAGTACTTTTTATGTACACAGTCACACATAAGCCTTATCTTCCCTCCACTTGTCATCTACACATTCACCTATGACTATCATTTCATCCCAGCCATTCACATAGCCACCAAATCTCCACCATTGATTGATTTTGGTTGAAGTCTATATAAACACCCTCACATTTCATACTACATCTATCTAGCATTTTTATAGCGTCCACATTATCATCTTGAGCATATTGAGCACTTTAGCATCCATCTAGCATATTAGCACTATCATTCCTCCATCATGGCAACTTTTATCTTCATGATAGTTCATTGTTAAGAAGCAATAGACATCATAAACAAGAAATCATATAATCTAGGTGATATTGTTCTTGAATTGCATGCTTTTGATTTCACTTGGATTTGATTCTTTGATGGTGGTAGGATTAGGTTTTCAATTATATGATTGATCTTAGTAAACTGATTTTTACCTATCATACAATGAATCGGCTAACTTGTGAACCTACGAACCAAAGATTCACCAAACTGAACTTTTGTCGACTAAGGCAAAGAAATGGCAAAAAAATTGGATTTTTTTTGGGGATTTTTTCTGGGTGTTTGCTAAGGGAAACTTCTTCCATTTTAGGTGTCTCAGATTGGATATTTTTTATGGAAGAAGGGATTTTTGGGTTATTTTGGCATGGGCAAAAATAAGACAACATTTTGGCGACTTTGTAGGGATGTTTGCCTACTAAACATAGGGATCTAGCTATCTTATACAATCCATTGGGCATAGGGTCAAAAGAAATGTAGCTGCATGACCAAACAAAACTGTAACTACCTCCAGAAAACATAAAACACACAACAAGGCAAAAAATATCCTAATGAGAATGTTACATGTGCAAGAGCACTTAGAGGAAAGGAAACCTAAAACATAAAATAGATCTCCTCTAAATATGTACAAGGATCCCAAAACCAAACTCAGAAGTATGGTTTGAGATTAATCCCATTCACTAGGATCAAAAGTGCATCACCAATCATCTTGGAGAGTTGAAAGGCATTGGTTGCTTGCAACTGGTGATGATGTAAGGGCCGCTCCATAAGGCATCTAATTTGGAATGTCTCCCAACCTTAGCTCTGTCTTCTCCCCATTTCAACACCAAATCTCCCTCTTGGAAGACTCTATTGATTGATTTTCTATCGAAGGTGCTTCTGACCTGATCTTGGTGGGATTCAAGGGTCTTCATAGCAGCATCCCTCTTTTCTTCCAGCTCCATCAACTCAGCAAATCTGATTGTAATGGCATCATTTTCTAGTAGCTCCAACTGTTGGACTAGTTCAAGGGAAGGCAACTCCAATGCCACTGGAAGCCTCTCTTCCTTCCCATACACTAGCATGAAGGGTGAATTTCTAGTGGCCCTTTTAGGAGTAACTTTATCAGCCCAAAGAGTTGTCTTCAACTTGGTATGTCAAGTTCTCTGATTATCATCCACTATTCTTTTGATGATCCTAATCAGATTCTTATTTATGGACTTGGCCAAGCCATTCCCTTGAGGGTAGTAATTGGATGATGTTTTCAAATAAATACCATAGTTTAGTGCCCATTCACTAATTTTTGTTCCTATAAAAGCCTTGGCAATATCAGAAATAATGGTGAATGGAACACCAAACCTGGTAACTATCCCCTCAAGAAAGTCTAAAATGGAGGCCTCTATAGCATCCTTCAATGCAACTGCCTTTGTCCACCTAGTAAAATAATTAGTAGCTGCTAAAATCTACTTGTGACCAGCACTAGAAGGTGTATTAATCATCCCAATGAAGTCCAAACCCCTTTGAGCAAATGGTTGATCAGTCTAAATTGGATGAAGGGGAAGAGCAACCAACCTTTATTTCCCTACAAAGAATGCACATTCCTTGCAGCCTCTTACCCATATATGTGTGTCTCTGAATAAATTGGGCCAATAATAACCAACACTCATGATCTTGACAATAGTTGTTCTTGGAGAATAATGGCCACTAGTAGGGCCATTATGAAATTCTTCTAATACCTTAGAAGTATGATCTTGTGTAATACACCTAAGAAGAATTCCATTGATGTCTTTTCTAAACAAGACACCATTAACAAGGACATAAGGGATGGATTGGAGCTGGAAATACCTTCTTTTAGCTTGATCCAATCCATCTGGACACCTGCCTAACTATAGGAATGTAGCCATGTCATGATACCAGTCACCTAAAGCATGGGAATCAGTAGCCTGTACTTGTTCCAGAATACACACAGCATCATTTCTAGACTCAGAACCCATGGCCATCTGCTCACATAGAGCTTTGCCTTGCATTAGCTTGGTCATGTTGATGTTGACATCATATTATATTACCTTGGTGATCCACCCAGTCCTCTTCTCATTGATATCTCTGCTTAAAAGAAATTCTTTAATGTTGGGGTGGTTCCCCATCAACTATATTTTGTTGTTTGAAAGCATATACCTGAACTTTTTAAGTACTTTCACTATAACAAATACATGCTTCTCAACAAAATCATACTTCATCTCACATTCTTTGAGAGGCTAGCGAAAGAAGAAAATTGGTTGTTCCAATTTCTCTTCATTATGTTGCGTAAGGACCATTAATATGCCCTCCTTGCCTCCAAAGGCATAAAGAATAAATCCTTCTGATAGTTGGGGTTTATCAATGTTGGAGGTTATACAATGGCCTGCTTCACAACTTCAAAACTATCCCTGCCTTCCTTTGACCATGTGAAGACAACATTCTTTTTAAGCATGGTTGTGAGGGGTTTTGCTATTGAATCAAAATTAGGTATGAATCTCCTAACAAAATGATGCAGGAGCATCTAGAAGTCAATCAAACATATTGAGACAGTTAATGATTGAGTTGCAGTGTGCCAGGGGGAGACATTGGAGATTACTGCATTTCACTGAATTTGCACATCAAAGCTTACGAAGTTGGATTTAGTTCATATGACTTGACATCTACATCATATCCAAAATTTAGGTCATTTGGACTCATTTCCTAAGAGATATCGATATCAAAAGATTACCTGTTTTCACAGAGCAGAGTACAGTTAGTGTTCAGTGAAGCCTAATTGGTTTGTAGAGAAATCCCATGACTTGTGGAGCCTAATGGAACATCATTCAATGTAGTTTCAGACCATATGGACCTTTGTTTAGAACCACACCAAGATTCATCCATTTGCAGAGCAGTACTGAGTGTTTAGGTCTAACCTATTTATTTCCTACATGTTTCATGTGGCAATTAACATTTGGCTGACAAGATAATGTTATGAAGTCTTGTGGAGGACATAAATGAAGAATAGAAGATTGTTACAAGACAACAGTGTGGTGTGTGAAGATATGATGCAAAAATATGGGTTGAAGATAATAATGCAGAAGCAAAAGATAGAGTAGAGAGCAGAAGAAGATACAAAGTAGAGGATTGAGAAGAAGAAAGAAGACATAGAAGAATGGTGATGTGTTGTATGAATCTTTTGTAAGCCTGGGCTACGGCCTAGCATCTGAAAATCCCTAAAGGCATATGTAATGTGATTTGGATTTCTAATATAATGAGAAGTGATCTTTGAAGGCTGGGTTTTTCCCTTTGAGGGTTTTCCCAAGATAAATCTTGTGTCATATGTTCATGAGAATTTCCATTCATTCTATTGTTATTTGTATGTTGTTATTGCATATTTGTTAAGATCTTGTTGTTAGTTGTTTAAGGCTGCAAGGTTGGATAGTCCATCATTGGATCCTCGTACCCTAACTGTATCACAAAATTTATCTTTCCTAGAAAACTTTGCAGGCCCTTCTTGTGACTGGGAAGGGAAAGAGCTAGAATGACGCTTGTTCTTTTTGAATCAATGGCCAATCCTTCTTTGAGACTATATGCCCCAGCAATCTACCTTCTAGGACAGAAAATACACATTTTTTTAGATTCACTGATATGTCATATTCCCTACATCTTTCAAAGACTTTTCTCAAATGACCTAAGTGGTCAATTGCATGCTTGGAATACACAGTCAAATCATCAAGATACACTAAGATAATATCATTGATTAGGCCTTTAAAGGCCAAATCCATTACTCTTTGGAAGGTTGCCCCAACATTGGTCAACCCAAATGGCATTTTTTGATAAGCCAAAGTACCCCACTTGGTGGTAAAGGTTGTCTTGTACTAGTTTGATTCTTTTACACAAATTTGGTTATATCCTGAGTAGCCATCTAGGAGTGAAAATCTTTCAGCTCCTGCCACTGTTTGGAGAATTTGCTCCATGGAAGGAAGTGGATAGTGGTCCTTAAGGGAGGCCCTATTTAGGTCACTAAAGTCCACACACAATCTGATTTCCCCATTCTTTTTTCTAACTAGAACAAGGTTAGCTAACCAAGAGGAATGTTTAATGGGATAAATGATTTTAGCCTCTATGATTTTGGATAGCTCTTTTCTCCTTAATGGCTCTATTTTGGGGTTGATTGGCCTTTGTTTTTGGTGGACAGGTTTTGTATTGGGGTCTAGATCAATGGTATGTTGGATTAAACCAGGGTCAAAGCATTTCAGATCCCTATAATCCCAAGCAATTAAATCATCAAATTGATTACAAAGTGTAGACACCCAAAATTGACTCATTATCATTAGCATTCAAATAATGCATCATCCATCATCTGCATATGTCTAACACACTTGAGCAATATCCCTAACATATCTATTTCTTCTATTAATTAAATAACTTTATATTTATTTAATTAATTCATTAGCTATTTCCTCTAAGCTATAATTAAACAATCTTTAATTATTTAATTATCTTTATTCTTCTATTTTAATTAAATAAATTTTATTTATTTAATTAAAAATCCCTTCGTAAGCCCACTTTCCAATTAATTAAATAGATTTTATCTATTTAATTAATTTTTCTCATCATTTATCTCAATAAGCCAACATGTGTGCCTCTTTCATTTAAAAAGATAAGTGGTACTACATTTTTTATTTAATATCTTTCACATGTAGTACTTTTTATGTACACAATCACACATAAGCCTTATCTTCCCTCCACTTGTCATCTTCACATCCACCTATGTCTATCATTTAATCTTAGCCATTCACATAGCCACTGAATCTCCACCGTTGATTATTTTGGTTGAGTTCTATATAAACACCCTCTCATTCCATACTATAGAGAGCCAACATTCATATAGCGTCTACATTATCATCCTAAGTATATTGAGCACTTTAGCATCCATCTAGTATATTAGCTTTATTATCCATCCATCATGGCAACTTTTATCTTCATAATTGTTCATTATTGAAGAAGCAGTCCACATCATAAACAAGGAATCATACAAATTAGGTGATATTGTTCTTGAATTGCATACTTTTGATTTCATTTGGATTAGATTCTTTGATGATGGTAGGGTTAGGTTTTTATGGCTATGCTTAATATTATTAACCTAATTTTTTGCCTATCACATTTTGGCACACCCGGTGGGACTCATGTTCTTGATTAACTTTGCTATTTTTAGTTTTTTTGGGAAGATTAGATTTTCTGAGCACTTACAGCAAGTTGCAGTCGCTTTTGAGTGAAAACTAGTTGCTATCTAAATATATGCCTCGCTTCTGAGCCAAAAACTACTGCATTTAGCATTCCTGGATCACTTTTGAGCAAATAGTAGTCACTTACTGCCTATTCTACATTTCTTACAAACTAACAATGGTTGCTTATGCCTTTATTTGAATAACTTTTAACCTAACAGTGATCACCTTTAGCTATCTAGATCACTTTTTGTGAAACTAGGGTTTTTGTTACATTCTATTTTTCTTGCAGATCTGAGTCACTTATGACCCATAACCAGTCAGCTGTTGCTTTTTTGCATCACTTATGAGCTTTATCATTCCACATCTGGCATTACTGGCATCACTTCTGATTTGTAACATTTCACCTGCAACAAAATACAATTCACTTTTGATCAACAGTTGATCGCCTCTGGTAAATTGTGTCACTTTCAGTCCTTATCATTTGTAGTTTAGTTTTCTTGGCTACTAATTGAGTATTTGTGCAGCATCTTATCGATTGTCCAAGAAAAGGAGGTTATCAAACTACTAACATATCTATTGCAACTTTGATCGGTCCAAGACTTGTGGTTTTCCACTAAATTAGGAACATTTGGGCTGGGTGCTTAAAAAGAATCATTGCTTGCTCCATGCTTGATTTATCTTTTTTGATTGCTTGCATGTGCTTAATTGTAACCCAAATTTAATAACAAAAGTATCCTCTCCCCTTGCCTATCAAATAGATCTTGCATGTATGAGAACTTGTTATTATCTTTAGAGGGACTACCTTCCCGATGTGAGAAGGGATACGACCCAGGTGGTAATGGGATAAACCCAAGTCGTTCTGAATCGCTATATAAGAAAAATGTTTGTGTCGAAAGCCACAAACAATGGGTGTTGTTGTGTTATACTGATAGCCAACCTCCCCCAAAACCCTACAAGGCATAACCCTTAAAGGTTGGGAGACTCCATAATGGAGAGCAGCATTGCTGCACATATAGCCACCTGAACAGATGCCCTTATTAGCAACTTTGTGTAGTAGTCAAAAACCTTCTATTTGTTGATGCAAAAGGTGGGACCTTTGAAGCTGCCCTGATTCACGTGGTTCTTAGAAGAGATAGCAAGGACAATCCTAAGGTTTGGTGGGGGAACAAGCCTTGGAAAACCTCGATCTTGGTATGCGTGAGAAGTGTGTGTCATGGAGAGTGGCCAATTCTACCAAGATCCTAAAGCTATCCAATTTGAATAAGCATGACCAGGGGACTCAACAAATACAATCCTTTCCTAGCCTAGGTTGTACAAGTTTATGATTGTTGTGAGTGTGAGTGACTTCAATTACTATTTCCTTGTCAAAAAAATATAAATCAGACATATTTCCTGATAGACATAGTCACTTTTGAGCTTAAACTACCTACATATAGATAACTAGATCATTTTTGAACAACAGTCAGTCACCTTTTGCCTAAATTAGATCACTTTTAAACAACAGTTAGTCACCTTTTGCCTAAACTGGATCACTTTTAAACAACATTCAGCCACCTCTGGTCTAAAATGCGTCACCTTTGATCAACAGTAAATCACTTCTGAGTCAATATTGGTCACCTGTTGAAAATTGGCTCACTTCTGGTCAACACTATAGCCTGTTATCCTAATTGAAACCATATCACATTTAAGCTATTACTAGTCACTTTTGGCCTTTTTTGATGCAGGAGCATCCAGTGGTGTAAGGGCAATCTTGCATCACCCAAAAAGAAGTTAATTCAAAATCATTGTAGTTGTTTTCATTTCTTTCCATAATTAATGTTTTTGGTTCCACAATATCCAAACTAATGATGTACAACTTTCAGTTTTTCCAAAATTGCTAAAAATAGCGACCTGCCTGTTTTGGAAAGTGTACCTGCCATTTTAAGAAAGTTTGCATTTGGGCACAAAATGAAGCAAAAACTTCCAGAAAGTTACATAACAAAAATATAAGACCTTTGGCGAAGGAATTGGGCAAAGATCATTTGTGAGTTGAAAGATATTAAAGTTTTTGTTTTCTGAAAAGCCCCTTAAAATTTCTTAAACGAGATATGAGGCACTAATACATCCCATAACATCCCAAAAAGTTGACAAAAATTTATTTATGAATTTCCAGCATGATAGTTCACATCGCAAGCTTTCTGGCACTTAAAATGGTTCATCAATCAGACACCCGGATCAAAAGTTATGCTTCCCAGAAGTTGACCTACTTTTGGAGGGAGTTACAAATTTTGAAATTTAGTTGGAGTCCACCAAAAAGTGTTATTTATGACTATTTTGGGAACCCTGGGCAGTAGTAGAGTTAAGGGGGCAAGTGTAGAGTTAAGAATAGGTGGGAAAATAGAAACCCTAGCTGATTTGGAGTTACAAAAGGCTGAAGGTTCTAGAGTCTTGAGGTTGGGAAAGTTGTAATGTGTTGCAGCTAGTAGGGGATTCATCCTCTGATTGTAATTGAGTTTTTGTAATGTAATGAGTTGCCCATATCAATAAAAGAAAGTTCTCTTTTCTGTATTCAATTTCTATTGTTACGTGTTTTGTGATTTATCCCCTTCATCAAGTGGTATTAGAGCAAGGGTTCCTGAGTGTGTAGACAGATCACCAACCATGAGGCAGTTTGCACTAGGACCTGAGGTTGTGGGTTTGCTGCGGAGATCAAGATGCCTCCACGAAGAAATCGTATTGGGAGGAATGCTTTGACAGAAGAGGGTTTTAGAGCCCTACAAAGGCAAATCGATGCATTGCAAGAGGAGTTGCAAAGAGGGTTTGATCCGAGAATAAGAGAAGAAAGCGAAGATGAAGCTGAAGAAGAGCTATCTGAGGAAGAACAAGAAGCTGGAGGAGATCCTACAAAAGTTAGGTTGTTGAGGGCCATTTCGAAGATCGGAAAGAGGCCCAGGATCGAAGTTTCTACATATTCTAGAGATTTGAATCCAAAACAGCTTATTGATTGGATCAATGACATGGAAGAATATTTCGAGTATGAAGATGTGGAAGACCCAGATCGGGTCAAGTTTGTAAAAATAAAGTTGAAGGGCCACGCCAGTGTTTGGTGGAAGGAGGTCTAATTAGAGAGGAACAAAAGAGGAAAAGGAAAGATCACCAGATGGGATCGGATGGTGGAGAAACTGAAGAAGTAGTTCATTCCTGTGGACTATGAGATGGAGTTGTTGAAGAAGCTATAAGGACTAAAGCAAGGTAACAAGTCTGTCAAGGAGTATACAAAAGAGTTTTATAAGATTACTATTAGGACAAGCCATGCAGAGCCCAACAAGGAGAAGGTAGCCCGTTACATTAATGGGTTGAGGCCGAGTATTCAAGAGGAGCTAAGCCTAGTCAGAATGACCACCATAGAAGATGCATACCAGTTTTCCCTGAAGGTGGAAGAGAAGTTGAATAAAAGATTTGATAGAAAGCAAAGGGGAAGAGGTCAAGGCAGAAGGATTGGTGGAAGACCCTATGGGGGGCGAAATGAAGATTCAAAGAAAAGTGAAGAAGCTGACACCAGTCGAAATCAGAGAGGAGATAATGTTGATAACTGAGAGGGGGGGGTGAATCAGTTATCCTAATTATTTCCCTTATTGAGCTTTCCTTTTAATTGATGCAGCATAAAATCAAACACAAAAACATTAACCATGAAATAAGAAACACATGACACAGTATTTTTGACGTGGAAACCCTGTTAAGGGAGAAAACCACAGGGTGATTAACCCAAGAATTATTCTCTGTTAGAAGAATAGGAAATTACAAAAATGGCACTTGCCAATTAGGGCTCACTGCCCGAGCACACTGCTCACAAGAGGCCCACTGCCTACAAGAAGACACACTGTCTACAAAGTGATGAGAATCATAGTCTTGAACTGATTGGAAGCATCTGCATATGCTGGAGTTCAGTTCCGGTTAGGCTCAGTACACTGATCTGCTGCACTTCATCTTTCCTCTGTTCTTTATTCTGCTATCTTTCACATACCGGATCCTTTTTGCTATCTCTGCTCTTTCTCTGGACTTATTCGCATTTATCTCCACACTAACACACATTTCACAACTAAATCCATCCTCTATATATATCCGCACAAGTAATTTCATCACCTTTCTAGTCGGCATCCGGAACAGTCTAGTTTCTTACAAACTCTCATTCTGTCGGCTGAATCCTTCCTCACCAAGCAATGCGGATCAAGCATATACTTGTAGATATCATTAATCATGTCGGCCAAACATGATTCATGCCTTCACAACCTCTGTCATCAACAGTAACACATCCGGAAAGCAGTCTGATACTCTGCCAGTCAGTTCTTCCTCTGTTTTCACTGTCTCTCAGAAATCCGGTACTCAACCATTCATATCTTTTTCCTTGTCCATCACCGGAGGCTAAATCCTTGGAATATACCACTAAAGGTAGTCCTCTTGACTTCCCCAAATCCGCACTGCACCAAGACATTTCCTCTGAGAGGTCCGGACCAATCTGTCAGACCTTGCCACATGCTCTGTTCTTCTTCACCGGACCACAACATTCTTTATTCTGACTTCCGGTAGAGACACATTATGACTTGCGGATATGTGGGATGACCTTTGTTGCCATCAATGACAACAACCATGAATCCATATAGTGTCTCTTGCCAACAGATAATGCCTACCGCCCTCATGACTAGAACAATGGTGAGAAAAGAGGAAGAGGAAGAGGTAGACCCGGGCAAGGACCTGGAAGAGGAGGTTTCAGAGGAACTTGTTTCCAATGTGGAGAAGAAGGGCATCGAGCATACGAGTGTCTACAACATCAAGGAAGGACAAATAGAAGACCTGAAGGTAATGTACGAGTTGCACATGTAGATGAAGATGCGCAATCTGAGCATTCAGAAGATGCTGAAAGGGGAGAAACCCTAGTTGTCAAAAGAACTTTGCTGAATGAGGAGAAAGAACCCAATTAGAGGAAGAGTTTATTCCGCACAAGGTGCAAATGTGAAGGTAAGTGTTGTGACATTATTATTGATAGTGGAAGTACTGATAATCTTATTTCAAAGGAGATGGTTGACAAGTTGAAGTTGACAAGAAGAAAGCATCCACATCCATATTGGATTGCATGGTTGCAGAAGGACCACTGAGCTTTGGTCAATGAGCAATGTTTAGTGAAGTTCAAGACTGGGGACTACCATGATGAGGTGTTGTGTGATATTATACCGATGGATGCATGTCATATGTTGTTGGGGAGGCCGTGGCAGTATGATAGGAGCGTTTTCCATGATGGCCGTGCAAACACATATTCCCTAACAAAGGATGGAGTTTGTCACAAGTTGAAGCCCTTGAAGGAGGTGGAAGAAAAGGTATGCAATACGTCCAGAATTTGCTTGGTAGATGGTAGAAAATTTTTGGAGGGTATGAAGCATGAGCATCATTGCTTTGCATTGATTCCTAAGATTAGTCAAGAGAAATGTGAAGATGTACCAGCAGAAGTTTCAAATATGTTGGAAGAATTTTAGGACATTATCTCTGATAATCTACCAGAGGGTTTACCACCAGTAAGGAAGATAAGTCATCAAATGGATTTGATACTAGGAGCCAGTTTGCCGAATAAGGTAGCCCATTGAATGACTTCAGTAGAGAGTGAAGAGTTGAACATACAAGTTCAAGAGTTGTTGAGGAAGGGATTGATAAGAGAGAGCCTAAGTCCATGTGTGGTACCTGCGGTACTAGCTCCAAAGAAAGATGGAGAGTGGAGAATGTGTATAGACTCTCGAGCTATCAATAAGATCAAAATCAAGTATAGATTTCTATTACCCAGAATGGATGACATAATGAACTATTTGAGTGGAGACAAGTACTTCACAAAGATTGACTTGAAGAGTGGGTATCACCAGATCCTTATCAGAGAAGGAGATGAGTGGAAGACAGCCTTCAAGACAAAAGAAGGTTTGTATGAGTGGTTAGTCATGCCATTTGGGCTAACCAATGCACCGAGCACATTCATGCGGCTCATGAATGAGGTACTGAAAGAATTTTTGGGAAGTTTTGTTATTGTTTATTTAGATGATATTTTAATTTTTAGTAAGACTTGGGATAAGCATCTGATGCATATCAAAAGAGTTTTAGAGAAGCTGAGGGAGGAGAAGTTGTTGATTAATCTGAAGAAATATAGTTTTGCAAAGACAGAGTTGGTATACCTGGGATTTGTTGTCTCAGAGGAAGGTCTTAAGATGGACCCAGAGAAGGTGAGGGCTATCATTGAATGGCCTACGCCGAGGAGTGTTTCTGAGGTAAGATCTTTTCATGGTTTGGCAAGTTTTTATAGAAAGTTTATCAAGAATTTTAGTAGCATTTGTGCACCCCTAACTGAGACAATGAGAGGGGATAGAAAAGACTTTAGATGGACTAAAGGAGCAGACAAGAGCTTTGATACATTGAAGTAGAAAGTTGTAGAACAACCTATGTTGGCACTTCTAGATTTCAATAAGGTATTTCAGGTAGATTGTGATGCTAGTGGTAGTGGTATAAGAGCTATTCTAAGTCAAGAAGGTAAGCCCATTGCCTATTTTAGTGAGAAGCTTAATAATGCCAAGAAAAGTATTATGTTTATGATCAAGAGTTTTATGCAATAGTTTAGGCTTTAAAGAAATGGAGATATTATTTGTTGCCAAAGGAGTTTGTTTTATATACTGATCATCAGGCTTTGTAGTATCTTAATAGTCAAGGAAAGTTGAACCAAAGGCACTTAAAATGGGTTAAGTTTTTGTAGAGCTATACTTTTGTTTTGAAGCACAGGAGTGGGGAGTCCAATAGGGTTGTAGATGCCTTGAGTAGAAGGCAAAATTTGTTGACAGAAATGAAGATAGAGGTTGTTGGGTTCGATGAGCTCAAAAGTTTGTATCTAGAAGATCCAGATTTTGCAGAGGCTTGGAAATCTTGTTTGGAACCTATTACTTTGAATAGAACAAAATGGTTGAATTTTATAATCCAAGATGGCATGTTGTTTAGAGGAAGCCAATTGTGCATTCCGAGGATTTCCATGAGAGAGAACCTGATTAAGGAGAAACATAGTGGGGGATTAGCTAGACACTTTGGTTGAGATAAGACCATTGCCATTGTTGGTGAAAATTATTATTGGCCACACTTGCAACAGGATGTGAAGAAATTTGTGTAGAATTGCAAAGTGTGTCAGATGGCCAAAGGAACAAGTCAAAATACAGGGTTGTATCAACCATTACCTGTACCGGAGAAGCCATGGGATGATATTAGTATGAATTTTGTTCTTGGTTTACCAAGGACACAGAGAGGACATGATTCTATTTTTGTAGTGGTGGACAGATTCTCAAATATGGCACATTTTATTCCTTGTAAGAAGACTAATGATGCTATTCATATTGCAGAGTTATTTTTTAGGGAAGTGGTGAGACTACATGGTCTACCAAAGAGCATAGTTTTAGGCTGAGATACCAAGTTTGTTGGTTATTTCTGGAGGAAATTGTGGAAGAAGTTCAAGACAGACTTGAAGTTCAGTTTTGCACACCATCCACAGACTGATGGATAGACTGAAGTGGTGAATAGGAGTTTGGGTAACCTGCTACAATGCTTAGTAGGAGATAAACCCAAGGGATGGGATTTGATTTTACCACAGGCAGAATTTGTTTACAACAATTCTGTCAATAGGAGTACTGGTAAATCACCATTCTAGATTGTATATGGCAATAGTCCAAGAAATGCTTGAGTTAAGGAAGCTAGACAATGGAGAAAAGACAAGTGCCGAAGCTGAAGACTTTGCAGAACATCTAAAGAATTTGCATGAAGAGGTGAGAAAGCACATTAATAAAATGAATATTCAGTACAAGGCTAAGGCAGATTGGAAGAGGAGATATAAGGAGTTCCAAGTAGGAGAGGAAGTCATGGTTCACTTGAGAAAAGAAAGGTTCCCAATTGGAACATACAATAAGTTGAAAATGAAGAAATTTAGATCGTGCAAAATCCTAAAGAAGCATGATTCAGAAAATGCATATGAGGTAGAGCTGCTGAGTGGGATTAATATTTCTCCTGTCTTCAACATTACTGATTTAACAAAATATCATGAGGGTGGCACAGAGGATGGAACAACAGAAGAACAGTGGAGTATTCTAGCATCTACTTCAATGGAGGAGATAGAAGAGATCTTGGATAGCTGTGTGGGAAGTACTCATAACAAGCAATATGAAGAATATCTAGTAAAATGGAAAGGAAGGCCTATTGAAGATTCTTCTTGGTTGTCTAAGGTAAAGGTTGACCATTTGGGTTTTCCTCACACAAACATCTAAGACGTGACAGGGTCACTTCTCAAATTACCTTGAGTGTCTGATGCAGGAGCATCTAGTGGTGTAAGGGCAATCTTGCATCACCCAAAAAGAAGTTAATTCAAAATCATTGTAGTTATTTTCATTTCTTTCCATAATTAATGTTTCTAGTTCCACAATATCTAGAATAATGATGTAGGACTTTCAGTTTTTCCAAAACTGCTAAAAATAGTGACCTGCCTATTTTAGAAAGTGTACCTGCCATTTTAGGAAAGTTTGTATTTGGGCACAAAATGAAGCAAAAACTTCCAGAAAGTTACATAACAGAAATATAAGACCTTTGGCGAAGGAATCAGGCAAAGATCATTTGTGAGCTGAAAGATATTAAAGTTTTTGTTTTTTGAAAAGCCCCTAAAATTTTTTGAAACAAGATATGAGGAACTAAAACATCCCATAACATCCCAAAAATTTGATGGAAATCCATTTATGAATTTTTGGCATGATAGTTCACATCACGATCTTTCTGGCGCTTAAAACTGTTCGTCAATTAGACACCTGGATCAAAAGTTATGCTTCTCGGAAGTTGACCTACTTTTGGAGGGAGTTACAAATTTTAAAATTTAGCTGGAGGCTGCCAAAAAGTGCTATTTATGACTATTTTGGGAACCCTGGGCAATAGTAGAGTTAAGGGGGAAAGTATAGAGTCAAGAATAGGTGGGAAAATAGAAACCCTAGCTAATTTGGGGTTACAGAAGGCTGAAGGTTCTAGAGTCTTGAAGTTGGGAAAGTTGTAATGTGTTGTAGCCAGTAGGGGATTCATCCTCTGATTATAATTGAGTTTCTGTAATGTAATGAGTTGCCCAGATTAATAAAAGAAAGTTCTATTTTCTATATTTAATTTCTATTGTTGTGTGTTTTGTGATTTACCCCCTTCATCATTTTTTGAGTCACATATGAGCTATTACCTATCACCTGTGGTCAATTACTAGCAAATCTTAGTGACTCCGCCGAATCAGCTACACCTCTAGCTTGTTTAGCCTCAGCATTAGCTTTCAAACCTATCTCTGATCATTAGCAGATACCTGGACTTTGTATCTTTCTTTGATTTTACTAACCAATTGAACTTTGTGATCTTTTCATCTTTTTGAGATCCCAAACCAGCAAACCAAACATCAAATCAATCAAACCGATCAATCAACAAAACATCATCTTCTATTTTTAGCTTTAACAACATCAACAAAATAGAAACCTTAGAAAACAACTTTTCCCTTGTGTGTGTGAGCTATTCTCTAGGGAAGTCCAACCAACAACAAAGCAATTAAGCAACCCAACAACAAAGCAAACAACAAACCAACAACCAACAACTAGTAACCAAACAATCAGCAAACTATCTTTTTGGGTCACAAAACCTTGATGAGCTAAAGTTTAATTTTCAACATCATTCATCATGCCTCAAACTCGAAGTCAATATAGAGCTGAAATGGAAGCCAAATTGCAAGCTAAGATGGAAGCTAAGATGCAACAATTTAGAACAACACCTCTTAGAGATACGACTCAATTTTTGACCGATATGCCTCCTCATATGTTTGTGTCCCATGGGTACACCATTAGAGAGTCATCTTCACAATAAGTGCAACCTCAAACATTTTTGGAGACTTATGAGGAACAATCCCAAGAAGACTTATCAAAATTTCAAGATACACATGTATGGGATCAATTTGAGAGACTTATTTTATTCGATCATAATCGCTACTTCTTGCAACTTGCCTGCATGGGAGATAAATTACCAAGAGATTTTGGCATATCTGCTATTAGAGAGCATGATCCAAACACTCCCATTGTTGTTGTAAAGGGACCATCCACTATAGTTACACCATCCCATACCATATTACAAAGTCCATCTTCTAACCCATCTCTTTCATTGCCTATTGTTACTTCATTTGATCTGCCATGCTCAAAGTACACTCTAGAACCTTTGATAACTCCAACCAATGTACTCCCTTTCATTTCACAAAATCTGAACATTCCACCTTTCCATGTTCCCCAACATACTCCTTCTCCTACCATGACTGTTTCCATGCCTCAAGTAACACAAGCTGTCCATGTGGCCCAAGTGCAAACTCCCCAAACAACACAAGCTATCCCATATCCCATATTCTGCAAGCTTCCCAAGCTATCCAAACAACACCAACAGTCCAAGCCTTACAACCATCGCAATCTGCTACATCACATGTGGACACCACATCTCATATTCCTACTACTGCTAATATGATCTCCACTATCTCCACTAATCCATCCAATATATCATACAATCCCAATGTTAGTCTTATTGACATGAGTGACCCGCCGATTGTTTCTCAAGCTAATCCTAGCACTATAGTCACTTATGTTGATCAACTTACATCCGTTCCACCATCTTCTTACAATCCTTCACAAATCATCAATCCATCTTATACTACCCAAGGTTTGCCTATTGTCACTCAACACATGACATATACCAATCCTCATGTTGTCCAAAATACAAACCCAAGTGTCCATCCTTCTTTCACATCCACCAATCCTTCCATCACTTACCATGTCACAAATCCAACTCCAAATTCACAACCATTAACTAATGCCAATCCATCTTCCACTTCTCATGTGATGCAAAATCTTGGTGCTAATTCGTCACAATATACCCAACCACCGCTTGTGTCTCAAGGACAATAATCTTCAACCACATATGGGTCGCATACCAATCCTTTGACATACATTGTGAGTACGCAACCTCAACAAATGGTCATGGCTTCATATATCCCACAACAACAACCTCAATATACATCATACCACATTTCACCCCCTTTTCAACAACAACAATTATCTCTAGCAGATGTTCAACAAATGATTAACCAAGTGGTACAACAAAGCAAGAAGACATTTTCCTTAGAAAACATATGTGCTTATCCATTTGACAAGTCACTTCATATGACACCTTTTCCGCCACACTTTGAAATTCCACAATTTGACAAGTACAAAGGAAAAGAAAATCTAGAAGACCATCTTAGATCATTCTTTGTGGCATGTCTCGATGTGGATCATGATCATACATATCTTTTGAGACTATTTCCTCGAAGCTTAGCAGGACAAGCTCTTGAATGGTTCTCTCATTTACCTCTGAGAATTAAGTCTTTTGTGGAGTTAGCAAATAAGTTTTGATCACACTTTGCTTTTAACATTGAACATGAGGTAAACATGAATGACCTTGTCAACAATAAACAACACAATGGTGAAGCCTTTTCTTCATTTACTCAACAATGGCGTAATATGGCTAGAAAACTATCATGGGAAATACCTAAAAAATAATAGCTTGATATCTTTGTTCAAAATCTTCATCCTGAGCTATTATTCCAACTACAATTACAAAGTGCTAGCACCTTTGATGATCTTGTTTCCAAAGGAACCATCATTGAGCGAGCTTTAATTTCTGAAGGCACTATCAAGATTTTTCACGATCACAAAGACTATCCTCAAAATTCCAACGATAAGTCTCTCTTTTGGAATAAAAACAAGAATGTTGTCAACAACGGTGTTGTGGATGCAAAGAATATACAAACTATGAAAGTTCCCATTAACAATCAAGTTGCTTCTACAACAACGCAACCTTTTCAACGAACTTGACAATGATAAATTTCAAATCCTCACTGACAATTTACACTATTAGCGGAACCTATGGAAGTTGTCTTTCGAAAGCTTCTCCAAGTAGGCGATATTATGTTACCAGATACGCCACCCAATGGTAAACCACTCTTTAAAGCTCCTTGGTATAAATAAAATGAGTATTGTGATTACCATAGAGTTAAAGGACACAAAACAAATGGTTGTATGTGCTTAAAGAATGTTATCCAAGATTGTATCGATCAAGGTTTAATCAAAATTACACCTTCAACTACTTAATCTGCACAACAACCGACATTGAACTATGATCTAGATGCTTTCAAGAATCCACTTCCATCTCATGACAAATCAAGTAACCCTCATATTGGGAATGCTATTCAGTACAACTATGAATCATCTACTATTGGCCGCATTGACCATCCTCACATTTCTACCATTACTATCCAAGGCAAAGCACCTAACTGCGTTGTAACTACTTGAAGAGGTCGCATTACCATTCAAGGAGCACCTATCCATCCTCCTCAACCATCCTCTAACTATAATATCCTTGATCACCTTGGCAAAACACCTATGCCTATTTCCATTCTTGAGTTGCTTCGCATATCCCCTGCTCACAAAGCTATCCTTGACAAAGCCTTACAAGAATCTTTGGTGCCTAACAATATTGATATCACACAATTCCAATCTATGGTCGCTAGCATTGCATCCCCTTGTCATTTAACCTTTTCTAATAAAGATCTTCAGCCCTCCATTCATCCTTCACACAACGAAGCCCTTCACATTGAAGTGTTTGTCAAACAATGTCGTATCAAACAAATCTTGGTGGATGGTGGAGCTTGTTTTAATATATGCTCCTTGAAATTAATAAAACAATTGGGATATTTTGAGAAAGATGTTGACACCTCCAAAGTCATTACTATCAGAGCATATGATGATGCCAAGGGAGATACTGAAGGGATTATTCACTTGCCTATCCAAGTTGGGCTAGTCACTACTGAAACCTGTTGTCAAGTTCTTGATATTGAGATTCCTCATAACATCATCCTTGGTCATCCATGGATACATGCCCTCAAGGCAGTTTCTTCTACATACCATCAATGTCTTAAATTTCCACATAACGGTGTTGAGATTACTATCCATGCTAATCCCAATCCATTTGAATTTTGTCATGCCTTTCAAGCTAAATACCAGAGTCCAAACCGCATTCCTATCAACATCGAGGCATATCTATCTTCATCATATGTAGATCCATCTGACCTACTCAAGCCATCATCTAGCAAAGCCACTTCCAATCTCCGTATCAAGTACAACAAACATGGTCCTGGTGAATACACATTGCAAGAATCTTGTTGTGTTGGCACCCTTCCCTTGTCTCCCAAATCTCATGGTAAATGTTCTACATCCAAGCCATCTTCATCCCCAACTATCATCAAAGCCCCACCCATAGTATTCATTAAAGGTAGATTCCAGGATGATGAAGACATTGATGATATCGACACTTGGATATTCTTTGATGAAAACGACCAAGTCCGACTTGAAGTGGAGAGATATAACAATGGGTTCCGCATCATAAAGAACATGGGATACAAAGGACATGGTGGATTGGGATCACAGGAACAAGGACCTCTTGAACCCATTGTCGTGTCTAAGAAGTTTAATAAGCAAGGCCTTGGCTATCATCTGGAGGTACCGCGTTACAAAGACATTAAGTGTATTTCCGATATGGACGCTGGACCCTCCTTGGTAGGAGAGACTTCTAGTTCAGATACTGTCAATGACTCCTCCCTTCATATTATTGACCTTTTTCAAGAAAACTCCATCTTCATGATTTCCACAACCTCCTCTAGCCATAGCCATTCCTCTGTTGCCCTTTCACTCGTATATCCTGACCTCGTCGATTGGGACCAATAAGGGGCACCGATATTAGATGCATTTGAGAATGATGAAGCTATTATAGAATTCATGGGCCAATGACAAGGCATTCCATTAGGTGATCACTAGGCAGGTTTCATGATGGATCTACCTAAACTAGCATATTTTGGCAAAAGTATCAAATCCTTCAATCACAAAAGTGAAATAAACAAAAACAAACAAAATAGGTCACTAGGTGAAAACGAAAAGGCACCTCTTGACCATGAAAAGGTAAAAATAAAGGACATATCTGAAGGCGAAAACTTCTCTGAGGTGCCTAAGGATGGGGGATTTGATCTTCCTGTTGCCACTGACTATCATGAGAAATCAATAGTGCTAGTTGAACAATCAGAAGACATGAACTTGGGTACAGAGCAGAATCCAAAGATCACTTTTTTGGCAGCATCACTATCAGAGCAACAAAGAAGAGACTTCACAGTAATTTTTATAAAAAAGAGCTATAAATTTTGCATGGAATTATGCTGACATGCCGGGTCTAGATCCATCACTTGTGGTACATCACCTAGCAGTATCTCCTAATGCAAAACTTGTTAAACAAAAATTGCATAAAATGCATCTGCAAGTAGCTTTATTGGTCAAAGCAGAGATTCAAAAGCTGTAGAAGCAAAGTTCATAAAGCCTATTGATTATCCAGAATGGGTTTCAAACTTGGTACCTATAGCAAAACCTGATGGACGAGTTCATTGTTGCATAGACTTTAGAGATCTTAATAAAGCATGTCCTAAGGATGACTTTCCATTACCAAGCATAGACAACATTGTAGATCTCACAGCTGGACATGAAATGCTATCTTTGATGGATGGATTTTCAGGATATGACCAAATCAAAATAGCAGAGGAAGATCAAGATAAAACATCATTTATGTGTCCATGGGGCACATACTACTGAGTTGTAATGCCTTTTGGTCTCAAGAACGCTGGAGCTACTTATCAACAAGCCATGACAGTTATTTTTCATGACCTTTTTCACACTATCATGGAAGACTATGTTGATGATATCCTAGCAAAATATAAGACAAGAGAAGGACATCTATAGGTACTAGCACAAATCTTTCATCGATTAGAGAAGTATCAAGTTAGATTGAACCCAAAGAAATGTGTAACATCTGGAAAACTATTGGGATACATTGTGTCTTAACGAGGGATAGAAGTGGACCCAGTTAAAGTAAAATCTATCATGGAAATGCCTCCACCAGCAAATCTCAAGCAACTCCACAGTCTACAAGGAAGGTTACAGTCCATCTGTAGATTTATATCACAACTAGTAGACAAATGTCATCCTTTCCAACATCTTCTTCGTAAGGGTGAACTCTTTAAGTGGGATGAAAAATGTCAACAGGCCTTTGATAAAATAAAGGAATATCTAGCAACACCTCCTATGTTAGTACCTCATGTGCTTGATCACCCATTATTGCTCTACATATCATTAACAACAGTAGCATTGGGTGCCCTTCTAGCTCAACATGATGATTCAGGGAAAGAATAAGCCATCTACTACATCAACAGAACTCTTGTGGGATATGAACTTAATTATTCATCTATGGAAAAAGCATGTTTAGCATTAGTGTTTGCTTCCCAAAAGTTGCGACACTATATGTTGAACCAAATGACAAAGCTCATATCTAATGTTGATCCACTCAAATATCTTCTCTCTAAAGCAATCCTCACAGGAAGATTAGCAAAATGGGTTATGATCTTAAGTGAATTTGACATACAATATGTGGATCGAAAAACCATAAAAGGACAAGTCATCACTAATCAATTAGTTGCAACACCCATAACAAATATTCACCCAATATATCCAAAATTCCCTTATGAAGGGTTGTTCAATTTAACTTCCCCAACATGGTGGCAACTATATTTTGATGGATCTTACACACAACATGGATCAAGAGCAGGGATATTTTTTGTTACACCTCAAGGAGATTGTATACCCAAATCATATAGAATTGCATTTCCGTGTACCAATAACATAGCAGAGTATGAAGCTTTAGTCACAAGATTACGCATGGTAGTACAATGGGCTATCAAATAGTTACAAGTCTTTGGCGATTCTCAATTGGTTATCAAACAAAAGATGAGAAGCTTCTTCCATACAAGGTAATGGTTGATGATTTTAAAAAGTACTTTGACAATATCACCTTTGAACAAATCCCAAGGCTACAGAACAGAGCAGTAGATGCCATGGTTATGATTGGGTCTCTTCTAGACATGCCATCTAATACACATAAATGTGAGTTTCTGGTTGAACAGTTTCTGATTCTAGCATTTGAAGTACCATAGTCTGAGCTTATATGTCAAATTGTTGGTCCCAATTCACCGTGGTATGAGGACTTATATGAGTATCTCCATAATCAAACCTTTCCATTTCAACTATCTAACACCCAACGCAAAACATTTATCCGTCAAGCCTCTCGTTACACTATCTTGGGAGACACCCTTTATCGCCAGAGTCTTGATGGTATCCTTCTTAGATGTCTTGATTCTAAGGAAGCAAAAGTGGCCTTTCGTGATGTACATGAAGGTGTCTGCAGCTCGCATTTTGCTAGCCCTGGCCTTGTTAAGAAACTTCTACGAGAAGGATACTATTGGCCAACTATGGAAAAAGATGCACAACAATTCGCAAAGAGATGTTTACAATGTCAGAAACATGGAGATTTAATACATGCACCAACACATGAGCTTCAAACTATCACTACTCCATGGCCCTTCTCGCAGTGGGGATTTGATCTCATAGGTAAAATCCATCCTACTTCGTCAAATAGTCATAAGTTCATTATCACCACCACTGAATATTTCACAAAGTGGGTGGAAGCCATACCAATGACTTATATCACCGGCCAACAAAAATCCAAGTTCATCCTACACTATATCATTTGCCGCTATGGACTTCCTCAAGATATTGTCACTAATAATGGTCATCCCTTCAAGAACCAAGAGGTTAGAGATCTTTGCAAAAACTTCCATATCCAACATCGATTCTCTACCCCTTACTATCCTTAGAGTAATGGCCAAGCTGAGGCTTCTAACAAAACAATCATCAAGAATCTCAAAAAGACAGTAACCAAAGCTGGTTGTGATTGGCATGTACAAATTCATCCTCCATTATGGGCATATAGAACAAGTATTAGAACTCCCACTGGAGCTACACCTTATGCTCTTGTGTACGACACTGAAGCTATTTTACCTATTGAGGTCAAGATCCCCTCACTGCGAGTATCTCTACAACATACCATCTCAGAGGAAGAATATCAAGTATCCAAACTCCATGATCTTGAGCTACTAGATGAATGGCATCTTATAGCACTCAACCATCTCCAAGTCTATCAAAACTGTCTACACCGCAACTACAAAAAAATTAGAGAACGCAAATTTCAAGTTGGAGATCTTGTCCTTAAAGAGAATCAAAGGAATCAGCAACATCGTGAGAAACAAGGCAAGTTTCAACCAAATTGGCTTGGTCCTTTTATCATCATAGCAGTTTATGGATCATGTGCATATACTCTCTCAACACTTGAAGGCATTCTATTGGATGAACCAGTCAAAAACATCCATCTCAAGAAGTTTTATCCATGAATCTCAGCTATCCTAAAAATAAATTAAAAATTAAAAAAAAATCCATCCAATAGTGAAAACCACTTTGTGGCACTTTGGATAACAAAAAAATAATAGTATAAGATAAATAATCCATCCTCTAGTGAAAACCTAGTAAACAGGGACCTTGGATAAGTACCATAGTGAAAACCTGGCAAACAGGGGCTATGTGTAGTGACCAGACTCCATTATCTCCTTAGTTTGTTTGATCACCACTCTTTCTAGCATACTTCACCATCTTATCCTACATAATCCATATCATAATCCACATTTTATCTTTTGATTTATCTTTTGTCCCTTTTCTATGCCTAATCAAGACTGCCTTGATCTATCTATATCTTGGTATGTTGCGATGAAGTAAGGAATGGGGCATGGTCATATTGCTTTTGTATGCCGTGTCTACGGGATGATCTTATTCTCCTCCTAAGGGTATTGGTATCTTGTACGTGTTGGGATTAGCATCTTACATATCAATATCTCTAGCATCCGAGAAGCTAAACAATCTCTTATGCACTTGAGACTATACTATGTCAAGACTAGCTCCATACATATAACTAACAAGGTGTCACTATGTGTAGTAGAGATAAGCTCAAACCATTGCTTGTAGCTTCAAAGTCCATTTCAAAACACTAGTTGCTATTCATATCTTGTGCATGTTGGCTCAACATCTTGACCTCATGTGTTCAGACAAGATTGTAGCATGCTAGTTTTGCATTGGATATCATGACACCTTGGTCTTCTATACCTTGGTGCATAACATCCACATGCTATATCAAACATAAGGATTGCATTTCTTTTCATTTGTGAGCAATTACTTTTAAAGCTACCTATTGTACCATCTATTCATCCCATTATTCGCCTATATAGTCCCAAACCAAGATCAATCATTTCCATCATCCTTTTTCCACATCTCTTATCCTGCAAAATAAGTGTGTTATGCATATAGAGGTCCATCACATATCATATCATTACCATTTACATTGTCATACATTTCCATTCATATCATTTGCATAAACTTCCATACATAATCCATGAAAAATACAAATACAACTTGCATAACCATCATAATACTAACAGTGCATCCATTACAACATCATGTAGATAACCAACATGCCATCATATATATATATATATACATGTGTCAATATACAAGTGTCTACATAGACAAGCTGAGCCATAAAGAATGTATGTACAATCAACTCTAGGCCTCATCATGATACAACATAATATACATAAATAAGGTAGCCCTAATGACTACTGGCAATTCCCTCGCCCTGACCACCACCACTGGGTCCTGCACCTATCCCCCTATCTCTCTATGGCACCATCACTGATGCTACAAATCAAGATCCACTTGTCCTCCGTGAACCTGAAGCTCCTGATCTACTCCTAAACCTAGGCTGCCTTTACTCTGCTGGCACAACCCCATAGTATAAGCCCCTATAATGCTCCACCTCACCCTGTACTCTTTACAGCTCTGCCTGTACCTATGTCAATTATGTGGCCAAATACATCGTAGCCCCATCTGTACCCAATGCAGCCACTGCTCTATCTCGCTCTCCAGTCATCCCCTGTAGCTGCTGTACAGCTATATCCTTCTCTATCCGTAAACCATCTCTCTTAGCCCTCATCACCTGCATTTGTTGTATAGCTATATCTCACTCAACTCTCATCATCTGCTCGCTCTTCCTAGCTACATCTCTCTCTCTCCTATCACCCTAGCAAGTGCATTATCATCCTGCCCATCCCTAGCCTGCACTCTAACCTATAACTGACCCTGATATGTTTGAGCCTGAGCTCTAGCATGTCGTAAGCCAATCACTACCTAATGTCTATCTAGCTCCACTCTCCTCAACCTCATCTGAGCCCGCTGTGTCCATCTCCTCTCCTCTCTAATCCTCCTCCATAGCTGTTGAATCCCAACATCGTCACCTCCTAATATATGTCCCTGAGGCTATGCAAGTATCTGAGGCTGTCCTTCTATCTGTATCCTTGGAGCTACTGGTACAACAGCCTGTGCTGGTGGAGCCTATCATCGCCTCTTCCTGACTGGTCTCTCCATCCCTATCTCTCCAACCCACATCAGCCATGTTGGTCTCGCTGTCACCCAGTATGCATCATAATCTAGTAGTGTGCTTGGATTTGCAAGACCCTATCCCCACTACCATACAACTAGTTGTAACCCCTCTCTCTCCGCCAAAACCATGTCAACCACTACCTCTGGCCCCCAATCAAACACCTCTTGTCTAGTCCTCCCAAAAATGGCATCACCAACTGGTACTATCTGTGGTAACCTAAACTGTCTCAAAACCGTCTTAGGCAAATAGCGCCCTATAATGTATATCCCGCATCCAAAAATATATCTCACCTGCCTAGCATAGACAAGCTTAGTATCCTCCTCATCCCATCTCTCACATCCCAGCCATGGTCTCCATATAAATCTATGTACCTCATCCAACATCCTCCGCTAGTACACTAGTCCTCTGTGTTGCTGGTATGTCAAAGCTCCTCTATACGTCCTAGCATAAGGCTCTTCTGCTGCTCTAGCCACCCATCCCTCTGGTCTCATCACTGGAATATGCTCATATGCCCACACATGTAACACTATAACTCCTACAGATATACTAGCCCAGAACATATATGCGCAATCATGCAGGAAATGATAGAGCTGTCCAAGAACACACTCTGCCCATGCATATCTCGTCCCATAGGAGAACATCCTCTCCATCATTGTCCCCCATCCTACTAGAAACCCTCTCGCTCGTCTGTCTCCAACTAGCCATCTAATAATAGCTACTACCACTCGCTGTAGTCTGTCACATAACTCCTCCATCCTCACCATAGGAATCTCTGAGCCCTCTGCTCTAATGTCTAGTGTCCTGAATAATCTTTTGAATGTAGCTAGACCCATATCAGGATCATAATCTACTCGGTCCCCATCAATAGGAATACGCAGAATTTGGAACACATCCTCTAGTGTGATCATAGCCTCTCCTGTCAGAAACAAGAAAGAACTATGCTCGCTCATCCATCGCTCCACCATCACCGCCATCAATCCTCAATGTGCCTGCACCAGCTCCAATCTAGACACATGTTCTAATCCGAGGATCTCTAACACTAGCTGCTCCTTTGCATCCAGCAATCTCACCAATCATAAATCCCTAGGATGTGGCTCTCGTGATAATAAAGGTAGTAGGATATCCTGCATCATTTCACTTATCATGTTAGTCCCTTGCACTACATACAACTACGATAAAATTGGACCGTTTTCCTGCTTTACCTGCTTCTATCTACTGCAAATGACTCATTTTTCTATATACGCTTATCTACTGATCGCATGCGACCTATTTTCCTACATGCGCTTATTTCTTGCCTGTATGCGACCTAATTTTCCTATGCAACTACTTATTGACCAAGTGTGAGCTATATTTCTATATAAGTATACTTTTTACCTCTAAGCAATCTTTATCCTATAAGCGAGCATATTTTCTTTACAAGTGAGCTAAAGCTATATTTGTGCCTACTTTTAGCCCATAAGCAACTTGCTTTTATCTATATGTGCATTTTGCCTATGTTTGTCTAAGCCAACTGGAAGTGACCTGTTATCCCATACGCGACCAAGCTGCACCTATAAGAAACCTCAACTACATTAAGCGACTTATATTTCTTCCTAAGTGACCTGAACTGCCTATCCAAAAACCTAGTTGCTTATGGTGACGTGTGTGCATTTATGACGCTTCTAGCCTATCAAAATCGTGCTTTTAGCAAAAATTTCAATACATACTGGTACGCCTACTCCCTCTGGTCATCCATGTGTCCTAACTCGCTTGGCTTGATGATCTATGCGTGGAATCACCATCCTGATAGCTCTCCAACTCTTGTCACACAACAACTCTAAGGAGCTCTGGATCTCTATAGCTTTCTGAGCACAAATGAGCCTATTTGCCCTTGCAGGACCTACTTATAACCCCTATCCAAACCCTAATTCTTCTATGCCAAAGCCTATTTTCTTCTGCATCATCCCATTTTTCTCCCACCCAACCCCCTATTTTCTTCGTGTCAACCTTGTTTCCTAGCTTTTCCTTTTATCGCGAGCCAACCCAGCCCTTCCTGGTTAGCCTGGCTTACCTCTTGAGGGGGCATCACCCGCTAGTTACACTGGGGAATAACTTTGTTTCTCAAGCAAATTATCGTATCTTCTTTGACACAACGCTCTAACGAACATTGTATCAAAGAGGGGCAAAATGTAGACACCCAAAATTGACTCATTATCATTAGCATTCAAATATTGCATCATCCATCATTTGCATTTGTCTAACACACTTGAGCAATACCCCTAACACATCTATTTCTTCTATTAATCAAATAACTTTATATTTATTTAATTAATTCATTAGCTATTTCCTCTAAGCTATAATTAAACAATCTTTAATTATTTAATTATCTTCATTCTTCTATTTTAATTAAATACATTTTATTTATTTAATTAAAAATCCCTTCATAAGCCCACTTTCCAATTATTTAAATAGATTTTATCTATTTAATTAATTTTTCTCATCATTTATCTCAATGAGCCGACATGTGTGCCTCTTTCATTTAAAAAGATAAATGGTACTACATCTTTTATTTAATATCTTTCACATGTAGTACTTTTTATGTACACAATCACACATAAGCCTTATCTTCCCTCCACTTGTCATCTTCACATTCACCTGTGTCTCTCATTTAATCTTAGCCATTCACATAGCCACTGAATCTCCACCGTTGATTGATTTTGGTTGAGTTCTATATAAACACCCTCTCATTCCATACTACAGAGAGCCAACATTCATATAGTGTCTACATTATCATCCTGAGCATATTGAGCACTTCAGCATCCATCTAGTATATTAGCTTTATCATCCATCCATCATGGCATCTTTTATCTTCATAATTGTTCATTGTTGAAGAAGCAATCCACATCATAAACAAGGAATCATACAATTTAGGTGATATTGTTCTTGAATTGCATACTTTTGATTTCATTTGGATTATATTCTTTGATGATGGTAGGGTTAGGTTTTCATGGCCATGCTTGATCTTATTAACCTGATTTTTTACCTATCACACAAAGTTCAACAAAACCTTGCCTTTCATCTTGGTCACATACCTTGCCATGTTTTAGAAATCTATCCTGCACAATTTCCACCTCTTCATAGTCTTCTTTCTTGATTGTCATGTTCATTTTCTCCTTTTTTGGTTGATCATCAGCACCAAATATGCTCTCAAAAGTGATCAGTCCTCTGGGCAACTTATTGGTCTTCAGCTAGATCACCTAGTCACCATATTGTTCTTGCAATGTGGACTAATTTTTAGCAGTAAACTTTGCCTCATCTTGCAAGAAATTTACAATTTGCTAGGCACTTTCAAACACTTGCCATCTCATCACATTGTCAGGCACAGTAGGCCTCACAACAATATTCACATGCTGATCTTAAGCTTTGTTTGACATTCTGATGAATGTCGAACTAAGCACCAATTGTAATCAGCCTATCAGCATCTTTGTTTCTCTAACTGGGAACTACCTGAATATTGAAGGCATCAAAGTCTTCAATCATATCCTAGACTCTGTGCTTATATGACTTGAGAAAGTCATTCTTCAAATCACTTTGTGATCAGATTTAGTGGACAATGAATTCGTTGTCACCAAATGTTTGTAAATTTTTTATTTCTCTCTTTTGTACGAGATGTATACCCTAAATTAAGGCTTCATACTCAGCCACATTATTAGTACAACTGAACTGTAATCTGAATGCAGAGAAATAATTTTCCTTTTGGGGTGAAATTAACACTACCCCAACACCTTCTCCATTTTTTGCTTCTGGAGTCATCAAAATACATCTACCATATCCCACTGGGATCTGATGTTGCCTTTTCAAGACTAGAGTTAATAGTGTCCTCTTCATGGATAGAATAAGTACCCAACCTTGTTTCTTCTATATGATCAAAAGTGTCAAACTGGAAACAATTTGCCCACTCATCAAGTAGTATATCAGGTATTTCCTCCACAGGTGTTGCAGCCTCATGCCTACTATTGTCATCCTCCTACAACTCATGGATTGTGTAGTTCATGTTCAAAGGAGTGGGTGTATAGGGCTCTATGTGGTCATTAGCAATAGGTTTAGCCTTAATGGTCACCTTAGTGCCATATCTAATTCTGAATAATGTAAGGCCACTTAACCTATCTAAAAACTCTAAGGATAGAGGTATTGATTAATGGTATGTTAAAAATATCAATTCTAGAATTTATTTGGAAACTTAATGGTTATACAATATAGAAAATCAATAACTTAGCCCTTGCACAAAGAATTCATAGATAGTTGTATGATTATAACATATAGGGGTTAAATAGCTTGACTATGATGTTACGATGTTCAAGAAATCGTAGATAGGTGCATGCAACACAATTATTGTTAATTTCAAGTACTTTAATATACAATCATACTTATGTACATCAATGTAGATCAAAATACATATGGTATTTCTATAAGCATTTAAATATTAGTGTTAGAGGTAGGTAATTGTAATTAAATACTATAGTTAGTCCTTGTAAGATTAGTTAAAACCTCTGCTTGAGTACAAAGTTTCATGAGTTTTGGAGATGATAGTAAATTATATGTTTTTCTTAGGGCAGGTGAAGAAATAATGGAAATTGGTTAATTGAATTTGCTTGAAACTTAAATGATAGAATATGTTCTATATTTTAGGATTAGAAAGATAAATATCTTCATTAAGGGGTAAGATTGTTTTTCTTAGAATAGAAAGTTATTATATTTTTGTTAAGATTATGTTGTAGTTATAATAAAAGAATTTAATTGAGACTAAGTATTTAAATATATAAAAGGTGGATACAATTTATGGTTGAGAGTATAATGTATATCAAGGTGAATTGAATTAGAAAGAATTTAATGAACCTATATTGAATTTTAGATTTTTAAGTTTTTTTTTTTAATTATAGGATAAGAACATAAGTGTGCTTTATTTTTGGTTTTACTTAAAATTGAATAAAAGAATATAAATAAATATAGAATTAATTTATTTAGTTTTTAATGTTTTATCTTGCTTTAAAATCGCTTTATAGATTTGCATCGCTTTATCTAAATTTGTTTTATGGAAATTTATGTTTTAAAACTTAAGGTACTTTTTCATGCTTTATGGAAATTTATGTTTTAATGCTATTAATATCATACTCTGTAAACAGTTCAAAAAAAAGGGTTCAAAAGCCTTTTCTACAAATCCAATTTGTGGATATCCTGCAAGGAATGCATTCTAAGAGATAACATATTTTTGAGGCATTCTGTTAGACAAATCGCATGCCTCATCTATGTTTTCACATTTTGCATAATGTCTTTGAAATTCTTCATAGCAGCCTATCATCTCTTCAAATCCCTTGCAATTCGCTATTGTGTGATAATAGGCTTCATTATAGTGCATTGCCTCTTCGTATCAGGTAAGTCATTATTTCATGCATCTTTTAGCTTTGTGCTATATGCTAATTCATTGATTTCATTTTAAAACTATGATTGATGACTTTGTACTATTGCAATTTTGAATGCCTTGTTCATGCATTTGCATGCATTCCACAGACTTTTAGGATATCACTCAATATGAAATTAAGTTAACCGCAGTTGATTCTCTATTAGAATGTATAATATAGCGCCTCTTTAAGATCTTGTGTTTGCATTATCTACCTATCAATATGATCTACAGATGTGCTCCTCTGATATTCTCCTCATAACTTATTCAATCTACATGTTATCTTTTGCGACCTTGGGTAATCTAGCAAATAATGCACTTTTTTGGATTGTCTGTTTACATCAGTTTTTGTGCTTTGCCAAGAATGGCTTGCATCTTCCTTAGACAATGTCTTAAAGTTTTGCTTATGGTATCTGGTTTTTTTATACACCTCTAGCCAATATTTATATTGATCCAATATATTTATCTATCTATCAAATCTTTTACGACTCCTAATCAACCCCTTATATCTGTTTCGTTTTTATTTTATTTAAAACAATATCATGGATTCATTAATTGATTTGAAGATATTTTCCTATCTCTTTTTTTAGAAGATTCTAATAAATGAAATTTGCAGATGCATTTCTTCTAAGACGATTCTTAAAGGCATTTAAATAGATTTATTTTAAATAGGATTTCTTTTCTAAAAAAAATCCATTTCGAATTATTGTTATGGAGGCCACGCCTCCAACCTGTTAGTGGTTAATTCCAACTAACATAACTATTAGTGATCTTCATTTTAGTTCAGATCACCACACGTAGATTGTGGATCACTGCTCTGTTAAGATCCATTTCTTTCTACCTAAATTAAGGTTGTTAATTCAGTCTTCACCATAATTTCTTCTCCTATGGTGGATATATATCTGTAAATCTATGCATTTGGTAATATGAAACAATGAAGAACTCAGTTAATGCATTTTCCTTTTTT
This sequence comes from Cunninghamia lanceolata, assembly GCA_027924645.1. Lineage (NCBI taxonomy): Eukaryota > Viridiplantae > Streptophyta > Pinopsida > Cupressales > Cupressaceae > Cunninghamia > Cunninghamia lanceolata. The sequence continues at coordinate 256,666 of BSBN01000441.1, read as the reverse complement.
CTGTGCTTGATTTTCATCTCTATAGATCTAGAAAAATCTACATGCTATCAGAGCGGGAGGAGATGAAATCAAGTCTGGGTATCATTCTGTTCGGTGGAGAAGACCACAAATTGCTCTTTCTTGGCTATGCAATGTTGTTTCAAAGGCGGTAAGAACACATTTGCCCTGTATTCAAATGTAGCAGTAGGAGGAGGTTGAGTCGTTATTTGGAGGCATTGTTGGGGTGGATATAGACCGGCATGCTCAGGTAGAGGGATGGCCTCCAGCCTTCCCATTCTCAGCAGCAAGGGCAACGTCCTACAGGCTGACGACACAGTCAAGGAAGACCCACCCTACGCTCAACTATCCAACTCGCCAACCAAATCAGCCTTTCACCAGCACATTGGCATCTTCTCACACTCTCCCTTTGAAATCTTCAACCATAACAATTTGATTTCTTGGCAACATGTAGATTTTTTTCATGCAGGAGTGATTGTCTGTAATATGCATGATTGTCTCATTTATGACGCTTCTTGAGTGAACTACGCACTTGGCATTTGAGTTTGTGTTCAAATTAGAAGTCATGGTTTTGTTTACTGTTCATTCTCATCAGTAGCTAAAACTATAACACTTTATGTGAGCAGCTATAGTTCATTGAGGAGTTATTGGGTTTTATCGGAATCAAATTTTGATTCTACTTCTTTTGATGACTCACGGTTTGTTTCAACAGTTGTTACATTTTCTTGTTGTATGCAAATAGGAGTCTCATTAACCAATCTCTTTCTTATTTGTAACATAAGCACAATGCCAATTGTAACATCATAATAGTAACATTTAATGTTACATATATGATTACAGCCTTGATGTTGCAAATGATTGTAATAGTGACATTTAATGCACTATCATTATAAAGTACCACAATTCAAGGGGAGAACAAAATATTGAGTCATAGGGGGGTATCTAGAGCCGTGTCTTGTGTGCACTTCCATTTCTCCCTCAATATTTTTTTCCACATCTTAAAATAAATCCACAAACAATCTAAGCATGGAGCCAAATCATCCTATCAAACCTCTAACACCCTTTAACTATCATGATTGGAAAATCAGTATTCAACTTATGCTAAAGGATAAAGGGTTATATAGAGTGACTATGGGTGCAAAAAAAGAGCCAAATGCTATCAAAGATAAAGAAAAATGGTTCAATAAGTGTGATCAGGCCTTCGGGTGCTTATGTCTAAATCTAGCTTATGAACTTTTATTCCATGTTGAAACCTTGAAAACACCCAATGAGGTATGGTAAACCTTAGAAAAACTCTTTAGGAAGGTTGATGAATTAAAAAGTCATGAGTTAGAAAATGAGCTCCTTAGTTTGAGCCCTAGAGATTTTGATACCTTAGAAGATTATTTCACAAAGTTCAGATCATTGAAATTACAGTTAAAAGAATGTGGGATAGATAAAAAAGAAGATCAACTCATTCTTTCTATTCTTTCCAAATAGGTCCTGAATATTCTATCTTTGTATCTTCTTTTTATACCACCAAAAGGGATTTTGGTGCTTCATGGAAAATGCCTACTTTGGATGAATTCATTATTGACTTCACAAGGGAACATAATAAATTGATACAAATGGGTGCCATGAAGAATACAAACCACATGCTCTTCTTGTTGGAAATTTGAAAAATAACAAAGGAGAAAAACAAAACGACAAAGAAATCAAGAAAGATAAGAAAGTTAAGTCTTAAAAATCGAACACTCAAATATTTTTAGATCAAGGCAAAGAAAAAGCTAAGTGTACATATTGCAATAAAATTGGGCACACTGAGCAAAAATGTTTGAAGAAGAAGATCAATCATCTGACCAATCTTCTTGAAAAGCATAATGTAAAGGATCTTGAATCTAATCAAGAGTCGTCATCAACACCAAATATAGCACCAGAAACATTTAGGGGTCATGGTCTTTGATGAAGGGGGTAAATCACAAAAACACACAACAACAGAAATTGAATACAAAAAATAGAATTTTCTTTTATTGATTTGGAAAACTCATTACATTGTAGAAGCTCAATTACAATCAGAGGATGAATCCCCTACTGGCTGCAACACATTACAGCTTTCCCAACCTCCAGACTCTAGAACCTTCAGCCTTCTGTAACCCCAAATCAGCTAGGGTTTCTATTTTCCCACCTATTCTTGACTCTACACTTGCCCCCTTAACTCTACTACTGCCCAGGGTTCCCAAAATAGTCATAAATAGCACTTTTTGGTAGCCTCCAACTAAATTTCGAAATTTGCAACTCCCTCTGAAAGTAGGTCAACTTCTGGGAAGCATAACTTTTGATCCGAGTTTCTGATTGACGAACCGTTTTAAGCGCTAGAAAGCTCGCGATGTGAACTATCACGCCAAAAATCTGTAAACAGATTCCGTCAACTTTTTGGGATGTTATGGCATGTTTTAGTGCCTCATATCTCGTTTTAGAAATTTTTCAAGGTCTTTTCAGAAAATAAAAACTTTAATATCTTTCAGCTTACAAATGATCTTTGCCTGATTCCTTTGCCAAAGGTCTTATATTTTCGTTATGTAACTTTTTGGAAGTTTGCACTTCATTCCGTGCCCAAATGCAAACTTTCCTAAAATGGCAGGTATACTTTCCAAAACAGGCAGGTCGCTATTTTTAACAGTTTTGGAAAAACTAAAAGTCCTACATCATTATTCTGGATATTATGGAACTAGAAACACTAATTATGGAAAGAAATGAAAACAACTACAATGATTTTGAATTAACTTCTTTTTGGGTGATGCAAGATTGCCCTTACACCACTGGATGCTCTTGCATCACTCTTTTTGCATCTGCAGTCTCTAAATCTAGAACATGGATTCCTGATTCTGGAACCTGACATCACTGCCATCATCTCCTGTTGTTACATCAGAGTTTAGAGTTTCTTCACAGAAGGCTTCTAGAGATTCTTCATGGTAGGATTATCACCTTTAGGTATTTTGTATAGTGTCTAGTACACTTTCTTATTTTTCTCTTTTGGGGGGTAGTTTTTCTTTCCATTGGGTTTTCAACCTTTCTCCACTTATGAGAGTTTTATTTGTACATGGGTACCTAAAATGGCTTTTATACCAGGACCCATCTTTGTTGGCTATATTGGATTTTGTCTCCTTAGTTGGATATTGAGGGGGGGTTTTTGTTCCCATTGGGTTTGCCCTCTTTCCTCATTCTTTTCATTAGGCTTTTCTTTTCTCCTTAGTTAGAATTAAGGGGGGGTGTTAGTGGTTAATTCCAACTAACATAACTATTAGTGATCTTCATTTCAGTTCAGATCACCACACGTAGATTGTGGATCACTGCTCTGTTAAGATTCATTTCCCTCTGCCTAAATTAAGGTTGTTAATTCAGTCTTCACCGTAATTTCTTCTCTTACGATGGATATATATCTGTGAATCTATGCATTTGGTAATATGAAACAATGAAGAACTCAGTTAATGCATTTTTCTTTTTTCTGTGCTTGATTTTCATCTCTGTAGATCTGGAAAAATCTACACAACCAATCGATTTCTTTTGTCTACATTATATTACTTTCATTAAATTTTAAAAATTTGATGCAAACAATTTTATTTTGTTTTAAAACAACTCTTTAAGTCTTCCCAATCGATCCATGTAATCTCCCATGTTCAAATCATAACTATCAATAGAATTTTATTAAGTATATTTCTTAATCGTTTGGCTTCCAATAGATCATTTCTATTCGATTCACCATGCCTTTCTACTAATCCTTCTTTTTCAATAAACCTATTCTATGTGCAGCAATAGGAAGGCAAAGAAATTTGATTTTATTGTTTTAATACCTCTCACTTTCATTTAGCTCCTTACCTCACCATTTTCTCTTTAGAACATTTATATTAGAGCTAAATTTTAAGAAGAGATATCCTTTATTTAGAAACTAAATCTTAACTTACGTGGGACCATCTTTATTTTAGAAAGTAATCTTTTAATTTCTTTAGAACGGTATCTTATCTTTATTTTAGAAATTAAATCTTTTAATTTCTTTAGAATGGTATTTTTTATTATTTGTTTTTTGAATGATTTTATAAGAAGAAAATATGAATTTAACTTATATAAAAAAATAATATTCATAAATTAATATGTATATAAGGAAATATGATTTTTTTAATAATTGTTAATGAAATTATTATTTGAATATGAATTTGGTAATATGAATTAATCTTTGTTTAGTTTTGATTAAGAAAAGAAAGATAAGTATTTTATCATGATGTTCGAATGGAATTCTCATGATTAATGATGATGGTTAGCTTTTGATATTAAATTACTCTCTTTTCCAGATAAGATTTTATTACACAGAGTACTAAACTTAGAGAACCATGATAACATCTATGTTGATGACCTAGTTATTAGTCAACTTGGGTTAAGAAAATCCATTCAGATCAACTTGTGCTAGGTAACCTTCTCTGCCTAATGATTGATTCAGCTAGGTGAGCCTTGAATCTTGGTAAGAAGCTAGTCTTGAATTATTATTATACTCATATGATTAAATTGTGCTTTGTCAACCTATTAGTTGAAAGTCAAGTTACCTTGAACTACAAAGCCTCTGTGCTGCGTGTACGTAGGCAAGGCCATAATTGATGAGCCCCCGAGGCATTAGGTCAACCCCTTAGGGCCTGTCTGCATTGTATTTTGTGCATTCATACCCATGATGTTTTAATGATCATGTGAGATTAACACTTATATCTAGTTGTGCAGGTTTACGAGGTTCCCTACAGGATACTAGTACTAAGACAGTTGGGAATGGAAGCTTACTATGATAATTGTTAATCACTTCATATGGAATGACTTTATATTGTTGTCTTTATGTTCCTAATCCAAAGATGTATAGTGTAGTTGATGTTACAAGAATGGGCCTAACCGGTGTTGTCATTGATGTCAACATACTCCTGTTGCATTGATGATAAGGATTGGATGAGTTGTATACTAGTACTAAGACAGTTGGGAATGGAAGCTTACTGTGATAATTGTTAATCACTTCATATGGAATGACTTTATATTGTTGTCTTTATGTTCCTAATCCAAAGATGTATAGCGTAGTTGATGTTACAAGAATGGGCCTAACTAGTGTTTTCATTGATGTCAACATACTCCTGTTGCATTGATGTTACAAGAATGGGCCTAACCGGTGTTGTCATTGATGTCAACATACTCCTGTTGCATTGATGAGGATATTGAGAAAATTAGTCCTATCAGGAACAAAGCAGAATAGTAAAGACAGTAAGGTAAAAATCCTAGCTAAGATGAAGATTAGAGGATGCGCATCAAAGGGTTTGTAGATATGTGTCTTAAGATGATCCAGTAAAGATTTGATAGGTCCACATGAAGATCTGAAGAAGTTATGGCCACTTGAGTAAAACTGGTTCTGGCAAATATTCAGAGGTGACAAAGTGACATAGATAGGTCCGGTGAGATCCAGAAATGCAATATCTTGTTCTGCAGATTTGGTGGAGTGTTTAGTAAGTCAATGTGAATTGACAACTCAATTGGTTTGTGGTCTGGAGGTCCGCAAACATCTATTCCAATATGACAGTGATGACAGACTATGTTCTTGAGGTTCCAGATGAAGAAGAGAAAGATTTCAATAAGCAGATGTAGTGTGGATGTTCTTGGTGATTTAGGCAAGCTTGTGGAGGTCTTTGGATTGTGTCTAGTTTGTGTTGGTGGTCCGCATTGAAGATTGAGCTCGTAATTAAAGAATTACTTCCGGAGGATAATGTTCTTCCTAAGTCTAGCCAACTAGATGAGTTACACATCTTGCAAATGATCTTGAAGATGTTCTATGAAGCATGGCATGTTCCTCAAAGAAGATTGAAGTCTCAGATCTGTGTAACCGACAATGTGTTGATCCGCATAAAGTCTATTTGTAATTAGTCATGTTGTATTTATGTATTTGCTCTATAATGTATGCCGACTTGGATGATTATACCAAAGTCAAATGTCTTGTATAAATAAGAAGTTGTGAAGTCATTTCAAATGCATCTTGGTGGAGATGAGAGTGTTGATAACTGAGAGGGGGGGGGTGAATCAGTTATCCTAATTATTTGCCTTATTAAACTTTCCTTTTGTTTGAAGCAGCATAAAATCAAACACAAAACATAAACCATGAAATAAGAAACACATGACACAGTATTTTTGACGTGGAAACCCTGTTAAGGGAGAAAACCACGGGGTGATTAACCCAAGAATTATTCTCTGTTAGAAGAATAGGAAATTACAAAAATGGCACTTGCCAATTAGGGCTCACTGCCCGAGCACACTGCTCACAAGAGGCTCACTGCCTACAAGAAGACACACTGTCTTACAAAGTGATTAGAATCACAGTCTTGAACTGATTGGAAGCATCTGCATATGCTGGAGTTCAGTTCCGGTTAGGTTCAGTATACTGATCTGCTGCACTTCATCTTTCCTCTGTTCTTTAGTCTGCTGTCCTTTCACATACCGGATCTTTCTTGTTACTTCTGCTCTACTCTGGACTTGTTCGCATATCCTCACATTCATTCTCACACTTTACCACTAAATCCATCCTCTATATATATCCGCACAAGTAATTTCATCATCTTTCTAGTCGGCATCCGGAACAGTCTAGTTTCTTACAAACTTAGTTCTGTCGGCTGAATCCTTGCTCACCAAGCAATGCGGATCAAGCATATACTTGTAGATATCATCAATTATGTCGGCCAAACATGATTCATGCCTCCGCAACCTTTATCATCATCTGTAACACATCCGGAAAGTAGTTTGATACTCAGTCAGTCAGTTCTTCCTCTGTTTTCACTGTCTCTCAGGAATCCGGTACTCAACTATTCATATCTTTTTCCTTGTCCATCTCCGGAGGCTAAATCCTTGGAATATACTACTCAAGATAGTCCTCTTGACTTCCCCAGATCCGCACTGCACCAAGACACTTCCTCTGAGAGATCCGGACCAATCTGTCGGACCTTGCCACATGCTCTGTTCTTGTTCACCGGACCACCACAATCTTCAATCTGACTTCCGGTAGAGACATATCATGACTTGCGGATATGTGGGATGACCTTTGTTGCCATCAATGACAACAACCATGAATCCATATAGTGTCTCTTGCCAACAATCTCCCCCTTTGGCATTGATGGCAACACTTAGTGAAAAATGACTAAGTGTTTACACTATGCTCCCCTTTTGCTGATGCTCTGTCTTTATATACAATTTCCGGAACTCCCCCTGAGTTGGATTCCTCATTTTTCACTGCTCCTCACTCCCCCTTTGACATCAATGGCAAAGGGTAGGGTCCGCACACCAAAATTTTCAAAAATTTCCTATATATAGCCGCATATTTACATACTCACATATACTGCAGAATGTCTGCAAAGGATGTCTGCAGTTGAACCATTTCAGTAGCCCAACTTAGCTTCATTCTGTCCAAGATTGAAATGTGACCACTCAACAAAAATGCAAAAGCTTCTGCCCGCCTGAGATCTGTCGGATCTTTTGTATGGGCGGTGGTCTGGGCATCACTGATGGCCTCATGCATCGTTTCCAACTTAGGGACTATAATCCTTCTAAGTTCTCCCATCCGGTTGGTAATGTTCTTCCTCTCCTTCTCAAGATTCTTTATTTCATTCAAGACTGCAATAGTCTGACATTCTTGATTTATTATAGAGGAAGAGAGAGGATCAAAACTTTGAGATAAGCTTTGAAGCTTGTCCTGTTCCTCTTTTATTTTCTTGTCAATTGCTGCTGTTGCCTTTGACCAAGATATACAAAATTTGTAGATGTCACCGCCATCCTTAAGAGCATTTTCTAAGCTCTTTATTCCAATGCTTACAATCTTCCTATCCTTAGAGATTAAATCTAATATTTCAGAAAATCTCTTATCCAAAAATTCCTTCCGGACCTTGTCTTCAGCTGATTTTTCTAGAGAATTAAAATGTGTATCAATACTGCTGACTAAGGTTTTTAGATTACCGGAAGTGGAGGCTGTCGGATCTATTTGGATTGATGGCATGATCTTTACAAGTACTCCGGAAGCAGCCTCTATCAACTCACAGTCTTCCATATGAGACTTCAGGAGCTTTTCATTTGCCTTGGCATTTGCAAATGAAGCTATCTTCATTGTTTGTACCGGAGAGAGGGAGTCAAAATCAAATGGACCTTTTAGAAGCTCCGGTTCATCAATCTCTAGAGTTTCTTTGCTCAAAAATTGTTGAACAGTTTGTGCAGTGTCTCTTGCCGGAGACAGATGTTTCTTTTCTTCTGCAGTCTTAGAACTGTCAACCTCTTTGTCTGTCACCACTGCTTCCTTCTCCTGCAATTGCTCTTCTTCTTTGGATCCGGAGACTGTAGGGGACACCGGAGGAGAGATGCTTGCTTGTTCATGGGCCACTTCTTCTGGAGCAGAGGGTCCCAAGTCCTCACTTGTCTGTTCAGGGCTCACTTCTTCCGGAACAGAAGATTCCAAATCAGCAGCTGTTTCTGCACCTAAGTCCTCTACAACAGGAAGATTGAACCTTTTGAAGGCCTTCCGGAGGATCTCTTCTGTCTCTTGTGCCACTTTGTCAGTCTCACCAAGCATGAGCTGATTCATCCTGGCTTTACTTCTGAACTCATCTCTGCAGTCCTTGAAGATCATGTTCATTGTCTTGGGATCAATTTGAGGATATAGCTGAATAGCTATCTGCTCCCGGATCTCAAGATCTTTGGCATGCGCATTATTCTTTCTTACTTCCATTTCCTTCTCTAGGCTTTTAGGAATGAGAGATATGATCTCAATGAAAGCCTTATTGTATGTGTTCAGATATTTAACTGTAGCTTCCTGCAGAGTCTTTTGGTCTGCCTCACTGAAGTCATCATAGGATTCAGTCATTGGTTGAAGGTTTCCATCCACCGTGACCGACTTGATTATGCTCTCTAGTGACAGAGTGGGCTTTTCAACAGTTACCTCTGCCATTTCCTCCTTGTCTTGGCCTGTGGAGGGCTTACCGGATCCTTTCTTTTTCTGTTTCTTTACTTCTCTTACTCCTTCATCTGATTCTGTCTCCTCTTCATCCTTTTGGCTTTCATAAGCCCTTGATGCTTTTGTCTTGGATCTTTTACCGGATGCCTGGACTTCCGGTTTTGAGCTTTTGGTTGTGGAAGGAGCAGATCTCTTTGTTGATCTGGTCCGGGTAGGAGCTCCAACCGGAGCACTTTCTTTGCTTTTCTCTTCTTCCTCAGCCTTTCTCCTCTTTTCCCGGCTGGCATCAAGTGCCTCTTTTGAGATGCCTAGGCCTTGAGCAATGTGCTCTACTTCTTTTCTCACTTTTCTCTTAATCTCAGGTTCCCTGAGTTCTACATGTAGTTTCACGCTCAGCTCCTCAAAGGTTCCAAACCTTTCTGCCTTAGGATCTTTGGGCTGACTTAGCATGTGTTGAACATGCAGCTCTACTATCTGTTCATCAACTTCATACCCCATGGGCATGATCCAGACAGTCCTTGGCTCCACTGCCTCCATTAGGCACTGATCAGTGTCAACCATAAAACATACTGAGTCCTTGTATTTCTCAATGAGTGACTGGGGAATTCTCTCTCTTGCTTGCATCATGCTCTGAAAGTTTTTGAAGTATCCCCATAGAGCTGTATTTCTCGCTTTTGCATCCCCAAGTCCATGCAAATAGTCTCTTATCTGGACTGCAACAGGTTTGTCATTCTGCCATACCCATCCACTTGTTCCGGGTAGCTCATTCATGAAGTAAAAGAATAGACATATAATGAGAGTACCATACTTAAAGGAGTTCTTCTTGTCTTTCTTGATTTTCTGTACATTTTCCATCAATTGGCTCAGTAGTAGTTCACAAAGATCATAATCTGCATTCTTTCTTAGCATTTCATATGCTGTGTATATTGCAGTTCCGGATACAGAATTCTCCCTGCTGGAGTGATAGATCTTGTATCCTATTATCATTGATGCATATTTGATATCCGGATCCGAAATATCTTCAATGGTCATTGCTCTCTTATCATATTTTGATCCGGTGGCTTCAGTTACAACGTTGTTCTTGACAGATTTGAGGATAGGTACCCCCCCGGAAGAGTATAGACCAGTTACTGCTCTAATTGCTTCTTTTGTGATCTTGCAGGGTCTATCTAGCCAAAGGAAGTTGTCATGCATCCTGCTCAGTACATACCGGACCCATTCATCTTCTTCAAAGCTAGGGAAATGAATGAATTGCTCAAATTGTTTCTTCTGGATACCCTTATACTCTGGTTTGAGCTCAAAAGCATTGTCTATCAGTTGCTTGTGATAGAGGTCTCTTAATTTGAATTCCCCAAATTCCTCAATGTTTGCGTGTATGTAAACCCTAATATCTTCAGTATGTAAGACTCCGTGGGGAACACTAGAGAAGGCTCCTAGTGGATCTACCTCCAATGATTTGTAGGGATGTTTCTTGAATGAGGGGCGAGGTCTATCAGAGATCTTAACTATGTTTGGAGTAGCCATTCTTCAAAGATTTGCAGTGAGGCAGTGAAAAACGAAGAATACCTTATGCGCCTTCGGTTTGCACGGAGTGGTTGGATTGATTTCTTTATGCAATAGCTTCGGCAGGAGATCCTTGGTGTGCTTGATGAACCTTGTTGCAGAGCTCCACTATTCGCTTCTTCTCAAGTGTAGAATGAGCAGATAACTTTTGAGAAATCCCTTATATTGCTCCGCAAACCCTAATATCTGTCTGCAATAAATGCTTCACCTGCATTATTCCGGTTTACCATGTCTGGACAGCTTGGAGTATCCCGGATTAGTCCTGATCACTGAATATCATCCGGATCTTTAAATCATGAATAAATCTAGGTAACATATTACAAGAACATCCCAAACACTCTGTCCAATCCGCAAGACAAGATCGTGCACTTCCGGATCTCTCCGGACCTTTTTGTAATCCTTTATCATACCGGAGCACCTTCCTGAACAGGTCTAACTTAGTCGAACACAGCTTCTTCATAACTCCATGCGGACCTCTGAAAACTTGAATGAAGCATCTCAGGACTTATATCTACAAACCCTTTAATCCGCATCTTGTGCCACATCCGGCACAACTTGTTTGGCTGGGGGAACAGAATCTTCTTTGAGTCTCCCCCTGAGCCTGAGCTCACTTTTTAATTTCCGGAAGAAATATCAGCACCAGAATCTGGTGCGGATCCAACCTCTACATTCTCTGAGCTTTTCTTCACCCAAATCTTGCTCATCTGATTCCTAACTTCATCCGCATTCATCTTTTGTTTACCCTTGTCTTGATTCTGATTATACACCGGACCTCTTTTGTCCTGATTCTTGTTTCTGCAGACTTTAGCATTATGACCGGACCTATTGCAGATTTGACAAATAACATTTCTTTGCATATTTAACTGATATCCCCTTGATCTGCATTGATTAGCCATATGACCTACTCTATTGCATGTAAAGCATCTACCTTTGAATGATTTGTTTATTTGCATAATTCTGCATTCATGGGATTTGTGTCCATACCTTTTGCAGTTGAAGCACTGTCCGGAGAAGGATGAATTAATCTGATTCATTCTCATTCTGCACTGATTAGCTTTGTGACCAAAATGGTTGCAGCTGTGGCAGTATCCATTGAAGGATGGATATTTTTGAGCATTTGGCTGTCTTACCGGAGGTCTTCTAGGCCTGCTCCTTGGATTTTCTGATCCAAGATTCTTCTGACCGGATCCGGAGCTTTCTCCTTTCTCATATCCCAAGCCATATTTGTCATCTGTCCTCTTTTGACTTCCAAGAAGAACTTCAAGTTGAGCAGAACTTATCTTGAATTTCTCTTTATATTCATTTGCTGTTTGAAGGTCTCTTTTGAGAGAGGCAATTTGATCCTCAAGTTTTCCTTCATTATCTTTGGAATCTTCAAGATCAGATTCAAGGTGTCTGATAATCCTGTCCATCTGGTGGCATTCTTCTGATTTTTCCTTGAGAGATTGTTTTAGATTGTCTTCAGCCTTTCTTTTTTCTTCAATCTCTTGAGTGAACTTTATAGTTCCTGATTCCATTTCATGTCTTAACATAATGACTTCTTTTGATAACTTTTCACATAACTTGGTTTGCTCAGTCAATTCTTCATTTGTATTGCTTTCTTCACTTTGTCTTGCCAACTGTTGGAGCAGCTCCTTTCTCTTTTTCATAGAGAGACTTAATTTGTCTTTTAATTCCCTCATGAATTCATCAGCCTGTTTGAGTCTTTCTCTTAATTCACTGACTTCAGAATTTGACTGTTCAAGATCCTCAAGGGCAGTCTTGAGTTGCTCCTTTAAACCATATGCATCCATTTGAAATCCCAGATCTTCCTCAAGCTGTTAGGCTCTATTAGGAGGAACTTGGCTCTGATACCAATTGTTGATAACTGAGAGGGGGGGGGTGAATCAGTTATCCTAATTATTTGCCTTATTAAACTTTCCTTTTGTTTGAAGCAGCATAAAATCAAACACAAAACATAAACCATGAAATAAGAAACACATGACACAGTATTTTTGACGTGGAAACCCTGTTAAGGGAGAAAACCACGGGGTGATTAACCCAAGAATTATTCTCTGTTAGAAGAATAGGAAATTACAAAAATGGCACTTGCCAATTAGGGCTCACTGCCCGAGCACACTGCTCACAAGAGGCTCACTGCCTACAAGAAGACACACTGTCTTACAAAGTGATTAGAATCACAGTCTTGAACTGATTGGAAGCATCTGCATATGCTGGAGTTCAGTTCCGGTTAGGTTCAGTATACTGATCTGCTGCACTTCATCTTTCCTCTGTTCTTTAGTCTGCTGTCCTTTCACATACCGGATCTTTCTTGTTACTTCTGCTCTACTCTGGACTTGTTCGCATATCCTCACATTCATTCTCACACTTTACCACTAAATCCATCCTCTATATATATCCGCACAAGTAATTTCATCATCTTTCTAGTCGGCATCCGGAACAGTCTAGTTTCTTACAAACTTAGTTCTGTCGGCTGAATCCTTGCTCACCAAGCAATGCGGATCAAGCATATACTTGTAGATATCATCAATTATGTCGGCCAAACATGATTCATGCCTCCGCAACCTTTATCATCATCTGTAACACATCCGGAAAGTAGTTTGATACTCAGTCAGTCAGTTCTTCCTCTGTTTTCACTGTCTCTCAGGAATCCGGTACTCAACTATTCATATCTTTTTCCTTGTCCATCTCCGGAGGCTAAATCCTTGGAATATACTACTCAAGATAGTCCTCTTGACTTCCCCAGATCCGCACTGCACCAAGACACTTCCTCTGAGAGATCCGGACCAATCTGTCGGACCTTGCCACATGCTCTGTTCTTGTTCACCGGACCACCACAATCTTCAATCTGACTTCCGGTAGAGACATATCATGACTTGCGGATATGTGGGATGACCTTTGTTGCCATCAATGACAACAACCATGAATCCATATAGTGTCTCTTGCCAACAGAGAGTGTGGTAGAGAGCAAAGAAGCGAAAGGTAGAGCAAAAGTATTGGGCTTAAATGGAACTAACTCAAGCATGGTGAAGATGCTATTCTTCAATTCAAGTATGTAATATTTATCATTCTGTAGATAGTGTGTCTCCTGTAGGTAGTGGGCCTCTTGTGAGAAGTGTGCTCAGGTAGTGAGCCCTAATTGGCATGTGCCATTTTGTTCTTATTCTTTTAATAGAGAATACAATCTTGGGTTAGTCACCCTGTGGCTTTTCCCTTAATCAAGTTTTCCACGTTAAAATCTTAGTGTCATATGTGTTAATGTGTTTCTGCTCTTGAATTGTTGCATTATGTTTCCATGATTGATTTATTATTATGTTGTTGAATTACAAAGAGGATTTAAGTGATTAATAGGAAGGAAGTTTTGAGACAACTGATTCACCCCCCCTCTTAGTTGTCTATCTTAAATCGAACAATTGGTATCAGAGCTAAGTTCCTCTAAAAGAGCTTAACCACTTGAGGAGATCTAGGATGCCATCCTACAAGAAAGATAGTCTGAGGTTTGGTGGAACCAATTTTACTCTTTGGAAAAGTCATATGGAATGTCACTTGCAATGTATGGGAATGCAATATTGGATCATGGCTTCAAAGAAGTATGTTCCTCCACAGAATGGTCCAAGTACCATAGATGAAATTAGAGATGCTGAAAACAATCTTCTAACTAAAGAAGCTCTACCAAGTGCCTTATCTAATTCAGAGCTGACAAATGTTATCGATCTAAAAATTGCATATGAGATTTGGCAAAAACTGGAACTTCTGCATGAAGGAGACAAGTATGTTAAATGTGCCAAGCTATAGAGTCTGAAAGGAAATTTTGAAAACTTGAAGATGAGAGAAGATGAAAATATCACTACATTTATGCCAAGAGTAAATGAGCTTGTTTGTGGCATTAGATGTGCTGGTGGAATCTTGGATGAAGATGAGATTGTTGCCAAAGTTCTCAGATCCCTTCCTAATTCTTACAAGTACAAGGTTGCTGCTATTGAAGAATTTAGATCTTTTTCAAATATCACAAGAGATCACTTGGTTGGTAAATTAGTTGCATTTGAATTGGCCGAGTTTGGAGATGCACCCCCCAAGATTGAATCTTCTTTCAAAGCTAGTGCCTCTATAAAAGGAAAACAAAAGTTTGATCTGGGAGAGAACTCTTCAAAGAAACTATCATGGTATGAAAAAGTAAGAAAAAATCTAGAAGAAGATGAAGTAGAAGTTCCTCAACTTGAAGCCCTTATTGCAAAAAGACTGCCAAGAGGATCTGGTAAGTATGAAGAAAAATTGCCCTTCAAATGTTTCAACTGCAATAAGATTGGTCATTTTGCCTCAAGGTGTCTAGAAAGATTTTCAAGAGAAAACCCAAATAGATCAAGATTTCAAAAGAAATGTTACTATGTTCATGAATATGATGATGATGAAGGAGTAATAGATGATGAATCAGAGACAGGAAACAAATCCAGAAGTGACTGGGTGTTTATTTCCATCAAGGAAGAAGATCTAATGCCCTCTGAATCTGTCAATCATAAAATGGTAGAAAGAACTCTGGCTGCCCAAGTTGAAGAAAAGGATGATTGGGTCATTGACAGTGGATGCTCCCACTATATGACAGGTGGCAAAAATAAGTTCATAGATTTAGAAAGATATGAAGGAGGAGTGGTAAAATTTGGTGATAATTCTGCTAGCAGAATCAGAGGTAGAGGAACCATTTCTTTTGATGGAAAGAACAAAACTAGTAATGTACTGTATGTTGAAGGTTTGAAGCACAATCTTCTCAGTGTTGGATAGTTGGTGGACAAAGGCTATGATCTCCGATTCAAAAATGGAAAATGTAAGATCTTTGAAAGTTCTGGAATAGAGATTGCATCCGGTACTCAAACAAAAGGTAATATCTTCCACTTGGTTGGTACTGGTAAAAGTTGTTTATTTGTTCAAATTGATCAGAGTTGGTTGTGGTATAGGAGAATGTGTCATGTGAATTTTGATAATATCATCAAGATAAGCAACACTCAGGCTATAAGAGATCTTCCAAGACTGGTGAAACCTACTAATAGTTTGTGCAAAGAATGTTAGTTGGGTAAGCAAAGCAAAGTCACATTCAAAACTAAGGAACAATCTTCTACCGAATTATTGGACTTAATTCATACTGATCTATGTGGTCTGGCAAGAATCAGGAGTGTGCAAGTTGATAGATACTTCATGTTATTAATTAATGACCACTCCTGGATGATGTGGGTGACTTTTCTGAAAGAGAAATATGAGGCTCTTGAGAAATTCAAAATATTCAAGGCTATGGTAGAGAATGAAACTGGATTAAACATAAAATGTCTTAGGTTGGATAGAGGTGGGGAATTCACATCTGGGGAGTTCATAGAATTCTGTGAGAAACATGGGATAAAAAGACAGTTGTCTGCTCCAAGGACTCCACAGCAAAATGGAGTAGAGGAGAGAAAGAACCAGACTGTCCAGGAAGTATCTAGAACCATGATGATGGAAGAAAATCTTCCTCAGATCTACTGGAGAGAAGTTGTAAGCATTGCTATCTATACTCTTAATCGAGTACAAATCAGAAGCAATACTGGTAAGACTCCTTATGAACTCTGGTTTGGTATCACTCCCACTATGAAGTATTTCAGAGTCTTTGGTAGCAAATGTTACATTAAAAGAGATGAAGATCTAGGAAAATTTGATGCTAGAAGTGATGAAGGAATATTCCTGGTTATTCTACTCAAAGCAAAGCATACCGGTGTTATAACAAAAGATTGAGAAAGATTATAGAAAGTACAAATGTGAAGGTTGATGAAGGTATTGAAAAAACCTCAAGGTTTTATGAAGATGATCAGAATGATGTTCTGGTCCAAGAAGTCCAAGCCCCTTCTAAAATTTAGATCCAGACTAATTCAGAGAATCAGGAAGAAGAGATAAGTTTGAATGAACCTGTTCAAGAAATAGAAGTGCAAGGAAGTCCCAAAATTCCCAGGTACGTAAAACTGAATCACTCTGAAGATCATATCATAGGTGATAAAAGCAAAGGTGTTCAAACAAGAAGAAAGATTGCTCAAGACTCAGAAGAGTATTGTCTAATTTCAAAGATTGAACCAAAGACAGTGAATGAAGCATGCAATGATGAAAGCTAGACTAAAGTGATGAAGGAAGAGCTGATGCAAATTGAGAAAAATTACACTTGGGATCTTGTTCCTAGACCTAGAAACAAGAATGTGATTGGAACCAAATGGGTCTTCTGGAATAAACTGAATGAAGATGGTGAAGTAGTCAGAAACAAAGCTAGATTGGTCTGCAAGGGTTACTCTCAAGTAGAAGGAGTTGATTTTGAAGAAACTTTTGCTCCAGTGGCAATGATTGAAGCAATCAAATTATTTCTTTCTTTTGTTGCCTTCAAGGACTTCAAAGCATATCATATGGATATCAAGTTTGCCTTCCTGAATGTTGACTTGGAAGAAGAAGTATACATTGAGCAACTAGATGGATTTCAATTGTTTGATCATGGTGATATGGTCTGCAAGTTGAAGAAAGCACTGTATGGTCTCAAACAAGCCCCAAGAGCCTGGTATGAAAGATTGGATAAGCATCTTTTGAAGATTGGTTTCAACAAAGGTACTACTGATAGTAACTTATACTTCAAAATTGATCATGAAAATATCCTAATTGTTGAAGTGTTTGTTAATAATATCATTTTTGGAGGAAGAGATAGTACGTGCAAAACTTTTGCAAATCAAATGAAAAGTGAATTTGAGATGTCCATGTTTGGGGAAATAAATTTCTTCTTGGGTCTACAAATCATTCAAACAAAGAAAGGAATCTTCATTTCACAAACCAAATATGTGAAAGAATTGTTGAAGAAATTTGGGATGGAAGACTCAAAACCAATGAGTACTCCCATGGCAACCGGATGTAAATTAAGCAAAGATGATGACTCTCCTAAGACTGATCAGAAAAAGTACAGGTCAATGATTGCAGGATTATTGTATCTCACTCAAACTAGACCTGATGTTATGAATATTGTTGGTCTTGTTGCTAGATTCCAAGCTGATCCTAGAGAATCTCATGTCATGGCAATCAAGTGGATTCTTAGATATCTAAAAGGGACAGTTGAGTATGGTTTATGGTATCCTAAAGATCATGATTTCTCTCTTCATGCATATATTAATGCAGATTGGGTAGGAGATGTGGATGACCAGAAGAGTACCAGTGGTGGACCATTCTTTTTGGGAAAAATATTGGTTTCTTGGTTGAGCAAGAAACAAGAGGCAATATCTCTGTCCACTGCAAAAGCAGAATATATTGCAGTAGCAGGTAGTTGCACTCAAGTATTGTGGATGAAGCAAATGCTAAGAGACATCAGAGTGGAGTATGAGGAACCTATCACAATCTTCTGTGATAATTCAAGTGCAATAAATATATCAAAAAATCTGGTGTTGCATTCAAAGACAACATATATCCATCAAGTTTCATTTTATGAGAGAGTAAGTGAACAAGAATGAAGATAGATTGGAGTTTGTGCCCTCCAAAGATCAGATTGCAGATATTTTTACTAAACCTCTTCCTAAGGACTCTTCTGAGTATCTCAGGGAGAAGTTAGGGGTTATTACCCCTCCGGTTCTGAATTAAGGTGCACTGATGTGCATCAGTCTGGTGGATCTCACAATCATATCTTGTGGTCCAGATAGATGATGGGAAGCTGCTACTCAGGGGGAGCAGTTGGTATGATTCTGAGTGATGCAAGTATGTGCCCTTTGCCATTGATGTCAAAGGGGGAGAGAAGACATGTGAAAAACAAAAGTGGTTTCTGATCAAAGGGGGAGTAGTAAAGGAAGAGAAGACATGTGAATGGTTGTTGTTGATAGGGGGAGCTATGTCAATAAGGAGAATTTCTTGTCTTAATGGTTAAAATAGTTTTTCACATCATATGTTGCCATTAATGACAAAGGGGGAGATTGTTACAAGTATGGGCCTAATCAGTGTTGTCATTGATGCCAACATACTCCTGTTGCATTGATGATAAGGATTGGATGAGTTGTATGCTGAGGATATTGAGAAAATTAGTCCTATCAGGAATAGAGCATAATAGTAAAGACAATAAGGTAAAGATCCCAGCTAAGATGAAGATCAGAGGATACGCATCAAAGGGTTTGTAAATATGTGTCTTAATATCATCCAGTAAAGATTTGAGAGGTCCACATGAAGTCCTGAAGAAGTTATGGCCATTTGAGTAAAACTGATTCTGGCAGATATTCAGAGATGACAGAGTGACACAGATGGGTCCGATCAGATCCAGAAATGCAATATCTTGTTTTGCAGATTTGGTGGAGTGTTTAGGAAGTCAATGTGAATTGACAACTCAATTGTTTTGTGGTCTGGAGGTCCCCAAGCATCTATTCCAATATGACATTGGTAACAGATTGTGTTCTTGAGGTTCCGGATGAAGGAGAGAAAGATTTCAGTAAGCAAAAGTAGTGTGGATGTTCTTGGTGATTCAGGCAAGCTTGTGGAGGTATTTGGATTGTGTCCAGTTCATGTTGGTGGTCTGCATTGAAGATTGAACTCGTAATTGAAGAATTACTTCCAGATGATGATGTTCTTCCTAAGTCTAGCCGACCGGATGAGTTACACATCCTGCGAATGATCTTGAAGATGTTCTATGAAGCATGGTGTGTTCCTCAAAGAAGATTTAAGTCTCAGATCTGTGTAGCTAACAGTGTGTTGATCTGCATGAAGTCTTTTTGTAATTAGTCATGTTGTATTTATGTATTTGCTCTGTAATGTATGCCGACTTGGATGATTATCCCAAAGTCAAATGTCTTGTATAAATAAGAAGTTGTGAAGTCATTTCAAATGCATCTTGGTGGAGATGAGAGTGTGGTAGAGAGTAGAGAAGCAAAAGGCAAAGCAAAAGTATTGGGCTTAAATGGAACTGACTCAAGCATGGTGAAGATGCTATTCTTTAGTTCAAGTATGTAATATTTATCATTCTATAGATAGTGTGTCTCCTGTAGGCAGTGGGCCTCTTGTGAGAAGTGTGCTTGGGTAGTGAGCCCTAATTGGCATGTGCCATTTTGTTCTTCTAATTCTTTTAACAGAGAATACAATCTTGGGTTAGTCACCCCGTGGTTTTTCCCTTAACTGGGTTTTCTATGTTAAAATCTTGGTGTCATATGTGTTAATGTGTTTCTGCTATTGAATTGTTGCATTATGTTTCCATGATTGATTTATTATTATGTTGTTGAATTACAAAGAGGATTTAAGTGATTAATAGGAAGGAAGTTTTGAGACAACTGATTCACCCCCCCTCTCAGTTGTCTATCTTGAATCTAATAGTTGAAAGGTATATATATGTTGTAGCTAACTTATGCATGATGTTATAAGAGTAAGTTGTATTCTCTACTTCTTCAAGAAAGAACAAATGATTGAATTGTGTTATTTATAGTAAGAAATGTTTGATCCGTGTAATTTAATTTACGTAGGATCGCACTATAATGTTATCAGCTGTAAAAATTTATTCATCGTACATAAGATGATGTATGTCTCTTCAAAAATTTTGCACCTTAAATTTTACTGATGTTATTATTGAGTAAGCATTTGACTGTGATAAGAAAGATTCTTAGATCATGCTCAGGTTAAAAATAGCTTGGGCATGACAAACAACATGTGGGACCAATCAGAAGATAGGTACCCACCTATTTTGGTAGTGAAGTCCCTAGATAGGCATATGCCAAAGTATGCAAGGAGGTCTATGACTAAGATATCTTGTGAAACAAAGCAACCAGGGCATGCATGTAGAGTGAGTTTTTGATCTTTAATAATGCCTACTTCCTTAATACCAATGCCATCTAATTGCACTACCCCCTTATTCACATGCTCGTATTCTATGCCTAACTTATCCGTTATATTTTTAGGCATGACAGAGGTACTTGCCCCAAAATCTATCATGCAATTATGCAACAATTTATCACCAATAATTAAGGCTACATAAAATAGAGGGGACTTACTATTTTTTCTTATGCTTGTTCCCTCCTTTTCTAGTTGGCATAGGCTTACTGGAACGGAAGCCTTTTCTTTTATTGCCTCTATGGAAGGCTGGTTGAAGCTTGTCAAAGCTTCCTTCAACAAATCTCTTTGAGCTAGGATCAATAGAGTGTCCCACATAGTGACACTTATGTTGGTTTTCTTCTTTTGGTTGACTATGTTGAAAGGGATTTGACTACCCTTTTGTGATGTTTTTGTAGTAGTAGAGTCAATCCTTGCTTGTTGGTTGGCCTGGAGTTGTTGTGTTGGCGTTGAATTCACCTGTCTAGTAGAAAGATCCACCTGTGTTGAAGGTGTTCCTATGGCACTTTTCTTCACTACATTTATTGGAGGTATCTTTTGTCACAACTTTGGTTGTTCTTGTTAAAGGCATATGAGATGTAGAGCCATGGAGAATGGAGGCATGACTGGCTGTAGGGGTCATTGCATCCTCAGTCATCCTCCTCTTAACTCTGGTATTGAATGCAATTGGGTCTGTGCCCTGATTGACACCACATAAATCATCTTGTGTCCAATTCATCAAGGTAGAGTTATTTTGCATTTGTTCATGCCCTCCTACCATCTCTTGATTGGGATTGACTTATTGTTCTGAATTCATTGGTTGGCTTTGCACTATCAAAGCCTGACTAAATTGTCCACTTTGGCACAAATTTTGATCATGGGGTCGATTGCATGGATATCACCAATCTCTATCATGAGCCAAATTGTTATGTATGGGCACAAGAGGCCCGAATGTGCTAGTAGCATTAGGGTGTATAGCATTCAATGGTCTAATATAACTAGGTTGATTTGGCCTTTGCACATTACTTTGATATGGTGGCCTGCTTTGCTGATAATTTTAATTGAATGGTTGATATGACCTGTTGGGTTATGTCTTCTACCTTATTAGTGCCACCAATTCATTACTAAAACTTTGTACCAAATTCTTGAGCTCATGTAATTCATTTGAGGGTGTCATTGAAGAGGTTGTAGGAGTGACTGTGGTAGGAATTGGAGCCACATCAGGCTGAATAATAGGAGCCTCTAGAAATAAAGGCATTGGTGGCCTTGGAGCAATCTTCCTAGAATGAATTAGGTAGGTTTCTACTCTTATAGATATGTCGTATGCATCTAGTAGCATAGTCCTTCCCATAGATTGAATCATGACAGCAATGTCAGAATTTAAAGACCTCAAATAATAAATGAATGTAGTGTTTGGGGAGGGTTTCACCAATAATGGGATCCTGTCCCATATCTTTTGGAATCTGTAATTGAAATCCACCATGTATTTGTGGGGGGCTCTCTTGATTGTAACTAGTTGCCCCATCAGTGACAGGTGGTCACTCTTGTTTTCAAAGTGTTGGCACAGTTTAGTGCCCAATTCATCCCAATTGTGGATGGAATTGGCTAGGAGATCTCTATAATATTGAAGGGATTTCCATTTGAATGAAGATGCCAGCAGCCTCACAACCACATTGTCTGCAGTGACATTGTGGACAGATCAGATGCTGGCAATATCCTGAATGTGCTCAGCAGGGGTGGTGGAATTTTCACCAGTAAAATATCATATAGCCTTTAAGGATGAGGTAGAGATATTGTCATACTAGGCCAAGTCCAGAGGGTTACCCCCATTGAATGCTACAAAAGGAAGGTTCCTTGCCATATTATGGATATTTAAATTAATTTTGAGTATGCGCAGGGTCCTTCTTGAATACTAGAATCTAACTTGGAATCTAGCTGGAGGGGGGTAGACTAGGCTCTTGAAGGAGATGGAACTGCACTCCTGTTTTCCCTCATAGGGGACCTTGACAATCTACTTCTTGATTCAGTAAATGATAGCTCAATGAATTGAGAATTACCTCTAGAAGAAGACCAGGTCTGTGCTCTAGGCATGAAATGTCAAGTTGAATATGAACACTGGACCAACAGATTCACTAGGTGCTTGTTGAATGCTTCCACAACAGAAAATAAACTAAGAATTACACCAAAATTTCCCAGTCCAACTCTTACTAAGAGCAGAGAGTCCCACCAAGCATGCCAAAAACTATTGTCACATGAAATTGAACCCTACTTGGAGGTTGTCCAAGCATTCCAATGACACAATGGGACTGATCTCAATGTGTGGGATCTTGCATATGAGATCAGACCTCTAAAGAAGGTTGGTTCCTATTTTTTGAGCTTAAGGCTTAGAGAATTGAACTAAATCTAGTGCTAACACTTGCAGGAAAAAGGGGGAAGGAGAACTACTTGGAGGTGATGCACTAGATTTTAATATGTTAGTTGGGACTAACATAACACAAACATGGTCTTAAATATTGTAATGAACTCACACAAACTTACAACTCTTAATAGAGGCCCGAACTAGAAAATTGTAGCTGCAAGAGGGGTCATTTTACCCACAGAATAAGTTATAGATTCAATTAAACACAGAGTAAAAGTATAAGAGAGGCAAATATCAATGATTGTATTAATCATGGAGGCTAAATAGCCATTATGAAAGAGAGAATTATTGTAGAGAAAGTAGACACAAGATAACCAATTACATTCATTGGTGAACAATCAACCAGAGACATCAAAGGGTTAGAGTTAAGTACAGTGTATCAGATCCAGTTGGTTTGTACAATTGCATTACAAGGTCTAATAGCAAAGAACTCTCCAACCTATATAATAGCCCAAAAGAACAGCTTATAGTATTACATTGTTTTCATATGCATATATAGCATTTGAAATTCATCGAGCAACAAAAGTATTGAAACTGGTCAACCAATCATGCATGCACATGCTTCATTTAATTTTTTGGTTAGAAATATAGCTAGAAGATCTACAAAAGGGATGGCAACCATGCTTTTAATGGGCCTGAAAATGGTAGAGGGAGATTGCCTACATGCATGGGTGCCAGGCGCATTGAAGAAGGAAGGTTTGAAGTCCTTCTGTGTACCTTCAAATTCATTTTACAACTTCATTTGTATAGGAGCATTAAAGAATTTCATTGTTTTAGATGCCTACAATTGACTTTGGTCTATGAAATTTAATGCTAGGTACCTTCTTCTTGAGAAAATGGCATGATTTTAGGGGTCTGCAAGCTTTTACAACACTTTAAAATATTTAAATCTCTTAAATATTCTAAAGTATCACATTTCATTTATTTTCCCTTTTCTGGTTATTTATTCTACCTTTTATTTTGCCTTATCGGCAAAATCTTGCATTTCAGAACTAGGCTTCTTATTGCTTTTTCTTTATTGGCAAATATCCATTCTCGCAAACTTTTATCCTTTGTCTTCTTTTCGCCTTATCGATGATTTCTATATTTCATGAACGAAGCTTTACCTTTGAGTTTTCTCATGTTTTGCCTTATCAACAAACTTTAACTTTTTTGAACCTTATTTCTTGGTGCCATTTTTCATTGTCGACAAACTTTAATTTTCTCGAATTGCCCATTCCTTTGCTACCTCTTACTTATTTTGAGCTCCTTTCATCTTATCAGTGAATCCTTGAAAACTCAAACCTTTTGCCTTGTTCTCTACTTTTCCAATTCATCGATAGAAGCTCCTTCTTCATTTCCTTGCCTTAGTCAAATTTCTTCATCTCCTTTTACCTTGCCATGTGGCAAACGTTTGACTTGGTCGTCCTTCTTAGTCGGTGAAATTACCCTTTTCAGAACTCTTCGTGCCTTAGTCACCTTTCCGTTCAGTCGATAAATTCTGACTTTCTCAAACCACTATGCCTTCACCATTTGCCTTTCTTCATTAGTTTATCACCCTGTCGACAAATACAAGAAACCTCAAACTACTTAGAAATTTTAACATTTTGCCAATTTCCCTGTATATGAAAAATTTGGACAAAATGAAAAAGATAAAACAATGAAATGCATTACCTCAATCCAAACCCTTCGAATACCTCAAATATCTCGAATGATAGATGCATGCAAGATCGTTGATTAATTAAATGATTTGATATGTTGATGTTGATTGCTCATTTTCACAGCATAACGTTGAGATGAAAGATGATAGAAGAAGATAGATAGATAAATGAGATAGATGAGAAGATTGGAGGAATTTTGGCAGAGTGAGGATACTGGAAGAATTTGGATGTCAAATGGCTTGTGTGAGGCTAGATTTATAGGATAGGGCTGATATGATTCGATGGCCAAGATTAAAAGTCAAATGTGTGATGTATATGGCTAGGATTAAAATTTGATTTTAGTGCCTATGACACACATTAAGTGGGTTACAACATGAGACTAAAATTAGGATGTGAGGGAATAAGTGGGATTCTTTTATTTATTTTGGAGGAAAAGATGCCTATGACACACAAATTAATGGGGTTAAAAATAGGATGTGAATCGGAATCTCATAATTTAAATAATAAAATTATTTAAATTATTTGTGCATGTGAAGAGTTGTAATCATGTGACACATGTTGCAATGTGGTAAATGGTGAGGGATTAATTCAAATATTTAATTTGAATTGTTTTGGGAGATGTGAAGGGGAATTAATTAAATAAAGAGGTTTATTTAATCAATTGGAAAGGTGATCAAGTGGAATTTATAAGTGGGATAAGTGGGATAATTTAATGACCTAGGGTAAAATATTACAAGATGTTTTACAAGGTCATGTATGACTAGGTAATGTTATGACATGGATAATTTTGGGTGTCTATATTTTGCCCCTCTGAGATTATGTTCAAGATGATGAGATTTATGTCAAATAAGGATAAAGGAAAAAATATGGGATGGTGTAAAGATAGGACGATGATGGAAAGATAGGAAGAAATGGGATGATGATATAGGATATGCTAATGATGATGTAAAATATATGATGATGATGATGATGCCCCCTCAAGAGGATAGGCAAGTTGTATGAACACGAGTATGCTCTCGAAATGAAATAGATTGGTCAAGAAAGAAAGATAAGGGAATGGATAGAAAAAATGAATGATGCATCATGCTGCAATGAAAGTGAGCAACCATGATTTTTAATGTAGCAGTAGACGTTATGCACCAAGGTATAAAGACTAAGGTGATGATGTGTCTCATGCCCCAACATAATACAACCTTGTCTAGATATAAGATATGAATATTAGCTGGGAGTGATTTAGATTTTATGCAAATGCAAGATAAAAATGATGACACACACAAGCAAGCAAGCAAGCATGCACAAATGATACAAAAACAAACAAGGTATTGGCCCTGTCAAGCTATAAACTGTTGATTAATTTATTGATTGATGATGATGATAGTGTTGTCATTGCGGGGAATGATATATCCCTAGATCAACACAAGGATGATTGATTAATTGATTGGGTTTACAACAAGGCTAGGATCAAGACCATTGATGCAACTGGATAATTTAGCAAGATTGATTAACTTGGTTGGTATGGTTTTAAGGATTGATTTGATTGATTTGATGATTGATTGGAAGAAGTGATGGATTGATGATTTGAGGAAGTGATGATTGATTGAATTTTAGGTGTGGGAGATAGATGATAGAAGAAATGAGATAGATAAAGATGATGATTGGCAAAGATTAGAAGAAGGATGAAAGATGGAAATGGGCTATCGCATATGCCTGAATATGGGTACTTCCTTCGCACCCCAAATTGCCTACATACCCTGTATCCATGGGATCAAGGCATTTAATGATAGAGGTAAGATGTAGTTCTGATTTGTGTTTTATTGATGGTGATGATAAAGGTGGATGGATTGGTCAAGTTATCGATTGATTGGGATTGATGTGATGTTTGATGATATATGATATTGTTGATATGAAAAATTTAGACAAAATGAAAAAGATAAAACAATACAAGTGTATTACCTCAATCCAAACCTTTCAATACCTCAGATATCTCGAATGATAGATGCATGCAAGATCGTTGATTGATTAAATGATTTTATATGTTGATGTTGATTGCTCATTTTTGCAGCATAACATTGAGATGAAAGATGATAGAATAAGATAGATAGATAGATGAGATAGATGAGAAGATTGGAGGAATTTTGATAGAGTGAGGATACTGGAAGAAGATGGATCCCAAATGGCCTGTGTGAGGCTAGATTTATAGGAAAGAGTTGATATGATTCGATGGCCAAGATTAAAAGTTAATTATGTGATGTGTATGGTTAGGATTAAAAGTTGATTTTAGTGCCTATGACGCACACTAAGTGGGTTATGACATGAGGCTAAAATTAGGATGTGAGGGAATAAATGGGATGCTTTTATTTATTTTGGAGGAAAAGATGCCTATGATGCACAAATGAGTGGGGCTAAAAATAGGATGTGTGTGGGGATCTCATAATTTAAATAATAAAATTATTTAAATTATTTGTGCAAGTGAAGAGTTGTAGTCATGTGACACATGTTGCAACGTGGGATAAGTGAGGGATGAGGGATTAATTCAAATATTTAATTTGAATTATTTTGGGAGATGTGAAGGGGAATTAATTAAATAAAGGGGTTCATTTAACTAATTGGGAAGGTGATCAAGTGGAATTTATAAGTGGGATAAGTGGGATGATGTAATGACCTAGGGAAAAATATTACAAGATGTCTTACAAGGTCATGTATGACTAGGTAATGTTATGACATGGACAATTTTGGGTGTCTACATTCTCAATTCACCTTTCCTTGCTTTCTTTGCCTTAGCCTTTTCCTTTGATGAAAACCCCCCTGCCGCCTCCCATCCTTTAGTCAACAAAATGCTCATCGGTAAAACCACCAATCAGCGAACTATGAAGTTCACGAACCATTCGTTTTGCCAACAGAACACACCCTTTATCTTCCTTCCTTTGTCTTGTATGTTTTTTTGCCTTAGCTAATTTGCCCTTTAGTCAGCAAACTAGTGAACCAACTAACTTGTGAACCTACGAACTAAAGGTTCGCCAAACTAAACTTCTGCTAACTAAGGCAAAGAAATGGCAAAAATCTTGGAATTTTTTTGGGGATTTTTTCTAGGTTTTTGCTAAGGGAAACTTCTTCCATTTCAGGTGTCTCAGATTAGATATTTTTGATGGAAGAAGGGATTTTTGGGTTATTTTGGCCTAGGCAGAAATAAGACAACAAGTTCTTCTGAACATACTTTGTTGGAGTCTTGGTTATCTGCTCTAGTTCTTGTTCCTTTTCTTCTTTCTCTTCTTCTTCTTCTTCAATGCATTGAAAAATATTAGATCCAGAGCCTTCTGGTTCTTGTGAGATCTGATACAAATCTTCATGTACTTTGACATTTGTGCTTTCAATCATCTTCCCCAATCTCTTATTGTAGCATCTATAGGCCTTGATTTTGGTTGAGTAACCAAAAACGATCCCTTCATCACTTCTTGAATCAAACTTTCCTAGGTCTTCCTCATCTCTTCTGATATAGCATTTGTTGCCAAAGACCCTGAAGTATCTGACAATAGGGGGTCTTCCAAACCATAGCTTATAAGGGGTCTTAGAGTTATTGACCCTTAACTGTACCATGTTAGTCAAATAGACAATAGTGTGAACTACTTCCTTCTAGTACATGTCAGGCAGATCTGCATCCTTCAACATTGCCCTAGCCATTTTTTGCATAGTCCTATTCTTCCTTTCCACTACCCCATTTTGTTGAGAGGTCCTAGGAGTTGATAGATGTCTCCTAATACCATGATCTTCACAAAACTTATCAAATTTATTTGAAGTAAACTCACCTCCTCTATTAGATCTTAAAAATTTGATCTAGTATCCATTTCATTCTAAACAATAGCTTTGAAAACCATAAACTTATCAAGGGCATCTCATTTTCTCTTAATAAAGTAACCCAAGTCATTCTAGAATAATAATCAATAAGTAACATGAAATACCTTTCACCTTGTTGACTCTTTACTCTTGTAGGCCACATAGGTCAATATGGACTAGCTCCAATGGCATTGAAGAAGAGTAATCCTTGCTCTTGAAACTTGTCTTTGTTTGCTTTCCCATTTGACATTCCTTGCATAATGTGTTTGTTCTTGATAACTGAGAGGGGGGTGGTGAATTAGTTATCTTAATTACTTCAACTTTCTATTCTTTTTTAACAATTAGTGTAGCATCAAATCATATAGGCATGCATAACCATTAAAGAAGAAATAAAATCAATACACATAACACAATGATTTTGATGTGGAAAACCCTATTAAGGGAAAAACCACGGGGTGACTAACCCAAGATTGTATTCTCTGTTAAAAGAATAAGGT
This sequence comes from Cunninghamia lanceolata, assembly GCA_027924645.1. Taxonomy (NCBI): domain Eukaryota; kingdom Viridiplantae; phylum Streptophyta; class Pinopsida; order Cupressales; family Cupressaceae; genus Cunninghamia; species Cunninghamia lanceolata. Next base: position 227,926 of record BSBN01000441.1, on the reverse strand, counting down.
AGTACAAAATGGCACTTACTAATTAGGGCTCACTGCTCACAAGAGGCTCACTGACTACAATAGTTTATAGAAAGAAAACCAGGTACTTGAACTGATGAGGAGCATCCACATATGTTGAGGTTCAGTTCTGGTTAGGCTCAATATACTGATCTACTGCACTTCATTCTTCCTCTATTCTAATGTTGTTATTGATGCAGAGCCACACAGCAAAAGCTTACAAACAGGATGAAAAACCCACTAAACCCACCAAATAGCTAAAATCCTGACATACAGCATGTATGCCTGAAACCTATCAGCATCATCATATTTCTCTACCAACTGATATCCTCCTACAGACAAACCTTTGATCTTTTGCCTGTCAGCAGCATCATCATATTCGGCAAACACAATTATCCTCCTGACGATCACTATTCACCTTACCGCCAAACTCTATCTGCAGCATCATGATGTTCGGCATCTATTGGCAGCATCATGATGTTCGGCATCAGCAGGATATAAAATATCGGGCTCCTCCCAAATATCCTGATGATGATAACCTCATGCACCCCTCTTCAGATGCTTATGTCACCCTGATATTTGACCTACTTACACCACCAGCATCAGGATGTAACTTATCGGGTCATATTGAAACATCCTGATGATGATACTCTGTTTTATGCACACGACGAATATTCCACCGAATATTCCTTCCGCGATCCACTTAGTATCACTTCACACTAATCAACCTAATATCCTCCGCCTATGCCAAAGCACTTGTCGTCGGCATGATAAACTTTTTTCGGGTGATATTTTGCAATGTCCTGATGACGATGACGTCACATGCACTCTTGCTTCCTCCAATGTCGACGTCACCCTGATATAAGACTCCTTTACATACTCCGCAGCATGATATGAATTGTCGGGTTATATTCTAATATCCTGATGATGATCTATGTGATCCTCGGCTACCTGATACTCAACAAAAGATGATCCTCCTCCTTTCTTTGATGAATGTGACTTTGACTCGCCGTTGACCCGTTTACTTGTACTTTCGCCTGCATGTATGCTCCAGCATACAACAGTGATATGCGGATGATGCATACACATAAAATGATGATCCTGATGATGATATATACAGGAAATATCTATCCAACCTATATCATCCTGATGCACTCAAACATGCATTTTCCCTAAGTTTCAAGACCCGATCCGGATAGCGATAAGTGCATATATGCAGATGCGATATACACAGTCTGTAATGTCGCATGCAGATGCTATATATCCATCAAATGCATAAAAACTCTCAGAACTTCACAACTTCATATAGAAAACATGATGATCAAGCAGGATCATCTCCTGATCAATTCAAACTTAGAAATTATCTTGTAAACCCTAGCACATGAGGATGCTAGGATAACTCACAGCATGCTACCAACTGATCCCACAAACATGAAATGCATGAACATAAAAATAGAAAAGAAAACTAAACTACTGTACAAGACCATTCCACTGATTCAGATAATCAATTGGTGGAAGGGTTGAATGGATTCATCTCACCTACAACCAAAAAGGAAATAATATACAGATAGCTTGTCAACCAGGCAAATGAAATCAATGGGATCCTCTTATTTTCAATAATAGAGATGCATACAAGTTTCACAGTCACACTGTATCACAAATGTCTCTGCTTCTGCAATGCTAAAACCTCACCAAACTGTCAACTGTATCTACTTGCAATTATCATAATAATACCCTAACACCAACTGATCTAGGACATAAATAGTAACTCCTCGTGAGTACTACCAACTTGATTCCCAACGGCTGGGAGCTTCCGAGTGGCTGGGAGGAGACAACTAAGACAACTAGCATAACAAACTCTAACTACCAGCACATCCTCCTAGATGACTTAACAAACTCTTAACTACCTGCACATCCTCCTAGATGGATCTAAAACATACGCATTGGTCCAATGGACCTTATTACATCATGAAGTCAACATGCTAAAAATAGACTTATGTCCTGACATGCTAAAATAGACTTATGTCCTATTTTGAAGGGGTGCTCCTACACCATACTCCCCAGAAGAAGAAATATCAAGTCCACTTGAGATGAGAGTATGTAGATCTGCACCATGTTTCTAGATCTTCTCTTCAGTCATCCACACTACTTCTGCATCAGGTCTGCCCTGCCAAGCAACCAGATATTCCAAATAGGTTTTGTTCTGGGTCTTCTTGATCACTCTAGTGTCCAAAACCTTCTGCAACTATGGGGGATCATGTTTTGGAATGTCATCAGCTACTGTATCCTGTAATATGTCCTGTGCTTCATCAGGATTATGCTTGTAGGGAGTTAAATCACATACATTGAATATAGGTGATAAACCAAGATTTGGAGGTAGTTGTACCTCATAAGCATTTTGTCCATGCTTTCTCAAAATCTGACATGGTCCAATCTTCCTCTACATGAGTTTAGTATATTTGCCTTTAGGAAGTCTTTCCTTCTTCAAATGAACCCATACCAAATCTCCAACATCAAACTGTACATCTTTCTTCTTTTTATCAGCATACTCCTTATACTTCAAAGTAGTTTGTTGGAGGTGGTCCTTGACCTGATCATGTACCTCTTTGATGGCTTCTGCAAAAGCTTCTCCATTTGCACTAATAGGGTCTGTGGTAGGTAGATCTCTCAATTCCAAAATTCCTCTTGGATGCATACCATACACTATCTAAAAAGGTGATTTCCCTGTACTCCTATTGGCAGTGTCATTATAGGAAAATTCAGCCTGAGATAAGATATTATCCCACTTTTCTCCATGTTGTTTTGTCAAACATCTGAGCAAATTTCCTAAGGAACGATTAACTACTTCAGTCTGTCCATCTGTTTGAGGATGATATGCAGATGAGAAAGACAAATTTGTTCCAAGTTTCCTCCAAAGAGTTCTCCAGAAATGGCCAATGAATTTCACATCTCTGTCTGATACAATGCTTAGTGGCAATCCATTTATTCTGACTATGTCCTTGAAAAACAAATCTGCAATATATGAAGCATCAGCAGTGGTTTTGCATGGCAAGAAATGTGCCATTTTGCTGAATCTGTCCACTACAACAAAAATACTGTCAAATCCTTTCCTTGTCTTTGGTAAACCCAAGACAAAATCCATACTTATGCTTTCCCATGGTCTGGAAGGAATGGGTAAAGGCTGATATAAACCTGCATTAGTTGGTCTGCCTTTTACTTTCTGACATATCACACATGTCTGTACAAATTTTTTGACATCTAATTGTAACTTAGGCCAAAAATAATGTCTTCTAACAAGATCAAGAGTCTTATCTAAACCAAAATGACTTGCCATAGCTCCACAATGCTTCTCTTTAATAATGTTCAACCTCATAGAACACTTTGGAATACACAACTGTCCACCTTTGAATAGCAATCCATCCTGGATCAAAAATTCAGAGAATTCAGAATGATATTTATCTCCAAAAGAAGTACATACCTGATATATCTCTCCAAAATCTTCATCAACCTCATACATGGTCTTCAATGAATCAATGCCAACACTTTCCAACTGAATCTGGTTGACTATTAGAGCTCTCTTGCTCAAAGCATCTGCTACCTTATTCTTGACTCCTTTCTTATGCTTCAATGTGAAAGTAAAAGCTTGTAAAGTTTCTACCCATTTCATGTGTCTGTGGTTCAGCTTTTCTTGGTTGTTTATGAAACTCAGAGCTTGATTGTCTGTGGTTCAGCTTTTCTTGGCTATTTATGAAAATCAGAGCTTGATTATCTATGAATACTATGAATTCTTTTGGCATCAAGTAATGCCTCCATTTCTTGAGTGATTGGACTAAAGCATACATTTCCAAATCATATGATGAATACCTCTTTTTAGCATCATTGAGCTTCTCACTGAAAAATGCAACTGGCCTACCTTCTTGGCTGAGTACTGCTCCAATGGCCATGTGACTGGCATCACATTCTACCTGAAAGATCTTGTGATTGTCTGGAAGTGCAAGGACTGGTAGCTGTGCCACCTTCTTCTTCAATGTTTCAAAAGAATCATCTGCTTCCTTAGTCCAAGCAAATCTACACTTCTGTCCTCCTTTTATGGTATCAAGCATGGGTGCACAAATATGACTAAACCCTTTTATAAACTTTCTGTAGAAGGTTGCTAATGCATGGAAACTTCTGACATCATTCATAGTCCTTGGAGTTGGACAAAACAATATGGCACTTACCTTCTCCTTATCCATTTGCAGCTTTCCTTGTGAAATGACAAAACCCAAATATGTGATCTCCTCTTGCATGAACAAACACTTGTCCAAATTTATCATCAACTGCTCTTCATGTAACCTCTTGAGAACCAAGTCTATATGTCTGAGATGTTCTTCCTTTGTGTTGCTAAAAATCAGAATGTCATCTAGATATACTATGACAAACTTACCCATGAATTCTCTCAAAACCTCATTCAACCTCATAAAAGTGCTAGGTGCATTAGACAAACCAAAAGGCATAACTTTCCACTCATACAACCCTTCATTGGTTTTGAATGTTGTTTTCCATTCATCTCCTGGCCTGATTCTGATCTGATGATAACCACTCTTCAAATCTATTTTTGTAAAATACTTAGCACCTCCCAAACAGTCAAGTAAATCCTCTATCCTAGGTATTGGGAACCTATACTTGATTGTGATCTTATTAATAGCTCTGGAATCTGTGCAAAGCCTCCAAGTGCCTTCTTTCTTTGGTGCTAGTACAGCTGGTACTGCACATGGGCTTAAACTTTTACCAATCAGACCCGTGTCTAACAATTCCTCAATTTGTCTTGCTACTTCTGCATTTTGTTTTGGAGTTAGCTTATATGCTACTTTGTTGGGAAGTGTAGATCCTGGGATTAGATCTATGCAATGACTGATATCCCTTATAGGTGGTAGGGATCTTGGCATTCCATCAGAGATGATGCCTTTATATTTATCCAATAGCTCTTGGACAGCTGGGTCTATGAACCTCTACTTCTTCTCTTTCTTGACTTCTTACTAATGTTCTTTATTCACTGTCATACATGGAATGAGGGCATATGCAACTGCACCTTCTACTATTACTTCTTTCATGAACTATTTTCCTTCCATCAACATTACCTTCACCTCTTTTCCTTTTGATTTCTCTTCCTTTTCTGTCAATGGCAGTAACTCAATCACTATACCATTCTTAGTGATTGTATAGGTGTTTCTAACACCATCATGATGTGCCTTCAAGTCATACTGCCATGGTCTACCAAATAAAAGATTGCAAGCATCCATCTTGGTAATGTCAAACAACAACTTGTCTTTATATGCTCCAATCTGAAATTCTACCCAAGCCTGTTCTTCGACAACTGTTTGCTGACCTTGTGTAAGCCATGAGACCTTTAATGGGGATGGGTGAGGCAATCTTCTAAGCTTAAGCTTTGTCACCATTTCATCAGACACAAAATTTTTGGTAGAACCAAAATCAATTAAAACTTTACATGCCTTACCTCCTGCTTTGCAAATGGTTCTGAAAAGAGACTTTCTTTGTGGGGGTTCTTTGTCAGGTACCTTCATGGTAGTCATTGTTCTTCTCATCATTAGAGATTCTCCACTCTCTGGATATCCATAATTATCAGGAGCATTCACACTTTGAAAAGTGTTTAAGCTTGTTGCACTTTGATTTTTAGGTTCTTGGATCAGATTTGTTCTCCTTTCTCCTGTTGAGCTTGTTGCCTTTTCTGGACATCTGCTGGCTATATGGCCTTCTTTGTTACATTTATAACATCTGATAGATCCTCTACCCTGGGATCTTCCTCTAAAAGGTCTTCTGCCTCTAAAGTTTCCTTGCTGATTGTAACTTCCTCTCTGGTTTTGACTGTTATCTTCCTTACTATTGTCATGACTAGATTCTCCCTAATATCCATGTCCATGTCCTCTGCCTCTGAAAGGACCTCTTCCACCTCTTTGCTATTTTCCTCTTCCTCTGTTGTTCTATTCTTGTCTTCTCTTTAACTTCTCTTCTACTTTCAATGCCAACTGAAAACATTTCTGAACTATATCAGGATTATGCAGATTCAAATCTTCCTGAATGTTGAACCTCAATCCATTAAGGTATCTGGATACCTTTTCTTCCTCACTTTCTTTTACCTTTGTCTTCACACAAAGTTTCATGAATTCCTCTGTATATGAGCTGACATCTAGCTCCTTCTGCTTCAGGTTTTGCTTCCTCTTGTGTAATTGGATACTATAATCTAATGGAACATAGGCTTCCTTTACTAAAGCCATCATCTTCTTCCATGTAGAGACTCTACGCTTTCCTTCTTGTACTCTGTCATCCTGGACAAAATTCCACCATGTCAATCCAGCTTCTTTCATTTTTGACTGGGCTATCTTTACTCTCTGTTGTTCTGGTATCTCCTCTGTCTCAAAGAAATTGTTTAGGGAGTCTATCCACTCCATCACTGAATCAGGTTCCATCATTCCTATAAACACTGGCAAATCTAGTTTCACATCCATGGTCCTCCTCTCCATGGCTTTAAGGGCATTAATCAAGGGTCTCTAGTCTGCAGGAACAACCTCTTCGTTCCACCTAGGGATCTCTTCTTCTTCCCTATCTTCTTTTCTACCGAAACCTACTCTATCCCTCAACTTCTCCAACTCATCCTTCAATTCCTGATTCTAAGCCTTCATAGCCTTGCTCTCAGCAATCTGCTTCTTTACCAGAACTGCCAACTCAGCGTTGGTCATCCTTGCTAGAAACTCTGATGTTCCTTCTTCATCTGACATCTTGCTATCTTCTTATGTCATCTAGAAGATCCTTCCTTTGCTCTGATACCACTATGATGCAGAGCCACGCAGCAAAAGCTTACAAATAGGGTGAAAAACCCACTAAACCCACCAAATAGCTAAATCCTAACATACAACATGTATGCCTAAAACCTATCAGCATCATCATATTTCTCTGCCAATCGATATCCTCCTACAGACAAACCTTCGATCTTTTGCCTATTAGCAGCATCATCATATTCAGCGAACACAATTATCCTCCTAATGATCACTATTCACCTTACTGCCAAACTCTATCTGCAGCATCATGATGTTTGGCATCTATTGGCAGCATCATGATGTTCGGCATCAGTAGGATATAAAATATCAGGCTCCTCCTAAATATCCTAATGACGATAACCTCATGCACCCCTCTTTGAATGCTTACGTCACCCCGATATTCAACCTACTTACACCACCAGCATCAGGATGTAACTTATCGGCTCATATTGAAACATCTTGATGACAATACTCTGTTTTATGTACACGACAAATATTCCTTCCGCAATCCACTTAGTATCACTTCACACTGATCAACCCAATATCCTCCACCTATGCCAAAGCACTTGTCATCAGCATGATAAACTTTTTTTCGAGTGATATTTTGCAATGTCCTGATGACGATGACATCACATGCACTCTTGCTTCCTCCAATGTCAACGTCACCTGGATATAAGACTCCTTTACATACTCTGCAGCATGATATGAATTGTTGGGTTATATTCTAATATCCTAATGATGATCTATGTGATCCTCAGCTACCTGATACTCAACAAAAGATGATCCTCCTCCTTTCTTTGACGAATGTGACTTTGACTCGTCGTTGACCCATTTACTTGTACTTTCGCCCGCATGTATGCTCCAGCATACAACAACGATATGCGGATGATGCATACACACAAAATGATGATCCTGATGATGATATATACAGGAAATATCTATCCAACCTATATCATCCTGATGCACTCAAACATGCATTTTCCCTAAGTTTCAAGACCCAATTCAAATAGCGATAAGCGCATATATGCAGATGCGATATAGACAGTCTGTAATGTCACATGCAGATGCTGTATATTCGTCAAATGCATAAAAACTCTCAGAACTTCACAACTTCATATAGAAAACATGATGATTAGGCCAGATCATCTCCTGATCAATTCAAACTTAGAAATTATCTTGTAAACCCTAGCACGTGAGGATGCTAGGATAACTCACAGCATGCTACCAACTGATCCCACAAACATGAAATGCATGAACATAAAAATAGAAAAGAAAACTAAACTACTGTACAAGACCATTCCACCGATTCAGATAATCAACCGGTGGCAGGGTTGAATGGATTCATCTCGCCTGCAACCAAAAAGGAAACAATATACAGATAGCTTGTAAACTAGGCAAATGAAATCAATGGGATCCTCTTATTTTCAATAACAAAGATGCATACAAGTTTTACAATCACACTGTATCACAAATGTCTCTGCTTCTGCAATGCTAAAACCTCACCAAACTGTCAACTGTATCTACTTGCAATTATCATAATAGTACCCTAACACCAACTGACCTAGGGCATAAATAGTAACTCCTCGCGAGTACTACCAACTCGATTCCCAGCAGGTGGGAGCTTCCAAGCGGGTGGGAGCTTCCAAGCGGCTGGGAGGAGACAACTAAGATAGCTGGCATAACAAACTCTAACTACTAGCACATCCTCCTAGATGACCTAACAAACTCTTACCTACCTACACATCCTCCTAGATGGATCTAAAACATACACATTGGTCCAATGGACCTTATTACATCATGAAGTCCTGACATGCTAAAATAGACTTATGTCCTATTTTGAAGGGGTGCTCCTGCACCAGCTGTTCTATCACATTTCTGACCTATATAGCTACTTCCACACTGCTCTCTGCTTTTCTTCACACTTCCTTGCAACACACACACCACTTCACATCAAAATCCATCTGGTATATATATCCGCACCAAGGATTTCATCATCTTTCTAGTCGGCATCCAGAATACTCAATATTTTCCCAAACTCTAGTCTGTCAGCTGAATCCTTGCTTAGTAAGTGATGTGTATCAAAGAGATGCTTACAGAAGTCATTAATCATGTCGGTTAACCATGAATGATCCCTCAAGAAACTTTATCACCATCAATTTCTTATCTGGATTAAGGTCTGATGCTCTGCTGGTTAGTTCTTCCTTAGTCTACTCTGACAAATAGGAACCCAACACTTAGGTGCTCATATCTTTTCACCCTTTCATCACCGGAGGCTCAATCTTTGGAATGTATCAGTCATGGTACTCCTCTTGACTTCCCCAAGTCTGTACTTTTCTAAGATACTTCCTCTGAGAGATCCAGACCTGTTTGTCAGACCTTGCTGCATACTCTATTCTTGCTCACCGGACCAAAGTAATCTTCAATCTGACTTCTGGTATAGACATACCATGTTCTACGAATGTGTGGGATGGTGTTTGTTGCCACTAATGACAACATTCATGAAGCCACAAAGTGTCTCTTGCCAACAATCTCTCACTTTGGCATTGATGGCAACACTTAGTGAAAAATGACTAAGTGTCACACTACACTCCCCCTTGGCTGATGCTCTATTCTAAAGTACACTTTTTCGGAGCTCACCCTTAGCTAGATTCCACATTTTTCACTACTCCTCACTCCCCCTTTGACATCAATAGCAAAGGGTAGAATCCGCACACCAAAATTCCCAAAAATCCAACTATAGTTAGCCAAATATATACATGTTATACTTACATATACTGAAGTATATCTGCAAAAGTTGTCTTCAACTGGACAAATTCTGTTGCCCAACTCTGCTTCATCCTGTCCAAAATTGAGATGTGACCACTCAACAGGAATGCAAAAGCTTCTACCCTCTTTAGATCTGTCAGATCACTGGTCCGGGCTGTGGTCTGAGCATCAGTTAGGGCCTCATGCATGGCCTCTAATTTAGGGATAATTATCCCTCTAAGTTCACCCATCCTACTTATTATATTCTTCCTTTCCTTTTCAAGTTTCTTTAGTTCATTTAGAATGGCAATAGTCTGACATTCCTGGTTTATTATGGATGTGGTGAGAGGATCAAAATTCTGAGATAAACTTGACAGTTTACCCTCTTGTTCTTTCACTTTCTTCTCAATATCCTTTGTCACTTTAGACCAAGATAAACAAAATTTATATATTTCTCTGCCATCTTTAAGAGCATTTTCTAAGCTCTTTATCCTAATATCCATATTTCTCCTATCATTTGTTATTAGCCCTTGTACTTCAGAGAATTTCTTACCCAAAAACTCTTTTCGGACTTTCTCTTCTGCTGCTTTCTCTAAAGAGTCAAAATGTGTATTAACAGAATTAACAAGAGATTTCAGGTTACCAGATGAGGAGGCTGAAAGATCCTTCTGGAAGGATGGCATGATCTTCTCCAACATACCAAATGTAATCTCTATCAGTTCACAATCTTCCATATGTGACTTCAGAAGTTTTTCTTTTGCTTTGGCTTGAGCAAATGATGCTACATTCATTGTCTAGACCGGAGAGAGGGAATCAAAATTGAATGGTCCTTGAAGTAGCTCTGGTTCATCTAATTCCATCATTTCTTTTGTCAGGAAGTCTTTGACTGCTTCGGCAGTGTCTCTTACCAAAGACAGAGTTTTCTTTCCTTTTGTGGCCTCAGAGGTGTCAACAAAGACCTTCTCTATTTAATCTTTTTCTCTTCCCTTTTTCTCCTCTTCTTGACTTGCTTTCTCTTCTTTTCTTAGTTCTTCTTCAGTTTCAGAGTCAGCAGGGGGATCTGGAAGAGAGATGTTTACTTCTTCAAGGACTTCCTCTTCTGGAGTAGAGGAATCCAAGTCCTTAGTCTTTTCCTTATCCATCTCTTTGGGCTCTTCTGTATCTTTCTCAATACTTAGCCCTTCGTCATCCATGACAAAATGTTCATCACCTAAGTCCTCTATAACAAGAAGGTTGAATCTTTTAAAACCATTCCAGAGGATATCTTCTATTTCTTTTGCCACTTTGTCAGTCTCTCCAAGCATAAGCTGGTTCATCCTTGCTTTGCTCCGGAACTTATCCTTGTAGTCCTTGAAGATCATGTTCTTTTGTTGAGGGGTAATGGAAGGATAGAGTTGGATAGCAATTTGCTCCTGGATTTCTAGGTCTTTTGCCTTGGCATTATTCTTTCTTATTTCAAGTTCCTTCTCTAAGCTTTTGGGAATCAGAGATATAATTTCAATGAATGCTTTATTATAGATGTTTAGATATTTGACTGTAGCATCTTATAAGATCTTCTGGTCAACTTCATTATATTCATCATAAAATTCACACATTGGTTGTAGATTCCCGTCCATAGTGACTGATTTGATGATATCGTCAATGCAGAGAGTAGGCCTTTCAACGAATTCTTCTACCTCTTCTTCCTTGTTGTGACCAGTAGAGGGTTCACCGGATGTTTTCTTCTTCTTCTTCATTTTCTTGATCTCCTCATCTGATTCAGTCTCTTCATCATCCTTCTGGCTAGAGTAAGACCTTGTGGCCTTTGTCTTAGTTCTCTTCTCTCCCTTTTTGAATGTCTTGGCTTCCGGTTTTGATGCTTTTTGACTCTTAGAGGTGGCTGGTGCAGAGATTTTGGAGGATCTGGTCCAGGAGGGGGCTTGTACTGGATCACTCTCTTTTTCTGTATCTTGTTTCTCTTTCTCTGCCCTTTCTAGTTTTTCTCTATATGCATCGAGGGCTTCTTTTGAAATGCCATATCTTTTGGCAACTTCCTCTACTTCTCTTCTTACTTTTCTTTTCATCTCAGGCTATCTTAGTTCAATATGAACTTTTACACTCAACTCTTGGAAGGTTCCAAACCTTTCTGCCTTAGGGTCCTTGGGATGACTCAGCAGGTGTTGGATATGCAACTCTAGGATTTTCTCATCAACCTCATACCCCATTGGCATGATCCACACTATTCTCAATTCCACTACCTCTATTAGGCATTGATCAGTGTCTACCATAAAGCACGTTGTATCCTTGTATTTCTGAACCAATGATTGGGGGATTCTTTCTCTGGCTTACATCATACTTTGAGAGTTCTTGAAGTAGCCCCAGAGTGTTGTATTTTGTGCCTTGGCATCACCAAGCCCATGTATATAATCTCTAATTTGTATGGCTACTGGTCTGTCATTTTGCCATATCCAACCACTAGATCCAGGTAGCTCATTCATAAAGTAAAAGAAAAAACACAGTATTAGCCCACCATACATGAATGAGTTCTTCTTGTCCTTCTTGATCTTTTGTAAGTTTTCAAACAGTTGGAACAGAAGAAGCTCACAACGATCATAATCTACATTCTCCCTTAACATCTAATAAGCAGCATAGATTGCAGTTCCAGATACAAAATTCTCCCTGCTAGAGTGATATATCTTATAGCCAATTATCATAGATGCAAACTTGATATCTGGATCTATGATGTCCTCTATTGTCATTGCCCTCTTGTCAAATTTTGATCTAGTAGCCTCACTAACAGTTTGGTTTTTGACTGATTTGAGAGTAGGCAACCCACCAGATGAGTGCAATCTAGTTACCGCCCTAATTGCATCCTTGGTTATCTTGAATGGCCTCATCAACCACATAAAGTTGTCATGCATTTTGTTTAGAACATACCAGACCCAATCATCTTCAGCAAAACAGGGGAAATGAATGCAATCTCCAAAATGCTTATCCTAGATGGCCTTGTATTGGGGCTTAAGTTTAAATGATTCATCTGTCAGTTCCTTGTGATAGATATCCATCAGCTTGGATTCCCCAAATTCTTCAATGTTTGCGTGTATGTAAACCCTAACATCTTCTACATGCAGAACTCCATGTGGAATGCTAGAAAACATGCATAGAGGATCAACTTCTAGGGATTTGTAGGGATGTTTCTTGAATTTAGGGCGCGGCCTATCAGTGATCTTCACAACATTTGAAGTAGCCATCTAAAAGATTCAGAGAGAGATATTCAAGAGCAGAAAATACCTTTTACGCTTCTAGGGTTCACGATATGAGCCGGATCGGATTGCTGGATGAATCAACTTCAGCGGTTGATCTTTGAGAGGTTTTAGACAATTATATTGTAGAGCTCCTTCTCTCTTCTTTTTGAATGCAAATGTGCAAATGATGAACAAAAGAACCCTTTTATTTCTACGCAAATCCTAATTCCATTTTGCAATAAATGCACAACTTAAGTTATTCTCCGGTTGCCTTGTTTTCCTTGTTCTAAGAGAGATCTTTCCAGATCACTGAGATGCACCTAGAATGCTAACTTACAGTGTATCTCCCTTTCTCCAGTCATTCCATCTAATGGCAAATCCAAATATTTCAATTTTGAATTATACCGGATCTAACTGTGAAAGTCCAGCTTTTGTCGGATGACTGTCAAACCGGATTAATCTTGGATGATTAACCTTTTCAAACTCCTTACAAATCTTTCAAATTTTTACCAAGGGTTATTTAGATGTTTCTCTGAGAGCCCTTTTAATCCGCAACTTTCCATGTGCCAATTTCAGGCACCAATTGACTGGCTGGGGGAATTTAATTTCCTTTGTGACTCCCCCTGAGCTAGAGCTCATCTATTCAATTTCTAGAAGGAATATCAACACTAGATTCTAGTGTGGATCCATCCCCAACATTTTCTATACTTCTCTTCACCCAAATCTTGTTCATCTCCCTTTGAATTTCATCCGCATTCACTTTTCTTTTTCATTTGTCTTGGTTTTGATTATGATGCACTGGACCCTTTTTGTCCTGATTCTTACTTTTGTAGAATTTGGCAATATGACTAGATCTATTGCAATTGTAGCAAACAACATTTCTTTGCATATTTGACTGGTATCCTCTTGATCTACATTGATTAGCCATATGTCCCATTCTATTGCATGCAAAGCATCTACCATTGAATGAATTGTTTATTTGCAAATTTCTACATTCATGAGATTTGTGACCATACCTTTTGTAGTTAAAACATTATCCAGAGAAGGATGAATTAGTCTGATTCATTCTTCTTCTGCACTGATTTGTTTTATGACTAAAGTTATTGCAATTGTGGCAGTAACCATTGAAGGATGGATATCCTTGAGCATTTAGTTGCCTTATCGGAGGTCTTCTAGGCATGTTTCTTAGATTTCCTAATCCAGAGTTCATCTGACTGGATCCAGAGCTTTCACCTTTCTCATACCCCAAGCCTTCCTTGTCATCTACCCTCTTTTGGCTTTCAAGAAGAACTTCAAGCTGAGTAGAGCTTATTTTGAATTTCTCTTTGTATTCATTTGTTGTTTGAAGATCCCTTTTTAGAGTGTCAATCTGATTCTCAAGTTGTTCTTCATTATCTCTGGCTTCTTCAAGATCAAATTCCAGATGCCTGATTATTCTATCCATTTTGTGGCAGTCTTCTGACTTCTCCTTGAGAGATTGTTTTAGACTATCTTCAATTTTTCTTTTCTCTTCAATTTCTTGGGTGAATTTCATAACCCCTAATTCCATTTCATGTCTTACCATAATGACCTCTTTTGATAGCTTCTCACATAACTTGTTCTTCTCATTCAGATCTTCATCAGTATTATTGGCTTCACTTTGACTTGCTAATTGTTGAAGGAGTTCCTTTCTTTTTTTCATAGAGATACTCAGTTTCTCTTTTAGTTCATTTATGAAATCATCAGCTTGTTTGAGTCTTTCCTTCAAGTTATTGACTTCAGAGTGAGACTGTTCAAGATCATCTAAGGCAGATTAAAGTTGTTCCCTCATACCATACATATCCATTGAGATTCCCAGATCTTCCTCAAGCTGTTAGGCTCTGTTTGGAGGAACTTAGCTTTGATACCAATTGTTGATAACTGAGAGGGGGGTGGTGAATTAGTTATCTTAATTACTTCAACTTTTTGTTCTTCTTTAACAATTAGTGCAGCATCAAATCATATAAGCATGCATAACCATGAAAGTAGAAATAAAATCAATACACATAACACAATGATTTTGACATGGAAAACCTTGTTAAGGGAAAAACCACGGGGTGACTAAGCCAAGATTGTATTCTCTATTAAAAGAATAAGGTAGTACAAAATGGCACTTGCCAATTAGGGCTCACTGCTCGAGCACACTGTTCACAAGAGGCTCACTACCTACAATAGTTTATATAAAGAAAACTAAGTACTTGAACTGATGAGAAGCATCCACATATGTTGAGGTTCAGTTCTGGTTAGGCTCAATATACTGATCTGCTGCACTTTATTCTTCCTCTGTTCTAATGTTGTTGTTCTGTCACATTTTAGACCTGTATAGCTACTTCCACACTGCTCTCTTCTTTTCTTCACACTTCTTGCAACACACACACCACTTCACATCGAAATCCATTTGGTATATATATCCGTACCAAGGATTTCATCATCTTTCTAGTCGGCATCCGAAATACTCAATATTTTCCCAAACTCTGGTCTGTCGGCTGAATCCTTGCTTACTAAGTGATGCGTATCAAAGAGATGCTTACAGAAGTCATTAATCATGTCAGTTAACCATGAATGATCCCTCAAGAAACTTGATCACCATCAATTTCTTATCCAGATTAAGGTCTAATGCTCTGCCAGTTAGTTCTTCCTCAGTCTACTCTGAAATAGGAACCCAACACTTAGGTGCTCATATCTTTTCACTCTTTCATCACCAGAGGCTCAATCTCTAGAATGTATCAGTCATGGTACTCCTCTTGACTTCCCCAAGTCTACACTTTTTTGAGATACTTCCTCTGAGAGATCCGGACCTATTTGTCAGACCTTGCTACATGCTCTGTTCTTGCTCACTGGACCAAAGTACTCTTCAATCTGACTTCTGGTATAGACATACCATGTCCTGCGGATGTGTGGGATGGAATTTGTTTCCATCAATGATAACATTCATGAAGCCAAAAAGTGTCTCTTGCCAACATTTGTAAGCTTTATTATCTTGGGCATATCTCTCACTGCATGAATAGAGCTGATCTTTTCCATATTGTCAAAGTTGGTGTGTCCCATTCGCTTGTGCCATAGCCAACACTCACCAGATTGAGCCAATAAGCATGTTCTTCCATTTACCTCCTTCAGATGCTAGATATTACCATATGACTCGATGCCTTCTGCAGCTAGTTTTCTAGACCTTGCCTTCCTGATTTCACAACCTTTGGCATGAAAGGTAAGATTGTATCATTTATTGCACATCTGACTAACACTGAGAAGATTATGCTTTAGTCCTTTGACATAGAGAACATCCTCAATCATGTTCTTCCCATCAATAGTTATAACACCCTTTCCACAGATTTGTGCTGACTCATCGCCACCAAACTTAACAGCTCCACCATTCCACTTCTCAAGGATAATAAACTTCTCCTTGTCACCAGTCATATGATTAGAACAACCATTATCAATTACCCAAGCTTTGGCTTCTTCTCTTGCATGACAAGAAATCCATACCACCATTGATATATAATTGTTTTGGTCATCTTGCAAGGTCTCAGTCTCTTCACAATTTTTAGTATCATCCTTTTTGTTACCAACATTCAAGGCCATGAAAAGTGTTTCATCATTTGAATCATTATGATCCTCATCTTTTGAAGACCAAATGCTCTCTATGGAATACAGGCTTCTTTTGAGCTTGTCTCTCTTGTTACTACCCCTTGATTCTTAAAAAGGACATTTAAAAGAAAAATGACCAATCTTTCCACAATTGAAACATTTAAAAGGTAACTTACCTTTGTATTTGCCTGTGCCTTTCTACAAAGTTCTTACAAAGTTTGCTACTACCTGATCAAAGTCATCATTTTGATTAACCACTTCGTCTTATGTCTTCTTACTTTCTTTGAATGGTTCCTCTCTTTTTGGAGCACCTTTGTCAAATTCTCTCATTTCAAAGGCTGCGAGAGAGCCAAACAATTGATCTATTGTGTATTTATCCAAATCTTGAGATTCCTCAATGGCAAATACCTTATGACTATAAGATTTAGGAAGAGTTCTCAAAACCTTCTTCACAATCTCATCTTCTTTCACTTCCCCACCAAGACCTCTAATGCCATTGGCTATTTCATCCACCTGCAACATGTAACCAGCAATGTCTTCATCTTCTATCATTCTCAGGGTTTCAAATTCACTCTTGAAGATTTGCATCTTGGCTTGCTTCACTTTACTATCTCCTTCATAAATACTTTCAAGTTTATTCTAGACATCCTAAGCAGATGTACAACCCATTACCTTTGCAAGTTTTGAATTAGCTAGCCCACTCATGATAGCATTATTTACCTTGGAATTGTTATCATACAACTTAATCTCATCTACATCTATAGGATCACTAGCAGGAACAGTGTAACCCTTCTTGACTGATTGTCAAATGCCATACCCTAGAGAAGACAAATAGTTTTCCATCCTTAGCTTCCAAAAGGAATAATTTGTTCCATCAAACATAGGTACCTTGAGAGATCCATTATTATCCATCCTGGACCTTCCTTAAGTGGTTAAGCTTCTTCTGAGTAACTTGGATCTGATACCAATTGTTGAACACACCAGGATACTAAGGGGGGAGGGGGTGAATCAGTATCTAAACAAACTTCAAATCCTCTGGAGCAAATTAAAACTTAATCATTACAATATCAGCATAAACATGAAGGATCAATACAATGCACATCAACACATAACACTAGATATACATGGAAAACCCAAGAAGGGAAAAACCATGGTGATGATTAACTCACAATATATGAAACTCAAAATTACAACTTTGTTTTAGGTCTACAACCAAAGGAAGCTACAACTCCTTGAAGACTTTGTTTTAAGGTCACTCCTAAGGAAGCTATAACTCCCTACAAACTTTGTTTTAGGGCTACAACCCAAGGAAGCAACTATTCCCTAAACTAAGAACAAACTCAGAGATGATTACAATATGATAGTACTACCTAAAAAATGACATTAAAGCTCACACCTTTGATGATTGCAATTCTACTTCTTCTAATGATTGGATCAATTAGGCACACTCTTCACTTCCCTCCTGTCACAAAAATGTCTTCAAGATGAATTAGGACAACCTCTAATACTTTTGCTCTTTCTCCTTCAGTCGTACATCATAATGCATATGATATTCATACTCTTCTCTTCACTTTTTCATCTTTTCATCTTTACATTCATACCTTACCTAGACCAACTAGGTTTACAATATATACATGGCATTACATTTATTTTCATTACAAGTCAACCAAAGATTACAACATGAAACATGCATAGAGCAAGCCCTATCATGAACAACACGCTACTCCAAAAGAAAACACACGCCTTGTGAATCCCAATGCATGTTGAGTCTAGTCCTAATCATACTTCACAGCATTTTTCTTCAAGGAATCACCTCCACACACATCGCTCATTTGAAATAGGATGGCCTTAAGCAGGAAGACATGAAATTTGTAGTATAATGGTCACCACCACTTGAAAACCTTGTGCAGTACTGGAAACACAAAATATATTTATGAAATTATTCAAAATGAGTCTTCATGACTCATACAACACCTTCAAATACACCTCTAACTCCACATAGCAAATACATTTTGCCGCATACCTTAAAACATGCATACCGAGATCAAACAACTATCCAAAACACATTGTAACACACTATCATTGAGAAACTAACCTTACAAAGCACCAAAACACCTAAAACTACAATGATGCATGTAATATGCATCCATGAACATGTCCATCAAACCGCATAGGCAATCCTTCTCTTCCAGAGGAATGCAGAGCATTTCAACAAGCCTTGAACATTACTTTTCTCAGACAGAATACAGACTGGAACTCCACAACTTATAACTTTCACTGCTGAGGATGTAGAGACCTGAACCTTTGGAAATATCACCTCCATTAGACACTAAAATTAACTTCTAAACCAAAAGACCTTATCTTCAAATGTGGAGAAATGTGGAGCCAAATATTGCAGTACTATGAATACCTTCTTTAGGAACAACACTATCTCCAAACTGTCAATTGCAAAACACTCTTCTAGTAGTCCAAATAATATGAAACTTGGAACATACATGCTTTGACACTATATGAGACTATCTTCCACTCCACAGAAATACAAAATCAAAAGCATGAAAATGTGAAGTAATCTCCTAGACAATCTTCAAAACAATCTTTCTGTAGCAAAAAAATTCACCAACATCCAGAGGCCAAAACTTCTTTGTACCAACACATACATTCTTAGGAATAGCAGGAGAAAGCATATAATATGTTTTATACCATTAGTAGCATCTCCCCAACATCAAAAACACATATGATCATCTTAGTTCTTCTAATTCCCATATTAATATGTCTTCTTTGTTGTCAACAAACATACTCAATGAATACAGTCTCTACTGACTAAGAACTTCAGGAACATGAAATCCAACCATGAACTTCTAATTCCCATCTTAATATATCTTCTTTGTTGTTAATGGATAAGACATGACATCCAACCATGAACACCATCACACATCCATGACAGTGTTGACATCAATGACAACTTTGTGACAATGTTGACATCAATGACAACCTTAGGAACAATATGTGTAACAATTTTAATATAATGTCAAATCATTAAATCATGCAAAATTATCTACTAATTACATACAAGTAAAAATTAAAACATAGTAAAAATTAGGGATGTGACACATGTAGGGTATCACTAATTAGAGTTGACTACTCAATGAACTCCTTCCCATCCAATATCTTCATGATGTACCTATACATCTAGTTTTGTTATTCCTTTGAATTCTCTTGGCCCATGACTCTACTTAACAAAGTTATGCAGTCATTAACTACTTCTATGAAATGAATTGTGAACAATTTCTTTGGTATCCATGAAAGTGTAGATTTAGGTTTTTGGAGACAATCTCTATTGATTTTGGTAAGACAATAATCCAAATTCTTATCATAATATTTGAACCAACCCAAATTCTTATCATAATAATCCAAATCAATAGACTACAATGTGATGGGGAAACTTACTATTTGAACCAACCCACTAGCCTTCAAATTCTTGACCTTGCAGGACATTTGAGCCATAGGTACTGCTATCCTATTGTGGAATTCCTCTAGACCTATGTGTCCTAGGTCTTGTTGAGGCCCTCATTTTCCAATCCAAATTTACTAAGATCTTGTGTTTTGATCCCCTTTTGTTTCCCCTTCTTTGTATCTAATGTGTTTGCCTAAGTGTTTTCCTCCTAAGAGTGTGAGAATCCTATGTTGAAAATCCCCAAATCCTCAAAGAGTTTCCTCTTGAGTGTAAAAATTTATGAGTCTTTCATGAAAATCCAAGTATTTGCCTTTCAGCAGGTTAGCCAATTCACGAACCTATAGAAATCTTGAAATTACCTTATGCTTCGATGTTTTAGCAAGTTCATGAACCTGTGAACCTGCCAAAACATGGTTTGAGAATTTGCATTTTTGCTGAATCACCAAAAAGAGGAAGGAAGACCAAAGACAAAGGCAAGTGGTTTGTGATTTTGAGTTTCAGATGAATTGCCAAAAGTATAAGTTAAGGAAGAAAGAAAGAGGATGGATTTTGGAAAGTTTTCTAGTTTGTGAACTTGTTGAATCATTGAAAATAAATAAAGATGAACAAAAGAAAGAAAGAGGATGGCTTTAGGTAACTTTTCCATTTTGCAAACTTGTTGAATCACTGAAAATGGATAAAGATGAACAAAAGAAAGAAAGACAAAGCAAGTAAGCTTTCAGCAAGTTCACCAATTCACAAACTTGCTGAAATGCTAAAAGATTGAAGAAAGTTGGTAAAGGAAAAGAAGAGAAAGAATGAAAAGAGATAAAGAAAAAGAAAAGATAATGTTTCATCATTTCAACAAGGACATAAACCTATGAACTCACTGAAATGGTTTGTCAGTTCTCAAAATCATTGAAATGTTGAAGAGACAAGGAAAAGAGTTCCATGTGGTGTAATTTCACAAGTTTTCAAGTTGTTAGGTTTGACTTTTAACATTGTGCCATTGGTTGTAGAGGCACTGAGTCATATCAAGGAGGACCCCATTCTTTATTTAAGTTTCAAGCATTCAACACTTTCTTAATTCACATGGAAACACCACACACAATTTCAAAGTTGTAGATCTGATACATGTTCCTTGATGTGCCATTGGTTAAAGGGTATGAGTCAGAAGTAGGTGGGCCTTGATAGATCAAAAGAAAAGCGATGAATCGAGGCTATTTCTTAGGACAGGTGGCATCACTGCACAATATTTAAAAGCTTCAGAACTAACACTCATAAGGGATTGTGCCATTAGCTAACAATGCTAGGTGTCCTCTTGGCACATAGTTTTAAAGTTGTAGATATTGCACAGTTCTTTTGGTACACCATTGGTCTAAAATGATGATTCAGAAAAAAGTGGGTCCAGTTTCATAAAAATAAATAGAAGACAAGGGAGGTTCAATAAATTTCAAAAGCACTAAATAGGTTTAAATGTAGATGTGAAAAGAGGTGGCAAATTTCAAGAAGATAAGAACTGAAGATTCCCAACAATCTATTTTCCTGATTTGTCTCCAAATTTTTCTAAAAATAAACAGTTTGCATGATTTTTGGAGAAGAATTTCTATATAATGTAATGATTTATCATTTGTAATGGTTCATAAAATTCTAGAAAGAGAAATTGTTGAAACTCTGTAGTCTTTTCTAAGGAATAATAGAGATCTATAAGTTGTTTTCAACATGTATATTGTAATGGATTCACTCTGAAGCAAAGATATGAGCAAGAATTTGTGATTCTGATTGTCTCCTTTATTGTGTTGCATTTCCTTGGAATAATATATGTTTTCAAGGGAAACAAAAAATCTTTGCCTGCACATTTGTTGTGGGATTCAATGGATCTAATTAGTTCATATTCAAGGAATTTGGTAAAAATTTTAGATCATGAATGGGATATACAATTTCTATGGAGGATTAGTAAGTAGAATCAGATGCATGTAAATTAATAAGTGGGTTTAAGTCATTGTTAGGCGGTGATGTTATTATTACACCCCAAAGGTAGAATTATGTTATGATAGCATATTGAATTGAAGTTTAGACTATGTGACTCCAAGGAACATGCACCGATCTTTAGAGTAATTTGATCTACTCTCATAAATTTACAGGATTAATATTTACACTTTGAGTGTTGTACAATAGTAGTGGAAATTTATCCAGGTTCATGATATTATGAGTAGAGTATTGGCGAATACATTTGTAGGGGTATTACTTATTTTATTATCTTTGGTCATATCATGAATTATGTCTGCCATTAAAGTTGATATCTTCTTAGTTAGTTCGTTAGTTTTATTGTTTAAGAGATCTCAGGGAAATACCCTCCCAAGTGAGGCTAAACTCAAAGAAGAAGAGGAGGTTTTATCAGGCCCTCCTAGTCATTAGCCTTTTTCATCAGAAAAAGACACTAGCAGGTATGTGTTGATTATGTTTATCTAGCGTTACATGAACTTAGATGGTGGTATGACCCCCTTAAACTCATACTTCATTTTGGATAGCAAGGGCATACATGATTAAGGATTCCTAGAAAAATTAACCTAAATTATTTATCTAATTTCACTATTTTTACCAATATCCTCAAATTCTAATCAATTAATCCAAAATGTGTTTAAAAATGTTCAATTATACTCAACTCATGATTTCCAATGATTAAAATAACCAAATTTGTAAATTAAAGGGGTTAAAACTTTCAAAAGGAGTATTTAGTGTTTTACCACATTTCAGACTTTAGGCCTAGATTACATATTGCAATTCAGATTCTAGACTCTACATGCAATTAAAAAAGAGTTTCAAGATGCAAATGAAGTGCAATTTTTGGTTAGAGTTCGCATGTGGTTTATATTTGGTAGTTGGGTTGCAAATTGTAAATTGTAAAATATTTTTGGGTTTTTGAAGCTAGACTTCAAAGTTTACATGTGTTTTGTAGTAAACTAGATAATGTAAAGAAGTTTGGAAATGTGAAACTTGAAAAATGAAAAATTTTAATGAATGGACCTAAAATTTGATTAAACTAAGTTTGAATGGGATAAATATTTTGTTGGCAAGAGACACTATATGGATTCATGGTTGTTGTCATTGATGGCAACAAAGGTCATCCCACATATCCGCAAGTCATGGTGTGTCTCTACCGGAAGTCTAAATGAAGATTGTTGTGGTCTGGTGAATAAGAACAGAGCATGTGGCAAGGTCCGACAGATTGGTCCGGATCTCTTAGAGGAAGTGTCTTGGTGCAGTGTGGATTTGGGGAAGTCAAGAGGACTACCTTGAGTAATAGATTCCAAGGATTTAGCTTCTGGTGATGGACAAGGAAAAAGATATGAACAGTTGAATACCGGATTCCTGAGTAACAGTGTGAACAAAGGAAGAACTGATTGACAGAACATCAGATTGCTTTTCGGATGTGTTTCTGACAATGGTAAAGGTTATGAAGACATGGATTATGTTTGGCCGACATGATTAATGATATCTACAAGTATATGCTTGATCCACATTACTTGATGAGAAAGGATTCAGCCGACAGAACAGAGGTTGTGAGAAAATAGACTATTCCGGATGCCGACTAGAAAGGTGATGAAATTACTTGTGCAAATATATATGCACGATGGATTTAGTTGTGAAAAAGAATGTGGTGTGATGTTATTGTGTGAATAAGTGTAGAGCAGAGTAGAAACAACCAGAGAGAGATCCGGTATGTGAAAGGAAAGCACAATAAAGAGAAGAGGAAAGATGAAGTGCAGTAGATCAGTGTACTGAGCCTAACTGGAACTGAACTCCAGCATATGTGGATGCTTCCAATCACTTCAAGTATTGTATAACATTCTTTTGTAGACAGTGTGTCTCCTTGTAGGCAGTGTGCCTCTTTGTGAGCAGTGTGCTCGGGCAGTGAGCCCTAATTGGCAAGTGCCATTTTGTAATTCCTTATTCTTCTAACAGAGAATAATCTTTGGGTTAATCACCCCGTGGTTTTCTCCCTTAACAGGGTTTCCACGTCAAAAATACTGTGTCATGTGTTTCTCATTTCATGGTAATGTCTGTTTGTTTGCTTCAATGCCGCATTGATTAATAAGAAAGTTCAAAAGAAGAAATAATTAGGATAACTGATTCACCCCCCCTCTCAGTTATCAACAATTGGTATCAGAGCTAAGTTCCTCCTAATGGAGCCTAACAGCTTGAGGAAGATTTGGGAGTTCAAATGGATGCATATGGTTTAAGGGAGCAACTCAAGACTGCCCTTGAGGATCTTGAACAGTCAAACTCTGAAGTCAATGAATTAAAGGAAAGACTCAAACAGGCTGATGAATTCATGAGAGAACTAAAGGACAAATTAAGTCTCTCTATGAAAAAGAGAAAGGAGCTGCTCCAACAATTAGCAAGACAAAGTGAAGAAAGTAATACAAATGAAGAATTGACTGAGAAAACCAAGTTATGTGAAAAGTTATCAAAAGAAGTCATTATGGTAAGACATGAAATGGAATCAGGAGTTATAAAGTTTACTCAAGAGATTGAAGAGAAAAGAAAAGCTGAAGACAATCTAAGACAATCTCTTAAAGAGAAATCAGAAGATTGCCTCTAGATGGACAGGATTATCAGACATCTTGAATCTAATCTTGAAGATGCCAAAGATAATGAAGAAAAACTTGAGGATCAAATTGTCTCTCTCAAAAGAGATCTTCAAACAGCAAATGAATATAAAGAGAAATTCAAGATAAGTTCTACTCAACTTGAAGTTCTTCTTGGAAGTCAAAAGAGGGCAGATGACAAGTATGGTTTGGGATATGAGAAAGGAGAAAGCTCCGGATCCGGTCAAAAGAATTTTGGATCAGAAAATCCAAGGAATAGGCCTAGAAGACCTCCGGTAAGACAGCCCAATGCCTAAAGATATCCATCCTTCAATGGATACTACCACAGCTGCAATCACTTTGGTCACAAAGCTAATCAGTGCAGAAAGAGAATGAATCAGACTAATTCATCCTTCTCTGGACAGTGCTTTAACTGCAAAAGGTATGGACACAAGTCTCATGAATGCAGAAATATGCAAATAAACAAATCATTCAATGGTAGATGCTTTGTATGCAATAGAGTAGGTCATATGGCTAATCAATGCAGATCAAGAGGTTATCAGTCAAATATGCAAGGAAATATTATTTGCCAAATCTGTAATAGGTCCGGTCATAATGCAAAAGTCTGCAGAAGCAAGAATCAGGACAAAAGAGGTTCAGTGTATAATCAGAATCAAGACAAGGGTAAACAAAAGATGAATGCAGATGAAGTTAGGAATCAGATGAACAAGATTTGGGTGAAGAAAAGTTTGGAGAATGTAGAGGTTGGATCTGCACCAGACTCTGGTGTTGATATTCCTTCCAAAAATTAAAGGTGAGCTCTGGCTCAGGGGGAGACTCAAAGAAAATCCTGTTCCCCCAGCCAATCAAGTGGTGCCAGATGTGGCACAAGATGCAGAGTAAAGGGTTTGTAGATATAAGTCTTGAGATAATCCAGATAAGATTTTAGAGGTCCGCATGAAGATGTCAAGAAGTTGTGATCGATCAAGTAAGACCTATTCTGGGAGATGCTCCGAAATGACAGAAGATACCAAAAGGTCTGGAGAGATCTGGAAGCACATTGTCTTATTCTGCGGATTGGACAGAGTGTTTGGGATGTCCTTGTGATGTGTCATCTTGATTTGTTCATGGTTGGAAGATCCGCATGATGTTCATAATCAGGACTGATCCGGTTCTTCAAGTTATCCGAATAAGGCAAACTGGAATAATGTAGGTCGAGCATTTATTGCCATCAGATATTAGGTTTTGCGAAGCAATATAAGGGATTTCTCATAAATCACTTGCTCATTCAGCACTCAAGAAGAAGCGAAAGGTGGAGCTCTGCAACAAGATCTCCTACCGAAGTCATTACATACAGAAATCAATCCAACCACTCCGTGTAACCAAAGGCGCATAAGGTATTTTCCGTTTTTGATATCTTACTACAAATCTTTTGAGAAATGGCTACTCCGAATATAGTAAAAATCTCAGATAGGCCCCGACCTGAATTTAAGAAACACCCATACAAGTCATTGGAGGTAGATCCCTTAGGAGCATTCTCTAGTGTTCCTCATGGCGTTTTACACACAGAAGACATTAAGGTTTACATACATGCAAGTATTGAGGAATTCGAGGAATTCAAATTGAGAGATTTCTATCACAAACAACTGATAGACAATGCTTTTGAGCTTAAACCAGAGTATAAGGGTATCTAGAAGAAACAGTTTGATCAATTCATTCATTTCCCCTGCTTTGAAGAAGATGAATGGGTCTGGTATGTATTGAGTAGGATGCATGACAACTTCCTATGGCTGGATAGACCCTGCAAGATCACAAAAGAGGCAATTAGGGCAGTGACTGGTCTATACTCTTCCGGAGGGATACCTATCCTCAAATCTGTCAAAAATAACATTGTAACTGAGGCCACCGGATCAAAATTTGATAAGAGGGCAATGACCATTGAAGATATTTCTGATCCGGATATCAAGTATGCATCTATGGTAATAGGATACAAGATTTATCACTCCAATAGGGAGAATTCTGTATCCAGAACTACAGTATACACTGCCTATGAGATGCTAAGGAAAAATGCAGATTATGATCTCTGTGAACTTCTTTTAAGCCAATTAATGGAAAATATACAGAAGATCAAAAAGGACAAAAAGAATTCTTTTAAGTATGGTACTATTATATTATGTCTATTTTTCTATTTCATGAATGAGCTGCCCGGTTCAAGTGGATGGGTATGGCAGAATGACAAACCTATAGCAGTCCAGATCAGAGATTACTTACATGGACTTGGGGATGCCAAAGCAAGAAATACAGCTCTGTGGGGATACTTCAAAAACTTCCAGAGTATGATGCAAGCAAGAGAAAGAATCCCCCAGTCTCTTGTTGAAAAATACAAAGACTCAGTCTGCTTTATGGTTGATACTGATCAGTGCCTAATGGAGGTAGTTGAGCCAAGGATAGTCTGGATCATGCCCATGGGGTATAAGGTTGATGAACAGATTGTGGAACTGCATGTTCAACACATGCTTAGTCAACCTAAAGATCCAAAAGCAGAAAGTTTTGGAACCTTTGAGGAGCTGAGTGTGAAGATCCATGTGGAACTCAGAGAACCTGAGATAAAAAGGAAAGTAAGAAAAGAAGTTGAACATATTGCCCAAGGCCTAGGCATCCCAAAGGAGGCACTTGATGCCAACCGAGAAAAGAGGAGAAAGGCTAAGGAAGAAAAGAAAGAGGCAGAAAAGAAAAGTAAGAAAAGTGCTCCAGTGGAAACCTCAACCTGGACCAGATCATCAAAAGGATCTACACCTGTCAAAACCAAAAGCTCAAAAATATCTAAACCAGAAGGTCAGACATCCGGTAAAGGAGAGAAAAGGTCTAAAATAAAAGCCACAAGGGCTTATACAAGTCAGAAAGATGAAGAGGAAACAAAATCAGATGAGGGGGTAAAAGAAATAAAGAAGCAGAAGAAGAAAGGATCTGGTAAACCCTCCACAGGCCAAGACAAGGAAGAAATGGCAGAGGTATTTGTTGAAAAGCCCACCCTGTCTCTAGAGAGTGTAATCAAGTCAGTCACGATGGATGGAAACCTTCAACCAATGACTGAATTCTATGATGACTACAATGAGGCTGACCAAAAGATTCTGTAGGAAGCCACAATCAAGTATCTGAACATATACAATAAGGCTTTCATTGAGATTATATCTCTAATTCCTAAAAGCCTAGAAAAGGAATTAGAAATAAGAAAGAACAATGCCCAAGCAAAAGATCTTGAGATCCAGGAGCAGATAGCTATTCAGCTATATCCTCAAATTGATCCCAAGACAATGAACATGATATTCAAAGATTGCAAAGATGAGTTCAGGAGTAAAGCAAGGATGAATCAACTCATGGTTGGTGAGACTGACAAGGTGGCCATAGAGATAGAAGAGATCCTCTGGAAGGCCTTCAAAAGGTTTAATCTTCCTGTTGTAGAGGACTTGGGTACTGATCCCTCATCCACAAGTGTTGTAGAAGAAACTTCTGAGAAAGCAACAGAAGAGATGGGCCCTGAACAAACCAGCATCTCTCCTCCGGTTTCCCCTACAGTCTCTGAATCTAAAGAAGAAGAGAAACTACTGGAGAAAGAAGCAGTGGTAAAAGAAAAAGAAGCTGACAGTACCAAGGGTGCAGAGAAAGAGAAGACTCCAACAGAGAAAACCACAACTGATAGTGGTAAGAATGTGGAGAAAGAGAAAATTCCAAAGGACAGTTCCAAGACTGTAGAAGAGAAGAAACATCTGTCTCCAGCAAGAGACACTGCACAAACTGTTCAAAAATTTCTGAGTCAAGAAACAATAGAGATTGATGAACCGGAGCTTCTAAAAGGTCCATTCAACTTTGATTCCCTCTCTCCGGTATAGACAATGAAGATAGCTTCATTTGCAAATGCTAAGGCAAATGAAAAACTCCTAAAGTCTCACATGGAAGACTGTGAGTTGATAGAGGCTGCTTCCGGAGTGCTTGAAAAGATTATGCCATTAGTCCAGATAGATCTGACAGCCTCCTCTTCCGGTAATCTCAAAACCTTAGTCAGCAGTGTTGATACACATTTTGATTCTCTAGAAAAATCAGCTGAAGAAAAGGTCCGGAAGGAGTTTTTGGATAAAAGATTTTCAGAAGTACTAGGATTAATCTCTAATGATAGGAGAAATATGAGTATTGGAATAAAGAGCTTAGAAAATGCTCTTAAGGATGGCGGTGACATTTACAAATTTTGTATCTCCTGGTCAAAAGCAACAATAGAAATTGAGAAGAAAATAAAAGAGGAACAGGACAAACTACTGAGTTTGTCTCAAAGTTTTGATCCTCTCTCTTCCTCCATAGTAACTCAAGAATGTCAAACTATTGCAATCACAAATGCAATAAAGAACTTTGAGAAGGAAAGGAAGAATATAATTAACCGGATGGGAGAACTTAGAAGGATTATTATCCCTAAGTTAGAAACTATGCATGAGGCCATAAGTGATGCTCAGACTACCGCCCAAACCAATGATCCGACAGATCTCAAGAGGGCTGAAGCTTTTGCATTTTTGTTGAGTGGCCACATTTCAATTTTGGACAGAATGAAGCAAAGTTGGGCTACAGAACTAGTCCAATTGAAGACATCCTTTGCAGACATTCTTCAGTTTATGTGAGTATGTAATATGCAGCCAAGTATAGTAAAATTTTTGAAAATTTTGGTGTGCGGACCCTACCCTTTGCCATTGATGTCAAAGGGGGAGTGAGGAACAGTGAAAAATGAGGAATCCAACAAAGGGGGAGTTCTAGAAATTGTATATAAAGATAGAGCATCAGCCAAGGGGGAGCATAGTGTAAACACTTAGTCATTTTTCACTAAGTGTTGCCATCAATGCCAAAGGGGGAGATTGTTGGCAAGAGACACTATATGGATTCATGGTTGTTGTCATTGATGGCAACAAAGGTCATCCCACATATCCACAAGTCATGGTGTGTCTCTACCGGAAGTCTGAATGAAGATTGTTGTGGTCCGGTGAACAAGAATAGAGCATGTGGCAAGGTCTGACAGATTGGTCCGGATCTCTCAGAGGAAGTGTCTTGGTGTAGTACAGATTTGAGGAAGTCAAGAGGACTACCTTGAGTAATAGATTCCAAGGATTTAGCTTCCGATGATGGACAAGGAAAAAGATATGAACAGTTGAATACCAGATTCCTGAGTAACAGTGTGAACAAAGGAAGAACTAACTGACAGAACATCAGATTGCTTTCCGGATGTGTTTCTGACAGTGGTAAAGGTTATGAAGACATGGATTATGTTTGGCCGACATGATTAATGATATCTACAAGTATATGCTTGATCCGCATTACTTGATGAGCAAGGATTCAGCCGACAGAACAGAGGTTGTGAGAAAATAGACTGTTCTGGATGCCGACTAGAAAGGTGATGAAATTACTTGTGCAGATATATATGCACGATGGATTTAGTTGTGAAAAAAAATGTGGTGTGATGTTATTGTGCGAATAAGTGTAGAACAGAGCAGAAACAGCCAGAGAGAGATCCGATATGTGAAAGGAAAGCAGAATAAAGAGAAGAGGAAAGATGAAGTGCAGTAGATCAGTGTACTGAGCCTAACCGGAACTGAACTCCAGCATATGTGGATGCTTCCAATCAGTTCAAGTATTGTATAACATTCCTTTGTAGACAATGTGTCTCCTTGTAGGCAGTGTACCTCTTTGTGAGCAGTGTGCTCGGGCAGTGAGCCCTAATTGGCAAGTGCCATTTTGTAATTCCTTATTCTTCTAACAGAGAATAATCTTTGGGTTAATCACCCCGTGGTTTTCTCCCTTAACAGGGTTTCCACGTCAAAAATACTGTGTCATGTGTTTCTCATTTCATGGTAATGTCTGTTTGTTTGCTTCAATGTTGCATTGATTAATAAGAATGTTCAAAAGAAGAAATAATTAGGATAACTGATTCACCCCCCCCTCTCAGTTATCAACATATTTGCCATTGGAGTAGAAAAGAGATTTTATATGGGTTTTTGGCATCTAAGCATTGAAAGCAATGAAATTGTTAAACTTATTGATTGCCCAAAAAACTAGGGCATGGTAGAAAGATAGGGTCAAAGGCCACCGAAACCCTATGGCCAAAACTAGGATTTAAATGATAGAAACTTAAAAAATTCATTGCAATAACCAAGCATATTAATGATGAATTCACCAATTAAAAGAGAAAACACCCAAAATATAACCATAATAATGTGCATCAAAATTACCAAGCAAAATGTGGAAACCATAGCAATGGATGATAAAAGCTAAAGGGGAAAGAAAGATAAAAACCTAAAAAAAATGTAAATCCACCCTCAAATAGGTAGCTAGAATCCAAGAATGTAGATGCACGGAGAAGTTGGAGAGCCATGGGAGCTAGAGTGTCAAAATCAAGCATAGCTATGCAGAAAGATACAAAATTTTAAGTGGGCCCATATGGATGCCATTAATGGATCATCTGTCAAGTTTCAAAGTTTCATAATAGTTTGAAATAAAACCACTCAGAATTCTAGGGTTTTAATGGTGACTAGATGAAAGACCACAGTTGAAACAATTTTCACTTTACAAGGTAAGGGGGTTTGGAAAGTTGAGAAGGTTTACACATTGGACTATAAAACATTAGACTTAGGAAAAGTTAAAACAATAATTAGACCCTTGAATAGAAAAATGACCCCCTCATAACATGAGATGTCGACATGCCACTCAAACACAATAAATATAAAGGCAAAGTTGAATTTTAATCAGGCTATACAAAAAGCACAATTTTAAAAAATTCAAAACAAGGGTCCCCAAAATTTAAAATTTAGGGGCATGTTATGAAGGGTCACAACAAATTCCCCCCTCATCAAAGAACAAAATGAATTTCTTCAAAACATGGTTCAAGAATTGAATTGAAATATAACAATATTTCTTCATTAACTCTTAGAGTCCACAAAAGAATGTGCAATAGATCATTCATTTAGCTTCAGTCGATGTGATCACAATTAATCCACTCTTGCAATTCAAGATGGAAAAAATCATTGGAAAAATAAATTTCACAATCAATACTACCAAATTTTTAGAAGAATGTTCATACCAAAGTTGTGCTAGATTAATTTTATGATAACAAATGCACATTCTATTCATCCAAGTGTGTGTGCATGATTCATTATTTTCTTTAATCTATAAGCTTAGCTACAATGGTTTTAGATATCAGGGTAAAAGCACAAAGCTGTGTCACACTTTTATAAACGAAACAACCAACACTGATCCAACTTTTAAACTTGAATCACTAAAAAGTGACATATATGTTTTGAATTTTGAAATGATGTAAACTAACAAAATATTTATTTTTTAGTATATTTTATATTTGTATTTTTTAAAAAAAAATTAAAAAATTATTGAATATAGTTTTTAATAAATTGACACTATAATTTAGTTGCTGATAAAATGCTGAAAAATGAAGTTACATGAGATGTCAATCTTTATATAGTAAAAAAAAAAATTCTTCAATTTTTTTGTGTATTTATAACTTGAAACTTTAGTGCATGGATTTTTTTTTTCCAATTTTGATAAATATATATTTTTAAATAAATAATAAAATGTGCGTGTATTAAAGCGTAGTTGTTTCCATTCAACGTCAACTTTCATATTATATATTTATCTAAAATAGAAAAAAAATTATACCATCTTGATATAGATTCTTTTATCTAGTGCATCATATTTTTTTCAATTTTTTTAATAAGTTTTACTATTTTTCCTTGACATGGTAACCAACCTAATGTTTTGTGCTGATAACCTACTTTTAGTAAAAATAGAAAGGAAAATATAAATAATCATTAAACTATTAAAATATATATATATATATATTTGAAAACTAAACTTATAGATCGATAAAAGGGAATTTTTATATTTTTTAAAAAATATTATTTACACAACTAGAAGTTGTTGAAATATCAAGTTTTTCAAATAATTTTTTTTTTTTGGTAAATTGGCCTCATAGTGGTGCTACATATGCATTTAGCCAACAATTTTAGTTGGAAAAGTTGTGGACATATCTAACTTAGCTAGAATGAATCTTACAAGATCATATGTTTGACCAAAATTGATTTTTAGTTAGAAATACTTAAATTCACTTGTGCTGATAAGTCGGCTGAAAGTGTGACACAACTTTGTGCTTTTACCCATCAAGCATTTCATAAATTTAATTTTCTTAGGCAAAGGTTGTCCTTAGATATGAAAGTGCATAACATAAGACCTTGTCTCCATTGATTATCTAATCTGATGTAGGAGCATCCATGGCATAGTGGTAATCATGTGTCAACCAAAAATATGTTTAATTTTCTGTCGTATTTTTTGTGGTGATTTGAATTTCATATTTTGTCTTGTGAAATTCATTTTGATGTGCATTTGGATGTTATGTCATGTTTTAAAAATAAATTTGCAATTTGGAACTAAATTTGGTAAAAGTGGAGATAGTGGAGCTAAAAGGAATCGTGCTTTGAAAGCACAAAATCCAGAAAAAACAAAAAGAAGAGTGGGTTTTTGGAGACTTTCTATTGAATTTAAAATATTATTTTTGAGATTCCAAAATCCCTATAAAATAGTATGGAGAGAGTGGGTGCCCAAGATAAGGAAATTAGATTTTTGCTTTAATACATAAAAGCAAGAAAGCCAAAAATAGCACCACCACAAAGCATGGCAAGGCACAAAGTTTGAATGGCTTATTTTAGTTAATTTATTTGATTAAAATAAATAAAATTGGATTTTCCAGGAGGTGGGTATTGCATTTTGGAGAGTGGGCTGGAAATATATTGAAATGCAAATAAATTTATAGAAATTACATTTCATTCAAGAAAAAGATGAGATACAAAAAGGAATTGGAATTCATTTTGAAGTTTAGTTTTTCCCAAGTTGCAGGAGAGACAAAGAGGAGGCATGGCATACCTCCAAGAGTGATTTTGGATTGTGTTGTTGTAGATTTGAGGCTGATTGCACAGCCATTGATATTCCAGGAGAATCAGTTACAGTTGCATAGTTGTTTGTTGTGATTTTGCAGGAGCTGGAAGTAGAAGTTTTGTGAAACTTTGGTTTGCTATAGCAAACCATTTTGTAATTGATTTTTGCAGATTTCTAAGGGATTATTGCAACCAAATTGTCCTTTTTGGAGTGATGTAATTTCCTTTTATGAAAGTTGGATGAATGTATGAAAATTGGTTGCAAGTTGCAAATTAGATTTGTAAATACTTGATGAAAATATAATTTTTGTTTGTATGTGTGAGAAAATAGATGTGAGGACTATTTATTCCAGCTCTCATTTCATTAGTGGTATTAGAGAAAGTTTGATCGTGAGTGTGTAGACAGACTACCGGAGAAAGGTAGTTTACACCAGGAATTGTGAGTTATGGTGTTGTAAAGATGTTTGCCAGAGGAGACCCACGAGGTAGGGATAGAGGAAGAGGAAGAGGAGATAATTTTGTTAGAGATGATGATTTTAGAGCTTGAGAAGGAAGGTAGAGACTTTACAAGATGATAAAAGGAGAGGTTTTGCAAGAATAAGAGACCCAGGAAGTGATGATGAGAGCACTGAGAATGCTAGTCAAGCTAGAAGCCAAGGTGCAGCAGCAACAACAATTGCTCACGATCCTTTGGTAATTGCATTATCAAGGATAGGAAAAAGGCCTAAGATGGATGTGCCTACATTTAGTGGAAGTTTGAATCTAGAGGAATTAGTAGATTGCCTTAATGATATGCAAGAATATTGAATTTGAAGATATAGAAGATCCTGATAAAGTGAAATTTGCCAAGACAAGGTTGAAAGGAAATGCTTCAATATGGTGGAGGGAAGTCAAATTAGAAAGAGGAAGAAGAGGAAAAGATAGAATTACCAAATGGGAAAAAATGGTGGAGAAAATGAAAAGGCAATTCATTCCTGTAGACTATGAATTAGAATTGCTCAAGAAGATGAAAGGTTTGAAACAAGGAAGCAAGATTGTTAAAGAATACACTAAAGAATTCCATAGACTTCTTATTAGGACTGGACATTCAGAGGTAACCAAGGAAAAGGTGGCAAGATACATAAATGGGTTAAGACCAAGTATTCAAGAAGAGATGGCACTTGTCAGAGTTGTGACAATGGAGGATGCTTACCAAACAACATTGAAAATAGAAGAGAGGATGAATAAGAGGTTTGAAAACAAGCAAAAAGGAAGAGGGTGTGAAGGCAAGGTAGGAGGAAGAACTTACAAGAATGAAGATAATCAGAAAAAGAGTTCCAAGAATGAAGAGGGCAGCCATAGAACAACAAAATATGGAGGACAAAGTTCAAGAGACCAAAATTTCAGAGGAAAAGGTAGAGGTTGTGGTTATAGTGGAGGCCCATTCAGAGGCACTTGTTTCAAATGTGGAGAGGAAGGGCACCGAGCCTATGATTGCCCACAAATAGAGGAGAAGCCAAGAAGGAGACAAGAATACCAAGGAAGAGCAGCAAATGTTAATGAGGAAGAGGCACCTTCCTCAGAATCTAAAGATGCAGAAGAGGGAGAGGTCTTGGTGACAAGGAGAGCACTCTTGAATGAAGACAGTGAGCATATGCAAAGAAAGAAGTGATTCAAAACAAGGTGCAAGTGTGAAGGAAAAGTGTGTAGCATCATAATAGATAGTGGAAGCATAGATGATCTTGTGTCTGATGAAATGGTGAGGAAGTTGAATCTTGAGAGGAGGAAACACCCAAATCCATATTAGATTGCTTGGGTGCAAGATAATCAGAAGTTGTTAGTGAATGAACAATGCAATGTGAAGTTTAAGTTTAGGAATTATCATGATGAAATTCTATGTGATATCATCCTTATGGATGCTTGTCATATTTTTCTTGGAAGGCCATGACAATATGATAGAAAGGCCATACATGATGGGTGTGCCAACACAAAGATGAAGTGAAGCATAAGTTGAATCCTTTAAAGGAGGAAAATGTTCAAGTTTGTGGTAATGCTAGAGTTTTATTAGTTGATGTAAGGAGATTTGTTGATGGTATGAAGCATGAGAAGGGTTGTTTTGCTCTTATTCCTAAAACTAACAATGAAGTTGTTGAAGATGTTCCTACAAAAGTTACATATTTGTTGCAGAAGTTCCAAGACATTGTGTCTAATAATGCACTAGGACTCCCACCAATGAGAAAAATTAGTCATCAAATTGATCTGATTCCAGGAGCAAGTTTACCCAACAAGGAAGCCCATAGGATGTCACTAACAGAGAGTGAAGAGCTGAACAAACAAGTAGCAGAGTTATTGAAGAAGGGATTGATTCAGGAGAGTTTGAGTCCCTGTGCAGTGCCTGCAGTATTGGCACCTAAGAAGGGAGGAGAGTGGAGAATGTGCACGGACTCTAGAGCTATAAACAAGATCACAATAAAGTACAAATTTCCATTACCTAGAATGGATGACATAATGGATTGCTTGAGTGGAGTAGAATACATCACCAAGATTGATTTAAAGAGCGAGTATCACAGATAAGGATTCGAGAAGGGGATGAGTGGAGGACTACATTCAAAATGAAAGAAGGTTTGTATGAGTGGTTGTTCATGCCATTTGGGCTAACCAATGCACCCAGTACTTTTATGAGACTCATGAATGAAGTTTTGAAAGAGTTTCTTGGAAGGTTTGTGATAGTTTATTTAGATGATATTCTCATTTTCAGTAAGACACTAGAGGAGCGTTTGATGCATATTAGGTGTGTGTTTGAGAAGCTTAGAGAAGAGAAATTGTTGATTAACCTTAAGAAATGCAGCTTTGTGAAGAGGGAATTGGTGTATTTAGGTTTTGTGGTGTCAAGTGAAGGCATTAAGATGGATTCAGAGAAGGTGAAAGCAATTCTAGAATGGCCTACACCGAGAATGGTCACCAAGGTGAGATATTTTCATGGTTTAGCCAGTTTCTATAGAAATTTTATTAGAGGATTTAGTAGCATATGCAGCCCACTAACAGA
Organism: Cunninghamia lanceolata; assembly: GCA_027924645.1. NCBI lineage: Eukaryota > Viridiplantae > Streptophyta > Pinopsida > Cupressales > Cupressaceae > Cunninghamia > Cunninghamia lanceolata. The sequence goes on along the minus strand of BSBN01000441.1, from coordinate 191,520 downwards.
GACTATGAGAGGTGATAAGAAGAATTTCATGTGGACTTCAAGGGCAGTAAGAAGTTTTAATGTGTTGAAGGAAAAAGTTACAGAGCAACATGTCTTAGCACTTCCAGATTTCAACAAGGTTTTTCATGTAGATTGTGATGCAAGTGGTAGTGTCATTGGAGCTATTTTGAGTGAAGAAGGTAAACCCATTACTTATTTTAGTGAGAAGTTAAATGATGCTAAAAAAAAGTATTCTATGTATGACTAGGAGTTTTATATTATTGTGCAAGCATTAAAGAAGTGGAGGCACTATCTTTTGCCCAAGGAGTTTGTTTTATATATTGATCATCAAGCTTTATAATATTTGAGCAGCTAAGGTAATCTAAGTCAAAGGCACATGAAATGGGTTGAATTTTTACAAAGTTACACTTTTGTTTTGAAGCATAGGAGTGGGAAGTCTAACAGAGTTGCAGATGCTTTGAGTAGGAGGCAGAATTCATTAGTTGAAATGTAGGTGGAGGTTGTAGGATTTGAGGAGTTGAAGGATTTGTATGAGGAGGATCTAGATTTTGAAGAAGCTTGGAGAACTTGCAAGAATCCTATTTCAGTAGATAGGATAAAATGGTTGGATTATCTTATCCAAGGTGGAATATTATTTCAAGGTGACAAATTATGCATTCCAAGGAGTTCTATGAGATTGAATCTAATCAAGGAGAAGCATAGTGGTGGTCTTGCAGGTCATTTTCAGATGGATAAGACTATTGCACTTGTAGGTGAGAAGTATTTTTGGCCTTAATTGCAATGATATATGAGGAAATATGTGCAAGGTTGTAGGGTTGGTCAAATGGCAAAGGGAGTGAGTCAAAATATTGGTTTGTAGCAGCCATTACCTGTACCTGAGAGGCCATTGGAGGACATAAGTATGGATTTTGTTCTTGGTTTACCAAGGACACAAAGAGGACATGATTCCATCTTTGTTGTGGTAGATAGATTCTCTAAGATGGCACATTTTATCCCTTGTCATAAGACTAATGATGTTGTGAATGTTGCAGATTTGTTTTTCAAGGAAGTTGTGAGACTTCATGGACTTCCAAAGAGCATTATTTCTGACAGGGATACCAAGTTTGTTGGCTACTTCTGGAGGACTTTGTGGAAGAATCTCAACACTAAATTAAAGTTTTGCTCAGCATACCACCCTCAAACATATGGACAAATGGATATGGTAAATAGGAGTTTGGGAAACTTGTTGAGATGCTTGGTTGGAGACAAACCGAAAGGATGGGATTTGATCCTACCTCACACTGAGTTTGCCTACAACAACTCAGTCAACAGAAGCACGGGTAAATCACCATTTCAAATTGTTTATGGCAGCATCCCAAGAGTTTTTTTAGACCTAAATCGGATTGGTAAAGATGTGAAAAAGAATGCAGATGCAGAGGATTTTGCAAAGCATATGAAAGGCCTACATAATGAGGTGAGAAAACATATCAGCAAAATAAATTTTTCTTATAAAACTAATGCTGATTTGAAAAGGAGACATAAGGAGTTTCAGGTTAGAGATGAAGTAATGGTGCATCTAATAAAGGATATATTCCTAGTGGGTACATACAACAAGCTCAAGATGAAGAGGTTTGGACTGTGCAAGATTGTGAAAAGACATGATTCTGGTAATGCATATGAGGCAGAATTGCCCAATGAGTTTAATATTTCTCCAATTTTTAATATTTCAGATCTGACCATATTTCATGAAGGTGAAAATGATGAAGTTACAACAATTAGACAACCACAAGCACTCACACCTACTTCATAAAATGAAAAGATTGAAGCAATTCTTGATAGCAGGGTGAAAAGAAGCACTAAAAGAAAGCAATACATCGAGTATTTGGTGAAATGGTTTGGGAGACCTATGGAGGATTCTTCATGGTTATCTGAGGTTGAGATTACTCATCTTGGATATCCTCTTGAGAAGTGATGAAATCACTTTTCTTCTACCATGGGTGTCTGATGCAGGAGCATCCATGGCATAGTGTCAATCCTGTGTCAACCAAAAAAATGTTTAATTTTTTGTTGAATTTTTTATGGTGGTTTGAATTTCATATTTTGTCTTGTGAAATTCATTTTGATGTGCATTTGGATGTTATGTCATGTTTTATAATTAAATTTGCAATTTGGAACTAAATTTGGTAAAAGTGGAGATAGTGGAGCTAGAGGGAATCGTGCTTTGAAAGCATAAAATCTAGAAAAAGTAAAAAGGTGCATGGGTGTTTGGAGACTTTCTATTGCATTTAAAATATTATTTTTGTAAAGTCCAGAAATATTACTTACTCAAAATAATATTTGAAAAGCAACTCAATCCAAAAATGGAAAGGAAATCAATTCATTAATGGAATATCCATAAATGTTTAACATTTAGCAAGTTTTCATAATAAGCAAAGATCATCTTTTATAATTGTTCCCAATACATTGGTGATACATAATGAGAAGTACAATTTACAGAATAATTAATAATCACTTTCAGATTGTCCAATTACCTACACCATTCATATAATGCTTGTCTTTGTAATAGTAACTGCACAAATCTTTCAGCATGAATCTGCACAACTAGATATAAACATTAGTCCCACAAAATCAATGAACAACATATTAGATATCAATGCATAAGATGACGAACCTACAAGCCCTAAGGGGCTGACCTAATGGCTCAGGGGCTCAAGATGGCCTTGCCTACATACGCGCAGTGCAGAGACTTCGTAGTTCGGGGTAACTAGTCTTACAACCATAAGGTTGACTTAGATATTTTAACTCACAAGGGATCTAGTTCATCACATAATATTTTCTAGAATCAATAAATCAATTAATATACACATCCATATTGTTCCATATGCTGATTAAATCATTCAAGTTCTAAAAAGTGCATGCAATAATTAAATTTATAAATATTCCCTACAGATAAAATAGGGAAGTTATAACAACAAAAATATTCCAACCATTCTTGGATATTGATATGAAACACACTTTCTTTTATATTTCTCTCATCCTCATCTATAGTATAATTTAAAGTTTTAGCCTCATTCCTAAATTATAATCTACATTTATATTATCCAAACAAAATTAAAATATAGCTTAAGGTAATTTATGAAGAGCTTACTAAATTTTCCATTCAATAATAAAACCTCCAATTCCTAAGTCATTAGAGAAATGCACAAGTATCTCAAGAGTTCTATTCTATCATACATGGCTAGTTACACATTAAAGATTTTAAGAAAATAATTCACTCTACTCACTTAAATGAGATTCTTATTTTCAATTATTAACCTATATAAATCAATTTCAATTGTTGACAAAACATTCTAGATGATTGGAAAAATGAATTAATTGAATAGAAATAGCCTTAACATGAAAAACCCCCCAGAAGTAAATCTATCATAACTTTCTTATTTCTTAGTGAAATTCTAAAATTCAAGATGTTTTGGAAAGGTAAGAAGGGGAATAAAACCCATAAAACAATTAGAAAATTTCTATAAGATGAGGAGGTAGTGTTTACTACAATCATCCCTTTTCCTCAAATCTTGATTTATCCCAAACTTGATTATAAATCGAGAATGAATTGATTACTCAAAAGTATTCCCTATATTATAATAAATGATAGAAATACTAAAAGATTAAAGATCTTTTATTTGCTTTAATTTTGACATTTCAAATAAAATGCTATATATATATATATATATATATATATATATATATATATATATATATATATATATATATATATATATATATATATATATATATATATATATATATATGTTTGATTTAACAATTGTTTTTTTAATAAACTAATCAACATAAGGATTTAATTTGACCTTCTTGCACTACAAGAATATTCTTGATTCAATATAATTTTTGGATACAACTAAATATACGATAGATTATTTAATCATACCCATTCCAAGAAAGAAAATATGAGAATTCATCTAACACAATTATGTAATGAGAATAATTCATTTCCAACAAAGTAAACTACCAACAAAACCCTAGATTTTCAATCTTTTCTACAACAGTGGTAAAAATGCGATAACTTTCAAAATACTTAACAAAATTGAAAAATAAAAAATATTTCAGAAACATGAAAACATGATTCTCAAAACCTGGAAACCTTTTTATAAACTAATTCATATGATAAGATTAATTTCATGAGACAACAACAAGTTTTCTTAAAAGAATTTTTAGAATAACTTTAACATAAATAATGGTGAGTTTTCAAGGAAATACCTCAAGGATTTAATTAATGAAGAATGCCTCCAAATGCCTTTGAAGAAAACTCCAAGATTCCTTAATGTGAGAGCTTCCATATTATTCAGTTGAGCACTTCCTTTCTTCTACCTAGGATTCTATTGCCCTCATCAAATTCAGAAATTTTTCATCTAACAAGTCACCATGGATGTATGTTTTCTTTGCCTCATCAAAATGGTTGTAATTTCCTTCAAAAATTCTTCAACATCAGCTATGAACGTCCTCTTGACGACCTATAAAAATTAGAAATAAACCTGGATTCTTCTCTTGATTTTCTCCTCTTGAAGCCCGACTTCTATCTCCTTATAATATCTCCTCTTTCCAAGTTTCATATTCTTCTTTTGGGCTCCAATGACTCCTTATATTCCTCTTCTTTCTTGTGGCATTTGTTTCTTTTTAAGAAATCTGATTCTTGGATTTCCTTTTATTTATTTTCTTCATGACTTGAACTCTCTAAGACTCTTTACTCGAGAAGAAGGCTCTACAACTTTCAATTTCGTCACCCATTTTCTTGTGCACTAAAAATACATTAAAACAAATCTAAAACATATTTTTTTATGAATAAACAAGTACCCTACCCATAGGTGATTGACCTATGGTCTTAATTTTACCAGAAATAATGATAAAAGAGCTCTTATTCCCCATAACACACCAGAATAATTAATTTAAATCAATTAACTAAACCATATCAAGACATTACTGCTAAATTTTATTCTCTTTATAACTTATATCATAATTTCATAAAAAAATCTAAAATTAGCTCCACTAACTTGAAACTATAAATAAATATTAATTATTCTCAGTAAAATATCATAATTAATAAATAAGTTTCAAGTATGTTCTGATACCTCTCCATTGAGAGTGTATTCCTATCACGCACATGAGTCAAAATTAGTCAACGATTGTTAAAATAGTAATATTAAATTAAAAATTAATTTTTAAAAAATAGGGGTTGTGACATCCTTTCCCCCTTAAAAAATCATCATCCCAATGATCAAATCAACTTAACTAAAGATAAGGTTTCATACCTATTAAATTCTGGTTTACCTCAATGTCAAAATCAGCCCACCTGACAAATATATCATTACTCCAAGTCCTTGTTTACATTCATCACAACAAAATTTCCTCTATCTAACATTCATTTACTTACACACATTGTTAGCACATCATTGTTCATCAAATTAACTTCATTTCTATTCTTTCAGACAAGTAAAAGTATGCAAGGAGATTTATTTCTTTCATACAATCTTATATAGCATAATCAAATCTTTTTCATATTCCAAGATATTTATAGAAAGTAATCAATTATGTTCTTTTTGTCAACATACCTACTCGCATGAGACATCAGAACAATTGCCCTTACGATGAAAAACAAGCATCCCATACTACTTGTTATCATCATTGGCAAGTCAAAATTCTAACAAAAGAAAAAGTCTAAGCATACAGAAAATATCAATAATACAAAGGTTCAATACATGTTATATCCATTTTTGAATAACATAAAGAAGATCAAATATTTAATCTATCTTCAACCACCATGACCCACTGGACTTCTACAAGTTGAAGGTCAAGAGTATGGTTAAGGTGCTTTTCCACCCAACAATGAAGCACTACACTTCCCTAGAATTCTTCCTAACTCGAAGAATACCCGACCCTGCATACCTATAACAAAAGGGCAGGAGAGAAACTCTTGATGCATGCCTGATGCCTTATATGCATTCTATACTAGAATGAACATATTTATTGCATACAGGATGTGGCAGAGAAACATATAATATATTTTTTTCTAGGCATTTCTTATCCATCTATTTCAATGGTACATGGCTTTGGCCAAAGCACTTTAAAAAAAATTGATCAAATCCTAAAAAGAAGATCTGCCTTCTCTATTATTCCACATTTGGCATCCTATCCCAGAAGGTAAGCTTTACCACATACATTCAACAAGAATAATCTATTTCAAATTGCATAAAATATATATACCAGATAGATATGATAGTGCATAACTCGCACTAGTGCACATAAAATGAATAATAAAGAAGCATGAATCCTTTGGTGCATAACTCACACAAGATACAAATACATGATTTACTTGCAGTGCCTCACTCACAAAAAAAAATACACAATGAGCATTTCTCGCTCAAATTTTTTTTCAATAAATATGGTAAGTGTATCTCTCGCACAAGTGCATCACTCAAACAAAATATGAAATATGCATAAGTTCCAATAATATAATTATAGTGATCATTACTTGATCCAAAACACAATGAGTATAAAAGGTGTATCTCACACACAAATTATGAATGTAATCATTACTCAAATACTTTATCCACACAAAGGAATCAATAACTCATTCTAGTGCCTCACTCACACAAGGAAAACAATAATATGACATATGCATCACTCACATTAGGATAAGTATAGTGAACATTTCTCGTTCAAGTATAAATATAATAAATATGATAAGTGCATTAAGGAAACAATTTCATACAGATGCATCATTTGCACAAAGCATTAGAGGTGTATTACTGCACAATACATTACTTGCACTAGAAAAGTATCATTCTCATATAGTACATATGTATAAGTACTTTCACTAATAACAATCAAGCATACATGATTCACCACATCAATCATTCTTACGTTGGCTATCCATATACCTTCCTCTATTGATCCAGCAACTTGCAACAATTATAGCTCACACAGAGCAACTATAGCTCACACTGAGAAATCATAGCTGACACAAAGCAACTATAGCTCATGTATAGAAATCATAGCTCACACAGAGCAACCAACCAACATAACAATGCTTATACAAAAAAATTCTTCATTACTTGTCATAGAAGCATCAATATAAACTACTGATAATCAAATTCATTGCAAAACATCACAAATATCAGTTTCATTAATTACATATACCTTTAATAAGATTGAAATGATTAGTGCCAGATATAACCATAATACCATAAATTAGACCTTACACAATTTCACAATATACATTCCCCAAGGCGTCTCTCCCCTATACAACCTGTCAGGACAATCTACACAATTCACATTACTTCACTCAAGCCAGTAACAATAAAGCCTCAAAATACAGAAGTTCCAATGAGTAAAGATTTCAAATAAAAATCAAAAATCAATAAATAAAATTTCATATAAAAACAAATTAATTAATAGAAATGCAGCAGTTCAAATCAAAACCAAAATCCGTAATAGAATAGTCCTTGAGGCAAAAAGGACAATAAGCAACCAAATATCTTAATAAATATTCAAACTACTGGCTCTCTAAAACAAATAAGAAAATAAAATTTTAAATCTTCTCACAAAACTGAATATCTCAATTACTACGTGACTTCAACTGAGCCACCTAAGGGGAGGAGGGGAATGTGGTGGTCTCAAACCACATGGAGCTCCAACATATACCACAAAAGAAATAGACCATGAAATTTATGCAGTTATAACATTCAATAGTTATGAGTAATCAAAGTTTAGAAAACTCCTTTTTTTCATAATGTAGCTCCCTTATCACTTTTGTAGCTCTTTTATCACCATTCAATAGCTCACATACAGCACAATATCTCCCAATAGCTCACACAGAGCAATATAAATGGCTCACACAGAGCAAATAATGGCTCACATAGAGCAAGGCTCACACAGAGCAAATAATGTTAGTATCATAATAAATCATTGAATTCCATTATTAATCTAAGAAAAACAACAAAATAGACAACAAACTTCTTACCTCTTTTCTCCAGATTTGAATCCCTTTTGCAATTTCTTTCAGCCTTTACCCTCTAACTTTTCTTGATCTTTCCAAGAATCTGTTTCAAAAATTTTCAATACTTCCCTCTTTTCTCTAGTCTGTTCTATAACTCTTTTGATATCTTTGCAACTTACACAATTTCTTTCATAAACTGTTTCTAAACAAGATTTGTTTTTAGAGGCATTAGCAATATCCAAAAATACAAATCTTTTTAGAACTTATTTTCTATAGCATATGGTATCCTTGTAAAATATACAAATAAAATGTTTTCTTTCTCAATAACAATAAACAATTTACAATCATTAAACAAACATTTTATTTCACAATTTTCCAATAAGAAAATAAAAGAGATTCTCTTATGGGAGTTTAAGATTTAAGTAACTCCAATATCATATCAACAAACTCCCTTGAAAGAAAAACTCCAGTAATTCCCAAAATTCATAATAACAATCCCCTATTTCTGCCACACCCATTCATCTATATGACCATCATTATCATTCACAATATTATCACTAAAATTTATTCAAGTAACCAAAGAGACTAACACAATTCATTTCCTCAATCAAATTATTACCCATTTATACAACAAATCTTTCATTAATGATCATGTTATAACAAAAATATTATCATACCTTGATTGTTCATGCCTGGTCAGCTCATTAACCTTTTAGCCTTCCACTCTTCAAATAATTTAGTAAACTCACAGCAACCTCAACTCCAGAAGATTTCAGTTAGAGAAAATGACAATTCTTTTTTTTTTAAGAAAAATAACTCACTTTTCCCTTTTTATTAAAAATCTTTGCATTTCTTTTCATTAAAAAAATAATTGATCCACTCTTCCTGCAATACATCTTAATAAAACATTAGTGCTTTTAAAATATCTTATAATCAAAATCATCTTAATCATTTCTACAATGTAAATCATCCATGTTTCACACTAGTACTTTTACCCCAAAGCTCCCAAGTGTTGCAACCTGGCTTTGATACCAAATGTAAAGTCCAAAAATATTACTTACTCAAAATAACATTTGAAAAGTAACTCAATCCAAAAATGGAAAGGAAATCAATTCATTAATGGAATATCCATAAATGTTTAACATTTAGCGAGTTTTCATAATAAGCAAAGATCATCTTTTATAATTGTTTCCAATACATTGGTGATACATAATAAGAAGTACAATTTACAGAATAATTAATAATCACTTTTAGATTGTCCAGTTAGCTACACCATTCATATAATGCTTGTCTTCGTAATAGTAATTGCACAAATCTTTCAGCATGAATCTGCACAACTAGATATAAACATTAGTCCCACAAAATCAATTAACAACATATTAGATATCAATGCACAAGATGACGAACCTACCTGGCCCTAAGGGGCCAACCTAATGTCTCAGGGGCTTGAGATGGCCTTACCTATGTACGCACAGCGTAGAGACTTCGTAGTTCGAGGTAACTGGTCTTGCAACCATAAGGTTGACTTAGATATTTTAACTCACAAGGGATCTAGTTCATCACATAATATTTTCTAGAATCAATAAATTAATTAATACACACATCCATATTGTTCCATATGTTGATTAAATCATTCAAGTTCTAAAAAGTTCATGCAACAATTAAATTTATAAATATTCCCTATAGGTAAAATAGGAAAGTTATAACAACAAAAATATTCCAACCATTCTTGGATATTGATATGAAACACACTTTCTTTTATATTTCTCTCATCCTCATCTATACTATAATTTAAATTTTTAGCCTCATTCCTAAATTCTAATCTACATTGATATTAAAAGTAAAATATAGCTTAAGGTAATCCATGAAGAGCTTACTAAATTTTTCATTCGATAAGAAAACCTCCAATTCCTAAGTCATTAGAGCAAGTATCTCAAGAGTTATATTCTCTCATACATAGCTAGTTACACATTAGAGATTCTAAGAAAATAATTCACTCTAATTACTTAAATGAGATTCTTATTTTCAATTATTAACCTATATAAATCAATTTCAATTGTTGACAAAACATTCTAGATGATTGCAAAAATGAATTAATTGAATAGAAATATCCTTAACATGAAAAACCACCTAAAAGTAAATATGTCATAACTTTTTTATTTCTTACTGCAATTCTTAAATTCAAGATGTTTTGGAAAGGTAAGAATAAGGGGAATAAAACCCAAAACATAATTAGAAAATTTCTATAAGATGAGGAGGTAGTGTTTACTGCAATCATCCCTTTCCCTCAAATCTTGATTTACCCCAAACTTGATTATAAATCGAGAACAAATTGATTACTCAAAAGTATTTCCTATATTATAATAAATGATAGAAATACTAAAAGATTAAAGATCTTTTATTTGCTTTAATTTTGACATTTAAATAAAATGCAATATATATATATATATATGTATGTATGTATGTATGTATGTATGTATGTGTCTAATTTAACAATTGTTTTTTTTATAAACTAATCAACATAAGGATGTAATTTGACCTTCTTGCACTACAAGAATATTCTTGATTCAATCTAATTTTTGGATACAACTAAATATATGATAGATTATCTAATCATACCCATTCCAAGAAAGAAAATATGAGAATTCATCTCACACTTGTGTAATGAGAATAATTCATTTCCAACAAAGTAAACTACCAACAAAACCCTAGATTTTCAATCTTTTCTACAACAGTGGTAAAAATGCGATAACTTTCAAAATACTTAACAAAATTGAAAAATGTAAAATATTTTGAAAATATGAAAACATGATTCTCAAAACCCAGAAACCTTTTTATAAACTAATTCGTATGATAGGATTAATTTCATGAGACAACAACAAGTTTTTTTAAAAGAATTTTTAGAATAACTTTAACATAAATAATGGTGAGTTTTGAAGGAAATACCTCAAAGATTTAACTAATGAAGAATACCTCCAAACGCCTTTGAAGAAAACTAATGCAGAGTGCCAATAGAAGTGAATGAAGATTTGACTATATCTTCCCTATCGGCAAGAGGTCTCCCAAGTTCTCACCGATATCCCCGTAGCGGTTAGTTGCCTATTGGCAACACCTCATACTATCGGACCACAAGAAATTTCTTAGGCTGATATACTCTGTCACTCCGATGACCAATCTTCGTTAGCCAGACTTCCTCCTTTGGCAAAGCTCCTTTCACCTACGCCGACACCTTGTCTCTCGCCGATATCATCAGGCACGTCGGCCAGATCCTCCGCTTCGGCAAGACTCCAGTTCGCGGCCCCAATGGTTCATCTCATTCCAATGAGTCTCTATCGGCGAGACTCTAACAGTCACCGTGACTTCTTCAGCTTCCCCCGACAAGGTTCCTCACGCCAATACTCTTTATCGGCGATACTCCGAGGATGTCTCACCGATCGGCGAAACTGTATACCGTCGGTTAGGTGTCTTTTTCTTAGCCCGATATCGTTTCTCTCACCGATGCGAATAACAATGGTATGTGTCTCCGACACTATACCAATCTTTGACAAGACGGAGAGTCTTTCACGCCGATGGATCTCCAACTGTTCTGAGGTGCCGAACTAGAATTCCTTTCGACCGAACAATGGAATTTGGCCGTTTCATATATCAAACCCTCGATCACTTGCAGCAATCTGATCCCACATCAAAACTATCCAATTTCACTCCGATTTCCTAACTAGCCACATGACGATGTCTAGTCGAACTTGACTGAGTTCGCTGGCTTCCTGGGTAAGAATTCAACAACAACAAACGTGAAAAATCTTTCTCCCATCACACTGATACTATACAGGGTTTCAGTGGACAGAGGAAAGGGCCTCCATGTATGAATCAAAACCCTACTCCTAGGTTACAAACCAACCTCTGTGGAACCGTGGGTTTTACACCGTCTGCACACTACAGAGTCACTATGGATTGAAAGATAGCATCCAGTTAGGCTTCCATTTACAAAATCAGGATAAAGATATCAAATCACTAATAACAACCAAGAAAATCAACACAGATCATACCCAGAACTCTCTTTATTCAGTTATCAAAAAGAACTTGTTGTAATACACACTTCTCTCTCTGCTGTGTGACATACAACCTGCCTCTAAAGAAGATGTAGAGATAGCAGTTATCCCCTCCAACCGTGCAAACTGATTTTCAAATTAGTTAGCTGTTGGTTTACCCTTCATACAAGCAAAACTACATGTGTGCCTTGCACAATTACATTCATGGGACCAAATTGACCCTTATTACAAAATGAAATGGCTTAAGAGCCTTATGAAACAACAAAAGAAAAGATGACCCTGCACTACAGAGAATGTGCTCCTGCACCAAAAACTCCAAGATTCGTTAATGTGAGATCTTCCATATTATTTAGTTGAGCGCTTCCTTTCTTCTACCTAGGATTCTATTGCCCTCCTCATGAAATCCAGAAATTTATCATCTAACAAGTCACTGTGGATGTATGTTTTCTTTGCCTCATCAAAATAGTTGTAATTTCCTTCAAGAATTCTTCAACATCAGCTATGAACGTCCTCTTGATGACCTGCAAAAATAAGAAATAAACCTGGATTCTTCTCTTGATTTCCTCCTCTTGAAGCCCAACTTCCATCTCCTTATAATATCTCCTTTTCCAAGTTTCATATTCTTCTTTTGGGCTCCAGTGACTCCTTGTATTCCTCTTCTTGCTTGTGGCATTCATTTCTTTTTAAGAAATGTGATTCTTGGATTTCCTTTTATTTATTTTCTTCATGACTTGAACGCTCTAAGACTCTTCAAGAGAAGAAGACTCTACAACTTCCAATTTCTTCACCCATTTTCTTGTGCACTAAAAATACATTAAAACAAATCTAAAACATAATTTTTATGAATAAACAAGTACCCTACCCATAGGTGATTGACCTATGGTCTTAATTTTACCAAAAATAATGATAAAAGATCTCGTATTCCCCATAACACACAAGAATAATTAATATAAATCAATTAACTAAACCATATCAAGATATTACTGCTAAATTCTATTCTCTTTATAACTTATATCATAATTTCATAAAAAAATCTAAATTTAGCTCCACTAACTTGAAACTATAAATAAATATTAATTATTCTCAATAAAATATCATAATTAATAAATAAGTTTCAAGTATGTTCTGATACCTCTCCATTTAGAGTGTATTCCTATCACACACGAGTTAAAATTAGTCAATGATCGTTAAAATAGTAATATTAAATTGAAAATTAATTTTTGAAAATTAGGGGTTGTGACAATTTTTGAGATAGTAGACATCGGACTTCCACAATCCATCATAATGTAAATGAGTGCTTCAAGATTATACTATTTTGAGATTCCAAAATCCCTAAAAAATAGGGATGGAGAGAGTGGGCACCCAAGATAAGGAAATCATATTTTTGCTTTAATGCGTAAAAGCAAGAAAGCCAAAAATAGCGCCCCCACAAAGCATGACAAGGTACAAAGTTTGAATGGCTTATTTTAGTCAATTTATTTGATTAAAATAAATGAAATTAGATTTTCCATGAGGTGGGCACTGCATTTCAGAGAGTGGGCTAGAAATATATTGAAATGCAAATAAATTTATAGAAATTACATTTTATTCAAGAAAAAGATGAGATACAAAAAGGAATTGGAATTCATTTTGAAGTTTAGTTTTTTCCAAGTTGTAGGAGAGATAAAGACGAGGCATGGAATACTTCCAAGAGTGGTTTTGGATTGTGTTGTTGTATATTTGAGGTTTATTTCACAACCATTGAGATTCCAGGAGAATTAGTTACAGTTGCATAGTTGTTTGTTGTGATTTTGTAGGAGCTAGAAGCAGAAGTTTTATGAAACATTGGTTTGATGTAACAAACCATTTTGTAATTGATTTTTGTAGCTTTCTAAGGGCTTGTTATAGCCACATTGTCCTTTTTAGACTGATATAATTTCCTTTTATGAAAGTTGGATGAATGTATGAAAATTGGTTGCAAGTTGCAAACTAGATTTTCAAATACTTGTTGCAAATTTAATTTATGTTTGTGTGAGTGAGAAAATAGATGTGAGAGCTGTTTATTCCAGCTCTCATTTCATTATAATCCCATTCAATGCATATCTCTATTGTCATCCATGTGTTTATAGCCCTAGTACAGTTACTTGAGTCACCCAAAAAGAATGAGGTGCTTTATTTTTCTTAGGCATAAGTTTTCTTTAGATATGAAAGTGTTTATCATAAGACCTGCCTTTTCATTTTTTTTTCTTTCTTGATTTTTATTCCCATTTTCTTTAATTTTTTCTTTTTCTTTTTCCATCCTCATCACATAGATAATGAAGTACACCTCTGGGTTTGGGTCCACTAACATAATCATGTTTTCTTTTACAATATTTCACTTGATACTTCTATTGCAATCACTTTGCTAAATAGACTTCAAGATTCTTTAATGTGTGTAAAGTAAGGGATGAAAAGGTATGCAAGATATGTCTTCAAATGGTCTATACCTTCTTAAGCATGAAAATTACTCTACAAATCTAGATTAAAGATTTGCAAAATTTATATCTTAGGAATTAATCCATTAGGAATGCATGAGGAAAAGATTACTTGCAAAAACATCTAAGAAACTCATTTTGATCTCTTGTCTTTTGTGGCTTCATCAATCAACAAATAATATGATTTGGGAATGTTGGACACACTTGAATACTGAGAGGGGGGGTGAATCAGTATTCAAACAAATCTTAAATCCTTTAGAGAAAATTAAAACTTAAGCTTTACAACATTAACAGAAACATAAAAGATCAACACAATGCACAACACCACATAAGACCAAATGTATGTAGAAAACACCAAAGGGGAAAAGCCGCAGTGAGGATTAACACACAATATATGAAGCTCACTACTATAAAGATTACAACTTTGTTTTAGGGCTACAACTAGAGGAAGCTACTACTCCCTGCGGACTTTGTTTTAGGGCTTCAACCCAAGGAAGAAACTACTCCTTGAAGAAAGGTTTTAGGGTCACTCCCAAGGAAGCTAAAACTCCCTATAGACTTTGTTTTAGGTCTACAACCTAAGGAAGCAACTACTTCCTGAACTAAGAATAAACTCAGAAAAGATTACAGCATGACAGTCCTTCTACTGTTTGAAACTGACAATGAAGCTCATTCCTTTTGATGATTGAAATTATGATTTTTCACTCCTTTTTTGATGATTGAATTAGTTAGGCACACTCTTCACTTCCCTTTTGTCATAAACATATCTTCAAGATGAATCTGGATAGGATCTATCACTTCTCTTTATGCTTCAGTCACACATCATAATGCATTACACATCCACATTTTGCTTCTCACATTCACATTTGCAATTACACTTCACCTAGATCAACTAGGTTTACAATATATACATGATATTACAATGATTACATTGTATGTTGGCCAAAGACAACAAGATTATTACAATTACAAGTCAATCAGAGATCAAACAACATGAAATGTGTAGAGGGCAAGCCCTAAAATGAATTGCACTCAACACCAAGAAGAGGAACACACCTTGTGGATCCCAACACATGCTTAACTTGGTCCTAAACATCCTTCACAACATCATCCTTCATAGAATAACATCCGTACACTTCACTCAATTGAATTAGGTCACCCTTAAGCAAGAAAACATGAAGCTTGTAGCACATAGGTCATTATAACTTGGTGGAACTTTTGGATGATTAACCATTACTTGTGCTTCTCCCAGATGAGTTGACATGACCCATTTAACATCTCCAAACACTTCTTGAACTCAACACAACAAAGGATTTTTGTTGCACACCTTCAACATGCCTCAGTCGTACAGGCAGGAGCATAACCTAGCAACACTATCATTTTGGACCACAACCTATTTTGGAGAAGACAGAAAACACCTTGCAAAGCAATAGGA
Organism: Cunninghamia lanceolata; assembly: GCA_027924645.1. Classification (NCBI taxonomy): domain Eukaryota; kingdom Viridiplantae; phylum Streptophyta; class Pinopsida; order Cupressales; family Cupressaceae; genus Cunninghamia; species Cunninghamia lanceolata. The sequence goes on along the minus strand of BSBN01000441.1, from coordinate 175,596 downwards.
AACATCGCAAGATCATCAAGATCATTCTACATCAGCCAATTCACCATTTCATACAACAAGTTGGCGCAAGCCAACAGACATTGAAACAAGTCACCGGATAATACAGTCCTACACTCTATTACTCACAACTTTCTTTATAGAGGAACAAATGATCTAAAACTTTGAATGAAGCACCTTTAAAACCCTCTGAAATTAACTTCTAAATTGCATGACCATATCTTCAAATGCAAAGGAATGCAGAGCATTCTACTAAGAAGTCTTCCAGGTAGCTTCCTACAATAGAAACATTCACTAACTTCTAGAGACCAAAGTCTTCTTGTAGCAACACATACTTCCTTAGGATCAATAGGAAAGAGCATACAACATGCAACAAGCCATCAACAACATCTTCTCAACATCAGCATTACTTATAATCCTCATCTTAATGTTTCTAATTCCCATCTTAATATCATCATTCATCTTAATTATTCTAATTCCCAACTTAATATATCATCATGATATTATCTTTGCTGACAACATACTCAATACAACTTAACAATGCATGATATCTAACCATGAACATCAGCAACATCATTGTTAGCACACCATCAACATAAGCATCAATGACAACCCAAACAGAGTGTACAAACTGAGTGTTAAAATCAATGACAACCACAACAATAACAACCTTAGGTAACATATATACAATAATCTCCCCCTTTGGCATTGATGGCAACACACACTTGCTCATTCTCCCCCTTTGACATAAGGACAAGGGGCAACTGCTTCTCCTCCTTAGGGCACAAACTCTCCTTTTCAACCATCTCCCCCTTTGAAGTACATACACTCCTTCAAGCAACTAACTGGCTCCCCCTATCAGCAACAACCACTACTTATTCCCCCTGAGATGTAGCCACCATTAGTCTAGAAAAAAGATATAGCATGAATTACTCCTCTTAGACAGATGCACCAACTATGCATCTAGTAAGGAGGGGCAATTACCCCTAACTTTTGCTAGATATATTCAAAAGTATCCTTTGCAAGAGCCTTTGTGAAAATATCTACAATCTGATGCTTTGTTGGAACATACTCCAACTTCACTTATTTATCTGCAACCTTCTCTCTCTCAAAAAGTGATACCTAATTGATATATGCTTGGTTCTAGAATGCATCACTAGATTCTTGGAAATATTGATAGCACTAGTATTATCACACAAAATAGGAATAGGCTCATTATATTATATCTTGATATTCTTCAATATTTGCTTCATCCACAACACTTGTGTACATCAGGATGCTGCTGCAATATACTCTACCTCTATGGTTGATAAAGATAATGAATCTTGTTTCTTACTATGCCATGAAACCAATCTGCTTCCTAAAAAGAAAGCACCATCACTTGTACTTCTTCTATCATTAACACAACCAACCCAATCAGCATCAGTGTAAGAACTCAGATCAAATTCATTACATCTTGGATACACTAAGCCATAATCCAGAGTTCCCTTCAAATATCTAAAAATTCTTTTACTGCCTTCTCATGAGTTTGCTTAGAATTAGCTTGATATCTGGCAACCAAACATACTACATGCATAATATCAGTTCTAGAAGTAGTCAAGTACAATAATCCTCCAATCATAGATCTATAAAGAGATGGATCAACCTCAGGTGACTCACCATCCTTGCTCAAGTGACAACTAGTAACCATAGGAGTACTTACTAGTTTGGAATCCTCCAGTCCAAAATTCTTCATCTCTCTAACATACTTAGCCTGAGAGACAAAGATACCATCATCTACCTAAACAGTTTGAAGCCCAAGGAAGAAGGACATCTCACCAATCATAGACATCTCAAACTCTTTCTGCATCTCTTCTACAAACCTCTTACACATATCATCATCTCGACCAAAGATGATGTCATTAACATATACAACAACTATCAAAATCTTCTCTCCCTCTTCCTTAATATAAAGATTACTATCTATAGTACCTTTCCTAAAACCTTGCTAAAGTATTTATCCAACTGAGCATACCAAGCTCTAAGAGCTTGCTTGAGTCCATATAAAGCTTTCTTGAATCTGTACACCATGTCCAGATCTTCTTATAGCTGGAAACCATTTGGTTGCTCAATGTAGACCTCTTCCACTAAATCACCATTTAGGAATGTTGACTTGACACCCATCTGAAAGACCTTAAAGTTCTTGTGAGTAGCAAAGGAAAGAAACATCCTGATTGCCTCCATTCTAGCTACCAGAGTAAAAGTCTTCTCAAATTCAATACCTTCAACTTGTGAATAACCCTTACACACAGGTCTTGCTTTGCTCCTTACAACTTCACCATCCTCATTCAGTTTGTTCTAGAACACCCACTTTGTTCCTATAACATTCTTATCATCTGGTCTAGGAACCAGTTTTCATGTTTGATTCTTCTCTATCTAATTCAATTCTTGTTCCATTTCCTTCATCCATCCATCATCTTTTCTAGCATCAGCAAAGGTTTTGGGCTCTACCTTTGATAGTAGGCATAGATTCACTTGCTCATTTTCCTTTGCAAGCCTTCTCCTAGTTTGCACACATTCATTCTTATCCCCAATGATCTGATCTATTGAATGATTCCTCTGAACATACTTTGCTAAAGTCTTAGGGATCTATTATGATTCTTTCTCATTTTCTTCTTTCTCCTCTTCTTCTTCTTCTTCAATACAGGGAGGTATATCAGATCTGTACTCCTTTGGTTCTTGTGAGATCTTATACAAATCTTCATCTACCTTAACATTTGTGCTTGCAATCAACTTTCCCAATCTCTTGTTGTAGCATCTATAGGCCTTGCTTCTAGTTGAGTAGCCAAGAAATATCCCTTCATCACATCTTGAATCAAACTTTCCAATGTCTTCTTCATCTCTCCTAATGTAGTATTTACTGCCAAAGATCCTAAAGTATCTAACAGTGGGAGGTCTTCCATACCATAGCTCATAAGGGGTCTTAGTGCTATTGACCCTCAATTGTACTCTATTAAGTAGGTAGACAGTAGTGTAAACTGCTTCCTTCCAATATATATGAGGTAGATCTGCATCTTTCAACATTGCCCTAGCCATCTCTTGCACAGTCCTATTCTTCCTTTCCACTACCCCATTCTGCTAAGTGGTCCTAGGAGAAGACAAATGTCTCCTACTACCATGATCTTCACAAAACTTTTCAAATTCATTTGAAGTGAACTCACCTCCTCTATGAAATCTTAAGCATTTGATCTTAGCATCCATTTCATTCTCAACTATTGCTTTGAAAATTTTAAACTTATCAAAGGCTTCTAATTTTTCTCTTTAAAAAGTAACCCAAGTCATTCTAGAGTAATCATCAATAAGCAACATGAAGTACCTTTCACCTTGTTGACTCTTTGTTCTTGTAGGTCCACATAGGTCAGTGTAATTCAACTCCAATGGCATTATAGAAGAATACTCCTTGCTCTTGAAATTTGTCTTTGCCTTCTTTCCCATTTGACATTCCTTGCATAATGTGTTTGCAGGCTTTGTTACCTTGGACATATCTCTTATTGCATGAATAGAGTTACTCTTTACCATATTATCAAAATTTATGTGTCCCATTCACTTGTGCCATAGCCAACACTCACCAGATTGAGCCAATAAATAGATTCTTCCATTTACCTCCTTTAAATGATAGATATCTCCATATGTCTTAATACCTTCTGCAACTAGTCTTTTGGACCCTACCTTCCTAATCTCACAACCCTTGGCATGAAATGTAAGATTGTATCCTTTACTACACATATGACTAACACTAAGGAGATTATGCTTCAGCCCTTTCACATAGAATACATCCTCAATCTTGTTCTTTCCATCAATAGTTATAGCACCCTTTCCACAAATTTGTGCTGACTCATCACCACCAAACTTAACAGCTCCACCATTCCACTTCTTAAGGCTGATGAACTTTTCCTTGTCACCAGTCATGTAGTTAGATAAACCACTATCAATTACCCAAGAATTTGCTTCTTCTATTGCATGAAAGGAAGTCCACACAACCATTGATTTCTCATCATCTTTGTCATCCTACAAGGTGTCAGGATTTTTTAATTTTCCAATATCACCTTTTTCATCACCAACTTTCAAAGCCATTAAAAGTGTTTCATCATTTGAATCATCATGATCCTCATCTTCTGAGCAGTATTTGTTCTCTATGGAATAAAGACCCTTTTTGAACTTCTCTCTCTTGTTACTACCCCCTGATTCTTTAAAAGGACATTTAGAGGCAAAATGACCAACTTTCCCACAATTGAAGCATTTGAAATTTAACTTACCTTTCTATTTTCCGGTGCCCTTCTTCAATCTTCTCACAAAGTTTGCCTCTACCTCATCAAGATCATAATCTTGATCAGTTGCTTCATCTTTTGCCTTCTTACTGACTTTGAATGTTGCTTTCTTCTTTGGAGCACCTTTGTCAAATTCTATCATTTCAAAGGTTGTGAGAGATCCAAACAATTGATCTACTGTATAGTGATCCAAATCCTGAGTCTCCTCAATAGCGGATACCTTATGATTGTAAGATTTACTGAGAGATCTCAGTACCTTCTTCACAATCTCATCTTCTTTCATTGTTCGACCAAGACCTCTAATGCCATTAAATATTTCATCCATTCAAAGCATATAACTAGCAATGTCTTCATCTTCTGTCACCCTCAGGGTCTCAAATTTGCTCTTGAAGATTTGCATCTTGGCTTGCTTCACTTTACTATCTCCTTCATAAATGCTACTAAGTTTTACCCAGACATCCTTAGCAGATTTGGAACCCATTACCTTTAGAAGTTTTGAATCAGCTAGCCCACTCATGATAGCATTCTTTGCTTGATCAATAGTAGAAGCAATGTAACCATCCTTTATAGATTGCTAAACACCAAACCCTAGACAAGATAGATAGTTTTCCATCCTTCACTTCCAAAAGGGGTGATTTGTTCCATCAAACATAGGTTCCTTGTGAGATCCATTATGAGCCATCCCAGACCTCCCTCAAGTGGTTAAGCTTCTTCTGAGTAACTTGGCTCTGATACCAATTATTGGACACACCTAAATACTGAGAGGGGAGGTGAATCAGTATTCAAATAAATCTTAAATCCTTCAAAGAAAATTAAAACTTAAGCTTTATAGCATTAACAAAAACATAAAAAATCAACACAATGCACAACACCACATAACATCAGATGTACATGGAAAACCCCAAAGGGAAAAAACACATTGAGGATTAACTCACAATATATGAAGCTCACTATTAGAAATATTATAACTTTGTTTTGGGGATACAACCCAAGGAAGCTATTACTCCCTACTGACTTTGTTTTAGGGATTCAACCCAAGGAAGCAACTACTACTTGAAGAAAGGTTTTAGGGTCACTCCCAAGGAAGCTACAACTTCCTGCAGACTTTGTTTTAGGGCTAAAACCCAAGGAAGCAACTACTCCCTAAACTAAAACAAACTCATAAAAGATTACAGCATGATAGTCCTCTTTTGATGATTGAATTAGTTAGGCACACTCTTCACTTCCCTTCTTTCACAAAAATATCTTCAAGATGAATCCAGATAGGATCTATCACATCTACTCTTTCTCCTTCAGTCGCACATCATAATGCATTACACATCCACATTCTACTTTTTCACTCCTCTTTTTATGATTGAATCAGTTAGGCACACTCTTCACTTCCCTTGTTTCACAAAAATATCTTCAAGATGAATCCAAACAGGATCTATCACTTCTACTCTTTCTCCTTCAGTCGCACATCATAATTCATTACACATCCACATTTTTCTTCTCACATTCACACTTGCAATCACACTTCATCTAGATCAACTAGGTTTACAATATATACATGATATTACATTGATTACATTGTATGTCAGTTAAAGACAACAAGATTATTAAAATTACAAGTCAGCCAGAGATCAAACAACATGAAATGTGTAGAGGGCAAGCCCTAAAATGAATTGCACTCAACACCAGGAAGAGGAACACACCTTGCGGATCCCAACAACCTAGTCCTAAACATCCTTCACAACATCATCCTTCATAGAATAACATCTGAACACTTCACACAATTGAATTAGGTTTCCCTTAAGCAAGAAAACATGAAGCCATCGGCCATTACAACTTGGTAGAACTCTTGGATAATTAACCATTACTTGCGCTTCTCCTAGATGAGTTGACATGACACATACAACATCTCCAAACACTTCTTAAACTCTGCACAACAAAGGCTTTGTGCTAGACACCTTCAACATGCCTCAGTTAGCCAAGAAGGAGTATAACCCAACAACACTATCATTCTGGACCACAGCCTGTTCCGAAGAAGCTAGAAAACCCCTTGTGGAGAAATAAGAAACATCACAAGATCATCAGGATCATTCTACATCAGCCAATTCACCATTTCATACAACAAGTTGGAGCAAGCCAACAGACATTAAAACTAATCAGCAGATAATACAGTCATGCACTTTGTTACTCACAACTTTCTCTGCGGAGGAACAAATGATGTGAAACTTTGAATGAAGCACCTTTACAACCCTTTGAACTTAACTTCTGAACCACATGACCATATCTTCAAATGCAGAGGAATGCAGAGGAATGTAGAGCATTCTACTAAGTAGTCTTCCAGGCAGCTTCCTGCAACAACATTCACTAACATCTGAAGACCAGGGTCTTCTTGTAGCAACACACGCTTCCTTAGGATCAGTAGGAAAGAGCATACAACATGTCGTAGACCATTAGCAACATCTTCTCAACATCAACATTACTTCTAATTCTCATCTTAATGCTTCTAATTTCCATCTTAATACCATCATTCATCTTAGTGCTTCTAATTCCCAACTTAATATATCATCATGATATCATCTCTGCTGACAACTGTAATGTCCCCTTTTTGAGCTAGACTTGTGATTGGGTTGATCTTGGACTTTGAAGGATGGAAAACTATAATGTTGGCTCAGTATGTGATTTTATTGGGATTTTGGCTAGTATTATTTTATGATATTTTTTCATAAAGCCAAAATATTATCATTATCAAGCTAAGGCAAAAAGTGAAGGATGGGAAAAATAAATCTTGGACAACTTGAAGATTGAAAAAGGTGAAAAGATGGAAAATGTAATCTTTAATTGTATTTTCAATATTTTAACTATTTTTCCCAAAGATAAATCAATGCCCAGGAGGAATAAAAAATAAATAAAAGAAAATAACAAAATATTATTTTATTAGCAAATCAGGGTGACGCCCAAGGAGAGAGAAAATAATTAAAAATTATTATTATTTTGCCTATTAAAATTGGTGCTCATGGAGAAGGCAAAAATAATAATAAAATATATATTTGCCCAAGAAATCAACGCCTAGGAGAGATAAGGGAAAAATAATAAAATATTATTATTTTATTATTTTAAATGTTGGCATCTCAAGGAGAAAATCATTTAAAAATATCAAATTGAAAATTTGATATTATTGGTGGACTTGAAGTTTGTCTATTTTTCGCCTAATTAGATCACCCTTGGAAAAGTGGTTTAAAAGGAGGTCATTGGCATCAATTTTGACATCTTTTTCTTATGGTAAATTTTGCATTTTGCATATTGTTTGCTGAAAGTGATTTTTAGTTTAATCAAGGTGGTGATCCCTTGATAATTCATGGTTTGGAGATGATTCCATTCCACCATGAGAGGTGAATTCGCATGGAGCTTAATTGGTATGTTTCAATGGAGATAGGGCTTTGAAAGCTGGGGTTTGAAGACTTATTTTTATAGGTTCAAGGAAGAATAAGGTAGATTGGTTTGTATTTTGATGATATTTGGCCTCTAGCAACAAATCACTTCATTTTGACATATTGGCGTTTCAATTTTGAGGAGTTTTGCATTGTGGGTTAGATGGAATTTCATAACAAGTTATCACTAGTTGCTGGTAATTAAGTTTTAGACTTGATATCAGATATATTTCATCATATTTCAGGCATTGGAGGCAAGTTGGGCTAAATCGTCACCTATCTAAGCTAGGCGATTTCATAATTTGGGCTATTTTTGCAATATTTGATGATTTTCAACATTTCTAGGTCATTTTAAGTCAAGTACAGGTGTATATCAGGCTGAATCAGACCTATATCAGTCATTCATTCAGGGATTTGATCATATCATATCATTCCAAGGCATAATCAGCTTAATATCTAGCCATATCGATCCAAATTAGAGAGGATTTTGCATTGTTTTAGACTAGGGTTTGTGGGTAGATTGCATATCAGTTGTTACAAAGTCATTACAACTATTTTAGACCTCCAACAATGCTACTACAGTGTTATTTCAGTCAAGGATTGAAGTGTATTTCATCAAGACTTCCTAGGGTTTCATTCTTCGTCCATTTGGTTAGGGTTTGGTACACAATTTGGCCATTTTACATGTTGTATGTGATCTAATTTTTAAATCAAACTATCTGATTGTAAGGTACAACCAACTTTAATTTTCTAATCATCTTGTTCATTTAATAAGAAGCCATCAACATTTTTTGGGTATGTCATTCTCATGTTTTGATTGATATAATTTGAGCATAACTTCATCATTTGGTATTTGTTTCATGCTATATTTGAACCTTTCCATCTACATGGCATAATAAACTCATAGAACAAATACCCACATCAAAACAATAAGCCAAACAAAAGAAAACAAAATCAGAAAATTTTGGACAGCAAAGGGAAAAATTCAGTTGAGATTAGTTGGCTTCTTACAATGGTATCAGAGCTTGGATCCTGCTAGCCTATGGGGTTATGAGCTACTACATTGATCCACTTCTACATCATTATCATAGAATAATAGGTACAATGGGAGACAAGAGGCAAGGTAATCTGCAATGTGATGACATTGGTGACATGATGAGGAATATGATAGCAAGTTAATACATGATGGTAGCAGAACAACATATAGCTAATGATAATATTCCACAAATGATGAATACACAGAATCATATGTTAGAGGTGTTGACACAATCATTGAATAATATGCATGTTAATCAGGCTAATCCAGCTAATAGGTGCAGGTAGTGTGGTTGGATCACCTCATGTCAGGAGGACATGCACAACTACTACGGATAGGCCTATGCAGCCCACTTTTCTTCCTAGAGAAGAAGAGGTTGATGAGGAGATATAGATTGAGGAAGAGGAACCTCCTTTTGATGATGATTTGATTTCCATGGTTGATGAGTATGATGCATTTCTAGAACACGTAAAAAACCGCATAAACTTCAACAACTACATGACTCAAAAGCAGGATAGGCAAAGAGGTGGAGTTGAAAGGCAAAGAAGACAACAACCAACTCAACCTAAGGAATACAAGGATGCATTAAACAAAATTCCTCTCCCTAACTTTGATGCCAGTTGCAAAATTAGTGCTAGAGCATGGGTACACAAGTTGGATACTTTTCTTACACTCAAGCTAATGAGTGAGGAAATGGCTATACATTTTACTACTATGCATTTGGAGGGCTTGGCTTATGATTGGTGGCACCATGGACTTGTTTCACAGCATCATAATAGGATCACTTCATATGATGAGTTTACTAATAAACTCATTACCAGGTTTGACCGCAAGGATGTAGAGGTCTACTACCGAGAGTTGGCACAGTTGAGATAGATTGGAAGAGTAGACTCATATGTTAATGAGTTTCAGAAGATTGCGGTTATGGTTCATGAGATGCCTGAGAGGAGAGTTACTATGTTGTTTGTTGAGGGTTTGAATGACAGGATTAGAGGATTGGTCAAAGTTCATAGGACAAGGACACTTGATGAGGCCATTGAGCTTACACTTGATTTGGACACTACTCCTACATTCACACCACAAAAGAAGAGTATCAAAGAGGAGAATGCAATCATAAATCTCATGAGCAGCCCACTCCAAAAAAGGTTGAAGGTACATCAAAAATAGATTGTGAGGAAAGGAACGAACTTTGTAGGAAGTTGTGCTTCACTTGCAAAGAACCTTGGGAGATTGGTCATAGGTGTCTTGGCAAAGGCAAGGTGCACTACATAGAGGTAATTGATGAGGTAGATGATGATTCTACTTAGGAAAATGAACATGGACAGCCAACACTTAACTTGGAAAGTGAAGGTAATAAAGGATCTAGGATTGCTTATCTTTCAGGGACTTCAAGGTATAATCCATTCATCTTTGAGAGCACATTATTTGGTTGCAAAATCATGGCACTTCTTGATAGTGGAGTTACACATAACTACATTGATGAGGGTTTGGTACAGAAAAGAGGTTTGCATTGTGTTGACTTTAAGGGCTTTGATGTGACTATAGCAGGTAGACTTGCTATTCTTTGCAAAAAGAAGGTGAACAAGCTTAACATTCTATTTGGTGAGTATACTCTTTGTGATGACTTCTATGTTCTTATTGTGAAGGATCAAGAAATTGTGCTTGGCATGTAATGGTTATATTATCTACTATGGGTCATCCAAGATCTACAAGCTATGGAGTTGAGTTTCCAACATGATGGGAAACAAATTGTTATGAGAGCACTCAAGTATACATTACCTCATCAAATAGCAGCCAAATCTATGATAGCTATGGGCATGAATTGTCTCATGAAGACATATGCGATTCACATAGAGAGACACATATTGGATCATCTTTTGATGGAGAGTATTTGAGGTTTGAAATCAATAACAGTACTATAGAATGGCATGAGATCATTCCTGATTTGTTTGAGGATAGCGGCACCTTATCCCATCATTCTCATGAGATAGCAGCCCCTATTCATGAAGAAGTTAGTGTTGTTATATCTCCTATTGGTGGCATCCAAAATCCAAGTATTAGACATGAAGATGTTAATCATAAGAGGACTGATTTTGTGTATTTTGGCATAGAAGAAGTAAGGCAATCTAAAAAAATGAATGAAGAGTGGAAACAAAGAGCCAAGGAGGCTAAATTGGTGGCTACTAATGCAAAACAACACCTTCAACAAATCAATTGCATGGATTTAGCAAGACAAGAAAGGGAAGCTTACATTAGAAGCCTTTTCTTTCAAAAGGAAGAGGTTACGAAGGTTGCTAATAATGATATGGACACATGGATAGATGAAGATGAAGACAAATCAGATTTGCATGATACATTAGTCCCCGTTGGAGAGATAGATCAACCTATTAATGATTTGACACATCATTTTGATGATGCTTTTTTATTGGAGCATGTGGATGTGTTTGGGGCAGTTTGGTATAGTGGAGATGTCTATATTCTTGATGAGGATTGGTCTAATGATGGTACTCTATCATTCTATGTTTTGGATGGCACTTTTTGTATCATTTTAGATGATATTTTCAGTTTGTATGACGTTGTTCTGATTTATGATAGCAAGATTATAGGGTTGGATACACTTTCATTGACACTTGTGTTTGACATCCATCATTTATTCATGCTACACTTTCATGTTAGAGGGGTTTTCGGCTTGGTTGGCTCATTGTTTGACATCGACATCTTCATTAGTGGGTTGATTCATTACCTCATGGTATGGATTTGTCATTGGAGGTTGAGTAATGATGAGTTTACATCATTGTACGACATCAGAAGCGGTCCCAAGATCTTTTACATCAGCAGCTTTGAGGAGATATATGTGAGTATGTATGGAGAGATTAGATGGATTTGGGATCCTAGTATTGATTGATTCTAATTTGGTACTTGTGATTGCTTGGGGCAAGCAATCTTGGGGTGGGAAGACTTGTAATGTCCCCTTTTTGAGCTAGACTTGTGATTGGGTTGAGCTTGGACTTTGAAGGATGGAAAACTATAATGTTGGCTCAATATGTGATTTTATTGGGATTTTGGCTAGTATTATTTTATGATATTTTTTCATAAAGCCAAAATATTATCATTTTCAAGCTAAGGTAAAAAGTGAAGGATAGGAAAAATAAATGTTGGACAACTTGAAGATTGAAAAAGGTGAAAAGATGGAAAATGCAATCTTTAATTGTATTTTCAATATTTTAACTATTTTTCCCAAAGATAAATCGATGCCAAGGTGGAATAAAAATAAAATAAAATAAAATAACAAAATATTATGTTATTAGCAAATAAGGGTGATGCCCAAGGAGAGAAAATAATTAAAAATTATTATTATTTTGCCTATTAAAATCAGCACTCATGGAGAAGGCAATAATAATAATAATAATATATATATGCCCAAGAAATCGGCACCTAGGAGAGATAAGGGAAAAATAATAAAATTTTATTATTTTATTATTTTAAATGTTGGTGTCTCAAGGAGAAAATCATTTAAAAATATCAAATTAAAATTTTGATATATTATTGGTGGACTTGAAATTTGTCTATTTTTCACCTAATTGGATCACCCTTGGAGAAATGGTTTAAAAGGAGGTCATTGGCATCAATTTTGACATCTTTTGCTTATGGCAAATTTTGCATTTTGCATATTGTTCTTGGCTGAAAGTGATTTTGAGTTGAATCAAGGTGGTGATCCCTTGATAATTCATGGTTTGGAGATGATCCCATTCCACCATGAGAGGTGAATTCGCATGGAGTTCATCATGGAGCTTAATTGGCATGTTTCAATGGAGATAGGGCTTTCAAAGGTAGGGTTTGAAGACTTGTTTTTGCAGGTTCAAGGAAGAATAAGGAAGATCAATTTGTATTTTGATGATATTTGGCCTCTAGCAACAAATTGCTTCATTTTGGCATATTGGTGTTTCAATTTTGAGGAGTTTTGCATTGTGTGTTGGCTAGAATTTCATAACAGGTTATCACTAGTTGTTGGTAATTAAGTTTTAGACTTGATATTAGACATATTTCATCATATTTTAGGCATTAGAGGCAAGCTTGGCTAAATCGCCACCTATCTAAGCTAGGTGATTTCATAATTTGGGCTATTTTTACAATATTTGATGAGTTTCAGCATTTCTAGGTCATTTTTAGTCAAGTATAGGTGTATATTAGGCTTAATCAGACCTATATCAGTCATTCATTCAAGGATTCAGTCATCTCATATCATTTCAAGGCATAATTGGCTCAATGTCCAGCCATATCGATCCAAATTAGAGAGGATTTTGCATTGTTTTAGACTAGGGTTTGTGGGAAGATTGCATATCAGCTATTACAAAGTCATTATCAGCTATTTAAGAACTTCAACAGTGTTGCTACAGTGTTATTTTAGTCAAGGATTGAAGTGTATTTCATCAAGACTTCCTAGGGTTTCATTCTTCATCCATTTGGCTAGGGTTTGGTACACAATTTGGGCATTTTATATGTTGTATGTGATCTAATTTTTAAATCAGACTATCTGATTGTAAGCTACAACCAACTTCATCATTTTGGTATTTGTTTCATGTTATATTTGAACCTTTCCATCTACATGGCATAATAAACTCATAGAACAAATACCCACATCAAAACAATAAGCCAAACAAAAGAAAACAAAATCAAAAAAATTTGGACAGCGAATGGAAAAATTCAGTTGAGATTAGTTAGGCTTCTTACAACAACAAACATAGTCAATACAACTTAAGAATGACATCTAATCATCAACATCAGCAACATCACTGTTAGCACACCATCAACATAAGAATCAATGGCAGCCCAAACAGAATGTCCAAACTAAGTGTTGACATCAATGATAACCACAACAGTAACAACCTTAGGTAACATATGTGAAATAGGGAATAGGATTGACAACAAAAATAAGTGTGGATATAAAGCTCAAAGATCCACAAGACACCAAACCTTGAAAAACACGCAAAATAGGAAAAATGAAAACCAAAACCAAAATAAAAAACAAAAGAAAACCCAAAATATAAACAACATCAAAATTTCCTAATCTACTTACCCATCAAAAGTGGCTTTAAGGCTCAAAGATTTGGACAATATACTACACATGTCTTCCCTTTTGAACATTGTCAAGCAATAAAGTTGTCATAGTAAGAGTTTTGAAAAAAGTAGGTTTGTCTTTAAATTTTGATAAGGAAAGCTCTGCCCACCTTGGTGCATGATCAAAATACTCTTCAAAAAGAACCAATAACCGAGGGAGGTCATCTATCTCATGCTCAATCCATCTACAAGTTCTAAAACTAGAATCTCCATGTTATGTAGGAAAAAGGGGGAAGATGGGATTGATAGATAGTTTAGCTAGATCCTCCTTTCACTACACACATTCAAGGACAGTTAACTGAGTTGAATCACAACTTCTACAAGAGGATTCACCTACAGGTTGGCTGTCACTTGTAATGATAGGGAAATTTGGAAATTGATGAATAATGTGTTAATTTAAGCCGAATTATGCTCAAAACCCTAATTATGCAAAATTGTAAGCAAACAAACAAATTCTAACAAATGCTCACACATAGAGATACTAAATGAAGATCAGATACATACCAGATTTTAAAGTTTGGGACCCTAAATAGTTGGAGGTAAAGGGACTTGTGCCCAAGCCCAAGGTAGGATTTTTGTCAGGGGTTTTGATGCAGCCAACAACATACACTCAATAGGATTGTGCCATTAATCATGTGAGAGCCAAAGATTGAAAGCTGGAACATAAAAAAAACTTCTATTCATCAACTCTACTACTACAATAAGAGAAAACTCTCTTATATCCAAGAAAACAAAAAAAACAAAAAAATTACTTTTTTTGGTAGATTTCAACAATTGTCAAATTTTGCCATTTTAGGTAATTTTACAATCATATCTTGAGAATCCAATTTTTTCCCAAAAGATTCCTAAAACTAAGGTAGGATGAAATGCCAACTAATATTCTAAATTTGAAACATGAGTTTCGATTTATTACAAAGCAACTTTTTAAAAATCTAGAAAAAAACACTAATTTTCCATTTTGAGGGCCAAGATGAAAGTTTCAAGCCCCAAAAAAGTGCCAAGACGAGGTCCACCCAACTAGGATGGGTTGGGAAACCACTAGCCACCTCATAACTCATCCACCTATAAAATTTTGTAGAAAACCCACATCCGAGTCAAAAGTTATGACCTCTAGAAGTCCCTGCATCAGGTTTCTAGACCTTTTCTGCTACTGATTATCTCTGTTCCAGATATTTTAGGCTCTGTAAACCAGGAGGGCAAAGGGACTAGCACCCAAGCCCCGATAGTGCTCTTTTCTACTTCTTTCCATCAGATCTAAGATCCTTATGCTCTGCAACTCCACTCTTCGTAATCCGACACCTGTCACCTGCAATCACAAGAAAAGGGGTTGGGGGTTGTGGTGTTTAGGAGCTTGCCTCGGTCAAGCCCCGGAATGGTATTCAAGCCTTCCAACACCATTGTTAGATAGAGAGTGTGTATCCTTGCAAGAGAGAGGTAAAAACAAATTGATAAATAATTGATTCAAACACAAATAGATATCACCTCAGAGGTGTAGCTTGCATGTAGATGAAGATCATTCACAACATGAGAAGATGAATCCAAATCTGCAATAACAAACACAACAACAACACAAGTCTGCTCTGCCACAATGAATGCCTTGAATGCTCTAAAATCATAAGTTCGCCAAAATATCATAATCATCTTCTAGTTTGCAAATAAAACCCTAAACATGCTTATATATGCATTCGCACTACAAATTTTGTAATTCAAACTTAAGATGTCGACAACAGACACCTTTTAACAGTCTCCAACCAACATTCAAATTTGGGACCCGCCAAAATAGGGTAGGGCAGGCCAAGGGCACGAGCGTCCAAGCCCTGGGACCTATTTTGGGTCAATGTCTAAGCTCAAAGAAGTCCCCTAAGTCCATTTTGACATGGGTTTCAGGGCATTTTGTCTCAGGATTCAATTCTAACATGCATGATGAAAAACAAGGGACCTGGGAGCCAAACTTAGGAAAAGTCCTAGGGGGACATTTTACGACATAACACTCCATAATAAAAAATGTAAGAAGGGTTTGTTTTATTGTTTGTTCTAAAGGATTCATACCAAACCTCTTGATTAATCACACTATCAAGAACATGAAGATTCTCATTTCCTAAACCATTTTCAAATTTTGTTTCAATGGATTGCAATATATCAAAATTCTCATTTTTACTTCCATTAAAATACAAAAAACATGATGAATGACAAGAGAAGGTTTATGAAATTCCTATTTCATGACATCATCCATTAGAAAGATGTGTTTGTTATTGCATACAATATGTTCTTTGATGTACACTCCTTGATCCAAATTGACACGCTCGTTAAGTATATGCACATCATAAAAAATAAATTTGGTCATTATTGTATTGTATAAATCTGACTCAATGAAACATTATTTACCAAAACAATGTTTTCATCTAAAATAACTTTATGACTTATGGAAGACATAGCAACTTATTTCTTTTTAAAATCAACATGAAAAATATTATCATCAAAATTCAAATTTCTAATTGAATCTTTAGAATCCTTCCCTATCATAATGCTGACTTCGGAAGTGATATCTAATTTCTCAAAATCATCACTATGTTCAAACCAAAAGTTGTCATAAGTTTTAAAGTTCTCCATGGAAGGATCAACATAACCATCATCAAATGTTCTACTACTTCTTTTGTTGGTGCATTTAGGAGTATCAAAAATATTAAAGCCACATAGTGTTGGATCAGTTGTGTTTCCCATCTAGTGTCTTTTATATATTTCTTGCTTGAGTTTATTATTTGTTGATGGGTATTTTTGCACACAACAACTTAGATAAAATACTAAGTATCTTATCTCTCCTAAAAGGAATCAAATCCCAAAGATATGGAAAATGACTACCCCAAGGTCTATACTGCCAAGTCTTGGCCTTCACAAGATAACTCAGTTGTATTATGTCTTTTGTGTTCCAATCAAGGGAACTACATGAATTTGGACAAACTCCAACACACAAGGTTAAATTACACATAAACCAATCAGTTTTTAGATTTAGAAATGCATTAACAAACTGATATAAACATATATTTCTCTAAAATGTATCATTTCATCTCATAACCAGAAATATACTAACTTGCATTCATAAAATATCAATTCTATAACAGCAATATGCAAGTTTGAAAACCCTATTCTAACTCTACACTAACCAAATTTAATAAAAAGTGAAAAAGCAAGGCAAGATAGAGAAAGATACTAAGAAACCTAACTAAACCTTAAACCCATTCAATCATTTCAGCCTCAACAATGGATAGACAAGTTTGCAAAAGCATTTAACCATTCTTGATTTGATCATGAAAACCCAACAATCAAGTTTCAAGGAGGTGCAATATTCGATGGTAAAATTAGGTGTTCAGGCTAACCACACAAGGTAATTTACAATCATAAAATTACTAGTGGTATGAACACTTTGCAAATGCATCAAATATCCATGAATTCTCAACTGAAAATAAAAGAAATACCTAACTTAGTGTTTAGAAACTATGAAACAAACTTTGTATGATGACAAATTCAACAAATCTCAACAATTTCCATTCACAATCTTGACTAGAAACCATGAAGTAAACTTGTATTAAGCTTAAAATATTGACAAACATCGACAATTGATTTCTAAACTTGGTGTGAAAAAAACCATGAAAGCAACATGAAAAAAAATCAAAAAATACTATATATTTTCCCTCAAATCCCAATAGTACATATGATTTCCAATGAGTTTCAATGATTTTTTTCTAAAACACCAACAAGAACCAATTGTTCTTCACAATTCTAACTTCTCTTTACAAATTCTAACCTCTTACCATGAGTTTCAACTGTATACATATTCAAATTAGTTTTACCATACTAAATTTTTACCCTAAAATCCAATGGCTATGATCAATTTGATCCAATGGCTCACATTTAATGCTCCAACACAAAAGTCATTTTTGGTGGTAAGGAATATTCCAATTCATACCATGTGGCTTTATCAACAAGCTTCCCTTAGTATCAAAAAATAATTTTTTAATTTACTTTTTGTTACTAATTTTTTCAAAAATGACAAAAAGTAACTTTTGGAAGCCAAAATATTAAATATTTGCAACTACAACTCCAAAAAGTTATTGTAGTAAGACAAATATTAATAAAAAAATACATAAGAAGCTGTAGAATGTCATTTTCTCCATCATGGGTGGATGTAGCTATCTATTTTCCATGTGCAAACATGAATATGCAGCTATAGGTGAATGATTTTGTCATAAAAATGCATTTCCAGCCCTCTATTCTTCATTGTTTTCTTCATTTTCAACCACAAATCTTCAACTCAAATATGGAGCATCATGTTGGACACTTGTATAAAGTTGTATTGGTCATGAACAGGGCTATAAATCAGGTACAAAAAGGCACAATCCATCTTCCAAGAGCTGCATGACATTGTTCCCTTCATTTTTCATCATTATGGGCCTCAAATGTGCATGTGCAGTAGTGCTTAGGTCTGATTTTTGTGTTGCAACAACTCTCGATGTCTGTATTAATCATCCTTGACATCATATTGACTTTATTTTGTAGGTGCAATAGTGTTTTGGGCGTGAAAAACAAGTTTCTCCATAGCTAGGACAGCAGGGTGTCTCTAGGTTTTCATCTCTCTATGATGTCTCTAGTTGATCCCTCCATGTTTCAGCCTCTTTAACCTGCAACCAACAAAGACAAGCATCAATTTCATAAAAAATAAATCATTTTAAGTCAATTCTTATCAAATCATATCCATTTTCATCATGGATCAATCATGTGCAAGTTGACAAATAATGATTAAAACTTGTTGTTTTTTAAAAAAATTGGTAAACCTGTCATGAGAAAAAATAGTCCATTGCAGCATCCATAAATTTTGTTTCATGATATGGGTTTTTCTAATATTTTTAGGTAAGCTGAATAAGTGCTTTTATAGAATACTGATTCACCCCCCCTCTCAGTATTCTTTGTGTTCAACAATTGGTATCAGAGCAAGGTTCCTTGGAAGAAGTTTAATAGCTTAAGGAAGATCTGGGAAAGTTTACTTATGGCAGCCAGAAGGTATCCTACTATAGGCAGTGTTATAATTGATAATTTCTCATATGTCATTAATCAAGAATTAAAAACTACTCTTGAAGATCTTGATAAGTATGAGGCAGATATCCAGGATTTAAGGGAAAATGTCAAAGAATCTGATGAATGTATCCTTAAACTAAGAGAGCAAGTCAAGAGATCAAAGGATAGAAGCAGAGAGTAGTGAATAATTGAAAGCAGCAAATGAAACCCTAAGTGATCTATCAATACTGATTGAAGAGAAAGAAAAGGTTGAGAAGCATTTGAATCAAGTTTTGAAATACAAGTCTAAAGAAATTGAAAATTTGGCAAAAGAGGTTGTACTTTTAAAGTTTGACTTGGAAGTTGCAAATAGTTATAAAGAAAAGTTTAAAATAAGCTCTGCAAAGCTTGATGAGTTGCTTGGTAGTCAGAAAAATCTAGATAACAAGAAAGGTTTGGGATTTGAAAGAGGATAAATCTCTAAATCAAGTCAAGAAAACATTGAGATGAGGAAAAACAAAGGCAACCAATTTCAGAACTAGAGAAACAGACCTAGAAGACATCTGGTTAGGCATCCAAATGCTCAAAGGTGTCCATCTTTCAATGGCTATTGTTTTAAATGCAATAAGTATGGTCATAGGGCTACTTAGTGTAGGAGTAGAATGAATCAAAATGTTTCATCTTTTTCTAGTCAATGCTTTAATTGCAAAAAAATTGGTCATAAAGAAAATGAATGTAGAAGTATGATAAGGAATGGTTTCAACAATGCAAGAAATACTCAATCTTTCAATGGAAAGTGCTTTGCTTGTAATAGATTTCGACATATGGCTAACCAATGCAAATCAAGAATAAATTAAATAAATGGAAGCAATCAAGGATAGAGGAATGTGGTATGCTACAATTGTAATAGACTTGGACATATTGCAAGATTCTACAGAAGCAAGAATGAGAAAAGAAAATATCCTGCAGAAAAGAAGAAAATAGAGCAGAGAAAAGATAAAGGTAAGAACAAGGTTGATCTGGTAGAAATTAAGAAGGAAATGAGCAAGGTCTAGATTAAGAAGGATGTAAATGAGGTCAAGGCTGGATCCGCACCAAATTCTGGTGCAGATACTTCCTCCGGGAAGTGAATTGGGTGCTCTAGCTCAAGGGGAGCTCTTATTGAAAATCTTGATCTCCTAGCCAGATAATTGGTGCTGAGATCCAACACTAAGGTATAAGCTAGAGCAGTATTGTATGGATCATTTAGAGAAGAAACTGACAGAAAAAGACCTAATGTGGTACATTGTGAAGCAATCTTGATCAACTATGTCTATCAGTGAAGTATTTGATAGATTTTTGAAAACAACATTTATGGCGATTAGGTTTTGGTAAATAAAGGTTAAAAAGGGTTGTATTTAAAAGATTAATCATTTTGCATTGAAGCTATCATGTGTCCAAGGCGAACTGAAGAAAAATTCTAAGCGATTTCAACAATTTCTAGAAATTCAAAGAAACTTAGAGCGAACCCTAATTAGGCAAAAAAAGGTATTTATAGTTTGAAACCCTACCGTGAACTTGTTTAAATTCTTGCAGAAATGGCTACTCCACAAATAGTCGATATCACTGAGACACCTCATCCAAAATTTAAGAAACGCCCCTTCAAATCAATGGAAGTTGACCCTGATGGTGCATTTTTGGAAGTACCGTTTGATGTAATGCATACTGAGGATATTAGGGCATATATTCATACACATATTGAAGAATTTGACACCACTAAACTAGGGCAGTTCTTTCTAGATCAGCTATCTAGAAAAAATTATGATTTGAAGGAAGAGTTTAGTGTATTGCATAAGAAGAAATTAGATGTATGGATTGATTTCCCTATATTCCCTGAAGATGTTTGGGTTTGGTACGTCCTAAGCAGGATTCATGATTAGTTTATATGGTTGGAAGTTGCTCATATGATCACAAAAGATGCTATTAGAGCTATGACAGGAATGAACTCCTCCAGAAAGATTCTTAGACTGAAAGCAATGAAGAACAACACTATCATACAGTTAACAGGAGTACAGTTTGATAAGCAAGCTCTAACTGTGAATGACATTAGAGATCCAGCAGTTAGGTTTGCTTCAATGATTATTGGTTACAAAATCTACTTCACCAATAAAGAAAACTATGTTTCTGCCACAACAATCTATACTACTTATAATATGGTAAAAAATGATATTGATTATGACCTCTGTGAATTGCTCCGGTGGTAGTTAATGGAAAACTTGAAAATGACAAAAGATAACAAGTATCCTTTCAAATATGGAACCTTGATAATCTACCTAATGTTCTATTTCTTAAGGGAGATGCCAAAGATGCGCAACATAGTGTGGTTGGACAACTCTCTGGTAGTTGTATAGATAAGAAACCACTTGCAAAGCCTTGGAAACCCTGATAAACAAAGTGTTGCACTTTGGGGATTTTTCAAAGCATTCCAAAAGAACATGCAAAATAGGTACTAAATTCCTAAAAGTGTTGTATAAAAGTATGAAAAAGACATACTATTCATGGTTGATAAGGATGAGTGCTTAATGGAGGTAGTTGAGCCAAGGATTATTTAGGTTCATCCTTTTGGCTATGAAGTCACTGAAGAAGACTTGATAGGTGTGGCAGATCTACTGCTTAGCAAGCCCAGGGATCCAAATGAAGAAAGGATTAGTACATATGAGGAGTTATCTGTAAAAAATCATGTTAAACTGAGAAAGCTAGAAACTTAGAAAAAGATGAAGAAATTGGTAGAGGATTATGCTCAGAGCATAGGATATTCTAAAGAAGAAATTGCTAAAACAAGAGCAAGGACCGAAGTAGCTAGGGCAGCTGAAAGAATGAAGAAAGGTGAGCCTAAGAAGCCTCCAGAAGAGTCTGAGAAACAAACAAAGAATCCTACTGCAACAAGAAAAAGAACAAGAGGTTCTACCTCTGTTGAGACTACTATTGCATCCTCTGATCCCACACCTTTTGTGAGTGTGGAAGCTCCTGCAAAGGAACCCACTACAAAAGGGCATAAAAGAATGAAAACCAAAGGGAAAAGAATGTATGTGAGTATTGGAGTTGATGATGAAGAAACTAAGACAGATGAAGAGGTAAAGAAAATGAAAGCCAAGGCTATTGAAGCCTCTGGTACTAAGCAAGACAAGCCCTTTGGAAAGGACAAAGGAAGGAAGAAGGTGAAGAAAATAGAGCCTAAGAAAGAAGAGGCTACAATTAATCTAGAAGGTGTCTTAAATGCCATGGCAGCACATGGCAATCTAAAGCCAATAGCACAACTATATGATGAATACAACGATGTAGACAAAGGCATCATTGAAAATGCAGTAATCAAATTTTTGGAAATGTTTAATAAAGATCTTATCCAGGTTGTCACTGATCTCCCTGACACCCCTGCTAGCATTATGACTACCAAAAAGAAAGCAGATATGGCTAAGGACATTGAACTTAGAGAATATGCACTAATAAAGCTATGTCCCGAGATCTCTCTGGAAGAAAAAGAAAAGGTCTCCCAAGTAATTGGTAAGAGGTTTAGAAAAAAGAAAATGATAAACACTCTCATGTCAGGTGACATTGAGAAGTTGGCTAAGGAAACTGAAGAAATCACTTAGGAAGTATTAAAGGAACTTCATCTCCCAACTATATATGACAAAGAAGAACAAAATGTTGATGATGAAAGTTTAGTATTGGAAGTCAGTCCTGATCAATGCTTAAATCAAACAAAGACTCCTCTGGTAAGCCTAGGAAAAGGTGAAGTAATAAAAGAGAAAGAAAAGGATAAATCTCCTGAGAATGTTGAAACTCCTGCAAAGAAAAATGAAGTTGATGATCAAAAGGATGAACAAGTTGAGAAGAGTCCTCAACCAAAACAAAACATTGATCAACAAGAGGCTATGGACCTAGTACCACCAGAGTAGAATCAAGAAAAAGAAGTCTCTGATATGATAAGAGACACTGCTGCCCTACAAGATCCAAAAGATTCTGTCAAGGAATTTTTGGAAAAACAGTAGGAAACACATGTGTTGGATGCACCTAAGTTTCTACAAGGACCAATAAACTTGGCTTCAATGACTCCTTTGCAGAAATTTAAACTGGTATCAATTGTTCAAGAAAAATCTTAGGAAGAGATTCTAAAGTCACATATACAGGATAATGAACTCATTGGTGAGGCATCTGGCATTTTGGAGAAGTTGATGCCTACATACTAGAAGGATACATCATTATTGTTGGGAATTAAGGTGTCTCAACCTTGGTAATTCCTTGTATTATTTCATTGTATTTATTTATTTATTGCCTATTATGTAATTAGGATGCAAATCTTGTTTTGTCATCTTGTGGGAGTTGGCACAGTGATGTGTCATCCTACATGGAAGGTGACAACATGTAAATTTGTCCTCACATGAGGAGATAGGCATCCCATTTAGTGGTAGTAATATTTTTCCATGTGTCAGCATCTTGGATAGTGTGTAAGGGAATATTGACCAAAACTGTCATGACAGATTCCTATGACAAATCTATGACACATAAGAGTCATAAATGGAAGATTCTATGATAGGTGAAGACATGTGTCACAGGGCATCTTGGAAGAAGGCATCTTTGGGCGCCCCAAGGAGGGTTATGACATGTAAGAGAATATGTTATTTTTAGCCTATGTATGACAGATTCTCTTACAACTGTAAGATATGATAGCTATGACAGATTCTATGACAGTCGTAAGTTTCGTAAGAGTATCTGTGATTGCCCAACTTGGGAATAGGTGACCTCTTTGGGATGGGGTGATTTGACAAGTGTCATGAACATCCTATAGTGTTGGACAAGTGTCCATAGGCATGGGTTTTGGTCCATGAGGCCATGTTGGACACCCATCTCAAGATAGAGCCATTTTTGCCTTGTATCTTCTATATAAACAGGTGCTTTGGAGAGGAGATGTATTATGTGATTGACAAGTACTATTATGCTGCCAGATTGTCTCCAGATATGAGTGTTGAAGACTCCTGCAAGAGCATTGGCTATGAAACTGTATTGTAACCTTGATTGCTTAATGGAATACATTTGAGCTGTGTTTTGGAGTGTGGGGTTTTTCACCATAAGGGTTTTCCCCATGTATATCTTGTCTCTCTCTTCTTATGTCTTACATTCTTGTGTATGTGTTTGCTGCAATATCTCTATTGTTGGGTTAACATTGTTGTAACTATAAAGATTAAAATAAATTTGCACTCATCTCTCCTCATTAGAGTATTGTAGGAAGTGACTTCCGCACACTTAGCTTCCTTTCAATTATCAACTAATCAACTTAAAGGTATGATAAAATCAATTAGTACACATTTTGAATCTTTTGAGAAATCTGCAGATGCTAAGGTTAGAAAAGAATTTGATGATAAAAAGTTGACTGAATTGAAGAACAAGCTAGATAATGATAAAATCTTGCTAGATAATAGTATTAAGAATATAGAGAGTGTTATTAAGGAAGCTTATGATATATAAAAATTCTCTTCTCTTGCTCTTTTTCTCCTAATGATGGATCACGAAGTGTGATCCAAAACATTGAGAGAAAAATCTTGATCACAGTCAAATCTAGAAGCACTCAATCTCATCACTATGGACTATGGAAAATTAATGGATTCCCTATACAAATTCTACTTAGCATGGCCTGAGTCTACTAAGGAAATGGATGATAAGATCAAAACTATGGAACTTCAACTAATGAATATTTCTAATTCTTATGATCCGGCAATTGATTCCATGAGCAGTCAGGAAATACAAGTTGTAAATATTCACAATAGCATAAGTAGTCTGCTAAGCAAAAAGGAATAAATGAAAAGTAAAATGTACTAGTTGAGAGGGTTGCTAAGCCCTAAAATTGATTCAATGACAGGCCTAGTTGTTGAAGCCTCAAGAGTCAACACAATAGCTGACATACCTACTAATATGCAAAAGGTAGAAGACTTAGTCTTTCTAATAAATGTTAACATTCAAATTTTGAATAGTGCTAAGAATAGGTGGGATGGTGAATTAGCACAATTAAATACTATCTAAAATGATATCCTTTCATCCACAACTAACTAAATTGAAAAAGTGTATTTGTACATATGCGGTAGAATATGACAATTTTGAAGCTTGGACACAATTTTGACACTTGTACATACACCTTTGTCATTGATGTCAAAGGGGGAGAAGAAGATCTAGTGAAAAATGGCTAAACATCATAAGGAAAAGAAGAAAATTGGAGTGTACATAGTAAGGGGGAGCAAATAAGTATTTTTCACTAAGTGTTGCCATCAATGCCAAAGGGGGAGATTGTTGGCAACATAGTCAAGAGATGCTGATGTTATGATTGGAGACTTAATGTTGTCATTGATGGTAACAACCTAACATATTTGAAGACAACTCCTGAGACAAAGATGTGTATAGTATTTTGGTCTAATAAGATTGACTTATCCAAATTGACTAAGTATTGGCAACTCATTGAGCTAGGGACAAAAATCCAATTGGTACTCCTCCACAGATGAAGATCTTGTTATGCGGTTCTGATATGTTATACTTAGATGTTATGCAATGTTATAGCCTAAGTTTTACATTCTGAACATCTCCAAAAGTTGTGTTGGGAATTACCTAAGTCTAGTAAGTAGAGTGGAGTGAGGAACAGTGCAAAACACTTGAGTAATGTACTCCGCATTCCTCTGCTATTGAGTATCTCAATTTGTAGTTTGGAGGTGTTGTAAACACATATAAGAAGTATCTAATTCCAGATTTGTAGAGTTTGAAGTTCATCGGAAGATCATCTACAAGTTACTGAGTATTGACATTTAGATTGTCAATGTTCTACAGTAACATAGTCAGTCATTCAGAGGTCCACAATTTTCCACATAAGAATATTATGATCTGTGGTTATGAAGGTATGAGTTGTGATGGATAATGTAGATTATTGAAGGTTTACATTTGTTGGCATAACTTTGTGCAAAGAATCCAAGCCTACAGAGTATAAAGTTTTTTGTGTACACGGTTCATCATTGGCAAGCCAACCAAATTTTGGGTTAGATCTGTTTGCGGATATATATATTCAATAAATTTTGATATTGGAAGGTAGTGGCAATGTGAATATAGTGTGAATTCGATGTATATACGATCTAAGGCAATTTTATGATAAGAAAGGAGCAGGGAGGGTAGAAGAATAGAGTATATGTAAAGCAGAGTAGAAAAGTAGGGCAGATATAATGAATACTTTTGAATCTATGTATTGAGCTATTAATGGAACTGCACCTCAGCATTCTATAGATGCATTTGTAGCAATCATCTCTTGGCAGTGAGCCAATCCTTCTTCTATCTTCTCTTCTATTTTCTTGGCAGTGAGCCTATTGCAGTGAGCACTTCTTTGGATAGTGAGTCCTTGGGCAGTGAGCTATAAGGTAGTGAGCCTTCATGTAATACGGTTTCGATATCATAATATATTGTGATGTTGAAATTAAGGAATATTGAGAAGGGGGGTGAGTCAGTGTTCTACAAAACTTATTATTATGTTCCTTTATTAATTTACCACATACATTCAAGAGAAAGAAGCATGAACTTAAGAACAGCAACAACAAGATCATCACACATGAACACCAAGATTTTTACGTGGAAACCTGGTTAAGGGAAAAACCACGGTGGGGGTTAACCCACAAGATTTTATACTCTGTTAAAAGTATTACAAATGGGAAGGCACATGCCTTCAAGTGCACTTCCCAGAGCTCATTGCTCAAAGGAAGCTTTCTACCTACAAGATCAATTACAAAGAGTTCACTGAAATACTTGAACTGAAGAATAACATCTAACAATGCAAGATTACAGATCCAATTATGCACAATATACTAACTTCACACACTTCATCTCTCACTGCCTTGTTTCACTGTTCTGCCATGAGCCGGAGCTTAGATCTCTTTGCTTCACATTTGATACTACCACACTTTGTACCTATCACATCATAATCACACATCCATAAATCAAAATGCTCAAACCCATCGATCATATATATACGCAACATGAAATTTCATCAACTGTAGTCAGCCTCAAGAAAACTTAGAAACTTATTCAAGATCACTGTTCTGTCAGCTGAATCCATGCATAAACATCAATGCGGACCAAAACCTATGTATTCAAGTCACCACTCATGTCAGCCAATACCACTAGATCTCATAAATTACTCAACCAACCACTTCTCTTAATCCACACAAGGATCAAACACCAAGTTGACTTGTTCTTCACTGGACTGAACTGTCTAACCAAAACCTGATACTTAGATTCTTGTAACTTTCAATCCCTTCATCACCAAAGGATAAAACTTTGGATTTAGGTAGCCCTAATATCCCTTAACATTCCCTCAGATCTGCAGCACAATATGATTACCTATGGAGAAATGTAGACCAAAATGTTGAACCTTGTTATATGCTATGTTCCTGTCTATCCAGACTTAGACAAATCTGCAATCTGACTTCTGGTATGATCAAATGATACAATTCGGATGTGAAGATAGATTCAGTTGCCATCAATGACAACACCTGATATGCCTAGCAGTGTCTTGCCAACAATCTCCCCCTTTGGCATTGATGGCAACACTTAGTGAAAAATGACTAAGTGTTAGAACAACTCCCCCTTTACTATGTACACTTGTGATTTCCAATGCTCCCCCTTAGATGAATTCCTCATTTTTCACTGCTTTCCATTCCCCCTTTGACATCAATGGCAAAGGTTGAGATCTGCATACGAAAATTCATGCAAAAACTATATGTACATGGGTGTATACAAACAATCCTTATGTCTTATCTACATGAACTTAAACACATCACCAAAAATGTTTTTCAATAGTGCCAATTCATTGTCCCAACTTTTCTTCATGCTATCTAAAACTAAAATATGACCACTGAATAAAAATACCTGTGGCTCTGCCTTCTGTAGATCAGTGGGATCACTTGTCAGAGCAGTAGGTTGAGCTTCTATCAATGCATTGAACATTGTTTCTAACTTAGGGGAAATCAATCCCCGGAGTTCACACATCCTTGCCACAGTGTTTTCTTTTTCTTTCACCAATTTCTTTATTTCATTAATCAAGCTAATTACTTGACATTCTTGACTCGCTGTAGATATTGTCAAAGCATCAAAGGATTGAGATACATTTGACAATTTTTGCTCAGACTCTTTTATTTTCTTCGCAATATCCTCTACAACTTTTGGCCAAGATAAACAAAATTTGCACACATCTCCTCCTTCAGTGAGGGCATTTTGAATACTCTTTACACTAGTATCCAACACAATTCTCTCATTGTCAATCATTCCTCTTAGTTCACTAAATCTTTTATCATTGAATTCATTCTGGACTTTGACTTCCACTAACTTTTCAAAAGACTCAAAGTGAGTACTTACAGAATTTATTAAGCTCTTCAGCTAACTAGAAGGAAAATCAGATGAATCCTTCTAAAAAGTTGGCATGATCTTTTCCAAGATGCTAGAAGCAAGACCAAGCAACTCACTGTCCTCAATGTGATATTTTAGGATCTCCTTTCTTGACTTTGCTTGTGCAAATGATGCTAACTTCATCATTTGAATAGGGGAAAGAGTATCCAAACTGATAGGCCCTTGAATTAGATCTGGTTCATCAATTTCAAGCTTATCTTTCTCAAGAAATTTCTTCACTGCATCTGCAGTGTCTCTTGCCATGCATACAGTTTCATCTTTCTTCTCCTAAGATTCACAATTCAGATCCTTGCCGATATCATCATCAAGATTATCTTGCTTTTGTTCTTCAACACTCTTACCTACTTCTTTTTGATCTTCCTTGTCCTTAACTTCTTCTACATTCTTCTCTTTATTCTTCTTAGAATTACCTTCAGTAGGAGCATTTATTTCCATATTTATCTCTGCATTTTCTTCACTAGATTAGTCCGGAGGAATTTAAGTGTCCTCTGCACAATCAAAATTATCTTCCTTCACCATCTTTTCATCTCCTTTATTAAATATTTCCTCTTTCGGAATAGAGAAATCATCTGCCTTAGCTTGTTGCTCATTTTTCTTCAACTCTTCATCATTCGAAATGGATGTATCATCAACATCAATAGGTTCTTCAGTGACCACATAAAACTTATTCTTGTCTAGGGCTTTCTTCAGAATTTATTCTATTTCTTTGACCACTTCATCAATGTCTCCAAGCATTAGCTTATTCATCCTAATTTTGCTTTTGAATTCATCTTTAACTTCTTTGAAAATTTTATTTGCTTCCTTCATAGAGATTTCCGGACACAGACTGGACAACACATGTTCTCTTAGCTCCAAATCCTTTGCTTTAGCAACTTCTTTTCTCATCTCCAAAATGTCACTTAGACTCTTAGGGATTTCTAACAAAATTTCCACAAGTGCTCTGTTGAATGTATTCAAGTACTTAACAGTAGCATCCTCCAAAATTTTCTTTTTGGCATCATCAAGGTTGTCATAATATTCTGTTATGGGCTTTAAATTCCCATGAACAGTTACTGCATTCACAATATCTTCAACTGACAAGGTGGATTTTTCAACATGAGTCTCAGTCCTTTGTCTTTTGCTCACCTTTACACTTCCAAAGGGCTTGTCTTTAGACACTTTAGCCGCCTTAGTGCCTGAGGCCTTCAACTCTTTAACCTCATGATCTGAATCAGTCTCTTCTTCATCCTCCTTCTCCACACTGACATATGACCTTTTGCCCATTACTTTTGTCCTTTTTCCTTCCATATCGGTAGGTTTTTCTTTAAATTTCTCTACAATAGGAGAAGGTGATGCACCGAAGGTTGAACTAGAACTCCTAGTAGTCCTTGACTTAAAAGGGGATCCTCCCAAAACACTTCCCTGTTCCCTATCTTGCTTCTCCTTCTCAGCTTTCTCTGTCCTTTCCATGTATTGTCTCATGGCTTCCTTGGTTATTCCAGTACTTTCTGCATACATTTTAACTTGCCTTTGGACCTTTTTCTTAGTTTCAGGTCTTCGAAGCTCAACATGTAGTTTCAAATTAAGCTCATCATATGTATAGAATCTCTCAACTGAGGTATCTTTTGGTTTGCTCAAAAGGTGTTGAGCATACATTTCCAGTATTTGTTCATCAACTTCATACCCCATGGGCATGATCCATACAATCCTTGGTTCAACTGCTTCCATCAAGCATTGATTTGTTTCCACCATGAAACAAATTATATCCTTGTACTTTTCCACCACAGACTTAGGGATTCTTTCCCTTGATTGCATCATATTCTAAAAATTCTTGAAATATCCCCAAAGAGTAGTCCTTTGGGCATTGGAGTCACCAATATTGTGCAAGTGCTCTCTTATTTGTATGGCAACAGGCTTGTCACTGGTCCAACACAGGATTTTCATCTCAGGCAACTCATTCATGAAATAAAAGAACAAGCACAAGACCAACGTACCATACTTGAATGTATTCTTCTTATCCTTCTTGATCTTGTTCAGATTCTCCATTAGCTAGTTTTGCAGCAGCACACAAGTCATAGTCAGCATTTTCTTTTAACATCTGATAAGTAGCATAAATGGCTATACCAGACACTAAGTTTTCCCTACTATAGTGGTATATCTTATACCCAATCACCATATATGCAAATTTGACATCCGGATTAGTTATATCATTTATTGTCATTGCCCTCTTATCAAACTTTGAGCTGGTAGCTTTAGTTACAGTCTGATTCTTCACTAATTTTAGCATCGGCAGTCCATCAGATGAGTTTAATCTTGTTACGGCCTTGATGGCATCCTTAGTCATCTTAAAGGGTTTCATCAACCACATAAATTTAGCATGCATCCAACTCAGTACATACTGAACCCACTCGTCCTCATCAAAGGACAGGAACCCTATTAACCTGAATGAAATGTTTGTCTTCCACTGCCTTATACTCAGGTTTAAGATCATAAATCTCATCTCTCAGGTGATTCTTAAACAAATTTAGTAACTTTGAATCCCTAAACTCATCTATGCTAGCATGAATGTAAACCCTAATATCTTCTACATGCAACACACCATGTAGAACATTAGAAAGGGCACCTAACAGATCAACCTCTATAGATTTGTGTGGATACTTTTTGAATTTAGGTTAGGGCCTTTCAGTGATGTCAACAACTAATGGAGAAGCCATATCCAGAGATTGCAAATTCAGAGAGCTTTACATAGAATACCTTATTTCGTCGGTTAGGGTTTTTTCTCGGATATCTTCTTCACACTTCAATCTCTTGGAAATCTTCACATAGAGCTCGCCTTCCTTCTTTCTTCTTGGATGCAAAGTGATTCTGAAGTCACTTGAGTTTCTTTTTAACATCCGCACACCTACTTTTTGATGTAATAAATGCTTTTTCCCTAACTCTTCTAGATACCCTGTTTCTTGATACAGTTTCTCATAGATTGCTCTGCAAGTTGCCACATCAACCTTTTTTCTTCCAAAAATTCTTTCAGACGATCTGCAATAGGCCATTCTATCTTCTCTCATCATGCCAGATTCAGGCACCCACTTATTGGTAGGGGGAATTAGATTTTCAATGTAGCTCCCCCTGAGCCAAAGCTCCTATTTCAATTCCTAAAGGAATTACTAGTATCGGATTCCAATGTAGACCCATCACCATTATTCATTACACCTTTCTTCACCCATGTCTTGTTCATTTCATTCTGGATCTTATTCACATCTACTTTTCCCTTGCCTTTATCTTATCTCTGCACATTCTAGTTTCTATTTACTAGACCTTTTCTATCATTATTCCTGCTTCTGTAGAATCTTGCAATATGACCCAATCTGTTGCAATTATGCAATATTTCTTTGTTCATTTACTTGATTTCCTCTTGATCTACACTAATTAGCCATGTGTCCAAATCTATTGCATGTAAAACATTTGCCATTGAAATAATTGACATTTCCTTTGTTGTTAGAGTTTTTCATCATCATACTTCTACATTCAATGGATCTATGACCATACCTTTTACAATTGAAGCATTGACCGAAGAAGGATGGACCACTTTGATTCACTCTACTTCTACACTGAGTAGCTCTATGACTAAATTTATTACAATTGAAACAATTTCCATTAAAGGATGGATATCTTTGAGCATTAGGTTGTCTGACCAGAGGTCTTCTAGGTTTGTTTATCTGATTCCTTGATCTAGGATTTCTTTGACTGGATCAAGAGCTTTCACCTTTCTCATATCCCAAACCATGTTTATCATCTGCCTTCTTCTGACTATCAAGCAGCACCTCAAGTTTAGCTAATCTTATCTTGAACTTCTCTTTGTATTCATTTGTAGCTTCTAGGTCATGTTTGAGAATGATAATTTACCTTTCAAGTTGTTCCTCATTATACCTGGTTTCTTGTAGATCAAAATCTCGATGGCCAATTATTATGTCCAATCTATAGCACTCTTATGTTCTTTCTTTCAGAGACTAGTTCAGGTTTTCTTCAGTCTTCTTCCTTTCCTCAATTTCCTTGGTTAGCCTCATCACCCTAGATTCCATCTCATATTTTAGGACAACTTCTTTTGTCATCTTTTCACATTCCTTTGTCTTCTCCTTTAGAGCCTCATCCATGCCATTAGCTTCCTTCTAATTTGCTAACTATTGAAGTAGCTCCTTCCTCTTTTCCATAGATTTACTCAGTTGCTCTTTTAAAGTCTCAATGAAATCCTCAGCATCTTTAAGGTTCTCTTGCAGTTCTTTTACTTCTGCTCTGGACTGATCAAGATCTTCTAAAGAAACTTGAAGTTGTTCATTGATGCCATTAGAATACCTAAATGAACCCATTGAAACACCTTCCCAGATCTTCCTTAAGCTATTAAACATCTTCCAAGGAACCTTGCTCTGATACCAATTGTTGAAATTAAGGAACACTGAGAGGGGGGGTGAATCAATACTCTGCAAAACTTATTAATATGTTCCTTTATTAATTTACCACATACATTCAAGAGAAAGAAGCATGAACTTAAGAACAGCAACAACAAGATCATCATGCATGAACACCAAGATTTTTACGTGGGAACCTTATTAAGGGAAAAACCACGATGGGGGTTACCCACAAGATTTTATAATCTATTAAAAGTATTACAAATGGGAAGGCACATGCCTTCAAGTGAACTACCTAGAGCTCACTACTCAAAGGAGGCTCACTGCCTACAAGATCAATTACAAAGAGTTCACTGAAATACTTGAACTGAAGAATAGCATCTAATAATGTAAGATTATAGTTCTAGTTAGGCACAATATACTGACTTCACACACTTCATCTCTCACTACTTTGTTTCACTATTCTGCCATGATCTGGAGCTTAGATCTCTTTGCTTCGCACTTGATACTGCCACACTTCGTACCTATCACATCATATTCACACATCCATACCTCAAAATGCTCAAACCCATCGATCATATATATACACAACATGAAATTTCATCAACTGTAGTCGGCCTCAAGAAAACTTAGAAACTTTTTCAAGATCACTGTTCTGTCGGTTGAATCCATGCATAAACATCAATGCGGACCAAAACCTATGTATTCAAGTCGCCACTCATGTTGGCCAATACTACTGGATCTCATAAATTACTCAACCAACCACTTCTCTTAATCTGCACAAGGATCAAACACCAAGTCGGCATGTTCTTCACTGGACTGAACTGTCTAACCAAAACCTGATACTCAGATGCTTGTAACTTTCAATCCCTTCATCACTGGAGGCTAAAACTTTGTATTTAGGTAGCCCTAACATCCCTTAACATTCCTTCAGATCCACAGCACAATATGATTACGTGGGGAGAAATGCGGACCAAAATACTGAACCCTGTCATATGCTCTATTCATGTCTATCCGGACTTAGACAAATCTGCAATCTGACTTCCGGTATGATCAAATGATACAATGCAGATGTGAATATAGATTTAGTTGCCATTAATGACAACACCTGACATGCCTAGCAGTGTCTCTTGCCAACATGTGAGCTAACACTCACCGTGGTTTTTCCCTTTTTGGGTTTTCCACGTAAAAATCCTGGTGTCTGTGTTATATCTTTATGGTTGTTGTTCTTATGTTTATTTTGATTTCATGTTATTGAATTTGTTAATTGGATTAAAGAACATGTGAAGAAGTGGTTTTGTAGAATATTGATTCACCCCCCCTCTCAGTATTCTTTGTGTTCAACAAACTTATGTACAATTTTATTCACCACAATGGTTATATATGGCTCCAACTAGGTCACATTAGACTCAAATTGCTCCACATAAGCACTTTTTCTAGGGTAGACATACGTGGTGTGAAGAAAATGAGTGTCCACATATATGCACTCAATATCAATCTTTATCCTCTTAGCATTTGAGATATGATTTACAAAATCTATAAAATAGATGGCTATGAAGTCATATGGAATTTTTACCCATGGTGACATGTTACCATCCTTTAAATGATTTTTTTGTCAAAGAGTAGTTCTACATTGTTAGAATGCACAGGACAATTGAGAGGAGGGGGTTGAATCATTTGTGTATTAAAATATTAAACCCTCAAAGCAATTCCAAACATCAACCTCTTATTATGCATTAGCAGAATGTAAACATATGGAGCATCAATGCAAACTATTATCAAAAAATTGGAATGATTATCAATAGTATCAAAGTAATCCAATAAAGTCAATGGAAAATGAAATAATCAAGATTCATACAACAAAGAATTCAAACCTTGCAAACCTCTTTACTTCGTGGCTTCCATTGGTTGCCTATCTCAAATGATCTTGTGTACGAATATGGCCCTCAGAAGGTGGACTTCCTTGCTATTTTCCAAGAAGTCAAGTGGGAATCGCTATGATAGGTTTGCAATGAAGAGATTCTTCAACACAATTGCAATGATAAAAGGGTGATCACAAGCTATGGAATGGTTTTTGGTGCCAAAGGCGTGCTATGATTCCTACAGAGTAAAGGTACGAAAATCTTGGATGATAGAAATGGAGGAAAAGAGTTGTATTTATAGGCTTGTGAGAGAGAAGATCAACGGTATAGAATGAATAAGAAGATCAATGGTATAGAAGACTGGAGAGGATGTGTGTGAATAGAAAGAAGACAAGTGTCACACAAAAAGTTGTTTTGTTTTGAGTTGTCTGCTTTCTTTTATAAAGATAAGATTTGATTTCATAAATTAGAATGCTTTTTTCTAATTTAAGAGTTGTTGATAAAAACAAGATTGATTAAATTAATTAACTCAACTTGTGATTTGCTTTTTGCATGATTTGAGAGAAATTAAATAATAAATTATTTAATTTTGTGTGCATGAAGAAGAAGATTTATTTATAAAAGATTTGGAAGATTTTTGAGAAGTTTGAAGATAAGAAAGCAAATTAAATAAAAAAATTTATTTAATTATTTGTGCATGCTTTGGAAGAATAAATAAAATATTTTATTATATTTTATTTTTAGAGATTGAGAGAATTTAAATAAATTTGATTGATTTATTTAAATTTGGAGGAATAATTGACTTAATTAAATAATTAAAATTATTTAATTGTTTGGAAGAATAAAGTTGACTTCAATGAAATTAATTAAATAAAGGTAATTTGTTTAATTAATGGGAGGAATATGAACCAAATAAATAAATTGATTTATTTATTTATTGATAGAGGAATTTAGATGGAATAAATATTAAGAATATTTATTTAGACAGAGTTGTGTCATTTTTAGGTGTATACATTTTGTCCCTCTTTGATGCAATGTGTTTTATCACATTGTTTCAAAGAATAAGATTTTTTGATAATGATACATGTCTCAGTTTGCCCCTAGTAGAGGTTTAACGATGGTAGGATGCCCCCTCAGGAGATTGGATGAGAAGAAAGGTTCAAGGGATGTGAGACGGACAATCTCACGATGCAGAAAAATAGGTTAGGTTTGAAGAAAAATGGGTCATGGTTTGGAGAAACGGAAGGAAACAGGCTTGGGAAGTAGTCACAGTCACCACATAGCCAATTAGGGTTTACTTGCTATATATAGGAGCTGGGTCCACAATACTAGTCATTTGCACACTTGGCTTTTGTTGATAGGTCCCTCAGAGCTTAGGAGAGCATAGGAGCTAGACCAGTCAATATAGAGATGGATATTCCACACGAGGAGCACCGCTTTGAGCATGTTCGATAGTTTGGGTGGCCATCTGAGGCAGGACCATCGGTATGTAGTTTGACAAAACTCTCCTAGGGTCATTTATTAGGCTAATAAATGCTAGGGAAAAGTTGCTAGGATAGATGCATCAAATTGCGGTTCAGCGCATATGTGCTCCAAAACTACGCTTATGCTATGAAACTGTGCATATGAGATATGTTGATGTACATATGCTAAAATTGCGCATATATGATAAGTACTGGCTCATATGTTATGAAACTGCGCATACGCTATGGGAAGCTACGCATTGGTCAGAACTACGCATATGCGATAAGAACTGGTGCATTCACTATGAAGTTGCGCATTTGCTATGATTCGGCGCATTTGCAACCTGTTTCGGTGCATGTGCACTAGGATAGTTAGTTTATTTAACAAAATTGACTCAATTGGCATCATGATCAATGAGTCAATTGATAAGCGATCTCTGAGATTGCTAGAATCTAGTCAAGAGATGATATGTTGTTTTGATCAATTTGATATGTTAAGTAAGTGATATGATAGTTTGATAGCTTGAGCAGGTTTGTTTAGATTCAGTTATGGTTGACGCTATGATTTTCTTGATTGCAGGAGGACATTCATGATATACTCATGTTGTGGGAGCAGTTTCCTTTGCCGTTGTTGTAGCAGTATATGCTTACAGAGATAGATCAGGAGGCGCTTGGTGCTATGGGATTAGATTGCATGTGCTTCATGCTTGAGGTTCATGCAAACCTTGGTTTGCTGACTGCCACGGTGGAGCTTTTCCACGGTGAGGACGGGACGTTCCACTTGCCTACTAGTGAGATGGCCATTACCTTAGAGGATGTTTACAGGATCCCGCATCTACCAATCCAAGGCGAGGTCATAGAGTACGAGGCCCAGCATGATGCCAAACTAGCAGAGTGCAGCATGTTTTTGATGATCCAAAGTTAGAGGATTAGGTTATCTCATGGCAGGATATACATGACTACTATGAGTACTTCCCAGGGATTGTGGCAGGATTGATCGGGGGTGTGGTATGCCCTGATAGGAGATTGTATGGGTTCCCCATTTGCTGGGGTAGGACTTTAGAGAGGATGGTTACAGACGGCACCTGATTTGCATGGGATGTCTGTGTTTTAGCTCACTTGTATCACGACATGCATCAGGTGGTCTACCATAGAGGAGCTAGTTTGTCGGTCGGCATCTCATTGTTACAGTTTTGGTTATGGGAGCATATAGCCATCACTCAGCCCATTTGCATGTTTTCTAGGCAGTGAGGGGAGCCTTACTCATATGGTTATGCAGGTGTTATTTCCTAGCATAAGCTGGGAAAGCTTGAGTATTAGAGACACGTGTTGGATAATGTAGATGTAGTTATCTGGCACCCGTATCTGGATTGTGAGCCATGGGACGATGAGGACGATGAGCTCCCTTACTGCTTTCAGACTCGGTGGCTCATAGGGAGGACACGATACATATTGGAGAGGAAAATTGTCAGATGGGTACAGAGACAGTTTAGGAGGGTACAAGGTCAGGCACGGTTTGCCTGGACACACACAGAGCGCTTGAGATGGGGCCCAATTGCATCCTACGATGAGGCTCTAGCAGACTTCCAGCAGATTCCCTATGTGGTGTGGCCGATGCGGAGGGAGGTGGTAGATACGGGGATGACTCCTAACTACTAGGAGTGGTTTGTTGCCCACCCATTCCTGAGGTATTCAGGACTAGGAGAGTTGGCTCCTCGCCTGGAGGAGGTGGATTCAGATGACAAGGATGGTGGAGGTAGGAGGAGGAGGAGAGGGAGGAGGGGAGAGGAGGACGAGGAGATGGAGATGACAGAGGTGATGGAGGTGGGGGAGGGGATGGTGGGCAGAGGTAGAGGAGGAGAGTTGGGGAGGGATCCTCCCAGTAGTAGGTAATGTAGCAGCAGGCTGCACAACAGATACAGGTGTCGGCACCGCAGCAAGTGCCCCAGCAGGTAGTTGTATAGCAACAAGCACAGGTTGTGGTTGCACCACAGGTGCCCTAGGCTCTGGGTTAGATTGACATATAGTAGCAGGCACAGGATGGGGTCATTGCTATATTACGGGGCTAGTTGAGGTAGTTTAGAGCACTGCTACGAGCTGCAGAGTCTCACAAGGAGACAAATGCAATGCAACATTAGCGAGGGTACGGGCTTTGACGATGAAGAGAGACGTGGCCA
The DNA here is from genome assembly GCA_027924645.1 of Cunninghamia lanceolata. NCBI lineage: Eukaryota > Viridiplantae > Streptophyta > Pinopsida > Cupressales > Cupressaceae > Cunninghamia > Cunninghamia lanceolata. The sequence continues at coordinate 137,324 of BSBN01000441.1, read as the reverse complement.
TAGCTGCCTTGGCTACTGATGGGCCTATAGGATTTTTGGTGATGCAGGTCACACAAGCTCAGGCTCAAGTGCACCAGCTGTAGACCCAAATGGCACAAGTTCAGGGTGAGCTTGCCAAAGCGCAGGCCCAGACTCAGTATTACAGGGGATTATATCAGGGGGTGGTGCTGGTAGACCAGCTTGCACCCAGCTACAAGAGTCATTCAGTGGCTTTGCAGAGCACAGGTGGGGCACAATTGTGAGCGTCGGTGATGGGCCCACAGCAGTCTGGGTCAGGTAGAGGTGGAGGCAGAGACGGTAGTGCTGGGAGTAGCGTCCCGCGCCAGCAGGGCTAGCTGACACTTGTATTGATTTTTGCTTATGTATACACATTTTTTATGTCTCATGGATAGCCTGATATGTATACACTTATCTCATTTTGTACAACTACTGAGACATGTATCTTTATTTTTGCGATGTATGTATACCTTTTATGACTTGGCTCACAGATGGACTTTGATATTATACTGATGCAGGAGCATCCAGTAGTGTAAGAGTAATCTTGTATCACCCAAAAAGAAGTTAATTCAAAATCATTGTATTTATTTTCATTTCTTTCCATAATTAGTGTTTCTAGTTCCATAATATCCAGAATAATGATGTAGGACTTTCAGTTTTTCCAAAACTGCTAAAAATAACGACCTGCCTATTTTGGAAAGTGTACCTGCCATTTTGGGAAAGTTTGCATTTGGGCATGGAATGAAGAAAAAACTTCTAGAAAGTTACATAATGGAAATATAAGACCTTTGGCGAAAGAATCAAGCAAAGATCATTTGTGAGCTGAAAGATATTAAAGTTTTTGTTTTCCGAAAAGCCCCTAAAATTTTTGAAACAAGTTATGAGGCACTAAAACATCCCATAACATCCCAAAAAATTGACATAAATCTATTTATAGATTTCCGGCATGATAGTTCACATTGCAATCTTTTTGGTGCTTAAAACGGTTCATCAATCAGACACCCAGATCAAAAGTTATGCTTCCCGGAAGTTGACCTACTTTTGGAGGGAGTTGCAAATTTCAAAATTTAGCTGGAGGCCGCTAAAAAGTGCTATTTATGACTATTTTGGGAACCTTGGGTAGTAGTAGAGTTAAGGGGGGGCAAGTGTAGAGTCAAGAATAGGTGGGAAAATAGAAACCTTAGCTAATTTGGGGTTACAGAAGGCTGAAGATTCTAGAATCTTGAGGTTGGGAAGGTTGTAATGTGTTGTAGCCAGTAGAGGATTCATCCTCTGATTGTAATTAAGCTTCTATAATGTAATGAATTGCCTAGATCAATAAAAGAAAGTTCTATTTTTTGTGTTTAATTTATGTTGTGTGTTTTGTGATTTACCCCCTTCATCATGTACACTTGGACATATTTATGTTATATTTATATGATGATGTAGCTTATGTTATGGCCTACATGCACTATGTGATGTCTAATGGATGCATTCTATCTTATGGTGTTTTCATATGTGATGAACATGTTTATTATGTTTATATGATGTTATGTGATGTCTCTATGATAATGCAGTTTTATGTTTCGACACTATGATGCTTATATATGATTTCTAGGACTCTGATATGATGACAATCTAATGCAGACTTAGAGGATTTATGTGATCTAATATGCAAATGTGAATGTTATCTATATGATTATGTAATTTATGAGATGATCTACATGTATTTGGCTATGTTTTTTATTTTTGTTGTTGACACTATGTTATGCTAATGCAAATGTATATGGATGATCTAATGCACTTATTATGTATGCAAATGATTTAATCATGTTAAATGACTATCTCATGTGATATGATATGCAAACTAGGCTACGTTTTTGTTATGTCCAAATGTAGTCAATCGACACAGAAATGACACAATGATAGATAGAAGACTGACTAATAGAAGAAAGTCAAATGAAAGGGTCACAAGCTTTTATTTGTAAACATTGCTACTCTGTATAGAATGTTTATTGCATGGGATATGGATACTTTGTGGATGCTTTCTAGATGTGAATGGGTTTTGCCATCTTGATATTGCAAGTATTTTTAAGTGCTTTATTTCATCATTGGGCTTTTTTTTTGTGTGTGTTTTTGAAATGTTGTAAGAAAATACAAGCATTTAGGTATAATTAAACCATGATGACCTAAGTATTGCTTACATGGATTTTGATTTGGCAAGTTACTAAAGCATCTAGGTATAATTGAACCAAGATGCCCTAATTATTTTTTGCATATCAACAGACAAGGATTATACCTATTTCACGTTAGACCCCTGATGTCCTTGATGATCATTATGTTGGTCATGTCTTTAGACAAGGCTTCACATTACTAAAGATAAACCCACAAACAACAAACAAAGAAAATAATTATGCCCCCATCATAGCATCTCTAGCTTTTGGCATCCTTGAGTAGCGTAGAAAGACATGATAACAAAAATCAAGACGCCGTAACCTAACCTGATCACAAACACAAAACATTCTTGCATTAGATGTCTTTTCTTGCCATAATTTAGATAGGATCATTTAGAGTGCTTTAGGTAGTTGTTTGTTTTGCTTTGGATAGATTCATATCTTGCATCAAAACTTTTGTTGGAAAGCAAGTTTTTTTGCTATGCTTGCATGCCTGGTGAAAGGTATCACAACCTTATTGGTGTCCTCAGTGAACAAAGTGGTACTACAAAATTCAACTCTGAAACTGGGTCGAGAATTTACCCCTAGTCAAGTAGAGGTATCTGGCTTATTATGGATGAACTGACAATGGATACAAAGAAATGGACCCTAAGGGACTGACCTAGTGCCTCAGGGGCTCATTGCTAAATGGCCTTGCCTACGTGACGATGCAGGGGCCACGTAGTTTGGGGTGAACCCTGATGGACCTAAGACCTAGGCGATAGGAAATGGTGTGGACTCAGATAGATAGAAGGATAGATGACACGTGATGGAATGGATGAGAAGTGGAGCCTCAAGGGTGCATCAATACAAGATGGCCTTGCCTATGTGATAATACAGAGGCGACATAGTTCAGGATGAACCCTGATACTGATGACAGATGCTATTGTAGGCTGACACTATAGATATGGTACTTTGACAACCTTAGGTATTTAAGGTGACAATGGTTATAGAGTATCAATCCATGATAGGTCATCATTTGTTATGCAAGGTGTTTATTGTGAAACAGACATGATTGGATAATGGATAATGGTGGGAAGAATGGACACAAAGTGATTGGTTTCCCAAAGATGGACGAAGCAGTTCGCATAGCAGAGAATGCCTATTTGCCAAGTTTTCACTACTTTATTTTTATTGCACAGGAGCCAAACTACACATGACTCCTATTTTCCAGGTTTTCATCATGCTATCTATCCAAGGTGCCTATTTACCAGGTTTTCACCTGAGGATGATTTTTTTTGTTATTTTTCCATTTTTTTTTTTTTTTGCTATTTTTTTAATTTTTTTTATTTGTATGCCCCCCTTACATTGGGATTCTCTAGGTATAGAACTGGAAAAGATGCATACTATTGATTGGGTCATCAAACAGCTCACCTTCTAATGTAGCTAACTGATATGCTCCTGATTCATAGGCAGCAATGATTATATAAGGACCAAGCCAGTTGGGTTCAAACTTTCCTTTCTTTTCCTGATCCTATTGATTGCAAGGATTTTCCTTAAGCACTAGATCACCAACATTGAATACCCTTGGACGGACTCTGTGGTTGTAGCTTTGTGACATCCTTTGCTAGTATGCCTTGAGATGGTTGAAGGCATTCTGCTATTTCTCCTCCAATGGTTCTAACTCTTGCAATCTAGAAACTCTGTAGTCTTCATCACTAATAAGACCTTTTAACGACACCTTTAGATATGGTAACTTGACCTCAATGGGCAAAATGGCTTCTGATCCATAGATAAGAACGTATGGGGTAGCACCTGTGGGAGTGCATATACTAGTACGATAAGCCCACAGAGCGGGATTGAGTTGTATGTGCCAATCACAGTCGGTGTCGTTGACAGTTTTCTTGAGGATTTTCAAGATTGTTTTGTTAGATGCCTCTACCTAACTATTGCCTTGCAGATAGTAAGGGGTGGAGAAATGGTGCTAGATTTTGAATTTGTCACAAATCTCTTGCACATCCTAGTTCTTGAAAGGTCTTCTATTATCCGTGACAATGGATGAGGAAATTCCGTATCTGCAGATGAGGTAATTGAGGATGAATGATGCAATCTATTTTCCTGTGACATTGGTGAGTGGAATAGCTTCAATCTACTTGGTAAAATACTCCATGGTAGTTATGATGAAATTGTGGCCATTGGATGAGGGAGGGTGGATTTTTCCCACATGGTCGAGTCCCCACTGACAAAAGGGCCAACGTGTTGTTAAAGGTCGTAGTTCTTGAGCTGGTGCATGCACAAGGTTTCCATGTATCTGACATTGCTTGCACTTCTTGACAAAGTGATAGGAGTCCATCTTCATGTTCAACCAATAGTATCCCAAACGCATGAGTTTCTTGGCTAAAATAGGACCACTAGAGTGTGATCCGCATATTCCTTTGTGCACTTCTCGCAAGGCGGTTTGAGATTCTTCACATTCAAGACATCTAAATAAAGTACCATCTAGACCTTGGCAGTATAGGGTATCGGTGATAATAGTGTAACGGGATGTTTGTCGAATGAAGGTTCGACGTTGGTTGTTGGATAAGTCAAGTGGTAAAGTGTTGTTCTTGAGGTAAGTGTAAATCTTACCGTACAAGGGTGAATCAGATCTGATGAGAAGGCAAATGGATTGGGTTTCAAGGATGTCATAAGCTGGCTGTGTGACTGTCTCCACCAAGAACTTAAAATGTGACTCATTCTTTGGTATGTCGAGGAGTGAGGAATGGTTGCCATGGCATCTGCTACTTTGTTTTCAATCCTTGATATCTGCTCAAAGGAGATGATCACAAAGTACTCTTTAAAATCATCCACCATATGCTTGTAGGGAATGAGCTTGTCAACTTTTGTCTGATAGTCATCATTCACCTAATTGATGACAAGTTGTGAATCATTGTAGACATGAAGTTCTTTTATTTTCCATTTCGCTGCTAGTTTAAGACCAATGACCAAAGCCTCATATTCTGCTATGTTGTTTGTGCATGGAAAAAGTAGATGATAAGACTTAGGTATTGTGGCACCCTGAGGAGTGATCAACAAGATGCTTGCCCCCAATCCATGGTTTGTATAGGAGCCATCAAAATAGAGTGTCCATGACTGTGTTGTGATAGTGAAGATTGATTCATTTGGAAACTCAAACTTCATTGGAGTGGTATCCTATAATGGCACCTCTGCCAACTGATCGGCAATGACTTGACCTTTGATAGCTTTCTATTCTACATACTCAATGTCATATTCGCTTAGGAGCATAACCCACTTAGCTAGGTGACCTATGAGAGCTACTTTGCTTAATAAGTATTTTAGGGGATCTATCTTTGCAATAAGCTTGATGGAATGTGCAAGCATGTAATGTCATAGTTTTTGGGAAGCAAAAACCATAGCAAGACAGGATCTTTTGATTTGAGAGTATTGCAGTTCATACCCCACCAATGTGCAACTAATGTAGTAAATGGCCCTTGCCTTGCCTTCATTGTCTTGTTGTGCTAGAAGGGCGCCTAGAGCTGTCTATGTAGAAGATATGTAAAGTAATAGCGGATTGCAATGAATAGGAGGCATCAAGATAGGTGGATTCATAAGATACTCCTTAAGTTTCAAAATGCTTCTTCATATTTCTCATCTCATCTAAATGGAACATTTTTATGTAGGAGATGACTGAAAGGTTGGCACTTGTCTACCAGTTGGGAGATTAATCAGTGGATTGCATGTAATTTGCCTTGCAATGACTGTAGTTGGGTAATGTTCTTCGGTGGAGGCATCCCCATGATAGCCTTGACTTTTATAGGATCTACCTCAATCCCATTTGTTGATACTATGAAGCCTAAGAGCTTGCCGGAGGTGACCCCAAACACACACTTCTTCGGATTTAATTTGACTTTGAACTATTCCAACCATTGAAAGACTTTCTCTAATACATCCAGATGAGATTCCCTTGTTAGTGATTTGGCAAGGATGTCGTCCACATAGTCTTCCATTGTTACATGCATCATATCATGGAAGATAGTAGTCATAGCATGTTGATATGTTGCTCCTGCATTCTTTAACCCAAAAGGCATGACTCACCAACAGAGAGTACCCCATGGACAGGTGAATGTTGTCTTATGTTGATCCTCTAGTGCTATTTTGATTTGATTGTATCCTGAGAAACCATCCATAAGAGAAAGCATAGTATGACCAGCTGTTAAGTCAACGATGATGTCAATGTTAGGCAATGGGAAATCATCTTTGCGGCAAGCCTTGTTAAGATCTCAGAAATCATTACAAATTCTGACTCTTCCATCTGGTTTGGTGACAGGTACAATGTTTGAAATCCACTTAGGATAGTCTATTGGTCTAATAAACCCAACATCTAGCAGCATCTTGAGTTCTTCTTTGACTAGTAGTGCAACATGAGGATACATTTTTCTGAGTTTCTACTTTACAGGTTTTACTCCAGGATCAAGTGGCAAATGATGTAAGACCAAGTCTAGATCTAGACTAGGCATATTTGTGTATGACCAAGAAAAGTTGATCTGTTTCCTCATGAAGAAGGGTACAAATTTTATCTTTTCTCTAGTAGAGATAAAGATTTAGCAAAGTGTATGATCTTAGGATTACCCTCTATACCAATGTCCACTGATTCTATTGGTTCTACCACAATTTGTGACTTCTCCTGATACATGTCATTGGGGAGAGTGTCAAGCCTTCCATCATCTGGCACCTTAGAGAGGTTTTCACCATTCGATGCATCCTTTATTTTTACTTTTTTGGGATCTGATACTGCCACAAAGCAGTTTTCACCATCAGATCCATTTTTTATTTTTATGTTTTTGCGACTGGAAGGCTTGGTACTCTCTCCGAAGTAAGCTATGGAATTGAGTTTTATGGCATAGCCAGCTTTATGATCTCCCGCAGGTAAGTGGTCTCTTAGTTACATGAAGTCAATGTAGGCATCGTCATTTTGGAATATGTCAAGTTGAGGGGTTCCTCGTAGATCCCAATCAATAAGCTCAGGATGTACTAGAGGGAGGGATTCGATATATTCATATGATTCAGTGGGTGTTATGGTAAGGATGGATATGTTTTTAGGTTGGGGAGTTATAGGAACAAGGTCTGGTAAGGTACTTTCCTCAAGATTGTTTATCTTGTGCGAACTCTAACCTTCTTCGTAAATTGTGCTCTCAAGAATAGGCAAATCACACTCTATCGGTCTATGCTTAGGTGTTAGTCCCTCATGGTAGGGGCTATAGGTTTGAACGGCATCAATTCCCTTGTCTTCATAGGAATATTCTGAGAGTTCATCCCATTCATATTCATTGGAATCTATGTCACTGTCCTCTTGGAGATTATGGATCATTTCTACAAAACAAGTGGTAGCCTTATCTTTGCCTTTGCCTTTAGCTTTGCCTTGGTATCCTAGCCCTATTGTGATTCGATCCGATGAGAATGAAGAAGGTTGAATGGGTTTGATAATTCCTTCCTTTCTTAAACCGATGGGGCCTTGTCCTTCATAACCCATTCTATGTAAAATAGATTGTCCACGCCCATAGATTTCTGTTGGGAGCTTAGGTTGTTGGTCTTTCTATGTGTCATTTTCATCAATGTAGAGCCATTGTAACACATCTCTTTCATCACTTTCATCTGACAAGGTACCCCACTTGACAAAGGGAGCCGTAGGAGACTCAGGCATTGCAGATGGCTTTGGGTAGGGTGAAGGTCGTTCAAAGGATTTTGGAGATAGAGGCATTTTGGATAGGCAAAGGTTGTGCTCAATGGAGTATTCTCCTACCCTAGTTTCTTTGATCTTGACTTTTTTCTCATTGACCTTGGATGTGGAAGCTTGGGAGCTATGGTCCCATTGGGAGATGGGGGAAGTGGAAGCTCTGTTGTTAGGGATGATGGTTTCAGGTCTTGATTGGATGGTGTTTCAATCTTGGAAGGGATTGGGGTCACCTTGGATGGTAATCTCTTGGCCATTGTCAAGGAATTTGATTCATTGGTGCTAGGTGGAAGGCACAGCTTTCGTGGCATGGATCCAAGGTCTTCCTAGGAGAATGTTATAGGTGAGGTCCCTATCAAGGACTTGACACACAACTTTTGTAACTGGTCCAACTCTTAGTGGTAACACCATAGTTCCCTTGGTAGTCCGTTCTTCCTCATCATAGGCTTTGATTATCATATTTTTCCTTGGATCCACCATATTTTCTGAGAACCCCAATGTAAGGACTAGTTTCAGCATGCAAATATTCAAACCTGCCTCTCCATCAATGAGAACCCTTTTGATGTGGTGTTTGCGGATGAAAGCTTAGATATGTAGGGATGCAATACAGATAGATCATCTTGCTCGGTGAATGAGAGGATTGTGGATGAGGTAAGGTGACCTACCATGGCTTGAAACTTCTCTTGGGCCAAATTGGTGGGGATGGTGGTTTCCACTAAGGCTTTTTCAAGAATTTCCTTGTGTGCTAGTGATAGATGTAACAACTCTAGTATGGAAATGTTGGCTGGAGTCTTCTGTAGTTGGTCTATGACATTGTACTGGTGGGGGATAGATGATGAGTTTGATGACCTTGGAGGAAGTGTGTGAAAGGTAGTTTTTCCACTACAGGTAATGATGGTGCAATCAGCTTTGGCATTAAGATCTGATTGTTTGTTAAATGTGAGCACATTGATCTATGGGATATGCTCTGTTATGCTATGAATGGTATGTTTGTGTAATTTGCATCGTTGTTTATGTTATTGTGGTTCTGTTGATTGTTGTTGTTGTTATGTTGTCTATCATGGTTATTGTTGATGTGTGGTCTATCATGGTTAGGGAGTGGATCCTTGTATACCACATGTGATTCGTTATTTGGATGATCTCTTGTGCCAACATGGTTTTAGTCTAATAAGTCTTGAATGACATCTTTGAAATGAATGTAGTCATTAGTTTTGTGTCATCTTCCCCTATGGTACTCACAATAGTGGGTCTCATTCCACCAAGGAGGTTTTACTTGGGGTTCATAGTCACTTGTGGAGGGAAGGGAGATCGCATTGTTTGCTAACAACTTTCTCAAGGCTGACTCAAGTGATTCTCCCAATGGTGTAAACTTTCATCTAGAATGGAAATCCCATGGTGATTGTCTATGGTCATTCGATGGAGGCTTGTTGGGTGTTGAATTGTTTGGAACTCCTTTGAGATTGAGAATCGGTTGTTTAGGAACGTTGCTTTGGCATCAACCACTCCATCATTGACTATGTTTTTGTTCTTGGTCCAAAATTTTGACTTGTCTATGGTGTAGTTAGAGTTAGGATTGTCTTTGAACAACTTTATTTACCCCTTTGTGATCATAGCTTTTTCTATAAATAATCCCATCTCAATCACTTTCGTGAATGTGGTAGGACCTTGGATTTGTATTTGGTAGCTAAGATCAGGGTTGAGGTTGTGGACAAACATTTCCATCATTTGTTTCTCTGGTATATGATGAGGGCATTTGCTTTCTATTTGTCTCCACCTTTGTAGAAAAGTGGCAAAGGATTCACCACTTTTTTGTTTCATGTTGCATAGGTCTAGCATAGATACCTCATGGGTTGTAGCAAGGAGATGAGTATACATTTCACGGAAGTTTTCTGCGGGTAAAAATGCCGCTTGGAACAGGTACCCATTTTGAAAAAAATGGGTACCCCTTTAGGAATGGGTGCCTGAGCCAAAATGGGTGCCCATTACGAAATGGGTACCCGTTTATGATCGAGCACCCGAAGCAAAAACGGGCACCCATTATGAAATGGGTACCCATTTTTTAAAAGTATAATTTTTTTTAATAAACAGGCCTGTAGCTTCATTTTAATAGCTACAGGCCGCGAGACATCAGGGAAAGTGACACCAAAAAATGGATACCCACGTTTGCTGATCCAACTTTCAACCTCCACAACATCCCTGCCTCCTTAGATCGATTCAGCAACCCTAATGCATAAACGATAAACCTTTAATTCAGAAATGGTAAACCCTATTTCATAAAGACTAAACTGTAAAACCCTAATTCATAAACTAGGGTTTCAAAAATAGTAAAACATAAAACCCTAATTCATAAACTAGGGTTTCAAAAATAGTAAAATGTAAAACCCTAATTCATATTTACACTAAACTGTAATTCATAAACTAGGATTTCATAAACAGTAAAATGTAAAACTGTAATTCATAAACACTAGAAATCCTAATTCATAAACTAAACTAACCTATTCTTTAAAACCTAAATGACTTATTAAACCTAAACCTAAAACCTAGAAACTTTAATTTATTACGTTTAAATCTTTAATTTAAACATATGGACATATATATTACGTTTAAATCTTTAATTTAAACGTTCAATATTCATATACCTGGTTCGATAGAACTTAGATAGGGTTTTCAATAGTGGAAGGTTTCTAAGGAGGTGGCTTGGTTGTCCCTCTCATCTTCTTCCTCAAAGGAATTTCTTCTTCCTCCACATCTCCTTATGCTCCTATAGTTTTCCTCTTATATGTTTTCTTGGCCTTTTGACTAGGAATAAATTTCTTCCCTTTAGGGGCCTCCTCAAAATTTATCAAGACTTTGTGGAATGAAAGGAACTCTAAATTTAATCATCTATTAAGACTTTGTTGGTGGGCTGATACCATGTATGATTGGTTATTTAGTCATTAAATATTTAGTAGTTAAATAGTACAATTCACTAACAAGCTTAAAGTCATAACTACTCTACTAAAATTTTAAAAATATTGGGCATTAAATGCACATTTATTATCTCACCTATTAGGTCTTTTCCCCTATATCTAGACCTTGAACTAGTTATATGTTCTTATAATGTTCTTCCCCTATATCTCACCTACTAGGTCTTTTCCCCTTATTCTTTAGTCTTCTAGACTTTTAATGTTCCTAATGCTCGTCTCATAATCCTAAATTAACCATTTGTAAAACTCTTTTCACTTGAAGCTAAAAACCTACACATTAGACAAGATAGGACCCTAATATATCTTTTTGTAGACCTAACCTTGTAGACACCCTAAAATGACCAAGTCGTCGCATCACTTGCATTTCGTTATCTGTCTCATCACCTACATTTCAACATTAATTAAATAATCTAATTATTTAATTAATTTCACCAAATTCTTCTAAATCTCCTAAATTCAACATTAATTAAATAAATCCTCTTTATTTAATTAATTAAATTAAATTCCTCTATTATTCTTCCACAATTAAATAATTATAATTATTTAATTTGATCATTATCCTCTTTCCAAAAATTAAGTCTACATTAATTAAATATATCCAATTATTTAATTAATTCAACAAATTCCCTCTTATCTAAAATTAAATAATTCTTAAATTATTTAATTAAATCAAAAATCATTCTCCCAAAATCAAGCACAACAATTAAATAAATTTATTTATTTAATTTGCTTTTTAAATCTTCTAAATTAAATAATTCTAAATTATTTAATTATTTCTTCCAAAATATCTTCTCTAAATTTAAATAAATCAATTATTTATTTAAATTGCTTTTTCTTCTAATTTGAGTTATCTCTAAAATAACTCAAGCTTTCTTGCTCATCAATTAAATATTTCTATATTTAATAAAGCAAAATATCTTCTTTTCTCATGCAAATCTCTTCTTCTTGTATTAAATCACTTAACTAATTGCTTTATTCTTTTAATTGATTTATCACTTCAGTTAACTTATTCTTCTATTCTTGATAACTCCTCTCATGCAAAAGCAAGCAAGACACATGTCTTTTTCTCATTCGTTGCACATTCCTCAACTGCTCTCCTCCATTGATTCTTCTGAATTATCTGGACCGTTGATCAATTTTCCTTGAAATCTATATAAACCCCCCTCATCTCCTTCATTACCTCTCTCTCTTCGATTGTATTTTCAGGCATACTTAACAGAGCTTTGAGCATACACAACGCGTCGATTGAGCAACTTACGATCTTTTGACATTGATCTTCTTGAGCCACTTTACGATCTCTTAACATTGATCTTCTTGAGCCACTTTACGATCTTTTAACATTGATCTTGGCACAACTTCACGATCTTTTGACATTGATCTCTTGAGCACACTACTTGCTTGTTGCAGCTATGGTTTCGCAACTTCATTGAGCAATCCACATTCAATCCAAAGGAAACAACACAAATTTCGGTAAAAGTCTTTATTGCATTGATTATTTGTCATGGCTTTTATTTAAATGCGTTTTCTTTATGTTATTGGATTTTTGGTTTTATTAGTTTAGAATAGATCGATTTTTCCATATACACATTCTGGCACGCCCGGTGGGACCCACTAATCCCTTGGTTTCTTTGAAAAATTTGTTTTTTTTTAAGACACAGTACGGCACGGCGCTTACAGCACTTCACAGCGCTTCTGGCAGTATATTACAGCGCTTTTGAAGGAACAGTTCAGCGCCTTTGGCAGCACGGCCGTGCTTCTGGTAACACAGAAGAGCGCTATCGGTAGCATAGAGAAGCGCTACTGGTGTGTTATTAGGCGCTTTTGATTGAAATTAGGTTTTTGACTTCATTCAGGGTTTTTGCAGTGATTTCTCATTTCAGATCTGTCATTTTGTCGGACAAGCTGTTATATTTGTCTTTCAGAACCTGCTTTTTTGATATCTCCTAAGCTGATTTATTTAGGAATATCCTTGTTTTGTGCTAATCTATTGGGCTGATCCATTTTCTGAGTTTTTCAACCCAGATCTATCAGATATCATCCTTCAGATAATAAGTCCACCATGAAAAGTTATTTTGACCTAGTTATTGTTAAGAAAACTAATATTTTCTGTATCTGAGACAGAACAGCGCTTTTGGCAACATAGTATCGCGCTCTCAGCTACACAGTGAAGCACATCTGGATATTTTACAGTGCTTTTGGTATTATCGTTACACGCTTTTGGTATTTTTTCGCAGCGCTTTTGGAACGACAGTGAAGCGCTTCTGGTTATTGTTCAATGCTTCTGGCTATATTGTCTGACGCTTCTGGTCTGCATTACAGCGCTCCTGGAACACAGTAGGTCGCTTTTGGTAATGTTGTTCAGCGCTTTTGGTCAAAGTTGATTTATTTTTGCTAACTTGTGAATTTTTGGTGGAACTAACGGAATTGCTGCAGCTTCTTATTACTCACACAGAGCCAATAGGTGTTTTTAACATATTTATGTAGGACGAGCGTTGAAGACCCTTTTGTTTTACCTGACTAAGTCTTAGAAACACATTGCATGCTTAAAAGGAGTAATTGAACAAATCTTTCCTTGCAATCTAAGTCTTAGGAACATACTAATTTTCTTAAGGGACAATGGACATGTATGGACAAACACCTTAGTTTTCTAAGGGACAATGGACATGAATGCCAAACACTTCATTTCATAAGGGACAATTTACAACTACAATCGTGTGTGTGCATAGCTTAGTTGCACCTTATTTTTCTTATAACGGGACAATTGAACCATTGTTTGACGTGCTTGATTTTACACTTTTTTTTACTTCCTTTAGAAGGGCCTGCTTTTGGATTGCGATTCATCCAAAAGGGACGACCCTAAGCGGAGTTTTCCTTTGAACAGCTATATAAAAGGGATAAGGCGAAAGCCAAGTCCTAACCGACGTCAGCCTTACCTTGTGATGCCAAACTGAAAAGAGGTGTACTAGCCCTTTGTGGAAACGATTTTCACATTGAGCAAAGTGTTTGAAACTCTTAGTAGGATTGGTTAAAGCTTTTAGTAGCTTGTCGCATTGCTCGTAAGGCGTTGGTCCCTCAAAGTCACTAAGAACCAATCTAGATAGAGACTACCCGACCTACCTCCGAACATTGCGGTAATCATCAGTGCAAGGGAAATCGATTTAAACCCTTAAGACACTCACCATTGGCTCCCTTGAGAAGAGATAGTATTCCCTCGGACATAAAGCTCTTATGACCTACTTGAGCTTTCCAAGGGGAGGGTGAGATATCCCTACCTATCGTCTCTCGCAAAGATACTAAATATCCGACACCTTTATGGAATGATATTTTTATCGACGAAGTATTAAGCTGTGAGCTGATCTACTGCAATGAAACCTTGTCTCTAGGGATAAAAAGTGTTTGTTATTGATTGCAACTGTATTAGACCTGTGGTAACTTTGGGCTTGTTTGGAGCCTTGAACATACACTATATGTTGTGTCAGTCCTTGTGCCTTTTTTGACTACTTGTTTGCTGTGTTTTCTCTTGCCAAACCAATCCAATCAGAAACAGAAACATCTTTGCCTTTGAAAAACATCAGTCACTACTTCAGCGCCCCTGGTATTACAGCAGCTCGCCTTTGGTAGTACAGTAGATCGCCTTTGGTACAGCAGTAACCCGCCTCTGGCAAAACTCTACTTCAGCGCCCTTGATATAACAGTAGCTCGCTTTTGGTCACTGTAGCTCGCCTTTGGCATAGCAGTACCTCGCTATTGGCAGCTCAGTCCGTCGCCTCTGGCCCACAGTAGCACGCTTTTGGTAGCACAGTCCTGTGCCTCTGGTCAAACAGTATAGCGCTTTTGGTCCAGTACTTTGTGCATCAGAGTTTGTCCATTTCTTCAAAGCATCTTACAGATTCCCAGCATTACATTGTGTCCTTAGTATTTCCCATGGTCACCACTAGGCTACAGCAAACCATGAAGTCTAGGCAAGTTGTCCCTAAGAAGCACAAGTCACCCCCTCGCACACCACAATCAGGTCGTCTCAACGTTACTCCCAAAGTGACTCCTAGTACACCCGCGGAAGGACCAATTAGCTCTCCAAACATGCCGCACATAGATGAACCAAGCAATCCTCATGAGGATAGAACCCCTTTGCTAAATACACCGCAGTATACCACAGGCTTGCCTTTGGATTTTGTCCCACAAGGTTATGTCATAGATCAACCCCCATCTCAAGAAGAGCGACACTTTGAAATAGGTCAATCCTCTCAAGAAGATGGGCAAGATCTTGATGAATTTATACAAGATCCTAGAGCTATAGCTGCCTTTGATAAAATCCTTAGTGAGAACCAGGATCATTTCTTTCGCTTGCTTGCAAAGCAAGGTGCCAAGTTACCTCAAGATTTTGATGTGTCCACTCTCAAGGAGAGCAACAACACCCAAGAAACCATACAAGCGGTGCAAACCATGTCCACGGTGACTACGCCCCTACCTACTCAAGGGTCGCAGTATAGGAATCCCCTCTTTCAAAATCCAACAGAGGAGAGGCCCGTATCACCGCTTTTGACTCCTATGGAGATCTATCAAAACCAACAAGAAACTCTCCAACGGCAAGCAGAGTTAGCTAGGCAAGCCACCTTAGTTCGATCCAATGTGCAACCACCTCCTAAACTGTCCACCCCAAGCGCAAGTGGAATCTTGGCTACCCCATCACGCGTAGGTTTCCCACCCAATTACAATCCGGCGAACACGTATGTAGCCATGCAACAAGGGTCTCAACATATGCCACCTCCTATATCATCACACCTGCATGTCTCTCAACCAATTGGAGTCACGCAGCCCCAACCGCAACATGCTTCTACTCTCACCCTCAAGCAACCCCAACCGTCGCAACTCACTTCTCCCTATGTTCCTCCACCACAACATTCTTCTACTCTCATCTTCAATCAACCCCCACCGTCGCAAATCACTTCTACCTATGTTCCTCCTCCACAACATTCATCCACGCTCAACTTCTTTCATACATTGCCTAGCCACTCGCAACATTCCCAACATCAAGTTTCCCAAAGCTATGTGCCACCTTCACTACCTAATCAAACGCACTTTAGCTTTCCTCCCCCCAATACGTTTCTTCAACCATCGCAAAGCCAACATTCTTACCTAGCGCCACCTCCACCTCTGCCTAATCAAGGTCTCCAATTCCAACCCAATCTGAACCAATCATACAATCCATACAATCCCAATCAATCTTACGACCCTTACAATACCACTGTGCATGGCTCACATCATAATCTTCCATATGGGCAACACCAACCGCTTTTTGGACAACAGGAGACGTTACCAACCCCTCCCACGACTATGGAACTAAAGATTGCGGAGGTGCAACAACAGCTATCTGATCTTACATTTGGCCACACCAAAAAGACCTTCTCCTTAGAGGAAGTGTGCCCTTATCCTTTCGATCGGTCATTACCAATGATCCCTTTTCCTCAAAATTTCACTATTCCAAAGTTTGATAAGTACAAAGGAAAAGGTGACCCAAAAGACCATCTTAGGGAATTCTATCTTGCTTGCTTCGAGGTCTCTCACAACGACACATATCTTATGCGTCTTTTTCCTCGCAGTCTTGGAGGACAAGCAATAGAATGGTTCTCACACTTACCTACGGGTATCAAGTCTTTCAACGAGCTAGCAGAAAAGTTTGCCACCCATTTTTCTTACAACGCAGAGCATGAGATTTCCATGACGGATCTATGCAACAATAAACAGAAAAATGGTGAAACTTTTATTTCTTTCCTTCAACGATGGAGACAAATGGCTAGTAAATTCCCTTTCAAGATTCCAGAGAAACAGCTTGTTAGCATATTTGTGCAGAACCTCAACCAAGAGTTAGGTTTCCATTTGCAAATTCTTAGTGCTACAACCTTCGATGAAATCACTTACAAGGGTATCAACATTGAGAAGGCCCTCATTGCTAAGGGCGTGGTCAAAATCTTTAAGGAGACGAAAGATAGCAATTCGCATCAACAGTCGAATGATAAACCCAAATATTGGAATAAAAACAAAAACGTGGTCAATGATGGAGTGGTCGATACTAAGCATGTCCAAACGTTGCAAACACCGCTGCAACTCTCCAAACCAAGTCAAGCTCCACCTCAACAACAGCAGCAACAAAGGCAGCCTTATCCCAACCAACAGCAAAGACAACAAGAGCGGCCTCAACAAGATTACCCTCCGCGACGTCAATTTACTCCTTTGGGAGTGCCCATCGAATCGGTCTTACATCAGGCTTTGCAGAAAAGGCTCATAACCTTACCTGAGGCTCCTCCTTATGGAGAACCTATCTACAAAACTGCACGTTACAGAGACAATGAGTATTGTGAGTTCCATAGGAGCAAAGGTCATAGAACTGCGTCTTGCATGAAACTCAAGCACCTCATCCAAAACCTTATCGAAGCTAATCAAATCACTTTTGAGAATGAATCACCAGCGCAACACACGAACAAGGATCTCGATATGTACAAGGAACCATTCCCTCATCACGGTCCACCTCCTCCTCAGGATAGAGGTAAAGGTATCAATCATGCTTCCACGTCTTTCGATTCCATTGTAGGTCATTTTGAAGAGAGTCGAGTGTCTACCCTCACCATCAAAGGCAAATCTACGGATTGTGCTGTTACTACCCGTCGAGGTCATGTCACCATTCGTACACCTACACCTAGACTTCCGGTTCAGTCTGATTATAATCTTGTCGAACATCTAGGGAAAACACCAGCACAAATCTCTATTTTGGACCTTCTACGGTCATCACCTGCACATAGAGTGGTGTTAGAAAAAGCCCTCCAAGAGTCGTCCGTTCCTAACAACATAGCAGTCGCAGATTTCCAAGCTATAGTGGGTAATATTGCTTCACCTTACAATGTGGTCTTCTCTGAGAAGGACCTCCCCTCCCATGATCCTTGTCACAACGATGCCCTCCATATTGAAGTGCTCATCCATAAGCGCAAAATCAAACGCATCCTCATAGATGGTGGTGCTGGTCTCAACATCTGTTCTTTAAAGTTACTAAAGCAATTGGGATACTCTGAGGATCACGTCAACACTGAGCATAGTATTACAATCAAAGGGTATGATGATGCAGAACGCCGTTCAGAAGGTGTTATTCACTTGCCTATACAGCTGGGCCCCATTATGCTTGAAACCAGGTGTCAAGTTCTTGATATTGAGCTGCCTTACAACATTATTCTTGGCCGCCCATGGATCCATGCAATGAAAGCTGTCCCCTCCACGTACCATCAGTCCCTCAAGTTCCCATACAATGGTACGGAGATCACCATCCCAGGAGACCCTAATCCTTTTGAATTTTGCCGTGTCTTGCAAGGAAGCTATAAAAATTGCAACCAAGTGCCTAAAAATGACAAAGCCCTTGAATCCCCTCTCTATGTTGACCCTGAAACTCTCACACAAGCCTCTACGAGTGAACCTACACCCCTCCCCAAAATCATAGCTCGCTTTCGGGATATAGGCTTTGGCTCTTATGATATCTCTGAATCTTGTTGTGTAGGGCGGATGCCTTTATCTCCAAAATCTTACGGCAAACCACCCATTGCTAAAGTTATCAAAAAAGCAGCTATTCCTCCCCCAACATTCCTAACCCAATTCCAACATGGACGGTTATTGGAAGAGGAAACTATTGAGGACATCTCTTCTTGGCTCGACAAGGAGAAAGAACCAGTCACGATACCAGTCAAGCAATATGGTAATGGCTTAAGGATAGTGAAAAACATGGGCTATAAAGGCAAGGGTGGCCTTGGGAAACAGAATCAAGGCACTATGGAGCCCATTGTGGTAACAAAGAAGCTAGACAAGAAAGGATTAGGATTTGGTAAGAAGGTACCACGCGCCTCGGACATCGAGTATATCCTCGACGAGGTAGCTGACAAGTTTCCCGCCGATACGATGTCTACAGAGGATATCATCGATGACTCTTCCCTCCACATCACCAATCTATTCGCAGAATCCTCCATTTTTACACTATCCTCCGTATCCTTAACTTCCACCACCAGCACCCAGAATGTCACGCTTGTCTACCCTGAACTTATCGATTGGGACCAACAAGGGGCCCCCGTTATAGATGTCTTTCAGAATGACGAAGCTTTAGCTGAGTTCATGGGACTTCAGGAAGGTATCCCTCTTGGCGATCACAAGGCAGGTTTTGTAATGGAACTAGAGCCCACGGCTTATTTTGGTGAGAATGCCAAATCCTCCAGTCGCAAAAGTGCAAATAAAGAAAGATCTCTAGGTGAAAACCACACTATGGCACCTCCTGATCATAAAATAGTAAAAATAAAGGACGTATCCAAAGGTGAAAACCCAACTGTGGCACCTGAGGATGGAGGATTTGACCTTCCCTTACCATCTAAGTATCAAGAGAAATCTACTCTCCTAGTGGAAGATTCTACAGAGATCAACCTAGGTACAGAACAGAATCCAAAGACAACATTTCTAGCAGCATCATTATCTGACACAGAGCACAGAAATCTTAACAGCTTCTTCTTACAACGAACCATCAACTTTACATGGACCTATGCGGATATGCCAGGGCTCGACCCTAAGCTGGTAGTTCATTATCTAACAGTTGATCCCAAGGTGAAACCAGTGAAACAGAAGTTGAGAAAAATGCATCCACAGATAGCTCTCTTGGTGAAGGTGGAAATACAAAAGCTATTAGACGCAAAATTCATACGACCTATTGACTATTCAGATTGGGTCTCAAACATTGTACCTGTATCTAAACCTAATGGGCGCATCCGCATGTGTAATGATTTCAGAGATCTCAATAAGGCATGTCCTAAAGATGACTTTCCACTACCAAACATTGACATTATAGTGGACTTGACAGCAGGTCATGAGATGCTTTCTCTTATGGATGGATTCTCAGGCTACAACCAGATTAGAATAGCTGAGGAGGATCAACACAAAACAACCTTTACTTGTCCTTGGGGCAATTACTGTTGGTGTGTTATGCCGTTTGGTCTGAAGAATGCAGGAGCAACCTATCAGCGAGCTATGACAGTGATCTTCCACGATCTATTCCATCACATCATGGAAGACTATGTGGATGATATATTGGCTAAATCTTCTAGAGCAGAACATATACAAGTCCTAGGACAGATCTTCGACAGGCTTGAAAAATACCAAGTAAGACTCAATCCTAAGAAGTGTGTCTTCGGTGTCACATCAGGGAAGCTGTTGGGATACATAGTATCTCGTAGGGGCATCGAAGTAGATCCAGCAAAAGTAAAGGCTATCATGGAGATGCCTCCCCCAAAGAACCTAAAAGCACTAAGGAGCCTCCAAGGAAGGTTACAGTCCATCAGGCGTTTCATATCACAGCTAGCAGATAAATGTCAACCCTTTCAGCACTTGCTCCGAAAGGATGTTTCGTTTCGATGGGACAACAAGTGTCAGGCAGCGTTTGATCAACTTAAGGAGTATCTAGCTACACCTCCTGTATTGGTTCCACCAGTTGCGGACAAACCTTTGATATTGTACATCTCCACTACAAATTCGGCCCTAGGGGCCCTGCTAGCACAAAATGATGACTCAGGCAGAGAGCACGCAATTTACTATATCAGTAGAACCTTGGTGGGATATGAGCTCAATTATTCACCCATGGAAAGGGCTTGTTTAGCAGTAGTGTTCGCCTCCCAAAAGTTGCGACATTACATGTTGAACCAACACACAAATCTGATAGCTAAGATTGATCCCTTGAAGTATCTACTAGCAAAAGCAGCTCTCACAGGTAGACTAGCTAAGTGGGTTATGATCCTTAGTGAGTTCGACATTGAGTACACAGATCGTAAAGCAATCAAAGGGCAAGCCCTCGCGGATCAACTAGCAGAAGCACCTATGAAAGATACACATCCTATGGTAGCAGACTTTCCTGATGAGAATCTCTTCACTCTTTCCAACTCCATAATGTGGAAATTGTACTTTGACGGTTCTTACACACAGCATGGATCAGGAGCTGGCATCTTATTTGTTACACCTCAAAATGACTACATTCCAAAGTCATATCGGCTAGCATTCCCTTGCACCAACAACATAGCCGAGTATGAAGCACTCCTTATAGGTCTCAATACAGCAGTTCAATGGGATATCACAGAATTACAAGTATATGGAGACTCACAGCTAGTCATTCGCCAAGTCACAGATGAATACCAAACAAAGGATGAAAAGTTGGTCCCCTACAAACAACTAGTGGATGCCTACAAACCACACTTTTCTCACATCACATTTGAGCAAATTCCAAGAGAACATAATAAGGCTGCGGATTCTATGGCTTCTGTAGGGTCACTGATTGATATGCCTGCTAATACACAGAAGTGTGAATTCTTGATCGAGCAATTGTTGATACCGGCCGTCGATGTTCCTGTTACTGAAATCCTCTGCGAACTTGTTGGTCCCAATTCCCCATGGTACGAAGATATCTATGAATACCTCAAGAACAAAACCTTTCCCCCTGACCTATCATCCACTCAACGCAAAACCTTTATCCGTCGATCCTCTCGTTACATCATTCTGGGTGATACACTATATCACCGAAGTCTCGATGGTATCCTCTTACGATGTCTTAACGCGGAAGAAGCCGAAGCTACCTTACGAGACATACACGAAGGTGTCTGTGGCGCACATTCTACCGGTCCTAATCTTGCTAAGAAGATACTCAGAACATGTTATTATTGGCCTACAATAGAGCAAGATGCTGCACAGTTTGCTAAGAAGTGTCTACAATGTCAGCAACATGGAGATCTGATTCACGCACCCGCTCATGAGTTACAACCTATGACAACTCCATGGCCTTTTTCTCAATGGGGTCTCGACCTCGTAGGACAAATCCACCCTTCCTCCTCCAATGGCCACAAGTTTATCATTACCGCCACTGAGTATTTCACGAAGTGGGTGGAAGCCATTCCTATGACCTATATCACCGGTAAACCAATAGCCAAGTTTATCCTAAACTACCTCATATGTCGGTATGGTATTCCCCAAGCCATTGTCACTGATAATGGGAGACCATTCAAGAACCAAGATGTTCGTGCCTTATGCCTACAGTACAATATCCAACATCGCTTTTCAACTCCCTACTATTCGCAGAGTAACGGCCAAGCTGAGGCTTCCAATAAAACCATTCTCAAAATCCTCAAGAAAACAGTCAATGAAGCTGGTCATGATTGGCACTTGCAACTTAATCCCGCCCTATGGGCCTACCGCACTAGTATCAGAACACCAACTGGTGCCACACCATATGCCTTGGTCTTTGGCTCTGAAGCCATCCTACCTATAGAGGTCGAGATCCCATCCCTCAGAGTATCCATGCAGGACCTGATCGGCGGAGATGAGTATCGCACTTCTAGATTAGCTGAGCTTGAACTACTAGATGAGAGGCGCCTTTCCGCCCTTAATCATCTCCATGTCTATCAAAACCGCCTCCGGCGTAATTACAACAAAAAGATCAAAGAAAGACGGTTTCAAGTTGGTGATCTTGTACTTAAGGAGAATCAGAGAAATCAAGCAGATCGAGAGAAGAAGGGCAAGTTTGAGCCTAACTGGTTAGGTCCCTTCATTGTCACAGCAGCATATGGCTCGGGAGCTTATACTTTAGCTACACCTGATGGCATTCCTCTAGATGAGCCACTTAACAGTGTCCATCTCAAGAAGTTCTATGCCTGATCCTCAGAGTATTCCCACAAAAAATCAAAAAAAAAAAAAAAAAAAATCAAAAAAATCAAAAAAAATCAAAAATACAAAAATCCAAAAAAATCTGTCCTCTGGTGAAAACCTGGCAAACAGGCGCCTTGGATAAGTACCATAGTGAAAACCTGGCAAACAGGCGCTATGCGTAGAGTCAGCATCCATCGTCTATCGAGTCTTGTCCACTCCTTGTCCAGTTCGCAACTACACGCCTCATCCATCCATCCATAATAAAACCATTGACCTTGTTTGCATTTCCATCTCCCTATCTAGTATAGCTTGGAAATTTGTCAGTGTCCCTCATCATCCTAAGTCTTGATCTGGGTCTACACTGTCCGGTCCTAGGTCAAGTCTTTCTGTGTCTTCTTCGGTAGTCACCCCTACAGTCTCCTCTACTAGAATGGGGGCAACTCTTTCCTTAGCTTCGGTCTAGGATTGGTTCCTTGTTCGTGGTTCGCAACGCATACTTCAATCTTGTCTCATTTCCACAGGTAACACCCTTTAACGGACACTTCGCTCCTACGATAAGGCGGTTACCTTCTCAACACTTGTTCTACATCATCACACTAACCAGAACTACATATCATCTCTTCTCAATCTTAAGGTACCTTGATCCCATGGATATGGGTATGTAGGCAGTCTGGAATACGAAGGACGTTTCCAGTACTCAGGTACATAAGATCTCCCCCTTTCACCTTGACCCATTCATCACTCTATCCAGAACTACATATTTATCACGTTCATCTTCCATCGTAAGTGTGCCTTGATCCCGTGGACACAGGGTATGTAGGCAGTCTGGAATACGAAGGATGTATCCAGTACTCAGGCACACACGATCCATCATTCTCCACCCGTTTCAATCCATTTGCACTGTCATCCTTCTAGTCTTCCGTTTTTCAAAATCCATTCGCCTCAACTTGACTAACTCAAGCAACCAGCTAGCGCACCCTTTCGAAGCAAAAGTCCTTAACAAACTTGAAGCAAAGAGGCCTACTTCCAGAGTCATCTACTGTCCTGCATACCGATTGCCAACATCAGCTAAGTACCGCTTAACCAAGCCCTAGATCCACAAGCTTGTCTTCTACGAAGTGTTCCATTGTCGAGACCAACACACGTGTCTCCTACGACATGTGGCATTTCCCGCAGCAAGACATTGTCTTTTTCGGTAGATAGCACCCTTTAACGGACACAGAGTTCCTACGATAAGGTTGTTATCTTTCCTATCCAATCTATCCTGAGCAACCTCTTTGGCAAGAGAATATGTTGGCTATATGTTTACTTTGTAAGTCAGTCAATTTGTGTTTTGGTTTATCTTTTGTTCCTTTTCCAATACCTATTCAAGACTACCTTGATTTATCTATAATCTTGGTATGTTGCGATACAGTACGGATTGGGAGCATAGTCATTGCTTTCTGTGTGCCATGTTTGAGGAATGATCTTTAGCATCTTTCTTAGCATTCTATTTATCTTGTGTGTGTTACGTCCTAGCATCTTACATATTAATAATTCTTCTTGCATTTACATGTATTGAAGTTTATTTTATGTTCAAGACTATGGCTTATTCGCATGTTCCAACAAGGTGATATTATGTCTAAGGGATCTAGGTTCAAACCGTTTGCTTGCAGAGTCAACGTCCACGCACTCGGATATTACTGCACCTTGGTCTTTTATACCTTGGTGGCAAACTATCCACGTGCTATATCAAAAATAAGGATTGCTCTTTATAAACAAATGTGAAACCATTGCAACAAGCTCATCCATTTACACCATCCATTCATCGATGGCCTTATATAGTTTTCCAACAATAATCGATCAACAGTCTTTTCTATCATGTTCTCTTCTATCTCCACTTTCTTCTATCTATCATCAACCCAACCTCATCTATCTCCAACAAAATCTTCTAGTCAAGCGTCAACACAATTCTTCTATCACTTCCCTGTCTTCCCGCTCGAGGGGGCATACGCTGGGGCAACTAGCTACACTGGGGCACAAAAATTGTATCACCTCTTCAACAATTGATTTTCTTTGACGCAACGCTACATGCTGCATTGCATCAAAGAGGGGCAAAATGTAGACACCCTAAAACGACCAAGTCGTCGCATCACTTGCATTTCGTTATCTGTCTCATCACCTACATTTCAACATTAATTAAATAATCTAATTATTTAATTAATTTCACCAAATTCTTCTAAATCTCCTAAATTCAACATTAATTAAATAAATCCTCTTTATTTAATTAATTAAATTAAATTCCTCTATTATTCTTCCACAATTAAATAATTATAATTATTTAATTTGATCATTATCCTCTTTCCAAAAATTAAGTCTACATTAATTAAATATATCCAATTATTTAATTAATTCAACAAATTCCCTCTTATCTAAAATTAAATAATTCTTAAATTATTTAATTAAATCAAAAATCATTCTCCCAAAATCATGCACAACAATTAAATAAATTTATTTATTTAATTTGCTTTTTAAATCTTCTAAATTAAATAATTCTAAATTATTTAATTATTTCTTCCAAAATATCTTCTCTAAATTTAAATAAATCAATTATTTATTTAAATTGCTTTTTCTTCTAATTTGAGTTATCTCTAAAATAACTCAAGCTTTCTTGCTCATCAATTAAATATTTCTATATTTAATAAAGCAAAATATCTTCTTTTCTCATGCAAATCTCTTCTTCTTGTATTAAATCACTTAACTAATTGCTTTATTCTTTTAATTGATTTATCACTTAAGTTAACTTATTCTTCTATTCTTGATAACTCCTCTCATGCAAAAGCAAGAAAGACACATGTCTTCTTCTCATTCGTTGCACATTCCTCAACTGCTCTCCTCCATTGATTCTTCTGAATTATCTGGACCGTTGATCAATTTTCCTTGAAATCTATATAAACCCCCCTCATCTCCTTCATTACCTCTCTCTCTTCGATTGTATTTTCAGGCATACTTAACAGAGCTTTGAGCATACACAACGCGTCGATTGAGCAACTTACGATCTTTTGACATTGATCTTCTTGAGCCACTTTACGATCTCTTAACATTGATCTTCTTGAGCCACTTTACGATCTTTTAACATTGATCTTGGCACAACTTCACGATCTTTTGACATTGATCTCTTGAGCACACTACTTGCTTGTTGCAGCTATGGTTTCGCAACTTCATTGAGCAATCCACATTCAATCCAAAGGAAACAACACAAATTTCGGTAAAAGTCTTTATTGCATTGATTATTTGTCATGGCTTTTATTTAAATGCGTTTTCTTTATGTTATTGGATTTTTGGTTTTATTAGTTTAGAATAGATCGATTTTTCCATATACACAAACCTAAATGAATTATATTAAACTGTTAAACCTAAAAACTAGAAGTCATTTTATTATGTTTAAATCTTTAATTTAAACGCATATCCATATATCTATGAGAACTTGATGCTTTTAACAAAGGGGTAAAGGAGACAACAATCCAGAAAAAAATTAAAATAATGTTGAGTGTACATAGAATGGGTTCAAAGATTGAATAGGTCGACAAAAAACTTAGTGACATGTTTAGGAGTAGTTATAGCCAATAGGTCGACATGAACTTAGTGACATGTGTTTAGGAGTAGTTGTAGTCAATAGGTCATGAACTTAGTGACATGTTTAGGAGTTTGAATGTAATACATGAGCGTATAAATTTTGACTAGATACTAGGACAAATTTTTATTCATGTCATGATTCTTAAATGTATAAATTTTGATTTTAAACATTTTATAATGTAAGTTTAAATTTTGAATGCATGTATATGTTAAATTAAATGTAAAATTAAATGTTTTAATGTATATTGTTTAAACCACATAAATTTTTATATTTCCAAGTTTTCAATTTATATGTATATGTATATATTTAAACATATGTTGTGCATGCAATTTAATCTATATTTTTTGTAATTACATCTCTACTTGTAGACCTTATTTCTACACATGGCCGATCTAGCCTATGACCCCCCACAGGACCCCCCCTCAAGACCCCCCACCCCAACATGCCCCCCCACCACCACCACCACTGCATGATGAGGCTCATTTGCAAGCCACAATTGATGAAAACATACATGTTCTGCAAGAAAAATTCAATTTATTGCAAAGCGAAATCCAAACCCCTCCACATATTTCATGGTTTGCATCTACGATGCAAACTATTATTGATTTAGTGAGAGATATCCACATGGATCTAGACACATTCCACTCATGGCAGGAAGAGAGAAGGTAGTTTTATTCAGATGGTCTCTCATGTAAACAAATAAATGATTTACATATTACCAAAACTACAATTGCCCCATATTTCATTGATCCCTCCATAGGTCAACAAATAGCACCAACTAAAAAGAGAATTTCAATCAGATGGTGCACACATCAGGAGATAGCTGAAAATTTTTGGGATTGATGGTGGATGGTCTTTGACCATCCACCTCATGCTAATTTTGAGGTTCCCTTTTATTTTATGAAGAAATTATGGGCACAGTTTGAGATGGGCCAAAAGCCTAATTATTTTGATATGAGATCATTTCAGGGTGTGGGTGGTGGAATGCCACAGCATAGACCAGGAGCACGTGTCGATCCAAATTGATGTTTGCCCATTACACCTATTGTCCCTTCTCCACCCTCTATTCTCGTGGCCTTTCACTAGTGGATGGTCGTCTCAGCACTCGGAGTGTTATCATCACTCTCAGGAAACTTAACTGACCAAGCTACTCGCTTGGCAGATGAAGTCAATCTTGGAGAGCCTGCACAGCCTGGAGGAGCATCTGATGCTGGTTCTGATGCATCACCTAGATTGACACCATTGCGGTCCACACCACATTTTTGTCAGAATTGTCATCAACCATGTTTTGGTCCTACATCTGCTTCAGAGGAGGAGTCCTTTTTGGCTACATTATTCGCTCCTATGGACTCGGTATGTATGCCACATTTAATAAAATTAAAATTAATACAAATTGATATAGATTTAGACAATTATTAATTATCAATCTTTTTTAAAAAATTTAAATATATATTAATAAATATATATGTTCATGTTGATTGGTACAGATGACTCCATCAGTTGCTTCCACTTTATCACGATTGGACCATTTAGTGTTAACGGCAGTAGAGATGGGTAGACCTTATACGGATGAGGTATAAAATTAGGACCTCTAAAGATTATTTAATTGGATATATCTAATTTAATAATATATAATTTAATGCAGAAATGTGACATTTTAATTTAAAGCAGATGAGA
The DNA here is from genome assembly GCA_027924645.1 of Cunninghamia lanceolata. Taxonomy (NCBI): domain Eukaryota; kingdom Viridiplantae; phylum Streptophyta; class Pinopsida; order Cupressales; family Cupressaceae; genus Cunninghamia; species Cunninghamia lanceolata. The sequence goes on along the minus strand of BSBN01000441.1, from coordinate 109,502 downwards.
GGTCCTAACACTCTTGTGTCAAACCAACCTAGTCATCAAGGACCAGTGGCAATATCATCTATAGAGGAGCCTACTTCATATGCCATGGTTTGTATCTGAAAATTGTACATTTTTAGTTTAAATTTGAATTTCCAGTGTAATTTCATGATTTTATTAAATTCATGTCTTTAAAGTTGAATTTATATATACATGTACACATATATATGCAGGATGAGATTAGTTTAGGTGCAGGCTCAATTCATCATATCATTGATGAGCCTACACAGGTGCACGAGTCATCTCTCATATTTTAGGTCCTATAGTTAAATCCTATGTGATTTCAAAGTCTTTTGTATCATTCAACCTTGCATTTTGTATCTATACTCTAGAGCCTAACTAGTTCATTCAAGTGTTTTATTGAAATACAGGAATTGGCGACACAGACATTTAATCTGTCATCTAAATCGGCACCATTTGTTGCACAGGAGCATGGCAGGAGAGATGATGAGCCTATTGTGGTATGCTTAGACATTTTGAAGTTTAGATTTAAAAATTTAATTTGATGCTTTGGTTTTAAATATTTGATTTAAATTTATTTAGGATGCAGTTTTGACATTAAAATTGATTTGAAGCTTCTTTTTCTTGTACACAGCATGAGTTGCCCTCTCAGCCGCATGGGACCAAAAGGCAGCTTGAAATGGATGATGATCAAACTTAGTGTGCACGCATGTTTTAGATTGATGTATGGATGATGGATGGCGATGATGACATGATGTATTAGATTGTTTATGACTATTTCAGTATTGACTAGACATGTATATGTTTTGTGACTATTTCAATATTTTTACATGGACTATTATTAGGTCAGTATTTATATCTTGTAGACTATTTCATCTAGACTAGATTTTGCTATTTATTGAATTTCCACTATATACATCTATATTCAAACTTTAATTTCATATATCTCATATTTAACACTTCAAGTTAAATCACGTGTTTAATTACATAAAATTGTAAATTTATTAATTCTAATTAGATAAGAGAAAATTTTCAATTGATTTAATTTATTAAACATTTATTAGATACAGATGAACTAGGTTGGATAGTTTATATACTAAATGTACCTTCCCTAAATAAATTTAAAAAATAAAATGAAAATTAACAAGTTGTTGAACTAGAATGAATATGTTTGGATTTACATGAGTCAAATGTTGGGACACTTGTGTTAAATTTTAATTGAGTTAAATATTTAGGAAAACTTTATTGATTAGATTTTTCAATCTACTAACCATGTTTAATCAATTTATTTTTAATTCTAGATTAAACATTTCATAGATCAATACCTTCCCTATAAATTCACGAAAAGAATTTAAATAAAATTAGAGAAATACCTGTACCGTTTAAATTTAAAATTTAAGAAATTTTGAAAATTAGAGAAATTATTTAGTCTACCCTAATTATATCAAAAGAAAAATAGAGCAATTGACATGTAACATAATAATAACTTAATCAATTTCATCAAGAGCATTAAATAATAACATTCTCGAAGTAGACAAACTACTAGATTAGCTTTCAAATCATGTCTTTGTATGGTTGTAATCATTCCAACTTCATATCATAGTTCTCATAAACCTAATTTATCAGTAGCTAAGAATCTTCAAAGGCAAATGTTTCAATTTCTCAATTTCAAAGCTAACATGACTTCCAAGGAAAGAGCTTTTTAGTCAACAACATTTTTGGAAGTCTAATTAAAAGGGGAATGGGAGTTCTACTCTCCCATTTTCTCAAGTTAGAACTACCCCAACTCTAGCTCTTGTCGTACATCTAGCTCCATCAAAGTGGAAATCAAAATCCTAATTTTACCAATAGTGGTTACCTTTAGGTTGTTGGAGCCACATAAGGTCTCTCTACATTCAGTGATATTGGTGTGGCAATATCCCACTCTCCAAGAGGGATAAGGGAATGGTGTTGACCATGGCCCCATCATCCATGAGGATCCTCTTAAAGAGATTATCATAAATCCATACTTGTAAATATAGGTTGAGGGGTCTCCTCTTCTAGCTAGCTCAACCTTTGTAGGGATTTTCTTGAGGTTTCAAAAGAAACCTAGATCATGTAACTCAGTGTTGGGTGGGCTCAAATTAGGTCAACTTGGTTGATAGGATCTTTTGGGGGTGGTGTTATATGGTTTACATATTTCAATTCGATGGCCTCTAGAAGAGATACATGGTATGATGAGGATTTTCTCTCAATGAAAAAGGTTTTGTGAACATATTTTTGAGATCATCCACCAAGTTGCAAGGACCAATAGAATTAGGAGTGGGATCAACCATGGAGACTGCATGCATGTGATACTCCACTTTTGGATATGCCCAAGGTTCTTGGTTTTCATCATTTTGAACTAATTCAACTAATCTGAACATTTTGGCCTCTCCCTTTATCCCCATTTGAGGGGTGATATATCCTTCTAGGTGAGAGGCGACTATTGATCTAGATGTGGAGGGATTAGGATGATTGGGATGATTCAAAGTGTTCTTGTGCTTGCATGGTGGGAAGCGATTTTGGTGGATCCACAAATTGGAGTTTTGAGTCGCGAAGGGCTATAGGAAATTATGGTTCAAGGTGTCCTAGAGATGATTATATGTCCATGAATAAGTGTTTTTCTTTTGATGATTATACGTCCATCAATTCTCAAAATGCACTCAAAAGATTTCTTGTAGGATTTATATCAGAGATTTTGAACCTCCTCTTGTGTCTCCCTATTTAGGGCATGCAAGAAAAGATCACAAAGATCCATGTGGTCCATGTGTGGCAGACTAGTTGAAGAGTAAAGCACCAGTCTCCACCTAGTTATGAAATGGGCCACTAACTCATTTGGCTCCTATTTGACACTAGGGAATTCTCTAACCGTGTACTTTTAACCAGATTATTCATGTCAAAGAAGATAATAAACTCAAAAATTAGCATTTTGAATGTAATTTCATCAATCTGCACTAAATAATAACTTTTAATCAATTTACATTAGTTAGTTTTTCATAACTTCTATGTACAATAAAAAGAACTCTCCTTAGCTTCAAGAAATATAAATATTCTATATTGACAAGGCCAACCATGTGAAGGTGGAACTCATGTGGCATCACCTAAGACCTAAGACACATGTATTCTAGTTCTATGTAGGACACCTAAGACACATATTGTATAGACACCTAGAAATTATAACTTTCTACCTAAGACACAGGCTCTAGACACCTATTACATGATAGACCTAGTTGACATATCTAGCATCTACCTAAGCCACCTAGATTAAATTAAAACCTTATTCTAGTCTCTAGACAAGTAGTTGATATATATAGTATCTACCTAAGACATGCCTAGATTCCATATTATATCTCTATATAGGTAGTTGATATATAGTATCTACCTAAGACACCTAGATTAGATTAGATGCCTTTTTTCTAGTCTTTATCTACCTAGTTGACATATAGAATACCTAAGACACAGGTATTATATAGTTAGAACCCAAGACACCTAGAGACACCTAGATTTTATACAATGTTATTCTCTAAGTCTAGATCATCTAAGATTTTATACTTGACACCTAGAGAAGTTGAAGACTCTAGATATGAAACATATGTAGAGATCATACCTGTGCAACAAGAAACAATAGATTTGAATCCTTTCAACACTACATGTGAAAAATTACAAAAACAAATATAGAGGTCAGGCCACAATGAAACATATATAAAAATTTAGGTCTCTAAAGATCATTTTATTTAAAGATAGAATTTGTTAAGAAGTTCCATTTAAATTATAATGAAAGGAAAGAACTATTGAAGCATAAATTAAAATAATTAATAGTATAGGTCTAGTGAATACCTGAAATAAAGTGTAAGTGAAATTTAACACAAGTTATATGTTTCTAGCCTCTATTCTGACTGCAAAAAACATCTCCTGCACCATGTAATGTATTGTAAAAAAGTTAGAATGTGTAATGATCTTTAAGAGAATTAGGAATATTAATATGACCACTTAAGGGGAGTTAAGAGGATAGATTAAAATGGGAGTTAAGAGGATGGATTAAGGGGGGATGGAATCAACTATAGTATTTAAATGGTAAGAGTACATGCACTAACTTATATCATTTAGCTAGGGGATGGCTTAAGGGGAGTTAAGAGAATGTCTTAAGGGGAGATGGTCCAATCAACTATAGTATTTTTGGTAAGGGTACATGCACTAACTTATATCATTTAGCTAGGGGATGGCTTAAGGGGAGTTAAGAGAATGTCTTAAGGGGAGATGGTCCAATCAACTATAGTATTTTTAGTAAGGGTACCTGCACTAACTTATATCATTTAGCTAAGGGATGGCTTAAGGGGAGTTAAGAGAATGTCTTAAGGGGAGATGCAATCAATTAGGGATATGACTTACCTAACTTATGGAACATAACTAAGGGATGTCTTAAGGGGACTTAAGAGGATGGCTTAAGGGGAGATGCAATCAATTAGTTAAGTTATTAATCATATTAAATCCTAAACTCACATCCTAGACAAAGATTAAAAGTTTAAAAATTTCTACATACCTGTTAATCATTTAAAACATTTACTCCATTATACCATCTGCATCCTCTCTTTTTTGTATTGCATCTATGATTGCATCATGCTCTTCCATAGAAAGTGTCCATAATTCTTTTGTGACAGGTCTCCCTTTATATCTCACTAATGGTATATTTGTTGCCACAATCAAATGCGAGTAGTGCAAAATTTTCTTATGTCTTTCATAATGTTCAAATGTAGGTATACCATTCCTCCTTATCAAATATTTACGTAGCCAAGTGCCAGTAACAACCACAGAACCTATTGGACACTCAAAGTTATCATCATCTACTATAGGTTCTAATAACTTATATTTTTCCTCAACACATTGAGCCAACCAATACTCTGTTTCCTCTTCATTACCCTCAGGTGCAACAACAGCATACACATGTCCTGCAAAAACATTTCAAATTCAATAAATCAAAAAAATATACATACATACATATGTACAATTAAATATATATTTCCAAAAAATGTATCGAAAAGAAATATTGAATGAATTTATACCTTCTTGTACGAGGTCTGAAATATGGTCATAGTCATCCGATGCTTGCAAATGATTATCCTCCTCAAATGTTATCTCATTTTGATCATGTGTTTGTAGAGGTGTTAAGGACTTTTGTTGCCATTTTTCAACCCAATCTGTATTTTCACATGCTTCCCACTCACCTATGATACAAAACTGACAAAAACATGCAAGCTCCCTAGTCCATAGAGTCCATGTGCTTGCATTTGAACTCTTAAATGAATGTCATTTTGCTGATCCACTAATTGTATCAAAATCAAATCGAGGAGGAATGTTTTCTTCCTCGACCAACCAAAATAACATTGAACTTTAGAGTTCTCACTTGATCCCGTAATCAATTTTGCATTACACCAATTCACAATTGCACGTGCATCTTGAAACTTTGCTGCATCATGAAATTTTAGTTGCTCCCTAGCAAGAGCCCTTTTCACACATGCTCTAACTCCATCATGTTCTCCTTTACCATGTCCAGCTTCAAAGAAACTCCAAATATGTTGGATATTATTTTCTTTATGGATCCTACTTAACCACAAAAATATTTGAGAATTTTTGAATTGTCCTGTACAATTATCTGACCATATGAAATGTTGTGTCATCTGGATTTGTCTTTCTTTTAAGTTGTAAAATACTTTGAAACAATACTGCACAAACTCTAATGAATGTAATCAATTATCACTCACATAGAAATGGTACTCTCAAAATTTTCCTGACATCTTCTGTACTGTCAATTGCATGTCTGTTTACAATATGAACAAATATGGCCACTTGTACTAAGTTATAATATTGTGATTGAATCTCCTCTTGTGGAGCAAGTGTATAGTTTTCTAAAAAGTCAACCACTAAAAGTATAGTTCCAATAGGAAATGTGTTCTTACATCTACGGAATTGTTCATCAAGCCACCGAGCATATTGAGAATGTTTGACATATTTATACACAATCTTATTCTTGAACTATGTGATGAATGCATGTACACTACTTTGTTCTGTGACTAACTCACAATGCTTTCCAGTTTTTCCATCTTTTAATGGATATTGAACATTGGTGAACCTCTTCACCTCCACTAACTGTTGTCCAAAATCATGTGAACTACTTTCATGCATGCATTCTCCTAACAATGAAAGGTTACCACATCTATTTCATTGTCCAGAAACACATGGTTTTGAAAAATAGAATTGCCCCTCAGTTGTTTCACAAAGTATACTTGTTATAAAATCCTTAACTGTTGTAGGTGGCATATTAATACCACATTCCTACATAATTTGGTTAGTATGCAAAGTACAATGTATATTTTAAAAAATATCATAAAAATAATGAAATTGCACATGAGTTTTACAACAACAAGATATTTGTTGTTTATTAATCTTGACATACCAAGGTTTGCATTTCTCAAATGATCTTTGACTTATACTAAAATTTTCTATAACTAAATCATCTAGAAATTTTCTATATAATTCTATTTGAGTCATGTCTAGAAGATGTTTTGGATGAGGATCATGATTTTTTGACCCCACCCTTAATTTCAAAACATCTTGAGCATTTGATGAAACCCTTGTATTATCATGCCAATATTTTTCAATCAAAGACCTAATTTCATTGTTTAATTTCATGTCAGACCTTGAAAGTCTACCACTAAAAGTCCAACATTGGTTGACTGGATCCTCTTCAATACTTAGTCTTCTCTTTGATGCTCTTCTTAAAGTTATAGCATGCACATTTAAATACCCACTTGTTTTACGTATCATTCTTTTGCTCACAACTGATTTATTAACTAAAGCAGTTGTTATTGCTCTACGTGCTGCATTCTTATCCTTAGATCAACTATTTTTTCCTATAGAACCAATAGCATTAGCAACACTAGGCATAACTTGTTCCATTGATTCATCCACCTTTTTGGGTTTTACAAAAATGCCTAATTTTTTCATTACTTTTCTCATTTTTGTCGTTCTCATCAATTGTAATACAAGTTGATATTAAAATCCAAGAGTTTTTCTGTAAAAAAATTGTTTGTACAATCTATTTGCATGTGTTCAAATTTCTCTCCAAGATATCTTACCACGAAGATTCTTCAAAACATTACTTTCAATTTTTAAAAAAACATTTTCATTTTCATGCATACAAGGGTTTTCATTTTCATTTTTTATTGTCTTGTTTCTAGTAGAAGCATTTATCTCATCAACATTATATCCATCTTGCTTTAAATCTTTAATCTCATTATCATTGAATGGATCATTTAAAGACATAACTGGATTCATTCTTATATTTGCATTTTCCATGTTCTTGACCTCTTCCACATTTGCATACTCTAGATTCATTTCATTCAAATTGGTCTCCTCTTCAATGTTCTCCTCCTCAATGTTCTCCTCTTCAATAGTCACCGAACTAGATGCTACATCATTCTTCATTTTTTTAATCCTATCTCTCCTATCTCTTTGTTGTTTTGCCTCTTTCTCTCGATGTGCTTCAATTTCTTCAACTGTCATAACCTTCTTCTTCCTTTTTTGTTGACATTTATTTGATCCCATGATTATCAAAATGTGTTGGATCTCTTCTTAAAAAATGTATGAAATACAAGTAGAAATAGATCCTTTGTTTAATCTGATAGTTGCTTGATATTTGTTTGATCTCTCCAAGAAATTGAATCCTTCTAAAAGATGGATTTCCTACTTCATCACATCTGAAAATAATCTTAATGATTGAATCCCTGTAAAAATTGCATAAAATATGTCCTCTTAAAAGCTTGAATTAACACTTTGCATATAAAAAAGTCACAGAATTTGTCATTGTCGGTGTATTGGTAAAAATGAATGTCTCTCCAAGAAGTTGAATGCCTATAAAAAATAAATTTTCTACTTCATTCCATCTGAAAATTCTCCTTATGATTGAATCCCTCTAAAAATTGCATAAGATATGCCCCATTGAGAGCTCGAATCGACACTTTGCACATAAAAAAAATTATAAAATATGTCGTTGTCCGTCGTACTGGTAAAAGGGAATATTGCAAGTTTTAGGTCATTCTACGAATTTATGAAAAAAAATAAATAATGGCTAAACTGGAAATGGGTACCCGTTTTAAAATGGGTACCCATTCTAAAAAAGAAGAAACGGGTACCCGTTTGTAACGGGCACCCATTATGAGTAGGTACCCGTTTCTTATTTTTTCAAATGTGACACTTGCTAATTTGCCTTGGTTTTAGGATTGGTAAAGGCTTGGAAACCCGAGCCTAAGCCTTGGACCTGCAACCAACCTGCAACTAAGAAGCCATGAAAACAATGGGAGAAAAAACCAATTTCACCACTATGGCTAACAACTTTTTTTTCAAAATATTTTAACAAAATTAAAACCCATTATAGATCTAAAAGTCTTGTTTTTAAATATGTAATTTTCTTACTATTGAACATAATTTTCTATTTATTAATTATTTTCTAAACAAACTAACTCATAAATTTGAAATAACATAGGTTACTATTTTTTTAATAACTTTTGATTTTGAAAGTTTCTTGAAAAAAATTTATGTCTAACCAAACTAGACATCATTCTCTACATGATGAAAAAAAATTTACTAAATTGATTAGTTTAGCTCAAATTATGTTGGCCGTACATGAGGGGTTTTAAAAAACACTAATTAGGCTCATTAAAAAATTAATTAAAAAAATATATTTATCAAAAAATTACAAAAAAATATTCTGACCAAAATTCAACATCCTAAGAATCTTTCCACAAAAGGAATTAGAAAAATACATTAATTTAGGTCAAATTATGTTGGTCGTACACATGCATGCTTTTGCAAAAAATAGGGGACTTTTAAAAAGCTACTTTTTGTACATCTAATAAAAACCCAACTTGCATCATCTGGGTATTTGAAAAAATTACATATTTCAAAACTAGAAACAAAATTCTACATTTCTTATTTTTCATCATCTTAATATGTTATGTGCATTGCTTCAAATTGTCACTTCAAGTACGACAAAATTTAAAAAATAGGAAAAACACTTCCACTTTTTGGCCAAAAAGTGAACTCATCTTCTTGAACTTACCCTCATGTTCAATGTTGTATGAGAAATGTGTGATGAACTTCTTTACTAACTCATCAAAATTTTTGATACTTGGGGGTAGTCAAGAAAACCATTCCATGGCCTGTCCTCCTAGTGATTGAGGAAAAAGTCTCATGAGGAAAGTTTCGTTGTGGGCTACCTCTAGACATGCGGCGCTAAATTCTCGGATATGGTCCCTGGGGTCACCCTTTCCTCTGTATTTGTCAAACTTAGGAAGTTCAAACCAAAAGGGGAAGGGTACCATGTTCAAGCTTTTATCAAAAGGATATGGCAAGATATCCTCCAATGAAAAAGTTTTAGTGGATGTCCATGTTTGGAGGTCCGCGAATTGTTGTCGTAAAGTTTGAATTTGTTTCATCAGCATGTCTATAGGTATGGTTGGGTACGTTGTTTTCTTTCCCTCATTTTTGTCAAGGGTTCTTTCCTCATTTGTGCTCTTTTCATGAGTTCTTTCCTCTCCTAGTTTTTTTAATGCATTGACGTCAAAGTCAGCGGGGAGTTTAAGCCCTTGGTTTGCTAGGTAGAGGAAGAATTTTGAAGGGTCTCGGTTGATGATTTTGTCAATCATGCATTGGAATTTCCTATCTTGGAGGGCTTGTTGTAGCTCATCTTGTGAAATTTCCTCATCACTGTCATGAGGGGACACAATCTTGTCTAATGTTCCTGCCATTTCAAGTTGCTTTCGTTTCTAGGATCTAGTTAAGACCATGCGGTGCGTTTTGGGATAGGATGTTATGAGATTGGATGCTTTGACAAGGTGAGTTTGAAGGTTGCGGTGAACAAGATACTTGTGGTGAAAAGATTTTGACAAGGCTTTTCTATGATCTATGATTTCAAATGAATCGGTTGATACAAAACAATAGCCACAAGTAAGGATGTTAGTAATTCGTTTACTTGAAAGGGACTAGTCTTGCACTAACACAACTAGTGAAAAGTTTTGATACAGAAGGATGATGTTTCCTGATAGTGGAGACTTTACTAGTGATTGTTTGGGTTTGATAGGATCTAGAATTATCTTATCGTAACCTAGTTTGATACTTTTGTGGATGAGGTGGACAAGATGACTGACGAAAAAAAAGGGTATGCTATGGAAAATAGATAAGAGAAGTGACTGCACGGTAAATCTGATCTCTGAAACTAGAACAAGGTTGAAAAGGGTACTCATAAAGGTTGAAAATTTTCTCTCAAAAGACCATGAAATGCTCACTATTGTGGATGCACAGCAACAAATGCGTCAAAATAGACGATAAAAGTGCAGCAGGTCGAAGTATATGCACAAATCTGGTGAAGGGTAAATATGCAGCAAGTCAAAGTATATGCACAGCAGGTCAAAATAAATGTGTAGCTCTGTGCTTTGACTATTTTTGCAATGTTTTTGACACGTTTTTTGATGTTTTTGGTTTCTTGGCTGAAAGTTGGTCTTTTTGATCTGATTTTTCAATTATGGCAAGTAAGACACAGTAAACACAGAATATTTCATGATTTTTTATCTTTTTTTGTAATTTTTGGACTCTTTTTGACCAAAAACAAGTACAAATCCTAGGCTAGTAGGGACAATATAAACTAAATTCTCACTGTTACGTGAGGCATCTTTGGGAGGTGATAATCGCCCTTCCCGACACCAGTTTATAGGGGATTTTGGCTTCTAAAACAAAGGATGATTAGTAAATGCAACCGTTCGAGTGGTTATAAATGCAGCAGCGCTACTTTCTGTTATGGAGTCTCCCAGCCTTCAAGGGTTATGCCTTGGAGGGTTTTGGGGGAGGTTGGTTGTCGATATAACTTAACAACACTCATTGTTTGAAGCTTTTGCTCCCAACACAATTTATTTATAGTGGCTAGGCAAAGCTTGGCTTTAGCTTGTTACCACTTAAGGTCATTCCCACTTGGATGGAAGGATATCCAAGGGCAAACCTCTCTAAAGGAAACACATGCAAAATGATAGGTTTGGCATTTTGGTCACCCAAAAGAGGGGAGAGCATAGGCCTACTATCATTCAAAAAATATGAAAGACAATGGTTCTTTTCCCCTAGTTAAAATGAAAAAGACTAAATGAGTTAAACTACTTGGGCACACACGTGATTTGTTAACTTTGAAAGAAGCAAGATAGCAATGGTTCCATTTTATCCTCCTAGCATTGGGACTATATTCAAGTTGTTGATGCAACAAGATCAAATTACAATCATCCTAGTTAGAGCTAAATGAGATTTGCATGAGCATCAAATGCAGCTATATGACTGAACCAGCCCCTAACCTGCAAGTAGATCAGAGAATATTCTTGCGAGACAAGTTAGCGTTAGTGAAATCACAAGAAAAGACTCAAAAGTCACTATCAGTACAGATACACAGCTACAAAGATCGTATGCGCAGAAATAAAAATTAGATGCACAGTATTACAAATGCATTGAGACAGAGGTCAAAAGCACAGAATCAAAGAGTATATACACAATTTCAGTAAATACACCGTTACAGAGGTCAAATGTGTTGAAATAGAGTATGGATGTGCCGATCTATCAAATGCGTGGAAACAGAGCTCAGATGCATGTTAGAAATTATTAGATGCGCAGAATCCTTCTATGTACGGAAGCTAACACACAAAAACTTAGTTTTTAGGTTAAAATGGGGCAAGGCCCCACGCTGGGCACCAGAAATGTTATCAAAAAATTGGAATGATTATCAATAGTATCAAAGTAATCCAATAAACTCAATGGAAAAGGAAATAATCAAGATTCATACAACAAAGAATTCAAACCTTGCAAACCTCTTTACTTCGTGGCTTCCATTGGTCGCCTATCTCAAATGATCTTGTGTATGAATATGGCCCTCAGAAGGTGTACTTCCTTGCTATTTTCCAAGATGTCAAGTGGGAATGGCTATGATAGGTTTGCAATGAAGAGATTCATCAACACAATTGCAATGATAAAGGGGTGATCACAAGCTATGGAATTGTTTTTGGTGCCAAAGGCGCACTATGATACCTACAGAGTAAGGGTACTAAAAGCTTGGATGATAGAAATGGAGGAAAAGGGTTGTATTTATAGGCTTGTGAAAGAGAAGGTTAACAAAATAGAATCAATAAGAAGATCAACAGTATAGAAGACTTGAGAGGATGTGCATGAATAGAAAGAAGACAAGTGTCACACAAAAAACTATTTTGTTTTGAGTTAACTGCTTTCTTTTATAAAGATAAGATTTGATTTCATAAATTAGAATATTTTTTTCTAATTTAAGAGTTGTTGATAAAAATAAGATTGATTAAATCAATTAACTCAACTTGTGATTTGCTTTTTGCATGATTTGAGAGAAATTAAATAATAAATTATTTAATTTTGTGTGCATGAAGAAGAAGATTCATTTTTAGAAGATTTGGAAGATTTTTGAGAAATTTGAAGATAAGAAAGCAAATTAAATAAATAAATTTATTTAATTGTTTGTGCATGCTTTGGAAGAATAAATAAAATATTTGATTATATTTTATTTTTAGAGATTGAAAGAATTTAAATAAATTTGATTTATTTATTTAAATTTAGAGGAATAATTGACTTAATTAAATAATTAAAATTATTTAATTGTTTGGAAGAATAAAGTTGACTTCGATGAAATTAATTAAATCAAGGTAATTTATTTAATTAATGGGAGGAATATGAACCAAATAAATAAATTGATTTATTTATTTATTAATAGAGAAATTTAAATGGAATAAATATTAAGAATATTTATTTAGACGGAGTCGTGTCATTTTTAGGTGTATACACAAACACATTCAAACACATAAGAACACTAGAATTACATGGAAAACCCAAGAAGGAAAAAACTACAGTGAGGATTAGCTCACATATATATGAATAGCAACACCGAAAATAAATAGACTCATTGCCAAGGGCTCACTGCCCAAAAGAAAGGCTCACTGCCAGGACTCACTATCTAGAAGAGAGAAGAATAGAAGAGTATTATTACAAAGAGATTCACTATCTCAAACTAACAGGAGAAATCCACCACTGCCACTTCTTGCCATCCACATCCTTTGGATCATTGCCTCCAGCAACTTCAAGCACACTGAAATGTAGACACCTTCTGCTCACTGCATTCCAGAGTCATAAGCACTTAAGCTCGCACACAACTCACTACTCTTGATTCACATTTGCATCATCTTCTCTACTTTGCTCTACTCAACTTCATCTTGCATTTATACCATCCACAACCAAAGACCATCTCAATTAGGTTAGTCCTAATGAAGCGTGTGCACCTCAAACATGCAACACCAAATAGGTCGACACTAAACACTTTTGTGGTGGAGAGAAGTGAAAGTGGACCATACCAAGGGTTAACCAGGACCCAAATATGTATCACCATGCTTCTCATCATATCCACAATCCATGAAGTATCTCCACAAATAGTGCAATTAGGTCAGGTTGGCTAAACCTAAACTAACACAACAAGCAATCACCTCCACACCTCTCCAAGTCCAAAAACATAATGCGGACCACAAGGAACCATTCTACAACATCCACACACCTTATCAGAATATTCACCATCATTAGAATCTTCTACAATACTACCACAACCACTTGAAACAAAAAATGTCTTCATTATGCATATCAAGACACACTACTACTGATCACCAACACAAGAGTTGAACTTGCGGAGTACCCCAATACTAGAAACTTCAAGGAAAGGTAAATACAGACAATATAAGCACTCTCCCAGATCTAAAAGACAAGAAACCTTAACACGAAGAAGTGTGGAGCATTCTCATTTCTCCCAAACAACCTTCTTCACAGTTAAACACTTTGTCAAACACATCTTCTACTGCTACACGATCCAAAACCTGAAACTCTGGATATAACACCTCTGATCAACACTTCCAAACCATGCAATCATATCTTCAACTATGAAGAAATGCAGAGTAGATCACTAAACATACCTCTATCACACCACACCTTTTTATTCAAATTTTCTCAAAAGCACTTGGAAACCAAATGAACCACCTCCTAGAGGTTGACATCAATGATAACACCAGTAAGTTTCCAACATACATAATATAAGATTCTACTTGGCTTGAAACTATGTTAGGAAGAACTGTAGGGATGTGCTACTCATTTTCAAAGATTATCTTCAAGTATGTGAACAAGTTGTCAATCTTGGCCTTGTATTTGCTTGTGATGGTGCCTGGGCATGTGAACTCTTGAAACCTCATTATTGGGGACTTGTCTTCCTTAGGGAAACACCATTTAACCATTTCCTCTCCCTCAAGAACCCTAATATCATAGAAGACTATAAGGCACAAGATTGCACCCCATATGAATTTGCCCCCAGTCTTGTGCATTATTGTAGGATCTTCTACAATGATTTTGGCAATGTATTGTGATATATTGAATAGGAATCCTTTTGTCATTTACCTTGAAATGTGCAAAAATATCTTGCTTATATCCCCCTATCATTTAAAACCTTCTATTTTATAGCTTACTAATCACATGTCAACCCTTGTTGTTGGGTCCTCAATGTTTGAAATTGGAAATGTTTGCCCTTCCTTTTTGTATTTAAGATTGGCGGTAGTTTTCTCTATGGCTTCCTCATCCTTGAGCATCAACACCACATATTTGTTGATCACAATGAATACTGAGAGGGGGGTGAATCAGTATTCTATAAAACTTCTCTTTCACATAATTATTAATCCATTTACCACATTCAATAAGGTGAAAGAAAAACAAACATAAGAACAACAACCATAAAGACATAACACATAGACACCAAGATTTTTACGTGGAAAACCCAAAATGGGAAAAACCATGGTGAGTGTTAGCTCACAATATATTATTATAGCAATATCAAATTACATGAAGGCTCACTGCCCAAGGAATCACTGTCCAAAGAAGTGCTTACTGCAATAGGCTCATTGTTAAGAAAATAGAAGAGAAGATAGAAGAAGGATTGGCTCACTACCAAGAGAGGACTGCTCCAAATGCATATACAGAATGTTAAAATGTAGTTTCATTTATAGCTCAATATACAAACTCAAATGTCTTCATAATGTCTACCCTGCTTTTTTGCTCTGCTTCACATATGCTCTGCGTTTCTGTTTTTACTATCCTTTTCTGATCACAAAACTGCCTTAGATTGTACACACATTTTATTCGCACTTCTCCATTCTTTAACACTGAAATCTATCGAGTATATATATCCACAACAAGATTCATCTCATAATCAAGTCGGCAAGCCAAACATGAAACATGTATACAAGTGTTATACCTTGTTGGCTTGATCTTGTGCACAAACAACAATGCAGATCCAAACAAACATACAGTTGTCTTCATATAGTTTGGGATTAATCATTCATCCTCTTAGATTGATTGTTCAAACAATATATCTTCACCGCATATAGATCTAACATGTCTGTTGACTTATCCCTTAAGTACACGTTTGATCAGTTCATCTGTCACATCATAACTTCCAATGCAGACCATATGAGATTCTAAAAATCATATCCAATATCCATTATAGCTCTCTTGTCATACCTTTAGAACTGCAGAACATAGTATTAAACTACAAACAAATGCAAATCTCCAAACTGTCACTCAGTCACTATGAAACATTGTCAGGCTATAAGCCGATGAAGAACAAATTGTAGAAAGTGATCAAAGAAACTTTAGAAGCTATAACTCTGGATTTAGGTAGTCATAATAAGTATCTTTGTCACCTAAGAACCACAAGATAAAATATATAACAGTAGAGGAATGCGGACCCTTTTTCTTTGGTACTGTGCATTGTTCCTGTCTTAACTCTATTCACTTGGACTTAGGCATTTATCCATATGACTTCCGGAGGAAGTCAAGACTTGAACACTGGAACATATCATCACCAAATATCTATGATTAACATATCTAAACCACATGTAATGATCTTCAACTACAGAGGCATACTGACCCAATCTCTGACACTTACTCTGTATACTGCCCATAGTCATTTTAGGCTTCCAGACTAGAATCCTTTTATGCCTTGTTGTCAAACCAAATTGATCTACCAGAGTAAAGTCCCTTTGCCCTGTTGGTAGAATCTCTTTACCTTGTTTCCATCAATGACAACATTCAATCATTCATCAGAGCAGTGTCTCTTGCCAACAATCTCCCCCTTTGGCATTGATGGCAACACTTAGTGAAAAATGCTTGTTTGCTCCCCCTTACTATATACACCCTATTTTTCTTCTCCCCCTTAGGTGTTTGCCCATTTTTCACTAATTCTCTTCTTCCAGGCTTTGACATCAATGGCAAAGGTGTATGTAAAAGAGTCAAAATTTTGTCAAGACAACAAAATTGCAAAAACTATCATACTCTGCCGCATATGTACAAATACAAGCTTCAACTTAATTTGATGTGGGTTATAGGATGTCATTGAAGATGTTCTTGATTTGAGCCAGCTCTCCATCCCAACTCTTCTTTGCATTTTCCAAAATTTGAATATGGCCATTTATTAGGAAGACTAATTTCTCTTACTTTTGTATATCAGAGGGTAAGTCAATTAGTGCATTTACCTGCAGTGCTTCTGCTGCAAGATTTGACATTGAGACTAGCTAAGGACTTATTAGTCCTCGCAACTGACACATTCATTTTTCATTTGATCCCTCTTATTCATTTGATTACTTAAGTCATTATGAATATTGATAACTTGTATCTCTTTGCTACTTACTGACTCAACTACCGGATCAAATGACTTACAGATATTTGTCAACTACAGTTTCAGATCCTTGATCTTTTCTTCTAACTCCTTTGTGGCTTCTGGCCATGATAAACAAAATTTGTATAAATCACAAGCTTCTTTAATAGCACTCTGTATACCTTTTATTCCATCATCTAATAAAGTTTTATCATTGATCAACATGGTCTTCAACTCAGTTAATATCTTCTCATCAAACTCTTTTCTTACTTTCATTTCTGTAGACTATTCAAAAGATTCAAAATGCACACTTACTAATTTTATGAGTCCCTTGAGTTGATTTGTTGAAGACATTGATGTATCCTTTTGATATGATGGCATCAGCTTCTCCAAAATGTTGGATACCACACCAATGAGTTCACTATCCTCTACATGTGACTCCAATATTTCTTCATGTGCCTTTGCTTGCACAATTGATACCAATTTAATTTTTTGCACAAGGAACATTGAGTCCAAGTTTATTAGACCTTGCAAAAACTTAGGCTCATCCAAGACTTGTTTTTCTCTTTCCAAAAATTCCTTGAAAGACTTAGCAGTGTCTCTTGCTATATCAGAGACTTCTTCTTCTTTATTTTTCTCTGGAGGATCTAGATCCATAGCCTCATTTCCATCAACATTTTTCTCTGGTACATGGCTCATCTTAGCTTGTTGATCATCAACTTTGTTTTGCTCCTCAATCTTCTCTTTGTGTGCTTGGTCATCAGTTTGTTGTTCCGAAGGAAGACTTGTCTCAATTTTATCCTTGACAATTGTATCAGTAGCAAGGGCTTCTTTCTCCTTTGGCTCTTTGTCATGTTTATCTAACCCTTGGTCCAGGCTCACTTTCAGAATAGCTGTGTCATCTTCAACCTTTGTTTCTTTATTGTCATATATGGTTGGGAGATGAAATTCCTTCAACCCTCTCAGGATGATCTCCTCAGTTTCTTTGACTACTTTCTCAATGTCATCTTCCATTAGAGTGTTCATTCTCCTCTTTGTTCTGAATTCTTTCTAAAGTGCTTTGGAGGTTTTTGTCTTTTCTTCTGGGGTGATTTCAAGACATAGCTTTATTAATGTATGCTGTCTAAGCTCAACGTCCTTAGCCATAGTAGCTTCTTTCCTTGCAGACATTATATTTCCCAAGCTTTCTAAGAGATCAGTAATTATTTCAATGAGAGATTTATTGTATATGTCCAAGTATTGGATGATAGCAGCCTCAATGACCTTTTTGTTTGCATCATCAAAGTCATCATACAGTTGGGCTATAGGTTTTAGATTTCCATCAACTATAATGGCCTTCAATACTTCCTCTAGACACATTGTAGTCTGGTCTTCTGCAGGTGCTTCAGTCTTAGCCTTCTTTCTCCCTATATACTTACTGGAGGTCTTCCTTTTAGTGGCACCAGAGGGTTTGCCTTGGTGAGAACTAGAGGGTGGTGCACTCTGTGCCTTCATCTTCTTCACCTCTTCATCGGTCTCAGTTTCCTCATCATCAACGGCACCAACACTGACATACACTCTCTGACCTTTGGTCTTCTTCCTCTTGCCCATTTGCACTTCTACAGTTGTTGAGAAGGGAATATTAGAGGATTTAGATGTTGTTCTAGAGGAACTTGCACCTCTTGTTCTTCTTTTTGGTGCAGCAGGTGCCTCTTGTTGTACCTCTAGAACTTTCAAAACTTTATTAGCTTCCTTTTCTTGCTCCTTCTCTTTTTCTTTAGCTGCTCTTTCTGCTTTAGCTCTAGCTCTTGTGGCTGATATTTGTTCTTTGGTGAATACTTTGCTTTGTGCAGATTCTTCTACCATTTTCTTAGCCTTTTTTTGGATTTCAGGCTTCTTTAGTTCAACATGAACTTTTACAGATAGCTCTTCATATGTGCCAAACCTTTCCTCTAAGGTATCCCTAGGTTTGTTTGACATGTGTTGGGCATATCCATCTAACACATTAGCTCCTACTTCATACCCCATCAGCATAATCCAGATTGTTTTAGGCTCAACAGCCTCCATCATGCACTGATCCTTGTTGACAATGAAGCATATATCATTTTTATATTTTTCCACAATTGTCTTAGGGATCCTTTCCCTAGATTGCATTACCCTTTGGAAGTTCTTGAAATAGCCCCATAGGGTTGTAGTCTATGCATCATGACTTCCTATATTGCTTAGATGATCTCTAATTTGCACTGCAACTGGTTGACTATTTAACCAGAACAAATTCTTCATACTTGGTAATTTGTGTATGAAATAGAAGAATAAGTAGATGATAAACTTACCAAACTTGAAGGGGTATTTTTTATTCTTTGTCTTCTTCAAGTTTTCCATTAATTATTGTTGTAGCAATTCATAGAGGTCATAGTCTGCATTCTCCTTGATCATCTAATAAGCAGTGTATATAGCAGTACCAGAGACAGAATTCTCCCAGTTTGTGAAGTAGATTTTGTAACCTAGCACCATGGATGCAAAACTTACAGCATGGTCTTCAATATCATTGATTGTTAATGCCCTTTTGTCAAATTTGGCTCCAATGGCCACTATCACGGTTTCATTCTTTACATATTTTAATACTGGTACTATACTGGTGGAGCTTAATCTAGTCACAGCTCTTATTACCTCATCTGTGATCATGAATGGTCTCTCCTGCCACATGAATTCATCATGGATCCTGCTCAGAACATACCAGACCCATTCGTCCTCTTTGAATGTTGGGAAGTCTTTGTACTGAATGAATTTCTTCACTTCCAAGGCCTTATATTCTTCCATTAACTCAGATTGGTCACCACTTAAATGTTTTAGATATAAATCTATGAATTTATTGCCATCATGTTCTTCTAGGGAAACATGAATGTAAGCCCTAACATCCTTCGCGTGCATTACACTGTATGGTATTTCTGAAAATGCACCATTTGGATCAACCTCTATTGATTTGAATGGATGCTTCTTGAATTTTGGTTGGGCTCTCTTAGTTATATCAATCACTTGTGGTGTTGCCATTTATGTAAAGACTCAAATAAATTCACAGTAGGGTTTCTAACTAAAAATACCTCTTTTGCCGAATTAGGGTTTCACTTGAGATTGATTTAGCTTGCTTTGAATCACTTTGGAAATCGCTATAGTTGCTTGGAGTTTCACTTGAGTTCTTCTTAGACACTTGATAGTTCAAATGTAAAGTGATTAACCTTTTGAATCCGAGCATTTTAACCTTTGACTATCTTAACCTAATCGTCATAAATGATGTCTTTCAAAAATCTATCAAACCCTTCTCTGTTGAACACAGTCAATCTGGATTGCTCCACAATGTTCTACATTTGATCATTTTCTTCCAAAATTACTTTCATAAGAATTATCATATGAAGCTTCACATCATATCTTCATGTCGGATCCTAGCACTGAATCTCTAGCTAGGGGATTAGGATTTTCAATACAACTACCCCTGAGCTAGAGCTCCCAATTTACTTCTCAGAGGAAGTATCTGCACCAGAGGCTGGTGCGTTGGATCCATCCCTTACCTCATTAACATTCTTCTTGATCCAGACCTTGCACATTTCCTTCTCGATTTCCACTGGATCAATCTTGTTCTTATCTTTATCTTCTCTCTACTCTATTTTCCTCTTTTCTATAGGATAGTCTCTTTTCTTATTCTTGCTTCTACAGAACCTTGCAATATGTCCAAACTTATTACAATTGTAGCATACCACATTTCTTTGTCTTTGATTCCTTCTATTGGTTGGATTCATTGTTGTTCTACATTGGTTAGCCATATGCCCAAATCTATTGCATGCAAAACACTTTCCTTTGAAGGATTGAGTATTCCTTGCATTGTTAAAACAATTCATTACCAGACTTCTGCATTCACTTGATCTATGACCAATTTTCTTGCAATTGAAACATTGACCAAAGAATGATGGAACATTCTAAGTCATTCTACTCCTACACTGATTAGCTTTGTGACCAAACTTATTGCAATTAAAACAATATCCATTGAAAGATAGGTACCTTTGAGCATTTAGTTGCCTGACCGGAGGTCTTCTAGGTCTTCTTCTTTGATTCTAGAACTGGTTGCCTTTGTTTTTCTTCATCTCAATGTGTTCTTGACCCAATTTCGAACTTTCTCCTTTCTCAAATCCCAAGCCTTGCTTCTCATCTAAACTCTTCTGTATTTCAATCAACTCCTCAAGCTTTGCAAAGCTTATTTTGATTTTTTCTTTATAGCTATTAGCTACTTCCAGATCATATTTCATAAGTAACACATCTTTTCCCAATTTTTCACATTCCTCAAACTAATCTTTCAACATTTGATTCAATTGTTCCTCATCTTTTTCTTTCTCTTCAACCAACCTTGATAAATTATTTATGGTTTCATTTTCTTCAATCAACTGTTCACTTAGCTCTCTATTCCTATCCTTTGATTTATTAATTTACTCTCTTAGCTTCAAGATGCATTCATCTACTTCTTTGACATTTTCCTTCAAATCCTGGATTTTTGCTTCATACTTATCAAGATCTTCAAGAGTCGCTTTTAATTCTTGATCAATTGTGACACTACAAAGAGCAGGATACCTTCTGGCTGCCATGAGTATTCTTTACCAGATCTTCCTCAAGATGTTAGACTTCTTCCAAGGAACCAATCTTTGATACCAATTGTTGATCACAAAGAATACTGAGAGGGGGGTGAATTAGTATTTTGTAAAACTTCTCTTTCACATAATTATTAATCCATTTACCACATTCAATAAGGTGAAAGCAAAACAAACATAAGAACAACAACCATAAAGACATAACACATAGACACCAGGATTTTTACGTGGAAAACCCAAAATGGGAAAAACCATGGTGAGTGTTAGCTCACAATATATTATGATAGCAATACCAAATTACATGAAGGCTCACTACCTTAGGGCTCACTGCCCAAGGACTCACTGCCCAAGGACTCACTGTCCAAAGAAGTGCTCACTGCAATAGGCTCACTATCAAGAAAATAGAAGAGAAGATAGAAGAAGGATTGGCTCATTGCCAAGAGATGACTGTTCCAAATGCATCTATAGAATGATGAAATGTAGTTCCATTTATAGCTTAGTATACAGACTCAAATGTCTTCATAATGTCTGCCCTCCTTTTCTGCTCTGCTTCACATATGCTCTACCTTTCTACTTTTACTATCCTTTTCTAATCACAAAACTGCCTTAGATCGCACACACATTTTATTCGCACTTCTACATTCTTTAACACCGAAATCCATCGAGTATATATATCCGCAACAAGATTCATCTCATAATCAGGTCGGCAAGCCAAACATGAAACATGTATACAAGTGTTATACCTTGTCGGCTTGATCTTGTGCACAAACAACAATGTGGATCCAAAAAAACATACAATTGTCTTCATATAGGTCGGGATCAATCATTCATCCACTTAGATTGATTGTTCAAACAATATATCTTCACTGCATATAGATCTAACATGCCTATCAGCTTATCCCTTAAGTACACACTTGACCAATTCATCTATCACATCATAGCTTCCAATGCAGACCATATGAGATTCTAAAAATTATATCCAATATATATATTATAGCTCACTTGTCATACCTTTAGAATTGCAGAACATGGTATTCAACTACAGACAAATGCGGATCTCTGACTGTCACTCAGTCACTATGAAACAGTGTCAGATTGTAAGCCAATGAAGAACAACTTGTAGAAAGTGATCAAAGGAACTTCAGAAGCTATAACTCTGGATTTAGGTAGCCATAATAAGTATCTTTGTTGCCTTAGAATTGTAAGACAAAATATGTAATAGCGAAGGAATACGGACCCTTTTTCTTTGGTACTATGCACTGTTCCTATCTTAAATTTGTTCACCTAGACTTAGGCATTTCACCATGACTTCCGGAGGAAGTCAGGACTTGAACACTAGAACATATCATCACAAAATAGCTATGATTAACATATCTAAACCACATGTAATGATCTTCAACTACAGAGGCATACTGACTCAATCTCTAACACTTACTCTGTATACTGCCCATACTTAGTCATTTTAGGCTTCCAGATCAGAATCCTTTTATGCCTTGTTGTCAAACCAAATTGATCTACCAGAGTAAAGTCTCTTTGCCCTATTGGTGGAATCGCTTTGCCTTGTTTCCATCAATGATAACATTCAATCATTCATCAAAGCAATGTCTCTTGCCAACAATATTCACCCATACATAGCTATCCTATGACATGGCTAATGAGTGATACAGTGAACCTAATGCCTTGCAAAGTGGAAGTATCCTTCATGGTTGCATGAGAGAATGAGTTGTAACAACCCCTGTGGCCTCCCAAAATAAGGAAGTTCAAAGATATGAAGAACTCTTATGGCCTCAAGCTTGCACTTGACATTGTCATCAAAGATGACTCTTCCTTTAGGAATATTCTTGGTGGTTTGTTACATATAATCCTTTACTAGATCTAATTCATGACTTGGCTTACAGTGGTTGAACTCAAAGATTTTGAATGTAGTCATGGAAGAGGTCCATTCTTCTCCTCGTAGGACTATTTATGGGTAATGCATCTTTGCAAAAATGTTATCAAATGGGATGGAGTCTTCACTACCTTCTTATCCTTCCTATTAGGTATCATTTGTTTCTTTTCCTTCCTTCTCATGGTTGCTTCACTTATCTATTCTCCACTATCTATTTCTTCTATGATTACCTTTCCACTAAATTCCTCCTCATTCACAATAAAAATAGATTTCTTCTGTGCAAAGTCCACCATGGATATGTCTATGTTTTCTCTCTTGTAAACCTTACATCTTTCCTCTCACTAGCAAAGTCCTAGGTATTTTATCAACTTGAAACTTCTCATTTTGTTGGTGGTTGAACTTAACCTCCACATTAGTGGTATTAATCACTTGCGACTTGGTATATGTAGGTTCTAGATTTATCACTATGTATCATTTTCTTCAATGCCTTGAGCTTATAGTTCCACTAATGGTCATCAAATCTTCTTCTCTCTCGCTCTACAACTTTATTTTTTAGCTTAGAATGTTTGAAGTGTTTTAAAAATCCCCCTTTAACCCTTATTTATAGTCTTTCAATGCTTGGCACACTTTATCCTCTAACCTCTAGATTGAAAGTTTGCATGCTTGAACTTTCTTTTCATCATAAACACATCAACAGTCCACTACCACCACTTTAAATCTTTCATTTATCACCCACTCTTCATAACTTATTTGCTAGCTATAATTTTCAAATTAATGGGGGATTTAGTAGTCATAAATGCACATGTTTGATGTCATCACCCTCTTTTCTATGCTTGAAACGGTTCTGATCATAATCCTATGTAAATTCTAACCTTGAAGATTGTGGACCACAGTGGAGGAAATTATGATCAGAACTGTTGGATGTCATCACCGATAATGGTTGCACCATTGGGCATACTCCTTTGTATCCTTGAAGATTGTGGACCACTACAATTTGAGCAAGAGATGCACGTTGTCACCTCCCTAACATAATGGCCTCCAACAATGCCATCATGTGCTTCTTTTATAATAGCCTTCCATTCATGCTCCAAGATGCAACAATACAAAACCTCATCCCAACCAAGTTTGTAGAGGTCACATTGAATTATCTGGTAAGGGGTAGCATGGATAACAAGTTGCTTTCTCTTAATAATATTCATTATTTCTAATGCATGTCCAAATGACAAGAAGAGGGCTATGTCTACCAAATCATTAGGTGCACGTTGAATCTAGAAAAGCTATGCATCTAGCATGCTTTCATCTATGTCACATGCTTAATCACCCATGGTTATGCGTGATAGATGATCAATCTAGAATTATTCTTCCTAGGTTTGACAATGACTGAGAATTGGAATTCTTGAAACAAAACCACCCATTGAAATATCCCTCCATGAAGTACATGTTTATTGACTAGATATTTCAAGCCTATGTGATCTATGAAAAACATAAAGGGAGTGGCCAATAGATATTGGAAGAACTTCTAGAGCATGTAGACCATGGAAAGTCCCTCACACTCAGTTTTGGTGTAGTTATGCTCTACTAGGGTCAATTTCCTATTGGCAAAGTAGATAGGGTGATCTACCGAACCACTTGCAGGTTGGGAAAGTATTTTTCTAATGGTAGCATCTAAAGCATCAACATGAACATGGAAAGGTGTCATCCAATTTGTAATTTATAGTATCAGTGCACTAGCCAGCTTCTCCTTTAGTGGCTCAAAAGCTTGTTGTTGAGCTACTATCCACTTGAATGTTTTGTATTTCTTTACTAGTGCTTCCAATGAAATGACAATCTTGGCATATCCCTTGATAAACGTTTTGTAGTACCTCGTATGTCCAAGGAATGTGCACACATCCTTATAGGTTTGTGCAACTTCAAGATGGAGAATGATTGCAATCTTGGTTGGGTCTATGATAAGATCATCGCGATAGATTATGTGTCCTAGCAACATCTCAAAAGGGGTCATGAACACACGTCTTTAAGTTTAAATAAATTTGAAGTTGTCAGCATCCTCCAAATATTAGGTGCAAAGAGTCACAATGACCCTTGACCATCCCAAACACTATCTAGTCATCTAAATAGACTTGAAAGAACTTAAGAATGAAGTCTTCAAAATCAATGACCATGATCCACAAGAAGATAATTGGTGCATTTTTTAGCCCAAATGGCATGACAGTGTAAGCAAAAGAACCCCACTCCATTGTGAAAGTTATCTTTGTCTTGTCTTCTTCTATGATGCACACCTAATGTATCATGAAAATCCATTAGTGAATGTGTAGATCTCTTATCCTATGACCCCCTCAAGAATTTATTTTGTGAAGGGTGTAGGAAATAGATTAGCTACACACACTTAATTGATTTGTTGGTAATCCATATAAATCTAGATGCACCCATCCTTCCTAATGATAATGACCATGGTGTTAGATTTAGGACAAACAACTGAGAGGGGGGGTGAATCAGTTATCCCAAAACTTTCTTCCAATTAATCACTTAAATCATTTTCTTAATTCAGTAGCATAATAATCAATCAATCATGAAAACATAATGCAACAATTCAAGAGCAAAAACACATTAACACATATGACACCAATATTTTTAATGTGGAAAACCCACTTAAGGGAAAAACCATGGGGTGACTAACCCAAGATTGTATCCTCTATTAGAATAATAGGAAGAACAAAATGGCACATGCCAATTAGGGCTCACTACCCGAGCACACTGCTCACAAGAGGCCCACTGCCTACAGGAGACACACTGTCTACAAAATAATAAGTATTACATACTTGAACTGAAGAATAGCATCTTCACCATGCTTGAGTCAGTTCCATTTAAGCCCAAAACTTCTACTCTGCCTTTTTCTCCTCTGCTCTCTACTACACTCTCATCTCCATAAGATACACTTGAAATGACTTTACAACTCCTTATTTATACAAGAGATCGACTTAGGGATAATCATCCAAGTCAGCATACATTATAGAGAAAATACATAAATACATGATGACTAATTTACAAAAAGACTTCACGCAGATCAACACACTGTCGGCCACACAGATCTAAAACTTCAATCTTCTTTTAGGAACATGTCAATCTTCACAAAACATCTTCAAGATCATCAGTAGGATGTGTAACTCATCCGGTCGGCCTGACTTCGGAAGAACATCATCATCCGGAAGTAATTGTTTAATTACGAGATCAATCTTCAATACGGACCATCAACACAAACTGGACACAATCCAAAGACCTCCACAAGCTTGCTTGAATCATCAAGAACATCCACACTACATCTACTTACTAAAATCATTCTCTCCTTCATTCGGAACCTCAAGAACATAGTTTGTCATCACTGTCATAATGGAATAAATGCTTGCGGACCTCCAGACCATGAACCAATTGAGTTGTCAATTCACATTGACTTCCTAAACACTCCACCAAATCCGTAGAACAAGATATTTCATTTCCGGATCTCACCGAACCTATTTGTGTCACTCTATCACCTCTGAACATCTGCCAGAACTAGTTTTACTTAAGTAGCCATAACTTCTTCAGATCTTCATGCAGACCTCTAAAATCTTTACTAGACCATCTTAAGACACATATCTACAAACCCTTTGATGCACAACCTCTGATCTTCATCTTATCTGGGATCTTTACCTCACTGTTCTTCTTTGTTCCTGATAGGACTAATTTTCTCAATATCCTCAGCATACAGCTCATCCAATCCTTATCATCAATGCAACAGGAGTATGTTGACATCAATGACAACACCAGTTAGGCCCATACTTGCAACAATCTCCCCCTTTTTCATTGATGGCAACATGCGATGTGAAAAATTGTTTTAACCATCAAGACAAGAACTTCTCCTCACTGACACAACTCTCCCTATCAACAACAACCAGTCACATGTATTCTCTTCCTTTACTGCTCCCCCTTTGATCAACAGCCACTTGTTTTTCACATGTCCTCTCTCCCCCTTTGACATCAATGGCAAAGGGCACATACTTGCATCACTTCAAAATCATACTAGCTGCTCCCCCTGAGTAGCAGCTTCCCAAACATCAATCTGGACCACAAGATATGACTATGAAATCCACCCAACTGATGCACATTAGTGCACCTTAGTTCATAACTGGAGGGGTAATAACCCCTAACTTCTCCCTGAGATTCTCAAAAGAGTCCTTAGGAAGAGGTTTAGTAAAAATATCTGCAATCTGATCCTTGGAAGGCACAAACTCCAATCTGACTTCATTCTTGTTCACTTACTCTCTCAAAAAGTGAAACTTGATGGATATGTGTTTAGTCTTTGAATGCAACACTGTATTCTTTGATATATTTATTGCACTTGAGTTATCATAGAAGATTGTGATAGGTTCCTCATACTCTACTTTGATGTCTCTTAGCATTTGCTTCATCCACAAAACTTGAGTGCAACTACCTGTTGCTACAATATATTTTGCTTTTGCAGTGGACAGATATATTGCCTCTTGTTTCTTGCTCAGCCAAGAGACCAATCCCTTCCCCAAAAAGAATGCTCCACCACTGGTACTCTTCTGGTCATCCACATCTCCTGCCCAATCCGCATCTGTATATGCATGAAGAGAGAAATTATGATCTCTAGGATACCACAAACCATACTCAACTGTCCCTTTTAGATATCTAAAAATCCTCTTGATTGCCATGACATGAGATTCTCTAGGATCAGCTTGGAATCTAGCAACAAGACCAACAACATTCATAATGTCAGGTCTAGTTTGAGTGAGATACAACAATCATCCAATCATTGACCTGTACTTTTCTGATCAGCCATAGGAGAGTCATCATTTTTTCTCAATTTACATCCTGTTGCCATGGGAGTACTCATTGGTTTTGAGTCTTCCATCCCAAATTTCTTCAAGAATTCTTTCACATATTTGGTCTGAGAAATGAAGATTCCTTTCTTTGTTTGAGTGATTTGCAGACCCAAGAAGAAATTCATTTCCCCAAACATGGACATCTTAAATTCACTTTTCATTTGATTTGCAAAAGTTTTGCACATACTATTATTGGCAAGAGACACTGTGTGGCTTCATGAGTGTTGTCATTTTGGAAACAAAGTCCATCCCACACATCTGCAGTACATGATATGTCTATACCAGAAGTCAGATTGAAGAGTATTTTGGTCCGGTGAGCAAGAACAGAGCATGCAGCAAGGTCTAACAATCAGGTCTAGATCTCTCAGAGGATGTATCTTAGCAAAGTGTGGACTTGGGGAAGTCAAGAGGAGTACCATTATTGCTACATTCTAGAGATTGAGCCTCCGATGATGAAAGAATGAAAAGATATGAGCATCTAAGTGTTGGGTTCCTGACAGCCAGAGGAGACTGAGGAAGAACTAACCGATAGAGTATCAGACCTTAATCCAAATGAGAAATTTATGGTGATCAAACTATTTGAGGGATCATTCATGGTTGGCCGACATGATTGAT
This sequence comes from Cunninghamia lanceolata, assembly GCA_027924645.1. Classification (NCBI taxonomy): domain Eukaryota; kingdom Viridiplantae; phylum Streptophyta; class Pinopsida; order Cupressales; family Cupressaceae; genus Cunninghamia; species Cunninghamia lanceolata. The sequence continues at coordinate 80,702 of BSBN01000441.1, read as the reverse complement.
GACTTCTATGACTATCTCTTTAATACGCATCACTTAGTAAGCATGGATTCAGCCAACAGACCAGAGTTTGGAAATATCTTGAGTTTTCCAGATGCTAACTAGAAGGATGTTGAAATCCTTGATACGGATATATATACCAGATGGATTTTGGTATGAAGGTGTGTGTGTGGAATAAGGATGTGCGAGAAAAGGCAAAGAGCATTATGGAAGTACTAATACAGGTCCAGTATGTGACAGAACATCAACACTAAAGCAGAGGAAGAATGAAGTGTAGTAGATCAGTATATTGAGCCTAACCGGAACTGAACCTCAGCATTTATGGATGCTTCTCATTAGTTCAAATACCTGGTTACTTTCTATAAACTATTGTAGGCAGTGAACCTCTTATGAGCAGTGTGCTCGGGCAGTGAGCCCTAATTGGCAAGTGCCATTTTGTACTTCTTATTCTTTTAACAGAGAATACAATCTTGGGTTAGTCAACCCATGGTTTTTCCCTTAACAAGGTTTTCCACGTAAAAATCCTTGTATTATGTGTGTTGATTTCATTTCTACTCTCATGTTCATTTATGCTTATATGTTTTGATACTGCACTATTGTTAAAGAAGAAAAGAAAGTTAAGAAATTTAAGATAACTGATTCACCCCCCTCTCAGTTATCTGCTTTGTTTCAACAATTGGTATCAGAGCCAAGTTCCTCCTAACAGAGCCTAACAACTTGAGGAAGATCTAGGAATCTCAATGGATATGTATGGTATGAGGGAAAAACTCCAGTCTGCCCTAGATGATCTTGAGCAATCTCAATCTGAAGTCAATGACTTGAGGGAAAGACTCAAACAAGCTGATGACTTCATAAATGAACTAAAAGAAAAACTGAGTATCTCTATTGAAAAGAGAAATGAACTACTTCAGCTATTAGCAAGTCAAAGTGAAGCCAATAATACAAATGAAGATCTGAATGAGAAAAACAAGTGATGTGAGAAGTTGTCAAAAGAGGTCATTATGGTAAGACATGAAATGGAATCAAGGGTTATGAAATTCACCTAAGAAATTGAAGAGAAAAGAAAAATTGAAGATAATCTAAAACAATCTCTCAAGGAGAAGACAGAAGACTTCCACAAAATGGATAGAATAATTAGGCATCTGGAATCTGATCTTGAAGAAGATAGAGACAATGAAGAACAACTTGAGAATTAGATAGACACTCTTAAAAGGGATCTTCAAACAACAAGTGAATACAAAGAGAAATTCAAGATAAGCTCTGCTCAACTTGAAGTTCTTCTTTAAAGCCAAAAGAGGGTAGATGGCAAAGGTGAAAGTTTTAGATCCCGTCAGCAGAACTCCGGATCAGGAAATCCAAGGAACAGGCCTAGAAGACCTTCAGTAAGGCAACCAAATGCTCAAAGATATCCATCCTTCAATGGATACTGCTACAATTGCAATAACTTTGGTCATAAAGCAAATCAATGTAGAAGAAGAATGAATTAGATTAATTCATCCTTCTCTGGATAGTGTTTTAATTGCGAAAGGTATGGTCACAAATCTCATGAATGTATAAATATGTAAATAAACAATCCATTTAATGGTAGATGCTTTGCATGCAATAGAATGGGACATATGGCTAATCAATATAGATCAAGAGGATATCAACCAGTTATGCAAAGAAATGTTATTTTCTACAACTGCAATAGATCTGGCCATATTACCAAATTCTACAGAAGTAAGAATCAAGATAAAAGGGGTCCGGTGCATTAGAATCAAGACAAAGGAAAAAGAAAAGTGAATGCGGATGAAGTTCAAAGGGAGATGAACAAGATTTGGGTGAAGAGAAGTACATAAAATGTTGGGGATGGATCCGCACCAGAATCTGGTGCTGATATTCCTTCTAGAAACTAAATAGATGAACTCTGGCTTAGGGGGAGTCACAAAGGAAAATAAATTCCCCCAGCCAGTCAATCGGTGCCTGAAATTGGCACATGGAAAGTTACGGATTAAAGGGTTCTCAAAGAAATATCTAAATAACCCTTGGTAAAAATATGAAAGATCTGCAAAGAGTTTTGAAGAGGTTAATCATCCAAGATTGATCCAGTTTGGCAGTTATCCAGTAAAAGCAAGATTCTCACAGTTAGATCCAGTATGATTCAAAATTGAAATATCTTGATTTGCGGATAAATGGAATGACTGGAGAAAGGAAGATAGATTGTCAATTATCACCAAGAATAATTTTAAGTGCATCTCAGTGATTCGAAAGGATCTCTCTCAGAACAAGGTCACAATAAGGGAACCAGAATGACTTAAGGTGTGCATTTATTGCAATATGAAATTAGGGTTTGCGTAGAAATATAAGGATTATTTTGTTCATCATTTGCACATTTGCATTCAAGAAGAAGAAAGAAAGAGCTCTGCAACAAGATTGCTTCAACCATCTCAAGGATCAACCACAAAATCTGATTCAACCAGCGATCTTTTCTGGCTCATATCATGAACCCTAGAAGCGTAAAAAGGTATTTCCGCTCTTGAATATCTCTCTCTAAATCTTTTGCAAGATGGCTACTCCAAATGTTGTCAAAATCACTGATAGGCCGCGCCCTAAGTTCAAGAAACATCCTTACAAATCCCTAGAAGTTGATCCCTTAGGCACCTTTTCTAGCATTCCTCATGGGGTTCTGCATGTAGAAGATGTTAGGGCATACATACACACAAATATTGAGGAATTTGGGGAATCCAAGTTGATGGATATCTATCACAAGCAGTTAATAGATGAAACATTTGAACTTAAACCCCAATACAAGGCCCTCTGAGACAAGCATTTTGGACATTGCATCCACTTTCCTTGTTTTGCAGAGGATGAATGGGTCCGGTATGTTCACAGTAGAATACATGACAACTTCATGTGGTTGTTGAAGCCCTTCAAGATAACAAAGGATGCAATTATGGAAATAACGAGTTTGCACTCATCTGGTGGGTTGCTTGCTCTCAAATTGGTCAAAAACCAAACAGTAAGTGAGGCTACCAGATCAAAATTTGATAAGAGAGCAATGACAATAGAAGATATCATAGATCTAGATATCAAGTTTGCCTCTATGATAATTGGCTATAAGATATATCACTCCAGCAGGGAGAATTCTGTATCTGGAACTGTAATTTATACTATGTATCAAATGCTAAGGGAAAATGCAGACTATGATCTATGCGAACTTCTTTTGAGCTAACTATTAGAAAACCTGCAAAAGATCAAAAAGGACAAGAAGAACTCATTCAAGTATGGTGGCCTAATATTATGTTTCTTCTTTTACTACATGAATGAGCTCCCCAGATCAAGTGGTTGGGTATGGCAAAATGACAGATCGGTTGCCATACAAATCAGAGATTATATGTATGGGCTTGGTGATGCCAAGGCTCAAAATACAGCACTCTAGGGATACTTCAAAAATTTCCAAAGTATGATGCAGGCCAAAGAAAGAATCCCCCAATCTATGGTTGAAAAATACAAGGATATAGTGTGCTTCATGGTAGACACTGATCAATGCCTAATGGAGGCAGTGGGGCCCAGGACAGTCTGGATTATGCCAATGGGGTATGAGGTAGATGAGAAAATCCTAGAGCTGCATGTCCAACACTTGCTAAGTCAGCCTAAGAACCCTGAGGCAGAAAGGTTTGGAACCTTTCAATAGTTGAGTATAAAAATACATGTTGAACTGAGACAACCTGAGATCAAGAGAAAAGTGAGAAGGGAAGTAGAAGAAGTTGCCAAGAGATATGGGATATCAAAGGAGGCAGTTGATGCTAATAGAAAGAAAATAGAAAGAGTAGAGAAAGAGAGAAAAGAAGTAGAAAAAAAAAGTGATCTGGTGCAAGCCCCTTCCCAGACCAGATCCTCCAAGAGCTCTGCACCTGCCACCTCTAAGAGCCAAAAAGCCTCAAAACCGGAAGCCAAGACATACGAAAAGGGAGAGAAGAGAACAAAGACAAAGGCCACAAGGTCATACATAAGTCAAAAAGATGATGAAGAGACAGAAACTGATGAGGAGGTCAATAAAATGAAGAAGAAGAAGAAAACATCTGGTGAACCCTCTACCGGTCATAGCAAGGAAGAAGAGGCAGAAGAATTTGTTGAAAGGCCTACTCTCTCCATTGATGATGTCATCAAATCAGTCACTGTGGATGGGAATCTGCAACCAATGACTGAATTTTATGATGAATATAGTGAAGCTGACCAGAAGATCTTGCAAGATGCTACAGTCAAGTATCTAAACATCTATAATAAAGTATTCATTGAAAGCATCTCTCTAATTCCCAAAAGTCTAGAGAAAGAACTTGAACTAAGAAAGGAGAATGCTAAGGCAAAGGACCTAGAGATCTGGGAATAGATTGCTATCCAACTCTATCCTTCCATCACCTCTCAACGAATGAACATGATCTTTAAGGACTGCAAGGATGAGTTCTAGAGCAAAGCAAGAATGAACCAGCTTATGCTTGGAGAGATAGATCAAGTTGCCAAAGAAATAGAGGACATTCTTTGGAATGCATTTAAAAGATTCAATCTTCCTGTTATAGAGGACATCGATGATGAACCTTCTGACATGGATGACTAAGGACTAAGTACATCAAAAGAAGAATCTACTGTGAGAAATGTAGAAGAGCCAAAGGACATAGGTGAGGAGAGGACTAAGGACTTGGATTCCTCTGTTCCGGAAGAGGAAGTCCCTGAAGAAGTAAACATCTCTCTTTTGGATCCCCCTACTAACTTCAGAACTGAAGGAGAAGAAAGAAAAGAAGAGAGAATTAGTCAAGAAGAAGAGGTAAAGGGAAGAGAAGAAGATCAATCAGAGAAGACCCCAAATGACAGTTCTGAGGCTGTAGAAGGAAAGAAGATTCTGTCTCCAGCAAGAGACACTGCAGAAGCAGTTAAAGACTTCCTAACCAAAGAAATGATGGAATTAGATGAACCAGAACTATTTCAAGGACCACTCAATTTTGACTCTCTCTCTCCGGTCCAGACAATGAAGGTAGCATCATTTGCTCAAGCCAAAGAAAAAGAAAAGCTTCTGAAGTCTCACATGGAAGACTGTGAGTTGATAGAGATTACATCCGGTGTGTTGGAGAAAATCATGCCATCCTTCCAAAAGGATCTTTCGGCCTCTTCATTCAGTAACTTGAAATCTCTCGTTAATTCTAATAGCACACATTTTGATTCTTTCGAGAAATCGGCAGAAGAGAAAGTCTGGAAAGAGTTTTTGGGAAAGAGACTCTCTGAAGTATAGGGACTTATAGCAAATGATAGGATAAATCTGGCTATTGGGATAAAGAGCCTAGAAAATGCTCTTAAAGATGGTGGAGATTTATACAAATTTTGTCTGTCTTGGTCCACAGTGACACTAAACATTGCCAAGAAGGTGGAAGAACAAGAGAGTAAACTGTCAAGTTTATCTAAAAATTTTGATCCTCTCCTCATCCATAATGAATCAAGAGTGTCAGACTATTGCCACTATAAATGAAATAAAGAGGCTTGAAAAGGAGAAGAAGAATAGAATAAGCAGGTTGAGTGAACTAAGAGGGATAATTATCCCTAAGTTAGAGGCAATGCATGAGGCCCTAACTGATGCTCAGACCACAGCTCAGACCAGTGATCCGGCAAACTTAAAGAGGGCAGAAGCTTTTGCATTTTTGTTAAGTGGTCACATCTCATTTTGGACAGGATGAAGCAAAGTTGGGCAACAGAATTCGTCCAGTTGAAAACAACTTTTGCGGATATACTTAAGTATATTAAGTATCACATGAATATATACTTATACAACTATGTTTAGGTTGATTTTTTTTTGCAAATTTTGGTGTGCGGATTTCACCCTTTGCCATTGATGTCAAAAGGGGAGTGAGGAATAGTGAAAAATGTGGAATCTAGCTAAGGGGGAGCTCTAGTAAAAGTGTGCATAAGACAGAGCATTAGCCAAGGGGGAGTCTGTTATGACACTTAGTCATTTTTCACTAAGTGTTGCCATCAATGCCAAAGGGGGAGATTGTTGGCAAGAGACACTGTGTGGCTTCATGAGTGTTGTCATTGATGGCAACAAAGTCCATCCCACACATCTGCAGCACATGATCAGATTGAAGAGTATTTTGGTCTGGTGAGCAAGAACAGAGCATGAAGCAAGCTCTAACAATCAAGTCCGGATCTCTCAGAGGATGTATCTCAGCAAAGTGCGGACTTGGGGAAGTCAAGAGGAATACCATTACTGCTACATTCCAGAGATTGATCCTCTGGTGACGAAAGAATGAAAAGATATGACCATCTAAGTGTTGGGTTCCTGACAGGTAGAGGAGACTAAGGAAGAACTGACTGGTAGAGTATCAGACCTTAATCCAGATGAGAAATTGATGGTGATCAAACTATTTGAGGGATCATTCATGGTTGGCTAACATGATTGATGACTTCTATGACTATCTCTTTGATATGCATCACTTAGTAAGCATGGATTCAGCCGACAGACCAGAGTTTGGAAATATCTTAAGTTTTTCGGATGCCGACTAGAAGGATGTTGAAATCCTTGATGCGGATATATATACCAGATGGATTTCGGTATGAAGGCCTATGTGTGGAATAAGGATGTGTGAGAAAAGGTAGAGTATTGGCAAGAGACACTATGTGGCTTCATGAGTGTTGTCATTGATGGCAACAAAGTCCATCTCACACATCCGTAGGACATGGTGTGTCTATACCAGAAGTCAGATTGAAGAGTATTTTGGTCTGGTGACCAAGAATAGAGCATGCAGCAAGGTCTGACAATCAGGTCCAGATCTCTCAGAGGAAGTATCTCAGTAAAGTATGGACTTGGGGAAGTCAAGAGGAGTATCATGACTGATATATTCCAGAGATTGAGCCTTCGGTGATGAAAGAGTGAAAAGATATAAGCACTTGAGTGTTGGGTTCCTGTTTGGCAGAGTAGACTGAGGAAGACCTGACCGATAGAGCATTAGACCTTAATCCGGATGAGATATTGATGGTGATCAAGTTTCTTGAGGTATCATTAATGATTGGCTGACATGATTGATGACTTCTATAAGCATCTCTTTGATACGCATCACTTGATAAGCAAGGATTCAGCCAACAGACTAGAGTTTGGGCAAATATTGAGTATTCCAGATGCTGACTAGAAAGATGTTGAAATCTTTGGTGCAGATATATATACCAAATGGATTTAGATGTGAAAAAAAATGTGGTGTGGAGTGTAGTGTGAAGAAAAGTAGAGAGCAGTGTAGAAGCAGTCATACAGGTCCGGTATGTGACAGGACAGTAGCACCAAAGAAGAGGAAGAATGAAGTGCAATAAATCAGTGAATTGAACCTAATCAAAACTAAACCTCAGCATATGTGGATGCTTCTCATCAGTTCAAGTATCTTGTTACTCTCCTTCTACCTTGTAGACAGTGAGTCTCTTGTAGGCAGTGAGCCTCTTGTGAGTAGTGTGCTCAGGTAGTGAGCCCTAATTGGCAAGTGCCATTTTTGTATTTCTATTCTTCTAATAGAGAATACAATCTTGGGTTAGTCACCCCCTGGTTTTTCCCTTAACAGGGTTTTCCACGTCAAAATCATTGTGTTATGTGTATTGATTTTGTTTCTACTTTCATGATTATGGATGCTTATTTGTTTTGATGTTGCACTAGTTATTAAAGAGGAACAAAAAGTTAAATTGATTAAGATAACTGATTCACCCCCCACCCTCTCAGTTATCAACAATTGGTATCAGAGCCAAGTTCCTCCAAACAGAGTCTAACAACTTGAGGAAGATCTGGGAATCTCAATGGATATGTATGGTTTGAGGCAACAACTTCAATCTGCCTTAAATGATCTTGAGCAGTCTCACTCTGAAGTTAATGACGTAAAGGAAAGACTCAAACAAGCTGATGATTTCATAAATGAACTAAAAAAGAAATTGAGTATCTCTATGAAAAAGAGAAAGGAACTACTTCAACAACTAGCAAGTCAAAGTGAAGCCAATAATACTGATGAAGATCTGAATGAGAAGAACAAGTTATGTGAGAAGCTATCAAAAGAGTTCATTATGGTAAGACATGAAATGGAGTCAGGGGTTATGAAATTCACCCAAGAAATTGAAGAGAAAAGAAAAATTGAAGATGATCTAAGACAATCTCTCAAGGAAAAGTCAGAAGACTGTCACAAAATAGATAGAATAATCAGGCATCTAGAATCTGATCTTGAAGAAGCTAGAGATAATGAAGAACAACTTGAGAATTAGATTGACATTCTTAAAAGGGATCTTCAAACAGCAAATGAATACAAGGAGAAATTCAAGATAAGCTTTGCTCAACTTGAAGTTCTTCTTGAAAGCCAAAAGAGGGTAGATGACAAGCAAGGCTTGGGGTATGAGAAAGGTGAAAGTTCTAGATCCAGTCAGAAGAACTTTGGATCAGGAAATCCAAGGAACAGGCCTAGAAGACCTCTGGTAAAACAACCAAATGCCCAAAGATATCCATCCTTCAATGGATATTGCCACAATTGCAATAACTTTGCTCATAAAGCAAATCAATGCAAAAGAAGAATGAATCAGACTAATTCATCCTTCTCCAGACAATGTTTTAATTGCAAAAGGTATGGTCACAAATCTCATGAGTGTAGAAATTTGCAAATGAACAATTCATTCAATGGTAGATGCTTTGCATGCAATAGAATGGAACATATGGCTAATCAATGTAGATCTAGAGGATACCAGTCAAACATGCAAAGAAATATTGTTTGCTACAATTGCTATAGATCTGGTCATATTGCCAAATTCTGCAGAAGTAAGAATCAAGACAAAAAGGGTCCGGTGCATCATAATCAAAACCAAGATAAAGGAAAAGGAAAAGTGAATGCAGATGAAATTCAAAGGGAGATGAACAAGATTTGGGTGAAGAGGAGTACAGAAAATGTTGAGGATGGATCCACACCAGAATCTGGTGCTAATATTCCTTCTGAAAACTAAATAAATGAGCTCTAGCTCAGGGGGAGTCAAAAAGGAAAACAAATTCCCCCAGCCAGTCAATTGGTGCCTGAAATTGGCACATGAAAAGTTGTGAATTAAAAAGTTCCCAGAGAAACATCTAAATAAGCCTTGGTAAAAGATATGAAAGACCTGCAAGAAGTTTAGAAGAGGCCAATCTTCAAAGATTGATCCGGTTTAACAGTCATCTGGTAAGAATAGGATTTTCACAGTTAGATTTGGTATGATTCAAATTTGAAGTATCTTGATCTATGGATAAATGGAATGATTGGAGAAAGGTAGATAGATTGCCAATATTCACCAAGAATAGCTCTAAGTGCATCTCAGTGATCCAGAAAAGTCTCTCAGGACAAGGAAAACAACGCAACCAGAACAACTTAAGTTGTGCATTTATTACAATGTGAAATTAGGGTTTGCATAGAAATATAAGGGTTCTTTTGTTCATCATTTGTACATTTACATTCAAGAAAAAGAGAAAAGGAGCTTTGCAACAAAATTGTCTCAAGCCTCTCAAAGATCAACTGTAAAAGTTGATTCTTCTAACAATCTGATCTGGCTCATATCGTGAACCCTAGAAGCGTAAAAGGTATTTTCTGCTCTTGAAAACCTCTCTCTGAATCTTTTGAAAGATGGATACTCTGAATGTTGTGAAGATCACTGATAGGCCGCATCCTAAATTCAAGAAACATCCCTACAAATCCCTAGAAGTTGATCCCCTAGGCACCTTTTCAAGCATTCCGCATGGGGTTTTGCATGTAGAAGATGTTAGGGCATATATTCATGTAAACATTGAGGAATTTGGGGAATCCAAACTAATGGATATCTATCACAACTAGTTGATAGATGATTCTTTTGAACTCAAACCACAATACAAGGTTATCTGGGACAAGCATTTTGGACATTGCATCTATTTCCCCTGTTTTACAGAAGATGAATGGGTCTGATATGTTCTGAGTAGGATGCATGACAAATTTATGTGGTTGATAAGACCATTCAAGATAACCAAGGATGCCATTAGGGTAGTTATTAGATTGCACTCATCTGGTGGGTTACCTACTCTCAAATTCATCAAGAATCAGACAGTGAGTGAGGCAACAGGATCAAAATTTGACAAGAGAGCAATGACAATTGAAGATATCACTGATCCGGATATCAAGTTTGCCTCCATGATAATTAGTTACAAGATATATCACTCCAGCAGGGAAAATTTAGTACCCAAAACTACAATTTACATTGCTTATCAGATGCTAAGAGAAAATGCCGACTATGATCTTTGTGAGCTTCTCCTGAATCAACTGTTAGAGAATTTGCAGAAAATAAAGAAAGATAAAAAGAATTCATTCAAATATAGTGACCTAATATTATGTTTATTCTTTTACTTTATGAATGAGTTTCCCGGATCCAGTGGTTGGATATGGCAAAATGATAGACCAGTAGCCATACAAATCAGAGATTATTTGCATGGAATTGGTGATGCAAAGGCACAGAATGCAGCACTATGGGGCTACTTCAAAAACTTTCAAAGTATGATGCAAGCCAGAGAGAGAATCCACAAATCTCTAGTTGAAAAGTATAAGGATATAGTATGCTTTATGGTAGAAACTGATCAATGCCTAATGGAGGCAGTGGAGCCAAGGATAGTCTGGATCATGCCAATGGGGTATGAAGTTGATGAGAAAATTCTAGAGTTGCATATTCAACACCTGTTGAGTTAGCCCAAGGACCTTAAGGCAGAAAGGTTTGGAACCTTTTAAGAGTTGAGTGTGAAGATTCATGTAGAGCTAAGACAACTGGAAATGAAAAGAAAAGTGAGAAAAGAAGTAGAGGATGTTGCCAAAAGGTATGGCATTTCAAAAGAAGCACTTGATGCAGATAGAGAAAAGCTGGAAAAGGTAGAGAAAGAGAAACAAGATGCAAAAAAGGAAAGTGATCTGGTGCAAGCCCCTTCCTAGAGTAGATCCTCCAAGAGCTCTGCACCTGCCACCTCTAAGAGCCAAAAGGCATCAAAACTGGAAGTCAGAACATCTGGAAAGGGAGAGAAGAGAACTAAGACAAAGGCCACAAGGTCTTACACCAGTCAAAAGGATGATGAAGAGACTGAGTCAGATGAGGAGGTCAAGAAAATGAAGAAGAAGAAGAAGAAAGCATCCGGTGAACCCTCTACTGGTCAAGGAAAGAAAGAAAAAATAGAAGAATTTGTTGAAAAGCCTACTCTCTCCATTGATGATATCGTCAAATCAGTCACTATGGATGGGAACCTAAAACCAATGACTAAGTTTTATGATGAATTTAATGAATCTAACCAGAAGAGTTTGCAAGATGCCACAGTCAGGTATCTAAACATCTATAACAAAGCATTCATTAAAATTATATCTGTGATTCCTAAAATCTTAGAAAAGGAACTTGAAATGAGAAAGAACAATGCCATGGCAAAAGACCTAGAAATCTGGGAGCAGATTGCTATCCAACTCTATCCTTCCATCACTCCTCAACAAAAGAACATGATCTTCAAGGATTGCAAGGATGAGTTCTAGAGCAAAGCCAGAATGAATAAGCTTATGCTCAGAGAGATTGATCAGGTGGCTAAAGATACAAAAGATATCCTCTGGAATGCTTTTAAAAGATTCAATCTTCCTGTTATTAAGGACTTAGGTGATGAACCCTCTGCCATGGATGACAAAGGAGAATCTACTGAGATAGTTGCAGAAGAGAAAGAGAAAGCTAAGGACTTAGATTCCTCTATTCTAGAAGAGAAAGTTCATAGAGAAGTAGATACCTCTCTTCCAGATCCCCCTGCAGACTCCAGAATTGAAGGAGAAGAAAGAAAAGAAGAAAACATCAATCAAGGAGAAGAAGTGAAGGGAAGAGAAGAAGGTCAAACAGAGAAGACCACAAGTGATAGTGCTGAGGCTGCAGAAGGGAAGAAAACTCTGTCTCCGGCAAGAGACACTGCAGAAGTAGTCAAAGACTTCTTGAAAAAAGAAATGATGGAATTAGATGAACTGGAGCTACTTCAAGGACCATTCAATTTTGATTCCCTTTCTCCAGTCCAGACAATGAAGGTAGCATCTTTTGCTCAAGCCAAAGCAAAAGAAAAGCTTTTGAAGTCTCACATGGAAGACTGTGAGCTAATACAGATTGCATGCGGTGTGCTAGAGAAAATCATGCCATCCTTCCAAAAGGATCCTTCAGCCTCCACATCTGGTAATCTAGAGTCTCTTGTAAATTCTGTTAATACACATTTTGACTCTTTAGAGAAAGTAGCAGAAGAGAAAGTCTGGAAAGAATTTTTGGGCAAGAGATTCTCTGAAGTACAAGGGCTAATAACAAATGATAGGAGAACTATGGATATTGGGATACAGAGATTTGAAAATGCTCTTAAAGATGGTGGAGAGATATATAAATTTTGCTTATCCTAGTCTAAAGTTACAAAGGATATTGAGAAGAAAGTGAAAGAGCAAGAGGATAAACTGTCAAGTGTATCTCAAAATTTTGATCCTCTCACCACATCCATAATAAATCAGGAATGTCAAACTATTGTCATTCTGAATGAACTAAAGAAACTTGAAAAGGAAAGGAAAAATATAATAAGTAGGATGGGTGAACTTAGAGGGATAATTATCCCTAAGTTAGAGGCCATGCATGAGGCCCTAACTGATGCTCAGACCATAGCCTGGACCAGTGATCCGACAGATCTAAAGAGGGCAGAAGCTTTTACATTCCTGTTGAGTGGTCACATCTCAATTTTGGACAGAATGAAGCAGAGTTGCGCAACAGAATTTGTCCAGTTGAAGACAACTTTTGCAAATATACTTCAGTATATGTAAGTATATTATGTATATATATTTATGCGGCCAAGTATAGATTGTTTTTGAAAATTTTGGTATGCGGATCCTACCCTTTGCCATTGATGTTAAAGGGGGAGTGAGGAGCAGTGAAAAATGTGGAATCTAGCTAAGGGGGAGCTCCAAAAAGTGTACATTAGAACAGTGCATCAACCAAGGGAGAGTATAGTGTGACACTTAGTCATTTTTCACTAAGTGTTGCCATCAATGCCAAAGGGGGAGATTGTTGGCAAGAGACACTATGTGGCTTCATGAGTGTTGTCATTGATGGCAACAAAGTCCATCTCACACATCCGTAGGACATGGTGTGTCTATGCCAGAAGTCAGATTGAAGAGTATTTTGATCTGGTGACCAAGAACAGAGCATGCAGCAAGGTCCGACAATCAGGTCTGGATCTCTCAGAGGAAGTATCTCAGTAAAGTGTGGACTTGGGGAAGTCAAGAGGAGTATCATGACTAATATATTCTAGAGATTGAGCCTCTGGTGATGAAAGAGTGAAAAGATATAAGCACCTGAGTGTTGGGTTCCTATTTGGTAGAGTAGACTGAGGAAGACCTGACCGGCAGAGCTTCAGACCTTAATCCGGATGAGATATTGATGGTGATCAATTTTCTTGAGGTATCATTCATGATTGGCTAACATGATTGATGACTTCTATAAGCATCTCTTTGATATGCATCACTTGATAAGTAAGGATTCAACCGACAGACCAGAGTTTGGGAAAATATTGAGTATTCCGGATGCCGACTAGAAAGATGTTGAAATCCTTGGTGCGGATATATATACCAGATGGATTTAGATGTGAAAAAAAATGTGGTGTGGAGTGTAGTGTGAAGAAAAGAAGAGAGCAATGTAGAAATAGTAATACAGGTCCGGTATGTGATAGGACGACAACACCAAAGAAGAGGAAGAATGAAGTGTAGTAGATCAATGTATTGAAGCTAACCGGAACTGAACCTCAGCGTATGTGGATGCTTCTCATCAGTTCAAGTATCTTGTTACTCTCCTTCTACCTTGTAGACAATGAGTCTCTTGTAGGTAATGAGCCTCTTGTGAGCAGTGTGCTCGGGCAGTGAGCCCTAGTTGGCAAGTGCCATTTTTGTATTTCTATTCTTCTAACAGAGAATACAATCTTGGGTTAGTCACCCCATGGTTTTTCCCTTAACAGGGTTTTCCATGTCAAAATCATTGTGTTATGTGTATTAATTTTGTTTCTGCTTTCATGATTATGGATGCTTATTTGTTTTGATGCTGCACTAGTTATTAAAGAAGAACAGAAAGTTAAATTGATTAAGATAACTGATTCACCCCCCTCTCAGTTATCAACACAGAGAGCATTGTGGAAGTAGCAATATAGGTCCGGTATGTGACAAAACAGCAGCACTAAAGTAGAGGAAGAATGAAGTGCAATAGATCAGTATATTGAGCTTAACCAGAACTGAACCTCAGCATTTATGGATGCTTCTCATCAGTTCAAATAATTGGTTACTTTCTATAAACTATTGTAGGCAATGAGCCTCTTGTGAGCAGTGTGCTCGGGCAGTGAGCCCTAATTGGCAAGTGCCATTTTGTACTTCTTATTCTTTTAACAGAGAATACAATCTTGGGTTAGTCACCCCATGGTTTTTTCCTTAACAAAGTTTTCAATGTAAAAATCCTTGTGTTATGTGTGTTGATTGTTAGAAATGAAAGCAACACTACTTCAATGGAAATCTGATTCGAGATAAATTCCAGCAATCTTTTAACTGTGTGTTATTAATGGAGATTATAACAAAACATAAACCCACAATACATAAATATACCAAAAGCATAATGAAGCACATAACACAAGTGTTTAACATGGAGAAAACCCTTTTGGGTAAAAAACTCCACCAAGAAAAGAGGCCAAGTTGTATTTGTTAGATTTAGAGCAGACAACTGAGAGGGGGGGTGAATCAGTTGTACAAAACCTTCTTCCAATTAAACACTTAACTTTACTTTGTAATTCAGTAGCATAATAATAAATCAATCATGGAAACATAATGCAATGAATCAAGAGCAGAAACACATTAACACATAAGACACCAAGATTTTAACGTGGAAAACCCAGTTAAGGGAAAAACCACGGGGTGATTAACCCAAGATTGTATTCTCTGTTAGAAGAATAGAAAGAACAAATGGCACATGCCAATTAGGGATCACTGCCTGAACACACTGCTCACAAGAGGCCCACTGCCTACAAGAGACACACTATCTACAGAAATAAGTATCACATACTTGAACTAGAGAATAGCATCTTCACCATGCTTGAATCAGTTCCATTTAAGCCCCATACTTTTGCTTTGCCTTTTGCTCTCCTCCTTGCTACCACACACTCATCTCCACAAGGACACCTATGAAATGACTTTGCAATCCCTTATTTATACAAGACATCAACTTAGGAATGATCATCTAAGTTATTCCTAAATTGTGAGCTCCAACTTCAATGAGGACCACCAACATGAACTGGACATGATACAAAGACCTCCACAAGCTTGTCTGAATCACCAAGAACATCCAAACTTCACCTGCTTACTGAATTCCTTCTCCCCTTCATCTGAAACCTCAAGAACACAGTCTGTCATTACTGTCATAAAGGAATAGATGCTTACGGACCTTCAAACAATGAACCAATCAAGTTGATACTTCACAAAGACTTCCTCAACACTCCTTCAAATCTACAGAATAGGATACTGCATTTTCGGATCTCACCAGACCTATCTGTATCACTCTGTCACCACTGAACATCTGTCGAAACCGGTTTTACTTGAGCAGCCACAACTTCTTCTAATCTTCATGCGAACCTCTAAAATCTCTATTGGACCACCTTAAGACACATATCTACAAACCCTTTAAACCGTATCCTCTGATCCTAATCCTATCTTGGACTTTTACTTTACTGTCATCATTGTTCTTCACTATTCCTAATTGAGACCAATTTTCTCAATATCCTCATCACACAGCTCATCCAATCCTTATTACTAATTTAACAGGAGTATGTTGACATCAATGACAACACCGATTAGGTCCATACTTGCAACAATCTCCCCCTTTGTCATTGATGGCAACATATGACGTGAAAAACTGTTTTAGCCATCAAGACAAGAACTTCTCCTCACTGTCACAACCCCCCTATCAGCAACAACCATTCACATGTCTTCTCTCCCTTTACTGCTCCCCCTTTGATCAGCAACCACTTGTTTTTCACATGTCTTCTCTACCCCTTTGACATCAATGGCAAAGGGCACATACTTGCAATTCCACCACTTCAGAATCATACCTGCTGCTCCCCCTGAGTAGCAGCTCCCCATCATCAATCCAGACCACAAGATGTGACTGTGATATCCATAAGACTGATGCACATCAATGCATCTTAATTCATCATCGGAGGGGCAATAACCCCTAACTTCTCCCTGAGATACTCAAAAGAGTCCTTAGGTAGAGGTTTAGTAAAGATGTCTGCAATCTGATCCTTGGAAGGCACAAACTCCAATCTGACTTCATTCTTGTTCACTTGCTCTCTCAAAAAGTGAAACTTGATGGATATGTGTTTAGTCTTTGAATGCAACACCAGATTATTAGATATATTTATTGCACTTGAATTATTACAGAAGATTGTGATAGGTTCCTCATACTCCACTTTGATCTCTCTTAGCATCTACTTCATCCATAAAACTTGAGTGCAACTACCTACTGCTAGAATATATTCTGCTTCAGTTGTAGAGAGAGATTTTGCCTCTTGTTTCTTGCTTAGCCAAGAAACCAATCTCTTCCCTAAAAAGAATGCTCCACCACTGGTACTCTTCCGGTCATCCACATCTCCTGCCCAATCTGCATCTGTATATGCATGAAGAGAGAAATCATGATCTCTAGGATACCACAGACCATACTCAACTGTCCCTTTTAGATATCTAAAAATCCTCTTGATTGACATGACATGAGATTCTCTAGGATCAGCCTGGAATCTAGCAACAAGACCAACAGCCTGCATAATTTCTGGTCTAGTTTGAGTGAGATACAATAGTCCTCCAATCATTGACCTATACTTTGTCTGATCAGCCTTAGGAGAGTCATCATCTTTTCTCAATTTACATCTAGTTGCCATGGGAGTATTCATTGGTTTTGAGTCTTCCATCCCATAAAATTTCAACAATTCTTTCACATATTTGGTCTGAGAAATTAAGATTCCTTTCTTTGTTTGAGTGATTTGTAGACCCAAGAAAAAATTTATTTCACCAAGCATGGACATCTCAAACTCACTTTTCATTTGATTTGCACAAGTTTTACACATACTATCTCTTCCTCCAAAAATGATATCATCAACAAACACTTCAACAATCAAGATGTTTTCATGATCAATTTTGAAATATAAATTACTATCAGCAGTACCTTTGTTGAAACCAATCTTCAAAAGATGCTTATCTAATCTTTCATACCAGGCTCTTGGGGCTTGCTTTAGTCCATATAGTGCTTTCTTCAACTTTCAGACCATATCACCATGATCAAACAATTGAAATCCATCCAGTTACTCTATGTACACTTCTTCTTCCAAGTCACCATTCAGGAAGGCAGACTTGACATCCATCTGATATACCTTGAAATCCTTGAAGGCAGCAAAGGCAAGAAATAATCTGACTACTTCAATTCTTGCCACCGGAGCAAAAGTTTCTTCAAAATCAACTCCTTCTATTTGAGAGTAACCCTTTGTTGTTCTCAAAAATCAGCTACACTCGTTTTTGTAGACAACCCCCATGAAACTTGTCCGTTTCGTGATCTACACTCTAAGTTTGCAAATTGAGACAAGATTCTCTTGGTTTGGTGCAAAAGTCGTATGGCATCCTAGACTAGTTTACAACATTCCCTCAAATCGATTCCTCGATATTTCGTAGATCAATTCGGATGTAAACTGACCAATATATCGATTTTGGTCATTTTTAGGGTGTTAGTAAAATTTTGAGTCTTCACATGTAAAGTTGGCCAAAATTGCCGCTATTGCATGTCTTTTTGTCCACTTGTGTAAAGTCGGCAGTTTCTGCTGCTTTTACATAGTTTTCATTTTCAACATGCCCGAGTGGCACATTTTACCGCCAATACATGTTCTCATTAAAAATTTGAGTTGCATGTGCATGGTCGGCAGTTTTTACCGCTCTTGTATTTTTGTGAAGCACGCGTAAGGTCGGCCGAAATCGCCGCTTGAGCAAGATTTCCAAGATCTTGAACTTTAAGTGGCATTAATGTCCACTCGTGCCAAGCTTTTAAAGGTGTTATCTCATTGTTTTTTCTTGTCATTTCTTTTGTCAAAGTTTCCTAATTGATTCCTTGATCCTTCCTCAAGTTGCTTGATCGCGTTGACATTGATTTCAAATGGATTTCAATTCGTTGCCATCACATTTAGGGTTTTTGTTCCTTTTGACTCGTAAGTCCTCTAATCATTGTTTTTGTTATTTGTTTTTGTTTAGGGTTTTCCATTTTTCATTCTTTGGAGTCATCAAACCCGTGTTTTCCCCTAAAATGTATTGAGGCAAATCATCCCCTTATTCATATTTATTTCTCGACTGATTTTTGAAACCCTGGTTTAACGTTTCATCGTTGGATTTTGCCGATCTACAAGAAGTAACCTTTTTGTGGTGAGTTAGAGATTATTGCCGCTCCAACATGTCCATGTGTAGCCGCCCACATTTCTTCCATAAACTTATGAGTAAATGTAAAGTTGGCGTTATTCGCTGCTTATGCATTTGGAGATACCAACATGCAAGTGTATGGGCGGCGAAATTCGCCACTCCAACACGAAAACCTTGAGACTCCTATCACATGCAGTAGCGGCATTTTTTGCTATCCGAATATCAAACGCCATTTATATCATAGGCAATGTCGGCATAATTAGCCGCTCTGACACTTGAAATTTCCCTAGATCACATGCATTGTTGGCATTTTTTGCCGCTCAAACATAAATACACTTGCAGTTCTCCAAACATGCAAAATCAGTAAAAATGGCCGTCGATACACTTGTGAACTATCCCTTACATGCGAGGGCGGCAAATTTTGCCGCCCGTGCATCACCCTCTTCAAAAATTTTCTAACTTTGGAGAATTCTCTAAAAGCTATCCTGAGCCCGCTTTCCTTCATTTTTTCGACCCGCTTGCTCTTTAGCCCTTCCAAGCTTACCCCTGTGATCATGATCGTTAACATGCAGTTTCCCAAAATTACCAGTATTTCCCCTAACTGCAAGATCATGAATTTTTGTTACGGTTTCTCCTGCAAAGCTCTTGACGTCATCACGTCATCCGAAGGAGTCTATCGTTCAAATGATTGGCCCATCTCCTAAAAAGGCCAAAGTAATGAAGCACAAGATAGCAAGGGTCTGATAATAGAAGCCTGTATGTGATAGTAAAGAAGGATGTTGGAAGCCATTACTCATGGAGACAGGTGATTCAATTCATAGTCATGACAATGAGAATGATGTGTTGTGCCACTTGTAGTCAACGAGGAGCAGTTGTGTTTAGAGATGTGCAATCATGTATGGACAGTGCAATAGACATTGGAGAGTGAATAGCAGTGACAATGGAAGTGGCACACAAAGATGTTGAGTCATCAAACCTGGCAAATTACTCTTGAATTGGGTTCGTGGACCGATCATCATGAAGATGTGTGCAGATTATAGGGAATGGGAGTTAATGAAAGCCGTCATGCCTTAGAATATTTTTGTAGTTTCATATGTACTTTTCATTTAGTTTTAGACACTTTTACATGTACTTTTCTCATATGTAAGTACATGTAAAAACATAGGAAGTCCCAAGTCAATAAGGACTCCTATTTTTTAATAAGTCAAAGTAGTTAGGTTTTTCCTAAATTTTCTCAAGGCCTCTCCCTATAATTAAAGAGGGCCTCTATTGTAAATATGATCTTTTAATCTTATGCAACAAAGTGCTGCCCAAATTGAGACTCAACTTTGAGACTTTGTGTTCAAATTGTATGATCAATTCCAATCAATAAAGAAGGTGAGTTTTGATATCAAACTTTGTATTGAATCGAATCTGTATGAGTGAGGATGTACATATGGCATTTTTGCTGATTTCTCTTGTTGATTGATTGGATAAAGTGGTGCTTGGTTATTACGATTGGAGGACGTTCAAGATAAGTTATATAAACTTTGTGTTATATTATTTCCTTGAATCTATGTGTGTTGAAAGTGTTTCTTGGTGAAGGATTATAAAGACTTTGAGCTTGTAGTTGTTCACTTTGTATATGAATCGTGTTGAGAACTTGTAGACTTTGTGATATGATTTTCAATCACATTCGTGTGAATCAGTGGTGTTGTTAGTTGACAAACTTTGTGCTCCAACTGGTGATACAGTTACTTTTAAAATCTTTCTGGGGATAATTTGAAGACTTTGTACTTGAGATTATTCACTTGGTTTGTGAATCTTTTTGTGAAGTAAGTTGAAAGACTTTGTGCTTCAACTTACAAGAATATTGTTGCTTATTGTTTAAGTGTAGAAGCATTATTGAATATTACCGTGAAACATTGTAAACATCTTTTCTGAAAGAAGAGAAAAGGATGAATGTAACACACCCCCAAAGCTAGTATTTAGTGTAAATAAGTTTGTAATAGTTAAAAGGGAACCTCCCCTTGCTCAGAGGAGAGACTTTGTCTCATCATAGTTGTGGCTGATATACCCATTTTGTCGTTAGTGAGTTAACGACAAGATATTCACCCAACAGTTTTTTGGTGACTCTGCTGGGGATCGAATGCTCAATCAAGAGCCTCACGCTTTTGGTTGAAGCATACCGGTCTCATCTATTGTAATATATTTTTGTTATATCTTCTCTAAAGTTTTATCAAGGAATATGGCTGTCCCAAGTCCATGGGGAAATGCATTTGGTCCTTTGAAATTGACTCAGCCTCTACATGAACTACCTCGGGGTTCATGTAAGAATTTTTCCAAGTTCTATGGGGATGGTAAACAACATCCGGATGAGCACATTGCAGCTTTCTACATTGCATGTGGTGTTCTCGAAGTTGAATATGAAGATGCTTCTGTGAGACTGTTTGTAGAAACACTCCAAGGTGTTGCAGCTGATTGGTTCTATCACCTTGCACTTGGAACTGTCACTAGATGGAGTACACTTCGAACTCAGTTTGAAGCTAGATTCAAGCCAGCAGAAGATTCTTACGCCTTGTTGGCCCAACTTACTCAAATGAAAAAGGAACCGCATGAATCCATGCGTGAGTTCGTGGCAAAGTTCAATAAGCTAAACAATAGGATCCCAACTGTTGCTCAACCTATAGCTGAGAACCTAAAATGCTTCTTCATCAATTCACAATTGCCAGAAGTAAGTTTTCTTTTACGAAGAGCAGCCCCAGTTGATCTTGCAATTGCTCAAAGTTTGGCAGATGAAGTGGAGGATGATTTGATCTTGGCGAGAAAGTTGACAGATTCTATTAGGCCTAATGAGCAGCCCTTTTTGGCTTTATCTTCTACCAACACTATGGATCCTATAGTGTAAAAGTTGGCTAATGAGCTATTAGCTCTGAAAGAACAGGTATCATAGAATTTGTCCATTCCCCTCTACAAGGACATACCAAGGAGAACTTCTCTAAATGCTCTGAATTACCAAGGCAATGCTTCAAGGGACCAGAATCAAAACAGGTTTCCTCCACAACAAGGAATACTTGCTTTGGAAGCACCACCTGTGGATGCAGCAATCTTCTATTATGAATTAGAGCAAGACAATCTTCTTCAATCAGAATATGATCAAGGAGAAGATGATGCTAATCTTTTCATGGAAGGTGAAGAGCAGTTAGCTGGCAACTCTACCACCGGGTTCTTGAACTTGGAAGGTGAAATGAAACAAGAAGAAGTTACTTTTGGTGAATCTTATGATGTTCTCACATGGTCACAAAATACATCAAATCATCAATATGTGGTTGGTGACAACCAAGTAAGTACATCAGATCTTCCTACTTCATCCCTTGTTCCTAAGACCAGTACCCCCAATGAAAAACCTCAAAATGAGAGTTTTTCATCTTCTATAACAAATCCATATCAGCTTGTTGATATCATAGATCATGCTGAGGAGACAAAGATTCAAATGTCTAAGGCAAGAATACTTGTTAAGGGTATTATGCAGAAGGTTCATCCTGAAAGGGAGGCCAAGTACATAGTGACAAAATCTGAAGATCCAGAGGCTCAGATTCTCTTTGAATCTTCTGATATGGGTACTTATTTCTTGATTTCTAATGAAGATCCTAAGTCATTGGATATTGTTTTAAATGGAGGTTTAGAAACAGATGGATCATTCTCTTTAAGTGAAGGAATTTTGCAGCTGAAAGGAAATGGAATTTCCAAAGGATTGGTTTCCCTGGAGAAACTTTTTGATAAGCATGATTGCTTTGTCAAACGACGACGACAGTTGGGACCAAATTCATCAGCGTCAGTTGGGCAATTCAATATAGATGCAGAAGAAGATCCTACAATGACAAACACTAAGAAGTGTTACTCTTTCAATAGTAAAAGAAAAACAAGTGGAACATCTTTTCTGCTACCTCACAGCAGACATCATCTGAAGCTTTTCTCAAAGTGAAGTGACAGATAAGTTTTCATATTTTTGTACAGTTTTTTTTGTGTACTTTTCGTTTTAATCTTTTTGTGTTTTTCTTTTTATGTTTTTGATTAGTCTTTTGTGTCTTTTTCTTTTTGGTATCTTGACTCTATAGCCCAATGGCATGGATGAAGGCACTTAGAGACTGGATTCTCCTCCCTTCGATCGTTTCAAAGTTTGATCGATGGAAGTTCCCCAGTTAGAGCCAGCTGTTGTTCTCAAAATTAGCTACGCTCGTTTTTGTAAACAACCCCCATGAAACTTATTCGTTTCGTGATCTACACTCTAAGTTCACAAATCAAGACAAGATTCTCTTGGTTTGGTGTGAAAGTCGTATGGCATCCTAGACTAGTTTACAACATTCCCTCAAATTGATTCCTTGATATTTACGCAAATCGATTCGGATGTAAACTGACCAATATATCAATTTTGGTCATTTTTAGGGTGTTAGTAAAATTTTGAGTCTTCACATGTAAAGTCGGCCAAAATTGCTGCTATTGCATGTCTTTTTGTCCACTTGTGTAAAGTCGGCAGTTTCTGCCGCTTTTACATAGTTTTTCATTTTCAACATGCCCGAGTGACACTTTTTACCGCCAATACATGTTCTCGTTAAAAGTTTGAGTTGCATGTGCATGGTCGGCGGTTTTTACCGCTCTTGTATTTTTGTGAAGCACGTGTAAGGTCGGCCGAAATCGCCGCCTGAGCAAGATCTCCAAGATCTTGAACTTTAAGTGGCATTAATGTCCACTCGTGCCAAGCTTTTAAAGGTGTTATCTCATTGTTTTTTCTTGTCATTTCTTTTGTCAAAGTTTCCTAATTGATTCCTTGATCCTTCCTCAAGTTGCTTGATCACATTGACATTGATTTCAAATAGATTTCAATTCGTCGCCGTCACATTTAGGGTTTTTGTTCCATTTGACTCGTAAGTCCTTTAATCATTGTTTTTGTTATTTGTTTTTGTTTAGGGTTTTCCATTTTTTGTTCTTTGGAGTCATCAAACCCGTGTTTTCCCCTGAAATGTATTGAGGCAAATCGTCCCCTTCTTCATATTTATTTCTCGATTGATTTTTGAAACCCTGGTTTAACGTTTCATCGTTGGATTTTGCCGATCTACAAGAAGTAACCTGTTTGTGGTGAGTTAGAGATTATTGCCACTCCAACATGTCCATGTGTAGCCGCCCACATTTCTTCCATAAACTTATGAGTAAATGTAAAGTTGGTGTTATTCACCGCTTATGCATTTGGAGATA
This sequence comes from Cunninghamia lanceolata, assembly GCA_027924645.1. Classification (NCBI taxonomy): domain Eukaryota; kingdom Viridiplantae; phylum Streptophyta; class Pinopsida; order Cupressales; family Cupressaceae; genus Cunninghamia; species Cunninghamia lanceolata. The sequence continues at coordinate 56,991 of BSBN01000441.1, read as the reverse complement.
CCAACATGCAAGTGTATGGGCGGCAAAATTCACTGCTCCAACACGAAAACCTTGAGACTCCTATCACATGCAGTAGCGGCATTTTTTGCCATCCGAACATCAAACGCCATTTATATCATATGCAATGTCGGCATAATTAGCCACTCGAACACTTGAAATTTCCCCAGATCACATGCATTGTCGGCATTTTTTGCCGCTCAAACATAAATACACTTGCAGTTCTCCAAACATGCAAAATCGGTGAAAATGGTCGTCGATACACTTGTGAACTATTTATGTAGTTTCATATGTACTTTTCATTTAGTTTTAGACACTTTTACATGTACTTTTCTCATATGTAAGTACATGTAAAAACATAGGAAGTCCCAAGTCAATAACGACTCCTATTTTTGAATAAGTCAAAGTAGTCAGGTTTTTCCTAAATTTTCTCAAGGTCTCTCCCTATAAATAAAGAGGGCCTCTATTGTAAATATGATCTTTCAATCTTATGCAACAAAGTGCTACTCAAATTGAGACTCAACTTTGAGACTTTGTGTTCAAATTGTATGATCAATTCCAATCAATAAAGAAGGCGAGTTTTGATATCAAACTTTGTATTGAATCGAATTTGTATGAGTGAGGATGTACATATGGAATTTTTGCTGATTTCTCTTGTTGATTGATTGGATAAAGTGGTGCTTGGTTATTACGATTGGAGGACGTTCAAGATAAGTTATATAAACTTTGTGTTATATTATTTCCTTGAATCTATGTGTGTTGAAAGTGTTTCTTGGTGAAGGATTATAAAGACTTTGAGCTTGTAGTTGTTCACTTTGTATATGAATCATGTTGAGAACTTGTAGACTTTGTGCTATGATTTTCAATCACATTCGTGTGAATCAGTGGTGTTGTTAGTTGACAGACTTTGTGCTCCAACTGGTGATACGGTTACTTTTAAAATCTTTCTGGGGATAATTTGAAGACTTTGTACTTGAGATTATTCACTTGGTTCGTGAATCTTTTTGTGAAGTAAGTTGAAATACTTTGTGCTTCAACTTACAAGAATATTGTTGATTATTGTTTAAGTGTATAAGCATTATTGAATATTACCGTGAAACATTGTAAACATCTTTTCTGAAAGAAGAGAAAAGGATGAATGTAACACACCCCCAAAGCTAGTATTTAGTGTAAATAAGTTTGTAATAGTTAAAAGGGAACCTCCCCTTGCTGAGAGGAGAGACTTTGTCTCATCATAACTGTGGCTGATATACCCATTTTGTCGTTAGTGAGTTAACAACAAGATATTCACCTGACACCCTTGCAGACCAATCTGGCTTTATTTCTGATTACTTCACCAACTTCATTCAGTTTGTTCCAGAAGACCCATTTTGTTCCAATCACATTCTTATTTCTAGGTCTAGGAACAAGATCCTAAGTGTGATTTTTCTCAATTTGCATCAGCTCTTCCTCCATTGCTTTAGTCCAGTTTTCATCATTGCAAGCTTCATTCACTGTCTTAGGTTCAATCTTTGAAATCAAACAATACTCTTCTGAATCTTGAGCAATTCTCCTTCTTGTTTGTACTCCTTTTCTTTTATCACCTATGATTTGATCTTCAGAGGAGTTCAATCTTACATACCTGGGAACTTTGGGAAATTCTTGCACTTCTGATTCTTGATCGGGCTCATTGAAACTCATCTCTTCTTCCTGATTTACCGGATTAGTTTGGATCTGACTTACAGAGGAGGCTTGGGCTCCTTGAATTAGAACACCATTCTGATCATCTTCATCATATTCATAAAACCTTGAGGGTTTTTTAATTCCTTCATCAACCTTCACATTTGTACTTTCAATCATTTTTCTCAGTCTCTTGTTATAACATCGGTATGCTTTGCTATGAGTAGAGTAACCCAAGAATATTCTTTCATCACTTCTAGCACCAAACTTTCCTAGATATTCATCTCTTTTAATGTAACACTTGCTACCAAAGACTCTAAAATACCTCACAGTAGGAGTGATGCCAAACCAAAGTTCATAAGGAGTCTTACCAGTATTGCTTCTGATTTGTACTCGATTGAGAGTATAGACTGCAGTGCTGACAGCTTCTCTCAAATAGACCTGAGGAACATTTGCTTCCATCATCATGCTCCTAGATGCTTCATAGATGGTCTGGTTCTTTCTCTCAACTACTCCATTCTACTGTGGAGTCCTAGGAGCAGACAGATGTCTCTTAATTCCATGTTTCTCATAGAAATCTATGAACTCATCGGATGTGAATTCTCAACCTCTATCAGACCTCAGACATTTCAATTTTAATCTAGTTTCATTCTCTACCATAGCCTTGAATATTTTGAATTTCTCAAGAGCTTCTGATTTCTCTTTCAGAAAGGTTACCCACATCATTCGAGAATAGTCATCAATTAGTAACATGAAGTATCTATCACCTTGCACACTTCTGATTCTTGTCGGACCACAAAGATCAGTATGAACTAAGTCCAATAATCTGGAGGAAGATTGTTCCTTGCTTTTGAATGAGACTCTGCTTTGTTTTCCCAACTGACATTCCTTGCACAAACTATTTGTAGGCTTCACCAATTTTGGAAGATCTCTTACAGCTCAAGTATTGCTTATCTTGATGATATTATCAAAATTCACATGACACATTCTCCTATGCCATAACCAACTCTGATCAACTTGAACAAATAAACAACTTTTACCAATACCAACTAAATGGAAGATGTTACCTTTTGTTTGGGTACCGGATGCAATCTCTATTCTGGAACTCTCAAAGATCTTGCATTTCCCATTCTTGAATCTGAGATCATAGCCTTTGTCCACCAACTGTCCAACACTGAGAAGATTGTGCTTCAATCCTTCAACATACAGTACATTACCGGTTTTGTTCCTTCCATCAAAAGAAATAGTTCCTCTACCTCTGATTCTACCAGCAGAATTATCACCAAATTTTACCACTCCTCCTTCATACCTTTCCAAATCTATGAATTTACTTTTGTCACCTGTCATATGGTGAGAGCATCCACTATCAATGACCCAATCATCCTTTTTCTTCAAATTGGGCAGCCAGAGCTCTTTCTACAACTTTATGATTGACAGATTCAAAGGGCATTAGATCTTCTTCCTTGATGGCAATGAACACCCAGTCACTGCCAGATTTGTCTCCTGTCTCTGATTCATCATCTGTTACTCCTTCTTATCATCTTCCTCATGAACATAGTAATAGTTCTTTTGGAACCTTGATCTATTAGGATTTGGCCTTGAAAAGCTTTCCAGACACTTTGAGGCAAAATGACCAATCTTATTGCAGTTAAAACACTTAAAAGGCAATTTTCCTTCATACTTACCAGATCCTCTTGGCAGTCTTTTTGCAATAAGGGCTTCAACGTGAGCAGTTTCTGCTTCCTCTTCTTCTAGGTCTTTTCTTACTTTTTCATACCATGAGAGTTTCCTTGAAGAGTTCTCTCCCGGATCAAACCTTTGTTTACCTTTCATAGAGGCACTGGCTATGAATGTAGATTCAATCTTAGGAGGGACATCTCCAAACTCAGTCATTTCAAATGTAGCCAATTTACTAGCCAATTGATCTCTTGTGACAGTTGTATGGGCTCTGAATTCTTCAATGGCAGCAACCTTGATTTTGTAAGAAGTAGGAAGGGATCTATGAATTTTGCCAACAATCTCATTTTCATCCAAGACTCCACCAGCATTTCTAATTCCACAAACAAGCTCATTTATTCTTGGCATAAAAGTAGTGATATTTTCATCTTCTCTCATCTTCAAATTTTTAAATTTTCCTTTCAGACTTTGTAACCTTGCACATTTAACATACTTGTCTCCTTCATGCAAAAGTTCCAGTTTTTCCCAAATCTCAAAAGCAGTTGGTAGGTCAATAACATTTGAAAGCTCTGAATCAGATAATGTGCTTAGAAGAGCTTCTATAGTCCACAGATTATCTTTAGCATCTGTGATTTCATTTGGGGTTTTCAGACCACCCTGTGGAGGTGTATACTTTGTTGTAACCATGGTCCAGTACGCCATTCCCATACATTGCAAGTGACATTTCATGCAACCTTTCCAAAGATTAAAATTGGTTCCATCAAACTTCAGACTATCCTTCTTGTAAGATGTCATTCTGGATCTCCTCATGTGGTTAAGCTCCTTTTAGAGGAACTTGGCTCTGATACCAATTGTTAGATTTAGAGCAGACAACTGAGAGGGGGGTGAATCAGTTGTACAAAACCTTCTTCCAATTAAACACTTAACTTTACTTTATAATTCAGCAACATAATAATAAATCAATCATGGAAACATAATGCAATGAATCAAGAGCAGGAACACATTAACACATGAGACACCAAGATTTTAACGTGGAAAACCCGGTTAAGGGAAAAACCTCGGGGTGATTAACCCAAGATTGTATTCTCTGTTAGAAGAATAGAAAGAACAAATGGCACATGCCAATTAGGGTTCACTGCCTAAGCACACTGCTCACAAGAGGCCCACTGCCTACAAGAGACACACTGTCTACAAAAATAAGTATCACATACTTGAATTGGAGAATAGCATCTTCACCATGCTTGAATCAGTTCCATTTAAGCCCAATACTTCTACTCTCCTCCTTGCTACCACACACTCATCTCCACAAGGACACCTATGAAATGACTTCGCAATCCCTTATTTATACAAGACATCAACTTAGGAATGATCATCTAAGTCAAAAAAATCAACAAAAACATCTGCAGGATGTGTAACTCATCCGGTCAGCCAATCTCAAGAACACCATCATCCAGAAGTTATTCCTCAATTGAGAGCTCCAACTTCAATGCGGACCACCAACATGAACCAAACATGATACAAAGACCTCCACAAGCTTGCCTGAATCACCAAGAACATCCAAACTTCATCTGCTTACTAAATTCCTTCTCCCCTTCATCCAGAACCTCAAGAACACACTCTGTCATTACTGTCATAAAGGAATAGATGCTTACGGACCTTCAAACCACAAACCAATCAAGTTGATACTTCATAAAGACTTCCTCAACACTCCCTCAAATCCGCAGAACAGGATACTACATTTCTGGATCTCACCGGACCTATCTGTATCACTCTGTCACCACTGAACATCTGCCGAAATCGGTTTTACTTGAGCGGCCACAACTTCTTCCAATCTTCATGCGAACCTCTGAAATCTCTATAGGACCACCTTAAGACACATATCTACAAACCCTTTAAATCGTATCCTCTGATCCTCATCCTATCTTAGACTTTTACCTTACTGTCATCACTGTTATTCACTGTTCTTAATTGAGACTAATTTTCTCAATATCCTCAGTACACAGCTCATTCAAGCCTTATCACTAATGCAACAGGAGTATGTTGACATCAATGACAACACCAGTTAGGTCCATACTTGCAATAATCTCCCCCTTTGTCATTGATGGCAACATATGATGTGAAAAACTATTTTAACCATCAAGACAAGAACTTCTCCTCACTGTCACAACTCCCCCTATCAGCAACAACCATTCACATGTCTTCTCTCCCTTTACTGCTCCCCCTTTGATCAGCAACCACTTGTTTTTTACATGTCTTCTCTCCCCCTTTGACATCAATGGCAAAAGGCACATACTTGCAATTCCACCACTTCAGAATCATACCTGTTGCTCCCGTTGAGTAGCAGCTCCCCATCATCAATCCAGACCACAAGATGTGATTGTGATATCTGTGATAGGTGAAAGTCAGGTGTGGAAGATCAGACATAGTCATGAAACCCTAACCCTACCATCATCAAGGAATCTAACCTAAATGAAATCAAAGGATAATGCAATTCAAGCATAACATCACCTAGATCGTGCGATTCCTTGTTTGAGAGAGAGATGTGGACTGCTTCTTCAACGATAAGCAATTACAAAGATGAAAGCTGCCATTGATGGATGATAAAAGCTCAAATGCTCAAGATGATAATGCAGGTGCTATATGATTGCTGGATTACTAGATTGCTGGATTGTTGGATATGGAATGAAAGGGTGTTTATATAGAACCCAACCAAGATCAATCAACGGTGGAGATTCAGAGGCTATGTGAATGGCTAAGATTGAAAGTTACTAAATTTAGGTCCAATTAGTTGTGCATGTGAAGGATATGAATGAAAGTTGTCTTACAACACATGATCAATGGGAAATGGACAAGTGTTGAAATGTGATAAATGATAAAGGCTTAATTCAAATAAAGTATTTGAATTAGTTGGGATATGAGTTGGAAATTAATTAAATAAATAAAATTTATTTAATTAATAGGATAAATGCATAAAATGGGATAAGACATGATGTGGAATTAATTAAATAAATACAATTTATTTAATTAATTGGCTAAGTGAATGAGAATGGGATTTTAATTAAATAACTTAAATTTATTTAATTAATTGGATAATGGATTAGTGATTTAACAAGGTGTTACTAGACATGGACAAATTTGGGTGTCTACATTTTGCAGGATAAATGCATAAAATGGGATAAGACATGATGTGGAATTAATTAAATAAATACAATTTATTTAATTAATTGGCTAAGTGAATGAGAATGGGATTTTAATTAAATAAATTAAATTTATTTAATTAATTGGATAATGGATTAGTGATTTAACAAGGTGTTACTAGACATGGACAAATTTGGGTGTCTACATTTTGCCCCTCTTTGATACAATGTTCGATAGAACGTTGTGTCAAAGAAGATGTGAGATGCGTTCAATAAACAAGTTATGCCCCAGTGTAACTGGCAAGTGATGCCCCCTCGAGAGTTAAGCCAGGCAAACCAGGAAGGGCTGGGTTGGCTCTCGATAGAAGAAAAGGCGGAAAAGAGGGCAGACGTGAAGGAAAGGGGGGTTGCATGGAAGAAAATAGGCTGTGGTATAGAAGAATTAGGGTCTGGAGAAGGGCTATAAGTAGGGGCTTCAAGGGCAAATAGGCTCATTTGTGCTCATTTGTGCTTAGAAACTTAGAGAAATCCAGAGCTCCTGAGAGTGAGAGTGGCAGAGCTAGCAGGATGGTGATTCCACGCAGAGATCATCGTGCGGAGCGAGTGAGGACACATGGACGACCAGAGGGAGCAGGCGCACCGGTATGTTTCAAAACTTTTCCCAAAAGCATGCATTTAATAGGCTAAAAGCGTAATTAATTCACACACGTCACCAAAAGCGACTAGTTTAGGACATGGCACATATAGGTCGCTTATGTAGGAAAAGAGATCGCTTAGAGTAGTTCAGGTCGCTGATAGGCGCAGGTAGGTCGCTTAGGGAAAACGAGGTCGCATCCTGTCGGCGGGAAAATATCGGCAGAAATGCGCATATAGGTGAAAACTAGTCGCTTATGAGCAAATAGTAGTCGCATAGGGTAATGTAGCTCGCATAGGACTAGAAATAGCTCGCATAGGGTAGATAGTGCGCTTATAGTGAAACAGTGAGCGCATATGGTGAGGTAGCTCGCTAATAGTGAAAAGCTAGGCGCATATAAAATAGAGCTCACGTTTAGGGTAAATAGAGTCGCATATAGGATATGGCTCGCATATGAAGGGATAATGAGCGCAGAAGGAAGTTTAGGTCGCTTATAGTGAAACAGTGAGCGCATGTGTAAAAGAGATCGCGTATAGGCAAAACAGAGGTGCATGTGGTGAAGGGGGTCGCTAGTGAGCAGAAAAAGGTCGCATGTGGTAAAGTGAACCGCATATGGTAGGTGTAGGATAAAATAGCAGATAGATAGGCAGATTTTGATATGAATGATTAACGGGATGGACTGACAAGAGTAAATGGATGATGCAGGATGTACTACCGCCATTGCTATCACGGGAGCCCCATCCGAGAGATTTGCGGCTGGTGAGACGGTTGGATGCAGAGGAGCTACTGGTGTTAGAGATCCTGGGTTTGGAGCATGTTTCACGATTAGAGCCAGTTCAGGCACATCGAGGGTTGATGACTGCGATGGTGGAGCGATGGATGAGCGAGCACAGTTCATTCTTGTTACTAACAGGTGAGGCGACCATCACCTTAGAGGATGTGTTCCGGATCTTGAGGATTCCGATAGATGGGGATTGTGTAGATTATGATCCGGAGATGGGCCCAGCTGCATTCAGGAGATTGTTTGGGACACCAGACATCGGAGCAGAGGGTTCAGAGATACCGATGGGGAGGATGGAGGAGCTCTGCGATAGATTACAGCGAGTGGTAGTGGCTACCATTAGATGGCTAGTGGGTGATAGGAGAGCGAGAGGTTTTCCTGTAGGATGGGGGACAGTGATGGAGGGCATGTTCTCCTATGGCACGAGATATGCATGGGCAGAGTGCGTGTTGGGATAGCTCTATCATTACCTGCATGATTGTGCGTACATGTTCGGAGCCAGTATGTCAGCAGGAGTGACAGTGTTGCATGTATGGGCATATGAGCACATTCCAGTGACGAGACCAGAGGGATGGGTTGCTAGAGCAGTAGGAGAGCCATTTGCACGGATGTATAGAGGAGCCTTGACGTATCGACAGCGCCGAGGGGTGGTATACTGGCGGCAGAGATTAGATGAGATAGACAGATTTGTATGGAGGCCATGGCTAGGATGTGAGCAGTGGGAGGAGGAGGATGCCGAGCTTGCTTATGCTAGACAGGAGAGGTACATTTTTGGACGCGGCGTGTACATTATAGAGCGCTATTTGCCAGAGAGAGCCCTGAGACAGTTCGAAGAGGCACAGGCAGTACCTGTAGGTGATGCCATTTTTGGGAGGACGAGGCAGGAGGTATTTGATTGGGGTCCAGAGGTTGTGGTGGACACAGCCTTGGCAGAGAGATGGATTGCAGCCAGTAGCATGGCAGTGGAGACAGGGTCCTGCAGATCCAGGTACATTGCCAGAGTATGATGCACACTGGGCGACAGCTAGGCCGACTCGGTTGACACGAGATGGAGAGATTGGGGAGATTGGGATGGAGAGGCCAGTTCGGAGGTGATGACGACAGGCTCCACCAGCACAGGCAGTAGTGCCAGTTGCACCAGGGATACAGATGCCAGGGCAGATGCCAGGTCAGCCTGCTATATTAGCACAGCCACAGGCACAGATCGGAGCAGGAGATGATGTGGGTATTCAGCAGCTGCGGAGACGGATCAGAGAGGAGAGGAGATGGAGGCAGCGGGCACAGATGAGGCTGAGGAGAGTGGAGATGGATAGGCATCAGGCCGTGATTAGTCTGCGGCATGCTAGAGCACAGGCACAGACTTATCAGGCTTAGCTACAGTTGGGAGCTCAGAGAGGAGATGGACAGGATGATGGTGCTCTCGCGAGAGTTACAGGAGAGAGGGATACAGCTAGGCAGCATGAGCAGATGATGAGGCTTGAGCGGGATACTGCAGTACAGCAGGAGTAGGCTATGAGAGCAGAGAGAGATGGTCTGCGAGCTGAGAGGGATGGTCTGCGAGCTGAGAGAGATAGGGTAGTGCAGCAGCTGCAGGTTATGACTAGTGAGCGGGATAGAGCAGTGACTGCCTTGGGGACTGATGGAGCTACCATGTACTTAGCCACACAGTTGATAGCGGTACAGGCCGAGCTTCGAAGAGTGCAGGGTGAGGCTGAGTATTATAGAGGCTTATATTATGGAGCTGTGCCGGTAGAGCAGAGACAGCCTAGCTTCAGGAGCAGGTCAGGGGCTTCGAGCTCACGGAGGTCAGGTGGATCTTGATCAGTAGCTTCAGTGATGGGGCCACCGAGAGATGGAGGACCAGGTACAGGACCTGTTGGTGGTGGTGGTCAAGGCGAGGGAGCTGGTAGTAGTCGCTAGGGCATACCTTGTTGACATTGTATCATGATGAGGCCTAGAGCCATTGTTGTACATTCATGCTTTTCAGGGCTCAGCTTGTATTGTAGACACTTGTATTTTGACACACATGTATATATATATATGGCAGTTTTGGCAATCTATATGATGTTATAATGGTTGTGATGTTGATATTATGATGGCTATGCATGTTATGTGTATGGATTATATATGGATTATGGATGGATGTTTATGCAAATGGTAATTGATAGAAAATGTTTGAATATGTAAAAGGTAATGATATGGATAGATGTATGCATATAGGTAGATGGTAAAGAAAAAGATATGGACTTATGTATGGCTAATACTTGTTTTGCAGGAGCGGGAATATGGACAAAGGATGATGGAGATGATTGATCTTGGCTGAGGATGATGGAACGAATGGATAGATAGACTGAATAAGATAAGATGATGATGGGCAGCTTTCAAGTAATTGCTCAAAATGAAAAGAAATGCAGTCCTTATGTTTGATATAGCATATGGATGTTATGCACCAGGGCATAAGAAACCAAGGTGTCAAGGTATCCAATGCGTAACTAGCATGTTACAATCTTGTCTAAACGCATGTGGGCAAGATGTGGAGCCAACATGCACAAGATATGAATAGCAGCTAGTGTTGGACTTTGACGCTACAAACAATGGTTTGAACTTATCTCCACTACACATAATGATAGCTTGCTGGTTATATGTATGGAGTTAGTCTTAACATAGAATAGTCTCCAATGCATAAGAGACTGTTTAGCTTCTCAGATGCTAGAGATATTGATATGTAAGATGCTAATCCCAACATGTACAAGATACCAAGACGCATAGGAAGAGAATAAGATCATCCCGCAAACACGGCATACGAAAGCTATATGACCATGCCCCAGTCCTTACTTCATCGTAACATACCAAGATATAAATAGATCAAGGCAGTCTTGATTAGGTATAGAAAAGGGACAAAAGATAAATCAAAAGATAAAAAGATACTGTCATCACGTTCTCTTGCCAAATTTGGGTGCTCTTGGATAGATTAAGCTGGCGCCTTGTTAAGAGGAAAGCTACATCCTGTTGAAGGCTAAAGTTGTTGATAAACTGCTATAGCAAATGTTGGCTTAAGGCATGCAGACAAATAGCTTCTGGCTTACCTTTGATTGGTTAAAGTGCGTGAGCTTGCAATAGACACGTGGATTGCTTCTTGTTTGAGCTGATCAAAGAGAAGAAGATGGATGATGCATGAAGATGAAGAAGATGGGGGGATCATCTATGCTTGAGTACTGGAAACTTCCTTCGTATTCCAGACTGCCTACATACCCTGTATCCACGGGATCAAAGCACATTTACGATGAAGATGAGACATGATGAATATGTAGTTCTGGGTTTTATTGATGATGTATGTGATGAAAGATAGAAGAATGTGAGCTGAAAGATTGAAGGATGCTTAGAAGACAGATGACTGATGAAAGGGGCTATCGTCTTAGCCTGAATCAGAGTGCTTCCTTCGCATCTCAGATTGCCTACATACCCTGTATCCACGGGATCAAGGCGTCAACGATAGAGCTAGATGTAGTTCTTATTGATGTGGCTAATCGATTGGATGTTTGATCAAGCGATGTTTGTTGCGATTGTTGGATGAATGTGGATGGATTGCGAAGGTATGAATCCTGGTTGCAAGTCGTTAGGTCATATTTGTCGGTGGACATGTGCCATGGTTGAAGTTGATAAGGTGTGCTGTGTTGTAAGCTGAGTTGTTTGACGTGTTATGAGCTAGAGATAACAGGATCCACTTCCAAATAAGACTCAATAAATGCCCCCAGTGTGGGATGAGGTTTATTATGCAGAAGCAACAATGCAGAAAAGATGTAGCCAAGATGCTAAGGTGCCAAAAGATATAGATATCACGACAATGTCTCAAGTATGATAGCTATCATTGGCAAAGGATGAAGAGGAAAGGCTATGTGTGAGATTGTGATAGGGCTTATGAACATGGCTAATACAAGATGCAGTGGGGAAAATGATCAAACGAACCAAACAAATGAGGGAAGCTGGTCACTACACATAGCGCCTGTTTGCCAGGTTTTCACTATGGTACTTATCCAAGGCGCCTGTTTACCAGGTTTTCACCAGAGGATGGATTATTTATTGGATGTTTTTATTTTTATCTTTTTATTTTTTTATTTTTTTTATTTTTTTATTTTTTATTTTTATTTTTATTTTTTTGTGATTTTTTTGGTTTTTTGGGGGATAGCTGAGATTCATGGATAAAACTTCTTGAGATGAACGCTGTTGACGGGTTCATCCAAGGGAATGCCTTCAGGTGTTGACAAAGTGTATGCACCGGATCCATAGACTGCTGTGATAATGAAAGGACCAAGCCAATTTGGTTCAAACTTGCCCTGTTTCTCTCGATGCTGTTGATTCCTTTGGTTTTCTTTAAGGACAAGGTCGCCAACCTGAAATCTGCGTTCTCTGATCTTTTTGTTGTAGCTGCGGCGTAGCCGGTTTTGATAGACTTGAAGATGGTTCAATGCTGTAAGGCGGCGTTCATCTAAGAGCTCAAGATCATGGAGTCGGGACACTCGATATTCTTCATCTGAGATAGTATGTTGCAAAGATATGCGCAAAGAGGGGATCTCAACCTCGATAGGCAAAATAGCTTCAGTGCCATAGACTAGAGCATAGGGTGTGGCGCCAGTAGGAGTTCTGACACTTGTTCTATATGCCCATAAAGCAGGATGCAGTTGTAGATGCCAATCTCAACCAGTTTCATTAACAGTCTTTTTAAGGATCTTGATGATTGTCTTATTAGAGGCTTCAGCTTGACCATTGCTCTGAGGATAATAAGGCGTAGAGAACCTATGTTGAATATGGAACTTATTGCAAAGATCTCTAACCTCTTGGTTCTTGAAAGGCCGGCCATTATCTGTGACAATAGCTTGAGGAACTCCATAACGGCAGATGATGTAATGTAAGATGAATTTAGCTATTTGTTTACCTATGATGTAGGTCATTGGTATGGCTTCTACCCACTTTGTGAAATACTCAGTGGCAGTGATAATAAACTTATGACCATTTGATGAAGTAGGATGGATTTTACCCACAAGATCAAGTCCCCATTGCGAAAAAGGCCATGGAGTGACAATAGGCTGAAGCTCATGTGCTGGTGCATGTATTAGATCTCCATGTTTCTGACATTGTAAACATCGCTTTGCAAATTGTTGGGCATCTTTTTCCATAGTTGGCAAATAGTATCCTGCTCGCAGAAGTTTCTTAACAAGGCCAGGGCCAGCGGAATGCGAACCGCAGACACCTTCATGTACTTCATGTAAGGCCATTTTTGCTTCCTCGGAATCAAGACATCTAAGAAGGATACCATCAAGACTCCGGCGATAAAGGGTGTCTCCTAAGATAGTGTAACGAGAAGCTCGACGGATAAAAGTTTTACGCTGGGTGTTGGATAGTTGAAGAGGCAAGGTGTGATTATGGAGATACTCGTATATATCTTTGTACCACAACGAGTTGGGACCAACAATCTCACATATGAGCTCAGACTGTGGAACTTCAAATGCTGGGATCAAAAGCTGTTCGACCAAGAATTCACATTTATGGGTGTTAGATGGCATGTCTAAAAGAGATCCAATCATAGCCATGGCATCGGCTGCTCTGTTTTGTAGTCTTGGAATTTGCTCAAAGGTAATGTCCTCAAAATGTTGCTTGAAATCGTCCACCATTAGCTTGTATGGAAGAAGCTTCTCGTCTTTTGTTTGATATTCATCTAAGACCTGTTTGATAACTAGCTGAGAATCACCAAAGACTTGTAACTGTTTGATAGCCCATTGTACTGCCATGCGCAAACCTGTTATTAAAGCTTCATACTCTGCTATGTTGTTGGTACATGGGAATGCTATTCTGTATGATTTAGGTATGCAGTCTCCTTGGGGAGTGACAAACAAGATACCTGCTCCAGATCCGTGTTGAGTGTATGATCCATCAAAGTATAGCTGCCATCGTGCTGTAGAGCTTAAATTAAACAATCCTTCATCAGGGAATTCTGGGTATATTGGCTGAATGTCTGTGATAGGTGCTGCAGCTAATTGATCAGCAATGACTTGTCCTTTGATAGCTTTACGGTTCACATATTGTATGTCAAATTCACTCAAGATCATAACCCATTTTGCTAATCTCCCTGTGAGAAGTGCTTTTGAAAGGAGATACTTGAGGGGATCCACATTAGAGATGAGCTTTGTTGTTTGGTTCAGCATATAGTGTCGTAACTTTTGGGAAGCAAACACTAATGCTAAACAAGCTTTTTCCATGAACGAGTAATTGAGCTCATATCCCACAAGAGTTCTGCTAATGTAGTAGATGGCTTGTTCTTTTCCTAAATCATCATGTTGAGCTAGAAGTGCACCCAATGCTGCGGTTGTTGATGATATATAAAGCAGTAATGGACGATCAAGTACAGGAGGTATTAACACAGGAGGTGTTGCCAAGTATTCCTTTATCTTATCAAAAGCCTGTTGACACTTTTCATCCCACTTAAAAGGTTCACCCTTACGAAGAAGATGTTGAAAAGGATGACATTTATCTGCGAGTTGTGAGATAAATCTGCGGATAGATTGTAGCCTACCCTGTAAACTGCGGAGCTGTTTGAGATTCGTTGGTGGAGGCATTTCTATGATAGCTTTTACCTTAGCTGGGTCCACTTCTATCCCTCGTCGAGACACAATATATCCCAATAGTTTTCCTGATGTTACGCCAAATACATACTTCTTTGGGTTTAGTCTGACTTGGTATTTTTCTAATCGATCAAAAATTTGTGCCAATACTTGTAGATGTCCTTCCCTTGTCTTAGATTTTCCCAGGATGTCATCAACATAGTCTTCCATGATAGTATGAAAAAGGTCATGAAAAATAACTGTCATGGCTCGTTGGTAGGTAGCTCCAGCGTTTTTAAGACCAAAAGGCATTACAACCCAGCAATATGTGCCCCATGGACAAATAAAAGATGTTTTATCTTGGTCTTCCTCTGCTATTCTGATTTGATTATAACCAGAAAATCCATCCATCAAAGATAGCATTTCATGTCCTGCTGTAAGATCAACAATGTTATCTATGCTTGGTAATGGAAAATCGTCTTTAGGACATGCTTTGTTAAGATCTCTAAAGTCTGTGCAGCAGCGAACTCGTCCATCTGGTTTTGCTACAGGTACTAAGTTTGAAACCCATTCTGGATAATCAATAGGCTTTATGAACTTTGCTTCTAACAGTTTCTGAATTTCTGCTTTGACCAATAAGGCAACTTGTGGATGCATTTTGCGCAATTTTTGTTTGACAGGCTTTGCATCAGGGAATACCGCTAAATGATGTACCACAAGTGAAGGATCTAGTCCTGGCATGTCTGCATAAGTCCATGCAAAATTTATAGCTCGTCTCAGAAAAAATGCTGTGAAGTTCTTTCGTTCTTGCTCTGATAGTGATGCTGCCAAAAAAGTGATCTTCGGATTCTATTCTATCCCCAAGTTCATGTCTTGTGATTTTTCAACTAGCACAGTTGATTTCTCATGGTAATCAGCGGCGACAGGAAGATCAAATCCCTCATCCTCAGGCGCCTCAGAGAGGTTTTCACCTTCGGATACGTCCTTTATTTTTACTTTTTCACGGTCAAGAGGTGCCTTGCGGTTTTCACCTAGTGACCTATTTTGTTGAATTTTGTTTATTTCACTTTTGCGACTGAAGGATTTGATACTTCCGCCAAAATATGCTAGTTTAGGTAATTCCATCATGAAACCTGCTTTATGATCAACCAATGGGATACCTTGTCTCAAACCCATGAATTCTGCAATGGCTTCGTCATTTTCAAATGTATCTAATATCGGTGCCCCCTGTTGGTCCCAATCGATGAGGTCAGGATATACGAGTGAGAGGCTAATGGAGGGATTATGATGGCTAGAAGAGGTTGCGGAAAACATGAAGATGGAATGTTCTTGAAAAAGGTCAGTGATATGAAGGGAGGAGTCATCGATGGTATCCGAGTTAGAAGTCTCTCCTACCGAAGAAGGTCCAACGTCAATATCAGAAATACATTTAATGTCTTTGGGTCGCGGTACCTCCGGTTGGTAACCAAGGCCTTGCTTATTAAACTTCGTAGACACAATAAGGGGCTCAATAGGTCCTTGTTCCTGTGATCCCAAGCCGCCATGTCCTTTATAGCCCATGTTCTTTATGATACGAAACCCGTTGTTGTATCGCTCTACTTCAAGTTGGACTTGGTCATTTTCATCAAAGAATATCCAAGAGTCGATGTCCTCAATGTCTTCGTCATCCAAGAAACCACCTTTAATGAATACGGTAGGGGGAGCTTTGATAACAGCGGAGGATGAAGTGGGCTTAGATGTAGAGGGCTTACCGTGGGATTTAGGAGATAATGGAAGGGTACCAACGCAACAGGATTCCTGCAATTTGTATTCACCAGGGCCATGTTCGGTATATTTGATATGGAGGTTGGAAGCGGCTTTGCTAGATGAGGGCTTGAGAAGATCGGATGGGTCTACATAGGAGGAAGACGGATATGCCTCGATGTTGATAGGGATACGGTTTGGACTCTGATATTTAGCTTGAAAGGCACGGCAAAACTCAAATGGATTGGGATCAGCTTGAATGGTAACTTCAACACCCTTATGTGGAAATTTAAGGCATTGGTGATATGTAGAGGGAACTGCTTTAAGGGTATGGATCCAAGGGCGACCGAGGATGATGTTGTAAGGCAGATCAATATCAAGGACTTGACAGCGAGTTTCTGTAATGACCGGACCAACTTGAATAGGCAATAAGATGATCCCTTCAGTATCTCTTTCAGCGTCATCATATGCTCTGATGGTAATAACCTTGGAGGTGTCAACATCTTTCTTAGAATATCCCAATTGTTTGATAAGTTTCAAAGAACATATATTTAGACCAGCTCCCCCATCAATCAAGACTCGTTTGATACGGTGTTGGTTAACAAATACTTCAATATGGAGGGCCTCATTGTGTGACGGATGAATGGAGGGTTGAAGATCTTTGTCGGAAAAGGTTAAATGACAAGGGGCTGCAATGCTAGCGACCATGGATTGAAATTGTGTGATATTAATATTATTAGGCACCGAAGACTCTTGTAAGGCCTTATCAAGGATGGCTTTATGTGCGGGGGATATGTGGAGCAGCTCAAGGATAGATATGTGTGCGGGTGTTTTACCAAGGTGATCCAAGAGGTTATAGTCAGAGAGAGGTCGAGGAGGATGAGGAGGTGCTCCTTGAATGGTAACTCGACCTCTTCGCGTGGTTACGGCACAATCAGGTGCTCCTTGGACGGTAATGGTAGAAATGCGAGCATGGTCAATGCGGCCAATGGTAGATGATGCATAATTATAGGGAATAGCATTTCCAGCTTGAAGGTTATTTGTCTGATCATGAGATGGAAGTGGATTCTTGAAAGTCTCTAGATCATAGTTTGATGTGGATTGTTGAGCAGGTTGAGCTGTTGAAGGTGTGACATTGATTAGACCTTGATCAATGCAGTCTTGGATAACATGTTTTAAGCGCATACAACCATTTATTTTGTGTCCTTTAACTCGATGGTAATCACAATACTCATTCTCTTTGTACCAAGGAGCTCGAAAGAGTGGTTCACCATTTGGTGGTGCATTGGGTAGAATAACGTCTCCGGCTTGAAGCAGCTTTCGAAGAATAACTTCCATGGGTTCCACTACTGGTGTAAATTGTCGGCGTGGATTAGAAGTTTGGCGTTGGTTTCTTCGTTGTGGAAAAGGCTGTCTTGGTGGAGAGGCTGCTTGAATGTTGATGGGAGCTCTCATAGTTTGGATATTCTTTGTATCAACAATACCGTCATTGACAACATTCTTGTTCTTGTTCCAAAAGCGAGACTTATCATTAGAATTTTGGGGAGAATCTTTGTTATCACGAAAGATCTTGATAGTTCCTTTGGCAATTAAGGCTCGTTCAATAATAACTCCTTTGGAAACTAGTTCGTCAAAGGTGCTAGCACTTTGCAATTGTAGTTGGAATGACAGTTCAGGATGAAGATTTTGAACAAATATGTCAAGCTGTTGTTTCTCAGGGATTTCCCATGATAATTTGCTAGCCATATTACGCCATCGTTGGGTAAATGAGGAAAAGGTTTCACCATTGCGTTGTTTGTTGTTGACAAGGTCATTCATGTTTACCTCATGTTCAATGTTGAAGGCAAAATGTGATCGAAACTTGTTTGCCAATTCTGAAAAAGTCTTAATTCCTGGAGGTAAATGGGAAAACCATTCGAGAGCTTGTCCTGCTAAGCTTCGAGGAAATAGTCTCAAAAGATATGTATCATCATAGGCAACATCGAGACATGCCACGAAAAAGGCTCGAAGATGGTCGTCCGGATTTCCTTTCCCTTTGTACTTATCAAATTGTGGGATTTCAAAGTGTGGTGGAAAAGGTATCATATTAAGAGACTTGTCAAATGGATAGGCGCATATGTTTTCGAGAGAGAAAGGTTTCTTGCCTTGTCCTACCCTTTCATCGATCATCTGTTGGATATCGGCTGAGGATAACTGCTATTGTTGCGAAGGGGGTGGAGTGTGATATGAGACATATTGTGGTTGCGGTTGTGGTATATGTGGAGTTGTGACTGTTTGTTGTGGTTGTGGGATGTACGAAGCTGTGACTATTTGTTGGGGTTGTGTACCCACAATGTATGTCAAAGGAGTGGTATGTGACATGTATGTGTTAGAGGATTGCTGTCCTTGAGACACAAGTGGCAAGTGGGTGTGCATCACATGAGAAGCGGATGTTGGATTGATAGTAGCAGATGGTTGGGAAGTTGGGATTGAATTCATGACATGGTAAGTGACGGAGGGATTGGTAGATACAACAGAAGGGTGAACATTGGGATTGGTATTTTGGACAATATGAGGATTGGTATATGTCATGTGTTGGGTGATATTAGAGAAGCCTTGGGTAGCATAAGATGGATTGATGGTGTGTGAAGGATTGGAAGAAGCGGACAGCATGGATGTAAGCTGATCAACATAAGCGATCTTATTGTTTGGATTGGCTTGAGAAATGAGGGGATCACTCATGTCAATGAGACTAACGTTGGGATTATAGGATAACATGGAGGAATTAGCAGTTGGTGTATGAGATGTGGTAGAGTGTAATGGTTGTGAAGCATGGACAACATGTGTTGTTGGAATGGTTTGAGAGGTATGCACACCATAAGACATGGGAATTGCTTGTGATGCTCGAAGTGTTTGTGCTTGCGTTACATGGACAGCTTGTGTTACTTGAGGCATGGAAATAGTCATGGTAGAAGGAGAGATATGTTGAGGGACATGAAAAGGTGGGATGTTGAGATTTTGTGACATGAGAGGGAGCACATTGGTGGGCACTATCAATGGTTCTAAAGTATGCTCTGATCATGGTAACTCAAATGAAGCAACAATAGGCAATGAGGATGGTGTTTGCGAGGTAATAGAAGATGATGTGACTATAGTAGATGGTCTATTTGCAACAACAGCAGTAGTGTTGGGATCGTGCTCTCTAATAGTGGATATATCAAAGTCTTTAGGTAGTTTAGCACCCATGCGAGCAAGTTGGAGAAAACAGCGATCAGGCTCAGATATCATGAGTTTCTCAACTTGGTCCCATAGATAGGTATCTTGGAATTCTGATGAGTCGTCTTGAGATTGTTCTTCTAAAGTTTCCAAGGATGGTGGAGGTTGCATTTGTTGTGAAGATGATTCGCCCCTAGTGTACCCTTGAGGTATAAACATATGAGAAGGCATACCAGTTGTGAATTGAGTTGCGTCCTTAAGAGGTGTTGTGAATTGTTTCATCTCAGCTTGCAATTTGGCATCAATTTCAGCTTTCAATTTGGCTTCTATTTCAGCTCGATATTGACTCCTAGTTTGAGGCATGATGTTGATGATGAAGTTGAGCTTGTCAAAGTTTTGAGACCCAAAAGATGATAATTGGCTAGTTGGTTGATTGGTTGTTGTTTTGGTTTGCTGGTTTGGCTAAGTTGCTTGGTTGATTTGTTTTGGCTGAGTTGTTGTTGGTTGTCCCTAGAGGTAGCTTAATCACTCAAGGGAAAGATTGTTTGCTGTTGATGTTTGTTGGAGCTAAAGCTAAAAGAGATTGTTTGCTGAAGCTAAAGCTGAAGGATGTTTGTTGGCTGAAGCTAAAACTGAAGGTTGTTTGTTGATTGAAATGATTGGATTGATGTCTGATTTGCTGGTTGGGGTCTCAAAAAGATGGAAAAGCTCATGAGTTGTGATTGATTGATAAGCTCAAAATAGGAGACAAAGTCCAGGTATTTGCTGTTGATCAAAGAGAAGTCTGAAAGCTGATGTTTGAGGTTCAAGCAAGCTGGTCCTGAGGCTAATTCAGCTGATGCACTGAGATTTGCAGGAATTTTAGCTACAGGCGACTGATGATAGCTCAAAGGCGACTCAAAGGATGCTAAAAGCGATTAATGATAGCTCAGATGCGACCTGGTTCAGTTTTGATAGAAAAATGACAGTGCTAACCAGAAGCGAATGCTATGCCAGAGGCGATGACTGTTGGTTCAAAGGCGATGACTGTTAGTTCAAAGGCGACTCAGATATCCCTAAAGGTGATAGTCTGTTGTTCAGAGGCGAGCTTGTTCAGGAATCAGGCGAATAACTGCGGCTTAAAGGCGATCTGGCTCAGAAAACATGCGATTGGTTATGACTCATACGCGACTTGGTTCAGACAGTAGGTGATCAGCTGTGGTTCAAAAGTGATTCTGTTCAAGCAAAAGGCGATCAACGGTGGTTTAAAAGCGACTCTGTTTAGGCAATATGCGGGCAATTATTGTTTAAAAGCGACGCAGTTCAGGCAATATGCGAGTCACTACAGTTCAGAAGCGATGTCTGTGGTCTGTGCGAGCAGTTTAGGTTCAAAAGGGACTGTGTTTGTGTAACAGTGGTCTGATTTTGCAGTTTTTCAGCAAGAAAACAATGATAACAGTCACTCACACTCACAACAAGCACAAACTGATACAACCTAGGCTAGGATAGGATAGTATCTGTTGAATCCCCTAGCTATGCCTATTCAAAGCGGGTAGCTCCAGGATCTTGGTAGCACCGGCTCCTCCTTACATTTGCACACACTTCTCACGCATACCAAGATCTGAGATTCTTATAAGGCTTGACCCTCTCCAAACCTTTAGATTGTCCCTGCTACCTCGGCTAAGAACCGCATGAATCGGGGCCGCTTCAAGGGTTTTGCCCTCTGCGTCAACAGATAGAAGGTTTTTGGCTACTACACAAAGTTGCTAATAAGGGCATCCGTTCAGGTGGCTATACGTGCGGCAGCGCTACTCTCCGTTATGGAGTCTCCCAGCCTCCAAGGGTTGCGCCTTGGAGGGTTTTGGGGGAGGTTGGCTGTCGGTATAACACAACTGCACCCGTTGTTTGTGGCTTTCGACACAAACACTTTTCTTATATAGCGGTTCGGAAGGACTTGGCTTTAGCCCGTTACCGCTTGGGTCGTATCCCTTCTCACACTGGGAAGGCAAGCCCTCTAAAGATAATGACAAGTTCTCATACACCCAAGATCCATTTGATAGGCAAGGGGAGAGGATACTTTTGTCATTAAATTTGGGTTACAATCAGGCACATGCAAGCAATCAAAAAAGATAAATCAAGCACGGAGCAAACAGTAGTTCATTTTAAGCACCAAGCCCAAATATGCCTAATTTAGTGGAAAAAAAACCACAAATCTTGGACCGATCGAACCTGCAACAGATATGTCAGTAGTTTGATAACCTCCTTTCTTGGACAGATCGATAAGATGCTGCGCAAATACCTAGTTAATATCCAAAAATCAAACTGGAACTGAAACAGACTTGAAAACAACAGAACTTTACCAGATGTGATTCACTGTTGATCAAAAGCGACCTCTATTATATCAGAGGCGAAATACTGCAGATCATATGCGACGCATAAAAACACAGCATGCGACCCCTGTCAGCTCATAAGCGATGCAGATTGGCCATAAGCGATCGGTTGAGGGCTGGATGCGACCTGTTTCTGCAAAAACACAGCCGATAAACAAAAACCATAGCCTAACAGGCGAACAATATCAGTCCATAAGCGATACAAATGAATGCAAAAGCAGCCTCTGTCGTGTCATATGCGATCCCGATATACCAGAAGCGACCTATTGTAAGTCGAAAGCGACCTGTCTCTGCAAAACAAAAAACTAAACCCTAACCTGCACAGGCGAACATTATTATCTCATAAGCGTCTCAGATCAGAATGAAAGCGCGCACTGTTAGATCAAAAGCGATGCGGAATTGTGCAAAGGCGGCCCCTGTTAGGTTAAAAGCGATCTGATTATGCGCAAAAGCGGCGGCTGTTAGGTAAAAAGTGGTAAATACAGTGAACACAGTCGCATACATTACAGGCGAGCATTTTAAAGATAAAAGCGATACGTTTTACCTGAAGCGACGACTGTTTGTTTCAAGGCGATCCAGAGAGGATAATGCGGCCTGTTCCAGCGTAAAAGCGACGCAGAAATTCAGAAGCGGCGGATGTTCGTTTAAAAGCGACTGGAATTTTCTGCGAGCACCTGCAAAATCTGATCTTCAAAAAAACAACTCCAAAAAATGAAGTTAATCAGGGAAGTGAGTCCCACCGGGCGTGCCAAAATGTGATAGGTGAAAGTCAGGTGTGGAAGATCAGACATAGTCATGAAACCCTAACCCTACCATCATCAAGGAATCTAACCTAAATGAAATCAAAGGATAATGCAATTCAAGCATAACATCACCTAGATCGTACGATTCCTTGTTTGAGAGAGAGATGTGGACTGCTTCTTCAACGATAAGCAATTACAAAGCTGAAAGCTGCCATTGATGGATGATAAAAGCTCAAATGCTCAAGATGATAATGGAGGTGCTATATGATTGCTGGATTACTAGATTGCTGGATTGCTGGATATGGAATGAAAGGGTGTTTATATAGAACCCAACCAAGATCAATCAACGGTGGAGATTCAGAGGCTATGTGAATGGCTAAGATTGAAAGTTACTAAATTTAGGTCCAATTAGTTGTGCATGTGAAGGATATGAATGAAAGTTGTCTTACAACACATGATCAATGGGAAATGGACAAGTGTTGAAATGTGATAAATGATAAAGGCTTAATTCAAATAAAGTATTTGAATTAGTTGGGATATGAGTTGAAAATTAATTAAATAAATAAAATTTATTTAATTAATAGGATAAATGCATAAAATGGGATAAGACATGATGTGGAATTAATTAAATAAATACAATTTATTTAATTAATTGGTTAAGTGAATGAGAATGGGATTTTAATTAAATAAATTAAATTTATTTAATTAATTGGATAATGGATTAGTGATTTAACAAGGTGTTACTAGACATGGACAAATTTGGGTGTCTACATTTTGCAGGATAAATGCATAAAATGGGATAAGACATGATGTGGAATTAATTAAATAAATACAATTTATTTAATTAATTGGCTAAGTGAATGAGAATGGGATTTTAATTAAATAAATTAAATTTATTTAATTAATTGGATAATGGATTAGTGATTTAACAAGGTGTTACTAGACATGGACAAATTTGGGTGTCTTGTGCCCTAGCGTAATACAACCTTGTCTAACGTATGAGGAAGAAAACTTAGAGCATTGAAGTCCTAATGCACAAAAGGTATGATATGACCTCAGATGCAAAGGATAGTGCAAAAAGCTATTCCAACATACACAAGATATGAATATTAGCTGGAAATGATATCGATATGATACAAATGCAAGATAAAATGATAACACATACAAGCAAACAAGCAAGCATGCGCAAATGATACAAAAATAAACAAGGTATTGCCCCTGTCAAGCTGTAAACCAAAGATTAATTGCTGATTGTTTTGTTGATGATAGTTGAGAGTGTTGTCATTGCGGGGAAAGCTATATCCCTAGATCAACACAAGGTTGTTTGCTGAGTTGGTTGGCTAATTGGCTAATTGATTTGGCTTACAACAAGGCTAGGATCAAGACCATGGATTGCGATTGGATAATTTGGCTTGATTGATTAACTTGATTGGTATGGATTAAGGATGGGCTTGCATTTGGATCTTTGCTTGGAATGACTTGAAGATGATGAAATGATGGATGATTAGATTGATATGATTTGATTTGATGAATGGATGATTAGATGATATGTGGGGGATTGAGCTACTTTTGATTTATTGGAGTGGCTGGATTTGTTCCGATTGGAGTTGATGTGATTGAGTTGATTTGTTTTGGTGTTGATGTTGATGATTGATAGGATTTATTTTGATGGTTGGATTGATGTGCTTTGAGTTGATTTTCTTTGGTGTTAATGCTGATGATTGATAGGATTTGTTGTGATGGTTGGCTTGATGTGCTTTGGTTGTGATGGTTGCTATTGCTGGGTTGATTGTTTTGATGATTGGATTTGTTTAGAATGATGATAGTGATGGTGTGATGATAAGAGTGTCCACTCAATCTAAGTATAAGCAAGTGTTCTTAGTGTGCACAAAGGATATAAAATAAACAAGGTATTGCCCTTGTCAAGTCATAAACCAATGATTGATTGTTTCATTGATAAAGATAGATAGTGTTGTCATTGTGGGGAAAGCTATATCCCTAGATCAACACAAGGATGTGGGAACGCTGTATCCCATTGATGATGATTGATGATGATTGATTGGGCTCATGACAAGATTAGGATCAAAACCTGTTGATTTGATTGGATAATGTTCCTTGATTCATTAGCTTGCTTGATATGGATTAGTGTGACATGGATTTAAGATCATTGCTTAGATTGATTTGATTGATATGACTGGAAGAAGTGATTGATTGAAATGGATGAATGAATGTTATTGATAAGAAGAATTGATGATGATAATTTTGATTTTGATTGATGTTGATGGAGTGGATTGTTTTGGATGAGGATTGAATTGATCTTATTGCTTGGATTTTTTTGTTGGATATTTGATTTTTTTGGATTTTTTGACATATTTGATTTTTTTTTTTTTTTTGAGATGTCAATGGATTTACAATGTGGGTAGCCTTTGTGCTTGATACCAATGACAAGGGACAAAACCAAGTCTAGGTGCAAAGATGGATGAATGGGATTGGATGGATAAAAGGATGGGCAATAAGGGATGGAAGGCTCATGAGAGTTGGATGGAATGGAAGGTTCATGAGAGTTGGATGGATATATAAGAGGATAGACCATATAAGGGATGGATGCATGCCTCATGATAAACAAATAGGTAGGCTATAGTGGAAAGCTCATGATAAATGGATGGGGATAAGCTATAAGATGGAAAGCTTATGATAAGGATATGCCATAGTGGATGGATCATAAGGGAGCTAGGATGTGATCTTCAAAGGCTATGTTGCATAGGAAGAACTTGCCCCCATTCTAGGTGGTAATGCTTAGGATTTTTACATGACAAAGTTCATGACCATGGGATGACATGATAGGTTTTACATGACAAGGTGTATGATAGGTGGATAATGATAATATGGATTGATTAGGAAGGTATGAGGTATACCAAGAGATATCCAAAGCATGTTTCAAGATTTTGCCCCTATGTCTTCATCAAAATTAAAAGGCAGAAGGATGGATGAATGGATAAATGGGTTCAATAGGATAGGCTTGTTTATGTAATGGCTAAGGATGGTAGGATGGTATGGTAAAAGTTTGGAAATGGATAGGTTGGATGAGACAATGTGCCCCCAAGTGTAAGTGACATAGAAGATCAACCTACACATGATGCCTGTTTGCCAGGTTTTCATCATAGTACTTATCCAAGGCGCCTGTTTACCAGGTTTTCACCGTTGGACGAAGGGATTTCTCTTTATTTTTTTAATTTTTTGATTTTTGATTTTTTTCTTTTTTTTTTCTTTTTTTTATTTTTTTTTTGGATGGGATGACAATTACACATGGCGCCTGTTTGCCAGGTTTTCACCATGGTAATGGATAGGAGGGACTCAAGTGTTTAGTGCTATGAGAGATGATATTGTCCCTTTAGAGATGGATGTCGTCTTTGCATGGACCATGTTGTTATGCTCATAGATGTTGGTAAGGGAGATATGGATGGGAGATGGATAAGGTAGATAGTGGATTATGAAGGGAATGATGGTAGGGTAGGCTAGTCGCTTATGATGTGGATTTATATAGGCTTATGGAATGAAGATGGATGAAAAGTTTATGCCAATCAGCAACATGTCTTCTCTCCCTTTACTGCTCCCCCTTTGATCAGCAACCACTTGTTTTTTACATGTCTTCTCTCCCCCTTTGACATCAATGGCAAAAGGCACATACTTGCAATTCCACCACTTCAGAATCATACCTGTTGCTCCCCCTGAGTAGCAGCTCCCCATCATCAATCCAGACCACAAGATGTGATTGTGATATCCACCGGACTGATGCACATCAGTGCATCTTAGTTCATCACCAGAGGGGCAATAACCCCTAACTTCTCCCTGAGATACTCAAAAGAGTCCTTAGGTAGAGGTTTAGTAAAGATGTCTGCAATCTGATCCTTGGAAGGCACAAACTCCAATATGACTTCATTCTTGTTCACTTGCTCTCTCAAAAAGTGAAACTTGATGGATATGTGTTTAGTCTTTGAATGGAACACCAGATTCTTAGATATATTTATTGCACTTGAATTATCACAGAAGATTGTGATAGGTTCCTCATACTCCACTTTGATATCTCTGAGCATCTGCTTCATCCACAAAACTTGAGTGCAACTACCTGCTGCTGGAATATATTTTGCTTCAGTTGTAGACAGAGATATTACCTCTTGTTTCTTGCTTAGCCAAGAAACCAATCTCTTCCCCAAAAAAGAATGCTCCACCACTGGTACTCTTCTGGTCATCCAAATCTCTACAGGACCACCTTAAGACACATATCTACAAACCCTTTAAACCATATCCTCTGATCCTCATCCTATCTTAGACTTTTACCTTACTGTCATCATTGTTCTTCACTGTTCCTAATTGAGACTAATTTTCTCAATATCCTCAGCACACAGCTCATCCAATCCTTATCATTAATGCAACAGGAGTATGTTGACATCAATGACAACACCGGTTAGGCCCGTACTTGCAACAATATTATCTTCACAAAAGGAGATTACAAATACATTCACTTCCTCTGTCCTCCAACCTTCACTCCGGCAAAACCTAGGTACTTGTATACTGTTATATTCACCTCATCTACTATGCTATGGTTTTTATAGAATTTACACAACCTCAAGACATTAAATGACTTCTTACAAGCCCATGACACTTGTCAAGAGTCAACAACACAACCTTGGGCGTCCATAGCCAAGAATAGGCTATTACGGGGTCATAAATGTTGTCATACATGCATCCTACACTTGGGAAAAAGTGCCCATGCAAGATTGAATGACTTGAGGCCAAAAATAGCCACTTACAGCATCTTATGACGCGTCATATGCTATTATTAGTGTCAGAGATTCTTATGACAACTTACAATTGTCATAGAATCTCTTACACCCTCTTACAGCATCTGACATGCGTCATAACACTAAAAATAGATTATTCCTTCACATGTGCTCCCCACTTTGACCAATTACCATTTACCATAGTAAATGACATCTCGTAACTACCGCCGGTAACTCTGAGACTTACCATACAGTAACTCCGTAATTACCGTGGATAATAAATAATTTTTACCACTGCCAGTGAAACTTGTACATCCCTTATGGGTAATTACAAATTAGAAATAAGAAATGGAATAAATACAATATTGGGATTTACAAGGTTAATGGCACCTTATCCCAACATTCTCCCACTTGACATTATACATTATAAATCAACCCATAGGAAATCAAATGAAAAAATAATCAGAAACTAGAAACAAGGCCCATGGCCTCTCTGCACCACACAAACTTCTCTGTGCTCACAGGCTTGGTCAATGAATCTGCAACATTCTCCTGAGTGTCTATCTTCTTCAACTCAATCTCTTCATTTGCAACCAACTCTCGAACAAAGTGATACAGAACATCAACATGCTTAGTTCGAGCATGATACATGGGATTCTTAGCCAAACAAATAGCACTCTGGCTATCACAACCAATCTGAATATTCCTGCAATCAAAACCAATGCCTGTACACAGTCTCCTCAACCAAACTACCTCCTTAGAGACATGAGTTGCAGCCATATACTCTGCTTCTGTGGTGGACAAAGCAACTATGGGCTACCTCTTACTCATCCAACTCACTGCACCTCTAAACAGAGTAAACACATAGCCACTAGTGGACCTTTGACTATCCAAGTCACCTCCCCAATCTGCATCAACAAAACCCTTTATGTCCAAAGATTTATCAAGACTATCAGTACCTGAATAAACCAAACAATGATCAAGAGTACCTGCAAGATATTTAAACACCCTCTTCGCATAGTTCCAATGCTATCTACCAGGGTTAGACATAAATCTGCTCAAAACTCCCACTACTTGGGCAATATTTGGTTTAGTGCAAACCATTGCATACATCAAACTCCCTATAGCACTAGCATATGGCACATTAGACATATCCTCAAGATCATCCTTAGTCTTTGGACACATATCTAATGAAAGCTTAGTACCAATGGGTAAAGGAACTCTAACTGGATTACAGTCCTGCAAACTAAACCTCTACAAAATAGTATTCACATACTTACTTTGTGACAACCAAAGCTTTATGTTAACTCTATCCCTCCTAATCTCCATTCCCAAAATATACCTTGCAGCACCAAGATCCTTTATCTCAAATGCACCTGAAAGTTGGGCTTTAAGCTCACTGACCATACCCTTAGTATTGCTAAAAAACATGTCATCAACATACAAAGCAATAACCAGTATAGAATCATCAACACAATGAATGTAAACACAATGATCCTCCCTGGTTCTAACAAAACCCAATTTCAAAACAAATGAATCAAACTTTTGATACCACATTGTAGGGGACTATTTCAGACCATAAAGAGATCTCTTTAATCTGCAAACCCAATGTTCTTTTCCTTTTACATCAAAACCTGTAGGCTATTGCATATAAATTTCTTCTTCAAGATCTCCATGCAAGAATGCAGTTTTAACATCCATTTGCTCAATCTCCCAATCATAAGCTGCAGCAATTGATAAGAGAAATCTAATAGAAGTCAATTTAGCAACAGAAGAGAATATCTCACCAAAATCAACTCCCTCTCTCTGGGAGTAGCCCTTGGCTACCAGTCTAGCCTTGTACTTCTCCAATGACCCGTCTGCTCCAAACTTCTTCTTGAAGACCCACGTACATCCAATGGCCTTTCTTCCTTTGGGCAAATGAACAAGATCCCAGCTGTTATTAGAGTCTAAAGCCATCATCTCCTCCTACATGGCTAGCTGCCAAGAGTCACTATCATCTGCAGAAATAGCTTCCCTGTAGGATCTACGTTCATCGTTAGTACTCAATAAAGCATATACACAATAGAAATCTAGTGGGCTATACCTGTCAACTAGATTCCATTGTCTTGTGGATCTCCTCAAGGGTGGAGTAAGAGACTCTACTTGTTCTTTTGCATGATCATCTGCACCAACTTCTTCTGTCACAACAGATTCATCTTCATTAGAACTACTTGAATATTCTTCTTCTTCACCCCCCAATCCATCATTTTGTTCTTCCTGAGGTGCATCTTGCTACTCTAAATCAAAGTGCACCTTCTTTACCTTTTCTTCTTTTTCTTTTGGCTGCTCAGATTCAGAAATAGCTCTAAGTTCCCTGAAAATAACATCTCTAGAAAAGATAATCCTGTGGGTTAGTGGATTCCAAAGCTTATAACCTGTTGGTTTTTTCTTCTAAATCAGCAGAGGGTTTGCCAGTTCCAATGCACAGGTAGATTCAGCCAACTAATATAGGAGGTTGCATGAGCTGCCTCCCCTTCACTTTTGGTTCTGCCGCACCAAGGGGGGTATCCCTATAGCTAAA
Organism: Cunninghamia lanceolata; assembly: GCA_027924645.1. Lineage (NCBI taxonomy): Eukaryota > Viridiplantae > Streptophyta > Pinopsida > Cupressales > Cupressaceae > Cunninghamia > Cunninghamia lanceolata. The sequence continues at coordinate 27,116 of BSBN01000441.1, read as the reverse complement.
GATGTAACATTTGACTCACCCAATGATGGAAAGATTTAGCTTGACAACAACAGGCAGAATACTCTCATGTGTGGACCAAGATGTACATGATACATCACAAGTTTGGCAACATTCTTGGATATATTTGTCTGATTGTGGATGAGAGTAAGTAGGGGTCCTAATCCTACTCCTACAACTAACATGATGGAGGTTATGAAAAGATGGATTTTATGTTTTGGATGCAAGACAAGGGGTTTTGGGTCATAACTACTAACCCAGAAGCAGACCAGTGCCTATCTCAGGGCAAGGATTCAACTAGACATATACAAGAGAATGGATTGCAATTTGGATTCAAGTTTCAAGAGGTTAGATTGATGCTTGCCTTACAAACATCACCCAAGAATAGGTATTTAGCTGCCTCTACTTACATATATCCAGGCTGACATACAACCCTCTCCATACTTCACCTAAAACAATTTAATCCACTCCTTGAATGGAAGTTAGAGATGAAGCATGTGACACAGAAATCCATACCCTAGAACCTGAGAAACCCTTAGTAGCTAGATTCAAAAGAAGGAAAAGCATGCAACACATGGAGATAAGCAGCTAAACACATGCATAAGAGCATTTTTCATATAAAACAACAATGAAACTAAAAATATTTGCAATGTACATTCATAATGCAACTCATAAACTCCAAAATGAGATGGAACAGCAGGGAAATACCCTATTTTTCATTATTCACACAAAAATGCCCAGGTCTTCAAGAACCAACAAATGAGTAACACCATCTGCTAGATACAGCAAGAAGGTACTCAGCATTAATCACTTGGCAAATCAAAATTTGCCAAATACAGTGCATCACGAGAAAATGGTGTTCAACATTGAATGCAGCAGGTAGAGAGGAGGCAGGGAGTGGTTGGACTCGAGCCTTGTGCCGCTGCCCGGGGATTCACATCTTCAATCAGGTGGTTGATCCGTGCATGCCTTCACCCATACCCTGTAACATCTGCCATTAATGGCATACCAACCCGCAGTCTTGGGAATGCAGTGAACTGTGCATTTTGCAACTTTTCCTACCAAGAAATATGACCCTGATTATTCAAATTATGTGAGAACAAATTATCCCACATTCACCCCGCAGCGACCTCCTCGACACTTTATAAGCTAGGCCATGAACATATATGATGTCAGTGATTTTGCTCCCGACGACACCAGCTTAGACCTCATCATCATTCTCCTGCATGATAATCCTGATATGAAATATCACCCTAATATTTCACATCACCCTGATGACCGCATCACCCAATAAGAAACGTCACCCGATATTTCACATCACCCCAATGTGAAATATCACCCTTATCAGGAAAATCACCCTGATATAAAATATCACCCCCCAGGAAATATCACCCTGATGTGAAGAAACACCCTGATATTCAATATCATCCTGATGACCAACTTGCTGATGCATCAGGAGAAGATCCTCCTCATATTCGAACCATATACCTCACCGATGAACCACCTGATCATATTCATGTCATCATCATATTCATATCCTCAGCAATCGGGGGGATCCTCATAATACCTGCTGATAATAACTGTCATGCCAAAGACCTCATAATGCACCCCACCGATCCTGATGACGTCACCATCATGTTGCAATATCGGGGTGATATTCGTAAGATCACCTGATATCTGAAATATCACCCCCCCTACAAAAATATCAAGGTGATGGACAAGTAGATATCACCCCCCATATAAAACTGACGTCCGCAACATCGAGGTGATAAAACAACATTGGGGTGATCTTTGAATATGACTGATATTTGAAACATGATGACCCCGTAGAAATATCAAGTCGATATCTAGAAATATGATGACCCCCCCAAGAATATCAGGGTGATGTTGAAACATGCTGAGGGGGCCCAAAGACTTAGAATTTTTTGGATTTTTTGGGAGGGTGCCTACAGATTTAGATGCTTGAAACCTGACTATTCATGCAGGCACCAACATAACCTTTAACATTACCACCATATCCAATGAATGTACATTTTTTAGCCTTTGGATCCAACTTAGATCGCTTTTCCTTAAGCACATGAACAAAAGCCTTACAACCAAAAACCTTTAAATGTGAAACAAAAGGTTTCTTACCTGTCCACACTTCATAAGGTGTCAAATCAAGAGCCTTACAATGAGATCTGTTTATCAAGTAGCAAGTAGTACACACAGCCTTTGCCAAAAGTATTTATCCAACTGTGCATCACTATGCATACTTCTGGCCCTTTCCATAATTGTTCAGTTCATCCTTTCTGCAACACCATTCTGCTGTGGTGTATACGGAGTTGTCTTTTGTCTGATTATACCTGCATGCTTGCAAAACTCATCAAATTCCTTAGAGCAATATTCCCCTCCATTATCAGATCTTAATATTTTTATCTTTAAACCTAATTGGTTCTCTACTAAGACTTTGAATTCCTTAAACTTAGTGAAAACTTCAAATTTATGCTTCATAAAATAAATCCATGTAAATCTAGATACATCATCAATGAAGGTAACAAAATAACGAGATTTTTAATAGATTCATTATCCACAGGTCCAAACACATCCGTATGAATAATCTCTAATTTCTCTTTTGCTCTATTGCTTCCTGAAGGAAATGATTTTCTAATTTGTTTACCAAACACACAATGCTCACAGAAATCAAAGTGCTCATCAGAATAAGAGAAACCGTCCAACAAATTTTTATTCTTGATAGTTTGCAATACATTATTTTTTGTGTGGCCCAATCTACGGTGCCACAACATACATGTATTTTCAGTAGTGGCCTCAGATACATAGGAGGCATTATAAATTGTATTGGCTTCAAGCTTAAACAAGTTCCCGAATCTCTTCCCTTTCACTACCACCAAGTTCCCTCTCACCAATCTGCAACCATGCTTGTCAAATGTCACATGCATTCCCAAATCATTCAACTTCGAAACTGAAATTAGATTTCTAGCTAATCCAGGAACATGCAAAACACTAGGGAGGGTCTTAATCCTCCCATCACTAAAACACAACAATACCTTTCCTTTCCTGACAATCGAATATGTAGAGTTGTCACCAAGGTAGATATTACCTCCATCATATTCTTCATATGTGGAGAACCATTCCTTATGCGGGGTCATATGAAATGAGCATCCTGAGTCAACCAACCAGTGATCATTAGAAACAAGATTACATGCAAAAAGTAAAACTTCTTCACCTGCATTAGAGGACTTATCCAAAGCACTCTCCCATTGTTTCTTGGGGTTTTTGCACTCCTTCACATGTCCCCTTTTACCGCAGTTCCAACACTTAACTCTATTCTTTTTACCAGGAGTCTTAGATCAGCCCTTGGACTTGTCCTTAGCCCCTTTCTGATCTCCTTTAGGTCCCCTTTCCTTAGACCTTCCCTTGACACTGAGAGCATCCCCTGAACTATCTGAACTCTTCTTCCTCAATTCCTGTGACAGTAGCACTGAAACAAGAGCATCCAACTTTGGATCCGCAAGGTTAGGAGTGATAGCAAGGATAACATTCTCCCAAGACTCAAGTAAAAAACATAGAAGTAAGATACATTTATCTTCCTCACTAACCTCAACATCTACTGAATCAAGTTGACTCACCAATAAATTAAAAGAATTTAAATGCTCTATAACTGACTCACCCTCTTTCATTTTCATGGAAAACAATTTTCTTTTTAAATAAAGTTTATTTACCATACTCTTGGCTTGATATATCTCACCCAACCATTTCCACAATTTGTATGCAATCTCTTCCTTTGCGACATTCAATAGGACAGAGTCTGAAAGACACAATCGGATGGTTCCCCATTCCTTCTTATCCAGTCTATCCCACTCATCTTGAGAGACATCATCAGGTTTCTTTTCTTTTTGGACAGCTAACCATTGGTTTCTTTCTTCCAACAAACCTTTCATTTTTAGCTTCCACAACTCATACCCCATTCTGTTGAACTTCTCAATGTCCATTCGAGAGGTTGATGCAACGGTGGATGCATCCATAATAATAGCACAAGATATGCAAAACAAATGCAACCAAATCTCCCACTACAGCAACAACTTCCACACTACCACCCAAGAGTCAAAGCTGGCCAGGCTCTGATACCAAATGTTAGAAATGAAAGCAACACTACTTCAATGGAAATCTGATTCGAGATAAATTTCAGCAATCTTTTAACTATGTGTTATTAATGGAGACTATAACAAAACATAAACCCACAATACATAAATATACCAGAAGCAGAATGAAGCACATAACACAAGTGTTTAACGTGGAGAAAACCCTTTCGGGTAAAAAACTCCACCAAGAAAAGAGGCCAAGTTGTATTATCTTCACAAAAGGAGATTACAAATACATTCACTTCCTCTGTCCTCCAACCTTCACTCCGGTAGAACTTGGGTACCTGTAAACTATTATATTCACCTCATCTACTATGCTATGGTTTTTATAGAATTTACACAACCTCAAGACATTAAATGACTTCTTACAAGCCCATGACACTTGTCAAGAGTCAACAACACAACCTTGGGCGTCCATAGCCAAGAATAGGGTCATAAATGTTGTCATACATGCATCCTACACTTGGGAAAAAGTGCCCATGCAAGCTTGAACGACTTGGGGCCAAAAATAGCCACTTACAGCATCTTATGATTGTCATATGCTATTATTAGTATCATAGATTCTTATGACAACTTACAGTTGTCATAGAATCTCTTACACCCTCTTACAGCATCTATGACATGCGTCATAACACTAAAAATAGATTATTCCTCCACATGTGCTCCCCACTTTGACCAATTGCCATTTACTATAGTAAATGACATCCCATAACTACCGCCGGTAACTCTGGGACTTACCGTGCAGTAACTCCATAATTACCATGGATAGTAAATAATTTTTACCACTGCCAGTGAAACTTGTACATCCCTTATGGGTAATTACAAATTAGAAATAATAAATGGAATAAATACAATATTGGGATTTACAAGGTTAATGGCACCTTATCCCAACATTGATTTCATTTCTGCTCTCATGTTCATTTATGCTTATATGTTTTGATACTGCACTATTGTTAAAGAAGAAAAGAAAGTTAACAAATTTAAGATAACTGATTCACCCCCCCTTCTCAGTTATCTGCTTTGTTTCCAACAACTATCTCTTCCTCCAAAAATGATATCATCAACAAACACTTCAATAATCAAGATATTTTCATAATGAATTTTGAAGTACAAATTACTATTAGTAGTACCTTTGTTGAAACCAATCTTCAAAAGATGCTTATCTAGTCTTTCATACCAGGCTCTTGGGGCTTGTTTAAGTCCATACAGTGCTTTCTTCAACTTGCAGACCATATCACCATGATCAGACAATTGAAATCCATCTGGTTGCTCAATGTATACTTCTCCCAAGTCTCCATTCAGGAAGGCAGACTTGACATCCATCTGATATACTTTGAAGTCTTTGAAGGTAGCAAACGCAAGAAATAATCTGATTGCTTCAATTCTTGCCACCGGAGCAAAAGTTTCTTCAAAATCAACTCCTTCTACTTGAGAGTAGCCCTTGTAGACCAATCTGGCTTTATTTCTGACTACTTCACCAACTACATTCAGTTTGTTCCAAAATACCCATTTGGTTCCAATCACGTTCTTATTTCTAGGTCTGGGAACAAGATCCCAAGTGTGATTTTTCTCATTTTGGATCAGCTCTTCCTCCATTGCTTTAGTCCAGATCTCATCATTGCATGCTTCATTTACTGACATTGGTTCAATCTTAGAGATTAGACAATACTCTTCTGAGTCTTGAGAAATCTTTCTTCTTGTTTGAACACCTTTGCTTTTATCACCTATGATCTGATCTTCAGAGTGATTCAATCTTACATACCTGGGAATTTTGGGACTTTCTTGTACTTCTATCTCTTGAACAAATTCATTCAAATTCATCTCTTCTTCCTGGTTTACCGGATTAGTCTGAATCTGAATCTCAGAAGGAGCTTGGACTCCTTGGATCAAAACATCATTCTAATCATCTTCATCATATTCATAAAATCTTGAGGGTTTTTCAATCCCTTCATCAACCTTCACATTTGTACTTTCTATAATCTTCCTCAATCTTTTGTTATAACACCGGTATGCTTTGCTTTGAGTAGAATAACCCAAGAATATTCCTTCATCACTTCTAGCATCAAATTTGCCTAGATCTTCATCTCTTTTAATGTAACATTTGCTACCAAAGACTATGAAATACTTCACAGTAGGAGTGATGCCAAACCAGAGTTCATAAGGAGTCTTACCGGTATTGCTTCTGATTTGTACTCAATTAAGAATATAGACTGCAGTGCTTACAGCTTCTCTCTAGTAGATCTGAGGAATATTTGCTTCCATCATCATGGTTCTAGAAGCCTCTTGGATGGTCTAGTTCTTTCTTTCCACTACTCCATTATGTTGTGGTGTCCTTGGAGCAAACAACTGTCTCTTTATCCCATGTTTCTCATAGAATTCTATGAAATCATTGGATGTGAATTCTCCACCTCTATCAGACCTCAGACATTTTATGTTCAATCTGGTTTCATTCTCTACCGTAGCCTTGAATATTTTGAATATCTCAAGAGCCTCTAATTTCTCTTTTAGAAAAGTTACCCACATCATCTGGGAATAGTCATCAATTAATAGCATGAAGTATCTATCACCTTGCACACTTCTAACTCTTTCCGGACCACATAGATCAGTATGAATTAAGTCCAATAATCCAGTAGAAGACTATTACTTACTTTTGAATATGACCCTGCTCTGCTTGCCTAACTAACATTCTTTGCACAAACTATTAGAAGGTTTCACTAGTCTTGGAAGATCCCTCACAACCTGAGTATTGCTTATCTTGATGATGTTATCAAAATTTACATGACACATTCTTCTAGGCCACAACCAACTCTAATCAATTTGAACAAATAAACAACTTTTACCAGTACCAACCAAGTGGAAGATATTACTTTTAGTTTGAGTATCGGATGCAATCTCTATTCTGGAACTTTCAAAGATCTTGCATTTTCTATTTTTGAATCAGAGATCATAGCCTTTGTCCATCAACTGTCCAACACTGAGAAGATTGTTCTTTAGGCCTTCAACATACAGTACATTACTAGTTTTGTTCTTTTCATCAAAATAAATAGTTCCTCTACCTCTAATTCTACTAGCAGAATTATCACCAAATTTTACCACTCCTCCTTCATACCTTTCCAAATCTATGAACTTATTTTTGTCACCTGTCATATGGTCGGAGCATCCACTGTTAATGACCCAATCATCCTTTTCTTCAACTTGGGCAACTAGAGCTCTTCCTACAATTTTATGATTGATAGATTCAAAGGGCGTTGGATCTTTTTCCTTGATGGCAATAAACACCCAGTCATTTCCAGATTTGTTTCCTATCTCTGATTCATCATATGTTACTCATTCGTCATCATCTTCATGAACATAGTAACATTTCTTTTAGAACCTTGATCTGTTAGGGTTTGGCCTTGAAAATCATTTCAGACACCTTGAGACAAAATGACCAATCTTATTGTAGTTAAAACATTTAAAGGGCAATTTCCCTTCATACTTACCAGATCCTTTTGGCAGTCTTTTTGCAATAAGTGCTTCAAGTTGAGCAGTTTCTGCTTCATCTTCTTCTAGGTCTTTTCTTGTTTTTTTCATACCATGATAGTTTCTTTGAAGAGTTCTCTCTCAGATCAAACTTTTGTTTTCCTTTCACAGAGGCACTAGGTTTAAATTCAGATTCAGTCTTGGGGGGGGGGGGCATCTCCAAACTCGGTCAATTCAAATGGAGCCAATTTACCAACCAATTGATCTCTTATGATACTAGAAAAGGATCTGAATTCTTAAATAGCAGCAACCTTGTATTTGTAAGAGTCAGGAAGGGATCTAAGAACTTTGCCAACAATTTCATCTTCATCCAAGATTCCACCAGCACATCTAATCCCACAAACAAGCTCGTTTACTCTTGACATAAATGTAGTGATTATTTCATCTTCTCTCATCTTCAGATTTTCAAATTTTCCTTTCAGACTCTACAGCTTGGCACATTTGACATACTTGTCTCCTTCATGCAGAAGTTCCAGTTTTTCCCAAATCTCATGAGCAGTTTTTAGGTCAATAACATTTGTCAGCTCTGAATCAGATAAGGCACTTAGAAGAGCTTCTTTAGTTCACAGATTATTTTCAGCATCTCTGATTTCATCTACGGTACGTGGACCATTCTATGGAGGATCATACTTCTTTGAGGCCATGATCCAATACTGCATTCCCATACATTGCAAGTGTTGCAAGTATGGGCCTAACTGGTGTTGTCATTGATGTCAACACACTCTTATTGCATTGATGATAAGGATTGGATGAGTTGTATGCTGAGGATATTGAGAAAATTAGTCATATCAGGAACAAAGCAGAACAGTGAAGTCAATGAGGTAAAGATCCAAGATAAGATGAAGATCAGAGGATACACTTCAAAGGGTTTGTAGATATGTGTCTTAAGATGATCCAGTAAATATTTCAGAGGTCCGCATGAAGATCTGAAGAAGTTATGGTCACTTAAGTAAAACCAGTTCTGGTAGTTGTTCAGAGGTGACAGAGTAATATAGAAAGGTTCGGTGAGATCCAGAAATGAAATATCTTGTTCTGCAGATTTGGTGGAGTGTTCATGAAGTCAATGTGAATCGACAACTCAATTGGTTCATGGTCTGGAGGTCCGCAAGCATCTATTCCATTATGACAATGATGACAGTCTATGTTCTTGAGGTTCCTAATGAAGGAGAGAATGATTCCCGTAAGTAGATGTAGTGCGAATGTTCTTGGTGATTCAGGAAAGCTTGTGGAGGTCTTTGGATCGTGTCTAGTTCCTGTTGGTGGTCCGCATTGAAGTTTGAGTTCGCAATTACTTCTAGATGATAATGTTCTTCATAAGTCTGGTCGACCGGATGAGTTTTACCTCCTGCAAATGATCTTGAAGATGTTATGTGAAGATTGGCATGTTCCTAGAAGAAGATTGAAGTCTCAGATCTGTGTGGCTGACAGTGTGTTGATCTGTGTAAAGTCTTTTGTAATTAGTCATGATGTATTTGTGTATTTGCTTTATAATGTATGCCGACTTGGATGATTATTCCTAAGTCGATGTCTTGTATAAATAAGGGATTGTAAAGTCATCTCAAAAGTATCTTGCAGAGATGAGAGTGTGGTAGAGAGGAGGAGAGCGAAAGGCATGTTGTGTGGTTACACAACACGCCCCATTTTGACTTGGCAAAACAGGGACCCAACTTTTGTTTTGGCTTGTGTTGTCTGTTTCTGGCGGTTTGGTAAAAATAAGTCAGGTGCATCATCATCATGAAGGTCAGGATGAGGTGGGTCATCATCATGAGGTTAGTTTGTCAAAGTTCATATTTTGTTTCTATGACTTCATGGTTAGAATGAGTTTGAAATTCCATGCAGGTTTGCCTTTTACATCACCCGAAAATTCGTCCATATGAAGGAGTTGTGAGCAGTCAAAGTTTTGGTCAAACCTGATAATTGCTGTATGAACATCATCATCATGATACTTGAAAAGCCCCCCGATAATATCCTGAGGTCGAAACATCCGGACGTCAAGTTTAAGTCGTAGTAGGTTCTCCCCGTCGGGCGGTCTTTTGTGTCGCCAAAGGTCATCATCATGATCTTACTCTATCGCCTGATAAAAATCATGCAGTCCCGAAGCATCCGGACGTCAATCTTAAATGCTAGTGTGTTTTACCCGTCAAGCGAGCATCATGATATTCTAACATCATCAGCATCATGATATTCTCACATCGCGAGCATCATGATATTCCAACATCGCGAGCATATTATAATATCATGCTGATATTATAATATCACCTTACTTAGAGAAATCTGCCATCTGCATAATTTGCGCGCGCACGACAGTCCTGGTGTTCAACATCATCATGATATTTCGAGACCCGACATTTCCTAATATCCTCCTGACCTCCTTTTGCGTGATCATGATGATCACCTTATCTTTCGAAGCGGAGGGTGATTTTCATTTCTTAAGTCATGTTGAACAAGATCATCATGATCTTGTTAGTCTTTCCCGACAGTTCGTAGTATCATCCTGCCGACAAGTATAACATTTTGCAAATATGATGATGACGATGACGTCATCATCACCTTCTCCTTCGGCAGGATATTTTCCAAGGCGTGATCCATTTCGCCAATATGATGATGACGATGACGTCATCTTCGAAGATTAACACAAGCCCCGGATATCCTGATGACGTTATCAGGACTTTCGGCAGGATCATATTTTTGATCACCCAGTGCGTATATTATGATGATGATGTTCATCATCCTAATCTTTCGAGCGGATAGCCTTGGCCGAAAAGGGGGTCATACTGCATTCATGACCCGATCATCTTCCTTAGAGGGAACCCGATATTCCAGTTATCTCCTGATCTTCACGGAACATGGTGATGGCGTCATCCCTTTGCATTTTAACGAAGCCTGATGATGACGATGACGTCATCATGATATTCCTCAGCGGCAGGATTATTTTCCAAGTCCTCCTATTTGCCTTCATCATGATGATGATGACGATGTCTTTCTTTCCCGAATATGCAAAAACAAAACATCCTGATGTGCTTTTCCTCAGAACATTCGGAGGCGTGGAGCATCATACTTCACAATATCCTGCGGCCGGACAGAGGGCATGTAGTGTTGGTCATCCTCATGATGTTTGGCGTCGGTATAACTGTTGCCGTCGGCCTAAGGTAAAACTGTCACCCTGATCATATGTAATTTCGTCGATGCAAATATGATGATGATGCAAAGCCGGATTCTAGGGATGGTTGAAAGGAAGTTATTTCCTTGTATAATCTGAGATCATCATCATCATATTCCGAACCCGATATACAAGAAAATGGGCAAAACATGAAGCGATAGAAATTTGAAAGCCCGATTGCCTGAATTTTGGTCAACGAGGGTTGACCTGGTTGTTTTTATGCTGTTTATGCATTTAGTGCATATTGTTCACAGGTAAAGCTTGATTGCCTGTAGCTGCACATGGGGAGGTATGTTTAATAAAGTGTTTACTTCCTGTTGTTTATCCTCATGATGATAATGAACTTAATGTTTGTTTGTTTACTTGCAGGAGGTCATGATGATGTTGCTGAGGCTGAGCCTTGTCATGATGATGCTGCTGAGGCTGAATATTGAAGTGATGATGCTGCTGAAGCTGAGCGTTGAGATCATGATGATGCTGCTGAAGCTGATAATTACAAAGTTGCGCATGGAGGCAACATAGGCCAGACATGAAGAGGATATTGTCAAATATGTTGTTTGCCAGCTGGAGACCGAATCAAGTCGAAGATGCTGGAATATTCTGTGCCAGCTGTACATTTGCCAACTGACGAAGCATGTGCTTTTCATCTGGACCGTTGTTTGTTATGAGAGGATCCTGATCCTTGGATCATTGTAACCGTTTTCTGACAGTTGCTCTATATAAGAGCCAGAGCTTGTCATTTTAAAAAAAGGGGGGAGAAATACACTAGAATACATAGACGCATCTGGCGCAAAGAGTCAATTACTAGAGAATAAGTTAGGAGATCGGATTACTGAGACTAATGAGGATAGAATTGTTGAAATGTCAAGGTTCTTTCTTCAGATCACTGTAAATGTACCTGTTCTTGAGCATACTGAATGAATATGAAGTTCCAGATTACATCCTGATTGTAAATTTTACGTAATCTTTCTGTTGATTTCTGGATATGTACTGGTGAATGCTGTGTTCAACTGGAAGCGCTTTCATTTCATTACATGTTGTTGTCAACTGTTCCTTTGAAGCTTTGCACTAGATCATGCGGATTTGTGGAATGTCCTGGTGAAGTATGATTTCTAGTTTTCCTTCTTTTCATTGCAAGTATGGGAGCTTGTATGTGGATCAGTGATCTAAGTCCAGTAATTTTGGGAATCTCATTCTCTAACTCTTTTCCTTTTTTCAATTTCATTAATTCATCACCATAACTGCAAATCATGATAAATAACAAGCAGAAACAGTGAAATATGCTGAAATCCCATAGGTAACTGAAGATCCTTAGCATATTTGAGTTAAATGCATGTAGTACTGAAAATATCATGCAAAGAATCATAGATAATGATAGAAATCATGCAAATATCGGCCTGTATGCACATTATTTGACTAAATTTACAGTGCAGAGGTAGAATTGTTGGAGCTTATGCAGAGCGAACATCCAGAGCAGGATATCTGAAGATGATGATGATGAACAGTGCAGAAACACGTAAGGCCCCTGAATGGAAAACAGCAACACACATCAACCACTGAGTAACGTCAGTAGATTAAGACCTAATCAACGGAGACTTGGGATCATGAATTCTTTGAATTCATCGTATCTTTCAAGATGAGTAAAGGTTGTTGTGTAACTTTTATTCTATGTTTGTGAATGACTAACATCATGACCAACATAAATTGGCGCTAGAAGGAGGGCCCGAACCTCCGGAAGATCACGTTCATCATCAGTACTTTCAGGTTTGATGACGCTCAGAGTAAGGTAACTTCAGATCATTTGTGAATTTCATCAAATTGCGTAAATATTTGCTGCGACAAGTTTGTATTTGCACATTCTGTGTAAAGATTTCCAAATTTCACATAAATATTGCAAGCTTTACAGTAGATTTCTTTAAATTCACTAAATATTGGCCAAAGATGCATAAATTTGTTCAAGCTTTGAGAATTTGAGCCTTAGACACGTGAGATCTGGTGCTACTGGTCGAAATATCCCAATATCCTGTCATATTTGCAGTATCTTCGCAAATATCGCGTAAATATTCAGTCTGATTTGCAAGTTGACCGCAAATATCACCTCGTCCGGTGGAATCCAGCCAATATTTGCAAAGTTTCAGCTAATTGGCCTCCAAATCGAGAAATCCTGGCTCACAGGATAAATACCAGGTCTAGACATAGTGAAATTTTCGAAGAATTGCCTGTCAGAGGTTTTAGACCTAGGACTGTAGACGTTCACCATACTCCAGAGTCTAGTACGTCCAGAGCTTCACCAGGACCTCCTCCTGTAACTCCTGTTGGTTTGCAAATACCTTCCGGTATACCCGTGACACCTCCTGTTCAACCTCAGGGTATACCTTTAGTCCAACCTCAGCCAACTGCACCACCAGTTCAGCCCCCTCAGGTTGCAATGTCGTTCTTTGCAGCAGAATCACCATTGACCTTTACTGCGTATCATGAGTTACCAAAGTATCCGGACAAGCTTTGTCCAAAATACCATCCTTATCAGGATGCGGATGATCATATCAGGACGTTTAAAGAAGCTTGCTGCAGAGCCAGAATAGAACATCAGGATGTGGTGTGCAGATTATTCCCTTTTTCCTTAGGGGAAGAGGCTTATAATTGGTTCATCAGTCTTGGTCAATCTTCTGTAGGCTCGTGGGCTGTCTTAGAGAAGGCCTTTCTTGACAGATTCAAGGTCCCTATTGATCCATCCATGAATTACCACCTGTTTGCCACAATCAAGAGATTTGAGCATGAACCTATTGCAAATTTCAATGCTAGGTTCCAGAAAATGTTGTCCAAGCTAGTTACCCCATATGTGGTGGCTGATGATGCTGCTAGAAGTATTTATTATTCAGCCCTGGATCCATTAACCGCCATGTTCATCAGGAGAACGCATCCTGCGATCACCACATTGACAGGAGCTTTTCAAGAAGCTATCAAGGTAAATCAACAGCTGATACCTGTTCCTACTCCAAATATAGCATTCCCTGCTTTGCCCGGCATGCAGTCACAATATCCAGCACAGTATCCTGCAGCTTATCCTTCGCAATATCCTGCACAATACCCAAATGGAGCAGCGATGCCCCCAGCAATCATGCCTGCACCTTTGCAAGTACCCCCATTGAGTATCATGCCTCCTCCTAATGGAAATGGCCAATTGCCACAATATCCTGCACATACTCAGGCACCTCAGGGTACAGACCTATCCCACAATAACCATGGATCTTCCTTTTTCCAGCCTCAGCCTGAAAATGTAGTGGCCAAAGCTCAAGAGGAGAAAGAGGAAATCAAAGAAATTGCTGCTCAGTTGAGAAAACTCACCACAGAAGTAACACACTTGAGAAATCAAGGGTTTTATTCACAGTCAGGTCAGAATAGGAGTTATTCCAATGACAGACCAAATTACCCTGACAGAGGATACAACAATAACTTCAACAGTAATGCTGCAAATAACAATAATCCTCCTAGGCAGCCCAGAGTGTGGAACTCCAGGCCAAATAATGGTTCATTACCATCACCCCTAGACAATCAGCCTCCTGGTGAAGCCAAACAAACTACTAGAGTCAATCTTGCTGAAGCATCCCTTACCAATTGGTGCAGGATTCACAATACCAATGCACATGCAGAATTAGATTGTCCACAATTTAGGATTGCTGCCAGCATTTTTCAGACTGAAGTGTCTAATACTTCTGGAAGTCCACCTCAGGCAGAAGGAAATGAAATAGTTCCTTGCGGATATGACTCAGCTTTTGTGCTGGAAACATACACTAATCAGCCTCATCAGGAATATAATCAGACCTGTGAAGAATCTGCCTTAACCTTTGAAGCAAACTATGTCTTCCCCTTTGAGGATGAAAATGAACCTACAAGAGAGCATGAGGAAGTACATGCATACCAGCAGCAATACCCTGGTAAGCATAATTATAACCTGAGGAGTAATGCCAACAGACCTGCCGGTCCATTGACATCATCTCTACCTCCAAACAACTTCAACACACCTCCTGATCCTAAGGCTAGCAATAACCCTGGGTTCCCTAAGGTGAATGCTCAGTACTTGTCTCCTCAAAACACAGTAACAAAAGTCGCAAATGCACCTCATGAGTCTGACAAGTTAGTCAGTTATTTGGCTGATGAAATGAAGAAAATCAAGATCAGCCTGTCCCTATCTGAGTTACTGAAAACTCCTGCCATCAAAAGGGCATTCATGAAGTCGTTGGATGATCCTGCTTCTAAGGAGGATAATCACCTTTCGAGTCAATCCAATAGCAGAGACCATACTGCTAAAGATAACACTGTCAAGCCCAAAGTGTCAGCCACAGTCCAAGCTGCTGAAACCTCTCACATGACCTTGTACAGAGATAAAACTGAATCACCTCCGTTTCTCCTCACCATAAGAATGTTCAGTAAGAATTTGCACAACTGTTTAGTTGATTCAGGAGCCTCAACTAATGTTATGCCTTTGTCAATATGCAACGCATTAGGACTGCATCCTGCTAAATCCTTAAAGAAGGTCACTCAACTGGACAAGACAGAAGTAAATGTCGTCGGAGAACTCACTCATATTCACATGCAGCTAGCGTCTGATCCTAGGATCCAGTATTACATTGACATTCAGGTAGTTGACATACCTGATACATATGGGATGTTGCTTAGCCGGGACTGGTCTAAAACGCTTAACGGATACATGTCCACAGACTTCAGTCACATGTGGTTGCCATGGAAAGGTATACCTAATCAGATCAGGATTGATGCTGAGCCTAGGATGAAACATATGATCACCGAATATAACAGAACAAATGAGATCATGTATGTAAACGTAGAACCTGGAGTTTATCACATCAGGCCGCAAACTGTCCAAATAGAAGAGATCCTGATGCTTGATGCTCATCATCATCATGATGATGATTATCATGAGGATATGCCAGTTGTAGAACTTAATAATGATCCTGATAATGACAACGAAATAGATCGCTTCAGGGATTTTCAGATGCATTTATCTACTCAGATAAAACGTTGTCAATTATTAAATATACCTGCTAATGATATCTTGATTGACGGATGGTGCAGACTACATGGCGAGGTACACTCGGAAAAGACTTGCGAACCATGCTTGGACATGATCATGCTGGAGCAGACGTATAGTGAGGCATCATCATCATATTCTGAGGTGAGTGCTACATCTGATGATGATGATGATACTAATTTTTATTTGTCTTCTGCAGGAACAGAAGAGTCGACGGATCCTGATGAGGATCATATCCAAAAAATAGAAGAGATCCTGGTGTCCAATCAGACGAATGATGCGAGAAAGGAAAAGATCACTCCTAGTAGTGATTGCTTCATGGAACCGGATTATGAGTTGTCTGATGAGGATAAAGGCAGTGACCTGACGAAGTTCGAAGAATTTCTGGTTAAAGAAATAGAAAAAATGACACAACAGTGTAGATCTCCCCAGGAGGTTTTAATCAAAGGTTGGTGTAGGCTGCATTAGGCGCCTCACTCAGAAACCACTTGCTCACTGTGCTTACACATTTTGAAGAAGCATGCAGTTGTATGTGCTGAACATCATCCTCCTGCTAGGATTGAAGAGAAAACAGAAAAGCCATCAGGCTCATCAGATAAAGGAAAGAGGAAGCTTGAAGATGACACACCTAAGTTAAGGTGGATATCAGGCGGAGCAGCAGCCAGAGCTGCAAAGAAAAAGGAAAGTTCAAATAAATGTCCCGCTGAAGATAAGCCTTGGATCCTGAGGTTTGATGGATCCAAATCTAAGCAAGGTTCTGGAGTAGGGATTGACCTTACTGATCCATCAGGGAAATCCCATTTAGCAGCTTACAGACTACAGTTCCCCTGCACTAATAATGTCACAGAGTATGAAGCTCTGATTCATGGACTGTTGTTTGCACATAAGAAGAAGGTGAAGATCCTGCATGTCTTTGGAGATTCAGAACTAATTGTGAGACAAGTAAGAGGAATTTACTCTTGTAACTACAGAAAGCTGTCAAATTACAGACATCGTGTGTGGGACCTGATTGAAGACTTTGATGCCTTCAACATCGTTCACGTGCCAAGAGAACAGAACCAAAGGGCAGATGCACTTGCTCAGGCCGCCAGTACGCTGGAACCGCTGTCTATATCTGGTCTGAAGAGATTTGCAGTAGAATTGGTGTCAGTACCTTCGGTACCTGACAATGTGACCAATCTCCAAGTGTTTGATGATGATCAGCACATCCTGGACTTCATATCAAACAGAGATGTATTTGAAGCTCAGATCATAGATGAAAATGGTATGGAAGATCATGTCTGGGAAGAAGATGAGATTTTAGAGTTGCCTGGCAACACAATTCCCAAAGGTATGATTGAATTAGAAAGAGCCTTTGATCTGGATAATATGCTCAAACATAAGGATCTGCCTAAGGCAGATGGAGGTCAATATTCACAGGTGAATATTGGACAAGCTGATGACAAGAAGAATGTCTTGTTGGGTAAGGTTTGTACACCTGAAGAGTTAGATGGAATAACTCAAGCCCTTAAGGATTATATACATGTAATTGCATGGACTTATGACGAGCTGAAGACGTATGACACTTCTATCATAACTCATACTATACCCCTCAAGCCAGATGCAAAACCTTTCAGACAGAAGCAGAGGCCAGTCAATGCTCTGCTTGAGCCCATCATCCTTGAGGAGGTCAAGAAATTGTTAAATGCCCGGATAATATTTCCGGTAAGGCACTCCACTTGGGTGGCAAATCTGGTACCAGTTAGGAAGAAGAATGGAGACATCAGATTGTGTGTGGATTTCAGGAACCTGAACAGAGCATCAGAAAAGG
Organism: Cunninghamia lanceolata; assembly: GCA_027924645.1. Lineage (NCBI taxonomy): Eukaryota > Viridiplantae > Streptophyta > Pinopsida > Cupressales > Cupressaceae > Cunninghamia > Cunninghamia lanceolata. Next base: position 9,438 of record BSBN01000441.1, on the reverse strand, counting down.
ATAACTATCCTTTGCCCTCTTTGGATGAAGTTCTGCAGATGGTAAATGGAGCCAAGATGATGTCCTTCTTGGACGGTTTTTCAGGATACAACCAAGTGATGGTTGATAAAATTGACAGATTAAAGACTGCCTTCACCACAAAATGGGGGATATTTGCATATAGACGTATGCCGTTTGGATTGATAAATGCTGGAGCTACATTCCAGCGAGCAATGGACATAGCCTTCAGAGGCTTAATAGGAAAATGTATAGTCATCTACATGGATGACCTGACAGTGTTCTCCAAAGAAAGGGGAAATCATGTTGCTGATCTCAGAAGTGTGCTAAAGAAGTGTGAAGAATATGGAATATCTTTGAATCCCAAGAAGTGCATATTCGGGGTCACAACAGGAAAGTTACTAGGCCACCTGATCACAGAAGATGGGATTATCATTGATCCTGACAGGGTGGAATCTATTATGAAATTACCACTTCCAGGAAGCAAAAAGGAGCTTAAATCTTATTTTGGTAAGATAAATTTTGTGAGGAAGTTCATCACTGGCTTTGCTGAGATTGTCAGACCACTGAATGCCATGTTGAAAAAAGATGCACAAATTGACTGGACACCAGAAGCCAGAGCTGCTTTTGAAGATATAAAGAAGGCCATTTCAGATGCTCCTGTCCTCATTAGTCCAGATTATACAAAAGATTTCTACATCTACTCATTTGCTTCAGAACATACTTCTGCAGCAGTGTTAACTCAAAGAAATGAAGATAAAGAAGAGAAACCAATTGCCTTCATGAGCTGTCCTTTCAGGGATGCTGAGTTGAGATATGTAGATGTTGAAAGACAGGCACTTGCATTAGTCAGAGCAGTAAAAAAGTTCAGACATTATATACTGAGAAGCAAAGTGATTGCTGTGGTACCAGATGCAGCAGTAAAGATGCTGCTGATGCAGAGTGAACCTGGTGAAAAAAGGGCCAAATGGATTACGGTACTACAAGAATATGACATGGAGATCACACCCATGAAGCTAGTAAGAGGACAGGCTCTGAGCCAGATGATATCTGAAACTGATCCAAGCATCGTCAGTCAACAGTATATGATAGATGAGAAAGACAATAAAGAATGGTATTCAGACATCAGGCACATCCTGATCACTGGAAGATGTCCTTTGAGGATGCAGGCTTCACAGAGAAGAGCCTTAAAGATGAGATCCCAGAAATATATGACGAAGGGAGGAGCCCTGTTTAAAAAGAATTATGAAGGGATATACCTGAGATGCTTAGAGAAACCAAAAGCCAATAAAGTCTTGACAGAGTTACATGACAAGTTTGGAACTGCCCACGGATCAGCGTTGGCCACAACACATGCAATCCTCAGAGCAGGATATTACTGGCCTACAATTTTTAAAGACACAGCTGATCATGTTAAATGTTGTCATGTTTGCCAGGTTGCTGCCAACAGAGAAAAATATGCTGCACAACCATTGCAGCCAGTGATGGAGGAGCGCCCATTTGCACAATGGGGCATGGATTTCATAGGACCAATCAATCCTCCATCTTCTTCAGGCCAGAGGTATGTCCTAACAATTACTGATTATTGTACCAGATGGACTGAGGCTATCAGCAGCAAAACTTGTACTGCTGATGATGTCATTAAATTTCTGGAAAGCAACATTGTCACCAGGTATGGAACTCCTTATGCATTGGTAAGTGATAATGGTTCTGCCTTCATTTCCACTAAATTGTCAAGTTGGGCTTTTGATCATGGGATCATACTTAAGTTCTCATCCAATTACTATCCCCAGGGAAATGGATTAGCAGAATCCACCAATAAGAATTTACTGAGTATCATAAGAAAATTGATAGAGAAAAATCCCAGGGAATGGAACTCATTTCTGAAGTATGCCTTATGGGTAGACAGAACTAGAATGAAAATTGCATTAGGAAACTCACCTTTCCAGCTAGTATATGGGGTAGATCCTATCCTCCCTGTAAACTTGAAAATTCCTACTCTGCAGTTTGCCCAAGACTATCTAGGCATAGATAATAAACAAGAGGTCAGGTTGCTTCAGTTGATGCATCTGGAAGAAAAACGAAGCCAAGCAATTGACCAATTTGCAAAACATCAGGCTGTTGTCAAACGCTGGTTTGACAAGAGAGCTAGAATTAAAGCTTTCAGGATATCAGATTTAGTCCTGATGTGGGATAAAGCCCATGAAAGGAAAGGTGATCATGGTAAGTTCGATAGACTATGGATAGGTCCCTTTCAGATTTCTGAAATTTTAGGAGACAGCACTTATAGGCTTAAGAACCTGACAGGTGAGGATGTCCCGTTGCCAGTTAATGGACAGTTCCTCAAACATTATTTCCAGGCCTGAGTGACTTCATGACAGTCTTGTGTATCATATTGTATATTTGTGTAGTTGTTTGTACAGTGTTTGCTTGTTGTTGTTGTTGTTTTGTTGGTTGGGACCTTGTTCTGGTAAGTCAGGATGATGCACTTCATCACCTAAGAAAATAAATAAATTGTTAGGATTCAAGTGATGAGATCACGTTTAGATATAGATTGTAATTCATTCTGATAAATACTCATGATCAGGTTTATGATGTCTTTTCATCAGGGTACTTTTTCTTGTCCAAAGTGAATCAAACACAATGAAACACCTAACAGCCTTGGCTTTGTTGAAGATATGAGTATAGGTGTTAAGTGAAAAATCTAAAGGGACTCCCTTGCTACCAATACAATCTCCAACCTAAAGCTGCAAGTGACTACACCTTGTACAAATGAGCATACATGATGATATCAAATTTAAATTTTTAAAGGAAAATCAGAAACAAAATAAAATTAGGCCATCTAAGTAACTCTACCGGGGCTATGGACGCCTGCTGGCAGTGGGGCTCTACTTAGGGAGATTGTACAGATAACCTTGCCGGGGTTATAGACACCTGCTGGCAGCAAGGCTCTATCCAGGTTGGCTATGAGGGATGATCTCCAACTATGTAGTTTAACACCAGTTACTTATGTTTTCAACTTGCTTTCAATATGAGGATAATTAATCATCTGCACACACCTGATCCTTTGTTAGTTTTATCACCATAATGAAATTTTATCATTCAAAGATCATGATGATTTACTTAGACAGAATTAGAACACTATAGATGAATGTGATCACATCACTTGAATCATTTGAATTTTGTTGTTTTCTTTGGTGGCAAGTTGTTGTGTGGTTACACAACACGCCCCATTTTGACTTGGCAAAACAGGGACCCAACTTTTGTTTTGGCTTGTGTTGTCTGTTTCTGGCGGTTTGGTAAAAATAAGTCAGGTGCATCATCATCATGAAGGTCAGGATGAGGTGGGTCATCATCATGAGGTTAGTTTGTCAAAGTTCATATTTTGTTTCTATGACTTCATGGTTAGAATGAGTTTGAAATTCCATGCAGGTTTGCCTTTTACATCACCCGAAAATTCGTCCATATGAAGGAGTTGTGAGCAGTCAAAGTTTTGGTCAAACCTGATAATTGCTGTATGAACATCATCATCATGATACTTGAAAAGCCCCCCGATAATATCCTGAGGTCGAAACATCCGGACGTCAAGTTTAAGTCATAGTAGGTTCTCCCCGTCGGGCGGTCTTTTGTGTCGCCAAAGGTCATCATCATGATCTTACTCTATCGCCTGATAAAAATCATGCAGTCCCGAAGCATCCGGACGTCAATCTTAAATGCTAGAGTGTTTTACCCGTCAAGCGAGCATCATGATATTCTAACATCATCAGCATCATGATATTCTCACATCGCGAGCATCATGATATTCCAACATCGCGAGCATATTATAATATCATGCTGATATTATAATATCACCTTACTTAGAGAAATCTGCCATCTGCATAATTTGCGCGCGCACGACAGTCCTGGTGTTCAACATCATCATGATATTTCGAGACCCGACATTTCCTAATATCCTCCTGACCTCCTTTTGCGTGATCATGATGATCACCTTATCTTTCGAAGCGGAGGGTGATTTTCATTTCTTAAGTCATGTTGAACAAGATCATCATGATCTTGTTAGTCTTTCCCGACAGTTCGTAGTATCATCCTGCCGACAAGTATAACATTTTGCAAATATGATGATGACGATGACGTCATCATCACCTTCTCCTTCGGCAGGATATTTTCCAAGGCGTGATCCATTTTGCCAATATGATGATGACGATGACGTCATCTTCGAAGATTAACACAAGCCCCGGATATCCTGATGACGTTATCAGGACTTTCGGCAGGATCATATTTTTGATCACCCAGTGCGTATATTATGATGATGATGTTCATCATCCTAATCTTTCGAGCGGATAGCCTTGGCCGAAAAGGGGGTCATACTGCATTCATGACCCGATCATCTTCCTTAGAGGGAACCCGATATTCCAGTTATCTCCTGATCTTCACGGAACATGGTGATGGCGTCATCCCTTTGCATTTTAACGAAGCCTGATGATGACGATGACGTCATCATGATATTCCTCAGCGGCAGGATTATTTTCCAAGTCCTCCTGTTTGCCTTCATCATGATGATGATGACGATGTCTTTCTTTCCCGAATATGCAAAAAAAAACATCCTGATGTGCTTTTCCTCAGAACATTCGGAGGCGTGGAGCATCATACTTCACAATATCCTGCGGCCGGACAGAGGGCATGTAGTGTTGGTCATCCTCATGATGTTTGGCGTCGGTATAACTGTTGCCGTCGGCCTAAGGTAAAACTGTCACCCTGATCATATGTAATTTCGTCGATGCAAATATGATGATGATGCAAAGCCGGATTCTAGGGATGGTTGAAAGGAAGTTATTTCCTTGTATAATCTGAGATCATCATCATCATATTCCGAACCCGATATACAAGAAAATGGGCAAAACATGAAGCGATAGAAATTTGAAAGCCCGATTGCCTGAATTTTGGTCAACGAGGGTTGACCTGGTTGTTTTTATGCTGTTTATGCATTTAGTGCATATTGTTCACAGGTAAAGCTTGATTGCCTGTAGCTGCACATGGGGAGGTATGTTTAATAAAGTGTTTACTTCCTGTTGTTTATCCTCATGATGATAATGAACTTAATGTTTGTTTGTTTACTTGCAGGAGGTCATGATGATGTTGCTGAGGCTGAGCCTTGTCATGATGATGCTGCTGAGGCTGAATATTGAAGTGATGATGCTGCTGAAGCTGAGCGTTGAGATCATGATGATGCTGCTGAAGCTGATAATTACAAAGTTGCGCATGGAGGCAACATAGGCCAGACATGAAGAGGATATTGTCAAATATGCTGTTTGCCAGCTGGAGACCGAATCAAGTCGAAGATGCTGGAATATTCTGTGCCAGCTGTACATTTGCCAACTGACGAAGCATGTGCTTTTCATCTGGACCGTTGTTTGTTATGAGAGGATCCTGATCCTTGGATCATTGTAACCGTTTTTTGACAGTTGCTCTATATAAGAGCCAGAGCTTGTCATTTTAAAAAAAGGGGGGAGAAATACACTAGAATACATAGACGCATCTGGCGCAAAGAGTCAATTACTAGAGAATAAGTTAGGAGATCGGATTACTGAGACTAATGAGGATAGAATTGTTGAAATGTCAAGGTTCTTTCTTCAGATCACTGTAAATGTACCTGTTCTTGAGCATACTGAATGAATATGAAGTTCCAGATTACATCCTGATTGTAAATTTTACGTAATCTTTCTGTTGATTTCTGGATATGTACTGGTGAATGCTGTGTTCAACTGGAAGCGCTTTCATTTCATTACATGTTGTTGTCAACTGTTCCTTTGAAGCTTTGCACTAGATCATGCGGATTTGTGGAATGTCCTGGTGAAGTATGATTTCTAGTTTTCCTTCTTTTCATTGCAAGTATGGGAGCTTGTATGTGGATCAGTGATCTAAGTCCAGTAATTTTGGGAATCTCATTCTCTAACCCTTTTCCTTTTTTCAATTTCATTAATTCATCACCATAACTGCAAATCATGATAAATAACAAGCAGAAACAGTGAAATATGCTGAAATCCCGTAGGTAACTGAAGATCCTTAGCATATTTGAGTTAAATGCATGTAGTACTGAAAATATCATGCAAAGAATCATAGATAATGATAGAAATCATGCAAATATCGGCCTGTATGCACATTATTTGACTAAATTTACAGTGCAGAGGTAGAATTGTTGGAGCTTATGCAGAGCGAACATCCAGAGCAGGATATCTGAAGATGATGATGATGAACAGTGCAGAAACACGTAAGGCCCCTGAATGGAAAACAGCAACACACATCAACCACTGAGTAACGTCAGTAGATTAAGACCTAATCAACGGAGACTTGGGATCATGAATTCTTTGAATTCATCGTATCTTTCAAGATGAGTAAAGGTTGTTGTGTAACTTTTATTCTATGTTTGTGAATGACTAACATCATGACCAACAAGGCAGAGCAGAAGTTTTGGGCTTAAATGGAACTGACTCAAGCATGGTGAAGATTCTATTCTTCAGTTCAAGTATGTAATACTTATTATTTTGTAGACAGTGTGTCTCCTATAGGCAGTGGGCCTCTTGTGAGTAGTGTGCTTGGGTAGTGAGCCCTAATTGGCATGTGCCATTTTTGTTCTTTCTATTCTTCTAACAGAGAATACAATCTTGGGTTAATCACCCCGTGGTTTTTACCTTAACCAAGTTTTCCACGTCAAAAATCTTGGTGTCATATGTGTGAATGCGTTTCTGCTCTTGAATTGTTGCATTAAGCTTCATGATTAATTTATTATTGTGCTATTGAATTAAGAAAATGATTTAAGTGGTTAATTGCAAGAAAGTTTTGGACAATTGATTCACCCCCCCACTCTCAATTGTCTATCCTAAATCCAACAATTGGTATCAGAGCTAAGTTTCTCTAAAAGAGCTTAATCACTTGAGGAGATCCAAGATGTCGTCCTACAAGAAGGATAGTCTGAGGTTTGATGGAACCAATTTTACTCTTTAGAAAAGTCGCATGCAATGTCACTTGCAATGTATGGGAATGCAGTATTGGACTATGGATTCAAAGAAGTACACTCCTCCACATAATGGTCCAAAAAGCATAGATGAAATCGCAAATGCTGAAAACAATCTGCAGACTAAAGAAGCTCTTCTAAGTGCCTTGTCTAATTCAGAGATAAAAAATGTTGTTGACCTACAAACTACTTTTGAGATTTGGGAAAAACTGGAACTTCTGCATGAAGCAGACAAGTATGTTAAATGTGCCAAGCTACAGAGTCTAAAAGGAAAATTTGAAAATCTGAAGATGAGAGAAGATGAAAATATTGCTACTTTTATGCCAAGAGTAAATGAGCTTGTTTGCGGCATTGGATGTGCTGGTGGAGTCTTGGATGAAGATGAGATTGTTGGCAAAGTTCTCAGATCCCTTCTTGAATCTTACAAGTACATGGTTGCTACTATTGAAGAATTCAGATCTATTTCAGGTATCACAAGAGATCAATTGGTTGGTAAATTGGCTGCATTTGAATTGATTGAGTTTGGAGATGCCCCCCCAAGACTGAATCTGCATTCAAAGCTAGTGCATCTGTAAAAGGCAAACAAAGGTTTGATCCGAGAGAGAACTCTTCAAGGAAACTATCATGGTATGAAAAAGCAAGAAAAGACCTGGAAGAAGATGAAGCTGAAACTGCTCAACTTGAAGCCCTTATTGCAAAAAGATTGCCAAGAGGATTCGGTAAGTATGAAGGCAAATTGTCTTTTAAGTGTTTTAACTGCAATAAGATTGGTCATTTTGCCTCAAGGTGTCCGGAAAGATTTTCAAAGCCAAACCCTAACAGATCAAAGTTCCAAAAGAAATGCTATTATGTTCATGAAGATGATGATGATGAAGGAGTAACAGATGATGAATCAGAGATAGGAAACAAATCCAGAAGTGACTGGGTGTTTATTGCAATCAAGGAAGAAGATCCAATGCCCTCTGTATCTGTCAATCATAAAATTGTGGGAGGAGCTATGGCTGCCCAAGTTGAAGAAAAGGATGATTGGGTCATTGACAGTGGATGCTCCCACCATATGATAGGTGATAAAAATAAGTTTATAGATTTGGAAAGGTATGAAGTAGGAGTGGTAAAATTTGGTGATAATTTTGCTAGCAGAATCAGAGGTAGAGGAACTATTTATTTTGATGGAAAGAACAAAACCAGTAATATATTGTATGTTGAAGGCCTAAAGCATAATCTTCTCAATGTTGGATAGTTGGTGGACAAAGGCTATGATCTCCAGTTCAAGAATGGAAAATGTAAGATCTTTGAAAGTTCCAGAACCGAGATTGCATCTGGTACCCAGACTAAAGGTAACATATTCCACTTGGTTGGTACTGGTAAAAGTTGTTTATTTGTTCAAATTGATTAGAGTTGGTTGTGGCATAGAAGAATGTGTCATGTGAATTTTGATAATATCATTAAAATAAGCAACACCCAGGCTGTGAGAGATCTTCCAAAACTGGTGAAACCTACTAATAGTATGTGCAAAGAATGCCAGTTGGGTAAGCAGAGCATAGTTACATTTAGAAGTAAGGAACAATCTTCTACTAGATTATTAGACTTAGTTCATACTAATTTATGTGGTCTGGCAAGAATCAGGAGTGTGCAAGGTGATAGATACTTCATGTTATTAATTGACGACTACTCCCAGATAATGTGGGTAACTTTTCTGAAGGAGAAATCAGAGGCTCTTGAGAAATTCAAGATATTCAAGGCTATGGTGGAGAATGAAACTGGATTGAGCATAAAATGTCTGAGGTCTAATAGAGGTGGAGAATTCACATCCAGAGAGTTCATAGAATTATGTGAGAAGCATGGAATAAGAAGACAATTGTCTACTCCTAGGACTCCACAACAGAATGGAGTAGTGGAAAGAAATAACTGGACCATCCAAGAAGCATCTAGACCATGATGATGGAAGCAAATGATCCTCAAATCTACTGGAGAGAAGCTATAAGCACTGCAGTCTACACTCTTAATCAAGTTTAAATCAGAAGCAATACTGGTAAGACTCCTTATGAACTCTGGTTTGGCATCACTCCTACTGTGAAGTATTTTAGAGTTTTTGGTAGCAAATGTTACATTAAAAGAGATGAAGATCTAGGGAAATTTGATGCTAGAAGTGATGAAGGAATATTCTTGGGTTATTCTACTCAAGGCATAGCATACCAGTGCTATAACAAGAGATTGAGAAAGATTATAAAAAGTACAAATGTGAAGGTTGATGAAGGTATTGAAAAACCCTCAAGGTTTTATGAATATGATGAAGATGATCAGAATAATATTTTAATCCAAGGAGTCCAAGCCCCTTCTGAGATTCAGATTCAGACTGATCCAGTATTTACCAGGAAGAGATGAATTTGAATGAACCTGTTCAAGAGATAGAAGTGCAAGAAAATCTC